>CM048745.1:26579489-27957989 GCA_026315105.1 Locusta migratoria | reverse complement strand
CTGACTGAATGAGAGAGGGTTGGAGATCTCCATCTGACTGAAATTAAGTCCCATGTAAGGAAGTCATGTAAAAGTTGGTAGTACAGATACGGTGTTCTCGATTTTTGAAACAATCGTCTGCGCAAAACACTAGTCTTGACCATTTAACTGTAAATTTTCATGTATAATCCTTTTAATGTGATGATATGTTTGACAGCCAACTTGGTTTAGAGATATTTTTTGACAACAAATGGACCATCTTTTTTTAATCGTTCCTTTTTAGAAATGTAGTACATATGTTGTCCTGTTTCAATACGTAATGAACGAGTTCAGACTAATTAATCAAGTTCTGTTGCCTAGTAGGATAGAGTAGGTTCAGGTAATGACATGAGGTCGTTTATCCTATATATTGTGATGAACAGTAATCATTTAGAGTTTCACTGGATTTCTGTAAATTTGTTACCTTGAAAAATGTCAAGCATTAAGTGCTTCAATGGTAATTGTAATTGTTCGTTTCGATAGATGCAAAGTAGGCACATATACAACTAATGTAGTGATAGAACCAAAATATTTTGGTGATGTATATTGAAAGTTAGTTGGATAACTTTGCTTCTTCTAATAAAATGCTATGAATTGCAGGATGTGAGGATTAGGGGTATCCCTCACGTACTGATAGTTAAGAAAATGACTAGAACTGCCATCCTATTAGAATGACAGTTCCATAGCTTTTTTCGCTTCCATGAGGAGGGTGTGATGTGACGTTACTGCTGTATCGTCCCATTGCCTTCTCAGTCAATAGCCACTCAATTTTCATTATGCTTGCACTTTAAGTAATTTGGAATCTGTGTGAATTCAAGTAATGTTTTACCCTGGGACATGTAGGCACTATTCTTCTGAGTTACAATTAAATTTATCGATGTGGTATGACATGGAAGGGAAGGTGGTACAGGTGTGTTGATTTATTTCATCTTACAATACAAGAGTTCATGTCATACACTTTTCCTTTTCCTTCCTCTGAGTGTGAGAATCGATGAGTGCAAGTAGTAACAGCTTACAGGTAGCCCAAAGTAAGGTTTGCATGTTTGTAGCAGTAGTATAAAGATCGTCTGCTTCTGCTGGCAAAGATGAGGTAGTTAGCCAGTGGGAGGTTCAAAGATGTCCGCGTTCGCCAATCAGAGCGCTAGTTCAGGGGAAAGTTGGGACGTTGCAGGTTGGCGAGGGTTTAAGAAAGAGTCGTTGCCTGCCTACCACGATGTCCAGACGCGTTTCTGATGGTGCTGTTCAGCTTTTCAGCTAAGTGGTAAGAAATTGCGCAAAAATGCTATATTGTTAGGGAGAAATGATTTGTTAGGGAGAACTGTTAATAGAAATGTCGCGTGTATCAGGGGTAACCAAATTGCAACAGCAGGAATATTATATATTGGCAAATTTCGCTAGGAATGCGGGGCGACGGACTTGAAAGATTTTCGTTAGTCAAATTAGGTCATCTTGCTCAAATTCTTTCAGTGGGTAACTACAGTGATAATTCATAGATCATCAAGAGCGTTTTCCAATGTATTTCTGTTTCATGTATATTTTGTGAAAAAAAATCTTAAATTTGGAAAAATTCCTTTTGCTGGTGGACTTTGCGTTGGCCACACAATAGCACCTCCTCGAAATTAAGCCCTCACGCTCTTGATGTTGCTATGATTTCATTTTAAATTAAATTCGCGTCAGTTTAATGTATGATTCGCCAACGAACTTTGCGTAGATTTCAAATGGGGTTTGTAACGGTTTTGGATTTAGTTTCTGGCGTGGCTGAGGCCACACAATGGGCTGTGATAGACAACGGGGCCCTAAGCCTCTTCTATTACCTGCAACTGTTGTAGGATAAGAAATGCTTTAATTTTAAGTGTATTTTGGTAAGGAATTTCTTCAGGCTTCAATAGCCGGCGCAGCTCTAGTGAAAGAAAATCTGATTACATTTATTTTGTCAAGTAGGCTCAACCACATAGATCGTGTATAAAACACTATAATATGACGCGTTTCGAGGGTCAAGCCCTCATCATCAGATAAAACATACAAGAATCTTTTATCTGATGATGAGGGCTTGACCCTCGAAACGCGTCATATTATAGTGTTTTATACACGATCTATGTGGTTGAGCCTACTTGACAAAATAATTGATCATACAACCACGATCTCAAATCAATAATGGATATAATTAAGTCTGATTACATTTGTAGCTTAGGTAATGCTTGTGCACTGCATGCTTAATTTTGTCTCACTGCCGTTTGTGGGAAGTAATATTTCTAGTGTGAAAGAAACCTGTCCTTCCCGTGCTTCTAAGTGTGGCAATGAACTCGCACAGAACAGTTAATAATGAAACCAAGACCTAATTTTTACTAAATATTTAATTAGTTGTCAAGAAGAGATAATTGGTAGTTTGTTGATGAGCTGCTCTAAGTAATGTTTAAATGGACAACTTGTTTTAGCTAAATAAATATATGTAGATGATAAATTTTGCTCATATTGTAACTGCCCTTAAGACTCCCTTTTTGGATGGGGAAAGTAAACAAATCTACTTGCTCTGGAACTAAATACAGGTAACCTTACCTTCTTGTTAGTTGGCCATACTGCTTCCGTTGCCTCAATATTCTCAGATGCGTTATCCGTTGCTTTAAAATTAATTATCAGTGGCTATATAGTTCGGTTTATTAATCAAGTGGTTAATACCTATATTTTCGGAACCGATATGAGCAGCTAGACAAGATAAAGCCTACGTGTAAGCCAACCATTCCACGGTATTCTATTAATTTTTGGGGTTTGTGGGAGCCCGCTGTTTAGACAGCGTTGGTGTAGGCGTTTCAGGGACAAGAAATAATTGAAATAATTGAAAGAAATACTGCCAATGCCGACCAATGGTTCTGCAAAAGCAAGAAAGAAGAAAATTTATTAAGGATAGGTTACACATTGATTTCAAGATGTGAACATTTCTAACGTGGCATTCAAAATAAGAAGATCTTCTGTTATCCAAACACAGAATTCGGGACAGTAATGTATAGATTAATTTATCCATCATAATCACGCACCTTGTATTCCCCCCTTTTTTTTTGTATTGTTTCGAATTTATTATTTTGTCTTCTTTCAATGTCTTCTATCTTTATAACATTCTTTATTGTGGTTAGTTCAGAATATATGATGTTGTTTCCTTCTAAGTATTTATTTACTTCTTTACTCATGCTGTTGTTGATTTATTCTTCCAGAAGTATACGAATAACTGTATCTTTAGCCTTTTATCATTCATTTAATACATATATCTAACAAAGGTTAACCCTTACTAAACCACTCCGACTGATATTGTCTTACATATTTTTGTAGGTCTCATTACTATGGATTTTCAAACGTCTGTACTGTCTCTTAGACCCATTTTCTTTCTTATAATCCATCTATTATTTCTTTTGTGTCGTCTGCACATCTGATAAGGTGTATATTTGCAACACGTAACTAATATTTAATATTCATTCTATCATTAGCCTCACATAATCATGATGTATAAGATTTTATACAATGCTGGTACTATTTATAATTTTCAACGTCCATTACGCGGTCGTTACCTGTAACGACATCGATGGGAGTTATGTGCGCAGTATTGCTGAAACACAGAATTTCAAACTGTTCGATGTTTTTTATACCTCCTAAGGAGACTATTAGATCTCTATATCAGTACGTCGCTACCGGCTTTCCCGACTAAATTAATATTGTTTTTGCGCATCTCCTATAGCATTAACGTGAGTGTTTTCTGAGATAGAGGGAGTGGTGTGTGGCTTTGGTTTGCGGTTATCATGCGAACGTGTGCAGAACATCGTTATAATATGCCATGGAAAATACTTCAAAAAAGTGCTTTTGTTGTAGTGATTGCATTAATAAAAAGACTTTCTTCAAACATGAATAATATTTCTGGTAAGTAGTTACAATCTCACGTGTGTGGATAACGTTCGCTTGAGCCCAGACTGATCAGGCACTTACAATTGCTCTACTAGGTCCATTGCAGTCTCTGACAGAATTACTAAGTCATCGGCAAATCGCAAACTCTTTACTTCTCGCCCCTGAACTTTAATCCTTTCTTCAAATTTCTCATTTCTCTCCTTCACAGCCTACTCAATGAACAGATTGAACAACATTGGGTAAAAAGCTACAGGCCTGTGTTACTCCCTTCTCAACTACTGTGTCCCTTTCATTCTCTTCGGCTCTCACTAAAGCTGACTGGTGTTTGCACAAATTGTATACTACCCTGCGTTCACATTGTACGATGATATGTGTAGCTTGTTATCAAAGGCAGACATCTGTCGTTTGCAAATAACCGGGATAAACGCCATTTTTATTACGAAACATGGAGTTAATTCGTATGCATGTTAATTTGGTCATCACTTAGTTGCAAATGATCACCAAAGCAGCACGGAAATAAACGTTTCGTAATTAAAGTGGCCTTTATCTCACTTATTTGCAAACTACAGATAAGAAGCTACTCATATACATGGTGTCTCACTAAGTGTGTTTGCCTCTGTAACTTATAAAATAATAGGTGACGGGAAATTTTAATGCGGTAGGTCAACACAAGAAATGTTACACTTTCTGCGGAGCTATGAACGTAGTTTATTGTATCATTTTCCAAAGAGTTACCGCACAAATATATAATTTTTTAAATGGAACAATAGCTTTTTTCTATTGTGCATTGGATTCGTTGAAACCAACTGCGTCCAAATCAATTTAAACTACATTCCTATCACTGTTAGTTTGAGAGATACAACCCTTCAAAGTTTCAGGGGCAGATACCACAAACGCTGCGAATAATGCAATGCGCCTTCTAAATGTGGTGCGGCCGAGTTGTAACGTCGCCGGTGCCACGGAGCGAGAAGCTTCCTCAGTGCGCTGTTAGACTGCCGACTGTCGCCGCACACGGCCGTATACCCGACAGTTGGAGCCACACAAACAACCGCGGCTCAGTCAGCTTCTTTGCTACATCAGATTCCTCCCACTACTTGTGATATGTAAGGTATCTTGGTGATGGTGACAGAGAAGCTTTTCTTCAGGCTCAAAAATGTGCTCCAAGAGTCGTTCCATGTCCAATCAACACAAATTAAATAAAAATATTTCATTACTCTTTTAGATTTTGCTAAAATTTGTAATACTCTCGTTACTGAGACTAAAATAATACGAAACATCAATTTCTTAAAATCTCAAATCGTTCCTGAAAAAGTGCTATATAAACGTTTAAAAACTGGCCAAAACGTATGAACTGAGAGTCGTTAATCCCTCTTACAGATGGTCTAATTCAGCTAGAGTGCTGGGAAAGGTCGCATAGCAATTTTCAGCTATATACAACACAACATACCTTCCTATTAAAACATTTTCAAATTACCAAGTAGTATTTGGATTTAACTGTATTCAAAAAATCATACAACAACAATTTAAGAATTATTCCATAACTGTTTGGAACTGTCCAGTCACATAGTCGAATGTAAATGGGAGATAATGATGAGTTTATTGTTAAAGAGTTATTCATGAATCTTATTTTTCACAAACCACGCTACTTGGTCAAACTGAACTCTGAGAAATGAAAATTTCATTACAGTATACAGAAAAGTATCTAAAAATATTGTAAATCTATTGTATCACCTACAATCATATTCTATAGTTGATTGTTTATTTGAAGTTCATACAACTTAACTGATAGCATATAAACTTGTAAGACCAATATTTTGCACATGGGATGATATAATAGCATTTTCAGCCACAGTACACGGGAAACGAACTTACAATGGGGTAGGGGTTGAGTTCAGATGATGACAACTCATGTTAGTTTTCAAAGTCCAAACCAAAACCAGTTCCAAACTTCATGTGCTCTATTTGAATGGACAGTAGGTATCATCACAAACACAGATTTCGCCTATACCACTCAAAGAGACTAAGGTACTTCAGAAATATTCTCAGAGAACCAGCTTGAAGAGGCATTGGCAGTCAAAAAGGAAAACAATAATTTCACACATTTCTACGCAACACTACATCAAAATAGAGAAATATTTTGCAGAGTTTGCAAAGTAACGTCATCACTAAACAAACTAAAGTTTCAAGACATTTCAGACTATGTCTGACAAAAGCTGGCGGCTTGGTTACATTTTAGAAAGAAAAAAAAATGAACTTGTTCAACTGAAAAGAATTTTGTTTTATCCAAATGGACCAGCTATGTCATTCTCCTATTCTGCACATACAAATGTCCTATGTTCTTGAATACTAAATGGGGGAACATAACTCTTGATGAATGTGAAGTTAGCTTTGTTTTGAAATGTTATATTTGAAATTACAAGATAATGTTTTGGAAAACTGAGATCAAATCAAAACTTTATTTATTCTGAGGTTAGTGTTAATTTATGTTTTATAACTGCTGTTCCAGAATCACGGTCAGTAGTAATTGTGTTAAATTTAACTGTGTTTGGAACCTATTAACTAACACCAAGCATCTTGTATTTAATTTTTGGTATTTAATAGCTCTCGTCCAATTATCATGGACAATAACCAGTGTGTCAATAACTATACTCGTTTCATACTTTACTTTAATTGATGGTTTATAGGTCCCATGAACAAAATTTTTGTTTTACAAGTTAATTAGCTGTTGGTTGAATTGTTTAAAATGAAAGCAACAATGAACTTAATTGAATTATGAAATATGCTGATTACTTTCGTTTTAAAAGGCTAGACTTCGATATCTATAATACATTTTTAGTTACCTTTCACTATATTTTAATGAAAATCTTGTTTGTTAGTGATTGGTTAGTAAAAACAGTGCTGTTAGTGAAAAACAAGTGCGAGGAATAATTCTTTACTATGTGTCTATCATTATCCAATATTTGAATTTTGCCATGTGCTTACAACGTTACTAATCAGTTATGGAAATTTTTGAATACTTATAATTATTTAATTTCTGGAAAGAAATTGTATCAAAATGTTACTCTGTATTACGAAAAATAGTGTAAATTAACAACTACGTTGTGTTCTATATCTCTGGAAAGAACATACAAAATAACACATTTCCCAGCTCACAAGGTAAAATTAGGATAGTTCCTCAAATGTTATAAAAAACGTCTGTTCGTACATTTTTTTAGTTTTTGAAAATTTACATTTCCATATTTCACAATTATTTGACATAAAAATTGAAATTCGGTAACTGTCTTAGTCTCAACAATCGCTATAACAAAATTCAGTAAAATCTAAATGATAAACTGAAACAGATGTGTTGAATGGATATGTACTACGTACATGCAGAATCTGACACCATTGTTTAGAAGTTACAATGTGTAGAGAATGTACAGATAAGACTTGGCAGTAGTCTAAATAAGCTAAGAGAAAATGATTAGTAAAAAAATCTAATGGAAAGGAAATAAAAGTGAGAGGGTGACTGATGCAGAATTTGACAAGCTACAAACATAGGATGACTTGGCAATAAAAAGGAATACAGGGCAACTGAGAAATACAAAGCTAGCAGTTTGGGCCTTATATCTCCACAAAATGTCCAAAGATAATAGTCCTATCAACCACTTATGGCCATCGGTAAGTGAATATGATGTAGCTATGAAACGTCAATTGATGGCAGAAAAGAACATCATGACTACAAATCCCTACTAATTGCTGATTTACATTAATGGATATTCAAAATGAAAATATCATCAGCACGGTACCCAAAACCCAAATGATAGTCAATCTTTGGGAATGGAAAACATTAACAAAACTATTCTGGAAGAAATACACTTTCTATTGGAGATTATGATGGAATTTCGTCGTATATTGTAGCAATGCCACCAGTAAATTAAGTTTACAAGAAAAAAGGAACTAAGCTTGGAGTGAACTGTATGAAAACTTGGTAAGCAACAGACAGAATATGTAGCGAAAGCAGATCAATCTCTTTAGGAGATGACGAAATGTAAAATAAAGCAACATCATATTCTGACAAGAAACAAAAGCTGCTATAGAAAGTGGAAAAGTCTGCTTATGAGGCTGATCAATTTTCAATGCAAGGCAAAAAAAGCAAAAACTTGAATGGGCAATTTCTGCATAATATAAATTTATGTTAATAGGTACATAGTGTATAGTTAGACATATCCAGTGGCAGATGTAGACTCTGACCATAACTTATTAGTTATGAACTGCAGATTAAAACTCAAGAGACTGCAGAAAGGTAGAAAGGTTAGGAGATGGAACCTGGACAAATTGAAGGAACCAGAGGTGTCTGAGAGTTTCAGAGGGAGCATTAGGCAAGGACTGGCTGAAACGGGGGAAAGTAATACAGTAGAAGAAGAATAGGTAGCACTGAGAGATGGTAGTGAAGGCTGCAGAGGACCATATAGGCAGAAGGACAAGGCCTAATAGAAATCCCTGGTTAACACAGGATATACTGAACTTAATTGATAAGAGGAGAAAATATAAAATTCAGCAAATGAAACAGAAAAAAGGGAGTACAAACCTCTGAATAATGAGATTGGCAGGAAGTGCAGACTGGCTAAGTAGGAGAGGCTAGAGGACACATGCAGGACCGTAGAAGAATCTATAACTAGGGGAAAGATAGATACCGCCTACAGGAAAATAAAAGAGATATTTGGAGACAAGGAATGCTGCTGTATGAATATCAAGAACTAAACAGAAAACCAGTACTAAGCAAAGTGGAGAAAGCTGAACTGTGAAGGGAATATATAGAGGGCCTATACAAAGAAATAAACTTGAAGGCAATATTCTAGAAATGGAAGGCGAGGTGGAGGAAGATGACATAGGAGATATGATACTGCGAGAAGAATTTGACAGAGCGCTGAAGGACTTGAGTCTAAACAAGGCCCCTGGAGTAGATGATATTCCGTCTGAACTGCTGATGTCGTTAGGAGAGCCAGTCGTGAAAAAAAGTATGCAAGATGTATGAGACAGGGGAAATACCCTCCGACTTCAAGAAGAATATCGTAATTCCAATTCCAAAGAAAGCAAGTGGAGACAAGTGTGAAAATTACAGAACTATCAGTTTAATAAGTCATGGGTGTAAAATACTAACACGAATTATATACAGAAGAATGGAAAAACGTGTGGAATCCGACCTCGGGAACGATCAGTTTGATTTAGGAGAAATGTAGGAACACGAGAGGCAATACGCACATTACGACTTATCTTAGAAGATAGGCTAAGGACAGGCAAACGTACGTTTTTAGCGTTTGTCGATTTGGAGAAAGCTTTTGACAATGTCGACTGGAATACAGTCTTCCAAATTCTGAAGGTAGTAGGGGTGAAATATAGGGAGCGAAGAGTTATATTCAACCTATAGAAATACCAGACGGCGGATATTAGAGCCGAAGGGCAAGAAAGGGACACAGAGGTTGGGAAGGGAGTAAGACAGGGTTGTAGTCTTTCCCCAATGTTGTTCATTCTGTTCATTGAGCAGGCAGTGGAAGGAGAAATTTGGAGAGGGAATCAAAGTGCAGGGAGGAGAAATAAAAACATTGCGGTTTGCTGATGACATAGTAATTGTGTCAGAGACCACAAAATATCTGCAAGAGCAACTGAATGGGATGGACAGTGTCTTGAAAGGAAGATATGAGATGAACATTAACAAGAGTAAAGCGAAGGTAATGGAATGCAACGTCAGAAGATCAGGCAATGCTGAAGGAATTAGATTACGTAATGAGACAATAAAAGTAGTAGATGAATCTTGTTATTTGGGTAGCAAGATAACTTCTGATGGCCGAAGTAAAGAGATATAAAATGCAGAATGTCTATGGGAAGGAAAGCGTTTCTAAAGAAGCGAAACTTGTTAAAATCCAATATTAATTTAAATGTTATGAAGTCCTATCTGAAAGCATTTGTCTGGAGTGTAGCACTGTATGGCAGTGAAACCTGGACGATCAGGAGTTCAGATAAAAAGATGATAGAAATTTTTAAATGTGGTGCTACAGACGAATAATGAAAATTAGATGGGTAGATCACGTAACTAATGAGGAGGTGCTTAACCGAATCGGGGAGAAAAGGAGTTTCTGGCGTGTTCTGACTAAGAGAAGGGATAGATTGGTTGGACACATTCTGAGACACCAAGGAATTGTCAACTTAGCATTAGAAGGAAGCGTGTGGGGTAAAAAATCGTTGAGTCAGACCCAGGGACGAATATAGTAAGCAGATTCAAAAGGATGTAGGTTGCCGAACGTATTCTCAGATGAAGAGACTTCCACAGGACAGGGTACCGTGGAGAGCTGCATCAAACCAGTCTGCGGACTGAAGACCACAACAACAACAACAGTGCATAGGAGCGAATATAAAAGTCCTATTACTTTGAATGTCCTATTATTTTGAACTGGAAAAAAGTTATTATATTCCGACTATAAGTCTCTTTCTCTTTGCTTGCGCGCGCGCTTGTGTGTGTGTGTGTGTGTGTGTGTGTGTGTGTGTGTGTGTGTGTGTGTGTAAAGCGAGGGAGAGATTTGCATTTCTGTCATAATTACGGCTGTATTAAAAGTGCTTTTCAGATACTAACCTGTATAGGACATTCAATGGTGAATTATGCACGTACAACAAGCTTTGAATTATCGCATGCCACGATTCCAATTTATTTAGTTGCAAGCACAAAATATTAAGTTGTAAAAATGACTGCTATAAGTCTGCAGCGTAATATATATCTTAAATTAGAGAGTAGTAAGTGATCAAAAAGAAATATATATATATATATATATATATATATATATATATATATATATATATATATATGTGTGTGTGTGTGTGTGTGTGTGTGTGTGTATCTGAAACGTTCCTTTTCAACTAAAGTTTACCTCGCCGGCCACGGAAGGCGGAAGAACGCCGCCTGCGTCAGGCGCAGACCGCCAGGCCGCGGGTCCCTCCCACTGCAGAGATGTAGCCGCCATATTGGCTTTCTGTAGAAGGACGTATTTGGTGGGTTTTGTGTGTGCAGTCTTATATAGATGCCCTTCAAAAGCAAGCCAAAGTAACTGAATAAACTGAGGATACCTCAAAAACAAGTCGTTATAGGTATTATTTTCTTATAATAAGGTGATTGCAAATTTATTGATGATTAAAGAATTTTCCATGGATGAAAAACTACCGTTTCAAGCCAACGGCACATTTAAGCATCATAAAAAGCGTTGTTCTTGCTACGACTTGTTGTAATTCCATGTCAGTTTACAGGGTATTTACGATCAGCACATTCAGCATAGCTACAGCTTCCCGGATGAAGTGACTTCGTTCAAATGGCTTTACGCAATGGATAGTTTGCACGTCACATGCAGCCAAATATGTGACATCTCATTATTTAAAGTCTTGTGCTTTACGTGTTCCAAAGATTCTACCACAAAATAGCTCTGATTTTTCCTAAGAAGTGGGACTGATGTAATAATGACTGATTGTCTGAGGTGGTCTATTTCACTTTTATATTGCGCTATTTCTCATGAAACTTTAGATGTCGTCACCCTTGTTGGCTAAACAGGCGCCTTTATTTTTAGCTTCATATTGGTAGATATTAAAGTTATTACACCACGACTAGCAAATGTACAGTGCTGGAGAACTTACTTTTAAAAAACCTAAGAAGGAATTTCACTCCATCCGTTTACTAAACAGTGTGACTTCCAAAACTGATTCAGCCGAAAACTGTCGTCGAAGCGCGCTGCGAACGCATGAACACACGTCGCATGCACAGTTAACACCATTTCTTAGCATTCAGCCACTCGCCGGACACTATAGGCCAAAAGTTCGCGTTTAATTGAATGGTACATGTGCTGTAACGTTCTCTTCGTTAGTAGTAGTTCGACCATTGCATCTGTTTCCGTAATTCTTAGCTTTCAGATGTTTAATTAATGGAATCTGGGGTCCGAGCAGTGGCTTGCCAGTTCCAGTGCACAGACGTACGTCCTTTTTTTTCTCCAAGCCATTCACAGCACTCTAAGACGTCTTGTACCTTTATTGTGGGGAAAGCTAGAAGCCTGAATTTTGTGAGACAAAGAGGACTTACTATCAGTAGCTATGTTTGTAAACCTATGGAATCAGTCCCTAGACTTACAAACTACTTATACTAACTTCCGCTACGAGCGGCCGCGCAGTGCATAGTATGACGCATTAAACCACGTGGCCATTCTAGTACGGCCCACTGTAATTAGCTATATTTTATATTACAGTCTACGAAATATTCCAGTAGAAAATCGTCACTTACTCACCGATCATCAAAATTATAAGGTACTTCTAACAGACAGAGATTCTCCAAACTTTGTATTTAGTTAGTATTTATCCTATAATAGAAGGAAAAGAATGTAACACCAATAAATTACTTCAGGACGTTCCGTAAGTATTGCTTCTGGCTCTTAAAATAAGATGTCGGAGTAAACAGCAACTGTTAAGGCATGCTTGACAGTCTCGCGGTTACGTGCTGGCATCCCATTTGGGAGTATGTGGGTTCAATTCCCGGTGAGTAACAGTTCATTATTACTATTACTATTATTATTCATTCATTCATTGATTCAATCTAATCTGGTCTTTACGTCTCTAAGAATCAAAGATTTGGCAGAAAGGACATGTGCTTAGAATTCCACATTCAAATTTAAACAATACACTAATTCACACCATTTCTTCAGTGTGAAGACTGAAAGACTACATATGTGTGTGTGACAGACAACTTTTTTAAAATCCATGTATATGCATACGTGTGACCGTCGTCACAAAACAGATACGAAGCTGATGATGGACATGTAGGAAATGTGTCGCAAAAGTCATACTGTAATTGATGTGCCAACTACACACCTTATCGACATCACTACTAATTAAACATCTATAAAGCTGAATAACATGTATAATTACCGCTATGAGCAACTAAAGCTGTGTAATAATTATTATTTACAACTTAAGTTTCGCCGGCCGCGGTGGCTGAGAGGACTAAGGCGCTCCAGTCACGATCTTCACGACCACTACGGTCGGGTGTTCGATTCCCCCTACGACCATGGGTATTTGTGCGGTCCTTAGATTTAGTTAGTTCATAAGTAGGTTGTAAGTTTAGAGACTGATGACCCCGTAGAAGTCCCATAAGCTATACAAACATTTGAACATTTGAACTTAAGTTTCCATTGAAATAAATATTATTTCGGTATCAGTGAGATATTTGCCGAATGAAATTCGTCAATCTGAAACAAGTCAACAAAATGATTTGAACCTGTTTCATGTTATTCAATGAGTTAATCCTCTTTATTATGTTGCTACACAACTCTGTAACTTACTTATACAACCATTACATGAGGTCCCTGCATCACGTCTTATTCTTTTAATAATTTCGTAATATTTCATGTGTTAAATTGTGTTCTCCCTAACTAACATCGCCACTCTGAATGATTGTGTGTGGCCTCGAAGGAATAGTCGAGCGGTCTGGAGCACCACGTTAAGGATCGAATCCTCCCTCGGGCATGGATCTGTGTGTTTTCATTAGGTTAGATTAACTTAGTTTAAGTAGTTCGTAAGTCTACGGACTGATGACCAAAGTAGTTTGTGTGGTCGTGTTCCATTTTGAGTTATCCATTACTCTAAAGTGTTTAACCTCTATTAATAGTGCTTACTTTTATGTTCAAATGTTCAAATTTTGTAAAGCTTATGGGACTTACCTGCGGGTACATCAGTCCCTAAACGTAAAAACTACTTATGAACTACCTTATACTAAAGACAGCACAAACATCCATGCCGAGTGGGGATTCGAACCCCTGACGGGGTACGTCCTCGCGCATCGCAGCATAGCGCCTCAGTGTGGCCGGCCGCTCCTCACGGCGTTTATTCATATGCCAGTTATTTCATTCCTTTATTAACGATCAGTGCCCCATGTTTTTATGTGTTTCCACCAGTGTGACTGAACTTGGGTGTTCGTATGAATGTGGAAGGTTGCTGTTGATATTGACTAACTGCCGCGAAATGGCTTACAGTCGCCGCCTCGCGCTTTAGGCCTCGTTTACTTTCGCTAAGCATGGCTTCTTATGTCGTCTGCACTGCCGTCTGCTGGGTGGCCAGGGACAAAGTTACTTGCCAATATGGCGAGGACTGTTTGTAGTGTAATACCAACATAATCCTGGACGAAAGATGTGGCAAAAGAGACCTCTCTGGAGCTCTAAATACCCTTTACTAGAGGTAGCGAGGCTTGGTAGACAGGTAGGCTCTGAACGCGCTCTGGATCGCTTTTAGCGCGCTCGATATCCGGGGTGTGGAGAGGAAGGCTTTTTGCGTGGCCAGAGGTTCCACTCTAGCCGCGTCCGCCGAAGTGAATATATTGTCGAATCATGCTGTTAGAACTTTACTATTCTTTGTGATCAGACAGTCTTGGTTTATAAGTGATAGTTTCTCTCGAGTAATTCTTTCTCTATGCGAGGCGAAGTGTTTCTTAATTTATTGAACTCAAGTAATTCAACGTAAATTTAGCAATTGCATTTTCATTCCGATGATGATTTTGAGTCCGGTTTTCACAAGTTAGAATACACGTGTGTGGCCTTCAGCGGTTGTGTAAACTTAGTATGTTTGAATTTCCTTGTTGTTTTTACCTAACGTTTTCGCGTCATGTCTATATCCGCGAGTATGCTAAATATTTCTCAGATTTTCTGGTTTGATTCCGTCTTTCCTGTTTTGGTATGACCGATTGCACCACTTGCTTTCGTAAACGGTCTTTCCTTCGGCCTTCAACCATGCTTTTACTGATACTAGCTTTCTTCTATATGAATTCTCGCATGTGTTTTACTCGCTTATTCTAAATCAATTTCTCGCCTATGAGGCGAGGTACTGGTGGATGTAAAGTTGTGAGGCGGCATCGTGAGTCGTGTCGGGATAGCACAGTCGGTAGCGCGCTTGCCCGCGAAAGGCAAAGGTCCCAGGTTCGAGTACCGGTTCCGGCATACAATTTTAATCTGCCAGGAAGTTTAATATCAGCGCACACTCCGATGCAGAGTGAAAGTTTCATTCTGGCAATTTCTTCTTGTTAATTCTATGTAATTGACCGTGGTTGCACACCACGTTGTAACTGAACACCACGTGGTACTAGCATGCCGCTGTCTCCCCGCATATGAGTTGGTTTGGTGCATAGTGTAATTTTATTTGTGCTTGAAGACACCCGCCATCTCGTCAAAACGGCGCCGATGGTCCGTTTTGTCGCTGGTATGAACGGTTGCCGCATGAGTAATGTGTCGCAAACATTATGACGTGTCTTTGAGTGAATGAGTGTGCTTTCCTTTATCCACTGTGTATTTGCAATTTTCCTCCCACGTTACCTCCATATTCATAAAGTGCAGAAACAATTTCATTGTGGGCTGTAACTTTATGAGTTAATTCACTATTGTACAAGGTGTGTCCCTCGGACAGGGAGCATGAAATTATAAATCAGAGGTTTGATACTTTAAATCATTATCTATTCAAGGTGTGTACTTAATTTGGTTTCCCCACATTTATTTGCTTCTTCATTTTATTGAATAAATAATGATTTAAAGTATCAAACCTCTGCTTAATAATTTCATGCTCCCTGTCCGAGGTTTAATTATCCATTCCTTTTTTTAACATTTATTTTGTGTTTGTTAAAACGATGGATGCTCTGTTAAGTGATCACTTGGATAAATTTCCGTTGCGCAAGTACTATGACCCACTCACAAAGTAATATAGAGCAGCAGTGAGCGTTTTAACGTGCTTTTGTAGATCTCTACTGCTCGAGATCTTAAATAGAAAACTTAACAAGCTACTTTCAAGACTTACAAACATTTGAACGTTTTTTCATTTTGTACGTCTGTGTGTGTGTGTGTGTGTGTGTGTGTGTGGAGTGTGTCTCTAGTGTTGTGCACCGCCGTATCGATGTAGACTGCTGCCCCCGCACTCGGCAGACACGCTAGTTACATCTCTGCATGTCTGTGTTCGGACTATCGTTTGCTAAGGTCCACGCTCCTGCAGAGATACTATCCTTAACCAACTGTTGAGTAGCGACGCACAGAGATGCTCCTGTGTACCAGTGCTAAGCCACTGCTTGAGGCCGTTAGGGGAAGTCTCTCGCACTGGACAGACCAACCCCCTCACTCGCCCCTGGCAGCCCGGAGCACCCCTCGCTTAGGCATTCTGCCGAGGTCGACGCTTGAAGTAGGTTGCTAAGCTCGCGCTCTGTGGACCGAGGGTAAGATTTTCTTAATGTGGTGTTGGATGCCGAGTCGAAATGCTCGCAATAGTTTTAAACTGTTCCAGTATTTCGTGCGAGATACGCGATGAATGTTGGAGTTTGAGCTACCGTCTGTGGTACTCACCATTTATTATCTAACGCGTGGTAAAGATAGTCGAAGCGCGTGTGCCTTTGTACTTTTAGCTCTTGTTAGGATTTCATTCTTTAATAATGATTAGTCTGGTTCGTAACTATGATTAAGCAGAGCAAATCTACTTTGCTTTCGCGGTAATTTTCGTTGTGAATTATTTAAATTGTAACGCACTTTCTTCGTCTGTTAGTTATGCCACGTGGATTGGCTATTGTGAATCCGATACCGGTTATCAAGTTGCTTTAGTGCGCCTCAGTCATGTTAGTAATTCGGTTATATGGATTGAATTATTCCGCATGTTGTGGTTTTATTACTATTTATTTCGCATTTATTACTATTTATTTCGCATTTTGCGAGTTGTGAACCAGTCAAGTAACCGGTGATCAACCACGTGTCCGATTTCGGCATATCAGAATGAAGGTTTATTATTTTAACATGTGCGAGTGCCTCAAGCCAGCTGGTCTCGAATATTCCACTGCTGCAGATATTTGGTGCCGTTTGAATCAGTGTTGTGTTAGCTTCGGCGAGTGCGTGTGAATGAATATGTGTCTATACTCACCCGAATTTATCCTTATTTTCTTGATAAGTAAACTTAATAGAAGGCGAGCAATCAAACGGGCCGTTTATTAATTTTATTGTTAATCTTTCCCCTTTTAAATCTGTGAGGTGTTTGCTTTTATCGCTTTGATCTGGTCTCCCCTTTTCTTAAGTGTTTTCAGAATACAGAATTTTTTTATCGAATTCCCTGTTTTCTTTAGCACTCCTCTTCAGTTTGACTTAGATCTTAGTCAGATTTGGCTGTCCCCATCTGGGACTGGCGTGCGTTCCGTTGCAAATTTTATTTCAAGTCTCTGCAGAGAGGCTGCTTCTGGTGTGAGTTATGTGAATTTGTACATTTAATTTTGTTTTTTCACATCGCAACCTGCAGAGCAGCTCAGGTTAAACTATTTAGTAACTCACAGTAAAGGAGCAGTAAACCCTCAAGTCTCAGAACTAGTTTACGTGTCTATTCCTAAATATTACAGATCACCCAATGTCAAAAGCTTAAAGTTTAACAGTGTGTAATTCCTGTATTTTCGCCAGCGCCCAAAGATGAGTAATTGTTTGTTTTGATAAATATCACTTGTTAAATTTGATAACATTTATAGGCCTAATTAAAATTCATTTGAAAACAGTCTAAATCTCATTTATTTATTTGATGAAGACCATTTCAATCATTCACCAGATGTCAACGATGGCTTCCGCGGACGTCGTCACTGTTGATAAAATTCTTCTGAGCATCGGACCGCATCGTCTATATACCAAATTCCATCGACGTTATGTCCACTGCTGCAAGCGGCCTTCTCCTGGATGCCATGTTTACTGCTGAATGAGGGGAACCTGGGAAATTATATAAGGGTAGTAGAAGAGAGTCAGGCTTTCTTTTTCGTTGTTTGCTTTATTTATTGCCATGCTATAAGCTTCCTAGACAAAAACATGCCACCCTTTCTTTGCGAGCTGGTGCACCATTCTTTAACGACCACCTGCATCAACGAATGGAAATTAAATAAACGGACGGACGGAATGAAATCGTTCCAACTCTCTCGCCCACTGCAGCCAATACTGGCCCACTTTAGGTTACGGTAGTGACACTAAAAGTGGCTGCAGTGGGCGAACGTAGCGGTGCAAACTGCAGAGTTGTTTCCTCGAATGTCTCCATGAAAAAAATTCGCACTGACGTGTTTTACGCCCCACTTTAGATTTGTAGTTTTATACGTTTTTGCAAACTTTTTTGACCAAAATAATAACGTAAATAATAAAAAATTAATTAATAAGAGTGTCTGAAACCCGTTTAGGGGAAAAAAATATGAAGGTATTAGCGGGTTCTGAACCACCGATCTTTAGCGTCATAGTCCAACGCCTTGCCCACTACGCTACAGCTATCAAGCAAGAGGTGGGTTCTTTAATCTCATACTATTCATGGCCGTTGTTAACTGATGCTAGATTGCTGGATGCGATATGTAGACGACACGTTTGTCATCTGACCACAGGGAGAAGACGAGATGCAGAACTTCCATCAAAACCTCAAACAGCAACACAACAAGATGTAGTGTACTACATCTTGTTGTGTTGCTGTTTGAGGTTTTGATGGAAGTTCTGAGGGAGAAAAGAATTGTGTGGTCCCTTTTTGCTACGTAGAAATTTACCGGAAGCCAGAAAGCAAACTAAGCTATGAGGTATACAGGAAAGCACCCAGTACAGGCAACCGATCCCACCGGATTAGCGAGGAGCAACTTCTGAAGGTAGAGTAATAAAATCTCAGGTCCATCTTCGATGCTAAAGTTACGGAAAGAGGGCGACTGAGTAAATTAAGGCTACTAATAATAGAAACAAAAGGGAACAGTAGAAGGAAGAACAAAGCCTCGACTTATTGCCATTCGTACAAGGACTAACATCGAACGAGTGGGCAAAATTCTGCGTCGAATGAGCATGAAACCTATGGACATGAGCGTATGGCTTTCTTGGCCGGGAGATCCCTGAAGGGATTGTTCGGCCGCCTGAGTTTAAGTCTTTCTTTTTGACGCCGCGTGGACGACTTACGTGCCGATGATGATGATTAGGACAACACACAACACCCAGTCACCTGACGGAAATCGAACCCGGGCCTCCTGAGTGGTAGTCATCGATGCTGCCACTGAGCTACGGAGGTGGACATGAAACCTATATTTAACAGCAACAACATACAAGAGATGTCGTTGGCTCAGTGAAGGAGCCAATCGATAGATTGCGCAGAGCCGGAGTCTATGATATCGGCGGCTTGTGTAACCAAGTGTACACAGGAGAGACTGGGTGGCCGATTAATACAAGGATAGCCAGCCGAATACCTGAGGTGCGTCCGTTTGGGGCAGCACACGTAGTCGGTGGATGCAGAACACCAGGAAGTGTCGAAAACATAAAGGTTACCAGGAAGTCACTAAACTGGCCAAACAAAAGAACAATCGACAGGCTGAGCGACCCCGAAGTATGAACAGAGAGGAGGGGAGCAGACTCCGGCGTGTTGGCGGTCCGCAGTAGCGGCGCCGCGCGCAGGGCGGTCCACAGGGGCGCAGGGGGCGTCTGACTACCACCGAAGTATAAGTTCCCAGCAGTCAACACAACTCCCAGAAATAGGCTGCTTCCAACAGTGGCCGAAACATCGGTTGAATTTCATATATTTCCGATGCGGTGAAAAGCCCAGAAGAATTTTATTGGCCATTCACAATATCGTCGTCAGACCCCTAGCAGAAACAGGCAACGGAGAAATGACACAGGTTGACCATCGCATTTTCAGCGTTGCCTTCTGCGGCTATGTATGTGACGATGGTGTTGTGAATGATCTAAACTGGTCATCGGGAAATAAATAAACGCGATCTATACTGCATTAAAAATAATTTTAAATATTTCTTGTAGTAATGTGGAACTCTCCTTCCACCCACCACACAGAACAATTTCCACTTTTCAGGATATATTTTGATCATTTTCTCCATATTCTTAGACACTGTACGAGGGCTGTTCAAATGAAAAGGTATAAAACGTCTTAACAACCAAGCCGGTTGAAATTTGAATATGCCGCTTTGGGATATCGTAGTGCGACATCTAGGGACGCGATGTCTGCGTCATCACATGCCGCTCTAAAACTAAAGGTGTTACCGTCAGTAGGCGAGGTCCGGTACTCATCGCATGGCCTCGATCACGGGGTAACCATTAACAGTGACGTATACTGTGAGAACACTCCGTAGCCTCCGTAGGTGTAAAAATTGGCAATTGACTCTAAATAATGAGAAGTGTGAAGTCGTTCACATGAGTACAAAAAGAAATCCGTTAACTTTGTTTACAAGATAAATCAATCAAAAGTGAAGGCCGTAAACTCCTAGCAATTACTACCACTTTAGACATAAACTGGAAATAACACGTAGATAATGACATTAGAAAGCGAACCACAGACTACATTTTATTGGCAGAACCCTTAAAAGATGCAACAGAACTACTAAAGAAACTGCATATACTACGCTTGTCCGTCCATTTTTGGAGTATTGCTGCCCAGTGTGGGATCCTTATCAGGTACATTTGAAGGAGGACATCGAAAGAAGGGCAGCTCGTTTCGTATTGTCACGATACAGGGGAGACAGCGTTACGGAAATGATACAGGGTCTGGGATGGGAATCATTACACCAATGGCGATTATCGCTGCGGCGTGGGCTACTTACGAAACTACAATCGCCAACATTCTCCTCCGAATGCAAAAATATATTGCTGACTCCCACTTACATAGGTAGAAATGATCATCAGAATAAAATACGAGAAATCAGAGCTCGAACGGAAAGATTGAAGTGTTCTTTCTTCCCGCGCGCTATTCGAGAATGGATAGGGAAATAAATAAGGTGAAGGTGGTACGATGAACCCTCTGCCAGGCACTTGGACGCGATTTGCAGAGTATGCCACGTAGATGAAGATGTAGATGTAGGTCCTTTGCTGTCTCTGACAGAAATACAATGCCACCCTGAACTTTGATCCGTAGGCCTGTGGTGATTACATTTGAATAGAGACTCGAATCACGCGCACGGCGCCGCTTGGTACCTTTTCATTTGAACGTGCCCGGTACAGTTGTGTACGCAGCTAGCGTGAGGCCGGCAGGAGCGCGCGTTACCGCTGGTCGAGCTGCGCGCGCAGGCGCTGCTCGGGCGGCACGCCGCGCTCGCTCCCGACGAGCACGTAGACGCGCGCACGCCGGGGCAGGCGCGCGGCGGCTTCTCGAGCAGCAGCGAGCCCAGGAAGCCGGCGGCGGCGCGCCCGTCAGCGCACGCGCGCGCGCCCTCGTGGAAGGGGCGACGCGGCCGCCGGCGCCCACGCCAGCGCGTCCTCCAGCTCCGGCCGCTCCTCCTGCGGCGGCGTCGCGCGCGGGTGGATCTCGCAGCACGGCATCCTGTCTGCAGGCGGCCGGCGGTAAGCAGGGCAGCGAGCCACTAGTGGTGAGTCGCTTGACAACTTTCTGAATCTAGCTATGTAAACCTTCCCGGCGTACTCGATGATCGAATTTTTCTCGGGTTTCCAGCCGAAGCATACTGCTATCTGTACACAACGTTTCAGCGGTCCGCCTGGCCGCCATCGTCAGATGAGGAAGCTGAGTCGCTCTCGCCGTAACTGACTGAAACTGTGGAACGGCTGGCTCTAAACACGCAACGAAAGTACCGAGTCGCACGCGCTAGCAAGAGAACCTCCCCGTAGTACCACCCTCAGATTAAGTTATAAGTTGGCGCAGTCGATGCGCCTTGAAAAACTGAACACAGATCAATTGAGAAAACAGGAACAAGTTGTGCGGAACTAAGAAAAAAAAATAAGCAAAACCTAAATTATGAGCAGTGCATGCGAAAGACAGGCAACGTCGAGCAGGTTGTGAGCACAGGAGTGCTGCGGTCTTGTGCCTAGCGTGAGGAGCTGCGTGACGTGAGGCAGTTGGCTCGAGCCTTCCCACAGGCGAATATTTTCCTTTTTTCCTTTTCACAAAATTATTGTCTGTCCGTCCGTCCGTCCGATGCGACGTAAGTATTACGTAGTATGAGGACGCTACGCCTAAACAAACATCTAAACACTGGACGTCATTCGACTACAGTGCACGTCGGAGATAGTATTCCGGCTGACGAGGCTCCCTGGCTGGCAGCTGACTCTTCGTTACTCTCAGACTACATCAGACGGGTTTCTCTGTGAAGGAATCAAATGATTGTCATCAAATGTTTTAGGTTCCCACAGGGGAGGAACTTCCTTTCATCTGCTAATCGCAACGTTTTGCGGTGCGGTCGCAAAACATAGACAGTAAACTGATTACAGCGAACAGAGACGTCAGTGAATGGACGAACAGATAATATTTTCGGAAAAATAAAAAAAGAAGTTTCGTTCGAAGGAAGATTTGAAGCGAGTACCTCTCGCTCCGCAGGTCCTCGCCCTAGCCACCAGACCACAGCTCTCCTATGGTCACAATATGCTCGACGTTGCCTATCTTTCACATGAACCGTTGAATTTTTATATCTTACTTATTGTTTCATAGTTCCACATAACGTCTTCCTTCTTTCCCGATTGATCTGTGTTCAGTTTTTCACGGCCTATCCTTTGCGCCAACTTATAACTAAATCTGAGGGAGGTGCGTTGGGGAGGTTCCGTTGTAAGTACAGAATGCGTGCGTTTACTCGTAGCTACTGACCCCAGGGGTAGGACAAGTTGC
This sequence comes from Locusta migratoria, assembly GCA_026315105.1. Taxonomy (NCBI): domain Eukaryota; kingdom Metazoa; phylum Arthropoda; class Insecta; order Orthoptera; family Acrididae; genus Locusta; species Locusta migratoria. Next base: position 27,935,465 of record CM048745.1, on the reverse strand, counting down.
ACCGCCTCCAGTGGTGGGCAATGTCAGAAACGATAGATTGCTGAGAAATGTCATTATCTGCCATTTGATGCAGGTCCCGATGTTTCTTCAGGTCTGACAACACAGGATTCCATGACTTACCAAATAACCACTGTCACGGTTAATTGTATTGTCTGTTAATCTGATTTCAATGGATTCTTTCAAAATACAATCCCAGTAACGTGAGGTATTTGCAACAACTTACGTCTCGTCGTATAACATCCTGTGACACTCTGAAATACCATGCGAGTGCGGCAAAAAATACAATAGTCAGACTATTCGTACCGTCAGTGACAGATGTGTCGAACATCACCGACATACGCTATTGATGCAGCCTGAAAATTCCGCAGTTGCTGAACACTGTCTCTCAGAGTGTCACAGGATGTTATACGACGAGATACCAGTTGTTGCAAATACCTCACGTTACTGGGACTGTGTTTTGAAAGAATCCATTGAAATCTGAGTAAGAGATAACACAATTAACTGTGACAGTAGTCATTTGTTGAGTAAATCATGTAATCCTGTGTTGTCAGACCTGAAGAAACATCGGCACCTGCATGAAATGGTAAATAATGACAATCTTTAGCGATTAATCGTTTTTGACATAACCCACCACTGGAAGCGCTGCAACTTCTCTTACGCCAGGGTTCAGCAGCGACTAGTAAACGCACGCACTCTGTACTTGGCGTATCCGCCTTCGCACTTCCGTCGCGGATTTAGAGCCAGCCGTTCCACAATTTCACTCAATCACGGCGAGGGCGGCTTAGCTTCCCCACCTGAAGGCGGACCGCAGAAATATTGTGTACTATACGCCTGGAAACCCGAGAAAAACTTGATCAAATTTCAAAATTCCTGGCAAGGAAAGTACATGGGCTCGCACAAACACAAATGCACCAAAATCACGCAGAGGGCCCTTATTGCACTAGTGACACCCCGCAGCCTGTCAGAGGCCTCGGCAGTCGGCACCTGCCACGCCGCTTTGCACGCTCAGCAGCCGGGACCTGCAGGGGCGATGCATTGCGGTTTGTGACGTCATTGATGTAGTGAAGCGTTAGGTGGGTCGCAGATTGGTAATCAGTCATGATAATGTATTGCGGATGGCTGAGACTGAGTTACGAAGATCCCTTCTTCGAGAGGAGGAATTTAGAAGATTAACCATACGCTTGTTTTCAGGTCTCTATTAGAGTGCAGAAATGTGAGCATAATTTAGAAATAGATACTGTTTTAACAATAACATATAATTATGGTGATAGGGAACCAGTGGAGAACTTCAGAAGTGTCACTGACGTGGCGTTCAACACTGATATTACAGAATGTGCAAAAATGCCATGCGACCAACTTGCATTTTTTCACTGTCCGTTTTGCAGTCATTCATATTGCTCGGAGCATTTTACTGACATTCCCAATTTACATTTATAGTTATGGTTACTGCAGTATGTATGGCGTCAAGAATTACACCTTCAGTGATATCTAGAGCATGAAGCAGAGTTTTGCAGAGAAACTACGTCCACAAGAACGTTGAGGGGTACGTAATGGTGCTGTAACCAAACGTGCACACAGCTATGTTTGTTCGAGCCCCAGTACCATCCTTGTAAGGAAAAGATGTTAACAAAGTATATTTCGAAAGTCTTATTGTGTTAGATTTCACAGTTTTATTTAAAATGATAACGGGTATAGTTTAATATTATAAGTTGAATGATATAGGAACTGATAAAGATGTTAAAATGTTTGCAGAGCTTATGAGACTTAACTACGGAGTCATCAGTCCCTAAACTTACAAACTACTTATGAATTAGCTTATACTAAAGACGGCAAAAACATCCACGGGTGATGGGGCATTGGAATCCCCGACAGGGAACGGACTCGCGCATCTTAGCATAGCGCCTCAATGCGCTCGGCCGCTCCGTCGCGGCAGGAACTGATATTTTTACTTTAAGATCATTAAATGTTGTTCATTTACATAGGACTGTTATTTAAAATTAATTATTCTTTTAGGAGTTACTTTTCAAGATTTCCTGATGAAGTGTTGTGCATAAGAAATCAGTTGATAGAGAACAACCTCATAAAGCTAAGACTTTCAAGAACCAAAGATTCTGTTTTCAGTACTATCTTTGAAGACGCAAATCTTATTTCATTTTGGATCACAATAAACGTAAAGTATCAAGATCGTGTAAACATGGCTTTGAAGGAATTAAAAGGACTCTCAATTAGTTACTTACGCAAGAGTGCATTCTCTAGCCATTTTAGAAACAAATACGGAAAGGAACTTTGCGCGGAAAATCATTTACGCCTAAAACTAACAAGCTTAAATGCAGACTTAGTGTTTATCATTAACACTAAGCTTAAACAAAAGCACAAATCTCATACATTTAACATTTATTCGGTGTAAAATAAATTTCTTAGTTAACAATTTTTTTCCTAATAAAACATTTCTGGGTATTAGGCCGACGTGGTCTTCTTCAGGACGGTTAACTAATGGCTGCTGCTGCTGACTGCATACATAATTTCCTTCTACACGAGGGAAGTAAGTGATGAAGGTTTTTGTCTTTTGACTGAACATGTTATTTTATTTCTGCATGTTGAACATGTGCCTAACTTTTTGCCAAGGGCCTAACTTTTTATGCAATATTTATTCTCCATTTATGTTAAGATTGATTTTGGTCTCTTGTATTTTTCTGTGATGACTGGGTAATTTCCCAGGTTGTTGATAAGTTCGTTATCGGAGTTCCTTGCGGTGTTGTATAACGCTACCGCGAGTTCTCGGAATCTTTCCTGTAGGGGATTTATTTCTGCTGCCGCGTGAGTGTCGACAGTTGGGAATCTCATTGGTACATGTAGTGCCCGTCTTAAGGCCCTGTTTTGGACTCTTTGCAGCTTTAACATGTGTGTTGTGGCTGCATAGCCCCAGACTGGGCAGGCATACTCTAATATGGGTCTGACCAGTGTACGGTAGAGCCTTACTTCTGTTGTTGGGTCTAATCCACTAGTTGAATTTAGAGGGGGGGGGGGGTATAACTCGTTTAATCTTGCACTTGTCTTTTTTCTGACTTCTTTTATGTGGACTTTCCATGTGAGGCGGTTATCGGGTTACTCCTAGGTACTTCGCTGTTGCTTTCCATGGAATTTCCCGCCTGTGCAGACAGAGGAGAATGTTTTCTCTTTTTCCTGGGCAGTGTTTGCCCCTTCTCTTGGTTATCATGAGTGCCTGAGTTTTCTCGCTATTTATTGTTATGCGCCATTTCCTGTTCCAAGTTTCTGTTTCATTTGGTAGAGTTTGCTGTTTGCGTGTTACTACTTTTCTGTTGGTTTTCAGTATCATCTGCATACTGAGCTGTGTGGGTCTGAGGGCCAGTCGGTGTGTCGGCAGTATACAGATTGTATAATACTGGGCCTAGCACCGACCCCTGTGGGACTCCTGCTCTTAAGCTTCTCTTACTTGATTTCGCATTGTCCACGTTGACACAGAAAGTGTGGTTGGCTAGGCAGCTCTTCACTAGTTTAACGACCTGTCCTGGGAACCCTAGTGTGTACAATTTGAACATAAATCCAGTGTTCAACACACTGTAGAAAGCCTTGGCTACATCTAGTAATATTAGGCCAGAGTAGCCTTTTCGGTTAAAGGCTCCTGTGGCGTTTTCGACTATTCTCATTAGTTGTTGTAGAGCTAAGTGTTTGTTACGGAATCCGAACTGAAATTTGGGGAGCATTTGTTCTCGACGTATGTGTCTTTCTATGCGAACTAGTAGGAGGTGTTCGTATAGCTAGCTCAAGGAAGTAAGCTTATGGGATGGTGGTGTTGTCGGAAGATTGGGTCTTTTTCAGGCTTAGCGATAGCGAACACTTCCGCGTGTTTCCACTGTATCGGGAATTTTTGGATTCGCGTGACCATGTTCAAGGTTTCTGTTAGTTTTTCTATCGCTAGCTGGGGTAGGTGTTTAAGCAGTTAATTGTTGATGGTATCGTGACCTGGGGCCTTCTTGGTGGGCAGTGATCTGATGGCTTTTCCTACCTCGTCAGTCGAGAAGGCAGGTATGTCATCAGCGACGTCATCTTCCGGTTAGAGAAAAGCAGTTAACTGGCGTCGGACCATTCTCTCGTGTTGATGGTCTTCTGGCTCTGCTATGGTGAATTGTTTTTCGAAAACACCGGCGAGTGCGCTGGCTTTATCTGGGGCGCTGAACACTAGTCCTCTCTCGCCGTACGGAGGCGGCATCCTGCATGTCTTTTAGTGAACTGCTTAGTGGCTTGCCAGAGGCTGTTATCCTGCACTTTGAGAGCTGATAGGCGATTCCACCATTGCTGGTTTCTGTGCTCAGTGAGCTCTGCCTTCAGCAAGCAGCTGGGCAAGCACCTGGGACGGCAGTCGCTGGGTGAGTGGCGGCGGAAGAAGGGGGGGGGGAGTATCGGGTGTTGCAACCTTTGTTGCTTGCAGGAGCGCGTCGGTGAAATCACTCAGCGAGGTATTTGTGATTTCTGCTGTTACGTTTTCTTTGAAATTTTGCAGTTGATGCGCTTATGAACTATTTGTTGCTGGGTGGGCGGTAGCTGGTCTCCGACGTCTATTTCAAAGATGACAGGATTTTTGTCGGATGACATTTTATTCCGCGAAATCGCGGTAACAAATCCTGCGAGATCTTTCGTGACAGCCACATCAATATCATCAGGGTTGTTCCTGTTTCTGGGGAAATTTGTGGGCTCTTCGGGAGTCCACACATGCATGTGGCGGGTGCGCGCGATGCTTCTGAGTCGGCGGCCAGCCAAGATTGCCATTCTGGAGTGTTTGCAGTCGAGGTCTCCCCCAACTGTTAGCTTGGCCCCCACCTGCCCCAGGTTTGTGAAGTCGTCGCTTACTGTTGGGCGGACCCTTGGTTGCCTGTATGCCGACACCACAGTTACTGGTCCTGTGGTTGTTTGTACCTCTATCGCTACCGCTTCCAACTGCGTCATTTCTGGCGTACAAACGTGATGATGCGGAATCCTCTTCTTAATATATGTTGCTACCCCCGCTCCCTGCAGTTGGTCGGCCTCGTCGATAGCAGAGGTAGTTTGGTGCTGCAACTCTGACAGCAGGCTTAAGCTGCGTTTCTTGCACCATACATATATCTATTTCTTCATCCGCCAGAAACTGCTTAAATTCTAATGCCTGGGGGAAGAGGCTCAGGGCTTTAAACGTGCACATTTTGAAACCGTGAATAACTGGCCTAGCCATTGTGGGTTTTAGCAGCACTTGGTGTCGCAGTGGACTACGAAGGCCTAACGGCCGACCAATTCACCGGAAAGTTTCTCGAAGTCGTTGTTCATTGTTTGTATCAATGTATCCACCAGTCTGATGATTTCTGTGAGGGCTGTTGTGAAGTGTTTTATAGTTGTGTTTTTGCTTGTGTCTGGCTTTGCTTGTGGGGCTTGTTGTTTATCTTTGGGCGCTGTTTTGGTTGTTTCTGGTGACAGAACTCTGGCGTATGTCCTGCTTTGTTTTGGGGCTGCCGTGTTTGTGTTCCTCTGTGTGTTTCGCGTGCTTGCGGCGTCTTCGGCCTCTGTCTGTTTGTTTGCTTGTGTGTTTTCGTTTTTGCGTGCTCGTGTGCTCGGCCTTGTTTCGGCTCGGTTTGTGGTCCCTTCCCCCTGCCGCCTTACTCTGGCACGCTGTTGTGCCGGGCAGCCCCGGTAGCCAGCTGTGTGGCCTTCTTCGCAGTTCGCGCACTTCAGGGGATCACCCTGCTTCCAGGTGCACTCTCAGGAAGGGTGGTGTCCTGCGAGCGAACGCATTCTGGGGGAATTGTACAGTTTGCACATACATCACCTATCCCTTGGCAATTAAAACACTGCGCTGCTCTGGTCCTTTGTGTAGGTTTTTCTGTTGTCACTGTCAAGGACATCAGCCTGTCCTCCTGAAACAGCTTTCTGTGCTGGAGGTGTCACTGAGTGTGGCGACACAGGGACGGCTTTCTCACTGGACCCCTGCTTCTTCACTGATCTTACATCGTAGCCTTTCATTCTTATGGCTTCTTTAACGTCAGCAGGGTCTGTGCAGACCGGGAAGTGATATCTGGCGTTCCACAAGGAAGCGTTATAGGTCACCTACTCTTCCTCGTGTTTATAAACGATTTAGAAGACAATCTGAATAGCTCCCTTAGACTGTTCGCGGATGATGCTGTCGTTTATCGGTTAGTGAAGTCAACTGAGGATCAAAAGCAACTGCAAAGCGATTTAGACAAAATTTCTGCATGGTGCGAAAATTGGCAATTGACACTAAATAAAGAATAGTGTGAAGTAATACACATGACCACTAAAAGAAATCCGCTGAATTTTAATTACGCGATAAGTCAGTGAAACCTTAAGGTCGTAGATTCTACCAAATACCTAGGAGTTACAATTACGAACAACTTTGACTGGAGAGAACACATAGAAAATGTTGTGGGGAAGGCGATCCAAAGGTTACGTTTCATCGGCAGAACGCTTCGAAGATGCACCTGCTCCACCAAACTGACTGCCTACATCACACTTGTGCGTCCTCTCCTCGAGTACTGTTGCCCCTTGTGGGACCCTCACCAGGTGGGATTGACGGAAGACATTGACAAGGTTGAGAGAAGGGCTGCTCGTTTTGTTTTATCACGTTACGGGGGGGAAAGCGTCACGGAAATGTTGCAAGAATTGGGGTGGAAATCATTAAAAGAAAGACGTTATTTATTGCGGTGTGATCTGTTTGCGAAGTTTCAATCACGGACTTTTAGTTCTGAAAGTGAAAATATTTTGCTAGCACCCACCTACGTAGGGAGACATGACCATCCCAATAAAATAATATAATTCAGATCGAAAACGGAACGATTTAGGTGTTCTTTCTTCCCCCGCGCTATTAGAGAATGGAACGGTAGAGAAAAGTTATGAATGTGGTTAATGAACCCTCTGCCAGGCACTTGAATGTGACTTGCAGAGTATATATATAGATGTAGATGTAGAAGCCCCTGAAAACAACTTTCAGCGTATTTTGAGTTCCTGTGGGGTACGTGTAATGTGCAACGTTGTATTCCTTAAGGGTGGTTTTTGCGGCGATGTAATCATCTAGTGTTGCTACTGTTAACTTTATCTTGCCTCCGTCAGTTGATTTGGCATGGAAACGTTATTGTTTTCATATTCACAGAAAATATGACTTCAACTGCGAATGGGCAAAGCTGAAATTGTGTAGCCATCCTGTATTCGAGCCCGCATCTCCTGCTTTCTAGGCAGTCTGTGACGTGCTAATTTCCCTACACCTAGGAGGAGCAAGGCTAGTCCTGGCGGCAGCTCCAGTACTCGGGGTCGCCGGCACCGCAGCGCGCGGCAGCAGGAAAAGCGCCCTCCTGCAGCTCGCCGCCAACGGCGACAGCCCCTGGAGTCGCGTCCAGGCACTGCCTGTCTTCTTGCGCTGTCGCTTCCGAATTCCCAATAGTCTGGTTTAACCCCCCCCCCCCCCCCCATGCCGATCGAGGTCTCCAAGTGACCTTCGCTTGCGAGGTTCCTATGGCTGGCAGTGGCTGGCAGCAGTACTTGGAAGGAATTAGTGGAGCCCAGTCACACGTCCCTTCAGTCCGAATGCTACTCAGCGAATGAACCGTTGACTGCTGCTAAATGTACACTCTTGTATACAGTGAAATTTCCGGTTACTTAATACAGACGTGATACATCTAAGATGGTGACTGGCCAGCCGTAGCGCATCAGCAGGCTCTTCCGTTTGCTATCCTGTAAGTCATTGGTCGGTTAATTCGTATGTCTGATTGGAAGGCCAATCAGCAACTAACATCCAGGGGATGGTGTTTCCTGCTGCGAACTTTAAGTTCTACCGTGGCCGCTGTTTACACCGCAGAGCCCGGGTCGGGTGGAGCCGCCGGCTGGCGCACACACGCGGCCCGCTGGGCAGGGACTGCTGGCAGCCACCGTGAAGGTAGCTTGTAGCCAGCCATTCTCCCTGTTCATGTTGTTAGGTCCTTCAATTATTTCGATGGATTCTCTTATTTTGCGTTGTTGCATCCACGGTTCCAGGGCAAGTACGCGAGGTTCTCGGAAGTTAATAGAACGGCCGCATTCCTTCTGGTGTTCTGCCACAGCGGACTTGTTTACCTTCCCATATCGTATGTATCGTTGATGTTCCGAAACGCGAGTGCTGATGGGTCTCCCGGTTTCATCAAAATAAACTTCGCCTCACTCGCATTAGAGTCCATACACGACTGCAGTGTGGAGAGAATTTATGCGATCCTTCGTGGGCCTCAACAGGTCACGGATCTTGCGGCCACTCTCAAAAATCGGTTTGATTCCTCCTCTGATAAGGACCTGTCCTATACGTTCCCTGACGCCTCTCACATAAGGTAAACAAGCTATAGGAAGAGTTACTTCTGCATCACTGCCTATCTTGTCTTTCTTGTTGTATGGACCCTGTATCCATTCGCGTGGAATGCTGTCTTCGGGTGACTCAGTTCACGTTGTAAGTTGTCAGCGTCGCTAATCCTGTGAGCTCTTGTTGTCAGCGTACGTAATGCAGCGTTCTTCTGTGTAGGGCGATGATGAGAATCTGCCTGCAGATACCTATTGGTGTGCGTCGGTTTCCTGTAGACTCTGTGTCCTAGTGTACCGTAAGATGTTCTGTACACAACCAGAAAACGAATAGCTCCGTTAGTTTCCATCTCCACCGTAAACTGTATGTTCTTGCGCAAGCTGTTGAGGTGCTTGTGGAATCTGTTTAGTTCCGCTTCCCCATGCGGCCATATGACGAACGTGTCGTCCACATACCTCAGCCAACAGCGTGGGCGTAGCGGTGCAGTATTCAGTGCGGTCTTTACAAAGTCTTCCATAAATATGTCAACTGCTACAGGGGTAAGGGGGAACCCATTTTCACTCCGTCTGTCTGTTCATAAAAGGTTTTTCCATGCCAACTGAAATATGTTGAAGACAAGCACAATTGTACCAGGTCACAGATGTCTGGCGGTATTTTGTCCTGTAGAATGTTGATGGTTTCCGATACAGGCACATTGGTAAACAGAGATTTTACGTTGATGCTCAGCGTAAGATCTGTAGGTAGCACCTGATGTTCCCGTGTGAGATGGAGATGTATGACGTCGGTATTAGATAACTGGAAATTTCACAGTATATAAGGGTGTACAATCAGCAGCAGCCATCAATTAACAGCCCTAAAGAGGAGCACTGCATAGTGGTCACACGTCGGCAATTCAGTTGCTAAGTGTTTAAGTATGACGCGGCCTACTACCCAAAATTGTTTTATTCAAAATGACCCGGCCGTGGAAGCATAAGAACTTATAAAATGTTGTTTCTTTTCTTTAATAATGTCCCTTTCACCATTTCTAAAATCTTACTCATCATTGCGTTCTCACATATAAATTCTTTTGCTTGTTGCGTGTATATGTATACAAGATTTAAAGTACGCCATAATAGCGACAGAAATGTCCTAGTGCCGCGGTGGAGTAGCCGAGCGGTCTAAAGCGTCTCGCTGCGTTGCGCGCGGTTGCTCGCCGTGGAGGTTCGAGTCCTCTCTGGGGCATGGGTGTATGTGTTGTCCTTAGGTTAGTTTACCTAGGTTTAAGTAGTTTGTAAGCTACGCACTGATGACCACGCAGTTTGGTCCGATAGATTTACAAACATTTGAACATTTTGAATGTCCCAGTAAACATGGGTCAGTAAACGAGCCCTTTGCGAGACAATTACAAATGTATGGTTCCAACCGCCACTGACGTCGTCCTAAACATCGTCCTAGTCAGTAAAAATTAATTTTAAATTTAGACTATTACATTTTTCATTGCATTTAGTTCACATTTCATGTACGGATTACTTGTTAAAGGAGGTGTTCGAAGTGTCTTCCTTGCATCTGTATGCAATACTATACTCATCTGTGCAATGAATTTCGAATTCTTTCGAAAACCCCTGTATCATTTCAGAATTCTTGACAAGCGTGTAAAACACTCCGCTCCAGTTCAGCAACCGTGTTAACGGGTGTGCTATACACTTCGCTTCTGAGGTGAACTCAAACATAAAAATCCAAAGGGTTTATGTCTGGCGATCTCTGAGGTCGGGGTACAGGTCCGCCTCGACGTACCCATCTCTGGCCGTATCTGCGTGTTAAATGGCGTCTCACGGCAGCAGCAGAATATGCCGGAGCTCCATCTAGGCAACTAGGACGGTGTGCACTATAAATCCAGTGAAATGTGAACTTAATTTTAAAGTCTAAATTTCAAATTAATGTATAGCAACTGGGACGATGCTGTCGGTGGTGGCTTGGAACCATACACACGGCTCGTTTGCGGACCCTTGTTTAATATATATACATACAAACACACACACACTTATATATATGCTCGCGAAAATTATTCCAAACGATTTTCGTTCACATTACGGAAAACTATGAGAATCACTGGGTTACACGATAAGGGTAAAAGCCGTAAAATTTTTTTAGCTAGCGGAAAGATATGGCCTGCCTACAAGAGTATAAAACGTCCGATAGGAGACAAGAAAGACATCTGCTTAATTATCAGTAGCTCGGATGGAAAACTAAGCACAAAGGAAAGAAGGAAAAGCTGAAAGGTGGAAGGAGTATTTAGAAGCCGTATATAAGGGACAGAAACTTGAAAGCAGTATTGTAGAAATGTAAGAGGAAGTCGATGAAGATGAGATAGAAGATATGATACTGCGAGAAGAATTTGGCAGAGCACTGAAGTTAGAGACGAAGCAAGATTCTTCAGAGTTGATGATATTTCGCTGGTATTATTGAGACAACTAAGGGCAGACAATTGTAGAAACTACAGAACTATCAGTTTAATAAGTCATGGTACCAAAATGCTAACACAGTTATTTACAAGCCCTATTTTTCGCCAGGAACTGTTTCATGATATTGGCTCTATGTGGGGCGAGTGCTTTCGGGCAATTCAAACATTCACCATACTCTCTGGATCTCAGTTCATCGGACTTTTTCCTATTCCATGGACTCAAACTCGCTTTGAAAAGAAAGAGATTTGACAATATTCCGAGGCTTCTGAACACCGTGCGATAAAAAACCAATTCTCCGACATCGCTAAGACGGAGAACCATGCTGCAAGAGCGGGACCAACGACGACTGAAGAGACTCGTTCAACATGACAGAAGGGGAACCCTTCAGCAAACTGCTGAGCCAACAACAAGTCACAGCGGGCGACCCATTCAACGAAACATAATCGATACGGGCCTTCAGAGCCTAACACCCACTCGTGCACACTTGCTGACTGCACGACACATTGCTTTGATCTGTCAACACCGACATTGTACTGTCGATGAGTGAAAACATGCTGCATAATCTGACAAGTCTTGTTTCAAATTGTATCCGTCTCTACTGACCACGCTTAAACGTTAAACTCCAAGCTTCCTTCCTTCCTTCCTTCCTTGACGTTTGCGTGTATGTAGGCTACGACGGTGTTTAAGTGATGAAAGATACGTGGAAAGACCTTTAGATAAAAGTCAGTTGGCCTTCACCTAAATTCTGTTCCTTTCTCTCGCCCCAACACCTATCGGAGATATTGCTACCACACTCGTGCCAATGTCACGAAATTTAATCGCGTAGCACTGCACGTGAGGGCCGTAGAACTCTCTGCATCATCAGTGCGAGTAGTAAAATTTTTTGTCACTACCCTGGCTTCTTCGCTATATCTGATGTCCCCACGCAGGAGAAGCGCACAGGTCTTGGATCTTCTTCTCTTGAAGTAATCTGCTGCGGAAGCTTTGGAACTGGAGACTAGGCTTGTAGTTAATATTTCAAAAAGTCTGGATGCCAGTTGTTTCATAATTTATTGTTATTCCGCGAACTACAAACGACATACATCACACTGTTCCTTGTTATACACTTGTACAAACATTTCATTGGAAGATAACTGTTAATCATCCTAATTCCATACGTGCTGACCTGTCGTGCGGATCTCTCTGAACCCTCGCGCGGAGCTGCCTGCTACCTTGCAGTGCCGTTCCCACGTACTCTTACTTTTGGCGGGTGCGCCATTTCTCCAACATAGTTATTCATTTGTTTTACATAATTAAAGCTTTTCTAACTAAACAAAACACACCATGATAAACCTTACTCTAAACATAGTGACCTAGGAATTTAATCTCTTTCCTACCAAATTTACATTTTTCAGTGTTAGCAGTAATGTTATTTTGCTCAAATATCGACAGGACCTCTTTTCATATCTGATTATGACTCCCCAAGTTTGTGCTGCTATGAGAATATCATTTACATAAACTGTAATTTTGTTAAGCAGCTCATCCCCTATTGCCCTTTCTAACATACTTATGAATGCAGATGTTGAAATTTTTAGGCCGAACGGTAGAACCCTGAATTGATAACTTCTTCCTCCGTAAATAAAAGCTGTGTATTTCCTACAACTTTTTGCTAACGGAACCTGCCAAAAGCTGGCTGTCAAGTCAATGCAAGTTAGAACCTTGACCCCGTACAATTTTTGTACAAGCTCCTCAAGTGACTCAGGTCGATCCATTTGCGTTATTATTATTCTATTAATTGCTCTTGCATTCAGTGTGATGCGTACACTGCTATCACGTTTGGGAACAATAACTAAGGGATTAGAATATTCACTCTGTGAACGCTCAATAACCTTCCATTCTAACATTCTTTTTATTTCTTTATCAACAGCTTCCCTACGAGATAATGGAATCATGTGTGGTTTTGATCTAAATGGTTCATGAGGTTTAATCTGAAAAAAAATTTCCTCACCTATCATAGTACCTGGTTTATTTGAAAACGCCTCTATGTTCTACGAGTACTGATTTTAACTCTTTGGCTTCTGTTTCAATAATGCCCTCCAGTTGAGATAATTTTCATTAATAACCTTGCACGTAACTTCCTCGCTTGCATGTGTAGCCTTTATTAAAGTGTGTACCTCTTCCTCTGGTTCTATATTCCAGCACATTTGTTCCCTAATGACTCTGACCCTGGGTTCAGTGCTTCTGCTATGTGTAACGTCACCTCCTGAAAACTTAAATATTCTCTCCTCCTCGCTGGTTGTATACCAATTAGTTTCCTTTCAGATTATGCTGATGCAATAGCCCCATACCTAGTTATCATATACAACCGCTCGGTCAGTAAAGTAAACGTACTCGAACACAGGAAAGTTGCACAGATCACTCCAATAGTCAAGAATGGGAATAGGTGTGATCCGCAAAATTACAGGCCTGTACTACTGACGTCACTGTACCTCACAAGCGTCTTCTAATCAAACTGCGTGCTTATGGAATACCGTCACAATTGTGCGATTCGATTCGTGATTTTCAGTCAGACAGGACACAGTACGTTGTAATTGACGTAAATTCATCGAGTAAAACTGAAATTACATCTGGCGTTCCCTAGGGAAGTGTTATACGGCCCCTGCTATTCCTTATTTTTATAAACGATTTAGGAGACAATATGTTTGTTCTGTTCGGTTGTTCGCTGATGAAACTGTCACGTATCGGTTAGTAAAGTCACCAGAAGATCAGAAGCAACTGCAAAATGATTTAGATAACATATCTGCATGGTGCAGGCCGTAAAATGAACTAAATGCCTAGGAGTAACAATTACAAACAACTTAAATGGGATCGAACACATAGAAAATACTGTAGCAAAACCGAACCAAAGACTATGTTTCGTTGGCAGATGCAACAGTTCTACTAAAGAAACTGCCTTCACCACACTTGTGCGTCCTATTTTGTAGTATTGTTGCGCATTCTGGGATCTCTACCAAGTAGGACTGACACACGAGTTAGAGAAAGTTCAGAGAAGGGCAGGTCGTCTTATGCTATCGTGAGATAGGGGAGAGAGTGTCACAGAAATGATGCACAAGTTGGGGTGGAAATCATTAAAAGAAAACGAAATTTCTTTCACCTACTTTTTCTTCCGAAGGCAAACATATTTTATTAGCACCCACCTACATACGAAGACATGGTGATGCAAATAAAATAAGAGACATCAGATCGATAACGGAAAGATTTAGGTGTTCCTTTTTCCCGGAAGCTATTAGAGAATGGAAACGTAGAGAAACATCATAAAAGCGGTTCGATGAACCCTCTGCCATGCACTTCACTGTGGCCTACAGATGTTGATGTAGATGTAGAAAACGTGGTGGAAGCCGCAAATTAAATTGGCTTAAACATATCAGTAGTCAACAGGATTGACCACGCTACGTTATCTGGAGAAACTTAGTACACACAGATGAGCATTAAAATCCATGTTATTGTAATAAGAGGGAGCTCTCAGACGCATGATTTGGATGCCATATCTTTCGCCGTATGTCTCTTATAAGATACGCCCAAGTCTCTCAGTTGGCGTGCCGACCCTAAGTTTGGCTTTTATAATGCTGCCCACACCAGGCGCTCTGGAGTACTCAATACTGTTGTGGTAACCACTTTCCGAGTTAGCCTCCAATGTCAGTAGTTAGTCCAAGAAGCTTTCGTCAGACTTATTGAGTACCACGAGTCTCGTGAAAGAGGATTCCTACCGAGTGTCGGAACCCACAAATGTCACAAGTGGCTTCTGCTCCTGTTGAGTGAGGCGTTTAGTGGGAAAACGTTTGCTTATTTTGTTCCTGACCATTTTGGAAGTTCTCTTCGTTCGTCTCAGTAGCTTTTCAGCAGCTGCTTTAACGCTTCAGTAGAGAAGACATCGCGCGAGAAACAGGCGAAGAAAACAGAGGCCAGAGTTGGACGCTGTAAGGACGTGAGCGGGGCAGCCACTGTTTACTTCCTCGTGACTTCACGGCAATGCGGGTGTCGGCGAGGAACACAAAGAACGAGATGGTGCCTCGATCCGCTGAGGGGCAACAGTCATCAAGGGCGACAAACCAGCGTGAGGCAGTCCAAGGACGTGCAGAGCATAGCTCAGCGTAGCACCAACCGACTGCGCTGTCGTCGCGCCAATACGCGCTTCTCTACATCCATATAAATACTCTGCAGATCATATTTAAGTGCATGACAGACTGTTCAGAGAACCGCTATTGTGATATTTCTCTACCGTTTCACTCTCTGCGCAGGAAAAAGTAGCACATGGTGAAAGTAATTTCGCAAAAATATCTCTTGCCTCATCGATTAACGCCTTTCTTCCAATTATTTCACCCTTACTCTTGCATCATTTCCGTAACACTCTGCCCGTATATCGCGATAATGCAAAATGAGCTGCCCTTCTTTGAACTTTCTCTATATCGTCCGTCAGTGGAGATTCCAATCCAAATTAGAACGGGCAAGTTAGCGTAGGCAGTTTCTTCAGTAGAAATGCTGGAACTTACAAGTGTTCTGCCAATGAAACATAGCCTGCAGCATTATGTGGAGAGCGAAGGTTAACTAGGTACAATGACTATTCTGGAAGAGCGGGAAGAAGAGAATGCAACTGTAGGGAACAGAAAAATTAAGTGGGTACGAACACTGATTGCCCAGAGAGATTTCCAAAGAGCATGCAACATGCTTCCGAAAGAACTCGTAACGGAAGACCCAAAATAATATTTTTAAGAGTGATTATGTCGGCTAGTAGCTTCATTTTTCGATTAGAAAAAAATGTCCAAATCTTTGTTAAGCTTAAGGGACTTAAATGTGGGGTCATCAGTCCCTAAACTTACAAACTACTTATGAACTACCTTATACTGAAGACGGCACAAACATCCATGCCCGAGGGGGGATTCAAATCCCCGACCCTTGCGGTCGTGCAGACTGTGACAGTCGCGCCGCAGACCACTCGGCCACAGTGGCCGGCTATTAGAAAAACTCGCAGTAAATTTCAGCGTAGTGATACTCAACTAAGCCATATCTGCAGATAGTAAACTGCATGGAGTGTGGTACCTTCTTGCTACTGTGTGTGGTCTAAGTACCTTGACAGTATTTCAACTATTTCCTCTTTCCTCCAAAACGTTCGTGACCCTGTTTATGAACAGCTGAAACAGTTCCTAGGATTTCATGTATTCATCATTTTATTTATTTCGATGCATCAATGCAATACATTTCACGCACAAGTACTCCTTTTCTCCGTAAACGGTACAAAACTTAATCGTTTTCCTCTCAGTCCAATGAGGCATGTTGCTGAACAGAAGAAGCAGATGACTGACAATAGACAGCGGGATGAAGGTAGATAAAGCGCGAGAGTAAACAGGTGGTGTTCCCAAGTGCCGAGTATCCCGCCAACAGTGAGTGGCTGGGGATGGGGGAAGCTACTTACCCGTCTACTGTCCAACGCGCTAGACCGGTCAGACTTGATCGTTATACTAACCAGCTTTACTAAACGATGGCCGGCAGCGGTGGCCGAGCAGTCTGTGGCGCCAGCCACTTTCTGCACGGCCACTACGGTCGGGGTTCGAATCCCCCCTCAGGCATGGATCTTTGTGTCATCCTTAGTATTAGCTAGTTTGTAAGTAGTTTCTAAGTTTAGGGACTCATGACCCCGTAGGTAAGTCCCATAAGCTATACAAACATTTGAACATTTGTATTAAACGATGTCTTTCAGACACTAAATTACACGACACTTGAGTAAATTACTGTTCTGGTGTTCAACCGGCCTTAGGCAAGGACCGCCCAGCCAAATCGTTTTCTTCTGCAGTGAAAGATTGTGTATATTCAGTTGCTTAGGAGGTCCTGGATAGCAGACCGATCTATTTTCCCACACAGCCAATACGCTCCTCTTGCCAGCAAACGTTATTCAAAGTTGATTGGCTGACTATTTGAAACTTCTGTGTTGTTGTGGTCTTCAGTCCGGAGTCTGGTTTGATGCAGCTCTCCACAATACCCTATCCTGAGCAAGCCTCTTCACCTCCACATAAGAACGGCAACCTACATCTGTCTGAATCTCCTTACTGTATCCATCTCTTGGTCTTCCTCTGCGATTTTTACCCCACTCACTTCCCTCCAAAGCTAAATTCACAATTCCTTGATGTCTAAGAATGTGTCCTACCAATCTATCCCTTCTTCAAGTCAAGGTATGCCAGAAATTTCTTTTCTCCCCAATTCTGTTCAGTACCTCATTAGTTACGCGATCCACCCACCTAATCTTCAGCATTCTTCTGTATCACCATATTTCAAAAGCCTCAATCCTCTTCCTGTCCGCACTGTTTATCGTCCATGTCTCATTCCCATACAAGGCAACACTCCATACAAATGCCTTCAGAAAGGACTTCCTTAGACTTAAATCAATATTCGATGTTAACAAATTTCTCTTTTTGAAGAACGCTTTTCTAACCATTGTCATTCTGCATTTTATATCCTCTGCACTGCGAACATCATGTGTTATTTTACAGCCCAAGTAACAGAACTCATTTAACTCCATTATTGCTTCGTTTCCCAATCTAATTCCTTCAGCATCACCTGATTTTATTACACTGCACTCCATTACCCTAGTTTTTCTCTTGTTAATGTTCATCTTATATGCACCTTTCAGCACACTGTCCATTCCGTTCAATTGCACCTGATTTTATTACACTGCACTCCATTACCCTAGTTTTTCTCTTGTTAATGTTCATCTTATATGCACCTTTCAGCACACTGTCCATTCCGTTCAATTGCTCTTCCAGGTCCTTTACTGTATCTGGCACAATTACTATGTCATCGACAAAACGCAATGTTTTTAATTCTTCACCCTGAAGTTTAATTCCTTCTCCAAATTTCTCCTTGCTTTCCTTTATAGCTTGCTCAATGTACAAATTGAACAACAATGGAGAAAGACTACAACCCTGTCTCACTCCCTTTCCAACCACTGCATCCCTTTCATGCCCTTCGACTTTGACAACCGCTGTCTGCTTTTTGTACAAGTTGTAAATAACCTTACGCTCCCTATATTTTACTCCTGCTTTCTTCAGAACGTGAAAGAGTTTATTCCAATCAACATTGTCAAATGCCTTCTCCAAATCTACGAAAGCTAGAAATGTAGGTTTGCCTTTCCTTAATCTAGCTTCTATGATAAGCCGGAAAGTAAGTATTGCCTCCCGTGTTCCTACATTTCTCCTGACCCCAAACTGATCTTCCCCGAGGTCAGCTTCTACCAGCTTTTCCATCCTTCTGTATATAATTCGTGTTAATATTTTGCAACCATGACTTATTAAACTGATGGTTCTGTAGTTTTCGCACTTGTCTGCGCCTGCTTTCTTTGGAATGGGGATTATAACATTTTTCTTAAAGTCTGAGGGTACTTCGCGTGTCTCATACATTTTACACACCAGGTGAAACAATTTTGTCATGGCTGGTTCTCCCAGAGAATTCATTAGCTCTGAGGGAATATCATCTAGTCCAGGGGCCTTGTTTCGACTTAGGTCTTTCAGGGCTCTCTATCAAATTCTTCTCTGAGTACAGTATCTCCTATTTCTTCATCTACACCCTGTTCCCTTCGTACAATATTGTCTCGAAGTTCATTTCCTTTGTACAGCCCCTCTATATAGTCTTTCCACCTTTCAGCTTTCTCTTCTTTGCTGAGAACTGGTTTTCCATCAGTGTCCTTGATATTCATAGAGCTGTTTTTCTTATCTCCAAATGTTTCTTTTATTTTCCTGTAGGATGTATCTATTTTTCCCTTATTTATACATTCTTCTACATCCTTGTATTTGCCTTCTTGCCACTCCTGCTTAGTCATTTTGCACTTCCTGTCAATCTCATTTCTTAGTCGTCTGTACTCCATTATGCCTGTTTCATTTACTGCATTTTTATATTTTCTCCTTTCATTGATTAAATTTACTATCTCCTGTGATATCCAAGGATTTTTTGTAGGTCTTGCCTTCCTACCTATTTTGTCCTCTGCTATCTTCACTATTTCATCTCTCAATTTTACCCATTCCTCCTCTACTGTTTTATTTTCCCCTGTTTCTGTTAATTGTTGCCTAAATCTCTCTCTGAAATTCTTAAGAACCTCAGGTTCCTTCAATTTATCCAGGTCCCATCTCCTTATTTTCCTACCTTTTTGTAGTTTATTCAGTTTCAGCCTACAGTTCATAACCAACAAGTTAAGTTCAGAGTTTATATCTGCCCCTGGGTATGTCAAACACTGTAAAATCTGGTTCCGAAATCTATGTCTTACCATTATAAAATCTATCTGAAACTTCTAGGAACTGCATATGAGCTGAAGCTAATTGCCCAGCAGTTTCATGACTACTTTTGAGTGGGAGGTATTTCCATAATGTGGTGCGCTGAAAGTTCACTTGAATTACGTATTCGGGTGGTAAGAAGTTTGCTGAAACGGGCCGAACTGTATACGGAGAAGTGCTGTGGACCCAATCTATGAAACGGGACGTTAAATCCTAAGCTTCCTTCTTCTTCAGTCTGCGAACAGCCGCCACTAGCACTTACTGCAGAAGTTACAGTTGTATATAATTTCAGTTTCAGACATTATTGACTATCCTGTGATCTCCGTCCACTTTAGATTTATTTTGAGCTAACTCAGAATGGAGTCATTAGTCGGCGTCAGAAAGAACAACCTCACGCTACTCTGTGGAGTCTGAAGCATACAAGACGCTTCCTTACGACCACACACTTCAGTCTCTGTTCCTGTCTTGTGAGAAAAGAGACTTCCTGAATCACATGCGGCTTTGCACTGAATTGAGTTCGACGCTAGGAGTCTCCCGGTGACATATACGTCCTGAGAATTTCAGGTGTCCACCGACGGTAGCTCGTCTGCACGTTGCCCGGGTCAGACAACCAGGGCCACCCATGTAGAGTTTGTCTCCCACTCACTTGGAGCGATGTATGTTATCAGATCTCTTCACGGAATGACTGATTGTCCTCCTACTGGTGTGTAAATTATTATTAGGATGGAAGGATGATCCTGACGGATAAACCGATTCTTACTAAAATGTATTGTCTCTAATATCTTCCTGCTTGAAACTAGTTGCTTTTGCAACTTACAGTGCCTCAGTCATAAGGTAATAAATGATTATCTGTCACAAGAAGCCACACCATTCAAAACAGAATTTCCTGTACATCTACATATATAGTCCGCAATCCACCCAGGGTGCGTGTTTGGGGTACTCAGTACCAGCACTAGTTACTTGCTTTCCTATTCCACTCCAATATATAACGAGGCAAGAATGAATGCTTGTCTGCATCCGTACCCTAATCTCTCTGGTCTCGTCCTTGTCGTCTTTACGCGAAATGTACGTTGCCGCCAGTAGAATCGTTCTGCTGTCCCGTCTCAAATTCCGCCCTCCCTTCATCAGTGCTTATCGAAAAAAACGTCGCTCTTCTTTCAGCGACTCCCACTTGACTTTCCGAAGCATTTTATTAATACTAGCGCACTGATCGTATCCACCAGTTACAGACCTAGCCGGCCGCCTCCGAACTTTCTATGTGTCCTCCTTTAACCCAATCTGGTGGGTATTCCAAACACGAGGTATGCTCAAGACATTTTGTATGCGGTCTCCCTTACAGACGAATCGCACCTGCCTAAAATTCTCCCAGTAAACCGAAGTTGACCATTCGTCGTCCCCGCACTGTCAAGCAGTCTGGTATTAGTGCTGCATTCTAACATTACGCGATCTTTCGTCAAAGATAGGCCGCATTCTCGACAAACATCGTGTTAAGGTTATCTTACGGCCACCAGTGAATATTGCAGCCTTACTCGGGTCAGTGAAGGATGATTTGTTGCTTCGCAAGTCAGGTGTGTACCAGATCCCTTGCGGAAATTGTAATAATTCATATATAGGCCAGACAATACGCACTGTCCACGAGAGATGTGTTGAACACAGAAGATATACCCGCCTATTGCAGGCAGACAAGTCAGATGTGGCTGAACATTGCATAGAAACTGGTCATTCAATGAACTATAGCGATGTGAAGATTTTGACACCCATATCTTCGTTTTGGGATGCTATATTTAAGGAAGCTGTTGAAATTAGACTGGCCAACAACTTATTAAACAGAGATAAAGGTTTTAATTTAGACAAAGCTTGGAACTCTGCACTTGGAGTATTGAAATCACAGAGAAGACGTGAGGGTGTTGCCGCCGCCGAGCATATATCGATAAGTGAACACCGGAGCGCTTCCGCCACGGGGGGCGCACGCGTGTGAGTACTTTGATATGCAGTATACCAGCATCTGTGACGCGCACGCGCATTGCCACCGCGATCAGGCTTATAAGGCCGGGCCCGGCACCTCGTCGACAGTCTTCGACTCACTCTGAAGATGGCCGGAAGGTACGCGGCCGAAATATCAGCAGAAGAAGTGAATTTTACGCGGCTGCATTCCCGAAATCTATTGGACATTACGCGATTGTTTCTCCTGCTCATCTGCATCGCTTTACATTTTTCTACTAAACGCCAGTTGCCATTCCTCACACGACCTAGAAATTTAGTACCAGTCATCCTGCATCCTACTACAGTCATTCAATGACGACACCTTCCTCCACACCGCAGCAGCATCACTAAACAGCCGCAGTTGCAAGTTACTCTTTGCCCCCACAAGGCTGGGGCTGGGTGGACCCATGGGGCCACGGCCCGGTGATGAAGGGGACCGAGCCCACCCCTAAAGGATTCAATTTTTTTGTTAATGAAATTAAAAACAAACTAGAAGTGACATGTTGAATATTTTTCATTCGACGAAATTTTAGAAGATTCTATAGACAATTGTAGTACATATTTATGATAAACCACTTGTCTTAAACGATTATTTCAATTGAAGCACTGAGTTGGTATTGTATGTGTGTCTCAACTAAAGTGACCAACAGTACCGATTATTTCGGGACAGTCACAATTTTTGTGTGTCTGTCCGAATTTCTTCAATGGTAATTGGGTACACCTATTTGTCGCGGATTTAACAATTATGTTCCGATTTAGAAATTAATCTCACTAGTATCGGTCTATTTTATTATTCGTTTTAATTATGATGGGAAACTGTTTGACCAAAGGTTCGTTAGACTTAAGGTACTTATCACACACTGTCGAAACCGTTTCATACCGTTTCCACTAAGCATACGCGCACAAAATATACCAGTGAGAAAATCAGTGAATGGACTGCTTGTTTTCTATCTGAATAAACAAGTTTAAGTTCAGCCTAATCCGCAAGCTCCCTATAAATTATAGTTTTAGAGCACCTTCCCTCTTCTTTTTAATACTGTTCTTCGCAAGTACTGAGAACTAGCTCAGATGCAATTTTTATGTCGAAATTCCATTGCGGCATAAATGTTTTCTTAGTCACCTTTCTAAGATAACTTTTATTGTGATGGTTTGCTTATTAATGTCTGTCTGTAATAACATGTGAGCTGCTATGTATATTGACCACTGTAGTATTAACTTCCTGTTATTGAAGTAATTTGAAACGAGTCTATTCTGAGTTTAGGCCAGGGAACAAGGCTTTATAGCAGAAAGTAGCCAGTAGTTCACACGGACCTCATTTACTAATTTTAGTGATAAGACAAGGCTCTAGCGAATCATCTGTTAAATGAAATAGTTTTCTTGCTTTAAATGCGTGCGGGAATATTAAAAAAAATCTCCCCAGTGGGTGAATGTGTGATATTAGCAGCGCGCATTAATCTATTTCATTTTATATTTCAGCACTAGTGTGTTTGTGTGAACTTTTTTGTCATTTTGGAAGGGTTATTTTATTTAATAGTTTTTGTAAAAAGAGCACAGCCACTGTGCAATGTGTGTGAAGGATTTAGTTCGTGTTGCGTTACAGTTTTTTGTTAGGCTAATATTGTGTTTGTTACTTTCGTTGTTCTAAATTACTTGTGATGATGGAGAATAGTTCTGATTTGTCCGTTTCCACCTGCGTTGGGCGATTAAACCAAAGTGAGGACCGTGAAAAGTCATGTAGGTCAGATCTTTCTACCGAAAGGGAAAAAGTTGCGAGTACAGACGGCCGCGTTCCCGTTGAAAACGCGATTTGTTTAAACGTGGACGCGACGGGAGGTGAGGGCAGGGACGAACAAAGCAAACCGCACACCAATATGCCGGTTACTGCTACTGCAAGACTAGTTCAACCAGTGTTACTACGCCTATGTGCGTTTCTGATACGACACTAAGCGATCTCATGGCCTTCATGAGAGAAATAAAAACGGGAATGGAAGCGCAGAATGCTTCCGTTCTGGAACTAGAAACAGGGGTGGAAGCGCAAAATGCTTCAGTTCAGGCTGAACGTAAGGTTTTGTGCAATGCTGGGAGGCGCAAACTAACACCGTTAATAACAATAATCTCGATGCGTTGCGCACCAATGTAGTGCGGCTAGTTCAGGAATGACATGAGGTAGCAGTGAATGGTATCTCAGAAAACGCGACCAAAATCTCAGGCAATGCAGAAGCTATATCTGCCTCTCCGATAATGTGGACACTGATATCCACTCTCTTGAGGAGAGAGTCGAATTAGTTAAGACTGAGGCCCACTCTCTTAACGAGAGAGTGGATTTGGTAGACGGTGGGGCAAAAACGCGCTCAGCTGAACTAGGCTCGAGCTTTGAAGAGCTGGCCACCTCGGTGGCGCAGCTTCTACAGGCCGGGGAGACAGCGGCAGTCAGGGCAGCTCCCGCTGTTGTGAATGAATCGGAGGAAGTTTGTGACTTACTCAGATTCAAGGAACAACAGTGGGAAATGAACCGTAGGCGTTGCGATGTAGCGACCGATTTAGAAGGACGCGTCACGCGTCTGGAGCAAGTCTCCGTTACACCCCACCCCATCCCTCGCAAGTCGAGTGCCTGAGTGTGAGCCAGAGCAGGCATTTTGTTATAATCACTTTTTAATCGTCAAAAAGTACCAGGTCTTCCGAAACTCTGCAAGCACAATACACCCTCGTGCATGGCTACAAGAATTAGATTATTCTCTGCCTCAGAACTGACCAGAAGGGCAGAAAATCGAGTATTTGTGTGGATATATCGAGGGGGAGCCCACCATGTAGATGCGACCTCTCTTAAGATATTGCCGCTGCTACGATGACTTTAGGGAACATTTCTGTCTGCCCACTGGTCGGAGAGGCAACAGGAATGAGTAAAAAGTAGCTTTGCAGTGATGCCCCACTTTGCTAACAGCAACTGCAGGAGTCTCGGAGAATTCTTTCGATGAATGATGCAGAGAAATCAATTCCTCGACTACTCCATGTGCATTGATAAGAATTTGCACATCTAAGCTCCCATGAATTGTGCGCAATGCCGTTCTTGCGGAAGCGACAAGGAGGATATTGAGTCCTTCCAGGCTTACCTATAGAGTGAAGATAACGGTCCTAGAAGAGACGGAGCCACAATAGCGCTAGGAACAACCGAGCGGAAAGTAATAGCAGCGCAGAGTCCGGTCCCGCCAACAGAAGACATGGGAATCAGATCTGCTGATCCGCGCCATAACGAACTGAAAGACACCGGTCCCAGCACAAGCTGGTAATAATTTGCTGTAGTTGATCGTCACTCGATCAACCTTCTCGGAAAGGACCATACACGTCCTAAGCTCTCTTTAATTTTGTGTTTCTTTAGTAAATTAAGTGATATTCTTACCACCTCTGACATTTATGTTTGTTTGCGTGTTTCGTGTACTATAAGGTACACAAGGCTATTGCGGTGGACAACAGCAACTTGCCACATCCATCTGGTTGGCTGTTAAACGTACGTTACCTTGACGCTCCGTGTCGTACATAAAAAATCATTATTGTGACATGTTCAAGTGTCTCTGTTAGCTATAAGGGTGCCTGCCTCACAAAGTCTCTTTTTTTGTCCATGATTTTATCTTTTTGTTTCCATCGTGAGGATTAACAAAAGTTTCTTAGGCCACGTTAAGTATTTTATTGTATATATTTTATGTATGTCTTGTTTATGGTAATTTGTGTCCCTGTATGTCGTTTTAAGTTTCTGTGATCTTCTTCACTGTGCGTGAAACTAGCCTTGTTCGCCATATGGATAATTTAAGTGAATTTTTTGTAAAATGTTAATTATGAACCTCAATCGAGGTTATTTGTATTTTTGTTAAGTGTTTTGTTTAAATAAGAAGGCATTCTACGTTTGTGACACGATGGAGATCCCCACAAGTTTAGTGTGTCCTGTGGTAACATGGTGCACCAAAATGTTGCCAGATATCTGAGCGTGTCTGAGGCCAAGACAGAAGACGAGCAGCGGCCTTGACAAAACTGCTAACTGAGTCCAGTCGAGTGTTTCCAGCCGGATACACAATGCTTCCGACCCTCGACGCGCACAAAAGAGTAGGGTGATTAGCAGCAACACACAACCTTCGCAGCCGTCCAAGCACTCGTCAGGCCGACTGTCACAGGTACAAGGGACACCAGGCCCTGCCGACAGGTCCACTAACCACAACCTCCTACTCACGTCGGATGCAGTGGAATAGCTGAGGAACAAGCACAAAAGTAAAAGTATCTTCTTATGCGTGCGGGTTTTAGCTTCCTCCAAGTACCTTCTAGAAGATTGTCTCTTTCCCTCTTCAAAGACTTTAGTCGATGGTGCGAACTAATGAGAACAGTCTTCATTCACTCCAGAACCAGTGTTGAGTGGATGACAATGTGAAGGGCAGCATCAGGTTGAAAAGTGGTGTGAATAGTAGAAACAGTGAACGCTCAGAGAGTGCAAAATACGATTCACCTGCTAAGAGGCCCTTTCCCTGTAGCGACCCTGGTCGCCCTCAGCAAATTTAAAAATCTGTCATGAACAGTGTTACTAACTGCACTCATTTTTCTTAATTTGGAGTGATTTAAAAAAATTATCCATTTTCTTAAATTGAGGAACTGTTTTTAGCATAACAGGACATTCAAAATTGTGATCTCGGTTTTTTTTTTTTTTTTTTTTTTTTTTTTTTTTTTTTTTTTTTTTTTTTTTGAACCACGTGTATATTTACGATTTATCTATGTATGCTTTTTTGTAAATTTTGCATTGTTATACACGTTGTCCCAATCCCGTGGACTCACCAGTCATATCTCTATCTCCATTGCATTAGTTTTTATGGCAATATTATTACTTTTCAATGTGTATTTTTTGTTGTTGTTTTTGTATTTGCGGTTTTTGTGTAACCTGCCCCAGCTGTCTATGTCGCCCATAAGGCAACCACATGTTAGTTTTGAAAAGTTTGCTGTGTATGATGTAATATAATTACCTCAGCCTGCATCAAAACTTTCATTTAACGAAGGGGTAATGAAAGACGATCGTCTTACATATTTTTGTATATTTCTGTAAAGTTATAATTTATTTAAAGTCGCTAGATTATCATTTTGTTAAAACATTAACCCCACTCTTTTCAAGGCTTGAGGAATAGCATTTTTATTTCATGTGTTAAAATAATAATTAATATTGCTAGGTTTTCCTTATTTTGTTATGTTAATAATTTATTGTTATATTAATTAATATGGCATAAGTACAGTTCCTCCACTACGCCACTGTCCCTGTGAGAAAGTGGAGTTGTTTTACTTATAAGTGGGTACGAGAATCTAAGGCTTTCTGAATATGGGAAGTCATAGCTCGCTTTGCATCGTTCACTCTGGCTCAGTCGATAGCTGATGAGGCTACCAAAGAGGTTTCTACACACTTTGGTTATAGGCCAGTTAGCGAGTCTTCTCTAGGGCGAGTCTCTCTGTCCCCACAACCGCTGATCTTGGTTTTTCCGGCTTCCCGTAGCTTCCCATGCCTTGTAGCCGCTCGTTCTGGTCATTCTGGGCTGGTCGTCTGGTGAGGTAAGGTTAGTTCTGCTCTTGTTTTTGGAGGTGGTAGCGGCTCATTGACTAGCACGTTTAACTTAGATTCGTGAACTTAGAATCATTTTTTTGGATAATGTGTACGCATTTTTCAATTCAGTTATTTCCAATAGATAAACGTGGGGTGTGTGATTCTAATTGTAGCATGATAACCTTCCATTGTTAAAAATTCTCTTTTGGAATCTGGACGTATAAGCAATAAAACTACATGGGGCCAATTTGGCCCCAGAGTTTCTTATATGTAGTAGCTTGCATACGATGCTTCTAGTATTAAATGCCAAGTAGACTATATACCAGCTATAAAAACATGATATAATTAGTTTTTTTGCCCATTTTACTCTGGTTGTCATATTGCTTAGGGATTTTTTCTCAAGTCATAGCGTTGGCGCAGCAGTTTAGCAGTTTGCCTTTATTTATGGCGTGGGGTGAAAAGGGATTGATGGTTCAGCTTTCATTGTAACGCAGTGATAGTTTTCTTTTATTTCGCCAATTTCCTGCGAAGATGAGATTTTCATGTGTGTACAGCAATCCCGCTTTACCTGGCGCAGCTTCTGCCAGAAGTACTATGACGAACACTCAACACCGTGATTCCAATCCTTAACAACAACAACAGGTTATTTCTCAGAGAATAAGACATCATAGAATACATAAATCATGGAACATCAACATTTATAAAAATAATTGTAAATATATAAAAGTTAACCCGCTACATCCTCCCCACCCTGGTCAATTTCAAGAGGAATGACCAGCTGAATGGGCCGTGAGATTATAGTTCCATCTGAAGTTCGTAAAGTGACTGTTCGTATCTTCCCATCTCTTTCCTCATGAAGATCTTCTATCCGCGCCTTCTTCCACATGTGATACGGACGAACATTTTCCTGTAGAAGTACATCACCCAAATGTAGTCTCCCAGAACTTGTCCTAGCTTTATGAGTTTCATAGACGTTTTTGAGCAGGATCAGGTATTCTTTCTTCCATCTGTTCCCGAAATGGTCTACCATGTGTTTCTGCCGTTGGAACTCCTTGGACAAATCCATCCTTACTGTTGGTTCTGCACCTGTGGGCAACGTTGTCAGTCGCTCACCTACAAGAAAATGTGCAGGTGTCCGTGGCTCAGTTTCTTCTCCTGCATGTGTAATTGGTCTTGAATTTAGTCCTGCTTCTATGCTGACCAGGACTGTCCTGAGTCCTTCTTCATCTATCTGTGACTGTCCTAAAACCTTTCTCAGGCAACGTTTCACAGAACCCACCATTCGTTCCCAAAATCCTCCCCACCAAGACGCGTGTGGGCTAATGAATCTCCATGTTATAGATTGATGAGCAAGGTACTTGTATGTTTTGCTGGCCATGAGAGCCTGTCAGAGCTCCTTTAGTTTTGTGTGGGTGGAAAGGAAGGTAGTAGCATTGTCAGTGTAAATTGTACTAGGCAAGCCTCTTCGTCCTACAAATCTTTGTAGAGCTTGAAGAAATTTATCAGTTGACATATCTGAGAATAATTCCAAAAGTAAGGCACGTGTTGTTGCACAAGTGAATAGAGAAATACATGCTTTCTTTGTTATATGTCCTTGTTTGACGTACAATGGACCAACAAAATCGATGCCTGTGACTTCAAATGAGCCCCGTTCAGCGGGTAATGGAGACTCTATTTTTTGAACAGAGCGAGCTTTTACCACCTTGCAAGGTAGCCAACAGTGTAGAACACGTTTTATTGTCTGACGAGCTAAGAATCTAGAATTCTGTCCTCAGTTCAGATAACAGTATGTTTACCCCAAGGTGGTGCAGACGTATGTGAGTCTGCCGGATTAGTAAATGAGTGAACTAACTGTAGAAAAGCTTGTTTAATATCAGCAATTAAAGCAACTGGATATAAGCGGAATCTTAATAATATTGAAGGAATATCTGGGAGTAAATTAGAGCCAATTTCCAAACAGTCATTCAGTGAATGTACAGCATTTTCGTGGGTAGAACTATCAAATACAATCCTCCATTTGATAACACCTAACCTTTCTTTCTTTCTTTACTGCCTGGCTTGGCAAATAAAATACGTCATTTGATGTTTGTTCAGGAGCGGCAACCTCTACATGTTCCTTTCTTATGTGGTCTATCATTTGCATTTCATAAATGTGTTTTAAGTTAGTGTCCTTTGTAATCTTTTTCTCCTGTGAAAAAAATCATTCTCTGCTTGTGAGAGATTATTAGGCACAATAATGATTGGTTTTATAGGTAAAGAAACCACTCTCCTGTTGTCTTCAATGCAGTAATATTTTGAGAAATCATGCAATAGGTAAAGAAACCACTCTCCTGTTGTCTTCAATGCAGTAATATTTTGAGAAATCATGCAATAAAGCTAGTTCTTTCGGATTTGTAGTGTTTGTTTGGTCCGCTGTGATTCCCATTGTTTCTAAATCCCAGAAACGTCTTAAAATATAGTCTGTTGATGTCATTGAATCGAAACTAACATAGTTTGTTATCACAGGGTTTGCTATGGTGTTTGATTTACACCCACTACGTATCCAACCCATAGTTGAAGTATCACTACAATGGATGGTGTTAAGCGAATAGAAGTGGAATCTTTAATGATTTTCCAATAGTGATGTTCTCCAATAAGGATCTCAATAGGAAGATCTTCTGTGTCGTCCTTTGGGTCTGCTAACTGATGTTTCTGTAATACATTTCTTTTGTTATTTCAGGTGGGACAGTTGGGTGAGCAGCAAATGAGTATGTGCTTTCAAATGCAGTCGCAGACATTCTGGAATTTTTTAATATCCCTTTCAGAGTGAATTCTACGACTTTACGACACGTTGAAGTTACATATTGTATTTCAAAGACATTGACAGATATGTCACGATGTTCTAAAGTTTTTAAATCTAGTTCATCAATGAGAAACTTTGAAATGAAACTCGACTGACTGCCACTATCTAGAACACAGCGAGTGAGTCTGCTTAATCCTGCTGGTCCACTGACCCATACTCGAGCTGTCTGAAGATATGTGAAATCTGCTGAATAAACGTCAATTTTCCCTATATAAGTAGTGGTAACTTGCTGAGAAGGTGAATTAGAAGTAGTAATGTCAGTACAAGTCGCTTTATGGTGACGTTTGTTGCACCTAGAACACGAAACCTTCCCCCTCTTATTGCAGGTTTTATCATAGGTTTTATCATTATCGCCTCTGTTTAGGCATATAAAACAACGATTATCTTGCTTTAATTTGTGAATACGGAGTTCGATGTCCGTCACTATATTGCAATCTTGAGCCCAATGAGTGCGTGCGTCGCAAAATATACAATATGGTTGTACATCTTGTTTAATTTTCCGAAAGGTTTTAGCTTGTTTTGAATTTATGTGGAATGTCGCAGCAGTGGGCGTGTAGTTGGAAGATAGTGGCTGTTCTCCACGAATTTTTTGTGCAGTAAGAGCACCCTGAACTTCTTCCTCCAAAAAATTAAGTAATTTCAGTACATCGCCTTCCGATATTTCGGTTCTTCTAGCACGAATAACCTATTTATGACACATTTCGGCAGGAAATGCTCGTAAAATTGCCGTGTACTACAACGTCTTCCCCCAGGGCACGCAGCGCTTGAATACGACGGTTCCACTCTAGGAACGTGCAGTTCAGTGTTTTAGGTGTCTCTGACTGTACTGGCTTTAGCGCATCCAAATAATCAAGATGCGCCTGTATAATGCGGTTGCAGTAAAATTTTCTTTGTGTCTTCGTATGTGCTAGCTGTAATAGTTATTCCATCTACTAACAACTTCGGTTCTCCTGACAGATACCATCGAAGGAAAACATGTTCATTAACTGTAGAAAGTGATGGGTCTTTACCAATAGTTGATTCAAATTGCTTCCAGATGCGGGACCACATTTCGATATCTCCACAAAGTAATTCAAGTTTAATGGCAGGTAGCTTGACTGAATGCATGCCTGCAGTGGAGTGTATGGGAACTTTAGGTGACGTGATATTCATTTGTGATGTTACGGCTGAAAGCTTGTAATTGATTGCTTTTGTAGCCTTATCTATTGCGTGTTTCATTTTATCTATATACTTCTCACAGCTTGATACGTCTGCGTCATATTCATCATCACTTAAGAGATCGTGAATAATGTCATCTTAGGAAGTGAGATTCTCTAAAGTATCTTGAAGACGTTCTATGTAGTGTTCAAAATTGTCCATTGGACTTTCTGTCGTAAGTTCATCGACAGCTGTACAAAACCGCGTAGCATTCGTCCTCTCCCTAGTTCTTTTTCTTTTAAAGTTTGTTAGCTGTTCACCGGTACCGGTATCTATCTCGTCTGACATTATTACGAAACTGCTTTTGTGTTGGCGTAAGCGTAATTGAATCTTGTACTGTCAATTACTTATTCAAACCGAAAGATTTCACACTTTTGATATAAGCAAAGTTCGTCAATTATGCCGTTACTGGTAACATTCTTTTGAGGCAAGGAGTTCATAAAATTGTATTATATTGGAATAGACTTATCTTGTGATGTGGTCCGACGTCGTATTCCACTTCCAGCAGCGTGAAGTAAGCTTTTTATCGTCAAAATTAGGCAAAAAATCGTAATTTTTACACAAGTTTCGGCACCAGATATGAGAACACACAATACCGTGATTCCAATCCTTAACAACAATAACTGTTTATTTCTCGGAGAATAATACATCATAGAATAAATAAATCATGGAACATCAATACATATAAAAAGATTTATAAATATATCAAAAGTTAACCCGCAACAAGTACGGACAAGTGACCTGTTAAGCTAAACTAGGGCTTACTGCGGTCCAGGACCGGCGCCAGGGAGTGGGGGATGAAGGGGATCAACCCTCCCCCCCCCACCCATCCGTGTAAAGCCTCACTCTTCACATAATTCCTCATACAGAAATTCAAAAGGATGAAGAAGTTGCTCCTCGAGACTTGTGTTGAATTAAATTTAATATTGTCTCTTTTGACATACATCTGCGCCTTTAGTTCAACTTATGTAGTAAAGCTTCACAAGTTACAATATACGTCATAACTGGCTCATCCCCCCTCCCCCCCTCCCCAACCGCCCGGTCACCGAAATCAAATTCTGACGAAGGGGCTGTGGCCATTGTAAGAAAAGTCCCAAAATAACTTTATAAAAGAAATCTACCGTATCAGATTTATACCTTGTTGTACCAAGTTAAAGTACATTCTAAAATGAGCATGAATAAGATATAAAGTTGCAATTACAAACTACTGCACACAACAACAAATAAAAAAAAAAGAAAAAAAAAGAAAAGAAAGAAAGAAACAAACTGGGGGAGGGCCCGTCTCTGATTCTGGGTCCAGGACCCGCAATCGAATGTGGGGGCCATGATTACTTACTCAGTCCGTCAGATCGTCTATATAGATAGAAGTAATAGCAGTCCTATCACACTACCCTGGAGCACTTCTGACAATACCCAGTTCCGATGAACACTCGTCATCGAGGACAACGTTCTGGGTTCTATTGCCTAAGTAGTCTTCGAACCACTCACATATGTGGGTACCTATTCCATATGCCCGTACCTTCGTTAGTAGTCTGTAGTGCCATACCGAGTCGAACGCCTTTCGAAAATCGAGAAACACGCAGTCTGCATGTTGTCCTTAATCCAAAGCTCGCAAGTTCTCATAAAAGTTGAGTTTCCTAAAGCCATGCTGATGCATGGACACAGACTTTTGGATCTCATGGAAATATACTGTATTAAAACTGTTGTTAATGATATAGGTCTGTAATTTAGTGAGTCTGTTCTTTGGCCCCTTATAAACGGAAGTTACCAGCGAACTTTGCGTTGGATCAAAGATCCTCGAAAAAGGCAAGCTAAATAAGACGCCATTGCCTTTGAGAACTCTTTATAAAGTCGGATTGTTATCCTATCTGGATCTAGCGACTTTTTTGTTTTCAATTCTCCCAGCTGTTTCTCTACACTAGGTATGGCTGTTACTGTGTCCTCCATTTTGGGAGTTGGTGCGCTCATAAAATAAAGGTATGTTTGCATTGTCCTCTTGCGTGAATAAATTGTTAAATGTTAAATTTTAAACTTCCGCCTTCGGTTTGCTGTCTTGTGTAACCACCCCAGAATGAACAACGAGTGACCTTTGACCCACTTACCAATTTTACATAGGACTAAACTTTTTTCCGATTCTCGCCAAATTCTTTCGCAAAGGTATGTCGGAGATATTTATTGCAGGCTTCGTGCATCGCTCTCTTTATAGCCGCGGGATTCTCCATTAAGTTTTGTCTGACTTGATTTGCTAGCTCTTTTTTTGAAACTAGAGTGCTTCCTCAGCATTTTTCGAATATTATGGTTAAACCAAGGTAGGTCTATCACTTTCCTAACCCAATTCTTTCCCATATATTTCTCCAGCGATTTATTTACAATGCATTTAAATTTTGCCCAAAATCCACTACATCCACCGTACCCGATAGGTCCGTTCATTCCTTAAGTGGTACGCTAAGAATTCCTTATTCTCTGTTTCTAGCACAAACACTCTCTTCGTCTTTTAGACTGATTTATTCACTTTGGTGACAACTGTTGCTATGATATCATGATTAAAAACCTTTTTATCTACAGAGTCATCCCTTCCCTGTTTGTAACTATGATGTCTAAAATATCTCAGATGCGTGTGGGCTAACGATTTAGTTGCTCAAAGCAGTTTTCGGAAAACGTAGTCAACAATAATTGAAAAAACTGATTATCTGTCCCCCTGCAGTGAAAACATAGGCGTTCCATTTGAAAGACGACCGTCTGTAGTCTTCCATATATTTTTGGTATATTTCTGTAAGTTATAATTTATTGAATGTCGCTAGATTATCATTTTGTTAAAACTTGAACCCCACTCTTATCAAGGCTTGAGGAATATCATTTTTACATTTCATTCCATTCCATGATGGTGGTGGTGGCGGCTGGTGCAGCAACAGTGTTGAATAATTTAAAAATGCTCAGTCTCTGTTGCAATATTTTATTCTCCAATAACGCGTTTCGCGCTGTTAGCGCATCGTCAGACTGGAAAAAGACAAATGTTTTGTAACAGTCCGTGTACCTGGCGGGCACCGAATCTAATGTGGCTAATGTGAGTAAATTTGAAAATTCAGACTTACTTGGCGGAGATGGAGCCACAGAACTATCTATAGCTGTGGAGGAGGTATCTTAACAATTTGTGTTGTCATTGGGCGCCTGTCTTTTTCCTGTCTGACGATGCGCTAACAGCGCGAAACGCTTTATTGGCGAATAAAATATTGCAACAGAGACTGAGCATTTTTTAATAGTAGCATTTTTATTTCATGTGTTAAAATATTACTTAATATTGCTAGGTTTTTCTTATTTTCTTATGTTAATACTTTATTATTATATTAAATTATATGGCATAACAACGGCTTCTCCGCTACGTCACTATCCCTGTGAGAATGTGTACTTTTCTTCTCTTTATGTGGATGTGCGAGAATCTATGCCTGTCTGATGTGGGGAGTGATAGCTCGCATTGCATCGTTCTCTCTGGCTAGAGTCGATAGCTGATGTGGGGAGTGATAGCTCGCATTGCATCGTTCTCTCTGGCTCAGAGTCGATAGCTGCTGAGGCAACCAAAGAGGTATCTACACCCTTTGGTTACAGTCCAGTCGACGAGGCTCCTCTACGGCGTGTCTCTCCATCCCACCACCACTGATCTTGGATTTTCCGGCTTCCGGTGGGTTCTCGCGTCTCGTGGCCGCTCGGTCTGGCCATTCTGTGCTGGTCTTCTGGTGAGGTAAGGGTGGTTCTGCTCTTGTGTTTGGAGATGTTAGCGTTTCATTGTCTAGCACGTTTAACCTAGATTCGTGAACTTTTTCCTGTCTGACGATGCGCTAACAGCGCGAAACGCTTTATTGGCGAATAAAATATTGCAACAGAGACTGAGCAGTTTTTAATAATAGCATTTTTATTTCATGTGTTAAAATATTACTTAATATTGCTAGGTTTTTCTTATTTTCTTATGTTAATACTTTATTATTATATTAAATTATATGGCATAACAACGGCTTCTCCGCTACGTCACTATCCCTGTGAGAATATTTTCTCCGATAGTTTTTCAATTCAGTGATTTCCAAAGGTTAAGCGCGGTGTGTGTGATTCTAGTTGCAGTTTGATAACGGCTTGGTATGTTGAAACCTTTTGTGATCATGTGGCGGTGCATGAACTGTGTTTAAATACTTTCTAGGTTTGTGGGGCCCGATTTAAAATAGGTGATGTGTTCATTTTTGTACAGTGCTCCTTCCGTGAGCGATATGTGTTGCACGTGGTTGGTTCATAGAACAAAGCCTTCAGCTTCCACTCTTGTTTGTTCCATGCCCATCAGGCAAGTAACTATGTGTGTATCTTAATTTCCACTAATATTTCGCGATCTTCACTCCACGCCTATTTTAATTTTGCTCTTTCTTCTCCGACATGTAGTACGTACTCTGTCTTTGTCAGTTATTCTCTCTGAGCCTTGTAGAACCTTCTTCAATAGCTTCCTTGTGTAATTCTAAACAGTTCTATGGGTTGCATGCTGTAATTGTTAATTTTACTTTTGCGACTTTGTAATTATGTCACTTTTACGAGTTTTGAGACTGGCCTTCATCCGTCTCTGTAAGCGCCCCATATCGCGTGTAGCTTCATTTCTTTCGCTTCTTCATGTAATGCTAAGCATTCCTAGGGGTTGCATGCCATAGTTATTATTCTTATCTTTCCGACTTTGTAATTATTTTACTTTTACGAGTTTTGGAGACAGGACCTCATCGGTCTCTGTAATCGCCCCCTATTGCGTGTAGCTGTATTTCATTCGCTTCCTTATATGATTCTAAGCATTTCTATGGGTTGCATGCAGTAGTTAATTTTCCTTAATTTTTGGAAAATGAATTTATTCAATTTTATCGTTGTTTGGAACCACGTGGGTCCGAGTTCCAGGGTTTGCAGCTAATCGCCTGAATTCACGCCACTTCTCATATTAAACCAGTACCTAAATCGATTTCTAACATACTGCAACTTAAGAATCCACAGTGGGTTTGTATTATGAATCCGATTTTCAACCACCTTCAGTGGAGTGCGTTCATGTAACGTAGCCGTGCGTCGCCGTTAGCGTGGTTTCTCGCAGTCCATTTCAGATGTAATTTAACTTGGCCATACACGCGCACCATCTCAAAACAGGCACGATAGATCAGAGCCAGCTTTAAGTTCAATATTGTATATTGTGTTTTGTGCTACCTCCAACTTGCTGAATTTCGCCTACGATAGCGGCGCCTGCTTCCGCCTCGTCTCAGCACGCCGATTTGGTGAGTTTCACTGTGGCATTGCGTGTGTGTGAACGAATGAGTGTTGTTTGTGAATCCTTTCCTCCAGTAGCGTTAAATCATGTATAATTTAGGCTGGTCACCGTCCGCATAAATCCATGTAAGAGATGTATTTCTGCTGTAATAAAAAAATTGGTTCCCCATTTTGCTTGTTTTCTATCTGAATAAACAAGTCTAAGTTCAGCATAATCCGTATGTTGCTATAAATTGTACTTTTAAAGCACTTTCCCTCTTTTATTTAATATTGTTCTTCACAAGTGCTGAGAACACACTCAGATAGAATTTCTCTTATGTTTAAATTCCGTTTTCTTAGACACCTTTCTAAGATACCTTTTATTGTGGTGGCTTGCTTATTGATGTCTGTGTGTAATAACGTGTCGGCTGCTATGTATGTTGACCATTATAGTATTACTTTCTGCTATTGTAGTAATTTGAAACGTGTCAGTTCTCAGTTTGGGCCAGGGAACATGGTTTACTGGCAGGGAGTAACCGGTAGTTCACACGGACCCTATTTGCTAATTTGAGTGATAAAACAAAGCTTTTCTTTCGCTTAGTGGTCGACTTTTGCAGGCTACAGTCGGCAGACTGAAGTCGTCCGCAACTAATAATGCATGGCAAGGGTACTTTTGCGCTACTGATGGCAAACTTTCTTTGAATGGCTCTAGCACTATGACGATGGGACTGGTAGCCGGTAAAAGCACGCAACCATTAACTTGATTTCGTCTGTACCTTTAACGCACGTCCAGGTAACCTTAAAGTTCTCTCGACTTCGACCCCTGTAGAAGGAATATTTTTGTGGGCTGCAATGATCTATTTTTGCGATATACATCGTATTCTTCGCTAAATATTCGGAACTTCCAACATCGAGAGTGAGCCAACTCTGAGTCCCGAGGTTTATTCGAGCACGACAACATTCCTGTAGTGTAGTAAATTCCGGAATATTCTTCAAATACTATGAAAATTTACTGGTAATAATTTGACAGTTAAAAGAGTCCTTCTTTATGCGGCCTGATTTCACTGCCTGTATATCGATAGACCAGTGTTCATCAGATCTAGGTCCAGCCTAAAACACATATGTGCAGTCTACAAGTCCTCTGCTACCCGAATAGCTGCTCTCTTTATGTAGTGCAAGGGAATTCCTACAGTTTTGCAACAAGTAACGCAGGTCCAGAAATTTACAGCCATGACTGTAAGAGAGTCTTTGTTTGAGCAGCAGTTAGTGGGTCAGTCAGCAGGGAGCAGGCAGCATGCAGCAGAGGCTGCACAAAGCTGCCGGCACAGCAGCAGTCAGCAGGTCAGACAACAGGGAGCAGGCAGCAGGCAGCAGAGGCTACAGACAGCTGCCTGCACAGCAGCAGTCAGCAGGTCAGTTAGCAGTCATCAGTCAGCAGGCAGCAGTCAGCAGGCAGCAGTCAGAAGAGGCTGCACACAGCTGCCAGCACAGCAGAAGTCAGCGGGTCAGTCAACAAGGAGCCTGCATCAGGCAGCAGAGGCAGCACACAGCTGCCGGCACAGCAGCAGTCAGCGGGTCAGTCAGCAGTCATCAGTCAGCAGGCAGCAGAGGCTGCACAAAGCTGCCGGCATAGCAGCAGTCAGTGGGTCATTCAGCAGGCAGCAGGCAGCAGTCAGTAGGTCAGTTAGCAGTCATCAGTCAGCAGGCAGTAGTCAGTAGAGTCTGCTCAAAGCTGCCGGCACAGCAGCAGTCAGCGGGTCAGTCAGCAGGGAGCAGGCAGCACGCAGCAGAGGCTGCACACAGCTGCCGCCACAGCAGCAGTCAGCGGGTCAGTCAGCAGGGAGCAGGCAGCACGCAGCAGAGGCTGCACAAAGCTGCCGGCACAGCAGCAGTCAGCGGGTCATTCAGCAGGCAGCAGGCAGCAGTCAGTAGGTCAATTAGCAGTCATCAGTCAGCAGGCAGCAGTCAGTAGAGGCTGCACAAAGCTGCCGGCACATCAGAAGTCAGCGGGTCAGCCAGCAGGGAGCAGGCAGCACGCAGCAGAGGCTGCACACAGCTGCCGGCACACCAGCAGTCAACGGGTCAGTCAACAGGGAGCAGGCAGCAGGCAGCAGAGGGTGCACACAGCTGCCGGCACAGCAGCAGTCAGCGGGTCAGTCAGCAGTCATCAGTCAGCAGGCAGCAGTCAGCAGAGGCTGCACAAAGCTGCCGGCACAGCAGCAGTCAGGGGGTCAGTCAGCAGGGAGCAGGCAGCATGCAGCAGAGGCTGCACACAGCTGCCGGCACAACAGGAGACAGCGGGTCAGACAACAGGGAGCAGGCAGCAGGCAGCAGAGGCTACAGACAGCTGCTGGCACAGCAGCAGTCAGCAGGTCAGTCAGCAGTCATCAGTCAGCAGGCAGCAGTCAGCAGAGGCTGCACAAAGCTGCCGACACAGCAGCAGTCAGCGGGTCAGTCAGCAGGCAGCAGGCAGTAGTCAGCAGAGGCTGCACACAGCTGCCAGAACAGCAGCAGTCAGCAGGTCAGTTGGCAGTCATCTGTCAGCAGGCAGCAGTCAGTAGAGGCTGCACATAGCTGCCAGCACAGCAGCAGTCAGCGGGTCAGTCAGCAGGGAACAGGAAGCACGCAGCAGAGGCTGCACACAGCTGCCGGCACAGCAGCAGTCAGCGGGTCAGTCAGCAGTCATCAGTCAGCAGGCAGCAGTCAGTAGAGGCTGCACAAAGCTGCCAGCACAGCAGCAGTCAGCGGGTCATTCAGCAGGCAGCAGGCAGCAGTCAGCAGAGGCGGCACAATGCTGCCGGCACAGCAGCAGTCAGCGGGTCATTCAGCAGTCAGCAGGCAGCAGTCAGCAGAGGCTGCACAAAGCTGCCAGCACAGCAGCAGTCAGCGGGTCAGTCAACAGGGAGCATGCAGCCGGCAGCAGATGCTGCACACAGCTGCCGGCACAGCAGCAGTCAGTGGGTCAGTCAGCAGTCATCAGTCAGCAGGCAGCAGAGGCTGCACAAAGCTGCTGGCACAGCAGCAGTCAGCGTGTCATTCGGCAGGCAGCAGGCAGCAGTCAGTAGGTCAGTTAGCAGTCATCAGTCAGCAGGCAGCAGTCAGTAGAGGCTGCTCAAAGCTGCCGGCACAGCAGCAGTCATCGGGTCAGTAAGCAGGGAGCAGGCAGCACGCAGCAGAGGCTGCACACAGCTGCCGGCACAGCAGCAGTCAGCGGGTCAGTCAACAGGGAGCAGTCAGCAGGCAGCAGAGGCTGCACACAGCTGCCGGCACAGCAGCAGTCAGCGGGTCAGTCAGCAGTCATCAGTCAGCAGGCAGCAGTCAGCAGAGGCTGCACAAAGCTGCCAGCACAGCAGCAGTCAGTGGGTCAGTCAGCAGGGAGCAGGCAGCATGCAGCAGAGGCTGTACACAGCTGCTGGCACAGCAGCAGTCAGCGGGTCAGTCAACAGGGAGAAGGCAGCAGGCAGCAGAGGCTGCAGACAGCTGCCGGCACAGCAGCAGTCAGCGGATCAGTCAGCAGTCAGCAGTAAGCAGTCAGCAGAGGCTACACAAAGCTGCCGGCACAGCAACAGTCAGCGGGTTATTCAGCTGGCAGCAGGCAGCAGTCAGCAGAGGCTGCACACAGCTGCCAAAACAGCAGCAGTCAGTAGGTCAATTAGCAGTCATCAGTCAGCAGGGAGCATGCAGTAGAGGCTGCACAAAGCTGCCGGCACAGCAGCAGTCAGGGGGTCAGTCAGCAGGGAGCAAGCAGCACGCAGCAGAGGCTGCACAAAGCTGCCGGCACCGCAGCAGTCAGCGGGTCAGTCAATAGGGAGCAGGCAGCATGCAGCAGAGGCTGCACACAGCTGCCGGCACAACAGAAGTCAGCGGGTCAGTCATCAGTCACCAGTCAGCAGGCAGCAGTCAGCAGAGGCTGCACAAAACTGCCGGCACAGCAGCAGTCAGCGGGTCAGTCAGCAGGGAGCAGGCAGCACGCAGCAGAGGCTGCACACAGCTGCCGGCACAGCAGCAGTTAGCGGGACAGTCAACAGGGAGCAGGCAGCAGTCAGCAGATGCTGCACAAAGCTGCCGGCACAGCAGCAGTCAGCGGGTCAGTCAGCAGGGAGCCGGCAGCAGGCAGCAGGCAACAGGCAGCAGAGGCTGCATACAGCTGCTGGCACAGCAGCAGTCAGCGGGTCAGTCAGCAGTCATCAGTCAGCAGGCAGAAGTCAGCAGATGCTGAACAAAGCTGCCGGCACAGCAGCAGTCAGGGGGTCAGTCAGCAGGGAGCAGGCAGCATGCAGCAGAGGCTGCACACAGCTGCCGGCACAGCAGCAGACAGCGGGTCAGACAACAGGGAGCAGGCAGCAGGCAGCAGAGGCTACAGACAGCTGCTGGCACAGCAGCAGTCAGCAGGTCAGTCAGCAGTTATCAGTCAGCAGGCAGCAGTCAGCAGAGGCTGCACAAAGCTTCCGGCACAGCAGCAGTCAGCGGGTCATTCAGCAGGCAGCAGGCAGCAGGCAACAGAGGCTGCATACAGCTGCCGGCACAGCAGCAGTCAGTACTTCAGTTAGCAGTCATCAGTCAGCAGGCAGCAGGCAGTAGAGGATGCACAAAGCTATCGGCACAGCAGCAGTCAGCGGGTCAGTCAGCAGGGAGCAGGCAGCACGCAGCAGAGGCTGCACACAGCTGCCGGCACAGCAGCAGTCAGCGGGTCAGTCAGCAGTCATCAGTCAGCAGGCAGCAGTCAGCAGAGGCTGCACAAAGCTGCCGACACAGCAGCAGTCAGCGGGTCAGTCAGCAGGCAGCAGGCAGCAGTCAGCAGAGGCTGCACACAGCTGCCAGAACAGCAGCAGTCAGCAGGTCAGTTGGCAGTCATCTGTCAGCAGGCAGCAGTCAGTAGAGGCTGCACATAGCTGCCAGCACAGCAGCAGTCAGCGGGTCAGTCAGCAGGGAAAAGGCAGCATGCAGCAGAGGCTGCACACAGCTGCCGGCACAGCAGCAGTCAGCGGGTCAGTCAGCAGTCATCAGTCAGCAGGCAGCAGTCAGTAGAGGCTGCACAAAGCTGCCAGCACAGCAGCAGTCAGCGGGTCATTCAGCAGGCAGCAGGCAGCAGTCAGCTGAGGGTGCACAATGCTGCCGGCACAGCAGCAGTCAGCGGGTCATTCAGCAGTCAGCAGGCAGCAGTCAGCAGAGGCTGCACGAAGCTGCCAGCACAGCAGCAGTCAGCGGGTCAGTCAACAGGGAGCATGCAGCAGGCAGCAGAGGCTGCACACAGCTGCCGGCACAGCAGCAGTCAGCGGGTCAGTCAGCAGTCATCAGTCAGCAGGCAGCAGTCAGTAGAGGCTGCTCAAAGCTGCCGGCACAGCAGCAGTCAGCGGATCAGTCAGCAGTCTGCAGTAAGCAGTCAGCAGAGGCTACACAAAGCTGCCGGCACAGCAACAGTCAGCGGGTTATTCAGCTGGCAGCAGGCAGCAGTCAGCAGAGGCTGCACACAGCTGCCAGAACAGCAGCAGTCAGTAGGTCAATTAGCAGTCATCAGTCAGCAGGGAGCATGCAGTAGAGGCTGCAAAAAGCTACCGGCACAGCAGCAGTCAGGGGGTCAGTCAGCAGGGAGCAGGCAGCACGCAGCAGAGGCTGCACAAAGCTGCCGGCACCGCAGCAGTCAGCGGGTCAGTCAATAGGGAGCAGGCAGCATGTAGCAGAGGCTGCACACAGCTGCCGGCACAGCAGAAGTCAGCGGGTCAGTCATCAGTCACCAGTCAGCAGGCAGCAGTCAGCAGAGGCTGCACAAAACTGCCGGCAAAGCAGCAGTCAGCGGGTCAGTCAGCAGGGAGCAGGCAGCACGCAGCAGAGGCTGCACACAGCTGCCGGCACAGCAGCAGTTAGAGGGACAGTCAACAGGAAGCAGGCAGCAGTCAGCAGATGCTGCACAAAGCTGCCGGCAAAGCAGCATTCAGCGGGTCAGTCAGCAGGGAGCAGGCAGCAGGCAGAAGGCAACAGGCAGCAGAGGCTGCATATAGCTGCTGGCACAGCAGCAGTCAGCGGGTCAGTCAGCAGTCATCAGTCAGCAGGCAGAAGTCAGCAGATGCTGCACACAGCTGCCGGCACAGCAGCAGTCAGCGGGTCAGTCAGCAGTCATCAGTCAGCAGGCAGCAGTCAGCAGAGGCTGCACAAAGCTGCCGGCACAGCAGCAGTCAGCGGGTCAGTCAGCAGGCAGCAGGCAGCAGTCAGCAGAGGCTGCACACAGCTGCCAGAACAGTAGCAGTCAGTACGTCAATTAGCAGTCATCAGTCAGCTGGCAGCAGGCAGAAGAGGCTGCACAAAGCTGCCGGCACGGCAGCAGTCAGCGGGTCAGTCAGCAGGGAAAAGGCACCAGGCAGCAGGCAGCAGGAAGCAGGCAGCAGTCAGCAGAGGCTGCACAAAGCTGCCGGCACAGCAGCAGTCAGCGGGGCAGTCAGCAGGCAGCAGGCAGCAGTCAGCAGAGGCTGCACACAGCTGCCAGAACAGTAGCAGTCAGTACGTCAATTAGCAGCCATCAGTCAGCAGGCAGCAGGCAGTAGAGGCTGCACAAAGCTGCCGGCACAGCAGCAGTCCGGGGGTCAGTCAGCAGGGAGAAGGCAGCACGCAGCAGAGGCTGCACTCAGCTGCCGGCACAGCAGCAGTTAGCGGGTCAGTCAACAGGGAGCAGGCAGCAGTCAGCAGAGGCTGCACACAGCTGCCGGCACAGCAGCAGTCAGCGGGTCAGTCAGCAGTAATCAGTCAGCAGGCAGCAGTCAGCAGATGCTGCACAAAGCTGCCGGCACGGCAGCAGTCAGCGGGTCAGTCAGCAGGGAAAAGGCAGCAGGCAGCAGGCAGCAGAGGCTGCACAGAGCTGCCAGAACAGCAGCAGTCAGTAGGTCAGTTAGCAGTCATCAGTCAGCAGGCAGCTGTCAGTAGAGGCTGACAAAGCTGCCAGCACAACAGCAGTCAGCGGGTCAGTCAGCATGGAGCAGACAGCAAGCAGCAGAGGCTGCACACAGCTGCCGGCACAGCAGCAGTCAGCGGGTCAGTCAACAGGGAGCAGGCAGGAGGCAGAAGCAGCTGAATACAGCTGCAGGCACAGCAGCAGTCAGCGGGTCAGTTAGCAGTCAGCAGGCGGCAGTCAGCAGAGGGTGCACAAAGCTGCCGGCACAGCAGCAGTCAGCGGGTCAGTCAGCAGGGAGCAGGCAGCACGCAGCAGAGGCGGCACACAGCTGCCGACACAGCAGCAGTCAGCAGGTCAGTCAGCAGTCATCAGTCAGCAGGCAGCAGTCAGCAGAAGCTGTAAAAAATTGCCGGCACAGCAGCAGTCAGCGGGTCAGTCAGCAAGGAGAAGGCAGCAGGCAGCAGAGGCTGCACACAGCTGCCGGCACATCAGCGGTCAACAGGTCAGTCAGCAGTCATCAGTCCGCATCCAGCAGTCAGCAGAAGCTGCACAGAGCTGCCAGTACATCAGCAGTCAGTTGGTCAGTTAGCAGTCATCAGTCAGCAGGCAGCAGGCAGTAGAGGCAGCACAACGCTGTCGGCACAGCAGAAGTCAGCGGGTCAGTCAGCAGGGAGCAGGCAGCACGCAGCAGAGGCTGCGCACAGCTGCCGGCGCAGCAGAAGTCAGCAGGTCATTCAACAGGGAGCAGGCAGCAGGGAGCAGAGGCTGCACAAAGCTGCCGGCACAGCAGAACTCAGCGGGGGTGTCAGCAGACACCAGTCAGCAGGCAGCAGTCAGCAGAGGCTGCACAAAGCTGCCGGCACAGCAGCAGTCAGCGGGTCAGTCAGCAGGGAGCAGGCAGCACGCAGCAGAGGCTGCACACAGCTGCCGCCACAGCAGCAATCAGCGGGTCAGTCAGCAGGGAGCAGGCAGCACGCAGCAGAGGCTGCACAAAGCTGCCGGCACAGCAGCAGTCAGCGGGTCAGTCAGCAGGGAGCAGGCAGCACGCAGCAGAGGCTGCACACAGCTGCCGGCACAGCAGCAGTCAACGGGTCAGTCAACAGGGAGCATGCAGCAGAGGCTGCACACAGCTGACGGCACAGCAGCAGTCAGCGGGTCAGTCAGCAGTCATCAGTCAGCAGGCAGCAGTCAGCAGAGGCTGCACACAGCTGCCGGCACAGCAGCAGTCAGTGGGTCAGTCAACAGGGAGAAGGCAGCAGGCAGCAAAATGCTGCCGGCACAGCAGCAGTCAGCGGGTCAGTCTGTGGGGAGCAGGAAGCAGGCAGCTGAGGCTGCACACAGCTGCCGGCACAGCAGCAGTCAGCGGGTCAGTCAACAGGGAGCAGGCAGCAGAGGCTGCATACAGCTGCCGGCACAGCAGCAGTCAGCGGGTCAGTCAGCAGGGAACAGGCAGCACGCAGCAGAGGCTGCACACAGCTGCCGGCAATGCAGCAGTCAGCGGGTCAGTCAGCAGTCATCAGTCAGCAGGCAGCAGTCAGCAGAGGCTGCACAATGCTGCCGGCACAGCAGCAGTCAGCGGGTCATTCAGCAGGCAGCAGGCAGCAGGCAGCAGACAGCAGAGGCTGCACAAAGCTGCCGGCACAGCAGCAGTCAGCGGGTCATTCAGCAGTCAGCAGG
The DNA here is from genome assembly GCA_026315105.1 of Locusta migratoria. Lineage (NCBI taxonomy): Eukaryota > Metazoa > Arthropoda > Insecta > Orthoptera > Acrididae > Locusta > Locusta migratoria. Next base: position 27,891,015 of record CM048745.1, on the reverse strand, counting down.
CAGCAGTCAGCAGAGGCAGCACAAAGCAGCCGGCACAGCAACAGTCAGCGGGTCAGTCCGCAGTCATCAGTCAGCAGGCAGCAGAGGCTGCACAAAGCTGCCAGCACAGCAGCAGTCAGCGGGTCATACGGCAGGCAACATGATGCAGTCAGTAGGTCAGTTTGCAGTCATCAGTCAGCAGGCAGCAGTCAGTAGAGGCTGCCCAACGCTGCCGGCACAGCAGTAGTCAGTGGGTCAGTCAGCAGGAGCAGGCAGCATGCAGCAGAGGCTGCACACAGCTGCCGGCACAGCAGCAGTCAGCGGGTCAGTCAGCAGTCATCAGTCAGCAGGCAGCAGTCAGCAGAGGCTGCACAAAGCTGCCACCACAGCAGCAGTCAGTGGGTCAGTCAGCAGGGAGCAGGCAGCATGCAGCCGAGGCTGTACACAGCTGCTAGCACAGCAGCAGTCAGCGGGTCAGTCAACAGGGAGCAGGCAGCAGGCAGCAGTGGCTGCAGACAGCTGCCGGCACAGCAGCAGTCAGCGGGTCAGTCAGCAGTCATCAGTAAGCAGTCAGCAGAGGCTACACAAAGCTGCCGGCACAGCAGCAGTCAGCGGGTCATTCAGCTGGCAGCAGGCAGCAGTCAGCAGAGGCTGCACACAGCTGCCAGAACAGCAGCAGTCAGTAGGTCAATTAGCAGTCATCAGTCAGCAGGGACTAGGCAGTAGAGGCTGCACAAAGCTGCCGGCACCGCAGCAGTCAGCGGGTCAGTCAGCAGGGAGCAGGCAGCACGCAGCAGAGGCTGCACACAGCTGCCGGCACAGCAGTAGTCAGCGGGTCAGTCATCGGTCACCAGTCAGCAGGCAGCAGTCAGTAGAGGCTGCACAAAACTGCCGGCACAGCAGCAGTCAGCGGGTCAGTCAGCAGGGAGCAGGCAGCACGCAGCAGAGGCTGCACACAGCTGCCATCACAGCAGCAGTTAGCGGGTCAGTCAACAGGGAGCAGGCAGCAGGCAGCAGAGGCTGCACACAGCTGCTGGCACAGCAGAAGTCAGCGGGTCAGTCATCAGTCACCAGTCAGCAGGCAGCAGGCAGCAGGCAACAGGCAGCAGAGGCTGCATACAGCTGCCGGCACAGCAGCAGTCAGCGGGTCAGTCAGCAGTCATCAGTCAGCAGGCAGCAGTCAGCAGATGCTGCACACAGCTGCCGGCACAGCAGCAGTCTGCGGGTCAGTCAGCAGTCATCAGTCAGCAGGAAGCAGTCAGCAGAGGCTGCACAAAGCTGCCGGCACAGCAGCAGTCAGTAGGTCAGTCAGCAGTCATCTGTCAGCAGGCAGCAGTCAGCAGAGGCTGCACAAAGCTGCCGGCACAGCAGCAGTCAGCGGGTCAGTCAGCAGGCAGCAGGCAGCAGTCAGCAGAGGCTGCACACAGCTGGCAGAACAGTAGCAGTCAGTAGGTCAATTAGCAGTCATCAGTCAGCAGGCAGCAGGCAGTAGTGTCTGCACAAAGCTGCCGGCACAGCAGCAGTCAGCGGGTCAGCCAGCAGGGAGCAGGCAGCACACAGCAGAGGCTGCACACAGCTGCCGGCACAGCAGCAGTCAGCGGGTCAGTCAACAGGAAGCAGGCAGCAGGCAGCAGAGGCTGCATAGCTGACGGCACAGCAGCAGTCAGCGGGTCAGTCAGCAGTCATCAGTCAGCAGGCAGCAGTCAGCAGAGGCTGCACAAAGCTGCCGCCACAGCAGCAGTCAGCGGGTCAGTCAGCAGGGAGCAGGCAGCATGCAGCAGAGGCTGTACACAGCTGCTGGCACAGCAGCAGTCAGCGGGTCAGTCAACAGGGAGCAGGCAGCAGGCAGCAGAGGCTGCAGACAGCTGCCGACACAGCAGCAGTCAGCGGGTCAGTCAGCAGTTATCAGTAAGCAGTCAGCAGAGGCTACACAAAGCTGCCGGCACAGCAGCAGTCAGCAGGTCATTCAGCTGCCAGCAGTCAGCAGTCAGCAGATGCTGGACACAGCTGCCAGAACAGCAGCAGTCTGTAGGTCAATTAGCAGTCATCAGTCAGCAGGCAGCATGCAGCAGAGGCTGCACACAGCTTCCGGCACAGCAGAAGTCAGCGGGTCAGTCAGCAGTCAGCAGTCAGCAGGCAGCAGTCAGCAGAGGCTGCACAAAACTGCCGGCACAGCAGCAGTCAGCGGATCAGTCAGCTGGGAGCAGTCAGCACGCAGCAGAGGCTGCACACAGCTGCCGGCACAGCAGCAGTCAGCGGGTCAGTCAGCAGTCATCAGTCAGCAGGCAGCAGTCAGCAGATGCTGCACACAGCTCCCGGCACAGCAGCAGTCAGCAGGTCAGTCAGCAGTCATCAGTCAGCAGGCAGCAGTCAGCAGATGCTGCACAAAGCTGCCGGCACAGCAGCAGTCAGCGGGTCAGTCAGCAGTCATCAGTCAGCAGGCAGCAGTCAGCAGAGGCTGCACAAAACTGCCGGCACAGCTGCAGTCAGCGGGTCAGTCAGCAGGCAGCAGGCACCAGTCAGCAGAGGCTGCACACAGCTGCCAGAACAGCAGCAGTCAGCAGGTCAGTTAGCAGTCATCAGTCAGCAGGCAGCAGTCAGTAGAGGCTGCACTTAGCTGCCAGCACAGCAGCAGTCAACGGGTCAGTCAGCAGGGAACAGGCAGCACGCAGCAGAGGCTGCACACAGCTGCCGGCACAGCAGCAGTCAGCGGGTAAGTCAGCAGTCATCAGTCAGCAGGCAGCAGTCAGCAGAGGCTGCACAATGCTGCCGGCACAGCAGCAGTCAGGGGGTCATTCAGCAGGCAGCAGGCAACAGACAGCAGAGGCTGCTCAAAGCTGCCGGCACAGCAGTAGTCAGTGGGTCAGTCAGCAGGAGCAGGCAGCACGCAGCAGAGGCTGCACACAGCTGCCGGCTCAGCAGCAGCCAGCGGGTCAGTCAACAGGGAGCAGGCAGCAGGCAGCAGAGGCTGCACACAGCTGCCAGAACAGCAGCAGTCAGTAGGTCAATTAGCAGTCATCAGTCAGCAGGAAGCAGGCAGTAGAGGCTGCACAAAGCTGCCGGCACAGCAGCAGTCAGCGAGTCATTCAGCTGGCTGCAGGGAGCAGTCAGCAGAGGCTGCACACAGCTGCCAGAACAGCAGCAGTCAGTAGGTCAATTAGCAGTCATCAGTCAGCAGGGAGCAGGCAGTAGAGGCTGCACAAAGCTGCCGACACAGCAGCAGTCAGGGGGTCAGTCAGCAGGGAACAGGCAGCACGCAGCAGAGGCTGCACAAAGCTGCCGGCACCGCAGCAGTCAGCGGGTCAGTCAACAGGAAGCAGGCAGCATGCAGCAGAGGCTGCACACAGCTTCTAGCACAGCAGAAGTCAGCGGGTCAGTCAGCAGTCATCAGTCAGCAGGCAGCAGTCAGCAGATGCTGCACAATGCTGCCGGCACAGCAGCAGTCAGTGGGTCAGTCAGCAGGGAGCAGGCAGCAGGCAGCAGGCAACAGGCAGCAGAGGCTGCATACAGCTGCCGGCACAGCAGAAGTCAGCGGGTCAGTCAGCAGTCATCAGTCAGCAGGCAGCAGTCAGCAGATGCTGCACACAGATGCCGGCACAGCAGCAGTCAGCGGGTCAGTCAGCAGTCATCTGTCAGCAGGAAGCCGTCAGCAGAGGCTGCACAAAGCTGCCGGCACAGCAGCAGTCAGCGGGTCAGTCAGCAGTCATCTGTCAGCAGGAAGCCGTCAGCAGAGGCTGCACAAAGCTGCCGGCACAGCAGCAGTCGGTAGGTCAGTCAGCAGTCATCAGTCAGCAGGCAGCAGTCAGCAGAGACTGCACAAAGCTGCCGGCACAGCAGCAGTCAGCGGGTCAGTCATCAGTCAGCAGGCAGCAGGCAGTAGAGTCTGCACAAAGTGGCGGCACAGTAGCAGTAAGCGGGTCAGCCAGCAGGGAGCAGGCAGCACGCAGCAGATGCTGCACACAGCTGCCGGCACAGCAGCAGTCAGCGGGTCAGTCAACAGGAAGCAGGCAGCAGGCAGCAGAGGCTGCATACAGCTGACGGCACAGCAGCAGTCAGCGGGTCAGTCAGCAGTCATCAGTCAGCAGGCAGCAGTCAGCAGAGGCTGCACAAAGCTGCCGCCACAGCAGCGGTCAGCGGGTCAGTCAGCAGGGAGCAGGCAGCATGCAGCAGAGGCTGTACACAGCTGCTGGCACAGCAGCAGTCAGCGGGTCAGTCAACAGGGAGCTGGCAGGAGGCAGCAGAGGCTGCAGACAGCCGCCGGCACAGCAGCAGTCAGCGGGTCAGTCAGCAGTTATCAGTAAGCAGTCAGCAGAGGCTACACAAAGCTGCCGGCACAGCAGCAGTCAGCAGGTCATTCAGCTGGCAGCTGTCAGCAGAGGCTGCACACAGCTGCCAGAACAGCAGTAGTCAGTAGGTCAATTAGCAGTCATCAGTCAGCAGGCAGCGGCAGTAGATGCTGCACAAAGCTGCCGGCACAGCAGCAGTCAGGGTGTTAGTCAGCAGATAGCTGGCAGCACACAGCAATGGCTGCACACAGCTGCCGGCACAGCAGCAGTCAGCGGGTCACTCAACAGGGAGCAGGCAGCATGCAGCAGAGGCTGAACGCAGCTGCTGGCACAGCAGCAGTCAGTGGGTCAGTCAGCTGGGAGCAGTCAGCACGCAGCAGAGGCTGCACACAGCTGCCGGCACAGCAGCAGTCAGCGCGTCAGTCAGCAGGGAGAAGGCAGCAGGCAGCAGGCAGCAGGCAGCAGGCAGCAGGCAGCAGGCAGCAGGCAGCAAAGGCTGCATACAGCTGCCAGCACAGCAGCGATCAGCGGGTCACTCAGCAGTCATCAGTCAGCAGGCAGCAGTAAGCTGATGCTGCATACAGCTGCCGGCACAGCAGCAGCCAGCGGGTCAGTCAGCAGTCATCAGTCAGCAGGCAGCAGGCAGCAGAGGCTGCACTAAGCTGCCGGCTCAGCAGCAGTCAGTAGGTCAGTCAGCAGTCATCAGTCAGCAGGCAGCAGTCAGCAGAGGCTGCACAAAGCTGCCGGCACAGCAGCAGTCAGCGGGTCAGTCAGCAAGCAGCAGGCAGCAGTCAGCAGAGTCTGCACACAGCTGCCAGAACAGCAGAAGCAGTAGGTCAATTACCAGTCATCAGTCAGCAGGCAGCAGTCAGTAGAGGCTGCACAAAGCTGCCGGCACAGCAGCAGTCAGCGGGTCAGCCAGCAGGGAACAGGCAGCACGCAGCAGAGGCTGCACACAGCTGCCGGCACAGCAGCAGTCAGAGGGTCAGTCAACAGGAAGCAGGCAGCAGGCAGCAGAGGCTGCACACAGCTGCCGGCACAGCAGCAGTCAGTGGGTCAGTCAGCAGTCATCAGTCAGCAGGCAGCAGTCAGCAGAGGCTGCACAAAGCTGCCGGAACAGCAGCAGTCAGCGGGTCATTCAGCAGGCAGCAGGCAGCAGTCAGCAGAGGCTGCACAGAGCTGCCAGAACAGCAGCAGTCAGTAGGTCAGTTAGCAATCATTAGTCAGCAGGCAGCTGTCAGTAGAGGCTGACAAAGCTGCCGGCACAACAGCAGACAGCGGGTCAGTCAGAAGGGAACAGACAGCAAGCAGCAGAGGCTGCACACAGCTGCCGGCACAGCAGCAGTCAGCGGGTCAGTCAACAGATGCAGGCAGCAGGCAGAAGCGGCTGCACACAGCTGCCGGCACAGCAGCAGTCAGCGGGTAAGTCAGCAGTCATCAGTCAGCAGGCAGCAGTCAGCAGAGGGTGCACAAAGCTGCCGGCACAGCAGCAGTCAGCGGGTCAGTCAGCAGGGAGCAGACAGCACGCAGCAGAGGCGGCACACAGCTGCCGGCACAGCAACAGTCTGCAGGTCAGTCAGCAGTCATCAGTCAGCAGGCAGCAGTAAGCAGAAGCTGCACAAAACTGCCGGCACAGCAGCAGTCAGCGGGTCAGTCAACAAGGAGCAGGCAGCAGGCAGCAGAGGCTGCACACAGCTGCCGACACATCAGCGGTCAGCAGGTCAGTCAGCAGTCATCAGTCAGCAGGCAGCAGTCAGCAGAAGCTGCACAGAGCTGCCAGTACATCAGCAGTCAGTTGGTCAGTTAGCAGTCATCAGTCATCAGGCAGCAGGCAGTAGAGGCAGCACAACGCTGCCGCCACAGAAGCAGTAAGCGGGTCAGTCAGCAGGGAGCAGGCAGCACGCATCAGAGGCTGCACACAGCTGCCGGCACAGCAGCAGTCAGCGGGTCAGTCAACATGGAGCAGGCAGCAGGCAGCAGAGGCTGCACACAGCTGCCGGCACAGCAGAAGTCAGCGGGTCAGTCAGCAGTCACCAGTCAGCAGGCAGAAGTCAGCAGAGTCTGCACAAAGCTGCCGGCACAGCAGCAGTCAGCGGGTCAGTCAGCAGGGAGCAGGCAGCACGCAGCAGAGGCTGCACAATGCTGCCGGCACAGCACCAGTCAGCGGGTCAGTCAGCAGTCAGCTGTCAGCAGGCAGCAGTCAGCAGATGCTGCACAAAGCTGCCGGCACAGCAGCAGTCAGCGGGTCAGTCTGCAGGGAGAAGGCAGCAGGCAGCAGGCAGCAGGCAGCAGGCAGCAGAGGCTGCATACAGCTGCCAGCACAGCAGCAATCAGTGGGTCAGTCAGCAGTCATCAGTCAGCAGGCAGCAGTCAGCAGATGCTGCATACAGCTGCCGGCACAGCAGCAGTCAGCGGGTCAGTCAGCAGTCATCAGTCAGCAGGCAGCAGAGGCTGCACAAAGCTGCCGGCACAGCAGCAGTCATCGGGTCAGTCAGCAGGCAGCAGGCACCAGTCAGCAGAGGCTGCACACAGCTGCCAGAACAGCAGCAGTCAGCAGGTCAGTTAGCAGTCATCAGTCAGCAGGCAGCAGTCAGTAGAGGCTGCACTTAGCTGCCAGCACAGTAGCAGTCAACGGGTCAGTAAGCAGGGAACAGGCAGCACGCAGCAGAGGCTGCACACAGCTGCCGGTACAGCAGCAGTCAGCGAGTCAGTCAGCAGTCATCAGTCAGCAGGCAGCAGTCAGCAGAGGCTGCACAATGCAGCCGGCACAGCAGCAGTCAGGGGGTCATTCAGCAGGCAGCAGGCAGCAGACAGCAGAGGCTTCACAAAGCTGCCGGCACAGCAGCAGTCAGCGGGTAATTCAGCAGTCAGCAGGCAGCAGTCAGCAGAGGCTGCACAAAGCAGCCGGCACAGCAGCAGTCAGCTGGTCATTCAGCAGGCAGCAGGCAGCAGTCAGCAGAGGCTGCACACAGCTGCCAGAACAGCAGCAGTCAGCAGGACAGTTAGCAGTCATGAGTCAGCAGGCAGCAGTCAGTAGAGGCTGCACTCAGCTGCCGGCACAGCAGCAGTCAGCGGGTCAGTCAACAAGGAGCATGCAGCAGGCAGCAGAGGCTGCACACAGCTGCCGGCACAGCAGCAGTCATTGGGTTAGTCCGCAGTCATAAGTCAGCAGGCAGCAGAGGCTGCACAAAGCTGCCGGCACAGCAGCAGTCAGTGGGTCATTCGGCAGGCAGCAGGCAGCAGTCAGTAGGTCAGTTAGCAGTCATCAGTCAGCAGGCAGCAGTCAGTAGAGGCTGCTCAAAGCTGCCGGCACAGCAGTAGTCAGTGGGTCAGTCAGCAGGAGCAGGCAGCACGCAGCAGAAGCTGCACACAGCTGCCGGCACAGCAGCAGTCAGCGGGTCAGTCAACAGGGAGCAGGCAGCAGGCAGCAGAGGCTGCAAACAGCTGCCGGCACAGCAGCAGTAAGCGGGTCAGTCAGCAGTCATCAGTCAGCAGTCATCAGTCAGCAGGCAGCAGTCAGCAGAGGTTGCACAAAGCTGCCACCACAGCAGCAGTCAGTGGGTCAGTCAGCAGGGAGCAGGCAGCATTCAGCAGAGGGGGTACACAGCTGCTGGCACAGCAGCAGTCAGCGGGTCAGTCAACAGGGAGCAGGCATCAGGCAGCAGGCAGCAGTGGCTGTAGACAGCTGCCAGCACATCAGCAGTCAGCGGGTCAGTCAGCAGTCATCAGTCAGCAGGCAGCAGGCAGCAGAGGCTGCACTAAGCTGCCGGCTCAGCAGCAGTCAGTAGGTCAGTCAGCAGTCATCAGTCAGCAGGCAGCAGTCAGCAGAGGCTGCACAAAGCTGACGGCACAGCAGCAGTCAGCGGGTCAGTCAGCAAGCAGCAGGCAGCAGTCAGCAGAGGCTGCACACAGCTGCCAGAACAGCAGCAGTCAGTAGGTCAATTAGCAGTCATCAGTCAGCAGGCAGCAGTCAGTAGAGGCTGCACAAAGCTGCCGGCACAGCAGCAGTCAGCGGGTCAGCCAGCAGGGAGCAGGCAGCACGCAGCAGAGGCTGCACACAGCTGCCGGCACAGCAGCAGTCAGTGGGTCAGTCTGCAGGAGCAGGCAGCACGCAGCAGAGGCTGCACACAGCTGCCGGCACAGCAGCAGTCAGCGGGTCAGTCAACAGGGAGCAGGCAGCAGGCAGCAGAGGCTGCACACAGCTGCCGGCACAGCAGCAGTCAGCGGGTCAGTCAGCAGTCATCAGTCAGCAGTCATCAGTCAGCAGGCAGCAGTCAGCAGAGGCTGCACAAAGCTGCCGACACAGCAGCAGTCAGGGGGTCAGTCAGCAGGGAACAGGCAGCACGCAGCAGAGGCTGCACAAAGCTGCCGGCACCGCAGCAGTCAGCGGGCCATTCAGCTGGCTGCAGGGAGCAGTCAGCAGAGGCTGCACACAGCTGCCAGAACAGCAGCAGTCAGTAGGTCAATTAGCAGTCATCAGTCAGCAGGGAGCAGGCAGTAGAGGCTGCACAAAGCTGCCGACACAGCAGCAGTCAGGGGGTCAGTCAGCAGGGAACAGGCAGCACGCAGCAGAGGCTGCACAAAGCTGCCGGCACCGCAGCAGTCAGCGGGTCAGTCAACAGGAAGCAGGCAGCATGCAGCAGAGGCTGCACACAGCTGCTAGCACAGCAGAAGTCAGCGGGTCAGTCAGCAGTCATCAGTCAGCAGGCAGCAGTCAGCAGATGCTGCACAATGCTGCCGGCACAGCAGCAGTCATTGGGTCAGTCAGCAGGGAGCAGGCAGCAGGCAGCAGGCAACAGGCAGCAGAGGCTGCATACAGCTGCCGGCACAGCAGAAGTCAGCGGGTCAGTCAGCAGTCATCAGTCAGCAGGCAGCAGTCAGCAGATGCTGCACACAGATGCCGGCACAGCAGCAGTCAGCGGGTCAGTCAGCAGTCATCTGTCAGCAGGAAGCCGTCAGCAGAGGCTGCACAAAGCTGCCGGCACAGCAGCAGTCAGCGGGTCAGTCAGCAGTCATCTGTCAGCAGGAAGCCGTCAGCAGAGGCTGCACAAAGCTGCCGGCACAGCAGCAGTCGGTAGGTCAGTCAGCAGTCATCAGTCAGCAGGCAGCAGTCAGCAGAGACTGCACAAAGCTGCCGGCACAGCAGCAGTCAGCGGGTCAGTCATCAGTCAGCAGGCAGCAGGCAGTAGAGTCTGCACAAAGTGGCGGCACAGTAGCAGTAAGCGGGTCAGCCAGCAGGGAGCAGGCAGCACGCAGCAGAGGCTGCACACAGCTGCCGGCACAGCAGCAGTCAGCGGGTCAGTCAACAGGAAGCAGGCAGCAGGCAGCAGAGGCTGCATACAGCTGACGGCACAGCAGCAGTCAGCGGGTCAGTCAGCAGTCATCAGTCAGCAGGCAGCAGTCAGCAGAGGCTGCACAAAGCTGCCGCCACAGCAGCGGTCAGCGGGTCAGTCAGCAGGGAGCAGGCAGCATGCAGCAGAGGCTGTACACAGCTGCTGGCACAGCAGCAGTCAGCGGGTCAGTCAACAGGGAGCTGGCAGGAGGCAGCAGAGGCTGCAGACAGCCGCCGGCACAGCAGCAGTCAGCGGGTCAGTCAGCAGTTATCAGTAAGCAGTCAGCAGAGGCTACACAAAGCTGCCGGCACAGCAGCAGTCAGCAGGTCATTCAGCTGGCAGCTGTCAGCAGAGGCTGCACACAGCTGCCAGAACAGCAGTAGTCAGTAGGTCAATTAGCAGTCATCAGTCAGCAGGCAGCGGCAGTAGATGCTGCACAAAGCTGCCGGCACAGCAGCAGTCAGGGTGTTAGTCAGCAGATAGCTGGCAGCACGCAGCAATGGCTGCACACAGCTGCCGGCACAGCAGCAGTCAGCGGGTCACTCAACAGGGAGCAGGCAGCATGCAGCAGAGGCTGAACGCAGCTGCCTGCACAGCAGCAGTCAGTGGGTCAGTCAGCTGGGAGCAGTCAGCACGCAGCAGAGGCTGCACACAGCTGCCGGCACAGCAGCAGTCAGCGCGTCAGTCAGCAGGGAGAAGGCAGCAGGCAGCAGGCAGCAGGCAGCAGGCAGCAAAGGCTGCATACAGCTGCCAGCACAGCAGCGATCAGCGAGTCACTCAGCAGTCATCAGTCAGCAGGCAGCAGTAAGCTGATGCTGCATACAGCTGCCGGCACAGCAGCAGCCAGCGGGTCAGTCAGCAGTCATCAGTCAGCAGGCAGCAGGCAGCAGAGGCTGCACTAAGCTGCCGGCTCAGAAGCAGTCAGTAGGTCAGTCAGCAGTCATCAGTCAGCAGGCAGCAGTCAGCAGAGGCTGCACAAAGCTGCCGGCACAGCAGCAGTCAGCGGGTCAGTCAGCAAGCAGCAGGCAGCAGTCAGCAGAGGCTGCACACAGCTGCCGGCACAGCAGCAGTCAGAGGGTCAGTCAACAGGAAGCAGGCAGCAGGCAGCAGAGGCTGCACACAGCTGCCGGCACAGCAGCAGTCAGTGGGTCAGTCAGCAGTCATCAGTCAGCAGTCAGCAGTCAGCAGAGGCTGCACAAAGCTGCCGGAACAGCAGCAGTCAGCGGGTCATTCAGCAGGCAGCAGGCAGCAGTCAGCAGAGGCTGCACAGAGCTGCCAGAACAGCAGCAGTCAGTAGGTCAGTTAGCAGTCATCAGTCAGCAGGCAGCTGTCAGTAGAGGCTGACAAAGCTGCCGGCACAACAGCAGTCAGCGGGTCAGTCAGAAGGGAACAGACAGCAAGCAGCTGAGGCTGCACACAGCTGCCGGCACAGCAGCAGTCAGCGCGTCAGTCAGCAGGGAGAAGGCAGCAGGCAGCAGGCAGCAGGCAGCAGGCAGCAGGCAGCAAAGGCTGCATACAGCTGCCAGCACAGCAGCGATCAGCGGGTCACTCAGCAGTCATCAGTCAGCAGGCAGCAGTAAGCTGATGCTGCATACAGCTGCCGGCACAGCAGCAGCCAGCGGGTCAGTCAGCAGTCATCAGTCAGCAGGCAGCAGGCAGCAGAGGCTGCACTAAGCTGCCGGCTCAGCAGCAGTCAGTAGGTCAGTCAGCAGTCATCAGTCAGCAGGCAGCAGTCAGCAGAGGCTGCACAAAGCTGCCGGCACAGCAGCAGTCAGCGGGTCAGTCAGCAAGCAGCAGGCAGCAGTCAGCAGAGTCTGCACACAGCTGCCAGAACAGCAGCAGCAGTAGGTCAATTACCAGTCATCAGTCAGCAGGCAGCAGTCAGTAGAGGCTGCACAAAGCTGCCGGCACAGCAGCAGTCAGCGGTTCAGCCAGCAGGGAGCAGGCAGCACGCAGCAGAGGCTGCACACAGCTGCCGGCACAGCAGCAGTCAGAGGGTCAGTCAACAGGAAGCAGGCAGCAGGCAGCAGAGGCTGCACACAGCTGCCGGCACAGCAGCAGTCAGTGGGTCAGTCAGCAGTCATCAGTCAGCAGGCAGCAGTCAGCAGAGGCTGCACAAAGCTGCCGGAACAGCAGCAGTCAGCGGGTCATTCAGCAGGCAGCAGGCAGCAGTCAGCAGAGGCTGCACAGAGCTGCCAGAACAGCAGCAGTCAGTAGGTCAGTTAGCAGTCATCAGTCAGCAGGCAGCTGTCAGTAGAGGCTGACAAAGCTGCCGGCACAACAGCAGTCAGCGGGTCAGTCAGAAGGGAACAGACAGCAAGCAGCAGAGGCTGCACACAGCTGCCGGCACAGCAGCAGTCAGCGGGTCAGTCAACAGATGCAGGCAGCAGGCAGAAGCGGCTGCACACAGCTGCCGGCACAGCAGCAGTCAGCGGGTAAGTCAGCAGTCATCAATCAGCAGGCAGCAGTCAGCAGAGGGTGCACAAAGCTGCCGGCACAGCAGCAGTCAGCGGGTCAGTCAGCAGGGAGCAGACAGCACGCAGCAGAGGCGGCACACAGCTGCCGGCACAGCAGCAGTCTGCAGGTCAGTCAGCAGTCATCAGTCAGCAGGCAGCAGTAAGCAGAAGCTGCACAAAACTGCCGGCACAGCAGCAGTCAGCGGGTCAGTCAACAAGGAGCAGGCAGCAGGCAGCAGAGGCTGCACACAGCTGCCGACACATCAGCGGTCAGCAGGTCAGTCAGCAGTCATCAGTCAGCAGGCAGCAGTCAGCAGAAGCTGCACAGAGCTGCCAGTACATCAGCAGTCAGTTGGTCAGTTAGCAGTCATCAGTCATCAGGCAGCAGGCAGTAGAGGCAGCACAACGCTGCCGCCACAGAAGCAGTAAGCGGGTCAGTCAGCAGGGAGCAGGCAGCACGCATCAGAGGCTGCACACAGCTGCCGGCACAGCAGCAGTCAGCGGGTCAGTCAACATGGAGCAGGCAGCAGGCAGCAGAGGCTGCACACAGCTGCCGGCACAGCAGAAGTCAGCGGGTCAGTCAGCAGTCACCAGTCAGCAGGCAGAAGTCAGCAGAGTCTGCACAAAGCTGCCGGCACAGCAGCAGTCAGCGGGTCAGTCAGCAGGGAGCAGGCAGCACGCAGCAGAGGCTGCACACAGCTGCCGGCACAGCACCAGTCAGCGGGTCAGTCAGCAGTCAGCAATCAGCAGGCAGCAGTCAGCAGATGCTGCACAAAGCTGCCGGCACAGCAGCAGTCAGCGGGTCAGTCTGCAGGGAGAAGGCAGCAGGCAGCAGGCAGCAGGCAGCAGGCAGCAGAGGCTGCATACAGCTGCCAGCACAGCAGCAATCAGTGGGTCAGTCAGCAGTCATCAGTCAGCAGGCAGCAGTCAGCAGATGCTGCATACAGCTGCCGGCACAGCAGCAGTCAGCGGGTCAGTCAGCAGTCATCAGTCAGCAGGCAGCAGAGGCTGCACAAAGCTGCCGGCACAACAGCAGTCATCGGGTCAGTCAGCAGGCAGCAGGCACCAGTCAGCAGAGGCTGCACACAGCTGCCAGAACAGCAGCAGTCAGCAGGTCAGTTAGCAGTCATCAGTCAGCAGGCAGCAGCCAGTAGAGGCTGCACTTAGCTGCCAGCACAGTAGCAGTCAACGGGTCAGTAAGCAGGGAACAGGCAGCACGCAGCAGAGGCTGCACACAGCTGCCGGTACAGCAGCAGTCATCGAGTCAGTCAGCAGTCATCAGTCAGCAGGCAGCAGTCAGCAGAGGCTGCACAATGCAGCCGGCACAGCAGCAGTCAGGGGGTCATTCAGCAGGCAGCAGGCAGCAGACAGCAGAGGCTTCACAAAGCTGCCGGCACAGCAGCAGTCAGCGGGTAATTCAGCAGTCAGCAGGCAGCAGTCAGCAGAGGCTGCACAAAGCAGCCGGCACAGCAGCAGTCAGCTGGTCATTCAGCAGGCAGCAGGCAGCAGTCAGCAGAGGCTGCACACAGCTGCCAGAACAGCAGCAGTCAGCAGGACAGTTAGCAGTCATGAGTCAGCAGGCAGCAGTCAGTAGAGGCTGCACTCAGCTGCCGGCACAGCAGCAGTCAGCGGGTCAGTCAACAAGGAGCATGCAGCAGGCAGCAGAGGCTGCACACAGCTGCCGGCACAGCAGCAGTCATAGGGTCAGTCCGCAGTCATAAGTCAGCAGTCAGCAGAGGCTGCACAAAGCTGCCGGCACAGCAGCAGTCAGCGGGTCATTCGGCAGGCAGCAGGCAGCAGTCAGTAGGTCAGTTAGCAGTCATCAGTCAGCAGGCAGCAGTCAGTAGAGGCTGCTCAAAGCTGCCGGCACAGCAGTAGTCAGTGGGTCAGTCAGCAGGAGCAGGCAGCACGCAGCAGAAGCTGCACACAGCTGCCGGCACAGCAGCAGTCAGCGGGTCAGTCAACAGGGAGCAGGCAGCAGGCAGCAGAGGCTGCACACAGCTGCCGGCACAGCAGCAGTCAGCGGGTCAGTCAGCAGTCATCAGTCAGCAGTCATCAGTCAGCAGGCAGCAGTCAGCAGAGGTTGCACAAAGCTGCCACCACAGCAGCAGTCAGTGGGTCAGTCAGCAGGGAGCAGGCAGCATTCAGCAGAGGGGGTACACAGCTGCTGGCACAGCAGCAGTCAGCGGGTCAGTCAACAGGGAGCAGGCATCAGGCAGCAGGCAGCAGTGGCTGCAGACAGCTGCCAGCACATCAGCAGTCAGCGGGTCAGTCAGCAGTCATCAGACAGCAGGCAGCAGGCAGCAGAGGCTGCACTAAGCTGCCGGCTCAGCAGCAGTCAGTAGGTCAGTCAGCAGTCATCAGTCAGCAGGCAGCAGTCAGCAGAGGCTGCACAAAGCTGACGGCACAGCAGCAGTCAGCGGGTCAGTCAGCAAGCAGCAGGCAGCAGTCAGCAGAGGCTGCACACAGCTGCCAGAACAGCAGCAGTCAGTAGGTCAATTAGCAGTCATCAGTCAGCAGGCAGCAGTCAGTAGAGGCTGCACAAAGCTGCCGGCACAGCAGCAGTCAGCGGGTCAGCCAGCAGGGAGCAGGCAGCACGCAGCAGAGGCTGCACACAGCTGCCGGCACAGCAGCAGTCAGTGGGTCAGTCTGCAGGAGCAGGCAGCACGCAGCAGAGGCTGCACACAGCTGCCGGCACAGCAGCAGTCAGCGGGTCAGTCAGCAGTCATCAGTCGGCAGTCATCAGTCAGCAGGCAGCAGTCAGCAGAGGCTGCACAAAGCTGCCACCACAGCAGCAGTCAGTGGGTCAGTCAGCAGGGAGCAGGCAGCATTCAGCAGAGGCTGTACACAGCTGCTGGCACAGCAGCAGTCAGCGGGTCAGTCAACAGGGAGCACGCAGCAGGCAGCAGGCAGCAGTGGCTGCAGACAGCTGCCGGCACAGCAGCAATCAGCGGGTCAGTCAGCAGTCATCAGTAAGCAATCAGCAGAGGCTACACAAAGCTGCCGGCACAGCAGCAGTCAGCGGGTCATTCAGCTGGCAGCAGGGAGCAGTCAGCAGAGGCTGCACACAGCTGCCAGAACAGCAGCAGTCAGTAGGTCAATTAGCAGTCATCAGTCAGCAGGGAGCAGGCAGTAGAGGCTGCACAAAGCTGCCGGCACCGCAGCAGTCAGGGGGTCAGTCAGCAGGGAGCAGGCAGCACGCAGCAGAGGCTGCACAAAGCTGCCGGTACCGCAGCAGTCAGCGGGTCAGTCAACAGGGAGCAGGCAGCATGACGCAGAGGCTGCACACAGCTGCTGGCACAGCAGAAGTCAGCGGGTCAGACATCAGTCACCAGTCAGCAGGCAGCAGTCAGTAGAGGCTGCACAAAACTGCCAGCACAGCAGCAGTCAGCGGGTCAGTCAGCAGGGAGCAGGCAGCACGCAGCAGAGGTTGCACACAGCTGCCGGCACAGCAGCAGTTAGAGGGTCAGTCAACAGGGAGCAGGCAGCAGGCAGCAGAGGCTGCACACAGCTGCCGGCACAGCAGCAGTCAGCGGGTCAGTCAGCAGTCATCAGTCAGCAGGCAGCAGTCAGCAGATGCTGCACAAAGCAGCCGGCACAGCAGCAGTCAGTGCGTCAGTCAGCAGGGAGCAGGCAGCAGGCAGCAGGCAACAGGCAGCAGAGGCTGCATACAGCTGCCGGCACAGCAGAAGTCAGCGGGTCAGTCAGCAGTCATCAGTCAGCAGGCAGCAGTCAGCAGATGCTGCACACAGCTGCCGGCACAGCAGCAGTCAGCGGGTCAGTCAGCAGCCATCAGTCAGCAGGAAGCAGTCAGCAGAGGCTGCACAAAGCTGCCGGCACAGCAGCAGTCAGTAGGTCAGTCAGCAGTCATCAGTCAGCAGGCAGCAGTCAGCAGAGGCTGCACAAAGCTGCCGCCACAGCAGCAGTCTGCAGGTCAGTCAGCAGGGAGCAGGCAGCATGCAGCAGAGGCTGTACACAGCTGCTGGCACAGCAGCAGTCAGCAGGTCAGTCAACAGGGAGCAGGCAGCAGGCAGCAGAGGCTGCAGACAGCTGCCGGCACAGCAGCAGTCAGCGGGTCAGTCAGCAGTTATCAGTAAGCAGTCAGCAGAGGCTACACAAAGCTGCCGGCACAGCAGCAGTCAGCAGGTCATTCAGCCGGCAGCAGTCAGCAGTCAGCAGAGGCTGCACACAGCTGCCAGAACAGCAGTAGTCAGTAGGTCAATTAGCAGTCATCAGTCAGCAGGCAGCAGGCAGTAGAGTCTGCACAAAGCTGCCGGCACAGTAGCAGTCAGCGGGTCAGCCAGCAGGGAGCAGGCAGCACGCAGCAGAGGCTGCACACAGCTGCCGGCACAGCAGCAGTCAGCGGGTCAGTCAACAGGAAGCAGGCAGCAGGCAGCAGAGGCTGCAGACAGCTGCCGGCACAGCAGCAGTCAGCGGGTCAGTCAGCAGTTATCAGTAAGCAGTCAGCAGAGGCTACACAAAGCTGCCGGCACAGCAGCAGTCAGCAGGTCATTCAGCTGGCAGCAGTCAGCAGTCAGCAGAGGCTGCACACAGCTGCCAGAACAGCAGTAGTCAGTAGGTCAATTAGCAGTCATCAGTCAGCAGGCAGCAGGCAGTAGAGGCTGCACAAAGCTGCCGGCACAGCAGCAGTCAGGGGGTTAGTCAGCAGATAGCAGGCAGCACGCAGCAATGACTGCACACAGCTGCCGGCACAGCAGCAGTCAGCGGGTCACTCAACAGGGAGCAGGCAGCATGCAGCAGAGGCTGCACACAGCTGCCGGCACAGCAGCAGTCAGCAGGTCACTCAGCAGTCATCAGTCAGCAGGCAGCAGGCAGCAGACAGCAGGCAGCAGAGGCTGTACTAAGCTGCCGGCACAGCAGCAGTCAGTAGGTCACTCAGCAGTCATCAGTCAGCAGGCAGCAGTCATCAGAGGCTGCACAAAGCTGCCGGCACAGCAGCAGTCAGCGGGTCAGTCAGCAAGCAGCAGGCAGCAGTCAGCAGAGGCTGCACACAGCTGCCAGAACAGCAGCAGTAGGTCAATTAGCAGTCATCAGTCAGCAGGCAGCAGTCAGTAGAGGCTGCACAAAGCTGCCGGCACAGCAGCAGTCAGTGGGTCAGTCAGCAGTCATCAGTCAGCAGGCAGCAGTCAGCAGAGGATGCACAAAGCTGCCGGCACAGCAGCAGTCAGCGGGTCAGTCAGCAGGGAGCAGACAGCACGCAGCAGAGGCGGCACACAGCTGCCGGCACAGCAGCAGTCTGCAGGTCAGTCAGCAGTCATCAGTCAGCAGGCAGCAGTCAGCAGAAACTGCACAAAACTGCCGGCACAGCAGCAGTCAGCGGGTCAGTCAACAAGGAGCAGGCAGCAGGCAGCAGAGGCTGCATACAGCTGCCGGCACATCAGCGGTCAGCAGGTCAGTCAGCAGTCATCAGTCAGCAGGCAGCAGTCAGCAGAAGCTGCACAGAGCTGCCAGTACATCAGCAGTCAGCTGGTCAGTTAGCAGTCATCAGTCAGCAGGCAGCAGGCAGTATAGGCAGCACAACGCTGCCGGCACAACAGCAGTCAGCGGGTCAGTCAGCAGGGAGCAGGCAGCACGCATCAGAGGCTGCACACAGCTGCCGGCACAGCAGCAGTCAGCGGGTCAGTCAGCAGTCATCAGTCAGCAGGCAGCAGTCAGCAGAGGCTGCACAAAGCTGCCGGCACAGCAGCAGTCAGTAGGTTAGTTAGCAGTCATCAGTCAGCAGGCAGCAGTCAGCAGATGCTGCACACACCTGCCGGCACAGCAGCAGTCAGTGGGTCAGTCAGCAGGGAGCAGGCAGTGAGCAGCAGAGGCTGTATACAGCTGCCAGCACAGCAGCAGTCAGCGGGTCAGACAGCAGTCATCAGTCAGCAGGCAGCAGTCAGCAGAGGCTGCACAAAGCTGCCGGCACAGCAGCAGTCAGTAGGTCAGTTAGCAGTCATCAGTCAGCAGGCAGCAGTCAGCAGATGCTGCACACAGCTGCCGGCACAGCAGCAGTCAGTGGGTCAGTCAGCAGGGAGAAGGCAGCAGGCAGCAGAGGCTGCATACAGCTGCCGGCTCAGCAGCAGTCAGCGGGTCAGACAGCAGTCATCAGTCAGCAGGCAGCAGTCAGCAGAGGCTACACAAAGCTGCCGGCACAGCAGCAGTCAGTAGGTCGGTTAGCAGTCATCAGTCAGCAGGCAGCAGTCAGCAGATGCTGCACGCAGCTGCCGGCACAGCAGCAGTCAGTGGGTCAGTCAGCAGGGAGCAGGCAGCAGGCAGAAGTGGCTGCACACAGCTGCCGGCACAGAGCAGTCAGTGGGTCAGTCAGAAGTCATCAGTCAGCAGGCAGCATTGAGAAGAGGCGTCACAAAGCTGCCGGCACAGCAGCAGTCAGCGGGTCATTCAGCAGGCAGCAGGCAGCTCTCTGCAGTGGCTGCACAGAGCTGCCAGTACATCAGCAGTCAGTTGGTCAGTTAGCAGTCATCAGTCAGCAGGCAGCACGCAGCAGAGGCTAAACACTGCTGCCGGCACAGCAGCAGTCAGCGCGGGTCAGTCAACAGGGAGCAGGCAGAAGGCTGCAGGTGGCAGAGGCTGCACACAGCTGCCGGCACAGCAGCAGTCAGCGGGTCAGTCTACTGGGAGCAGGCAGAAGGCTGCAGGCGGCAGAGGCTAAACACAGCTGCCGGCACAGCAGCAGTCAGCGGGTCCGTCACCAGTCATCAGTCAGGAGGCAGCAGTCTGCAGAGGCTGCACAAAGCTGCCGGCACAGCAGCAGGCAGCGGGTCATTCAGCAGGCAGCAGGCAGCAGTCAGTAGGTCAGTTAGCAGTCATCAGTCAGCAGGCAGCAGTCAGTAGACGCTGCTCAAACCTGCCGGCACAGCAGCAGTCAGCCGGTCAGTCAGCAGGGAGCAGGCAGCATGCAGCAGAGGCTGCACACAGCTGCCGGCACAGCAGCAGTCAGTGGGTCAGTCAACAGGGAGCAGGCAGCAGGCAGCAGAGGCTGCAAACTGCTGCCGGCACAGCAGCAGTCAGCGGGTCATTCAGCAGTCATCAGTCAGCAGGCAGCAGTCAGCAGAGGCTGCACAAATATGCCGGCAGAGCAGCAGTCAGTGGGTCAGTCAACAGGGAGCAGGCAGCAGGCAGCAGAGGCTGCACACAGCTGCCGGCACAGCAGCAGTCAGTGGGTCAGTCAACAGGGAGCAGGCAGCAGGCAGCAGAGGCTGCACACAGCTGCCAGCACAGCAGCAGTCAGCGGGTCAGTCAGCAGGGAGCAGGCAGCAGGCAGCAGAGGCTGCACACAGTTGCCAGCACAGCAGCAGTCAGTAGGTCAGTTAGCAGTCATCAGTCAGCAGGCAGCTGGCAGCAGAGGCTGCACACAGCTGCCGGCAAAGCAACAGTCAGCGGGTCAGTCAAAAGTCAGCAGGCAGCAGGCAGCAGTCAGCAGAGGCTGCAGAAATCTGCCAGCACAGCTGCAGTCAGCGGGTCAGTCAGCATGGAGCAGGCAGCAGAGGCTGCACACAGCTGCCAGCACAGCAGCATTCAGAGGGTCAGTCAGCAGGCAGTAGTCAGCAGAGGCTTCACACAGCTGTTTGCACAGCATCAGTCAGCAGGTCTATCATCAGGAGCAGGCAGCAGAGAATGCACACAGCTGCCGGCACAGCAGCAGTCAGAGGGTCAGTCAGCAGAGAGCAGACATCAGGCGGCAGAGGCTTCACACCGCTCCCGGCAGAGCAGCAGTCAGCGGGTCAGTCAACAATCAGCAGGCAGCAGGCAGCAGTCAGCAGAGTCTGCACACAGCTGTTGGCACAGCAACAGTCAGTGGGTCAGTCAACAGTCAGCAGGCATCAGGTGGCGGGCAGCAGTCAGCTGATGCTGCACACAGCTGCCGGCACATCAGGAGTCAGCAGGTCAGTCAGCAGGGAGCAGGCAGCAGGCAGCAGAGGCTGCACATAGCTGCCGGCACAGCAGCAGTCAGCGGGTCAGTCAGCAGGGAGCAGGCAGCAGGCAGCAGGTGGCAGGGGCTGCACACAGCTGCCGGCAAATCAGCAGTCAGTGGGTCAGTCAGCAGTCATCAGTCAGCAGGCAGTAATCAGCAGAGACTGCACAAAGCTGCCGGCACAGCAGCAGTCAGCAGGTCAGTCAGCAGGGAGCAGGCAGCAGGCAGCAGACTCTGCACACAGCTGCTGGCACAGCAGCAGTCAGTGGGTCAGTCAGCAGGGTGCAGGCAGCAGGCAGCAGGAAGCAGAGGCTGCACACAGCTGCCGGCACAGCAGCAGCCAGCGGGTCAGTCAGCAGGGAGCAGGCAGCAGGCTGCAGAGGCTGCACACAGCTGCTGGCACAGCAGCAGTCAGTGGGTCAGTCAGCAGTCAGCAGAGGCTGCATACTGCTGCTGGCACAGCAGCAGTCAGTGGGGCAGTCAACAGTCAGCAGGCAGCAGGCAGAAGGCAGCAGTCAGCAGAGGCTGCACACAGCTGCCAACACAGCAGCAGTCTGCGGGTGAGTCAGCAGTCAGTAGGCGGCAGTGAGCAGAGGCTGCACAAAGCAGCCAGCACAGCAGCAGTCAGCGGGTCTGTCAGCAGGCAGCAGGCAGCAGTCAGCAGAGGCTGCACACAGCTGCCAGCACAGCAGCAGTCAGTTGGTTTAGTTAGCAGTCATCAGTGAGCAGGTAGCAGGCAGCAGACGATGCACACAAGTGCCGGCCTAGCAGTAGTCAGAGCGTCAGTCAGCAGGGAGCAGGCAGCAGGCAGCAGGCGGCACAGGCTGCACACAGCTACTGGCACAGCAGCAGTCAGCGGGTCAGTCAACAGTCAGCAGTCAGCAGAGGCTGCACGCAGCTTTTGGCACAGCAGCAGGCACCAGGTCAGTCAACAGTCAGCAGGCAGCAGTCAGTAGAGGCTGCACACAGCTGCCGGCACAGCAGCAGTCAGAGGGTCAGTCAGCAGCGAGCAGGCAGCATGCGGCAGAGGCTGCACAAAGCTCCCGGCAGAGCAGCAGTCAGAGGGTCAGTCAGCAGGCAGTAGTCAGCAGAGGCTGCACACAGCTGTTTGCACAGCAGCAGTCAGCAGGTCAATCAGCAGGCAGCAGGCGGCAGAGGCTGCACACAGCTCCTGGCAGAGCTGCAGTCAGGGGGTCAGTCAACAGTCAGCAGTCAGCAGGCAGCAGTCAGCAGAGGCTGCACACAGCTGCCGGCACAGCAACAGTCAGCGGGTCAGTCAACAGTCAGTAGGCAGCAGGCAGCAGTCAGCAGAGGCTGCACACAATTTTTCGGCACAGCAGCAGTCAGCGGGTCAGTCAGCAGTCAGCAGGCAGAAGAGTCTGCACACAGCTGCCTGAACAGCAGCAGTCAGTGGCTCAGTCAGCAGGCAGCGGGCAGCAGGCATCAATCAGCAGAGGCTGCGCACAGCTCCGGCCTGTTACAAATGTTCAAATGTTTGTTAAGCTTAAGGGACTTAACCACGGGGTCATGAGTCCCTAAGCTTACAAACTACTTATGAACTACCTACAACTGACGACGGCACAAATATCGATGCCCGACCGTAGCGGCCGTGCAGACCGTGACTGAAGCGCGTCAGTCCCCTCGGTCACCTGCCGGCCTATCACCTTGCTCCACTGCAGGTCACAGGCCACGGAACGTGTAGCGGCGTGCAGCTTCATCTTCACGTCACGCACGTGTCAGGTAACTCCACTGTCATCTTTACTAAACAGTTGCTTATGCATAATATCGACGCAATTTGACCAAACAAAAGCTGGGGTTGCCTGACCCCTCAGCATTATCTTGTGCCCATATAAGTAGGCATGAAACTCCTAAAAATGTTTCCTATAATAAGACAAAATACAATGGGTCTTTATGTGGCTACAAGGAAAAGTGACGCCAGTACCAATCAACACAACTTCTTAGAACTGGTGCATCTGCTGTCAATGTACGACCCTGTCCCCGAATAAATTTAGTAAGTATGAAAGAGGAAAAACGAATTAATTCAAATTTCCTTCTGTGTGTCTGTCATAATGACTACGAAGTAAAAATCGCCAGTGACGAATGTACCTTTAAATTGACGTTTTATTTTGTATCTAGTTATCTAGTTGAAATAGTGACAGACTATTAAAGAGCATTTGCTTTTCAATTTTTCAGCCATTCTACAGCCAGTAGGAAGTATGTTAGTGCTTCCGTGACTTTAGAGGCATCATGTTGATTGTGAATGTGTCTGGAGTGTTTACTCCACATTTTCTAGTTCATTTCCAAAACATTCTGTGTTTAACAGTGAGAAGTTTTACTGATCTCAAATTCACTTTCTATGAAAGAGAATACAAAGACACATTCACAATTTGTCAGGAAAATATAAGCATTCAGATTTATTTTCAAGCTCGTCTTCTACTTTTCACTGTCTTCCTCCTTGGAATACGTCAATCCTGGTGAAAGCAGATCGCTTTAATTTTCATTCTTGGGCCAAAATAAATTGTAAAAAGTAATATTTCTTCATGGCGTCTTTACCAGGGCTATATCAGTTGTCGTTATATACTCAGTTTAGTTCAAAATTATATAGGATGTTGAAAGCAGCTTGTTAAATTTTCTATGTAAGATCTCGGGCAGTGTAGATCTGTAAATGGAAGATAAAACGCTCACTGCTGCTCTGAATTACTTTACGAGTGGCCACAGTACTTGCGAAACGGAAATTTATCTAAATGCTCACTTCTTAAGAGATCAGCCAACGTTTTAACAAACAAAAATAATATATACAAAAAGGAACAGATAATTAAACAAGGGACAAAGAGCAATAAATTATAAAGCAGGGGTTTGATACATTAAATGATTATCTATTCAATAACATAAACAAGCAAATAAATGTGGGGAGACCAAATTAAGCACAGTAAAGGACACACCTTGTACAAAAGTGAATTAAATCATAAAGTTACTGCCCGTAATAAAATTGTTTCTGCCCTTTATGAATATGGAGGTAACGTGGGAGGAAACTTGCCGCTACTCAATAGATAAAGGAAAGAACACTCATTGACTCACAGACACTTGCATAATGCTTGCGACACATTACTTATGTGGCAACAGTTCATAGCAGCGACAAAACGAACCGTCGGCGCCGTTTTGACGAGATGGCGGGTGTCTTCAAGCACAAATAAAATTACACTATGCACCAAACCATCTCATATGCGGGGAGGCAGCGGCATGCTATCCTCAAGTACTGCGTGTTGTGCGACCACGGTGAATTATATAGAATTAACAAAAGGAAATTAATTTAGAATAAGCGAGTAAAACACATGTGAGAATTCATATAGAAGAAAGATAGTGTCAGTAAAAGCATGGCTGAAGGGCGAAGTAATGACCGTTTCAAGAGCACGTTGCGCAATCGGTCATACCGAAACAAAAGAGACGGAATCAAACCAGAAAATCTGAGAAATATTTAGCATACACGCCGGTAGAGACACGACGCGAAGACTTTAGTTAAAAACAACAAGGAATTCAAAAATACTAAGTTTACACAGATGCTGAAGGCCACACACGTGTATTGTAAATTGTGAAAACCGGACACATAATCATCACCGGAATTAAAATGCAATTACCAAATTTACACTGAATCACTCGAGTTCTGTAAAATAAAAAAAACTTCACCTCGCATACCGAAAGAATTCAAAAATGTTCAAATGTTTGTATAGCTTATGGGACTTAACTACGTGGTTATCAGTCCCTAAACTTACAAACTACTTATGTACTAGCTAACACTAAGGACGGCACAAATATCCATGCCCGAGAGGGGATTCGTACCCCCGACCGTAGTGGCCGTGCAGACCGTGACCGGAGCGCCTCAGTCCCCTCGGCCACCGCAGCCGGCCGAAAGAATTACTCAAGAACACTATCAGTGTTAAACCAAGACTGCCTGATCATAAAGAAAAGTTCTAACAGCATACCATTCCCCTAAGCATGTTTCGGCGATATACTCACTTCAGTGGTCGCAGCAAGAGCGAAACCTCAGGCCATAGGAACAGCCTTCCCCCCAAGCAACGGATGTAGGGCGCGCTAAAAGCAATGCAGAGTGCGTTCAGAGCTTGATGTCTACCGACCCTCGCTACCTGGCGAAGATATCATGCTAAAGATAATATGCCTTGTAACATTTGTTCCCGGGTAACCCTCATATGTCGAGATGTGGCGATTTTGTTGCCCAGGGGAAACACTTGATAGTTTTCTGAAGTTTTGTGGCAAGCCTGAACCATTTAGGCTGTGTGTGTGTGTGTGTGTGTGTGTGTGTGTGTGTGTGTGTGTGTGCCTGTGTCTGCATTGGCGCATTAACATTCTGAATTTGTCAGCGATTGTTATCAATGAGTTAGTCACAGGAAGCTGTTAGCTGTCGAGGACGATGTGTTATTCATTGGCACTTACCCCACCAGTGATGTGATTGATAGAAATAGTTTCCTACCATGATATGGAAAAAGCAGTCAACAATCCGAAGATTGGTTTGAACACCACAGTGCGTTACTCGGCATGGTCCTGTTTGGAGGTGGTATGCAGTTGCCTTCCTCCGACCTTCGAACTGACTTACACAGCCAGTTATAGGGGGACCTATAGTTTAACGTGGGTTCCGAACCACGGTGCTACTCGTTATTTTTCACCGGTTGCACAGTGGTAGAGTGCCAAACTACAAATCCAAAGGTCGTGGGTTCGATCCCCGCCAGTTACTATGATTTTTGTCACTTTCCACTTCTTCCACCTCTGGCAGTATTGCTCATGTGAAAAATACCGAGTAGCACCGTGGTTCAGAACCCACGTTAAACGGTAGGTCCCCCTATAACTGGCTGGGTATGTCAGTTCGAAGGTCGGAGGACGGCAACGGCATACCACCTCCAAATAGGACCATGCCAAGTATAGCACTGTGGTGTTCAAACCAAAAGCACTGTTGTGTTCAAACCAGTCTTCGGATGGTTGACTGCTTTACCTTTTTTTACATGACATGGATGCCTTGATCATGGCGGAACATTTCCCCTGTTTGACTATTGGAATCATTTAATCCGTATCATAAGGTTGTTTTGCGATTTTCGATACATATACCGCGCTGTTTAGGAAGCAATGTAAAGGAGGATTCATCGAACCATAACATACTTCCAGACATCACGTTTGCCAGTTTTATGCTCGCGGCACCACTTCCTTTATAGCTTTGCGTTGGCAGCCGCAACTACAACACCTTTTTTCTTTTTCTTTTATATAATTTTTAATTTTTGTTACTTATTTATTTATATTGTGTGGAAAGAAAACGAGTTTCCTGCACGATTCCGCGATCTTCATCTTTTCAAAAAAATAAAAAAACGTTGAAATCGTTAAAATTATATTTATTTAATACGTAGTTTCGGCATCTTCCGTCATCAGATCTAAAAAAACTCTGAACTTGCACAGCAAAGTATAGCGTCAGTGATTAAATATCTATCTAATAGGATGTCAACTGCCTAATTTACCTAGGAGGTATTTATTTGATCATTGACGCTGAACTTTTCTGTGCAAGTTCAGAGTTCTTCAAACGTGATGATGACAGATACCGAAACGACGTAATAAATAAATATAATTTTAGCGAGGAAGACGGTTTTTAATCTTATTGAACTACAGCACTTCCGTGGAAGTGAAGCTCCAGCCGTACATTTTTTATGGAAACTGTATTATTCCAGTGAGTGTTACGTTTTTCAGTAACTTTCTCTGTGGTAGTTTTATAATAGATTGTAAAGCCCGTCGGTCGTCGTTAGCTTCGGGATCCATTCACTAATACTCTTGGATAATGATGTTTTACGTTCCTTCGTGTTGGCTCTCTTTATCGAGTACCCTTTTTCTAGTGAGATGTTAAATAGTTGAGCTGTTTTCGTCACAGGTAATGCCACAAACCGATCACCATGGAGTTGACCCCCTTGTTTAACTCTTTTTTAATGTTCATCTTATACCCTATTTTCAAGAGACTATCCATTCCATTCAGTTGCTCTTCCAGATCCTTTGCGGTCTCTGACGGAATTACTATGTCATCGTCAAACCTGAAAGTTTTTGTTTCTTCTCCCTTATCTTTAATTCCCTCTCCAAACTTATCCTTGCATTGCTTCACTGCTTGCTCAATGTACAGGTTGAACAACATTGGGGAAAGGCTACAAGCTTGTCTCACTCCCTTCCCAACCTCAGCGTCCCTTTCATGCCCTTCGACTCTAATAACCGCAGTGTGGTTTTTGTACAAGTTGAATATAACTCTTCGCACTCTTTGGGATTGTGAGAGGTTGCATATTTCAGCGATCATTTTGCTTTTAGCGTGTCAGAACGAATCGTATAACAAAGGCCTACTGCAAGGTTACGTCCAAGAGATCGCGTAGACCGTTCAGTTTTTATAGTTTGCTTATTAGTTGATAGTTCCACACAACTTCTTCCGGTTTTCTCGACTGATCTGTGTTCAGTTTTTCACGGCCTATACAATGCGCCAACTTATAACTAACTGAGAGGGGGGTGCGAGGGGGGGGAGGTTTCCTTGCAATATCACGTCTCAATGATTAATATGTGCGCAGTTGTGGTACCTACAACCAGATGTAGTATACTGTATGGTGTTCTCATTAACTTGTTCACACCTTGGTCATGTGTCAGAAACATGTTGCACTACCAGCAGTTTCGCACAGGAGTAGCTGTGCGGTTCTAGGCACCCTGTCAGGAAATGCGAGACCACTCCCGTCGGATTTTCGAATCCTCCATCATGCATAGGCGTATGCTTTGTCCTTAGGATAGGTTAGTTTAAGTGGTTTTTAAGTCAAGGGACTGAAGAGCACAGTCGATTGGTTCCATAGGACATTTTGTACCGGCAGTGTACACTGTTTCTTGTACATACGTTCATTGGGTAATACGCACGATCAGTCTCATTTCCTATGACTAATGTCTATAAATCAGAATAACTACTCCATGTATAGTATGTAAGTATGGCACGATACTAAAAGCTGTTGTTGTAATATCGTTTTACCCTGGCTAACCATGTGCAAAGTATAGTGACCGAACACCTGACTGGGTCGGGAGGGACTAGCGACGACCGACCGATCAAGCGTCGCCGCTAACGAGAAACACTCCACGAAACCACAGAGACGACAGTAACAACAACTAATCGAAAACAAAGATCCAAACGAAAGCCAAATCAGAACCGTGACAGAGCAGAGTACGAAGCCAGATAACCAATGAATAGCGAAGGTAAACGGAACGCAGTCAACACAAGACTGAGGAACGAGCTGTGGCTCCGGCCCTATGTAGTGCAGCTCTCTGCGCAGATGACCGGCGCGGTAGGCGCGCCACGGCGTGCAGCGCTCTAGTGGCGATGGCAGCGCTAGTAGGTTGTGCGCGCCGCCTAGCGGCTGTTGTCATAGTCCATGTGGTCTGGCGGGCTCTCAAACATATCGTTCCGGGATACCAGATAAAGGAGGTAACTGAAGAAATAAACCTAGAAGGTTCACAGCCAGAAGGTAGCGTGTGGAAATATTGATACGCACGGTGAAGAACAAAGGTTTATTAGATTTTCGACAATCTCCGCAGATGATACGATGAAAGTAACAGTTATTTTGACTCTGAGACTACATTAATATTATTACACCTCGACAGTGTCCCAAAATTCAGGACCGGACTAAATATCTCGAAAATGGTGAGAGGTAGGAATGGAATTGGCGTAGAGAAGTACAAAAGGAGTTAGGTGGGGGGAGGGACTTTTTTTGGAGACCTACGAGAACAGTCCGCCATCTTGTAAATGGCCATTTTGGATTCAACTCACATTTCATCTGTAACAGTACCATTCTTTGATGAGAACAGGAAACACCAGATGGAAATTAGGTACTATGTTGATTTATAATTAATTTATGACGTTCGCTCTTCCGGCGATGTCACACATGCATACGAACAATTATAGTTATGGAAGCTCATGTTGATTGATGACGGCTTTTCTTTATTTGTAATACACAATCAGAACAGTAATTCAAACTGGCGAAATCGGATTGAGTGAGACATCAGATCATCTTCAGGCTGTTAATAGATTGAAAGGGAGGAGGAATTTCATTACACAAGCTGCGTTCGAAAATGTCAGTGCACGGTCTCAAGAAATCAAGGGAAGAAGTGTTAAAAAATAGAATATCTTTACTGGTCTTCATTAGCTACACTTCTGAAATAGATTGTAAAGCTGTTCGGACTTACAGCAAACGCTGATCACGTACTAGCACGTCAGACTGAATTTGTTTTATTTCAGAGATTCTTCATCTTCAAACAATAAGATAGAACGCTGGACCTCCAGGCGGGAGCAGAGCACATCCTGATGCAGTGGACGCTGACATTACTACTTCCCCGGGCAGTTAAACGTATTGCAGCGTAAAGATCGCAATAAGTTCACATGTTTGCTCCGACACACGAATAGTAGAGCAACACCTACATATACCGGGAAATAGGTGCCTAAATACATACTGTATTTTCAAAATAAAAATAAAAAAAATTAAAAAGTCAAGGAAATACGTAGTTAAGTCAAAACATTTTTCAATTTAAATAACTAAAATACACAGCTGATCCCGCGACTTTTTTAAAAATCAATGAAACTAATTTAAAGGACTGTGGAATAAACTTTAACCAGCATATCTTTGTGACTCTATATGTCGTATTTAAGTATATATATATATATATATATATATATATATATATATATATATATATATATATATATATATATATATATATTAATGTGGGTGTGTCCCATATCTTCTAATAAACTACTGGACCGATTTCAACGAAACTGTATAGACATATTTCTTACTAACCGACAACAATCTCTGTGTGGGTAAGAACCATCTACGACATCTACGTCATAATATATGACGTCGTAAACAATGAAACGTGAAAAACTGCCTCATCATAGCACAGTGTATTACATCTCCTAAAGTAGGTGACCAATATCATCCAAAATCACTAACTGATCTTTACGTCAGAAAACAAACCCTTTTCGGTAATAACCACCTACGATACATAGTTCAAGACTCATAAACAATGAGAGTCACAGAAAACTGCTACATCATACCACGCGTTAATAACAGTGGATGAATAAATCATCCACTGTTTGATAATGAGAACACTTAGTGACTTGCAAAAATGTTAGACATAATTTCGAAGCTTTATGCATCTTTCTCTCGCCGACAAATCCACAACAGGATGAAAGGAAAGAAATTTATCGCTTAATACACTTTCACTGTTCATGTAGTAGAGCTGCAGCACAAGGCATGATGTTACAATTTGTGTCAGATACAGTATGCAACACAATTTAGAGACACTGAATAAACACGTTCGTAAAAAACCGCACTAAGACTCATTGAGGTTTCGATTTACACTACTGGCCATTAAAACTGATACACCAAGAAGAAATGCAGATGATAACCGGGTATTCATTGGACAAATATGTTATACAGAAACTGACATGTCATTACATTTTCACGCAGTTTGGGTGCATAGATCTGTGACCAGAACAACCACCTCTCAGCCGTAATAACACTCTTGATTCGCCTGGGCATAGAGTCAAACAGAGCTTGGATGGTGTACAGGTACAGATGCCCATGCAGCTTCAACACGATGGGACACTTTATCAAAAGTAGTGACTGGTGTATTGTGACGAGCCATTTGCTCGGCCACCATTGACCAGACGATTTCAATTGGGGAGAGATCTGGAGAATGTGCTGGCCAGGGCAGCGGTCGAACATTTTCCGTATCCGGAAAGACCCGTACAGGACCTGCAACATGCGTTCGTGCATTATCCTGCTCAAATGTAGGGTTTCGCAGAGATCGAATGAAGGGTAGAGTCACGGGTTGTAACACATCTGAAATGTAACGGCCTCTGTTCAAAGTGCCGTCGATGCGAACAAGAGGTGACCGAGACATGTAACAAATGGCACCCCATACCATCACGCCGGGTGATACACCAGTATAGCGATTATGGATACACGCTTCCAATGAGCGTTCACCGCGATGTCGTAAACACGGATGCGACCATCATGACGCTGTAAACAGAACTTAGAGTCATCCGAAAACATGACGTTTCGTCATTCGTGCACCCAGGTTCGTCGTTGTGTACACCATCTCAGGCGCTCCTGTCTGTGATGCAGCGTCAAGGGTAACCGCAGCCATGGTCTCCGAGCTGATATTCCATTCTGCTGCAAATGTCGTCGAACTGTTCGTGCAGATGGTTGTTGTCTTGCAAACGTCCCCATCTGTTGACTCAGGGATCGAGACGTGGCTGCACTATCCGTTACATCCATGCGTATAAGATGCCTCTCATCTCGACTGCTAGTGATATGAGGCCGTTCGGATCCAGCACGGCGTTCAGTATTGCTCTCCTGAAACAACCGATTCCATATTCTGCTAAGTCATTGGATCGCAACCAAAGCGAGCAGCAATGTCGCGATACGATAAATCGCAATCGCCATAGGCTACAATCCGACCTATATCTAAGTCGGAAACGTGATGGTACGCATTTATCCTCCTGATACGAGGCATCACAACAGTGTTTCACCAGGCAACGCCGGTCAACAGCTGTTTGTCTATGAGACATCGGTTGGCAACTTTCCTCACGTCTACAAGTTGTGGGTGTCGCCATCGGCGCCAACCTTGTGTGCATGCTCTGAAAATCTAATCATTTGCATATCGCAGCAACTTATTCCTGTTGATTAAATTTCGCGTCTGTAGCACGTCATTTTCGTGGTGTAGCAATTTTAATCGCCAGGAGTGTATTACGTATCCATTACTGCCTCTATTCGCCGCGTTTTTTGCAGACGGTAAACACATATAACACTGAACGTACTTTGTAAATTACAAAAAGAAAATGTTCAAATGTTTGTACAGCTTATGGGACTTAACTACGAGGTCATCAGTCCCTAAACTTACAAACTACTTATGAACTAGCTAATACTAAGGACGGCAAAAATATCCACGCCCGAGGGGAGATTCGAACCCCCAGTAGTACCCAGTAGTAGCCGTGCAGTGGAAATTACATCATAGGTCTAGTACGACACTCATTTGAGGACATACGACGTAAAATGCAAAGAAATACTTGCAGATGTTCTCCACAACGCATGAGGTTGCAATTTATTACCAATTTACTACGAACTCTATTCGCCACAAATCTCGGAGACAGTTTCCTAATTTTGCACGCTACGAAACAATAAAATATATAATTGAACAAAACACATTTTTTAAAAAGAACATGTCCTGTAATATATTTGATTTATGTGCTTTCGATGTCATGTTACAGGAATCGGTTCTAAAGCACGTAACACAGACCACTTCATTATGCAGGTTCCAACCCACAAAGCGAGACTGCAAAGTTTTCGAGATAAGATACTTCGCCTTGTGTTTCACGTACCGCCTAACTTCCCACACCAGTACCTATAAGACGCTGCGCAACAGAAGGACGTCATTGATACGTCCAACAAATAGCACGGAATTTCTACGCACGTATGCATTTCTCTAACCAGACACCTTAGTCAACCAAACGAACCAGATGACCGCTAAAAGCGGCCGGTAGCTTTATTGACTGGAATATAGGGTAATCCAGACACACTCACCATCCACGTTCCCTAAACCAGCAGAAACGATTCAATAATCCCAGTCACAATAACTGAAATAAGCAGACCAAGCAATAGGGTTAATACTACTCAATAGTACGTCTCTGCGCAAAGACAGAGACCAGAAGCGCTGTAACGCACTATACGGATTGGTCGTTTGTGTAGGGCGCACATGCCAAGTTATCCTTCCTTATTCACGTCTGTGTGCATCTTTTTTGCATTCAAATTCATTCGATGTCTGTTTTGCGGCAAAGTAAACACGTCCACACAGGAAATAAGGTAGACTGGAGTGATACGTGTCGTCAGTTGCTATTGAGTGTACAAACAAGTCGTGTATTACAACAATGGAGTACTATAATCAGGAAATGGCAGACATGGACGGGCTTAGTGTAGAGCGAATGAAGCGCGGCATTTATATGCGAAACACTTTCATAAAATACGTTCACGGGACGACAAAAGGTCAACGCATGTGTGAAACAAGCTCGATTGACTGGCGTGCTTGTGATATTGGACAACCTGACATACAGGAACGATTTCTCAACCATATTGAGGAAAGCAACAGAAGCAGCACCACGGAAGTAGCGGCAGGGATGGATGTGAGTCATATGACACTGTGGATGACCCTACAAGAACAGCTCCTTATGGATATCACCTTCAAAGAGTCCAGGATCTTAATGCATCTTACTTTTCATCCAGAGCAACACATTGTACCTGGTCACGACAGTTTAATAAGTCCTAGCTGCAAAATACTAACACGAATTATTTACAGACGAATGGAAAAACATGTGGAAGCCAACCTTGGGAAAGATCAGTTTGCATTTAGGAGAAATCTAGGAACACAGGAGGTAATACATTACGACTTATCTTAGAAAGTAGGCTAAGGAAAGGCAGAACTACGTTTTTAGCATTGTAGATTTGAAGAAATCTTTTGACAATGTCAACTGGAACAAACTCTTTCACATTCTGAAGGTAACAGGGGTAAAATAAAGGGAGCGAAGAGACATATTCAACTTGTACAAAACCATACAGCGGTTGTTAGAGTAGAACGGCAAGAAAGGGACGCAGAGGTTGGGAAGGGAGTGAGACAGGGTTGTAGCCTTTACCCATTGTTGTTCAAACTGTATATTGAGCAAGTAGTGAAGTTTGGAGAGGGAATTAAAGTTAAGGGAGAATAAATAAAAACTTTGAGGTTTGCCGATGACATAGTAATTCTGTCAGAGACCGCAAAGGATCCGGAAGAGCAATTGAATGGAATGGACAGTGTCCAGTGTCCAAGAGGGTATAAGATGAACGTCACCAAGAGTTAAACAAGGATAATGGAATGTAGCGTCAGAAAGTCAGGCGATGCTGAAGGTATTAGATTAGGTAATGAGACAATAAAAGTACTAAATGAGCTTTGTTATTTGGGTAACAAAATAACTTCTGATGTCCGAAGTAAAGAAGATATAAAATGCTGAATGGCTATGGGAAGAAAAGGGTTTCTGAAAAAGCGAAATTGCTTGACATCCAATATTAATTTAATTGTCAGGACGTCCTTTCTGAAAGCATATGTCTGGAGTATAGCATTGCATGGGAATGAAACGTGGACGATAAGGAGTTCAGATATAAAGATGATAGAAGCTTTTGAAATGTGGTGCTACAGACGAACGATGAAAATTAGATGGGTAGGTCAAGTAACTAATGAGGAGGTATATAATCGAATTGGGGAGAGGGAGACCGAGGGACGAATACAGTAAGCAGATTCAAAAGGATGTAGGTTGCTCAACTTGTTCTCAGATGTGCACAGGACAGGGTAACATGGAGAGCTGTATCAAACCAGTCTGCGAACTGAAGACCACAACAACAGGGTCAGGAACATCACTTCCTCTCTGCTTTTCTGTTTGCCGATGGAACGAAGTTTATCAGCAATAGAGTGTAGAACACAATACGCATGTCTGCGCGTATGGAAATCCCGTAAAATTCGTGGAAACCGAACATCAACAACAATTCAGCATTAATGTCGGGGTTGAGTAATAGGCCGACACATAGATAGCTCATTTCATCCTAAGGAGCACATTGAGAGGAGCGTTTTCTACGCCATTTTTAACAAATGATGTAGTTGGTTTGTTGGGTGATACTCCCTTGCATTTAATACAGCGCAAGTGATACATGCATTATGGAGCACCTTCTCAATTTTCTCGTGCTGCTAAAGCAATTTTACATCAGCGACTCCCAAACAAATCTCGCGATCTCAATGCACTAGCCTTGTACTTTAAGACGATTGTGTTTGCCACGCCTGTTCTTAATATGGAAATGCCGCGTCAACTCACAGAGCAGAGGAAAGTTGTCAACAGTTACGACAGACGTCTGGAGTGTGGGAACCTGTGAAACAGTCAGTGAAGCGGAGCATAGACGCCTGCATTACAGTTCATGGTAGCCATTATGGGCACCATCTGTATATAATTGTACGTAGAAAATTACACTGTAACAACACAAACGAACAGTCTGCATAGGAATGCTGTGCGTCTTCACTACAACAAATGCCTGTAACGCGACAACCGAAACAAATAGCCCATTATAAGTACAGCACATGTTTCGCCAGTTGTCGGGTCCGGCTTCGAATCTTCGAAGCTTCCCTACATATTTTCTTACACCCTGAATAAACGTGGAAAAGCGACACACATTTATCAATCAAATTTTTATCGGACTAATTATGCAGGGAGATAGAGAGAGAGAGAAAGAGAGAGAAGAGGAAAGGAAAGAGAGAGGGAGAGGGGTGTCAGACATGTTATTCCTCACTTTAACGAGAGTATTTTTCAGGAGACAATGAATTGAATGTAAATCCCTGAACTGTAGTTAGTTGACTTGTTTTTGTCTAATGTCGATGAACTGAGTATCGTAATCCAAAGATAACTTCTGTACGTCCTGAAATCTACAACACAAGATGCAGTGACAATTGTTCGCAGTTTTGTGGTAGATTATATCGTCACCCAGTGCTCCGTGCGAAAGATAAACTGTGTACCAAGTTCGTCATGCAGATGGATTGAACCTTGAAATACCTCAGCACTACAAAACAGTAACATACAAGTTACGAATAGTGATCTGCACTCAAAACAGTTGTCTAATACCCAGTTTGCTACATAAAGAAACTGGTTTACTTGTAATCATACATTTGTTCTTCTTATATACGCGAATTTAAGTAGATCAGTTCAGTGTAAATAGGAGTGATCCCCAAAATTAAAGGACCATCTCATTGACGTCGTTTTGCAGTAGGAATTTGGAACATATCCTTTGTTCCAACATTATGAACTACCTCGAAGAGAACGACCTATTAGCCAATAGTCAACACGGATTCAGAAAGTATCACTCTTCCGAAACACAGCTTGTCCTGCTTACGGAATATCGCCCCAATTGTGCGATTGGATTTCCTGTCAAAAAGGACACAGTTCGTGGTAAATGACGGTAAGTGATCGAGTAAATCAGAAGTGATATCTGGCGTTCCCCAGGGAAGCGTTATAGGTCCCCTACTATTCAGAGATTTAGACAGAATTTATACATGGTGCGAAAATTGGCAATTAACAGTAGATAATGAAAAGTGGAAGTAATAAACATGACCCCTAAAAGAAATCATCTGAACTTCAATTACACGATAAATCGGTCAAACCTTAAGGTCGCAAATTCTACCAAATACCTAGGAGTTACAATTACCAACAACTTAAACTGGAGAAAACACACAGAAAATATTGTGGGGAAGGCGAACCAAAGGCTACGTTTCATTGGCAGGACGCTTCGAAGATGCACCAGATCCACCAAAGAGACTGCCTACATCACACTTGTGCTTTCTTCTGGAGTACTGTTGCCCAGTGTGGTACCCTCGCCAGGTGGGACTGACTCAAGAAGGTTCAGAGAAGGGCAGCTCGTTTTGTTTTATCACGTTACAGGGGGGAAAGCGTCAGGGAAATGTTGCACGATTTGAGGTGGAAATAATTAAAAGAACGACGTTATACGTTGCGGCGAGATCTATTTTCGAAATTTCAATCACCGACTTTTACTTCTGAATGTGAAAATATTTTGCTAGCACCCACCTACTTAGGGAGACATGACCATCCCAATAAAATAAGAGAAATCAGATCGAAAACGGAACGATTTAGGTGTTCTTTCTTCCCGCGCGCTATTAGAGAATGGAACGGTAGAGAAAGGTTATGAAACTGGTTAATGAACCCTCTGCCATGCACTTAAATTTGATTTGCAGCGTATCTATGGAGATGTAGATCTATCAAATTGTAATAGTAATCAGGAACAAAAGTGCTGATACAATTCCCAGTACATTAAACCTAATGAAATAATTCAATTTCGAAGACCGTCTCTTAACTCACGATCACTTTGTCGCACGGCTGTTAGTTCAGAAACACCATCACGTGACTACGTAAATCACTGCTCACAGCACTAAAGTTAATGATTCACTCGAAATGTATTTCATGCTGTCAGTTGCACTCCGTACGTCAGTTCAGAGGAATCTTATATAATAATAACTAGCGCAGGTCTTAGAAGTAAATTTATAAACGAGAATTCCTAGCCAAGTGAAATACCGTCCTCTTGAGCCAGATTGTTGAGCAAAGCTATTCACATTACTTCAGCTATTAATTTAAGGAATGTCTTTATGTTGCCGTGGATATGCACGTGTCATTTCGTAATTGACTTCTAAAGAAATAGTGCATTCCCTTACTCGAGCAAGATTCACACATCCTGCTTTCCTGTATTCCGGCAACATAGCGTCCCCACACTTCTACTGAGAAGAGTTCCCTACGGATTTACGTCGACGTCTACCGATGTATTACAAACTCGCCTATCACACAAAATATTACATCTCTTACAATAGATTGAACTTTGCATGAATGTACCGATTTTTCTACACAAAGATATTTGACACAAAAGTAACATGTTATTAAATGTAGAACCACAAAACCAAACGTAGTGGTTTTACAGATGGCAGAGTACAAAACCTGATGTATATAACTGCAAATTTTAGTGGATATTCAACGAAAGTAGGAAAAGCAAAAATGGATAATTGTGTCAGATTATGATTGAATCTTTATAAGGTTTTTGGCGAGAAGTCAGATCTCTTCAAAAATGGGTCACTGGTTTCAACGTGTGACCTACCTGAAAGAAATGCTGGTGAGCACAGTTCCCACACGGCTCCTGCTCCGTCAACTTTCCTATTAAGAGTGTCCTACGGTCGACAGTATAGCTTTATTAGGTCGCAAAACACGTGTGAAATTGCGTCCGCCTAACCGTATTGTATGCTAACACCAGCCTGTCACTTTGCCTGAGTAACTGTCGCATGCCGGCCGCGGTGGCCATGGAGACTGAGGCGCTCCAGTGACGGTCTGCACGGCCACTACGGTCGGGGGTTCGAATCCCCCCCTCGGGCATGGATATTTGTGCCGTCCTTAGTGTTAGCTAGTTCGTAAGTAGTTTGTAAGTTTAGGGACTGATGACCCAGCTGTTAAGTCCCATAAGCTGTACAAACATTTGAACATTTTGAACTGTCGCATATAGCAGTAGCGGAGGAATGTTCGTTAAGTGTCACATTTGATATCATATTGAGTGACTCCTCCGTGGAAAATCTCCAGTGGGAATATCATTTCCCCATACCGACTCCCTCCCTGCCCCTTCAGCCACCCTCTTGGCATAACCCTAGTGTTCGTTGAAGTACATGTTAGTCCTTATTTCCCTCGCTTACAATTTATGGAAAGTGGCACGTTCCGAGTACTGCACGTGCTTCTTTTCTGTTTAGTTGTATATCCTTCATAAACTATCCGTTCAACCGTAAACGTCGCATATGTGGCACTCCATACACTGTCCTGTCAGTTATGTAGGTACTTAATTTGTCGTATAGCTCTGTGCTTCTAATTTTGTTTTCGCATATTTCGATAGGCGCAATGGGCGTAATTACGACATTGTTTCCAAAGCTTTTCTAGCTACAGTGGCAATACAAAGTGTTTCCGCAAGGATAGCAAATATTTTAGGAGAAAAGACGAATTGCAGCAAAATGTCATACAACGAATGTCCAGTTTCTATATAACGCAAAGAAAGCAAATGCAAATGAAAAAAATCAAAATTGATTGAATGTCCAGTTTTTTATATAACGCAAGGAAACTTAAAGCAAATGCAAATGAAAAAATTCAAAATTGATTTTCACTACCACCTTGACTACACTTTTGAATTCTCTTGATAACATGAGTTGTAGTTCGTTGGAAGTCGTATTTGCTTCTTTAATAAGGGCTGCACTATTCATAATTCGAACAATCAAATGAGCTTTTGTCTTCAGATTTTCTTTGTA
Organism: Locusta migratoria; assembly: GCA_026315105.1. NCBI lineage: Eukaryota > Metazoa > Arthropoda > Insecta > Orthoptera > Acrididae > Locusta > Locusta migratoria. The sequence continues at coordinate 27,853,058 of CM048745.1, read as the reverse complement.
GAATTTGCATTACAACCTTTCCCTCAGGCAAAATTCCAAAAAGGTAAGGTCGGAGGCCTTCGTGGCCGAACACGTGTCCATATCTATTTATCCATCTTTCTGACAACGTACATTTTTACTTACGGCCCCGGCGTACATCTGTTCATTTCCATGTTCAGATGCAATATGACTGATGGGTAACGTACCAGCGTCACTTCCATTAGAAAACGATATGCAAATACTATATAGCTATATTCAGCGTGTGTGCGTACATGCGGCATGTTTGCACACTATAGTGCTACAGTCGTGGCAAACAAATCCAAATAATAACTTCAGTATAAACTAAAGCACTTCACAACAGGAGCATGAAGACTTTACAGCTGAAAGTCGCTAAATACTCCCACAACAGCCCAAAGTAGGCTGTGTATCAACACAAGAAACGAAAGTGCATGGAACTCAGTGGTACGTTTCTACTCAATAAAAATTTGGACACATGTTATACGAAATTTTTCATTGTAATTCATCAAAATACCGCCTCCTAAAATATTTACTATTCCTCCTGAAACATTGTGCATACAGGACGCAGTTATAACCCAATTACGTGATGGGCAGTCGGACGACGAACATGAAGCGGTAGAGCCCTATGTGATTTCACCCTGTTAAATATTTATATCCCTACTGAGAAGCATTAGATCTGATGAGAGGGCGGCTAAGTGAAAAGTCGTATGTATTATGAATTAGAAGCCATAACTGGAGTATAACTTTGAAAGTAAATGAAAAAACAATTACCCCCAATCAGAATTTGTCACCACTGATGGAATGCTGCTTCTCTTTTACGGTCTGTGTAGTTTCATAAAACACTTGACTGGCAAGCCAACAAAATAAAGTCTGAAATTTTATGTCACGTAAGACATAAGATCATTTTCTGTGCTTTGAGATGTACTCCGGCAGAAAAGGCGAAGTCCTTCCTTTACATCGAACAAACTGTTCGACATAGTTAAGAGGCTGGTTCAGCCCATCCTAGGTTCTCACAAAAACTGCCGCAACTACTTCACCAGGTGTCCATTGGAGCACTTTCTTCTGGTCTGGAGTGTTGAGTAATAATTCTTGGTACAAAGAAAACGAAATTTCTTTAGAATACCCTTATTCGAAATCCAGAGATAGTGGCTCTTCTGCATCTGGATTCCAGGAAAATTGCACCTTTGTATCCTATAGGCCAAAGAAGAAAAATTGTATCCTGCTCTTATCTGTAATGTGTGACTGCGAGGAAACAGAAAGGGGAAAATCTTCCCTAATACCTATAGGCTAAAGTGGTACAATTGAGATCATTTCGGACAATGTTAATGTAACTGGAAAAATATTTAGAAAAGAAATAATTTTAACTATGGCATTTGTTCTTGGATGTTTAATAAATATGTAACAAAAATATTACACAGTTTCATATGTTGGTATAAACACACAAAAGGTTAGAGTATAGGCAAACATCGCTCGAAAATGTACGACACCAGGTACTATTGTGATCATTTCCTGGCACGATTTTTATCACTGGCATCTTCCACATAAAACACTTTTCCCCTCGGGCACCAAAGCATACTTCGTAGTACCGAACATTGCATTTTTCGCAGTTAATTTAGTCACCTTTAACTAGAATAAGAGCACGTTAGACTACGTAGTACCGAACATTGCATTTTTCGCAGTTAATTTAGTCACCTTTAACTAGAATAAGAGCACGTTAGACTACGTAACTTCACTTAACTCTTAACAGGAAAAAATTATATTTACGTACAAAAAAGTGGAGTATTCTTGGTAAAGACAAGAGGTGCTGTAGATCGGAATTGTACCTATATCGAATTTGTACCACTTTACCCTACGAAGGAAATGTGGATACAGTTGACCAAAAGTGTTCCCACTAGTCGACTTGAATCAACACGAAAAATAGACACTGGAAATATTGTGCAGACTTTTGTACGTCGTAGGAACAAATGCAAACATGGTATTGAAGTGGACTAATGTGGGCAAAACAGATAGTAAGCAGAGCTTCCTAGAAATTGTAGCTACAGTATATGCATATATTCTCAACCAACTAATACCGAATCGCCAAGAAAAGCGAATGAAAATAAGGTCCGTGTCAGGAATTTGGCCAACATAAGAAAACTATTGTTCTGTTTTCTCCAAACAACTTGTATGTAAGACTCAATTAACACGATAATGATTTTGCGATTGCTGTCATCGCGGAGGAGGGGAAATGAAACTGCAGAGCTATTCACATTTAGTGTTTTCATATTTAGATTTTCTGTAATGTACTATAATTTGCTTCAGTTAATATGAGGAATACATGCAAGTGATACACACGTCGGTTCTCGGCTTTGCCCTTGAATCTCCATCGCCTTCCTACCTGCTCTCCAATCATGTTATGTAGCTCAATTCTTATGACGTCATATATGTTCCACAATAATACAATTTGTCAGGTGTTGAGAACTGTCTGCGAAATGTGTTCCGAAGGGAATTGGTAATAGAAGCGTAATAAATTAGAATCTCGTGCCTGATGGAGCGGATTTTCATGCATTGACCTGTGTTTAAATTGTATCTTCTGTACTATTTCTTTTTCTAAAACAATCCTAACTTTTTCCTCTGGACTTGACCTTATTTCGATTTCATCCAGCTCGTTAAGGGATGTATATGTGCCACTTGCTCTATACTGATTCCTACAATCAGACTTCAAGCAATTAGATAACAATTTCTTTTTTACTTTTGGAATAAGTCTGTAGTAAAGTCGGATAACGCATTTGCTGCAAGTAACACATAAATGTTCCGCATAAGACCGTTTATCAAAACTGGCAAAGCAGTTATGATTAAAGTGCCATACACTATTGTGTGTCAAAATTTAAACACTGGTTTTCATAGCCTGCACTGTATCGTCTAGAAAGTGAAAGGACTTCCTTATGCTTAAATTAGTATTCGATGGTAACAAATTTCTCTTTTTAAAAAAAAAGTTAAAACTCGCAGACACGTGTTTCCTTAGTTGTAAGGACCTATAACAAAAACAAGTGTCCAGATCAGATGTTGTTTTCCCTCCAGATGTGTGCTGGTATAAATTTATGTACAATGGGTGGCTATTCTACTACATTATGAGCTAACTGTTTTGCAGTATGTGCTTATAATGTCACATCATTCAGCCATTTTTCTCAATATGGGGCTATTTTGTGACAATATAGGTCATTCTAGTCCTACAGTATGGGAACAGTTTTTGCTTCAACATGGGGTAATTGTGTTACTGTTTGGAACGATTTTGTTAGGGTGTATCACGTTGTGTTCCAGAGTAACATCTGCCCACTGATTAATTTAAAAGGATAGCATGGTGATCATCCTGCGGCACGTTTAGAATTTCTGCATCTGCTTCCGAACCATTGCATGAAGACGCTAAGATCAATTTAAAATGCTCATTATAAAATAGTAACAACTCTCTTATCCGAGGTGTTAACCCCTTGTCAGTACTGTCTGCCATAAATGTCAATTTTGATTTTACTTTTTTTGGTGGTGGTGGTGGTGAGGTGAGGGCACTTATTGGAGAGGTTGTCATCATCCATACTTAACAAACATAAACGAAAATGGTCAAAACAGATTAAAGGCTAGTATGGAGATAAACAAGAATCTCATTTAGAAACGTACTTACTTTCCCACACTCGTACTCCTTATCACACGTAGAATTAAAACTTTCTCTCATCATGGAGACGCATGTGGTCACCTGGTTTAAAGCAGATCAGTTAAATTGTGTAACACATGAATACAAATTAACATTCACATGAATATGTGACTGGCTAACCATGACCTCTATTTACGGAAGGGCCAGTAAACCTAATGACATTTCAAACTGGAGGAATAAGAATGATAATTCACAAAACTTATAAAATCCTGCCATATTACCGGGTGATCAAAAAGTCAGTATATATTTCAAAACTTAATAAATCACGGAATAACGTAGATAGAGAGGTAAAACTTTACACACATGCTTGAAATGACATGGGGTTTAATTACGTAAAATAAATAAACAATTCAGAAAAATGTCCGACAGATGGCGCTTTATCTGATCAGAAAAGCAATAATTAGCATAACAAATGAAGGCAAAGCAAAGATCATGTTCTTTATAGGAAATGCTCAATGTGTTTACGATTATTGCTCATCAATAGCTGTAGTCGAGATATAATGTTGCGAACAGCACTGTAAAGCATGTCGGGAGTTATGGCGAGGCATTGACGTCGGATGTCGTTTTTAGCATCCCTAGAGATGTCGGTCGATCATGATACACCTGCGACTTCAGGTAACCCCAAAGCCAATAATCGCACGGACTGAGGTCTGGGGACCTGGGAGGCCAAGCATGACGAAAGTGGCGGCTGAGCGCACGATCATCACCAAACGACGGGCGCAACAGATCTTTTACGCGTTTACAAATACTTTTTTTTCTCTTCTAATAACACCCCATGCCATTCCAAGCATGTGTGTCAATTTTTACCACTCTATCTACATTATTTCGTGATTTATTACGTTTTCGAATTTATACTGACTTTTTGATCACCTGGTAGTTTGATCATCAATGAAAACAAACAGGAAGATCTTTTGGAAAGTTGCCACCTTTTGGTCTGAAAATGACATCCTTCTTCAATGTGCCACACTATTATGTGAACGTAACAAGCACCATACACTGAAGGATCCTTTCGCCAGAGAAAGTATCGTGCGTTTTAGCCTGAATGAAGACGAGTAACAAGGACCTCATCTCGCCTGTATATTTGGAAGTAGGTGCTCAATGACCGAGTGGTGGTCTTCACTATTCGCTGCTTATAGTTTATTTCCCGTGACTAATCGTCCCTTTGGCGCATGACTCTCTGTAGCTCAATAGTGAGATCACAACATTCACGAGTATGGGGCACAGACATATCCGAGGATCACAGCAACCTCCTTGCTTGCAGCAGCTGTCCTTTCGTTCTTCGTAACACCCATATGTTCTGGTACGCAGCAGAAAGATACCTCCTTCTTCAGCTGGTAAAGTGCGTACTTCATTTTTTCTACTCCTTTATTCACGGATTATACGTGTACAGTTAGATTAGATTAGATGTGGTGAAAGAGTACTCAGTGAGTCGGACTAAACTAGGAATTTTGCACTTTAAACACGTCTCATTTGACACACGGCAGAATCGAATGAAATTCTGCACTAAACGCTTGAGACAATCAGATCTTGGTTAAAAGATCAGGGAAGATGAGAGAGCAACTTACCGGCCCTGTTTAGCCCCAACAGAGAATACAGCTACCGGGTCGTAGCGCTCAGTTGAAATTATGGATTAAAACACAGGTCGAAGTGCAACTTCTCTTCTACAGCACATAATATAAAATTACTCTGGCTTTCTGCAGGACTAGGGTAACAGGCGGCTGAACCTTGGATTTGGGGTCTATCTGATGGATACTAATATATGCCAGCACATGCTGCATGTGGATCAAAACGACCTTGTTGCTCGTCGACGATCTGAGCTGGAGAAAAACCAGTGCGATATGCTAGTGAATTGTGATTAACGAGCGTCTTACTTGGCTGACGCACCACGAGGAGTAGCCGTCCGCTGGTCGTCACTCAGCACAGAGGCTGGGTAGGCGGCCGGAGCTGCAAGCACCAGGGCCAGCCTAGTGTCGTCCTCGACAGCGTCAGTGGTCTTCACGTGGGAAGAGCTCGCCGATCCACACTCTGTGCTCCCACAGCGTAGCCGTGACCGCGCGAGAGCCCTACAAACAGCAGCAGAACTGCCAGACTGTGAGTGAGGAAGGGTAAGTGCCTTGTGGATCCTGGTTTTCTGATACCTCAGTTGCGGTAGCCTTGGAAGTTTCGAGTCCTAGAATACTTTCTTTTTGGAAGGTAGAATAGTTCCCCATATTTGCAGGATAGATTAAAAATACCACGACAGCGATGTAAACGTATACACACTCACAAACACGCACACTTATGAATAGAAAGCTAGAATACTGGAAACTGGAAACCCATCTAACCTCAGCGATATTAGTTGTAACTGGTGAATCACTGCAGCAGTACATAAGGAGATAAAAAAATGAAAACTTGTCTACAAATAAGATGCACTGTACACGACTCCGTATTTATGGCAAAAAGGGTAACACTTAAAACCAGCCCTGAGGAACACCATTTTCCTGCTCAAAACGATCACTTCGCCAATTCGACACATTAGCTAGGACATCGCTTCAATACAAAGGACGGGATGAAAACGAGACAGTGACCAAGGAAGTCCCAACAATGGAGCTGCTCTAGAACAATATCTCTCCAAGTAGTGTCGTACGTAATTTTGATGTCGAAGAATATACCTATACAATGCTGTTTATCAGAATCTAACAGGGTTACGTTGTCAACTGTGCAGTGGTATTTAGTGAATGTAATTACAACTGGCGGAATAAGTGCTTGGTTTCCAGTATCTAGACTTGAATACGGTTAACCATTCATTCCAGGCTCTTACACAGCAATTTAGGGCCACGTTAAGGTAACTAATGGGATAATCCTTTCCTGGTTTGAGAAAATGTATCAAAATAGTGTCTCTCCACGGGTTAGGGAGCTAACCAGTGTGTCATCATTCGAGGAGGATTATCTTTGATGCTGGCAGATGCTGTACTATATTTGTTTGTGGCCAGGTGCATAGTCACGATGCGCAGATAGTGCAAAATTTATACCCAAATAGAAGAAGGTAACTTGTATGACTCAGAATTCATGGATCTGATATCCAGCCAGCCCGTCTCTCCACGGTAACATGAATTCGGTGGGGTGACAGATCTAGGATACTTGTAGCATGCATTATGTATTTCATGTCACAGTTCACCACTTGGGTAGTATTTTTAATCAAAAGTATTGTATTTGATGTTCATCTGCACGTCTTTTCTTCCTATACAGTGACAAATTCGGGTCGCACCTTCCCTATGTGCGTTTGTTTTGTCGTCGTTATTTCCGCTTGAATAAAGATTTTGCGAACATGTTTTAATCTATATACACATCTTCAGCTGTACTGAAAACTTCTGCAATCCAACCTAAGACGCGTGGCAGAGGGTACTCATTATCACTACTAGTTACTTGCTTTTTTGGTCCACTACCATAGATAACGACTGACAAATGAATGCTTGTAGGCATCTGTACAATCCACAATTTTCTTTGTGGCTTTTACGTGGAATGTAGGTTGGCTGGCGGCAGTAGTATCTTTCTGCAGTCCGCTCAAAATTCCGGCCCTCTAAATTTCTTCAACAGTGTTTCTCGAAAATAACGTCTCCTTTCCTCCAGTGACTCTCATTTGACTTCCCGTAGCGTTTAAGTAACACTCGCGCATGGCCGAGCCTACCAGTAACAAACTTACCCTCTCAGCACAGAAATGTTTCTATGTCTCCTTTTAAAGCGATCTGGTGGGGATCCCAAACACTTGATCAATAGTCAAGACGTGCAGTACTAGCGGTTGTATGTGGTCTACTTTACAGGCGAATATCTTCCCAAAATTCTCCCAGTAAACTGAAATGGATCACCGGCCTTCATCACGACTGTCCCTATATATGCTCCGTCATTTAGTATCACTGTGCAGCATTACGCCTAGATATTTAATTGACACTAGTCTGCCAAGCAGCACACTCTTACCATACCTTTTTGGTCATGAACTTTAGGGTTAATATGAAAAACTGCAAAATTGTAATAACGAAATGCGACTTGCATAAATTGAAAGAACCTGAAATTATTGAGAATTTCAGAGACATTTTTAAGCAACAGATTACAGAAACGAACACAAATAAAACAGTAGAAGAAGATTGGGTAGCATTGAGAGATGAAAGGAGAAAATATAAAAATTCAGTAAACGAAACAGACAAAATGGAGTACAGACGACTAAGAAATGAGATTGACGGAAGTGCACAATAGCTAAGCAAGAGTGGCTAGAAGGCAAGTTTGTAGAAGAATTAACAAATAGGGGAAAAATAGATACTGCCTGTAGGAAAATAAAACAGACATTTGGTGTGAAGAAAAGCAGTTGTATGAACATAAAGAACTCAGACGGAAAACCAGTTATCTGCAAAGTAGGGAAAGGTGAAAGGTAGAAAGAGTATATAGATGGGCTCTACAAAGGGAATGTTCTTAGAGACAATAATGTAGGAAGGGTAGAGGAAGTAGGTGAAGATGAAATAGGATATACTGTACTGAGAAAAGAATTTTTATTCGGCAATGAAAGGCGTAAGTCGAATCAAGACCCCTCGAGAGGACGACTTTTCCTCAGAACTACTGAGGTGTCTGGGAGAGCCCGCCATGGAAAAACTCTTTCCCCTAGTGCGCGAGATGTATGAGACAGGGGAAATGCCGTCAGACGTTAAGAAAAATGTAATAATCATAATTCCAAAGAAAGAGACACAGAGAGGTGTGAAATCTACAGAACCATCAGTTAAATAAGTCAGGGTTGCAAAATTTTAACACAAATTCCATACAGAAGGATAGAAAAGCTGATAGAAACTGACTTTGGGAAAGATCAGTTTGGATTCAGGAGAAATATAGAAACACGGCAGGCAATAATTACCTTAGGGCTTATCTTAGAAGATAGATTAAGGAAAGTCAAATCTACATTTCTAGCTTTTGTAGATTTGAAGAAGGCTTTAGACAATACACTCTGAAATCAGCAGGAGTAAAACAGAGGGAACGGAAGGTTATTTACAACTTGTACAAAAACCAGACAGCAGTTATCACAGTTGAATGGCATGAAAGGGATGCAGAGGTTAGGAAGGGAGTAAGACAGGTTTGTAGCCTTTCTACAATGTTATCCAATTTGTACATTGAGCAAACTAGAAAGGAATGCAAGTAGAAATTTGAGAAAGGAATTAAAGTTCAGCGTGAAGGAATAAAAACATTTCGTTCTGCGGATGACATAGTAATTCTGTCAGAGGCAGCAAAGGACCTAAAAGAGCAGTTGAACTGACTGGACAGTATGTTGAAAGGTGCATATAAGATGAACATTAACAAGAACAAAACAAGGGTAATGAAGTGCTGTCTAAGAAAATTAGATTAGGTAACGAAACAATAAAGGAGGTAGATGAGTTTTAGTACTTGGGCAGTAAAATAACATATGATGGTCGTAGTACAGACGGTATAAAATGCAGTAAGGCAATCGGAATAAAAGCGTTTTTGATAAAGAGAAATTTGTGAACATCAAATATTACTTTACGCGTAAGGAAGTCCTTTCTGGAGGTATTTGTGTGGAGTGTTGCATTGTATGGCAGTGAAACGTGGATGATAAATAATTCAGACAAGAAGAAGATAGAGCCTTTTGAAATGTGATTTGTAGCAATACATTAATATTTTTTTTATTGAAAATTATATCTGCGACGCTTGTCGCAAGTATCCGTTCTCTCTGCCAATAAATCTCTGATTATCCTTGTTTCAATTTATACCTTCAACTATTTCAAACGATCTGGAGAGAAAACGGAATCGCTTGTCGTCATTCGTTTTTCTACCTTTATACTGAGCGGACGTATTTTACTCGACCTCCATAATCATGTAAGTGTGAGCTCTGGTTAGCACCCTTTACGTAAGAAACTTTAACTTTCATTTGGAATTCCTATTTTATTTAAATAATGACTATTTCTCCCAATCTTTCATTTTTTCAATGCCGGCAGGAAATCTTCATTCTGTTGAAAGAGAAGTCCGATAATTTCTTTAACTTTCGATAACCATAGTGATCAAAATTGCACATGGTCTTAAAACTTTAATAATTAATAGTCATGAAACCAAGCATCAGTTTACGAGAACGAAGATATTAATCAATTCATACAGGTTCAACTGCAGTGTCACGGCTTCCACCAATGAATGCATACCAGGTAACTGATTCCTCTATTTTCTTATGGAATGGTGCTTTCTGGTGTTGTAATATTTAACTTACATTGCTGCTGAGAACTGATAATCATTTCAAAAATTAATATTCATTGCTGATCTTACGGTTAGTTAAATTTCAATTCCGGTTTTCAACTTTGATCTTGTGACAACACCAGCGATAAAATCCAGAAAAAAAGTAACATTACAGGTTCTACAAATGAATGTGTGGTGTCGCACAAGTCCAAAGTGAGCGCCACCTTCCTCCGCCGCGCGCCGCCATGCACGCACGGCGCGGCGTTCTTACGACGTCAGCCACGAGCGCCCTCTGCTACAATTCCGCTCGTGGCCACCACTGAACGACATCGTTCACTTGGGACTGAGATAGGAACCAGTTGACCTTCGGAATCAGATAGGTACCAGTGAAGACTTGGTTATCGTATAGGCACTAGGCAGGCCTCTAGCTCAACTATGTATCAGCATTCTGCAGTACTGAGCTATGTAAAAGTTAAGTATTGTATAAATTCTGTGCAATATATATCTCGTTCTAATTTACTCTAGTGTTTCTAGTTTCTGGCTGCTCCCCTCTGTACCTGCACCAGCGTGCTACCTTAATTCCTGTGTCGGTCTCATTCCACTCGACCCGGCACCTACGACGGAAACGAGCCACAAAAGCGGCAACGAGGCTGGGACACAAAAGAATGCTAAAAATTAGTGCGTAGATCGTGCAACTAATGAGGAGGTACTAAACAGAAATGGGGAGAAAATGAATTTCTGCCATATCGTGACTGAAAGAAAAGATCGATTCGTGCATTTCCTCTCAATACCTCACACTTGTTCTCTGTAGTCATTTTAAAGTTAGTTTGTGACAGTATGGTATAAAACATAACTAGTGTAACTCGTTATCAGCGTAAATTGTGGTAAATAATGTAATATAAATAATTTCTACATTGAAACTTACTGGCAGATTGAAATTGTCTGCCGGAACCTGGGACCTTTGCCTTTCGCGGGCAAGCGCTCTACCGATATATTATTATTATTATTATTATTATTATTATTATTATTTTGCTCTATGGTTAGTTCTATTAGTTGCGGACGCTGATCGTGTCAGCTTTTTTATTACAGAGGGCGGTGAGCCCTCTGACCGGGCGCGCTGAAATATCCCGACACGACTCACGATGCCGCCCCACCACTTTACGTCCGCCAGTACCTCGCCTTCCGGTTCCGACACACAATTTTAATCTGCCAGAAAGTTTCATATCAGCGCATACTCCGCTGCAGAGTGAAAGGTTCTTTCTGGGATTTCTAATTGCTTAATGTATTGTTTTTTGTAGCTTATTCATTAATGTTTAGATTATCTGAACTTTCTGTAATTATTATTCCGTGTGTGTAGATATTATTCTTTCTTCGTGTATTCCTCATTATTTTATACGTAGTTTTTCAGTGTTCATGATTTCTCTTATATATGTAGTTTAATTGTTGTGTATCTTTCTTCTTGTACATAGATCCTACGTCTAAATACGGTCATCAACGTGAAGTTACTTTTTGAATTTGAATTACTTCGCATAATGATACTGCAAAACGTTAAGTAACATATCATCAGATAACCTTACCCATTACAGTCATTTACTTTTACGGGTACAATCTTAGCTAGCGATACTGGTTGCCAAGTATATCCTTCATTTTTATAGCTAGGCGTGTAAATAGTACTTACATTTGCATATTCACTTTATCTATTTCCCATAATTTGGTCTCATGTAAGTGTCACTGTTTTCTAATGAATTCAATGTCTTTGAGTGCAACGTTCTGTGTACCGAGTAGAAAGAAAATCATAAAAATATTTTACTGCTCCATCAAATTAGTTCGCAAAGGCATATATCAGGTAGACTCCCCCCTCCCCTCTGAAATAATGAATAATTTTAATGAACGATGCTTGAAAAAACAAAATTTCATCTAGATGAAGTAAAATGGGCAGCCGCGCAAATTGTCCTCCGACTATCTGCAACAAAACTGATACAAAATACCACGGAGTGTCTATTTCAGATTAATCAACCTACGTTTACATTAACCTGCGCCCTCCCAAAGCAAATGCTATATTCGCTACTGACTGTTCGAAACGAGGCATCCAGACTTTCTGTGACCATTAGCGTTGAAACAGAGGATGATACACTAAAGGCTGAAATTTTGAAAGTTGTTTCACAGAGAAATATTGCACTGTATTTTTCCTTCAGACAATCGCCCGAAAAACAAAACGGCTGTTATTAAAATCAAGGACAGAGGGATATGAAAGCAACTGAAATCGCTCAACCAGGGATGAATGCCAATTCGATTTTGCTCGGAGAATGAGATGGAACTAACCCACCTCCCCATCACCTTACCAACAGAAGTACACCGAAACGCCCATGGGAAGGAAAGCTTTCCTAAAGATTGGAAAAATACGTACCACATTCCCGCTTATAAGCAGGGTCATCGATAAGATACGCAAAACTGTTGTTGTTGTTATGGTCTTCAGTCCGGAGACTGGTTTGATGCAGCTCTCCACCCTACTCTCTCCTGAGACAGCCTCTTCATCTCCTGTAGAGAACGGCAACCCACATCTATGTGAATCTGCTTCCTGAATTCGCATCTTGGTCGCCTTCTGCGATTTTTACCGTATACATTACTCCGATGGTAAATTCACGTCCGTCGATGTCTAAGAACGTGTCCAACCAATCAATCCCTTCTTTTAGCCAAGACATGCCAGAAATTCATCTTCTCCCCGATGCTGTTCACTACCCACTGCCTTTATTGTTTAATTACAAAATATAATTCCTTCAGCATCACCTGATTTTCTTAGACTTTATGCCATGAACCCTTGTTTTGATCTTATTAATGTTCATCTGATACGCTTCTTTCAAGTCACTGTCGATTCCGTTCAACTGCTCTTCCAGGTCACTTGCTGTTTCTGATAGTATTACAATATGACCCTCAAATTATTTCTCGAAATTTATCCTGCAATACCTTCATAGTTTGCTCAGTGTACAAATTTAATAACATTGGAGAAAGGCTACAACCCTGTCTTACTCCCTCCCCAATTAATGCTTCATTTTCTTGCCCATCGACTTTAATAACTGCCGTCTGGTTTTCGTATAAGTTCTAAATAATCTTCCGCCCACCGCTGACTGCAGAATTTGAAGGAGGGTATTCCAACAAACATTGTCAAAAGCTTTCTCCAAATCTACAAAAGCTAGAAATGTAGATTTGCCTTTCCTTAATCTATCTTGTAAGATAAGTCGTAAGGTGAGTATTGCTTCCCAAGTTCCTACATGTCTTCTAAATCCAAACTGATCGGTTCAGAGGTTAGCTTCTACAAAATTTTACAATGCTTATCATAATTCCTTGTAATTGATAATATTACATTCTTCTTGAAGTCTGGGGGTATTTCGCCTGTCTCATACATCGTACACACAAGGTGAAACAGTTATTTCATTGCTGGATCACCACGAGTAGCTCATGGAATCTCATCAGTCAAGGCTGTTATTTAAACTGAGGTCTTTCAATTTTCTGTCGAATGCTTCTCTCAGTGTAGTAACTCCCATTTCATCATCATCTACTTCCTCTTCTCTTGCTGCAATACTTTCTCTAAATTCAATTTCTTCGTGGAGCCCCTCTATGCTCTTTCCACCTCTCAGCATTCCCTTCTTTGGTCAGAACCGGTACTCCATCTTAGTTCTTGATAATAATACGGCTGTTTTCTTTGTCTCTAATTGTCTATTTTTGTGTAGTCAATATCTATTTTCCCCTAGTTGTCTATTCTTGTAGAGACCTGCATTTTCTCTTCAGCCATTGTTGCTTAGCAATTTTGCATTTGTCAGTCTCATTTCTTAATCGCCTGTACTGCATTTTACGCGCTTTATTTACCACATTGTAGTATTTTATCTTTTCAGCAACTATATTCAGTATTTACTCTGATACCCAGGATTGTTGTAGATCTTGTCTTTCTACCTATTTGGACCTTTGCTAACTTCACTATTTCATCCCTCGAAGCTACCCATTCATTCTCTAATGCGTACTTCCCCCCTTTCTGTCAATTGCTGCCTAAAGATCCCTTGGAAACTTGCGAGTTTGTCACGTTTCTTCAGTTTATCCAGGTAACACCTCCTTATTTTGATACCTTTCTGTAGTCTTTTCAGTTTCAGTCTACAGTTCGTAAGCAATAAGAAATAGTACTGTATATGTCTTACAGTTCAAATCTGGATCCGAATCTATGTCAGAGGATAATTAAATCTTTCTGGTACCTTTTGGTGATCCCTAGTCCCTTTCACGCATACCCCCATCTTTCATTACTCTTAAACTAAGTGTTTGTTCTGATTAAATTATGTTCCATATTTTTTTTTTTCTTTTTCTTTTTCAAACTCGCAAGATCTTCACACCACAACACCAGACTCTCCTCACAAGTAGAGGGAAGTATGAGTGTCTAGCACAGCGATACGTTCAAGCATCGTTAATTAAAATTATTCATTATTTCAGAGGGGGGGAGGGAGTCTATTTGATATATGCCTTTGCGAACTAATTTGACGGAGCAGTAAAATATTTTTATGATTTTCTTTCTATTCGGTACACAGAACGTTGTTCGCAAAGTCATTGAATGCATTAGAGAAGCACTGACACTTACATGAGACCAAATTATGGGAAATAGATAAAGTGAATCTACCGAGGTCCATATTAACCTACTATTTTTCCGTCACTTCCTTTCCCACCAATCGGATTTCAGTCCCTCATTAGAATTTCTTCTCCTTTAACTATTTGAATAATTTCCTTCAGCTTTCTAACATCTCTTCGATCTTCTCATCATCGGCAGAGCTAGTTGACATATAAACTTATACTCTTGCGGTGGCTTCGCATTTGTCTTGTCTACGATATTGCAATCAAAGAGCTGCTCACACCTGGCTTCCTGTTTTCTAATTCATTATCAGACGTACTGTAATACCCTCTGCTGATTCTGTCTTTATAATCCTATAATCACCTGGCCAGATATCCTATTCATCTATCCATCGAACGTTTACTTTAGTCCCCTGAAAACCCGAAAACAACAACCGCACTTTACTAATCCTAACTATATCTAACTTTAATATGTGCATTTTCCTTTTTAAATTTTCTAACCTCCCTACCCTATTAGGGAATCTAACATTCCACAGTCCGATCCGTAGAATGTCAGTGTCGTCTTTCCTGACGACGACATCCTCCTGAGTAGTCCTTGCCCGCATATCCGAATGTGGTTCTATTTTACCTTCGGAATATTTTAACCGAGACGATGCCATCATCACATATTCATGAGTCCCCTGGAAAAGTAACATCTGTAGTTTCCCCTTAGTTTAAGCCGTTCCCAGCTACTGTAAAGCCCCTTTAGTTGATGTTACAGGCCAGCTGAGTCAATCATTTAGACTGTCGCCCTTGCAACTACTGAAAAGCTTGCTGCCCCTCTTCAGGAACTACAAATTTATCTGACATCTCCACATATACCCCTCCTCTGTAGTTCCACCTAAGGTAGGTCTATTTCAGATAGGCGAGCAACTTAACCTCTGCAGTGTGTATGGTTCATGCGCAAAAGTATAGGCCTGTATCTCTGAAATCGGTCAGCTGCAAGATTGTGGTACTCAATCTATGTCCGCTTATTATGACAGGACCGAAAATCCCGATTTTAAGAAGCAACGTAGCAAATATCATGTGAAAACCAGTTCGCGTTATTCATCCATGATATCCAGGAGGCAGTGAATACAGTATGACAGCTAAATGCCGTCATTCTGGACTTCCACCGTCGCCTGATACACAAAGTGCGAGCGTGTGGAATACCAGACCAACTGTGTCGGCGGAGCTAAGCGTTTCTGGAAAACAGTGCGCGGCCTGTCATTCACAACAGACACGAGTCTCCAGACGTGCCCCAGGGGAGAGGTAGAGGACCGGTGCTTGTTGCTGGAAGATAAAGATGCATATAAAACATCTCGTAGATAACATCTGAAGTTCAATCAGGCTTTATGCGGATGAAGCTGTAGTTTGACGAGAAACCGCAAATGACGGCAAGGCGTGAGAAGGACGCCAGCGTGGGACGGTCACTCCTCTCCCATCGGACGACAAACTCCTCTGTCAGTGCAGACCCAACTGTATTGTTGTATATGTGCATTGATAGTCTCCAGAACCTATAAAACCCGCAGTTTGCTTGATTTTATTTTGGTCGGAAAATAAAATTTTCATAAGAAATCTCAAGGGATTTATGTACTTACCTTGGATATTTCGAAAACAATGAGTGCATTTTACCAGTAGTTAAACGAAGAAATTATATTGTGTTGCTTTCTAGAAGCTGTACCCTCTTACCTCTAGGTAAAGCAAATGTTAGGACAGAACCCATTGCGGGATTTTTAAGTGACCGTGTGTGCACCTAAGAATAAGACACTCTTGATTTGCATCGGACTTTGGACGGACTCTTTGCTGAACGGGGAAAAAATGCTGTGCAGAAGAACTAATCAGTTTACCAAATGTTATTTGTACGGTCGCCAGACTGATTACGCAATAACATGTTCAAACTGTTATTCATAACCAGATTCAAATATTTTGTAAATATTACTTAAAAAAAAACTAGGTACAAACAAGCAGAAAGCGATAAGTTGTGGCCAAATAAAAACACTAGATTTCTATGGAAATCAAAGCAATATAAATCACTTGTTTACTACTTAAATATAGCCCTGAATATGAAAGAAGTGTTTGCAATTTATCAAACAATAAAAAATTTTTGGACATAGGTGCCCCTAGTTCAGTCACTTCTGGACTGCACACATAAATTACACAAAATTACGAACCACAAACCCATATTGAACTACCCTTTGATTGAACATTGTATTAATAATTTTACTACGGTCGGGGTTTCGAATCCCCCCTCGGGCATGGATATTTGTGCCCTCTTTAGTATAAGGTAGTTCATAAGTAGTTTGTAAGTTTAGGGACTGATGATCCCGTAGTTAAGTCCCATAAGCTTAACAGATATTTGAACATTGGAATAATTTTACGGAAATTTTACTGACAGATTTTCTAAAGATATTGTGGTAGCCCTGAAACTGGTATAGTACACTTTTCCACGGTTTTCATTAATTTCGAGCAGCAATAACTATATTTGCAGTTCCTTTAAGCTAGTTTATTACTTTTAATATGTACTATTGTCATTAATTTTACTTTTATAAAATTGAAGAGAAAGATATACCGTACTTCAGATTTGATGCAATATTTTACGATTACCAATTTATCAATACTGGCACTGTAAATCATTCACTGTTATTTCGGTAATTGTGAAGGACTCTTGTACTTGCACCCGTTACGATAAATCTCGAACGCGTGATCACACTTCCATATATGGTGCATGTCGATACGTACCAAGATGACGGGAGATTCTGATTTATTAATGCAATTCATAAGCGAGATATTTGGAGAAAATAAAAGTGCTGTTGCTGCTCTATGGTTGACCGGTTGTTCCGGAAGTTAATTATCGTCGTAATGTAGGGACCATAAAATGTTGGGAATAGTGTTTCGTGTTCACCATGAAGAAGTAACTGTGGCATCAAATGTTTATGCATTCAATTTTCCATTTATTACGCGGATAATTAAGTTACTCAACGGACGAAGGTACATACAAGAACCTGCCAACCATAGAGCAGGAACAGGATTAATTATTTACTTCGTGGGCAGAAAATCTATGAATACACGCAAACATTCAAAAAAAAAAAAAAAAAAAAAAAAGTTCAATTGTTTTGTTAAGCTTATGGGACTTACCTACGGGGTCATCAGTCCCTAAACTTACAAACTACTTATGAACTACTTACGAACTAGGACGGCACAAATATCCATGCCCGAGGGGGGATTCGAACCCCCGACCGTAGTGGCCGTGCAGACCGTTACTGGAGCGCCTCAGTCACCTCGGCTACCGCGGCCGGCGCAAACATTCAATAACAGCGTATATCGAAGTGTGGTTGCGAGTTCGAGATTTATCGAAACGGGTGCCTGTGGAAGCGTCCTTCACAGTTTCCGTTATTTCAATCAGGTCGTTTTAATTGTCTCTCATTTAATTTTAAATATGAAGTGCAATCTTATAAAATGATTTCCAGTCCATGGTGTACAGCAATCAGTGAGAATAAATATTCCTTCAGAAAAAAAGCCGTCTTGATTATCTGTAAATTCTGTCACGCAGATAACCTGAAGATGCCCTGCTGAAGGGCGAAACGCGTCATTAATTAACAAAACAATTTGCAATCAAGACGGTTTTTTACTGAAAGAAAGTCCAATCCTTGATTAGTAAGTAAACAAAATGCAATAGTTTCTTACTACTTTTCAACTATCTATAACAAAAATGGAACTAATCACTTCAAATTATTAATTAGCTCATTAAGAAAAATGTTTAATTTTTCATCTGTTCTCATTGAGGACACACTAGGGTAGGACCCTGACGAGGTAAGTGATAGAGATAAATGTGAGTTATCACAAATTATCAGTTTAATTCACTGATTATTGAAAGTAATCGCAACTTTTAATCTGATTCATTCGCGCTACAATACTAAAAATAAATACCCCTGTCAAGTATCCCGCGCTGCAGACGAGCTGTTGCGTGCTTGCACCACTACAGGCAAATCGTCGTGAACAGTGGCTCTTGCTGTGTGGCAATGCATTCTCATCGTGGACATGAATAAATTTACATTGTGCCCATTATTGAATGCAGCGATGGAATAGTCAGTCTACCAGCCTAACTTTTGGAAACTCTTGATACAATTCCATGCGTCCGCTTCGCTGCCTCGCTTACGTCTCGCCACACGTGTTTCACGCACTGGCTGTCTACACTCGACTCTCTCGTTCAGCCACACTGCAAAACCTGAAACACTAAAAACGTAAAAATCGAAATATTGTAAAACATAATCATGAATATTTTACAGGCCACAGTAGACGCCTCACAAATAAAGACGGAACGCATATGGCGAAATAAACTTGTACTATTCAGACGCATGGACTCCTTACACAAACAAATATCTGCATTATAAGAAAGCAACCACGGAAAGAAAGGACGTAAAAGAAATGACGGATCTATTAGTGTCTAGCATTGCTTTTTCTGTTTTGATTGTGTGCAGAAGGTCGTCCTCTTCAACTTTCTCTTTCACTGATGAGTTAAGAACATCAAATCCACAGCACGTATTTTTTTTTTTTTTTTTTTTTTTTTTTTTTTTTTTTTTTCTGACCTCTTCGACACATCAATATAAATTTTTAGCTGTTCGAATGTTTACTGATATGCTCGAAATCGTTTTCCAAACAGGTTCGTCGTACAGTCAAGAGACATAGGTCACGCGCGAGTTTTTCGTACATCATCTGGTAAATTTTGGCCAGCAGATTGTCCGACGGATTTGTTGTTGCTGCAAGAGCTAAGTATTCGTGTGCGTGTTGTTTACTAGTATGTGCAGTTGAGGCGATTTTTAATTTGATTATAACTGATGCTGGAGATCGTCCAGCTGACTGTTCTACACCAGCTCGACGTAGTGGCGGGCAAAGGAGTTACAAGGCGTCAGCGAAGTCAGAGCTGGGAAGCGGCCGTCGCTTGAAGTGTGGTGGGCCGGCCAGGCCGCTGGCGAGTGTCGACGAGGCGCGGCCGTGCTGGCGGAGTCAGCACGTCCTGCACGTATCCACCGGCTGCGTAGGTCGATTCTGTCTTCCAGTTAATCTGTGAGCTACTTAATTCATCGCAAGTGTCGTCACTCTTTGTTCTGAGCTACTGAATCGGGTGGACAGGTTCCTGATTCCTGTACTCATGTCCGTATTCCCAGTTGTCATTTCGGTACGTTCAGTCTAATGTTTAAGGAGCTTAGCGTGCAAAAATTATTACCTGGAAACAAAAAAATATAAGCGTGTAGGAAATTAAATTTGGAATAGGGTTTCTATTAAATAAAACTGGAAGCACGATGGCAAAATCAGCAAAAAAAAAAAAAAAAAAAAAAAAAAAAAACCTGTCGATTGGGGTTTATATATATATATCGGAAAAAACACGTAAGCAAACTTTTAAAACTAAATTTTTTATAACTCGCAAGCACTGACGTTACCCAACTTGTTATTTACTGTAATTATGACACGAAATAATACAAGAAAGTAATAAGGTTCAGTACTTTTCGAGATATATCGAAATTTCAAAAAAGGGACGTGTAGAGTAGCTCGGTGCTCGTCTGTTTTCTTCGTGGAGAGTTGCAATATCATGCTATTAAAAAAAATTTTAGATTTTGTTAATTATAAGAATCAAAAAATTACTTCGTAAAACTTGCATTTTTTTGGACCTCTTTTCCTCAATTGACTATTTCTATTTCAATTTTATGAAATGAGGTGTTAAAGATATTTGTTACCAACATTTTGTCAGAGATTTTAAAACAAACACGCCGCGGTGGCGTTGCCGAGAGGTCTAAAGCACCTCGCTGCGGAGCGCGCGGTTGCTCCCCGTGGAGGTTCGAGTCCTGCCTGGGGCATGGGTGTGTGTGTGTCTGTTCGTAGGTTAAGTTACCTAGGTTTAATTAGTTTGTAAGCTACGGACTGATGACCATGCAGTTTGGTCCGATGGATTTACAAACATTTGAACTTTTTTTGTTTTTTTGTTTTTTGTTTTTGAAAACAAATACAGTTGTTTTATGACTTTTCAGAGCGGAGATAAATCTTTAACATAAAAAAATTCTAGAGGACGTAATTAACATTTTATAGCAATGTGCTTCGTGTAGCTTAATAATGAATGCGTATAGAAGTGATACCAAATACTTGGATATGTTGCACTGTTTTCTAGTATTACTAACCAACTGGTAAAGTGAAGCGTGCAAGCGCGTAGTGACTTTAGCTAGAGAGGGCGGGAGGTCGTTGTGAAATGGGAACGGGAAAGGTAAGTCCAAGAATTCTGTCATGACTTAATGTGAACTTTGCGTAAACTGTTCCACAAAAACAAAAACAAAAATGATCGTACAGGAAATTAAATTTGAAGCAGGGTTTGTAATTAATGAAAATTCATATTTTTAAATTTTCATAACATGACATGTTTCATTTGGAGTTGCGTTTTTGTGTTACAAATATTGCAGATGACATTTTAGCGAAGTTGCTAAAAATGACTATACTTTGAAAACTGGTTGCGGCCAAATGGCTGTACTAATTTTGACATGTGAATGTCACATTTAATGCTGTATATTTTGGTTAGGATAAAATCTTCAGTAGGTTGCATAATTTCCGAGTAATAGGCGAAAATCTGTAGAAACTACCAGAATTTCGCTTTTCTTTCCCTTCGAAACTTGTTCCAATGGTTTTGAAAGTCGAAAACTTGGATTCTACGTACTCTCAACCTTGTACACAATATAAATAAAATCTTCTATCCCATGCTCGAAAGCAAAAGGTCTTATCTTTTTTAAATTTTTTGACGCCGTTAATGGATAAGTGTGGGCCGTATAGAATACGCGCCAGTCTCTTCCGCCCCCCTCCCCCCGTCCCACCCTCCCCCGATCACCTAATCAAAGGGTCACTCCTCCGCTCTCGCTCAAGGCGCTTCACGCTTCTTTAGTAGTACTACAAAACAATGCAACATAGTATTTTTCTCACTAGAGTAAGTATTCAATATTAAGCTACATGAAGTACAACGCTATAAAATGTTAATTACGTCCTACAGAATTTTTTTACGATAAATATTTCTCTCGGCTCCAGAATGTCGTAGAATAACGTTATTTGTTTTAAAAACTCTGACAAAATGTCAGTAATATATTTCTTTAACAGTTCCTTTCATAACATTAATATAGAAATAGTCATTTGAAGAAAACAGGTCCAAAAAAGTTAAAGTTTTTCATAGTCATTTTTTGTTACTTATAATCAATACCATGATATTACAACTCTTAAAGAAGAAAACAAACGAAAAACCGTTACTCTAGGTCGATTCCCCAAGCAACTCTAGCCAATTTTCCAGAAAGCCTCTTTTTCAAAATAGCCGCTATATATATAAAAAATACTGAACATTTATAATTTTTTCGGAAAAGTACTTTTTTGTATTATTTCGTGTCATACTTGCGGCTAATAATAAGCTTGGAAACGTGAATGTTGGCGAGGTATAAGGAATTTACTTTTTAACATTTTCCCACCTGACATACCGTTTTTTTATTTATTTCAGTAAAACCTTTCAATTCTACAAATTGTTTTGGCAAATTTCACTTTCTTGGCTCGAGTTTCATTACATAGAAACACTATTTTCAATTTAAGTTCCTATAGGCTCATACTTTTTGTTTCCATGTAATAATTTTAGCAAATTTAACATTACGCCTCCACAGAATGCTTGGTCTATTACTGTCTAAAGGTATTGAATCTTGCAAATTAAAATTATCTGACGCACTTCTACTCTGAATATATGCGCGCCTGTTTAGTTCACTGGACACCGTGTTAGGAAAATGTCCTACCTCTGGTCCTGCCGGTCGGGCCCGTACACAGCGGGGGTCTGGAAGCACAGGAGGCCCCGACCCCTACCCTTCCCCCATGAAACTTTTGGACTTGCGCTAGATACATTGTCATTTTTCTCATACTAATGCATTTTCTTGATAATATTAATGCATCATTTGACTACAAGTCAAGTCAAGCAGTGAATAAGTTTCCGGCCGCGGTGGCCGAGGGGCCTGCGGTGCGGCAGTCATGGTCTGCACGGCCACTATGGTCGAGGGTTTGAATCCCCTCCTCGGGCATGGATACTTGTGCCGTCCGTAGTGTTAGCTAGTTCATAAGAGGTTTGTAAGTTCATGGACTGATGACCCCGTAGTTAAGTCCCGTAAGATCTACAAACATTTGAATATTTGAATCAGTTGAAAAGCAGCAGGCGAAAATTCACGTATTTATTATGAGGCTTCAACCCTGGACAATCAGAGTGTATTGTGAAGAGTTTCATAAAATTTCCAAAACTGTATTTGCATAAACATTTCTGTGTAGCTGAAAATAGTTCACACAAGTACAAATTTGATGCAGTTAACATATTAGTGGTGTCATATTTAACCATGAAAGGAAGAAGTTAGGTGCGATACGGGTATGCCTGGTGTACAACAGAAAGGTATAGTCTCAAAGGGTCTTAGTCTTTGTTCGAAATCGTGTAAAAGTATACAAATAAAAGAAAAAAAGTTTAAATGTTTGTTAAGCTTAAGGGACTTAACTGCGGCATCATCAGTTTCTAAACTTACAAACTACTTATGAACTACACAAACATCCATGTCAGAGGGGGATTCGAGCCCCCGACGGTAAACGGCCTCTCGAATCGGAGTATAGCGCCTCAATGCGCTCGACCGTTCCGCTCGTGGCTATACAAATCACTTTAAAAATATGCCTAGATAGTCTACTTGACTTTTGCATCATCTACGTACAGAAATGCAGTTCAGAATCCCTCGGTACAGTCGAGGATAAAAGGAAGTGAGTCTGGTACGGCATCATTGCTACTGTGCAGCGATCTTACTTTGCTTCTCAGACCGAGGACATTCCGTGATACAACATACTCATTACCTCATGATAATAAAGAGCTATTTGTGCTGCACAAGAATATATTTTCTGAACCTGTGTCTGTTATACCTTACTTGATGACAAAAATTTAATTACTGTTTATTTTAAATAAATTTTACAACGAGGTCAAGGGAACTTATGTAATACGAAGGGCAGTTTCGCTGGAAAGACATGAAATTAGGCCTCTACGTTGCCACAACGAGTGGTGAAAGGAACTAGATGTTTCCATGTTTATGAATGTGATATCATCTTATCTACCAGCCATTAAAAATTAACCTATCAATAATGGAAATCAAAACATAGTAGTAACGTAGTGTGTAAATAGCGTTGGTTACTGACATTGTTATTAGTTGTATTGACTCATTATTCTTTATTGTTCAAAAGAATTATATGCGTTTGTTTCTATTTTGTATGTGTATAAGAAAAATATTTGACAAATGAGGAAGCTACTGTGTCTAAACTTTTACGTTTTCTACATTCTCGCATTGAAGGTAACATGAAAGACTTACTGATATTACTTTTAAATCGAATTATAAAAGACGTCATAAGTTTTTCATTTAAAATGGTGTTTTTGCAATAAGGAGTGGAATATGTTTAACATTACGTAACATCTGGATTTTAAGAATGTTTCTTAAAAATCACCTAATACTGTATACGTCACTTTCATTTTGAATTTTGTATGAGAGTTTATTTAGACTAATATCTGAGCAACGAGTCTCAGAATCGCATGATTTCATTACATGACGGTGAATTTATCATTAATATAACGTGGAGCCCTTCTTTACCAAAGTGGCGAATTTGCACAAATCATTAACTTGACGCCTACTTTAGTGACAGAAATATGAAAAACCGCAATTTACGCCAGGTCTCGTGCTGTTTCAGATTTGAAAGAAATATAGCTGTTAATGCGAGAGTAGTTACGTCACAGCGGTGTCGCATTCAGTGGGTATGTGGAGCATGAAACACGCAAACAATGCCTCTGCTGTCGCCGTCTTGGAAACCACCCTGAACTTGCGCCTGGGAACAAAAGCTGCTTTGCCCTCAGCATACATTAGGCGAGTTGCGCTGTGCGAAAGTGCATTTCCGTGTAATAAGGCGGCTTTTCTCGTTTGGACATTCATTGAGAATCCTGTCTTTGTAACAGGTACTTTTAGTTGATTTTATGAAAAATCATTTTTAGTAACTGCAAAATGTTCATTACTTGCTCATATAGTTTTCTCCACGTAAAGATTGCCTTTTCGTCTTAATAGTCATTTAGTGTGTGTTGAGAATAATGCCCATTATTTGTGACTAGATGGTAGATGTTTAAGTTTCTGTTCTCCTTTAGGAGTCAAGGATGGATTGTATATACATTGATATTATTTAGCGACATTATTTTTGAATATGCTGTCGATAAACTTACCTTCTTTTTTGGGAGGAAAATGTGACTGAACTTCATGCGGACTTTGTTTTAGATCAATTTGTTCCTTTATAAGGTCATTTTTGAGTGTTTCTAATTCTTCTCAATTACTCATAATACGTGTTATAGACATTTTATGTAAAATTTGTAAGGTTTTTTCCACGTTATCTTCCTATAGATTATATTTTCAAGACGTAAACAGATTTTTGGCTGATTGCTTTCGTATGCTGTCATATTTCCTTTGAATCTAATGAATATTGTACGTGGTTCGTGGTGGTAACATGATTCAAGAATGTAAAAAGGACATGTCATAATACTATTCCTATTGGCAAGAATGCCATTGAAATTATTGTTCAAAAGAAAAAAAGGCGGGAAAACCTATTACGAAAACGAAATCAGCAGAACTGATCGACCTAAATTTAGAGATGGATCTATCAAGATTTTGCGAAACAAGAAAAGCATCAGAATCACATAAGAAGAAAGATTGACGTTCTATCTTCCTCACAAAAAGGGCACACTTTTGTTTGTAAGTATACTTAACTGTGTGTCTTACGCTTTATTCGATAACAATTTAACAATATATTGCTTATTATGATCCATAACAATTGTTTACAGTACCACTTTTGTGGCAATTAGTGTTTATGGCGTTTTGAATCTTCTATCATTTATGCTTGTTTCTGTAAAAAGAAATTGTATTTACGTGTATATAAAATCGGCTATCTGTATACGTGAAAGGTGTATATTGGTTTACTCATCAGAATACATTAGCATTCTTAGGTTAACACTTTCACTAAACAGTTTTGTTTCATTTATTCAGTTTATTTTTCCTTTTTTTCTTTTTTTCCCACTTAGCACTATTTTACTCACAGAATTCTTCATATGATTTTTGACCAATTTCGTCTTTGATATTGTTAAAAAAGTTGTCTCTTTCTTTTTCATGAAACATTCCTTCAAAAGTATTCTGTAACGGGTGGCTCTGTTTCATCATGTGACTACCATTTTTGCTTTCACTCTTCCTATGTACCCTACCAGCGTTCTATCCTGATCCATGCAGCTTCTTTTCGTTATTATTCTGCAAATACACATATCCATTGTCTCTAGTCTCTTTTCTCTACCTTTCTCAGCAACCATGTTTCACAACTGTATATTAAGACACTGCAAACAAAATTTTTGTCACACTTTTTCCAAATTTAGAGGCTTGTTTAGCCTGTAGGTAGTTTCCTTTTATTTTGGAATGGTTCTGTAAAGAAGGCTTTTCTTCTACTTGTATCTGTGATACCTTTATTATCTTCAATGACTGTGCTCCACGAATAATAGAAACTCGCAACGTGTTTTAGAACGTTTTCTTCTAGTTGAATATAAATTTAATTTTGTATTCCATACCACCATAGTTCTTGTTTTCTTTTTATTCATTTATAGATTATATTGTCTTTGTATTTTCGCAAATGCTATCAACATTAAAAGGCTTACTATCTCTTTTATTGAGTCAGAAAATATCCTCTGCAAATCGGATATAGTGTTTGCGTTCACTGTTACTTTAATTCCTTTTGTTATTCTTTTATACATTACAATGGTTTTTTTAATAAATAAACAAATATGGGGATGTAGTCAATCCTACGTTACTTACCACGTTCGTTTTGTTCTTCATGCGATTCGCTTCAGTTTCCTTTTATACGGGTTCCAAATTCATATTCTATATGTGCTATAATTTCCCTCACTATTTGGAGTAAGTTTCCAATTAACAATATCAAAAGCTTATTGTGAATATTTAAATGTCACGTATGATTTCCTGTTAACTCCAATTCCCCTTTCTAATACCATCGTCAGAGGTACTTCCCTTTCCAAATGGTATAAACAGAACAATTTTTGTTTTCCTCGCTATCCTGAAAGTGGAAATCCGTGCGACAAACGCTGCGAGTTTTGCCGATGTTGGTATTTGTTTACGAGGTTTGTGAAAATGTAGAAATTGTGTCCTGAATATATTTACCCGCTCGTTGAAGGAATACCGTCGTATTGTTATCATCTGGCATTTTCTTCTTTGGAGTGGATACTTGAATTCCACTGCAATCGGTTTCGCGCCCTTCATTAGATAATTTTCCAACTATCCTACTACTCCAAAATTTCTGCGGCGCGTTCCCTCCCTTTCTCCGCAGGAACGAATCGTGCGCTCTCGTTCTCATTGTCAACGAAGTTCATACCGTGCCCGCAAGCAGTCTAGCCTGCCAGTGAAGACAGTGACATACTTCACCTTCCACTGGTCGCACTGCGACGTAACCACACGCGCACTTTCTCCGGAGCGCGCCTGTGCCTCGTTATGTGACCTGTTCGTAACTTCCCACTACGGACGCATGAGAACTTGGCCATGACGGATAGTACAATGGTCTGAGTTTCCGATCACATCCGCTGTGCTAATGCTACGAGTCAAAAGGCCTTTCTCACGCGTCTCGTGCTTGGGTCCCTCACAACACTGACGGAAGTAAACATTAGCCACGCTCTTAACAGGCACATAATATTGTTAAAACACAGTCTCAAAGAGACAGCCGCTGAAATCTGTGATGGACATCTGAAGCGATGCAAGCGCTCCAGGTGGCCAACATGTAGAAAGACAAAGAGGGGTTTACTATTTTTCAGTGCTGTTACTTTCGTATTTCTACTCACATGCACCTCTACGTAATTCCTCTGCGCATCACATTTAAATGTATGGCAGGTGTATGGCATGTGTATGGCAGGTGTTAACAAAATATGCCAGCCTTCGGAGGAGAAAGTTGGTGAAAGAAATTTCGCAAACAAATCTCGCCGCAACGAATAACGCCTTTTTGTAAGGATATACACCCAAAATTGTGAAAACTTTCCGTGACACATCATCCCCTATATCGCGATGATACAAAACGAGCTGCCCCTCTCTGAACCTTCTCCATATCCTTCGTCAGTCCCACTTGGTCGGGATCCCCAAGTGCGCAGCATTAAAATAGGACGCACAAGTGTAGTGTAAATGACAGCAACATCCACGATGAATCTTAGAGAACTGTCAGATTGTCTAGTGAATCCTTTATAAAGACAATGAATCGCAGCGGTATATTATATTTTCCTGGCGAACACCAGACATTACCGCTGTTCTACTCAACGACTTAGCTCCTTACTTAACAGCCACATAAAACCGCTCTCTCAAAGAAGGATCTGTACCAAAAGATTGGAAACTTGCACAGGTTACACCTATATTCAAGAATGGCCGCAGGAGTAACCCAATAAACTACAGGCCTATTTCATTGACGTCAATTTGCAGCAGGGTTTTGGAACATACCCTGTATTCAAACATTAGGAATTATCTCGAACAGAATTATCTATTCACCAAAGGTCAACACGGATTTAGAAAATATCGTTCATGCGAAACACAACTAGCTCTTTACTCACACGAAGTGATGAGTGCTATCGACAAGGGTTCGCAAATCGATTCCGTATTTCTTGATTTTCAGAAGGCTTTTGACACCGTACATCACAAACGGCTTTTAATCAAATTGCTTGGTTATGATATATCGCCGCAAATTTGCGACTGGATAGGGGAATTCCTGTCAGAGAGGTCACAGTTTGTAGTAATCGATGTTAAAGCATCGTCTAAGACTGATATCAGTCGTTCCACAGGACAGTGTTATTTGTTCTCAGCTGTTCCTTATCTACATAAACGATTTGGGAGAAAATCTAAGTAGCTGTCTTAGGTTGTTTCGGGATGACGTCGTCATTTACCGTCTAGTAAAATCATCTGAAGATCGAAACGAACTGCAGAACGATCTGAATAAGATGTCACCATGGTGTAATAATTGGCAATTAACTCTAAATAATGAGAAGTGTGAAGTAGTCCACATGAGTACGAAAAGAAATCCGTTAAGCTTTGTTTACAAGATATCAATCAAAAGTGAAGGCTGTAAACTCCACACAATATCTAGGCATTACTACTACTTCAGACTTAAAGTGGAAAGAACACGTAGATAATGTCGTGGGAAAGGCGAACCAGAGACTGCGTTTTATTGGCATAACGCTTAAAAGATGCAACAGAACTACAAAAGAAACTGCATACACTACGCTTGTCTGTCCTTTTTTGGAGTATTGCTGCCCAGTGTGGGATCCTTATCAGATGGGTGTCACGGAGGACATCGAAAGCGTCCAAAGAAGGGCAGCTCCTTTTGTATTGTCATGATACAGGGGAGACAGCTTACGGAAATAATACAGGGTCTGGGATGGGAATCATTACAACAACGGCGCTTATCGCTGCGGCGACGGCTACTTACGAAACTCCAATAGCCAACATTCTCCTCCAAATGCGAAAATATATTGTTGACTATCACTTACATAAGTAGAAATGATAATCAGAATAAAATACGAGAAATCAGAGCTCGAATGGTGAGATTCAGGTGTTCTTCCTTCCCTCGCGCTATTCAAGAATGGAATGGGAGATGAATAGTATAAAAGTGGTTCGATGAAACCTCTGGCAGACATTTATATGTGATTTGCAGAGTATCCTATGTAGATGTAGAAATTAGTATGTACTGTGTCCATTTTGACAGGAAATCGCGAATCCAGTCGTACAATTGTGCCGATATTGCATAAAAGTGCAAATTCATGAAAAGTAGCTTGGTAGGTACAGTGTCAATAGCCGAACGACGGAAATCTAGAAATATGAAGTCTGTTTGAGACTCTTGTCTATAACACTCGTAACTCTATGTGAGTAAAGAGCTGTGTTCCGCAAGATCAATACTTTTTAATCTTTATGGATTCGGCTGAATAGGTCGTTCTCTTCCAGGTATTTTATAATTTTGAAAAACGTGTATTTGCCAAAATCCTGCAGCTAACGGACATCTATGATATAGATCTGTAATTCTGCAGACCAGCCCTGAAACGACCTGTGAAACTTTCCAATTGTTGGGTACGTATGCTTCACCGAGCAAGCGGTTGAATATGATACATAGGTATATTGCCGCAGAATACTCTGTAAGGGACGTAATTGGTATAGAATATGGACCGAATGATTTGTTTTGTTAAGTCATTTAAGTTGCTATAATACTCAATGAATATCTATTTCTAAATTGCGCGAGCTGACAGCTTTTCTTTTTTCGACTTCTGGAGTAGAAAATTTGTAACACAAAATGAAAATTTAATGAAAGTAATAAATCGTCTTCTTTAAATGTCATATAGTAAACAAATATGAGTGCACTGTAAGACCTAAGACTCGCAAAAACAGATTCTACACGCATCGTCCAAAAACATTTCAAGAGAAGAACTGAATTGTAACTTGATGTGTTCAGAAGGAACTGATTATGATTAAAAACGACTTCTTGGTGTGTGGTTTAACGTTCCGTAATTTTATTTATTTATTTTACTAGATTCCTGAGTTGTAACACATTCGAAATAAGTCACTATTTTTATGTTCTTGGAGGCTAGGTGGTACATTATACGTCGTTTCTACCTTTTCCCTGTTCTTGTGTCTTACATGTACCTACCATGTTTATCTCGTCTAATTAATAGGTATCAAAATGTATAACCACAAAAAAACTGACTGGGTGATATTAACAGTTTGTTCGCAGTTAATACAATTCATTGCAACTTGGCGTTCACTTACTGAAGCCAGCAGGCAACCGCAGAAAGTATATCTGGATACATGACTGTAATATTTGAGAGATTGAAACTAAATGGGCTCTGTTGAAGACGTTTACTATCTACAGTCGATAACGTTCGGACTTTTCTTTCATACACAGCTGATATTGTGAAGTGTTGGTTAACAGTTCGAGGTTTTCCTGAGGATTCTACAAACGAATTAAAATATTGATTTTCTTACGTGCCTGATAGTACGACTGACCACCAAAATTGAACACTTGCTGCTGGTAATACTATTGTCTAACTTCTCAGAATTCTTTGAAAAACGGAAAATATATTCGAATTTCATTTCTGATAAGTGCTGCAGTTTATAGAGCCTCAATAAGCTAAGAAATACGACTGAATATTCATTACGTCGCTCCGCTCCAAATAAGAAC
Organism: Locusta migratoria; assembly: GCA_026315105.1. Lineage (NCBI taxonomy): Eukaryota > Metazoa > Arthropoda > Insecta > Orthoptera > Acrididae > Locusta > Locusta migratoria. The sequence continues at coordinate 27,822,253 of CM048745.1, read as the reverse complement.
ACAATGCACAGTAAACTCGCCGATTGGCAGCGCAGCAGTTCAGAACTTGGAGAAAATCTCTGTGTGTATGGCGTCTCTTGCGTTGGACTCTGGTGAAATCCTGTTCTGGACGTTGAAGACCACACGAATGATTGTCACGTCCATACCATGAAGTACGATGTTTCATTTGTTGCAGGCATGGACGGCATGGATATATTTAGTATGCATGGAAATAAATGTGGGACAAAGTTTTCCGATGTGTAGGCGTTGTTTATGTATTTCTGAACTCCACAATTATACTCGAAACATCAGGTTACCAGCTGTGTTTGAACATATCGCATGCATTTACAATTAATGATGATGCAACATAATGATCTTCTTCTTTATATATTAAGTTTCCCTAAGACCAAGAAAAAATTGAACAGATATAAAGAATGTTTCCATTATACAGAATTAGAGTTATTTAAAAATTTCTTTCGATTAGGGTCAGCACTGACGTTTTTATTATTATTATTAGCGAATGTCCACATGGGAGAAAGATAAGCAGCTGATTTATAAATATTCCTTAAGGTTCTTTTTACTTTCCCAATATTTCTTCAGTTTCTCCCCAAAGGCCTTCTTTCTTTCTTAGGTCCACTTTGATCGGTATGGTTTTGGTGGCATCTCTGAAATAAACTTCCAGTTGTCAATTTTTCTTCTGGATGTATCCCTGTCTGATGTGTTTGTTATGTCAATTTTTTCTTTTGTAAAATCCTTCTTAACGTCAATTACCCAAGGTATTGTTGCTTTAAGTGATGCTACATAGTCCAGTAGACGTTTAGTTAACCTGTTTCCAGGTAATCTGTGTAGGTGTCCATAAAATTTCATTTGTCTCTTTCTGATGTCAGTTTCGATATTTTATAGTTTTTCGGTTGTCTCGATGGTCTGCAGTCTCTATCCATCTTGTGTGTATCGTGGTCCCAGAATTTTCCTAATAATTTTTCTCTCTACTTCTTTAATTTCTTCTAAATTTAGTTTCCTAATCAGTGAGAGCGTTTCACTTTCATAAGTGACTGTAGGTTTGATAACTTTGTTGTAGTGTCTGATTTTAGTTCCTTTTGACAGGCATTTTTGTTGTATATTTTTTGAACAATCCCGAATGCTTTCTTTATTTTCTGTAATCGATGGTTTTGTGCTATTTTCTCGAGTCCTGTTGGTTCAATAACTTCACCGAGATACTTAAAGTGTTTGACTCTGTTGATTTCACCATAATTTGTTTTGAGTTTCGGAATATCTAATTTGGAGCAAATAAATTCAGTCTTCACAAAGGAGATTTGCAGGCCAACCTTCTCTGCACATTCTTTGCGGATTTCAATTTGTTTCATTGCGGTTTATTCACTGTCAGTGATAATTTCTAGGTCATCTGCAAACGCTAAATAAGGGATGTTCAATTGTCCTTTACCTCTTCCTAGTTCAATTAGCTTCCGGAATTGTTTTTCCTTAGTTCGATTTCCCATTCTTTCATTACTTTGACTAAAGCTATGTTGAATAATAGTGGCGAGATCCCATCTCCTTGTCTTACTCCTGTTTTGATTAAAAACGGTACCGAAAATTCATCTATGAATTTAATTTCTGATTTCGTTTCTGTCAGTGTTTGTTCAATTAGTTTTCGGGTTTTGCTGTCTAGTCCACGTTCTTCGAAAATGTTAAATAGAGACTGTCTGTCTATAGTGTCATATGCTTTCTTAAAATCAACGAATATGCACGCTATTGGTTTAGACCGGATTGCTGTAATTTTTAAAATAGCTTTAAGGTTAAAGATCTGTTCAGGGCATGATCTAATAGGTCGAAAGCCTTCTTGGTAGTCTGAAATTGTGGGTTCTAGTTGTTCTTGTGCCTTCTTTAGCAGACATGCGGATAAAATTTTATGGGTGACAGGTAGTTGTTTACGTCTGTTTGGGCCAAGGTTCTTCAATAGATCAGCTACAATTCCATCCTCTCCTGATTATTATTGAGCTTCTTTATGTGGCTACATATTTCTTCCTGAGTTGGTGCTAGTGAAGTTTCATTTTGTGTATTCTGGTAGTAATCTGGGGAATCTTGTATTCGGTTGTGGGCAGTTTAGAAGTTGTGAGAAATATTTAGCTATTTCTTGGCAATTTTCTTTGTTAGTTAGTGCCAATTTTCAATTCTCTTTCGTGAAACCGAGGTTTCGTGGAATGTATCCTTTGATTTGATTTGCGCACATTTTGTAAAAATCTTGGGTGTTGTGGTTCCTGAAGCCATCTTCAATTGAATTTAGCTGTTTGTTAAGATATTTTCTTTTAGTTAGTCTAAGTATTTTAGCTGTTTGTTTTCTCACTTCGAAAACTGTCTGTTGCGTGGTTTCTGATTTGTCACAATTGTAATTTAGGAAGGCACGTTGTTTCTCTTCTATTGCATTATCACAAATTGAATTCCACCATGGGTATTTCGAAATTTTCTTTAATGGGATCAGTTCTCTTGCTTTCTGTACAATTTTTTTTGGAAATCTCTCCAGTTGTTTGTAGGTTGCTTTTTCCACACTTCTGTAATTTTTGATTTTTGGATTTTTTCAAATCAAATTTGGGAATTAGTGGGGTTTTCTTTCCGTCTTTCCTTTTTGGAGTGAATTTAATTTTCACTCTGGAAAGATAGTGGTCAGAATCTATATTTGCACCTCTGCGGACTTGAACGTCGTGTATTTCTTTTTGGAAATCATAGGAAATCGTAACATGGTCTATTTGAAATTCCCCTAGCTGAAGGTAGGGAATCGCCATGTTTCTGTTTCTTAGGGTCCTTTCGAAATAATGTTGATTTTTAAGTTGTTTTGCTGGCACATCTCGATGAGCCTCATGCTATTCTTGTTCGTGAATTTGTGTTCAGGGTAGTTGCCGACTGTTTATATATATATATATATATATATATATATATATATATATATATATATATATATATATATCCTCTCTTTGCCAATTAATATTTTAACTTTATTCTCCAGCCCCATGAACCAGACACATTGCCGAGGTGGGGTGGCTTGCGTGCCTCAAGATGCAGACAGCCGTATCGTAAGTGTAACCACAGCGGAGGGGCATCTGTGGAGAGGACAGACAAACGTGTGGTTCCTGAAGAGGGGCAGCAGCCTTTTCTGTAGTCTGGATGGTTGACTGAGCTGGCCTTGTAACATCAGCTAATGTGGCTTTGCCACACAGCTACTGCGAAAGGCTGAAAGTAAGGGGAAACTACAGCCGTCACTTTTCCCGAAAACAGCTCTACTGTATGAAAATATGATGATAGCATCCTCTCGGGTAAAATATTCCGGAGATAACATAGTCTCCCATTCGGATGTCTGGGCGGGGACTTCTCAGGAGGATGTTGTCATCAGCAAAGACAATACTGGCATTCTATGGATCGGAGCGTGTAATGTTAGATCCCTTAATCGGGTAGGAAAATTAGAAAATTTAAAAAGGGGAATGGATAGGATGAAGTTAGATATTGTGGGGATTAGTGAGATTCGGTGGCAGGATGAACAGGATTTCTGGCCAGGTGAGTACAGGATTATAAATACAAAATCAGTTGTTGGTATCACAGGAGTTGGACTGATAAAGAATAAGAAAATGGGAATGCGAGTGAACTACTATGAGTGGCACCGTGATCGCATTATCATTGTCAAGATAGATACGAAGTCAACACCGACAACAGTAGTACATGTTTATATGTCAACTAGCTCTGTCGATGAGGAAGAGATTCAATAAATGTTCAAATGTTTGTAAATCTATCGGACATAACTACGTGGTTATCAGAATGTTCAAATGTTTGTAAATCTATCGGACCAAACTGGGTGGTCATCAGTCCGTAGCTTACAAACTACTTAAACCTAGGTAAACTAATCTCAGGACAAACACACACACCCATGCCCCAGGGAGGACTCGAACCTCCACGGCGAGCAACCGCGCGCTCCGCAGCAAGACGCTTTAGACCGCTCGCCTACTCCACCGCGGCCGTGGTCATCAGTCCTTAGATTACAAACTACTTAAACCTAGGTAAACTAACCTAAAAACAACACACACAACCATGCCCCAGGGAGGACTCGAACCTCCACGGCGAGCAACCGCGCGCTGCGCAGCGAGACGCTTTAGACCGATCGGCTACTCCACCGCGGCCGTGGTCATCAGTCCTTAGATTACAAACTACTTAAACCTAGGTAAACTAACCTAAGAACAACACACACACCCATGCCCCAGGGAGGACTCGAACCTCCACGGCGAGCAACCGCGCGCTCCGCAGCGAGACGCTTTAGACCGCTCGGCTACTCCACCGTGGCGATGAGGAGATTGATGAAATATATGTGGAGTTAAAGGAAATTATTCAGACGATTTAGGGAGAGGAAACTTAAATGTGATGGGAGACTGGAATTCGGTAGTTGGAAAAGTAAGAGAAGCAAAAGTAGTACGTGAATATGGACTGGGTGTCTTTTTTTTCAAATGTTCAAATGTTTGTTAAGCTTATGGGACTTAACTACGGGGTCATCAGTCCCTAAACTTACAAACTACTTATGAACTACTTACAAACTAGGACGGCACAAATATCCATGCCCGAGGGGGGATTCGAACCCCCAACCGTAGTGGCCGTGCTGACCGTGACTGGAGCGCCTCAGTCACGTCGGCCACCGTGGCCGCTATGGACTGGGCAGAAGGAATGAAAGTGGATGTCGCCTGGTACAATTTTTCACGGAACGTGATTAAATCGTATCAAACACCTGGTTTAAGAATCACAAATTCAGGTTGTATACGTGGAAGACACCAAGAGACACCGGAAGGTATCAGATAGATTTTATAATGGTAAAACATAGATTCCGGAACCAGGCTTTAAACTGTAAGACATACCCAGGGGCAGATATGAACTCTGTCCATAACTTATTGGACATGAACTGTAGGCTGAAACTGGAAAATCTTCACAAAAGTAGGAAAATAAGGAGACGGGACTTGGATAAATTGAGGGAACCTGAAGTTCTTAAGAATTTTAGAGGGAGTTTTAGGAAACAATTGACAGAAACTAGGGAAAATAAAACAGTAGAAGAGAAATGGGTAGCATTGAGAGATGAAATAGCGAAGGCAGTAGAGGACAAAGTAGGTAGAAAGGCAAGCCTACGAAAAATCCGTGGATATCACAGGAAATACTAAATTTAATTGATGAAAGGAGGAAATATAAAAATGCAGTAAATGAAACAGTCAAAATGGAGTACAGACGACTAAGAAATGAAATTGACAGGAAGTGCAAAAATGTTCAAATGTTTGTAAAGCTTATGGGACTTAACTACGAGGTCATCAGTCCCTAAACTTACAAACTACTTACGAACTAGGACGGCACAAATATCCATGCCCGAAGGGGGATTCGAACCCCCTACCGTAGTGGCCGTGCAGACCGTGACTGAAGCGCCTCAGTCCCCTCGACCACCGCGGCCGGCCAGGAAGTGCAAAATGGCTAAGCAGGAGTGGGTAGAGGCCATATGCAAATCTGTAGAAGGGGAAAAGTAGATCCTGCCTATAGGAAAATAAAAGAGACGTTTGGGGAGAAGAAAAACAGTTATACGAATATCAAGAACTCAGATGGAAAATCAGTTCTCAGCAAAGAAGGGAAAGATGAAAGGTGGAAAGAGTACATAGAGGAGCTCTACAAAGGAATTGAACTTAGAGACAATGTTGTAGGAAGGGAAGTGGAAGTAAATCAAGATGAATTGGAGATACTATACTGAGAGATGAATTTGTCAGAGCCCTGAGAGACCAAAGTAGGAACAAGGCCCCGGGAGTAGATGACATACCCTCAGAGCTACTAAAGTCTCTGGGAGAGACAGTCATGACAAAACTATTTCACCTGTTGTGTAAGATATATGAGACAGGTAAAATGCCGTCAAACTGTAAGAAAAATATAATAATTCGTATTTCAAAGAAATCATTCGCAGACAGGTGTGAAAATGACAGAACCATCAGTTTGATGTCATAGTTGCAAAATTTTAACACGAATTATTTACAGGAGAAGCTGGTAGAAGCTGACCTCGGGGGGGGGGGGGGGGGAGATCAGTTTGAATTCAGGAGGAACGTCGGAACCCGGGAGGCAATACTCACTTTACGACTTTTCTTGGAAGATAGGTTAAGGGAAGGCAAACCTGCAATTTTAGCTTTTGTAGATTTAGAGATAGCTTTTGACAATGTTGAATGGAATACTCTCTTTCAAATTCTGAAGTCAGCAGGGGTAAAATACAGGGAAGGAGAGCTATTTACAAATTGTAAAAAATGTTCAAATGTTTGTAGATTCTATGGGACTTAACTACGGGGTCATCAGTCCCTAAACTTACAAACTACTTATGAACTACTTACAACTAAGGACGGCACAAATATCCATGCCCGAGGGGGGATTCGAACCCCCGACCATAGAGGCCGTGCAGACCGTGACTGGAGCGCCCCAGTCCCCTCGGCCACCGCGACCGGCCTACAAATTGTACAAAAGCCAGACGACAGTTATTAGACTCGAAGGGTATGAAAGGAAAGCATTAGTTGGGAAGGGAGTATGGGTTGTACCCTTTCTCCGATGTTATTCAATTTGTACATCGAGCAGGCGGTGAAGAAAAGCAAGGGAAAATTTGGAATAGGTATTAAAGTTCCTGATGACATCTTAATTCTGTCAGAGACAGCAAAGTACCTGGAAGAGCAGTTGAATGGAATGGACAGTGTGTCAAAAAAAAAAAGAGTGTATAAAGTGAACATTAACAAGAGCAAAACAAATATAATGGAATGCAGTCTTAGAATATCAGGAAGGAATTAGATTAGGTGGTAGATGAGTTTTGTTACTTGGGTAATAATATAACAATGACGGTCGCAGTACAGAAGATATAAAATGCAGAATGGCAATGGGAAGAAAAGCGTTTTTGAAAAGAAATTTGCTGACATCGAATATTAATTTAAGTGTAAGGAAGTCTTTTTTGAAGGCGTTTGTGTGGAGTTTTGCCTTGTACGGGAGTGAAACATGGACGATAAACAGTGCGGATAGGAAGAGAATAGAGACTTTTGAAATGTGGTGCTACAGAAGAATGCTGATGTTCAAATGTTCAAATGTTTGTTAAGCTTATGGGACTTAACTATGTGGTCATCAATCCCTAAATTTACAAACTACTTATGAACTACCTCATACTAAAGACGTCACAAATATCCATGCCCGAGGGGGGATTCGAACCCCCGATCGCAGTATCCGTGCAGACCGTGACTGAAGCGCCTCAGTCTCCTCGGCCACCGCGGCCGGAATGCTGATGATTAGGTGGGTAGATCGCATAACAAATGAGCAGGTACTGAACAGAATTGGTGAGAAAAGGAATTTTTGGCATACCTTGACTAAAAGAAGGGATCGCTTGGTAGGACACATTCTTAGACATCGGAGAATCATAAATTTAGCATTGGAGGGAAGTGTATGGGGTAAAAATCGCAGAGGGAGACCAAGAGACGCATATAGTAAGCAGATTCAAATGGATGTGGGTTGCCTTTCTTATGAGGAGGTGAAGAGACTTGCTCAGGATAGAGTAGGGTGGAGAGCTGCATCAAACCAGTCTCCGGACTGTAGACCATAACAACAACATTGAACTTCATTCTCATTATTACGAAATGATTTACGTTTATCGTTTATGTATTATGTCTTTTACTTCGTTACTTTTCAAAGGTACAAACTTTTTTATGCATTCTATATCCTGGAAAAATAAATATATTTTTCTGACAGTTGTGCACAGCAGCACAACATATTTATTTCATGATACAACATTGATAAATTGATTTGGCATTATTATGATACCATGTCTTCTAGACAGAGTTTTGTTGCAGCCAATTAATGTCGATTTTCGTCCGAATGGGCAAAAAATATATGTGCGCCCTAAGAGGGGTAATAAATATTGGGTATGATTATGTAATACGAATAGTAAATGGACAAGGAAGAAAAGAAATTGACATTATGAGAATTACAAAGAGTTGGATGCTTGATATATATTATTATGTGTATTACTTGTGTTGATATTGAAACTAATTATATCTGAAAATTTCAGTTTGATCTTGTCGTATGTGATTTTGTTTTTTGCGAATTTATTAAAATTAATTATTATTTTTCTTCCGTTTTCACTGGAGGAGATAGTAGTTACATGTCTTATTGCTTGTCTTATATTGTTTTGCTGCCTTGCCCTATTTTAGTGGCTGTGCTATTTGTTGTGGCATAATGTCACCGCCACACGCCAGACGCAAGAGAACGATCGTGGAGAAGGCAGCGGACGACCTGCAGCCAATCGCACGCCGGCGCTGCGCCTCTTGGAGGGAGCAACGGAGACGCGCGCCTTCTACAAGCAGCTGTGTCCAGGCCGACATGCGTCTGGACGCCCATCAGGACTCGTCTACGAACTAGGCAGTCACTAGGTCTCAGCACAGCTAGCATCGTACAGAAGACGACGCTGCGAGAAGAGGGAAGAGAAGTAACGATAAAAGTTGAGTATTGTATTCTTCAGCCAATAAAACTTGTAATACTAATCTGTATAGAACTGTTTTAGATGACCACGAATCCTGCAGCGTACCTTTCCTGAATGACAGGCTGACCAGGAACGAGTACTCAACAAATGGCAACGAGGATGATTCAACAAATGGCAACGCGCAGCAGTTCATGCAGAGGTTTCAGTTTCAGAGCCAACAAATTGCTTCACTGCTGTCCACTGTGCGACAACTTCTGGCCGCACCTGTGTCGCAACATACGCAAATACCTCTGCAGCAGCCACCACCTCCAGTAATACCACCACTCCGCCAGTATGAAGAAGGAGACGAGAAATGGACGGAGTGGTTGCAACAGTTTGGAGCCTAGGCCACAGTTCACAAGATCCACAAACTACATTTTTTTCTCTCAACTGTGAAAAAACTGCTTCCCACCGTGGAAACTTCTGACCTTTCTTATGATTCAGTAATAGGAGCCCTCACGGTATGTTATGAACAGAAAATCAATGTAGTGGCCGCTAGGTATCAGTTCTTCCGGTGTAGGAAACGTGAAAATCAAACATAAAGTGTATAAGGAAAATCAAACATAAAGTGTATAAGGTCTCACTAGGAAGTGTAAGTTTAAATGTTCGTGTGGAGTTTTGTATTCAGCTCAGTCACTTTGCTCAATCGCAATACTTAGGAACAGTTAGGATCGTCGCGCCTTTCTCGCGCTAAAACAAGGTTAACAGCTTACAATGGCAACGAAATTCATGTACTAGAACAGTGTTCACTACCTACAGACTACCGTTCACAAATGCGCACAGTGACATTTCAAGTGTTTTAGTCTTAAGAAGGTGACAACATGTTTGGTTTAGATTCTTTTGATCTTTTTGGTTTCACTGTGCAATATAATGTCTCAGTTGTGAACACTTTTGATGCTAAAGACAGTGTAGACAAGTGGCTGAAAGACTTCCCGATTTATTTTCTGCAGGACTAGGAAAGGCTACAGATTTGGGTGCACAAATTACTCTGAAGGAAAATGCCACACCAAAATTTTGCAAAGCTTTTAATGTACCGCTCGCTTTACCCGACAAAGTAGCACAAGAACTTCGCACACCACAAGAAAATGGTGCAATTGAACAAATACAAGCTAGCCAGTCGCGAGTCCGCTTGTAATTTCGCGTTTGTGTTGATTTCAAGGCCACAGTTAATCCACAAACAGTTGTAGCCAGTTATTCTTTGCCGAGACCAGAAGATTTAAAAGACGGATTAGGTGCAGGAAAATATTTCTGAAAAACAGATTTGCGTAATGCCTACCTTCAGCTGCCACTCGACGAAGAATCACAGAAAATTTGTGTTGTCAATACTCATCTGGGTTTGTTTAAATATTTGCGGCTACTGTTTCGCAGTGCATACGCGCCCGCAATCTTTCGGGTGTCTTGTTGTTCAAACTACTTGGACGACATAGTTGTGTCAGGCCGTACCCCAGAATAACACATTGCAAATTTAAGTAAATTATTTCAAGTTTTGTCAGATGCTGGTCTCAAGTGTCGCTTAGATAAGTGTGACTTTTTCAAACCGAAACTGCAGTATCTGGGACACGTGATAAACAGTCAAGGTGTGCACCCCATGCAATCACATTTGCTTCCCATTCGCGACCTACCAGCATCAAAGATGTGAAAGAATTACAGTCGCTCATGGGAAATTTAATGTACTGTATTAGGTTTATTCCCAATGCAGCACAAATTACACCACCGTTGCATCGGCTAAGCCGTAAAACTGTTCGTTTTGTTTGAACAGAAAACTGCCAGTGCGCTTTTCAACAGTTAAATGATGCATTGTTCACTCGTCGATGTTTGGTGCACTTCGATCCAGAAAAACCAGTTATTATGTAAGTTGACTCGTCATCGTATGCTCTAGATGCAGTGCTGTCACATAGACTTGGGGATACGGACCGTCCAATAGCGTTTGCGTCCAACTTTTAACAGACACACAGTGTACCTGCTGCTGCTGCTCGCGGGCAGCGCGTGCTGCTGTCGACACCAGCGCTATAGCATGCCTGCTCTGCACGTGCTGCTGTCCACACCAGTGCTATAGGATGCCTGCTCTGCACGTGCAGGCCCCTCATCTGACGTCACGCCTTTAGCTGGCGGCTGCTACAGGCTTCACTCATCCGAGTAAAAGAATATTTCCCTTTAGCCAAAGTTGTTGAAGAGAATCGATAAGCTACGAAGTGACAAAATAAATTAATAAGGTTACGTTGTCCTTTCTCTGTTGGAAAGCAACGTGGCTGTACTGGAATCATTCATGTTTTTCTTCTTCGCATGCTGCCATCCTGATAAGCTGCAAAAGAACAACTTACTGAAATGAAAAGACAGAGTCCTCGGCTGAAGATACTGTCGATATTTTTCGAGTATATAGTTCTTGGTTTCAGTAAACTTTGTGAAGAAACATAAAATAACTACGTAAGCTAAAATTTCCGTTACTTCCAAATGAGCAGTTCGGCTAAGCTGGGGGGGGGGGGGGATGTGCCACGGTATTGTTCATTATCAGGGGCCTTCTTCCATTTCTTGAAACACACGTTCACCGCTGCTACAGCATAAATAATTAATGACCTAGAAATCTTGTAACGTTTTTTGTCAGTACTCCTAAAGCTGAATTTTTTACTACTCTGCAAAATTCAACAGTTGCAATAATACTACCATATCTTTACTGTTGACAAATACTATGGTTGTTGATGATAATTATTATCAGAAATGTTCACAGATACAGAACAGGAACGCATATTATAATGCAGTGGACGTTCAAGTACAGCTTCTGCCAAAGACGTAGGAAAAAAGCGTATGCCACTATTATGTACTCAGGGTCATCAACCATTACGAATTAATTGCCAAGGAATAAGAAACTTCGCGTGAAAATGCAAGGAAACTATGATACACGTGAATTTTTCATATCGGTTTATCTTTCATCCAAAGACCTATTAAAAGCCTAACAGGTGTCACTGAGAAAAAGGGTGATGCAGATACTACAAACTGCACCACATTCATAATTAAATATGTCAGGTGTATAAATGTTCTTTCAATCATTGAATTTATAGTGACACTTGTTTAGCTTAAGTATAAAATAAATGACAGAAAACTAAATCTGATTTTCACTACATACGTACAACATATCCCTAATTTTTCATTAGTAGGTATGGCTTCTCACAAGTTACTTTGCTTCTCTATCAGCATGTTAATCTCTTTGAAGTACCTTCTGTTTTGTCAGAAGCGTTCCCTGGATAGCTGATAAGAAACTTCCACAGACTACACAAGTTCGTCCTATATTGGTCACATTTCCTTGTTGATCAGCAGAGACCTTTCTCTGATCATACATGACGCACTTAACCTGAGGACACACGCACACACGCAAATTAAGTGGATTTCATGAAACAAATGCTTGACAGGCGAGAGTTATGACAAAGTCAGCAAAAGTGCAACTTCCCACTCGTGTTAAATTTTCACAGATACAGAACAGGAACGCATATTATAAAGCAGTGGACGTTCAAGTACAGCTTCTGCCAAAGACGTAGGAAAAAAGCGTATGCCACTATTATGTACTCAGGGTCATCAACCATTACGAATTAATTGCCAAGGAATAAGAAACTTCGCGTGAAAATGCAAGGAAACTATGATACACGTGAATTTTTCATATCGGTTTATCTTTCATCCAAAGACCTATTAAAAGCCTAACAGGTGTCACTGAGAAAAAGGGTGATGCAGATACTACAAACTGCACCACATTCATAATTAAATATGTCAGGTGTATAAATGTTCTTTCAATCATTGAATTTACAGTGACACTTGTTTAGCTTAAGTATAAAATAAATGACAGAAAACTAAATCTGATTTTCACTACATACGTACAACATATCCCTAATTTTTCATTAGTAGGTATGGCTTCTCACAAGTTACTTTGCTTCTCTATCAGCATGTTAATCTCTTTGAAGTACCTTCTGTTTTGTCAGAAGCGTTCCCTGGATAGCTGATAAGAAACTTCCACAGACTACACAAGTTCGTCCTATATTGGTCACATTTCCTTGTTGATCAGCAGAGACCTTTCTCTGATCATACATGACGCACTTAACCTGAGGACACACGCACACACGCAAATTAAGTGGATTTCATGAAACAAATGCTTGACAGGCGAGAGTTATGACAAAGTCAGCAAAAGTGCAACTTCCCACTCGTGTTAAATTTTTGATGATGAAAACAAGATGGTTTGTGAGGAACTTCTTGGAACTGACTGCCAAGGATGTGAAAACTACAGCTCTGACGTGGACGGGTTAATCGTTAACACAGTCCGAATGTCGAAAATTTCCTAGGAGAATCGTATGACGAATGTTCGTCTGTGGCAGGAAAGGATAATGGTGTTCAGAACATTATCTGAGATATATCGAAATAGAGCGCCCTTTTACACCGTACAAATCACGAACTGTTCACAATTTATATGCAGTTCCACCAACATGTAAAGCAGTTACACACAGTAAAAGAAACAATAAATTTATTTCAGTTATCGATCCTTAGTACAAATGCTTACCAAATATTCCAATGCTCTATGAAAACATATTGGCCCAAAATATAAAAGTATCAGTATTCTTTGAGAGAATTCTGTCCATGTGCTCAAGGTCGTTGTTTCCTCAGTCAAAGGACGGTAAGGTTGCTTTCACAGTGGCTCCGATATCGGCCGGCTGCGGTGGCCGAGGGGACTGAGGCGCTCCAGTCACGGTCTGCACGGCCACTACGGTCGGGGTTTCAAATCCCACCTCGCGCATGGATATTTGTGCCGTCCTTAGTATAAGGTAGTTAATAAGTAGTTTGTAAGTTTCGGGACTGATGACCCCGTAGTTAAGTCCCATAAGCTTAACAAACATTTGAACATTTTTTTTCCGATATCGGTGGGTTTTACTGACGACCTCCATCGGTGGAAGTCGGCCGAACACTTAAAATCAGTAATCTACAATAGGCACTGTCACAGTGAAGCCAATCCATCATCCTATCTTGCAGACTTCGGCCGAAGATCGGTGAAACTCAGTTTGCTTTAATAAAAATATCCGCCGATGTCCTGCGTCCAACGGGCACAATATTTCGGCGACAATACTTGTCGCCATCATCAGGTGAACTGACGGACTGAGCTCCTGGAAAAGCACCGGCATGGAGATCCGGACGCTACAGCGGCTCGAAGGGAACTGGGTTTTAGCCCGGTAGCGGGCGATTTAAATACCCTCGGCCCGCGGAGCGACCCCTCCGGAGTCACCATGGTTAGCCCACTCTCCCCTGTGGTCGCAAATTTATACATGGAGAATTTCGAGGAGGAAGCCCTGACATCGTCTGAATGGAAACCTACTTGCTTTTTCCGTTACGTGGACGACACTTTCGTCATCTGGCCACACGGTATGGATAAACTCCTTGACTTCCTTACACATCTGAACTCCATACACCCCGACATCAAATTTACTATGGAGACTGAAACGGAGGGTAAACTGCCGTTCCTTGACGTCTGGGTCAAGAGAAGAGCTGATGGCACCTTGGGTCATTGTGTATATCGGAAGACAACGCACACTGATCTGTATTTACATGCAGACAACTATCACCACCCTTCACAGAGGAATGTAGTACTTAAAACTCTAGTACATAGGGCGTGCACTATCTCCGACGCAGAGAGTCTACCTCAGGAAAAGGATCACCTGTGAACTGTATTCCGAAAAAATGGGTAGTCAGAGTGGCAGATTCAGCGGGCTCTCCACCCAACCACTACATCACAACCTGTGGAAACGGATGAAAACACAAGGGAGGAAGTAGGCACTGCGTTCATTCCATATACCGGCGCACTTTCGTGGAAGGTTCTCCCGCATTTTGAAGAAACACCACGTTCGAACTGTCTTTTGTTCGCCGAATAAAATTCGTGTACTGGTGGGGAGCGCAAAAGATGATCTCGGTTTTAGGAAGGCCGGCGTGTACCAGATTCCGTGTCAGTGTGGCAAGTCATATATTGGACAGACGAGCTTCGGGTCGAGGATCGATGCGTTGAACACCAGAGGCACACACGATTGATGTATCCGAGCAAGTCGGCGGTCGCTGAACATTGTTTGTCGGAGAATTATGCGATGGAGTATGAACGCACTAGGATTCTGGTACAGACGTCGAGATACTGGGACTGCGTCGTTAGAGAGGCCAATGAAATTCGCACAAGTGACGACCCCATAAACCGTGACTGTGGCTATAATCTTAGCAAAGCTTGGGAACCAGCGATTGGGTTAATTAAGAGTAAATCTTGCAAACGTAACGAAGTGACGACCACGGCGGACGGAGCCACCTCATCGACGTCATCTCAGACGCCGTCGCAATCGGTTCCACTGCGGCGCGGGGCGCGGACCACGGAGGGGTCGCTCCGTGGGCCGAGGGTATTTAAATCGCCCGTACCGGGCTGGAACCCAGTTCCCTTCAAGCCGCCGTAGCGTTCGGATCTCCGTGCCGGCGCGTTTGCAGGAGCTCAGTCCGTCAGTTCACCTGATGATGGTGACATTATGAGCGCCGAAATATTGTGTCCGTTGGACACTATAGACCCTCAGTACACCTGTGGATATTTCGATTACCAAATACGCCGGGAGAAACTAAAGAATCACATCAGTTTGTTTTCTTCGAAAACATTGGTCGACGTTCTGTAAACACAAAATAAGGACTGCGAGAATCTAATCAGTTTAGTGAAAGAAAGCGATTGTGTCACTCAGAGGACGATATATACCACAATCGGGATATAGTTCGGAATCCATAGACTGAAATGGCCGGTCTATGTGTGCGGTCCGAACTTATCAAGTGAAAGCGACCAGCACAGCACCGACAAAACGTTTAGCGGGCACTATAACGCGCGTCACTTAACCTCTTCAGTCCCGAGCACATATTGGAAATGTAAATGAACTACTTTTGTGCTATTTGGTTTATTTTAATGGTAATTAACAATAAATTACAGTCTAAAAAATTTGCATGCATACTGCTTTTCTCTCTCTCTCTCTCTTTTTTTTTTTTTTTTTTTTTTTTTTTTTTTTATATATATATATATCATATACGATACCTCGGGACGTGAGCAGGACAACTAAGTAGTTTTATGTTGCTTTATAAAATTAAGAAAAGAAATCGTCACAAACATTACACTTACAGTTATTATTTGCTGTAGCATTTAATAATATTTCAGGCAAATGATGCATACTTGCTTGTCTTACCTCCATTGATGGTAGTGGTACAGGACATCTTGGCCTCTTTCTTTCTTGGGAACAAACTTCATGGGAGTCTGGCTGTTGCTCCACACTTTCCATCTGCAGACGTGACCTTTAGTGGAAATATATTAAGTTTTCAGCAATATCAAGCGGGTCGCCCCCCAATCCGTGGTGGATTGGGAGGTCTTCTGAGCGCGTGTCAGGCGGCGTAACACTTCCCGGGGGACAAAAGTGGAGGCCTACCCGGTTAGTCTTGCCAACAGATTCGAGGAGCTGTCTATGGCAGAGGATGTTCCTGACGCAGATGGTGTCGCTTGTCCTGTACTCGCCCCCCTATCTTCAAGATCCGGGCACTCACGGAGGGTGGGTTTGCTAGTAGTTGGGAGCTCCAACGTTAGGCGGGTGATGGAGCCCCTTAGGAAAATGGCTGCTAAAGGGGGGAAGAAATCCAATGTGCACTCTGTGTGCTTACCGGGGGGGAGTCATTCCAGATGTGGAACGGGTCCTTCCAGATGCCATGAAGAGCACAGGGTGCAGCCAGCTGCAGGTGGTGGCTCATGTTGGGACCAATGATGTGTGTCGCTTTGGATAGGAAGAGATCCTCTCTGGTTTTGAGCGGCTATCAGAAGTGGTAAAGACTGCCAGTCTTGCTTGCAAGATGAAAGTGGAGCTCACCATCTGCAGCATTGTCGACAGGACTGACTGCGGACCTTTGGTTCAGAGCAGAGTGGAGGGTCTGAATCAGAGGCTCAGACGGTTCTGCGACCGTGTGGGCTGCAGATTCCTCGACTTACGTCAAAGGGTGGTGGGTTTTCGGGTTCCGCTAAATAGGTCAGGAGTCCACTATACTCAGGAAGCGGCTACACGGGTAGCGGGGGCTGTGTGGCGAGGACTGGGCGTTTTAGAGGGCCTCGGGAATAAACAAAATGGTTTCCAGTCTCAAAGGGGGCAGGTCAGACACAGGAAGAAAGCAGATCTAGCAACCATTGCTATAACAGTTGTAAACTGTCGTAGCTGTATTGGGAAAGTTCCAGAGGTCCAAACGCTGATAGAAAGCACTGAGGCACAAATCGTTATAGGTTCTGAAAGCTGACTGACGCCTGAGGTAAGTTACTATTTCAAAGGGCCAAATAGTCTTCAGAAATGATAGAATAAATAAAAAAGGGGGTGGCGTGTTTATTGCTGTTACAAACGGTTTATCCTGCAAAGAAATTGAGGCAGATACTTCCTGTGAGTTGGTATGGTTAGAGTTTATACCTTTTAACAGGAATAAATTAATAATTGGATCTTTTTATCGGCCCCCTGACTCAGACGATGTAGTTATTGATTGATTGATTGATTTTCTCAGGGAAGCCACAACAGTCTTTGTCCATCCCGCCACTGCCCTCATCGAAACTAAGTTTATTGTGCGGTATCGCTCCCTGTATATCTAGTAAAGCCAACTCTGGTATCCCGGAACAATATGTTTGAGAGCCCGCCAGACCACATGGACTATGACAGCAGCCGTTAGGCGGCGCGCACAACCTACTAGCGCTGCCATCGCCACTAGAGCGCTGCACGCCGTGGCGCGCCTACCGCGCCGGTCATCTGCGCAGAGAGCCGCACTATATAGGGCCGGAGCCACAGCTCGCTCCTCAGTCTTGTGTTGACTGCGCCCCGTATACCTTCGATATTCGTTGGTTATCTGGCTTCGTACTCTGCTCTGTCATGGTTCCGATTTGGCTTTCGTTTTGATCTTTGTTTACGATTAGTTGTTGTTATTGTCGTCTCTGTGGTTTCGTGGAGTGATTCTCGTTAGCGGCGACGCTTGATCGGTCTGTCGTCGCTAGTCGCTCCCGACCCAGTCCGGCCTTCGGTTACTATACCAACCAATGTCCTTGAACAGTGGAAGGAGTCCCTTTACCAGTTCTTTATTAGACACAATTTCTTTGGGTCTGGCTGTCCCAAATGATCTGTGCCTTTTACTCTCCAATGCAATTACAATTCGAAGATTACATGTGATGCTGTTTCATCACCATCACAGATCCTACAATTAGGGTTCTCTTCTGTTATTCCCATTGCACATACGTGTTTTTTGAAATTCCCATGGCCTGTCAGCAATCCAACCATGAGTCTAATCTCTCTCCTGTTCAGGCCCAGGATTGCACAGCTTCTTTTAAAACATGGCTTCAGCATGGTTTTTGTTGATAGACTTTGGTCCAATAATCTACATGCTGTCTTCTGAGCCAGTTACGTAGCTCCAATTTGATCATTGCCGTGGCGATTGTCAGGACAGGTTCCGGTCCAATAAATGGATTCTTTGCCCCCATCCTAGCTAATCCGTCGGCATGTTCGTTGCCACTGATCCCCGAGTGGCCAGGGACCCACAATAGGGTTACTCTATTGCTTTCCCCTAGCTCCACCTGGCTGTCTGAATAGAGATGCCACGGTCTTTGTAGCACCTACGCAAATTCTCCTCCACACACGCCCTGATGGCAGTGATTTCGGCCTGGAATACTGAGGCCAGTTTCCCAGAGAGATGACGCCCTCCAGTCTTGGCTGCACCCCGTATATCCCGGTGCCAACGCCTTGGTCTGATTTCGACCCATCAGTGAACCAGACAATATCCCCCGTTTGGTGTCGAACTGTTTTCTCCCACTGCTACCCACTTCCAATTGTTGTACTGAAAGGCTTGAAGCAGTTGTTGTTGTTGTGGTCTTCAGTCCAGAGACTGGTTTGATGCAGCTCTCCACCTTACTCTATCCTGAGCAAGCCTTTTCATCTCCTCATAAGAACGACAACCCACATCCACTTGAATCTGCTTATTATACGCGTCTCTTGGTCTCCCTCTGCGATTTTTACCCCACACACTTCCCTCCAATGCTAAATTCACAATTCCTTGATGTCTAAGAATGTGTCCTACCAATCTATCCCTTCTTTTAGTCAAGGTATGCCAGAAATTTCTTTTCTCCCCAATTCGGTTCAGTACCTCCTCATTAGTTACGCGGTCCACCCACCTAATCTTCAGCATTCTTCTGTAGCACCACATTTCAAAAGCCTCTATCCTCTTTCTGTCCACACTGCTTATCGTCCATGTTTCACTCCCATACAAGGCAACACTCCATACAAATGCCTTCAGAAAGGACTTCCTTAGGCTTAAATCAATATTCGATGTTAACAAATTTCTCTTTTTCAAGAACGCTTTTCTACCCATTGCCATTCTGCATTTTATATCCTCTGTACTGCGACAATCATTTGTTATTTTACTGCCCAAGTAACAAAACTCATCTACCTCCTTTATTGTTTCGTTACCTAACCTAATTCCTTCAGCATCACCTGATTTTCTTACATTGCACTCCATTACCCTAGTTTTACTCTTGTTAATGTTCATCTTATATGCACCTTTCAGCACACTATCCATTCCGTTCAATTGCTCTTGCAGGTCATTTGCTGTCTCTGACAGAATTACTATGTCGTCGGCAAAACGCAATGTTTTCAATTCTTCACCCTGAACTTTAATTCCTTCTCCAAATTTCTCCTTGCTTTCCTTTATAGCTTGCTCAATGTACAAATTGAACAACATTGGAGAAAGGCTACAACCCTGTCTTACTCCCTTTCCAACCACTGCATCCCTTTCATGCCCTTCAACTCTGACAACTGCTGTCTGGTTTTTGTACAAGTTGTAAATAACCTTACGCTCCCTATATTTTACTCCTGCTTGCTTCAGAACTTGAAATAGTTTGTTCCAATCAACATTGTCAAAAGCCTTCTCCAAATCTACAAAAGCTAGAAATGTTGGTTTGCCTTTTCTTAATCTATCTTCTAGGATAAGCCGTAAAGTGAGTATTGCCTCCCGTGTTCCTACATTTCTCCTGAACCCAAACTGATCTTCCCCGAGGTCGGCTTCTACCAGCTTTTCCATCCTTCTGTATATAATTCGTGTTAATATTTTGCAACCATGACTTATTAAACTGATGGTTCTATAGTTTTCACACCTGTCTGCACCCGCTTTCTTTGGAATGGGGATTATAACATTTTTCTTAAAGTCTGAGGGTACTTCACCTGTCTCATACATCTTACACACAATGTGAAACAATTTTGTCATGGCTGGTTCTCCCAGAGACTTCAGTAGCTCTGACGGGATATCATCTACTCCAGGGGCCTTGTTTCGACTTAGATTTTTCAGGGCTCTGTCAAATTCTTCTCTCAGTACAGTATCTCCTATTTCATCTTCATCTACACCCTCTTCCCTTCCTACAATATTGTCTCGAAGTTCATTTCCTTTGTAGAGCCCCTCTATATACTCTTTCCACCTTTCAGCTTTCCCTTCTTTGCTGAGAACTGGTTTTCCATCAGTGTCCTTGATATTCATAGAGCTGTTTTTCTTATCGCCAAATGTTTCTTTTATTTTCCGGTAGGCTGTATCTATTGTTCCCCTCTTTATACATTCTTCTACATCCTTGCATTTGCCTTCTAGCCACTCCTGCTTAGCCATTTTGCACTTCCTGTCAATCTCATTTCTTAGTCGTCTGTACTCCATTTTGCCTGTTTCATTTACTGCATTTTTATATTTTCTCCTTTCATCGATTAAATCTAGTATCTCCTGTGATATCCAAGGATTCTTTGTAGGTCTTGCCCTCCTACCTATTTTGTCCTCTGCTGCCTTCACTATTTCATCTCTCAATTTTACCCATTCCTCCTCAACTGTTTTATTTTCCCCTGTTTCTGTCAATTGTTGCCTGAAGCTCCCTCTGAAATTCTTAAGAACTTCAGGTTCCTTCAATTTATCCAGGTCCCATCTCCATATTTTCCTACCTTTCTGTAGTTTCTTCAGTTTCAGCCTACAGTTCATAACCAACAAGTTATGGTCAGAGTCTATGTCTGCCCCTGGGTATGTCCTACACTTCAAAACCTGGTTCCGAAATCTATGTCTTACCATTATAAAATCTATCTGGTATCTCCCGGTGTCTCCTGGTCTCTTCCACGTATACAACCTTCTTTTGTGATTCTTAAACCAGGTGTTTGTTATAACTAAATTATGTTCCGTGCAAAATTCTACCAGGCGGCTTCCTCTTTCATTCCTTTTGCCCAGACCATATTCCCCCACTATCTTCCCTTCCCTTCCTTGTCCTACTACCGAATTCCAGTCTCCCATAACAATTAAGTTTTCCTCTCCCTTAATTGTCTGAATAATTTCCTTTAGCTCCTCATATATTTCTTCGATTTCCTTATCATCGGCAGAGCTAGTTGGCATATAAACCTGTACTACTGTTGTCGGTGTTGGCTTCGTATCTATCTTGACAATGATAATGCGATCGCTGTGCTGGTCATAGTAGTTTACCCGCATTCCTATTTTCTTATTCATTATCAATCCTACTCCTGTGATACCCCCAACTGATTTTGTATTTATAATCCTGTAGTCACCTGACCAGAAATCCTGTTCATCCTGCCACCGAACTTCACTAATCCCCACTATATCTAACTTCAACCTATCCATTTCCCTTTTTAAATTTTCTAATTTTCCTACTCGATTAAGGGATCTAACATTCCACGCTCCGACCCGTAGAATGCCAGTATTGTCTTTCCTGATGATCACATCCTCTTGAGTAGTCCCCGCCCGGAGATCCGAATGGGGGACTATTTTACCTCCGGAATATTTTACCCGAGAGGATGCCATCATCATATGTTCATACAGTAGAGCTGCATGTCCTCGGGAAAAATAACGGCTGTAGTTTCCCCTTGCTTTCAGCCGTTCGCAGTAGCTGTGTGGCAAAGCCGCATTAGCTGATGTTACAAGGCCAGCTCAGTCAATCATCCAGACTGTTGCCCCTGTAACTACTGAAAAGGCTGCTGCCCCTCTTCAGGAACCACACGTTTGTCTGGCCTCTCCACAGATACCCCTCCGCTGTGGTTGCACCTACGGTACGGCTATCTGTATCGTTGAGGCACGCAAGCCACCCCACCTCGGCAATGTCTGTGGTTCATGGGAGTGGCTTGAAGCAGTATGGGGTTATAATATAGTCGACTGACATTTCCCCAACCTTTCATATATTTACCTCACTCACTATTTTGGTGCGTGATTCAGGATACCCCAAAGAGTTCCATTTGTTGCCAGATTTGAGTCTGTATGCACCAGCCGCTGCCTCCATCTTGATCCAAAGGTGTAATGGGGGCATATCCAACATGGTTTCCATCCCAGCAGTTGGAGTGCGGCTAATTCCGCCTGTTATGGCTAAGCACGCTAATCTCTGCAACTTACAAAGCTACTTAGCAGCAGCTTCTGCTGTTCTACCTTCTTCCACCACACGACCGCCCCATAGGTGATCCTGGTTCTAATCACCGTGGTGTACATCCATTGCACACCCTTGGGGCTCAGGCCCCATTTATTTCCACAAGGTCTCCTGGTGCTATTTGCCTTGGAGCAAATACTCCTAATGTGAGGGGTCCATGTCAGTTTCTCATCTAAGGTAACCCCTAGATATTTCACTGTCCCCTTCACAGGTCGCGCTTCATTGAAAAGCTTTAGATTCCAACTTGAATGTTGGATATGCTTCTTTGTAAATTGTACAACAGTCTTCTTAGGAATAACCCACAGATCCTGTTTTCTGCACCAGTCTTGCACAATGTCGAACGCACCTTGTGCCATATTCTTGACTGTGTCAGCAAATTTGCCAAGTATTACTATGACAAGATCATCTGCGTATCCTTGGCAAAAGTACTGCCTAGATCATTCACAACTAGATTCCACAATAAAGGGGAAACAACTCCTGCTTTCGGGCAACTCCTAGTGGTGTTGATTATCATTTTTTCATGGTAGCCTCTACCTTTCTTCCAATTAGTCGACCTACATATAGTGGTCCCTAGGTCATGCACCTCAACTGCCCTAACCATGGAATCTAAGGTCGTGTTGCCAAAACCCACCTCAATGTCCAGGAAAATACAGAGGGCTATTTCCTGAAAGTGTAGTGCTTTCTCCACCTTCCCAACGAGTTGGCGGAGAGCTGTCTCACATGATCTACCTAGCTGATATGCATGTTGGTTTGAATGTAGAGGAGCCCTACTTAACCTCCTTTCTCCAACATGCACATTAACCAGATTTTCCAATATCTTAAGAATGAAGGGGGACAGGCTGATTGGTCTCATATGAAATGTTCAAAGAAAGTTTGAATCACATTTCAAATAGGTATCCGAAGCATACTGTTATAATTGGTGGCGACTTTAATTTACCCTCGATATGTTGGCATAATTACGTATTCAAAACTGGCGCCAAATATAAAACATCGTCCGAACTAGTTCTGAATGGTTTTTCTGAAAACTACTTGTAACAGTTCATGAACACACTAGAATAGTAAGTGGTTGCGATAATACCCTTGATCTCCAAGCAACAAATAATCCTGAGCTAGTAAAGAGCATCGAAACAGATACAGGGATTAGCGAACATCGAGTTGTAGAAGCGAGACTGAATGTCGAAATTCCCAAATGCACCAAAAATAAACGAAAAATATATCTATTCAATTAAGCGGCTAAAAATTCGCTCACGCTTTACTGACTGATAGTCTCCAGTCTTTCAAAACTAAAAATGCGAGTGTAGATCAGTTGTGGCTTACTTTCGAAGACATAATATCAGTAGCAATCGAGAGATTTATACCAAATAAATTGATAAAAGAGGGGGCTGACCCACCGTGGTACACAAAACAGATCAGATCACTGTTGCAGAAACAAAGAAAAATGTATGCCAAATTTAAAAAGACACAGAATCTACAAGACTGGCAATCTTCTACTGTAACTTGCAAGATAGCGCGGACTTCAATGCGAGAAGCCTGTAGTAGTTACAACGAAATCCTGTCTCGTAATCTTGCAGAAAATCCAAAGAAATTCTGATCATATGTGAAGTACACTAGCGGCAAAACACAAAAAATACCTTCACTATGTGATAGCAATGGTAATACTAAAGATGACAGCACTGCTAAGGTAGAATTACTAAACACAGCTTTCCGAAATTCGTTCACCAAAGAAGAAGAAGTGAACACTCCAGTATTCAATCCAAGAACAGCTGCGAGCATGCGAAACTTAGAAGTAGATGTTCGTGGAGTAGCAAAACAACGTAAGTCACTAAACAAAAACAAATCTTCCGGGCCTGATTGTATACCAACTAGATTCCTCTCAGAGTATGCTGATGCAATAGCTCCGTACTTAGCTATAATTTACAACCGATCACTCAGCGAAAGATCCTTACCCAAAGACTGGAAAGTTGCCCAAGTTACTCCAATATTCAAGAAAGGCAATAGGAGTGATCCCCAAAATTACAGGCCAATCTCATTGACGTCGATTTGCAGTAGGATTTTGGAACATATACTTTGTTCGAATATTGTGAACTTCCTCGAACAGACCGACCTATTAACCAATAGTCAACACGGATTCAGAAATTATCGCTCTTGCGAAACACAGCTTGCCCTTTATTCGCATGAAGTGTTAAGTGCCATTAACAAGGGATCTCAAATCGATTCCATATTTCTGTATTTCCGGAAGGCTTTTGACACTGTACCCCACAAGCGGCTTCTAATGAAATTGCGTGCTTATGACATATCTCGGCAATTGTGTGACTGCATTCACGATTTCCTATCAGAAAGGACACAGTTCGTTGTAATTGACGGTAAGTCATCGATTAAAACAAAAGAGATATCTGGCGTTCCACAGGGAAGCGTTACAGGTCCCCTACTTTTTCTTGTATTTATAAACGATTTAGGAGACAATCTGAATAGCTTCCTTCGACTGCTCGCGGATGATGCTGTCGTTTACTGGTTAGTGAAGTCAACTGAGGATCAAAAGCAACTGCAAAGCGATTTAGACAAAATTTCTACATGGTGCGAATATTGGCAACTGACACTAAATATAGAAAAGTGTGAAATAATACACATGACCACTAAAAGGAATCCGCTGAACTTCAATGACGCGATAAATCAATCAAAACTCGAGGTAGTAAATTCTACCAAATACCTAGGAGTTACAATTACGAACAAGTTAGATTGGAGAGAACACATAGAAAATATTGTGGGGAAGGCAGAACGCAGAACGCTTCGAAGATGCTCCAGTTCCACCAAAGAGACTGCATACAGCTCACTTGTGCGTCCTCTACTGGGGTACTGTTGCCCACTGTGGGACCCTCACCAAGTGCGACTGACGGAAGGTTCAGAGAGGGGCAGCTCGTTTTGTTTTATCGCGTTACTGGGAGGAGGGAAGCGTCACTGAAATGTTGTCCGAATTGGGGTGGAAATCATTAAAAGAATGACGTTATTCATTGCGGCGTGACATGTTTGCGAAGTTTCAATCACCGACTTTTACTTCTGAATGTGAAAAGATTTTGCTGGCACCCACCTACTTACGGAGACATGGCCATCCCAATAAAATAACAGAAATCAGATCGAAAACGGGACGATTTAGGTGTTCTTTCTTCCCGCGCGCTATTAGACAATGGAACGGTAGAGAAAAGTTACGAATGTGGTTAATGAATCCTCTGCCAGGCACTTAAATGTGATTTGCAGAGTATATATGTAGATGTAGATTCTGTTCACCAATTCAAAGTTCTCATAAGTCAACCCTGGGAATCAAGGGAGAAAAAGTATAACCTCACTTCAAATGTAAACCAAGTCGGCATTGCATACCGATGTATCGTATTTGATTCCCGAAAGTTTAAAGCTTTATAATCTGTTATTACGTCGATTCACATCTAGATATTACATTTCGAAAAGATAGTTTGGCATGTAAAACCACAATTAATTAGGAGAAACATCTCTTTACTTTCATTTCGTCGAGACATGCTGTGGATCTGCGGAATACGAAGTTTTCAGAAGGTGCTGCCAACTTCAAGAGAATGAGAAGGAAAAAAAAAAAAAAAAAAAAAAAAAAACTACAAGAGAAGGACGAATAAATGAGCTGCAGCAAGTGCAAAGTCTATATTACATGGTACCACAGACCAGAAAACGTTCAGCTGAGTGGGCGCCTAAGAAAAAATAAAACGTATATGTTTCATACATGATACCTGGGCACTGGAGAGGCTGCAGAACGGAAACGCAGCTACGCCCACGACGCCTACGACGCAGAAGCGAGCGCCCTCCGTCTGCCATGTTGGCTGGAGCAGCGCGCGCGCTGGCCTGGTCTCCGTTCCCACTAGCAGCAGCGGCAAGAATCAACATGCCTCGCTACGTTTACTTTATAACGGTGTAATAGCAGTCTGCCTGCTGTCCCGCTTAAAGTCTGAAGCAGCTAAGTATTTGCTTTGTACTTCCAGATTTTGTTAATGAGGATCTTCTAGCTATTCTCCTGCATCCGCACACTTAGTTGTGTGCTGGTTGCTGTTACGTACCCCAGTAGTCGAAGCACTAAATGACGACCGAAATACACATCATATTTGGAACGCCAAGTTCGTTAAATCTTTATTAGAAATGTCATGTGTAAATTATAGCCACAAATATATCTTCACTGCATAGGATGGCGTTTCTTAGCTTAAGGTTATTGTAGTGGCTCTCTTAAATTTTTTGCTTTGTGATACGTGAGTATTAGGAGTCCAAAAATTATTCGTATTGCTTTTGGTTTTCTTTAACAATGGGGTGATTCTGTTATCTAGTGTATGTGTGCTTCCGCTTTTCAGTGGTTTCGGTGTTCAAAATTATCTTATTATAAATTTCACACTTGTTATTCACACATGCGGTGAATGGCAGAAGATTAATGTAAATTCATTTCGTTCATCATAATCGAATGCTTTTGCTTAGCCTGTAACTCTATTATTAATAAGAAACTGCACTCTGAGTCGTGCTAAGCAACAAAAATACATAAGTATTTTTGTTGCTTAGCACGACTCAGTTTCCTTACATTAATGCATCTGTTTACATAAATATTTTGTGACTTTTCCATGTGTGATTTTTTTTCCGGTATTGACATCTGTAGTCTTTCAGACGTTACTGCAATGAAGGAAACCATAATAAACGTAGGGATGCTTTCAATATCCTAAATGCTACTACGCTATTTACAATATTTACTACACCGTTCCATACGCCATCAGAACACAGATATCGCCATTTATTCTAATTTTTTTGTGTAAAACTAGGCCCACGTCTTTACTTTGTGTGATACTCTGTGTGATGAAGGAGGCGCATTACTTTTCAGCAGGCAGAGATAAATACTGTTTCTGACATTAGGATAAAAACACACAACCGAAGATATATTCCGTCTGTAACATAAAAATAGACAACTGAAGGAGAACAAGCACAGAAATTTCGACATTCAAACGTTAGAATATGTTGTATTTACGTAAACAAGTGCACTGTAAAACGCGAATGAATTATCGTAACGCGTTGAGATAAGCAATGAGCATATGTAACTGGTATACTTTTTATTATGTAAAGCTTGAAGGTTAACTGATGAATGTATGTATGCACAACTTCAAATAAATTCAACAAAACCGTGTTTGGAATATTCGGTGTCAATGTCTCCATAAAATATCATGAGTCTGTAATAGAAATTTCGCCCTTCAGCGCCACATAACGTATTCAAAAAGGTGGTAAGAATAACTTGGGATAGTGTACACAATGCTCGCCGCTTTCTTTATTTCTAAACAAATGTATCATATAGACGTGCAAAAACCGCATTGTAGCACTCATTTCCGAGCTCAAAAGTATGATGGTATCTATTGCACGCTAGGAAATTGCACCTAATCTACATCACATACATGTATTCTAACGTAACCTAAGCTTCTTCACCGCGCCAAGTGACGCACTATCGTATATAGGACGAAGTGTGACCAGACTGTCTGACAACTTTTGGCGACGGCGTCAGACGTCGGGCTGTCGGTGCCGCTGTGAAGGCAGCCTGAGAGTGTATCCAGAAAATCCAGCGGCGTTACGCCGTTACTATTTCTGACTTTAATGTTTGCATGGCTTTTAGCAAAATTCTAGGAAAGACTTTTTATATATTGTACTAAGGCTGCTTGTTTATTAAAATGCTGACTAGTTTCGAGCTTTGACCATTTTCTTAATAAAAGCGAAAGGACACTCATACATTCACTCTCTCACTGACTAAACACTAAATCATGAAAACTACTTCACCTATGAAGCTGAAATTTGGCAGGGCTATGGTTTATGGGCATAAGGCGTCAGCTAAGAAACGATTTTGCGATAGGACCGACACTTCAGGAGATATGACGTCATAAAAAAAAAACTTTCCCGTATTGTGGCACATGATACAGTTAATTTATCAGGCCACTATTTAAGAAGGAGATCACTTAGCGACTTGCAACAAACTTTAAACATGATGAAAGGAAAAATATTTCTCGATTACTACTTTTCTGCTGTTCACGGAGTAAAACTATAGAATTCATATAACGTTGAAATGTATAATTTCTACACCACATAATATACCCACAGAAAATTTTACACACAGTACAGACACATATAGTTGAATGCACCTTTTAAATTGTATCACAGTACGACACGTAGTTCATTAGATACGAGCACATAAACAGTAACGTTCATGGAACACCGCCCCATCACGCACCAAGTTTTAATCTATTACTTCTTTACTACTAATTACATTCACAAAAGGTTTTTTATACATACAGTACTTATACAAATGAATATACACCTGAAAAATTTTACAATTGTCCAGATATAACCCAGTAAATATGAGATCATATGTACTGCGATGGGTAAAAACTTTTTACACCAGACATCACGTTTTATTACATGTCTTATTTACTACTACGACAGTCCTGTGTTCCAGTGAGCTTAAGGAAATTCCTGAAAGCTGACAGTGCTGTTGAAAACTTTGAAGCAACTTTGAACTGTGAAGCGCATTCCGCTGTAGGAAGGAGCAATAGATTTCTAAAGAGCTCCAAGGAAAGGAAGAGAATGAAACAGAGTACATCCGACTTATGTATACCCATTATTTCCGACAGATCTGGCTTTTAAGGGAGTGCAGTTTGCAGAGGGACTTGCATTTTCTATTATGATTAATAAATCAGAGGGCAGTCTACTCAATACTGTGGACTGTATTTGAAATCTCCATGTTTCTCACAAGGAAAGCTTTATATCGCTTGCTCAAGCATGGGCTCTCCACAGAAAATATTCCTATTATATCGTGGACAAGTCAAAAAAATATTGTTTATAGTCAGGAAGGAAGGAATATTAGCGTTCGGCAACGTGGTCATCAGAGGCGGAGCTTATGCTCGGACTGTTTGGGTAAGGATGGGAAACGAAATCGTAATTTCAAGCTTTTGTTTATACTATGCTTTCAGGTAGTACAGCAAATCTCCAGGAGTACAACACGAACTTTCATGGGGTTTCATAAGTCAACTGAGAGTACCTAAGGGCAACATATAATCTTCATTTCATCAAAATCGTATCAGGGGAAGGAAAGATATAGTAATTTGTAGTTTCTGGCGTATGCTACGATTGAATTGCAGCGTAGTATAGCAAAGATCCGATAGAAGCTCAAATCGGTTTCGTTCCATTTATTGGAAAACAAACCACAAAATTTGAGAAAAAGTGAAATTCAATGTGTCCGTGTAAATCTATTTCTTCTCACTGATCGTGACGAAATATTGCACAATTGACCTTCAAAACAAGAGGAATGGCACTCTCTAGATAAAATTTCGTCAGGTGGAGGGTACTTATGGATTTCGCCAAAATCCACAGTTTTGCCCGATCTTGATGAAATTTTGTACACTTGACCTTGAAAACAAGATAAAGATATATATAAAATTTCGTTCGGAGCATGGGGCAGAGTACTTTACTAACAGAGTTCGATTGCAATCTCTATACTGTTTGTCTGTTGCTTTATAACTCAAGATCCAGACAACCAAATAACGTGAAATTTGGTACACGTACACAAAATTACATGGGGAAGGTTCTGAAATAGGTTTCGTTCCAATCCCAATTTCACTCTGGCGATGTGCCTGTTATAAGTCGAGTGATAATGATCTCCCCCCTCCAAAAAAAAAAAAAAAAAAAAAAAAAAAAAAAGGGGAATATCACATTGCTTTAACATAAATGTACCCTTCTCTTTACATGCAAATAAACGGTTTTGTACGCTTCTACAGAAAACCTCATTTTAAACCCGGGCAAAGCCGGGTACTTGCAGCTAGTATATTATATTTGGGCACTGTGTAAGTCAAGTTGTTTATTTCAAATAAATTGCGTGACAATCGCAGTGTCCAAATAGAAACGAATGTGGCTTAAGAAAATGGGCAAAGCCTGAACTTAGTCAGCATTTCAATAAAAAAACAGCTATGGTGCTTCAGGTTCTATTCGTTTTAATTAAGATATATACAATCAGAGACTGAAGGCCCAACAAGACAGTTCAGATAAGTGATGCAAGGCAGAAGGCCAAATTCAGAGAACCAATTTTTGATAGTAAGTTAATAAGGCTCGAAATTTATTAAAAACAACAATCCTTGTAAATACAATACTATTTACAAATGCCCCTGCCAGTTAAATGAAAACAATTCAACTTATTTATCGAAATAACACTAAAGTGAGGCCTCAAAACTTAAGTTAGCACAGTCTTTTAAAAATACAATCACACACTAAAGACGAGCTCAAAATTTCAAGTAACGTCTTAGTTTATAACAGAGGCTGATAACAGGAAACGGTACTCAATGATATGAACTAGTAGAAGGCCAATAAAACAACACATAATAAAATTTAGAAATGAGCCCTGCAGTTTAAATGAAAACAGCTCAACTTACTTATCAACATCACACTACAGGTGGGGAGCCGGCTACTCGTTAAGTTAATACACCCACACAGATAAAACAGATGAGCTGACTCAAAACAGGAAGGAGAGGAATAAGGTGAACAACGGTCAACAAGAACTGCAGCTCTGACACGAAGGGGCTGACACAAACGAACAGAACGCCCAATTGCAACCGCGGGGTGACGATACCTCACGGAGGGAAAATTGTTTGCAACATGAAAATAAAAATAATAATAAAAAAAGATAAAAGGAAGCAAAGCTACACAACTAACGTCCATGCAGATGCGAGCCAACAGAGGGGCACAAACCAGATAGATTCCCCAGTTACGTTAACCAGGTTAATGTACTTAGAGTACTTGTTACTCGCAGCAAACAGAAAGAATAACTCAATTGAACCGAACTAAAAGGGCGGTATAACACATGAATAAACAAGAACGTAGACACAGGCAACGACGACCCTTGGGATACGACCACCGATTCTGACAAATTCACAAAACCAAAATTGCGGAATAGGACTGTATCAGTCCCTTAACTTATTTATTTCTTACTCCACGACAGGTTGAGTAGGAGGAGGGTGTCTACCAACGCCCGGAAACATTTCATACAACCAAATGAACAGCGATGGAACGACGCGAGGCGCAGCCGGGGCTGAGTGCGGAGTACCAGTTGCCGACAGCTCCGACGCTTGGCGAAGTGCGGACCCCCACCACCCAGAGAGAAGGCCGCGGCGCTCTCGTGTGACGTCAGGCAGAGTAGGTTGCGCGCGCATAGCTGACCGGCTCGCTGCTTCGGCATAGTGGGCCGTGCCCCAGCGGCTACCCAGTCAGCTATGCGCGCGTCACACGAGATGGTCGCGGCCTTCTCTCTATGTGGTGTCGGACGGACGCGGTGTCGCGCAGCCGCTAGGAACGTGAACAAACAGCCGGGAGACGAGGTAAGCGGCCCGCGCCGAGGTGCTGTTGTTACGCGACAGAGAGGCCTGTCCGGACCAACCTCCAAACGGCCCCCTCATCAGAATCGCTCGTCCCTGTCGATGCCACGCATCCTACCAAAACACTGCCAGGTACTCCGTCTGCTACCCCACCGCAGCGACTGACTCACTCGCACTGCCGCGGCCCGCTACCGTCGCGGCAAAGAAAGCACACGTCAGAAGGCAATTGACGCGCGATAGATCAAACAGCGCCGCGAGCGGTGCAAGCACACAGAGGTCGAGGGTACTGGCGCCAGTGATTAAGGCGCGGACAGGGTCAGTCGAAGAAACAGCTCAAACTGTTTTATAGAGACAACGAGAGAGACGCTTCACATTTCACTTTCGAAGCCGTGGGAGATTGTTCATTGCGCTACGAAGATTCAACACTTGTCTGCATTCGACAGTAACTAAAACAGACATTTCATCCGCGGTATGATGAATGAGCATAGAAAGAGAATTCAAGAAACACAAAATAAAACCGAAACTACAATATTCACAAGGTTTTGCCAGAAATATTCCCAAGTTTCCATTTTTTATATTTTTATTTTTTTACGCAAAGTTACTTAATAACTCAATTGAATAAATGTTTTTAAGACTAATACTCTTTGAAAGGATTGGGGTAATACATAAGAGGGCAATCGAAGGGAACAATAAAGAATTCTGGCAGAGTTTATGCAAATGGAAGGTATGGGGAAATATGTATATCAATGAAAATATAAAGATACGGATAAATCCTGATAGGGTTTTGTCAATTGCAAGTTATTTGTGGGCTAAGAAATACATTATGGAAGCACTATATCAAACGATAGCAGTTTCTGACCCTCCGAAAGCTAATTAATTTAAATCTAAACTCAATTAGAGAGACCATAAACTAAACGTGAAACCCCTCCAAAATAGTGATACTATACCTAAACTAAATGATGTCAACCTTGGTAACTCAAATAACATTTATTCACCAATGAATCTTTAAGGACGTCTGAGTGAAAGGTAAATAGTATACATAATCAAACTGAAAGTTAAGCAAATAAATTAATAAGGCTTTACACAATTATTAATATACAGGGTGTCCAGAAAGGACTCCCTGATTTCAAAATTAAATATCTAGAAAACAAAGATCGACAGAGCAATGCAGTAAACGGTATGTTTATTGTGAAAGCTGTAAGAAGATTTTACAGCAGTTCGAAATGATAGTTACAAAAGGTGCTAACAGATGGCGCTGTAATCGCCATATGTAATGCCTAGTATAAATAGTGATCCGAAGCCCAGAGCGATCAGTTCCACTATTGAAACGTGAAAGGAGGTTAGCGTACAGAAGGAAGAGATTAAAACCATGTACTCCATTGAACAACGCGTTTTTCTGGTGCTAGAGTACCACAGGTTAGAAGAGAGTCCTACGGCAACAAGGAGAAGTTTTCAAGCATGATTTAATGTTCCAAAAGGACTCGATGCGAAAACCATTCGTACGCTCTTCGCAAAATTTCAACGAACAGGCAGCATAACTGATAATCTAGTGGGGCATGTTGGCCGCAAGCAAACCTCAGTTACGCCTGAAAATATCGCCACGGTTTCTGGAATTATTCAGCGAAATCCAATGTCATCCGTCCGTAGAATTGCATCTGAGACTGGTTTGAAGCGTTCCAGCATGCAGAAAATACTGAGAAAGAGCCTACACATGTTTTCATTCAAAATTCATACGCACCAGGCCATACCCGTACGAGCTGTGCAACAAAGGATTGCCTTTGCTAATCAGAAGCTCAGAATAATTGATAGTGAAGGATTTGATGTTGACTGCATCTGGTTTACAGATGAAGCACACTTCTATCTGAATGGATACGCGAATAAGCAGAACTGGCGGTTTTGATGTTCCGAATAGCCATATTGGTGTTAAGCGAAACCCCTGTAATCTCCTAAAGTTACTGTGTGGGCTGCAGTATGCAGTATGCATTATTGGCCCTTTCTTCATTCGAGAAATGGTCACTGGTGCACGTTACGTTGCAATTTTGGAACAATTTGTCGCCACACAGCAAGCGTTAGGGGATCGAACAGGTGCTGAACGGTTTATGCAAGATGGAGCCCGACCACATCGGACCGAACAAGTGTTTCGCTTTCTTGAGGAATACTTCGGGAATCGAGTCATTGCTTTGGAATATTCCAAATTTACTGGTGCAGACATGGATTGGCCTCCATATTCGCCGGATCTGATTCCCTGTGACCTTTTTGTGGGGCACAGTGAAAGACATGGCCTACCCGAAGCATCCCGCCACGCTGGATGAGCTTGAATCGGTGATGTTTGTGGCATATGAATCGATTTCGGTTGAGACAACACGAAATGTGATGGCGAAATTCATTCTTCGTTTGCGCCACCTCTGTAGTGCCAATGGTGAACATTTTGAAAACATTGTGATGTGATTGTTTGCAAAGAGTGTTTTCATACGATTATTTCACTTATGTATGCTGATATGAGCTTTACAGCGGTAGCAGCTTTTGTAACTATTATTTCAAACTGCTGAATAATCTTCTTACAGCTTTCACAATAAACATACCGTTTACTGCATTCCTCTATCGATCTTCGTTTGCGAGATATTTAATTTTGAAATCAGGAAGTCCTTTTCTGGACAACTTGTATTTTCCTGCGATAAATGACTGGACACTTGTAGGTTACTGACGTCATAAATATAGGTCAGAAATCACATTCACAGAGAAACAGCCAGCCGCAGTGGCCGAGCGGTCTGCGGCGTGTCAGTTACGGTCTGCACGGCCGCTGCGGTCGGGGGTTCGAATACCCCCTCGGGCATGGATGTTTGTGAAGTCTTTAGTATAAGCTAGTTCATAAGTAGTTTAGGGACTGATGACCCAGCAGTTAAGGCCCATACGCTCTACAAACATTTGATCATTTCCGGTTCCTGATCCCTAAATAACGACTTCTTACTTCATAAGCGAAAACGTAACTACTATCCGCTGTTGGACCCCAGTGGACCTTACTGTCGACAGTCTTACTAGTGGGCTATGTCTTGACACATCAGCCAATGTCTATTACTACGTGCGATTGCAGAATGCTCATGTGGCACTAGAACTGCAATGATCGTTATTAACGCGTTGTCTCGCCTGTTCGTTTCGATTTCGTTATCAGGTATGAAAGATGAACCAAACTTTAAGTCCAGCGACACGAAACGAGCCAATTAGGAAGAGAAGGGACCGCTCTTACAAGGAGACCACATGGGTAACGGATTTCAGAATTTTTTGACATTTATGGCACGTGAAGGTCAGAACTCAAACAACAATCAGACAGGCCATTCGACGCAACTCTAAGAAATACTCGAGAAAACAGACTCTGAAATTTTGCAAGTAAGGGTAAGTACTAATCACTGAATGAATTGCAGTTTTTGTCGGCGTAGCTCGGCTGGTAGTGATCCGGCCTTACAACAGTAGGGTCAGTGGTTCGAATGCCGTCGTGGTAGATTTTTGATTTCTTTCATTGTGTTCGAATACTTACAGAATTTCCATATGTAATCATGATTTTTTACGAAAAAGGCACGTATTTTTATTTATTCGTAATTTTCTATATTTTATAGAAGGTTTTTGATAATTATGGCTTCAATCAAGAAACGTAAGTTTTATTTTTTATAGTATTCGCTTAACTATTAATTGACGACGGTAGTATTCGATTGCTCAGTTTTTGAAGGGCTTAGAAAGCAATCTCGATGGCCAGTAATGTCTTTCCATGCAGCTAACCTACCCAACCATCGTTTTACGTGACCACAAAGTTTTCAGCTCGTCTACGAACAGAGAAACAAAAAGTGACACAACACGTGGCATTAGAGACCCCAAAACGTTTTATATAACTGAATTACAAAATTAAAAATATTCTATCACAGATGCATTCGAACCCCGGGACGCTATTGGTGAGCCACACCGACAGATCGTGTAACTGTTTTATTGGCACATCTACTTTGCAGAACTTCGAAGTTGATTTTCTCAATAATTTTTGAGAGTTGCGTCGAATGGCTTTGGCTCATTGTCCTGAACTTCACGTACGAGAAATATCAAGCAATTCTAAAATCCGATACCCATGCGGTCTCCCTGTTAGAAGTGTCCGCTCACGCCTTGCTCAAACGCAAGTCTCACTACTCTCACAAGTCCACGACTATTCTTGCCTCTCCCCTTCCAGCTAGAGCACAAGTCAAGGGCCTCACACTTTGCGCCCAATCTCATATCGCTCTCGGGAGATGTATGGCTACACCTGTCAAACATCTCAGAATGACCCAATCAGCGAAGCTCGTGCGGAATCTATGTCCAGAGAGGCACACCGTGACTCGCGTTCTTGTTGCAAGTGACGATGACCCAAGGGAGACATTGCAGACACGAGTGCCTTGGGTGGTTGTTTGAACACACCACGTGCCAAGAGCTTTCCTTCTGAATGTCGCCATCCATCTCGGCTCTGGATGGCCTACTGCATGGGGTATAGCTACCATACACTCTCCGAGTTTGTAAATATCTGCATGAGTGGCTTGCAGAGTTCACTGCTCTGGGCAGACGGACGTGGCGGTGGCGACATCAACGTCTCAAAGTACGGCGAAAGCCATTCACGGCTTGACTGGGCACACATAGCTCTCGCTCGCTCAGAAAACACGGACTGGTCAGATGGCAGGTTACTCTCGGTCTGCCCAGCGACCATAGGAGAGTGCGTCTTTAAGCGGCCGGTGCCGCCGAAAGCGCAGCTATCTTCCTCCAAAACAGGGCCGCTACGACCGTGCAGAATCTGACAGGGCGCTTTCACGAATGTCAGCCTACAGGGTTGCGAGGGAACAACAGCCCTGTTATTCTCCGGCTTCTTACAGTCCATTCCTAGGAAAATGTTTCCTCTCGGTCACAATTTAACGGGAGGAAATGAATAAAAGCAACCAGACGTCAACTCTCTCATTAAAATCAACGTGGGGTTCACCTGAAACTTCTCATCCTTATCGCGTTTTGTTATTCTGTTAAAGCGCAGAATTGTAACACACAAACTTGTTAAACTTTTAGACTGCGTAAGCAATAGCCAGCCAAGCCAGTTGCAGAGCCAGTCACCCTTGTGACGCCAGCAGTCGCTGCATCAGCGAGTTGAAAGCCTGCAGTCAGCAGTCTGTTGACAGAACTGAGAGGGTATATTCGTCAGCTTGAAAACATAACTTCATCTAACTCTTTCACGGGAGTGAATAGCCTGGTGATAAGTCAGCGATTGACGGGTTCAATGAGTAAACGCTGCACTCACATGCGGGACACATTCGGTTCATACGAAACGACCCACATATCATAGCTTCATCCGATTCCTGTGTATATACTAGCGCTTTTGGAAGTTGTAGTCACTTGGTCTTTGGGTCCGATCATGCACAGGCGAATAGTCATCGATCCAATGATCTAATCACTGCATTCATCTTATGTCTGAGACAAAGCAGTACGGCCTAGTAGACACTAGTCGCAGCTAGGAGATTGTCCGAGAACTACTACGAACAGATAAAGTTCAAAATGTTCAAATGTTTGTATAGTCTATAGGACTTAACTACGGGGTCATCAGTCCCTAAACTTACAAACTACTTATGAACTACTTACGAACTAGGACGGCACAAATATCCATGCCCGAGGGGGGATTCGAACCCCCGACCGTAGTGGCCGTGCAGACCGTGACTGCAGCGCCTCAGTCTCCTCGGCCAACGCGGCCGGCGAACATAGTGCATCCAGGGAAAACTGTGAACCGAGGTACTACCATCTTCATAAAGCGGAGTATGGTGGCTGCCTGAGGCCAGTTCAAATATCACTGGTTGGTTCCCTAAAGGCTCTGGTGTTAAACTTGACAGATGTTATTAACAGTTCATCGGTCACCATGGCATCCGACTCCAGTGGTAACAAGTCTGGAACTAAATGCAGCAGCATAAACCGAAGTTGGGACCGTGAACAACATCTGTAAGGGTCCTTCATCGAGTCCCAACGCAACGGCGCGGGTTCCGCAGCTGCGAGCGGCTCACGGCAGCCGGCACGAAGGAGACGCAGCGAGACGGCGAGCTGGCGCGACCGAAGGCGACGCCACCTGCTGATCCACTGTAGCTGCAGTCGAGACAGCGCCTACACCTTTCATTAAAAACAAAAATACCAGAAATCGGCCGTGTAGTTCGGTCTGGCCGACTAACATTAGTTTTCGTAGATTCTTTTAATATATAAGATAACTTGTATATACTAATACTGTTTTACTAGGGTCCTCCTGCGCTCCACTAGGTCATCTCATCCAGACATACAGCTGGGAACCTACCACTCGGCCTGCAGCAAACCTTTTGCCCCACCCCTAAGCAAATGTTAGGTGCCCTCTGCTCTTACATTGCTCTGCTTCTTTTCTTGTTCCTTAATATTGATTTTTTTCCTGTGACGTATTTACCACTTCCCTCATTTCTCTGCAGTGTAGCTACAATAATCTTAAAATCGTATTACAAAAAACCTCTAAGATGTTACTTTGGCATTCAAGTAACTGCAGTACATAGTTTGAATTGTTTATCCAATTTTCTCGTAAGCGTAGGTGTGGTCTATGAAAATAATGTTAACCATACCTCAAAGTGATAGCAAATGGAGAAAGGTGCAAAGGCAACGCTATAACGTGTGGCTAGGGGCAGCAAAATGTGTGCGGAGTCAGCACACCGCGTGTCAGATCGTACTCCGTGAATTAACATGTCCCTTCATTAAACATCGTCTTATGTAATCTCATACACTGAACAGCCAAAGAGACTGGTTCACCTGCCCCTGTGAGCTCGTAGAACTGCCGCAACACTTGACTTGACAACAATTGTTGACTCGACTAGCGTCTGAAGTAGTGCTGGAAGGAACTGAAACGATGCACTCTTTAGGGCTGTCAGTTAATCCGTGAGCATACGAGAGGGTGAAAACCTATTCTGAACATCCTGTTTCAAGACAACCCATATCAGCACAATATTGTTCGGGTCTGGCGAGTTTGCTGCGCAGAAGATGTGTTCAGACTCAAAAGGCTGCTACTGGAGCCACTTTGTAGCAATTATGGACTGTGTGCATTGTCCTGCTGGAACTGCCCAAGGCCGGCAGGTTGCACAATAGACACGAGTGGATGCTGCTGACCACCCAGGATGTGTACGTACTTGTCGCCTGTTAGGGTTGTACGTAGATGTATTAGGGGTCCTACATCACTCCAGCTACACTAGTCCCTCAGTAATACCGTAGCTGCATCAACTTTAATATGCGGCGTGTAATGATTAACGAGTCGTCTCCATACCGGTACACGTCCTTCCGCTCGATACCATTGGAAATGTGCTCGTCAAGAAGTTTCCAGTCATCAAAGTCGAATATCGGGTTGGCGGACTCAGACAAGGCGTAAAGCTTCATGCTGTGAGCAAGAGCACACAGGTGTACCTACGGCTCTGGAAGTTCATATCAGTTATGTTGAATGGTTCGCAGTCCGACAGTTGCTGATGGCCCACCACTGAAACCTGCAGCAGTTTGTGAAAGGGTAGCACTTACGTCACAGTGACCGATTCTCTTCAGTCGTCGCTGGGCCGTTCCTGCGTACCTTTCTCCGACTGCCGCTATGTAGGACTTCTGAGGTTTTACCGAATTCCTGATATTCACAGAGCACTCTTGAAATGGCCGTACGTGTAACTCCATTTCACGTTGCTACCTAGGAGATGTTGAGAACCTTGTCTCATGCGCGGACTAACACACCACGCTTCAATTTAATTAAATCGTGATAACCTGCCGTTGTATCAGCAGTAACGGATCTGAGACTTGCGTGAGACATCTGTTGCCTTATATAGGCGTTGCTATATGCAGCACAGTTCTCACTGTGCATGCACACACACTCCTCTACCAGTTACTTTTGTTCTCCAGTATATGATACGGTGTAGCAGAAGTAAGACGATACAGAATTACTTTCTGTATAACGAGACTCATGGCACAGTGACATTTGGAATGGCGTCCTCATGCCCTGCAGTATGACACAAAATGAAATCCATGTTCAGGATGCTTGAGGTCTCTCTCTGGTATTTTTTCCTATCACCTGATGTTACACATACAACCGCCCAATTCCCCCCCCCCTCCCCCACTCTTCCGCTAATGTGTTGTCGAGCGCCCTCGTCTGCGGTCGATAGAGAGCGGAATGTGCTCTGAAATTATTGCGAATCTGTCTTTCTTTGTGCGAATGTTTGTAAAGCTATGGGACCAAACTGTACCGATAATCAGTCCCTAGGCTTAAAAACTAAGGACATCACATATACGCATGCTCAAGGGAGGACTCGAACCTCCGATGGGGTCAGACTCGCAGTCTGTAACAAGGCGCACGTTCATTTCCCTGCAGCTGTCTAGGTTCCTTTTTATAACATGATTTTTACGCTGCGAGATCAGTCTAGGAGTTAGTCTGCTCCCATTCATATTATAATCTGGTGGTGACATATTCTGTAAGTATTTGTTTTCTGTTGTATTTCAATGTTGTGAGAGGTGAATGCTCGGGGAAAGTAAGCAACCATAATCGGTTAACGCCATAACGTCGGGATGGCATATCTTAGCGGCGGTACTTGTTCTGGATACTGTAACAGAGAGGATTATACAAGCAGGGCGCGCTGCTGCTGCGGTCAGCAGTGGGGGCGGCGATTGAGAGGATTAGCGGGGCGTGGCGGCAGGAGGCACGCGGGTCCACGTCCAGGGATTACAGGGCGGCCGAGCTGCACTGCAGCGGATTATGCGTGGCGGCAGAGCGCGGTCGCGGGGTTGGGCTGTTATCTCAGACACAAACTAAGCGGCGTGTGTGCGCGCGTAATGCGGTGTCGCAGGAGGTCCCACTGACGGCAGCGGCAGGGAGGCTCGCCAGTTTGGAAGCAGCAGAGGACTCCGCCAGAGCGGCAGTGTCCGCACTCTGCCGCTGGCCCCGCAGGCGTCCACACGGCTGGCCGCGGCTCGTCGGTCGTGGCCACCGGCCTGGGTGCTCTCATAGCGCGTCGGAAAGGAAAAAAAAATAGACGTTATCAAGACAACCCCACGTAGTTTTATGTACTTACATTCCCCTGACAGACTTTGCTTTTCTCGTTAAAATAGAAAATGCCTGATTTTCATTCTCCGTAAGTTGTCAGTTTTATAACACTCCTCACAGGATTTTCAGGAAACAGTGCGGTTGTTGTTGCAGTCTTCAGTCCGCAGACTAATTTGATGTAGCTCTCCACGCTACCCTGTCCTGTGCAAGTCTTTTCAACTGAGAATACGAACGGCAGCATACAACCTTTTGAATCTGCTTATTGTACTCGTCCCTTAGTCTCCCTCTACGATTAATTCCTTGATGTCTCAGAATATGTCTTACCAATCTATCCCTTCTCCCCAAATCGGTTAAGCACCTCCTCATTATTTACGTGATCTACCCATCTAATTTTCATCGTTCATCTGTACCACCAATTTCGAAAGCTTCTATTACATTTTTGTCTGAACTTCTTATCGTCCAAGTTTCACTCCCACACAATGCTACACTCCAGACAAATGCTTTCAGAAAGGACTTCCTAACATTTAAATTTTCGCTTCTTTAGCAACGCTTTTCTTCCCATAGCCATTCTGCATTTTATATCTTCTGTACTTCGGCCATCAGCAGTTATTTTGCTACCCAAATAACAAAACTCATATACTACTTTTATTGTCTCATTACCTAATATAATTCCTTCAGCATCACCTGATTTTCTGACATTCCATTCCATTACCCTCGTTTTACTCTACTTAATGATCATCTTATATCTTCCTTTCAAGACACTGTCCATTCCATTCAGTTGCTCTTCCAAACCGCAAAGTTTTTAATCCTTCTCCCTGAACTTAATGCCCTCTCAAAATTTCTCCTTGAATTCATTCTAGTTTGCAAAATATACAGATTAGACAACACTAGGAAAGGCTACAACCCTGTCTTACTCCATTTACAACCTTTGCTGCCCTTTCTTGCCTCTCGACTTTGATAACTGCTGTCTCGTTTTTGTATGGTGTGAATGTAACTCTTCGCTCCCTATATTTTACTCCTGCTACCTTCAGAATTTGAAAGAGTGTATTCCAGTCTACATTTTCAAAAGCTTTCCCCCAAATCTACAAACGCTAAAAAGTAGGTTTGACGTTCTTTAGCCTATCATTTATGTCGTAATGTGGGTATTGCCTCCCATGTCCTACATCTCTCCTAAATCCAAACTGATCTTCCTCATGGTCAGATTCTACAAGTTTTTCCATTTGTCTGTAAATAATTCTTGTTGCAACCATGACTTATTAAATTGATAGTTCTGTAATTTTCACATTTGTCTTTACTTGCTTTCTTTGGAATTGGAATTACAATATTCTTCTTGAATCGGAGGATATTTCACCTGTCTCATACATCTTGCATACCAGGAGGAAGAATTTTTCATGACTGGCTCTCCTAACGATATCAGCAGTTCAGACGGAATATCATCTACAACAGGTGTCTTGTTTCGAAACAAATCCTTCAGCGCTCTGTCAAATTCTTCTCGCAGTATCATATGTCCTATTTCATCTTCCTTCACTTCGTCTTACATTTCTAGAATACTATCTTCAAGTCTGTTTCCTACGTATAGGCCCTCTATATATTTCTTCCACAGGTCAGCTTACTCCTCTTTGCTTAGTACTGGTGTACTGGTTTTCCGTCTGAATTCTTCATAATCACACAGTTTTTCTCCTTGTCCCGAAATATCTCTTTTATTTTCCTGAAGGCGGTATCTATCTTTCCCCTAGTAATACATTATTCTACGGTTCTGCGTTTGTCCTCTAGCCACTCCTGCTTAGCCAGTCTGCACTTCCTGTCAATCTCATTTTTCAGATGTTTGTACTCCCTTTAGCCTGATTCACTTGCTGAATTTTTATATTTTCAACTCTCATCAATTAAGTTCAGTATACCCTGTGTTATCCAGATACTTCTATTAGTCCTTGTCCTTCTGCCTATATCATCCTCTGTGGCCCTCACAACCCTATCTTTCAGAGCTACCCATCCTTCTTCTACTATATTACTTTTCACCGTTTCAGCCAATTATTGCCTAATACTCCATCTGAAACTCACAACCACCTCTGGTTCCTTCAAATTGTTCAGGTTCCATCTCCTAAATTTTCTTCCTTTCTGCAGTCTCTTAAGTTTTAATCTGCCGTTCATAACCACTAAGTTATGGTAAGGGTCTATATCTGCCCCTGGATATGTCTTACAGTTTAAAACTTAGTTTCTAAACCTTTCGTTTGCCATTATAAAGTAAATTTGGTACCTCCCAATGTCTCCTGGCTTATTCCAAGTGTACAGCCTTCTTTTATGTTGATTAAATCAAATGTTGGTGATCATTAAATTCTGATTTGCACAAAATTCTACCAAGCGATCACCTCTCTCATTCCTTTTCCCCAGTCCATTTTTGCGTACTGTATTTCTTTCTCTTACCTTTCCTATTACCGAGTTCCAGTCCCCCATCACAATCAAGTTTTCGTCACCCTTAACTTTCTGAATGATTTCTTTTACCTCGTCATACATTTCTTCGATATCCTCGTCATCGGTCGTGCTAGTTGGCATATTAACTTGTACTGCTTTGCCTGGTGTTGGTTTTGTGTCTATCTTTGCTACGATAATGCGTTCACTATGCTGTTCATAATAACTTACTAGCATACCTATTGTCTTACTCATTATCAGACCTACTCCTCCGTTACCACCAACTGATTTTGTGTTTATAACCCTGTACTCACCTGACCAGAAATCCTGTTCATCCTGCCACCGAACTTCGCTATGCATTTCAAAAATCTAATTCGCTTTCCAGCAAACCATACCTCTTTTCCTCATTCGTAGCTGTAGTTGTGAAATGATTCCACTTGCCAAGTACGTACTCTTCAATTACAAATGGTGTATTGAAAAATTTCGATAGCGAGCATTTTACGTTTGTACGCATATTACAACATACTGCAGGTGGCCGAGAGGTTGCTGGCGCACCCCTGCTGGTCGTGCTCTCAGTGGCGTTGGAGAGCTGGTTATTGGTCAGTTGGTAAGGAGGTCAGACTCCTAACCTCCAGGGTGTGCCGTTGGCGTAATGAAAGAATACTGTCCAGTAAAACATTTATTCCAAAGTGGTACACATTGCTGCGTGCTCCAGGCTACCGGGTCGATGGCGTCAGCAGCCTGCTGCCGTACTGTGCGCAGACAGTGCGGCTGCGTCCGCACTAGCTCGGCGTGCG
The DNA here is from genome assembly GCA_026315105.1 of Locusta migratoria. Classification (NCBI taxonomy): domain Eukaryota; kingdom Metazoa; phylum Arthropoda; class Insecta; order Orthoptera; family Acrididae; genus Locusta; species Locusta migratoria. Next base: position 27,778,620 of record CM048745.1, on the reverse strand, counting down.
GAAGTAGGCGACCCCTCTGCCGCACCGTTTGTTGTGGAACCGTAAGGAAGTACGGCGGAACGTGCGGATGAGAGTCACACGTCTGGACTGGTGGTTCTCAGTCCCCACGCTAATTGCATCATATTGGACAGCGTTGACGGTTGTCGTGTGGTCGTGATGTGCGCTGACTCCTGGCCTAACGGCAAGTAGGCGTCTTGCCTAGGAACGCTGGAGTTCCGGTGTGAAGGACATGGAAGGCGTCCTAGATACTTGGTTGTAGCACAGGAGTCGAACTCGGGGCTACGCAGGAGTCGACATCTCACCGGTTGTCAGCTAATGTTGGAGACTGATGGAGTTCTATAACAGACTTGTACCGACGTTAGAACATGTCAGGAATGAAGTGCTACGAAATGTAAGCCATCGATTCATCTGATCGACTGACTATGAACTCAAGTGCTGTAGTATATGTAGTGTGTGTGGAGCGGCTGATATTTCCCCTACGTGCGCTGTCATGACCGCATCAACTCTGTCAAACGAATGTGTCAGCGTTTTACATTTCGCCGTGTTCACTTAACAGGTTAGCTGGTGCTTCCAGAAGGCTTCGGATACGAGTTTTGCGTTAGACTTAGCCATTGTTTCTTTACGTAACGAAGCGACGTGATACTGCAAATTGGAACTTTTCCATTTAACTTTCGGTGATGCGTGCTATTCAGTCCGGCGCGTGTGCGTCCATTCCTCTCAGCTTGACCCAGTAAGTATGACGCAAAGAAGCTGCTATTCCCCTTCCCCGTTCTGTCGACACAGCTTAGTGTTTCTACAGCAACCAATACTTGAAAAGATTTACCGCTATACTTCCGCTACAGAGCTGTTGTGCAAGAATACATTGGAAGGTGTGAACCACGCGACAGCCGTATCGCGGTCGATACACAGATTACACACGTTTCCGCCTGTTCACCGAAGTCCAGCACCGTCGACCGTGCCCAGTATTTGGACGGGTGTAGATCACGCGAACATTTTTGTCCTTGCCGCAGGGAAAAGGGAACGGTAGGGGTGGTGGTGCAAAGTCCTTGATGGCCAGTCCTTGCACCAATATCCTGGATTATATTCCATACCTCTTCTCATTGTCCCGTGGAACGACGGCATCGGACACATTATGGTGTTCCGCCTGTCGGATGGGAACCTTAATGTAACGTAGTCTCGGTTATTTCTGGTCATACTGTTTACTAAATTTTGGCTATCTGTATGATTAGTGGTTCACTTTACAGCTCTTATTCTTTTCCCAAAGCATCAAAGACCTTGTATCAGTGATATTTGTCAGGATGGGCAGTTACTCTTAGTTTAACACAATAAATATTCATTTTATTATTTATTTGTTATTAATCACATTTGTGGGACGTGAATTCTCTTGGCTCAGAGGTGGAAGGATGTTGAAATGAGACAGCATTGAAGCAGATAGCTTTTTATTTACAAATAGACACAATACTTGTGGTAATTTCCTTACAATTTGTTATTCTCTTACTGGAAGGCAGCAGGCGGCAGGCCGTCGCGCTGATAGCGGATGCGGCGGTCCGGTTGCGCGTAGGCAGCGGCAGCGGCAGCGGAGAGGCCGGGCGCGGGGTCTGCGCTGCAGTCCGTAGCTGCGTTCCCCGTCGTGGTTACCGCCAGTACCTCATGCAGGCGCAGGCGTCCGAAAGTCTTCTGGCTTCGTGGCCCGTGTGGCTGAGGGCGTCGTCCGTCGAAGGGGCAGTGTGGGGCGCTGGCGGCGTCTAGTCACGTTCTTCCAAAACTGCCAAAACGTGTAACCTTGTCACGTGTGGGAGCCTTAAACTCGTGCGGCGATGGATTGCTGACATGTTAGTCACGTTTCCCTGGAGAGGTAACTGTACTGGCCTTGTGACGGTTTCAAACTGTTGATGTTATGCATTCTTCTTGGTCACGTTTCGCTCTTCTTACTGCTCGTGAGATGGCTGGCCGATGACCGCTTGAGCTGATTCGTCAACTTGGCGATTTCTCGAACACGTGAGCTGTGGCCGCGCGGCGCCGTCGGAATGTGCTGCGCGGTAATCTGCTGGTCCAGCGATTCGAGCCTCCACGTGCCTGCTGCTGGCTGCTGGCTGCTGGCCGCTTCCCTGCTTTACACTTTGCGTTAGACTTTATATTTCCACTTTAACAGGTTATTCCGTTTTCATTACGAAAACACTTAAAATCACTAATTACCCTTACATTAAGCTCGGCGGCTCTCTTTCCTTTCCGAGAGGAGTAGGTTATGTTCCAGCACCAGGTTTCACCCTCTCCATTCTCCAGTCACTTCTCCAGTTTTTTTTCCCCCAGCCATTTATGTCATACGACTTCACTTTTTAGTGAATGAAATGAAGTTAAAAGTAGAGAAAAGGTTTTGAAATTGTAGTCGCACTGATATCTACGTGCTTTCATAGGGGTTGAGAGCTGCATTAGCGGCGTCAACGCCGCGATCGCAAGTCGGTGATGCAACACCGCCTGAAGAGTAGTTCTCCGCGCTGCCGTGCCACGTCACGCAGAGTAGGTCGCGAGCGCGTCGCTCACTGGCTGGCCGATGGCGCACGGCCCACCGCCTCGCATCGGCGAGCCAGTGAGCTACGCGCTCGCGACCTACTCTGCGTGACGTGGCACGGCAGCGCGGAGATCTTCTCTTCAGGCGGTGTTGGTGTTGACGGTAGCTTATAGGTTTCCTGTAGCACTGCAAAAGGGGACTACTGGAGACGAAAGATGACGTCCGTCGGACCCTCGTGATATGAGAATGTAATGAAATGTAACGGAAAAGCTCTAAATGTTTTCAATTTTTTTTTCGATGAACGATTACAATGGACATTGATGTGCTACGGTTTGGTTCAAAAAAGTTAAAATGTTTGTAAATCTATTGGACTTGAATGCTGCGGTTATCAGTCCCTGGGCGTCCGAACTATTTAACCTAACTGAACCTAACTTACGCTGAGGACAACATACACGCACACACACACACACACACACACACACACACACACACACACACAGCCTTCCTGGAAGTAGGACTCGAATCTTGGACGGCAAGCAACTGCGCGCTCCTCAGCAAGGAGCCTTACAGCGCTCGCCCACTCCACTGCGTTTATGATTTGTGTTAAGCACGCTTGACTCTATAAGAGGCAAACAACTTGTTTGATGTCAGCATCAAACAGTAAGAAGAGTATATATTTCGTTATTGGAACAGGAGGAAATCTAAATTGCTATTTGGTAATTACAGTTAGATCGGCCGTGTCACAGTCGTGTAGCGATTACGATTGATTTTCAGTATTGAATCGTGGAGGATAGGCTACGTTATTATTAACCCATCTCATACTTTGCTACTGAATGACAAAAATCAAGGCAGAAACCCGAAAGTATACTTATATTCATAAATACTTCAATGCGTAGGTCTAGTATATACAACTTTTTCTTTAATTTCTACTTTTTTTGCTCATGGAAAATGTACCATGCCGATTTCAGCGCCGTTCTGAGTGTTCACATTGTGTTTGTATTCACATGCCTGAAACAAATTTTCTGTATTGTTATTGTAGAAGTCACACTCCGCTCGTCAGTTTCTGATGTATTCAAGGAAGGCTACAAGTGCCAAGCAGTGCTGCGTCACATCCATTATACGCTCAGAGTTGTGAATGGTTTGTGCAGCGCAGTCTTGCCAAGCAATTTAAACTTGCAGCGATTTAAAAGCCAATCTGAATCGTCTGTGTGTAATAGTGGAGGTACTGCACGCATACAGGGTGTTTCACTAAGTGCGTTTGCCTCTGTAACTTATAAAATAATAAGTGACGGGAAATTTTAATGCGGTAGGTCAACACAAGAAATGTTACTCTTCCTGCGGAGCTATGAACATAGTTTATTGTATCATTTTCCAGAGTTACAGCACAAAGATATAAATTTTTAAATGGAACAATAGTTTTTCTATCGTGCATTGCATTCGTTGAAACCAGCTGCGTCCAAATCAAATTAAACTACATTCCTATCGCTGTTAGTTTGGAGCTACGACCCTTAAAAGTTTCAGGGGCAGATACCAGACGCTGTACATAATACATGGCTGTGTGGTGGGTGTTGGATATTATGGCGGTGGGAAGTTGATTTACATGAGATGTTCAAATGTGTGTCCATGTTCCTCAATCGATAATGTAATGCGCCGTCGAAAGGATCTGCGGACGAGATGTAACATCGCCGGTGTGACGGAGCGACATGCGTCCTCGATGCGCCGTTTTAGATCATCTGTGGATGTCGCCTGTGACATAAACACGATCCTTTAGATATCCCCACAAAAGTAATTCTACTTGTGTTAAATGGGGCGACCTTGCAGGCCATGATTGAGGACATGGCGCCCCAACCATCTTCCTGCAAACAACAACAGCACGCGCAGAATGGGCTGGGTGACCATCGTGCTGCATCCACATATGGACTCTCCTGTGTAGACACACACGTTCAAGGCAAGGATACCACCCTAACTGTTGGCTATAAAAGCACGGTATAACTCACCTGTCAGTGTACCTGGGAAGTAGTGTGGATCGCTGATTTCATCCCCAGGATTCCACACCACACGTTAATAGACTTCCTACGTTGACGGTTGACAGGTCGTACCTATCGAGGATTGTCTGCGGCCCAGTAGTGCATGTTCTGGCGATTCACTGCACCATAATTTGTCAACGTGGACTCATCAGAGAACTTAACACTTTGTAAAGACTCCAGCGTGAAATTATGCATGGCCCACTCACTGAATGTCACTCTTGCACGGAAATCGTTCCCATGCAGCTCCTGGGTCAGTGACAGGCGGTACGGGTGAAACCTGTGGCCGTGTACTATACGCCATACAGATGTGAGACTGACACCAGCGACTGCAGCAACGACTCGTAAGCTGACATGAGGATCGTGGTGTAGTGCAGCTAAAACAAACACCTCCGTCTCCTCACTTCTTGCAGGTCAGGTCTTTGTTACTGCGGCGCATTACCAAGCTGCCCGTTTCCCGAAGTCGTTGTTCGGCGCGTAAGAACGTAATGGCTGCCGGGGCTCTTCCCCTAGGATATCTCACGGCATACGCCGTGGCTGCTTCAGTGGTATCGTGTCGGCACTCGCCGGGCATCAGAAACATGTCAACGTACTCGTTGTTCGTGTATACCATCGCCATCCGATGTCAGTAACTGTGGTATATTGAGCCACGGTTGTTTGTGTGGCTCCAACTGTCGGGTATACGGCCGTGAGCGGCGACAGTCGGCAGTCTAACAGCGCATCGAGGACGCTTCTCGCTCCGTGACACCGGCGACGTTACAACTCGGCCGCACCACATTTAGAAGGAGCATTGCATTATGCGCAGCGTTTGTGGTATCTGCCCCTGAAACTTTGAAGAATTGTAGCTCCCAAAATAACATTGATAGGAATGTAGTTTAAATTGATTTGGACGCAGCTGGTTTCAACGAATCCAATGCACGCCAGAAAAAAATATTGTTCCATTAAAAAAAATTATATATTTATGCTGTAACTCTTTGTTCATAGCTCCTCAGAAAGTGTAACATTTCTTGCGTTGAACTACCGCATTAAAATTTCTCGTCACCTATTATTTTGTAAGTTACAGAGGCGAACACACTTAGTGAAACACCCTGTACGTTAACATTGCACTACTGAACGATTGTGTGCCTAGCGGTTTCTGCTGCAGATTCCTCAAAACTGGTGTGAACTGCGAGCAGGATCTGTTTTTATTTTGTATGACGTTCGTTTACAGTGAGGTCTGAAGCTTGCATGTGGAGGAACTGTGTATATTTGAGTTGAGTCTCTGCAAGAAAACAAACTGAACGTGGCGTCACTTTTTTACGTTTGACGTTCAGCCTCGTGCTGGCGGCGCTGTGGAGCCGTGCGTTGCTCAGCGCGTTCCTGGGGACGCCTCGACGGCGGCCACCAGCCTGGGACCTGCGGCCGGCTGCTGTACTGCCGGTCTGTTTACATGTCGACAGCTGAGCAACGGTGTCCGCCAATGTTTCTGTGTACTGAACTAATGGGGGATCAGGGCAGCGCAAAATATGTTCTGTAATTACGGAAAGCAATTATGGCCTCTCTTATCATTGCACCAGTGTAACAGTTTACCGAAGTCAGCATTAAATTTAAGCTGCCTAGTTAGGCCTCCACTGTGTAACAGCCCTCTGCCCGTGTGACTGAACTGCCCGTTTCACTATATTGCACTATACAGCAAAAATTAAAACTGTCAGCAGCCACGTCCACTCCCCAGTACTTATTCAAAGACTTTGTTAAATCTCACGTTGAAACATCACTTATTTACGAATCTGAGGAAGATATTTTCAGCCCATTAATGAGAGACGGGTATGAAAATACCGGTTCATAGGGATATCTGCCTAAGAGGCCTTACTGAAAGATATTTTTCATTGGAATATATACATCAACATAAATACAGGTCTGTAAATCACATTGAACTGCATGGCACAGGGCTCATCGAAGCGCTGTTACGATATTTCTCTACAGTTCCATTCTCTAATAGAGCTCAGGAGAAAGGGACATCCAAATACTTGCATTTTCGTTTGGAGTTCTCTTATGATACTGTGATGATCATGTCTACAAATTTAAGTGGTTCCTAGCAAAATATGTTCGCATTTAGAGAAGTAAGTTGGTGAAAGAAATTTTGCAAATAAATGTCACTCCAACAAATGACGCCATCTTTTAATGATTTCCACCCCAAAATTATACATCATTTCCGTGACATTTTCACCCCTATAGAGCGATATGCAGAAGTGCTCCAAAATAAGATATAGAAATGTAGTGTAGGCAATAGTTCCTTCTTCTGAGCCTTCTGCCAATGAAATGTACCCTTTGGTTCACCTTCCTTGCAATACAATGTACGTTTCCATTTCAGTTCGTCGTAATTATTATTTCTAGGTTTTAGTTGAATTTACGGGCTGTAGATTTCACTGATTTATAGTATTTATGATGTTTAACATATTTCTTTTAGTGCTCATATGGATGAATTCAGAGTCAACTGACAGTTTTTGCACCATGCAGATATCTTATCCAAATTATTTTGCAGTTGCTCATAGATCTTCTGCTGACTTTACTAAGCGATAAATAACAGCATCATCCGCAAAGAGTCCTAACAGCTGCCCACATTCTATCATAACGTTAAGGAATAGTAGCGGCTATATAATAATTACGGGGGAACACCGGATATCACTTTTGTTTTACTCGATGACTTTCCGTGAATTACAATGTACTGTGTCCTTTCAAACAATATACACGAATTTAATCCCACACCTGTGGCTGTATTAAAGACCTGCACAATATATATTAGAAAACGTTTGTCAGGTGGAGTGTCAAAACCCTTCGGAAAGTCTAAAGATAATGGAATCGATTTGAGATCCCTTGTCGGTAAGACTTATCACTAAAGGAGACTATGGATAAATAGTTTGTTCTCTTGGGGTAGTTCATAATGTGTGATGGATAAACATGTATTATAATCCTGCTGAAAACCGACGTCAGTGATATAGGCCTGTAATTTTGCGAATCACTCCTGTTGCTTTCATGAATACTGGAGCGACCTGATCAACTTTCCAGTTTCTGGTTATGGATCTTTCGCTGGACGAGCGGTTCTATAGGATAGCTGAGTATGGAGCTATTGTGTTAGCATACTGTGAAAGGAACCCAATTGGTATACAATCTGTACCGGGAGACTCGGTTTTGTTGTGATTTAAGTGGCTTTATATCTCCAGGGACATGTACTCTAAATTACGCACGCTGGAAGCTCTTATCGATTAGAATAATTCAGAATTTTGGTGAATGAGTTTCGGAAAATTTTTTTCAGAAAATCAGGTTTAGTGGACCTATCATCCTGAGTTTTGCCTTGAGGATTTTTTGTTTTTAAATCTGGCATGCTTTTTTTCTGTGAAATTTCTCCTGTTTAAATTAGGCACGCTTTTCGTGTGAAATCTCTTCAAAAATAATTGGAAAAGTGATCTATCTGATTTGGTGGACCATGGCGGGTCCTTAATTTCCTTGGTATAAATCTGTCAATAAATGTCGAATCTTTGAATGTAAACCACTTCCTATCTAACTCAAATTTGTAGTTTATTAAGACTGTAATTTCTAACTGAGGACAGCGTTAATCCAATTCTATCTGCTTCTTTAAATTTTTTTCTCTTATTTATTTATTTATTCCTTATTTTCCTTTTTTAATTTTGGTGGATTTGGGAGTTTCCACAACAATTCAGAGTTCACTAATCTCTCTGTCTGTCTTGGTACACTCCAGTATGTCTGGATTATTTGTTGCTGGGAGGTCAAGTATCTGTTCTACATACAGTGATAAAAGGCATTTTGCGGTGAAAGAGATGTCTGAGGGACAGGGTAGGTTTGAAACAAGTCGTACTTACCGCTAAACTTAGCGCACTGGAGATATTTGCATCCACTCTCCGTCAAGCATCGAGGTCAGTTGAAGCGGATGTAAACAGACGCTGCCTGAAGCCTCGCCGGCACTTCCGTAGCACGAATGGAGTAAACTGTATCTTTTTTTGGATGGTGACGAACTACAGTGATAAATAATTTTACTGAAGCTTTTCTCGCAATAACAAATATCTTACAGTTCCACACTGTACGGTATAGATATACTACCAAATGATGACATACACAATTTTGTGTCGGACCGGGACTCAAACCCGGTTTTCCAACTTTTTGCGATGGTCGACCTACCATTTGGCTACGCGAACACGATTCTAGGGCCGACCCAATCTAAGCCATATTGAATTCGTATATTCATCTCTTTCGTATGTCAACATCTGGTAGAACATCTGTAACGTATGCGGTGGAACTGTGATAAATCCGCTGTTGCGGATAAATTTCGATAATAGTATCTGTCTGGCAGACATACAAGGTGTACGGTGACTTGTACAACTGCCAATATTTATGTGTGTGATACATTAATATGTACGGACATCACTGTGTTGGTTGTTTTTTCTCTCCGTCTAACAGTCGTCCCAGGCAACAAACACATACAATGCAGACTGGTGTTCTCCGTTCTGCCGTACCTGGACGTAACGTGAACACCGCCTCGCCGTAATGTTATAGACTTCCATTGCAGGAGAGCGGACTCCGATCCCGAGACATGACGCACAGTTATTCCCCTGAACTCTGGCAATGTAGGCCTCCTGGCGATACACGCACGAGCAAGTAGTAATCCATGCCGGCATTATACTATCAAATTGTTGGACAAAGAATTGGATGAAATAATGCTCCTATTCTTTAAAAAAAAAAATCTTGGACATAACCCAGAGAGGGTATCCCTTTCATCCTACAGTTTATGAAAGTTGCTTCAAAATGATAGTATTACGCTGCGCCGTTGCTAATATAGCACTTGCGTTGGGTCTGCCTTTAAAAGAGGCGGAAAGAAAAAAAATAGAAACGTTCTCGGGGGAAACAGTGGGTGTCACGTCGCGATAGAAAACTGTATAGTACCTAACTGACGTGATTCATATTTTTATTTAATTTTATTTAGTTACACGACGTTTATTTATTTATTTATTGCTAGTACACACCAGGCTAACTTGCGGTTTTAATAGCAGCAATGTTTACAAACACGAACGTCATGTGAAACAGCCGTGGTTGCAGTCTTACTGCTATCGCTCCTACAGGTTACATTTCTCACTGCAGTAGACTCAGGAAACAGAAGACGAGGTGTGGTTTCCCCCGGTAGGAACATCTGTCATTAAACAACTTTAATCGCTGCTAGGACCAAGTGGTTACAATACTGACTAACAGAATGGGTTCCATACATAGTTACAAACATTACACGACGCCCATTAAAGAAAAGTGAATTTGTTAGCGATCATTTACTGAAATTTCCCGGTATTACATGTTTGTGACGAAGGGAAGTAGAGGGTTAATCAGACCTAAGGCGAGATCTTAGAGTTGATAAATGATTGGACGACTCGATAAAAACTGCCTATTACACTACATCCAAAATATCTTTGTTTAATTCTTAGCCCTATAACGCAGCAGTGTAATACCGACCTAAACAGAAAATTATGGCTTGTAACAGCTGTATTTAAAAGTCTGCAAATGACAAAATATCTTTATATAGTGGTGTTCGTTGCAGTGTTCTGAGTCATCTCTAGAACCATTTGCAGTTGTTACAACCTGTATAGTCCTTCACGGCTAAAACTATGCGGTAACTGCCAGTTCCCTCTGTAATAAGAAATAGTGCATGCCTTTCGTTTCCTGTCACAAAATGTCTGGCGCAGTGCAGTGTTTCTCCCGTTGTACAAAACTTGCCCTCTTTGTCTTTTTTTGTACTGCTGAAAGAGAGGCGCGTTCATAATTTGGGTGTTGCTTTGCTGCTGTGGACGTGACATTTTTTGCTGCTGATTTGTTACTAGACGGTTGAATACTTCCATTAAATTGGCAGTTTGCTGCGTCTCAAAGTGAAGGAAATGAAATGCAGGTGTCGGCATAGCAATAGTGAACAAGGACGTTTAGCACGACCAGTGAAATAAAAGCACAGCAATTAGACAGAGAAAATTAAAGCGCAGTCAATACTAAACAGACGCAGGAAAAATACACAGTACCGGTAAACACAGAGTTGCGTCATGCTGCAAGGGACGTCGACAGTTTCCATTGGTCGACGAGACATGATTACTGTGCAGCCGAAGAATAACCAACGCCTTCACTTATGTAGTAACTAACTCGGTAAAATAGAATTTGGTCCTCCAACCTCGTTTGGAAAAAGGATTGTGAATTCTATTTGGCAATTAAGGTGGCGAATAACAAGAGAAGCCGCAGAAGTCTTATAAAGCAGACACAAAATAAGAGACCCATGCAGTTACCGAATTAATGTTTCCTTTTATATACCTTTTGCAAGTTTAGGCATAAATATGGTCTCCTCGATTAACAAAACTGAAAACATAAATAGTTATTGATTTTGGCACTTATAAACATAATCTGAAAGCTGTCTTTGATCTTCAATGGCATGATTTTTCAGAAAGAATTTAAAATTGTATTTTAAAAATATCATTTGATATATATGGGGATGGGAGAAGCATTTAGTATTCACTACCTACTACACAGTGGGCACACTGTACGGTTTCATCTACTCAATATTGTGCTAATGTTTTGAGTAAAAGGTCCATAAAGGAGAGAGAGGATGCGTTTATAACTTAATTGCCACTCAAACCTTTGCAGAAAAGGAAAAAGAACAGAAAACGAATTAAAAACATTTGAAGTAATAAAAATTGAATGAAGTTCAGAGATATAATTTACATAGCTTGACACTCGTGTCCGCCACAACTACCTCCGCAGTGACAGCGTCCATGTATTTTCGAGGGAAGCTGACCTGTCGACCTGATCTGGTGACCCGTGGTGGAGGCGCACTGCGTTGATTGCTGTCTGTTGACTTCTGAAGGTCGATAGACTTTGTGATGGAATGTGACGGAATGTCAGGAGGGGTTTCTCTTGATGTGTCTTCTATGTTGTCCGATGAATAGTCTGTCAGAGGAAAGGAAGGTTTCAATCTGTCAACGCTAATAGTCTGTTTTCCTGTTGGCATCTCCACTTCATAGTGCTTGTCAGAGTGAAACAAGACTGGATATGGCCCGTCATATGTTGGCTGAAGCGATGTTCAGACAGCATCATGTCGTACGGAAACAAACTTGCGTATCATCAGTTGTGGGTGAATAAAGATCTTTTTGTGGGCGTGGTGTTCTGATGGAACTGGTCTTAGGCTTCTCAACTGTTCCTTCAACTTAAAGAAAAAGATTGCGATGTCAGTTACTAATTTCTGTTCATTGAGAAATGCTCCTGGTAACCTAATTTCTGAACCATAAGTCATTTCCACTGGTGAGGTACTGACTTGCAGAATTATGTAGAAGAGAAGTCCTAACAAGACCAAAGGAAGCTTCTAAACCCAATCATCAGACTTTTGTGCTTTTAAAGCAGATTTTAACTGGCGGTGCCAATGATGAATTTGCCGTTTGCTGCAGGATAATAACTTTTTACTAATGTAAAGACAAGATATCTCAAGGGATCGCCATTCAATATTTGTGGTTTTCCGGAAGTCTTTTGACACTGTACCTCACGAGCGGCTTTTAATTACATTGCTTGCTTATAGAATATCGTCTCAGTTATGCCAATTATTTCTGTCGGAAACGACACAGTATGTTGACGAAAAGTTATGGAGTAAAACAAATTCTTCCGGTGAAGTATCATGTGGCCTCTACTGTCCTACCTACTGATCCCCGCTTTTAGCCAAAGTATGCCAAAAATTCCTTTTCTCCCCAATTCTGTTCAGTACCTCCTCATTAGTTACGCGATCCATCCGCCTAATCTTCAGCATTCTTCTGTAGCACTACACTTCAAAAGCCTCAATCCTCTTCCAGTCCGCACTGTTTATCGTCCGTGTGTCACTCCCATACAAGGCAACACTCCATACAAATGCCCTCAGAAAGGACTTCCTTAGGCTTAAATCAATATTCGATGTTAACAAATTTCTCTTTTTCAAGAACGCTTTTCTACCCATTGCCATTCTGCATTTTATATCCTCTGTACTGCGACCATCGCATGTTATTTTACTACCCAAGTAACAAAACTCATCCACCACCTTCATTGTTTCGTTACCTAATCTAATTCCTTCAGCATCGCCTCATTTTCTAAGACCGCATTCCATTATTTTTGTTTTGCTCTTGTTAATGTTCATTTTATACGCTCTCTTCAACACACTGTCCATTCCGTTCAACTGCTCTTCCAGGTCCTTTGCTGTCTCTGACAGAATTACACTGTCATCAGCAAAACGCAATGTTTTTATTTCTTCCCCCTGAACTTAAATCCCTATTCCAAATTTTTACTTCACCGCCTGCTCGATGTACAAGTTGAACAACATCGGAGAAAGGCTACAACCCTGTCTTACTCCCTTCCCAACTGATGTTTCCCTTTCATGCCCTTCGAGTCTTATAACTGCGGTCTGTCTTTTGTACAAGTTGTAAATAACTCTGCTTTCCCTGTATTTTACCCCTGCTGACTTCAGAATTTGAAAGAGTGTATTCCAGTCAACATTGTCAAATGCTTTCTCCAAATCCACTAAATCTAAAAATGTAGGTTTGCCTTTCTTTAATCTATCTTCTAAGATAAGACGTAAAGTGAGTATTGCATCCCGGGTTCCTATATTCCTCCTGAATCCAAACTGATCTTCCCCGAGGTCAGCTTCTACCAGCTTTTCCATTCTCCTGTAGATAATTCGTGTTAAAATTTTGCAACCATGACTTATCAAACTGATGGTTCTGTAATTTTCACACCTGTCTGCCCCCGATTTCTTTGGAATGGGGATTATTACATTTTTCTTAAAGTCTAAGGGCATTTCGCCTGTCTCATACATCCTACACACCAGTTCAAATAGTCTTGTCTTGGCTGGCTCTCCCAGAGATTTTAGTAGCTCTGAGAGTAAGTTATCTACTCCTGGGGCCTTGTTCCGACCTAGGTCTTTCAAGGCTCTGTCAAATTCTTCTCTCAGTATAGTATCTCCTATTTCATCTTGATATACTTCCTCTTCCCTTCCTACAACATCGTCTCTAAGTTCATTTCCTTTGTAGAGCTGTACTATGTACTCTTTCCACCTTTCAGCTTTCCCTTCTTTCCTGAGAAATGGTTTCCTATCTGAGTTCTTGATATTCGTAGAGTTGCTTTTCTTGTCCCCAAATGTTTCTTTTATTTTCCTGTAGGCGGTATTTACTTTTCCCCTTGTTATACATTCTTCTACAGATTTGCATTTGGCTTCTAGCCACTCCTGCTTAGCCATTTTGCACTTCCTGTCAATCTCATTTTTTTGTCGTCTGTATTCCATTTTACCTGTTTCATTTACTGCATTTTTATATTTTCTCCTTTCATCAATTAACTGTAGTATTTCCTGTGATACCCAAGGATTTTTTGTAGGTTTTGCCTTTCTACCTATTTTTTCCTCTGCTGCCTTCACTATTTCATCTCTCAATGCTACCCATTCCTCTTCTACTGTTTTATTTCCCCCTGTTTCTTTCAATTGTTGCCTAAATCTCCCTCTGAAATTCTCCAGGACTTCGATTTCCTTCAATTTATCTAAGTTCCATCTTCTTATTTTCCTACCTTTCTGCAGTTTTTTCAGCTTCAGCCTGCAGTTCATGACTAACAAGTTATGGTCAGAGTCTATATCTGCCCCTGGGTATGTCCTGCACTTTATAACCTGGTTCCGGTACCTATGTCTTACCATTATAAAATCTATCTGATACCTTCGGGTGTCTCCTGGTCTCTTCCACGTCTACAACCTTCTTTTGTGATTCTTAAACCACGTGTTTGTTACGATTAAATCATGTTCCGTGCAAAATTCTACCAGTCGACTTCCTCTTTCATTCCTTCTGCCCAGTCCATATTCACCTACTATTTTTCCTTCTCTTCCTTGCCCTACTACCGAATTCCAGTCTCCCATCACAATTAAGTTTTCCTCTCCCTTAACTGTCTGAATAATTTCCTTTAGCTCCTCATATATTTCTTCGATCTCCTCATCATCGGCAGAGCTAGTTGGCATATAAACCTGTACTACTGTTGTCGGTGATGGCTTCGTATCTATCTTGACAATGATAATGCGATCACTGTGCTGCTGATAGTAGTTTACCCGCATTCCTATTTTCTTATTATTTATCAGTCCTACTCCTGTGATACCCCCAACTGATTTTGTATTTATAATCCTGTACTCACCTGACCTGAAATCCTGTTCATCCTGCCACCGAACTTCACTAATCCCCACTATATCTAACTTCAACCTACCCATTTCCCTTTTTAAATTTTCTAATCTTCCTACCCGATTAAGGGATCTAACATTCCACGCTCCGATCCGTAGAATGCCAGTATTGTCTTTCTTGATGACAACATCCTCCTGAGTAGTCCCCGCCCGGAGATCCGAATGGGGGACTATTTTACCTCCGGAATATTTTACCCGAGAGGATGCCATTTCCATACAGTAGATCTGCATGTCATCGGGAAAAGTAACGGCTGTAGTTTCCCCTTGCTTTCAGCTGTTCGCAGTAGCTGTGTGGCAAAGCCACATTAGCTGATGTTACAAGGCCAGCTCAGTCAATCATCTAGACTGTTGCCCCTATAACTACTGAAGAGGCTGCTGCCCCTCTTCAGGAACCACACGTTTGTCTGGCCTCTCCACAGATACCCCTCCGCTGTGGTTGCACCTACGGTACGGCTATCTGTATCGTTGAGGCACGCAAGCCACCCCACCTCGGCAATGTCTGTGGTTCATGGGGGTGGACTATACAGCAAAAATTAAAACTGTCAGCAGCCACGTCCACTTCCCAGTACTTATTCAAAGACTTTGTTAAATCTCACGTTGAAACATCACTTATTTACGAATCTGAGGAAGATATTTTCAGCCCATTAATGAGAGACGGGTATGAAAATACCGGTTCATAGGGATATCTGCCTAAGAGGCCTCACTGAAAGATATTTTTCATTGGAATATATACATCAACATAAATACAGGTCTGTAAATCACATTGAACTGCATGGCACAGGGCTCATCGAAGCGCTGTTACGATATTTCTCTACAGTTCCATTCTCTAATAGAGCTCAGGAGAAATGGACATCCAAATACTTGCATTTTCGATTGGAGTTCTCTTATGATACTGTGATGCTATTTGTACAAGTTGTAAATAACCGTCAGTTCCCTAAATTATAATCCTGCCGATTTCAGAAACCGAAAGAGCGTATTCCAATCCACATTATCAAAACCTTTATCCAAATCTACGAAAACTAGAAATTTAGGTTTGCCTTTCCTTAATCTATCTTCTACAATAAGCCATATAGTGAGTATTACCTCATGTGTTCCTACATTTCTTCTGAATCCAAACTGATCTTCCCCAAGGAAGGTGTACAATTGCGTTTTTCGTTGAGTCTGAGGGTATTTTCCCTTTCTCATACATCTTACGCATCATATGAAATAGTTTTCTCATGGCTGGCACTCCTAGAGACTTCAGTTGTTCTTAGGAAATGTCGTCCAATCCGGGAGCCTTGTTTCGACTTGAGTATTTCAGTTCTCTGTCAAATTCTACTCTCAGTATAGTATTTCCTATTGTTTCTACATGTACTTCCTCTGCCCTTCCTACAATATTGTCTCTAATTTTGTTTCCTTTGTATAACCCCTCTATATAGTCTTTCTACCTTTCAGCTTTCCCTTCTTTGCTTAGTACTGGTTTTCTATCTGAATTCTTTATATTCATACAGCTGATTTTCTTGTTTCCAAATGTCTTTTTTTTCTTGTAGGCGGTATCTATTTTTCCCCCTATTTAAACAGTCTTCTACAGAATTGCGTTTGCCTTCTAGCCACTCTTGCTTAGCTATTTTGCACTCCCTGTCAATCTCACTTCTTAGTCGTCTGTATTCCATTTTGCCTGTTTGATTTACTGCATTTTTATATTTTCTCCTTCATAAATTACATTTACTATCTCATTTGTATTTCCAAGGATTTTTTGTAGGTCTTACCATCGTATCTATATTGTCCTGTGCTGAATTCACTATTTCATCTCTCAATGCTATCCATTCCTCTTCCACTGTTTTATTTCCCACTTTTTCTGTAAATTGTTACCTCAAGCTCCCTCTGAAATTCTCAAGAACGTCAGCATCCTTCAATCTAATCAGGTCCCATCTCCTTATTTTCCTACCTTTCTGCAGTTACTTTTCACATTTTTTTTTTTTTTTTTTTTTTTTTTCAGTTTCATCTTGCAGTTCATGAGTAGTAAGATATAGTCAGCGTCTATATCTGCACATGGGTATGTTACACAGTTCAAAACCTGGTTCCAAAAACTATGTCTTCCCATTATAAATTCTATGTGGTACCTTCCTGGTGTCTCCTGGTCTTTTCCCCCTATATAACCTTATTTCATAATTCTTCAACCAGGTGTTTGTTATGATTAAATTATGTTCCGTGCAAAACTCTTTTGCGCAGTCCAAAAATAAATTTAAAAAAAAGACCAACAAACTTTACATTATCCTGAAACTTCATTAACAAATTACTGCCCAGAGCAAAGGACCAACCTTTAACACAGCTTTAAACTTGATGAACCAATAACTTGGCAAACCAAAACGCGAAACAGCAGGGCGTGAAGGAAAATCATAAAAATTACAATTTCACTTACTCAGGCTAGAGACGCTATCTTACACAGTAATTAGCCCAAAGCAACAGACAAGGTACCGAAGTTTATTTGCCCTGCTTTGAAAATGTACAACCTTTAAAAAAACCAATGACAAAGTTCATTGATAAGATACAAATGAGAAAAAGTAATAAGATATAAATAGAAGCAATTCGAATTAAATTTACTTGTTTAATCCCCCAGATTACTTTGAGTGTCAACTTTTACATGAGAAATACTAAGCCGGCCGCGGTGGCCGAGGAGACTGAGGCGCTTCAGTCACGGTCTGCAAGGCCACTACGGTCCGGGCTTCGAATCCCCCCTCGGGCATGGATATTTGTGCCGTCCTTAGTCTTAGCTAGTTCATAAGTAGTTTGTAAGCTTAGGGACTGATGACCCCGTAGTTAAGTCCCATAAGTTCTACAAACATTTGAACATTTAGAAATACTAAAATCTTTAAGACCAATAACTAAACTCGCCTCAGTGGCCCCTGACTGTCGTTCATGACTTCTCTCAAGTCGGAAGGAGTAGGAAAATAAAACTTCAAGAAAGGGCACCAAAAAGGTGGGCGGGAGAGACTTCTGGATGTGTGCGTGCTGCGACGAGCCAGGCGCCACCGCGACGCTGATGTGACAGACAACTGGACGCATGGCCCACGAGTAGCGGAGCCTGTAAACGTAATTACGGCGAGGGCAGTTTGTTACCAAGACAACGTAATTCACATACATGTCTCAAATCTTAAGACTGGGGCCCTTCCAATTCACTTAATATAAGTAACAACTGGGCAGCGAAAATATCAACAGTGCAGCTACGGTAAGCAAGTTACAGGCTCTTCCCTTCGCCAAGCGCAGCTTACTCGTTAATACAGAAAATTTTGCTATTATGGTTTGTAAGTGAGCGATTCCTTCCTTCACATTAGAAATGCACATACACAACAGAGATGCCCCTACATAGCACAGCACTTCCGCAGGAGTAATCACCGTCTTCGATTCCACAACATAAGCGTTAACAGATGAGATGGTCAGTACTGTGCTAGGGTAGTGGCACTCTTCAGTTAGTTTAGTTAAAGCCTGACCCGAACACTAAAGGGAGTCAAACAGTAACAACTCGGCACCAATGTCAACAACAGTAAATAACACGCGCACAGTATAGATATCATCTTTATCTATATCTATAAATGTGAATGTCTGTTCAGTGTACGATTATCACGTCTGAACCACAAGACATAAAGAGCTAAAAAATTGTACAGTTACTAATGTGTACCCGGGTAAGGCTTTAGACATGGTTTTATGGCGATCGGATAGCTATATATATTACTGTGAATGTCTGTACGCTGTACGCTCATCACGTCCGAACGACAAGACGCAGAGACTTAAATATTTGTACAGTTACTAATTTATACATGAGGAAGGTTTTAGGCACAGTTTTATACCTATCTGATAGCTATTTAATAATTTGAAGAATATAACGCGAAATGCGGAACGATAATTACTCTTTGAAAATTATAGTCACTCTTTGGAAATGGTATTATTGGTTGCGTTGTTGCTTGAGGGTTGATAATGATAAGAGGGGGGAGTATATTGGAATGGAAAGTTATCGGTGTGTATAAAATTCTACGTATGTGTGTGTTAATATTTCGCTCTGCAGCGAAAACTACAGAACGCAAACGAATGGTCTGTGTGTAATTGTTGTCCGAAGTCTCCCGTTGTACACCTTAGCAGTTCCATGCCGATAGCTATAAGGGGGTGGAAGATATGGTTATCAAATTATAAAAAGTTCTGACTGAAGGCCAGCGATGACGTTTGCGACTCTATAGCAAGGAGGTTACATGCAGAGAAACGTGATACCAAAGACCATATCTTTGGTCTATGCGTGCTACAATATTTTCAGCTCTTTCTCTGTAAGAATAAGCATACGAATAAGGATATATATGTTCAACTAACACGCGAGCGGAGCCGCGGGTTTAAGCTAGTACTTAATATTAAAGGAGCACAATGACTGCTAAGACGCTCATCTTCTGTCAGGTCTTCTTTGCTCTCAGCAAAACTAGCGCTCCTCGCTTTCAAATAACATGGTTGAAATTTCAGCAGAGTTGGCGACGTCGGTGACAAGCGGCGACAACGTTCGAATGTGGACACAATTATCTTAATACCTAAACATACTGTTTAGCGGCAGCTACCCACAGCGGACACCACAGCTCCGCCCAAAACAAAGACTGTCGCCTCAACCCGCCCTGTCGACCAAAAAAAGCGCTCGGAGTTCAAACGCCGACTGACAGCCCTCGGAAAACTTGCAAAACGTCCGCACATGAGGCAAAGACACTCCACTCTGCAGGCGGACGCCGCCGGTAGTGGCGGCAGGTGGCGCCAGAGATCACCGTGCAGTGTGGGGGCGGAGCAGGTCCACTACTGCCAACGTCCTAAATTCTGAAAGGTTTTTAATGAAATTACTGTTATAGATCTAATATCTGCTTGCTTTTATGTTTGACTGCAAGCAGACCTTTCAGATTGTGTATGTTGAGCAAAATGCCCCAAAGAGGAGACACCACACGTAGTTCCTTAACCACATTGTATTCCCATGCATTTTATTCAGGAGAGGAAGGAGTAAGGAGGAAGGAAAGTACTGACCTTAGTCCCACCAGGACAATGACGTAACTCAATGGCGACAAGCGAAAACGATTAACCTGCCACAGTCACATTTTCGCTTGTCGCCTTTGAATATTTTTAATGTCATTGACTCTGCCTTAATTTCCTTGATAGAAAATCGGAAATATATTTTATTCGAGTTACGTATGAGAAACATTGGAACATTACAAGACCGATTACAATTTTACTCAATTTATAAAGAAGTTGTCTTTTTCTTTTTCTTTGTTGTGTTTTAATGCTCCGTGGGGCAGGCTGGCAGTGTACATATGAGTTTGGTAACATGAATGGTAGTTTAAAACAGGAGATAAAAATGTTGATTTGAACGATAAAAAAGGAGATAAAAATTTTGAATTTCACAATAAAAAAGAAGAGAAAATAGGCGAATTAAAAACAATCTTCTTTTTCCTTTATTGATGTTTTAACGCTACCTGTATTTCAGGCAGTAGGCTGGCAGCAGCTTCAGTGGCTGCTCTTCATCCCTGAGGGATACATAAAATGACAAGCGGAAATGAACATGAAACACAGAATAAAATTTGTAGAGTTAAAATGACAGACAAGGTGAATATTGGAGAATAGTAAAAAGACAAAGTTACATGAAAATATTTCGAGGACAGAGACAAGAAGGCGGAGATAAAATACACACATTATATTCATAAAACTGTTTAGAGCCACGGTGACGATTAAAAGTACATTGATGGACACACACGCACAAAACGAAGACAGGTGAACTGTGCACACGGTAAAAAAGTTGTCGGACGTTGTCGGCGAGGCACAGGTTCAAAACACATCAAAAGATCCCTAGTCACGAACACTCTGGAGCACTAATTAATATGTCGAGACGCCCCCGCGGGGTGGGGGTGGGGGGCGAGGGGGAAGGGATGGGAGAGGGATGGGGGAAGCACGGGGGAAGGGAGTGGAAGGGTGGTGAGGAAGGGGGAAGAGGGACTGGGCGAGAACCTGCGGGCGGGATAGGGGAAGCCAAGGGGGGAAAGGAGGAGATGGGGGAGGTGGGAGGGGCGCTGGCGCTACATGGAAGGCATCAGAGTTGGTAGGAGGGGTAGATATCGTGACGAAGTTCCTTATCCGGTAAGGGAAGGGTGCGAAAGTTGCCCTGGGAAAGGAGTTTAAGGAGGTTGAGGCAGGACAGAGCTTTGTAACGGAGGGATTTGAGGTACAGTGTGCAGGAAAGTTTGCGGTCAAGGGTAAGATCAGGGTATTTGAGGGTGGGGGTGTGACGGATTCTGCGGTTGTGGAGGGTACGAACTATGGCGATTGCCTGGGATTTTTCTGGATATTCGGATAGGAGCCACCAGTTACACCACGAGGCGAACTCTGTGAGTTGGGACTGCAGCAAAACCTGGGAACGGGCAAGAGGGGGCGAGGGCCAGGAAGGCGGTGTCGTCAGCATATTGGAGGAGATAGACGGGAGATTTGGGTTGAGGCATGTCGGCAGAGTAGAGGAGATAGAGGAGGGGAGAGAGGACAGAGCCTCGAGGCACCCCGGCGGAGGGGTAGAACAAACGGAAGTTGAAGACAGTGACATAGGAGGGTTGTCGGGTGAGGAAGGAAGCTATGAGGCGGACGTAATTAATAGAAAGGGCGTAGAACTGGAGCTTGAAGAGGAGACCGGAATGCCATACACGGTCGTAGGCTTTTTGGATGTCGAGGGATACAAAAATTGTGGAGCGACGGGAATTGAGTTGGAGGGAGAGCAGATGAGTCAGGCGAAGGAGCTGGTCGTCGGCAGAGAAGGAAGGTCGGAAGCCACATTGGGAGTGGGGGAGGAACTGGTGGCGGTGGAGCTGCTGGTGGATATGAAGGGAAAGCATGGTTTCCAGGACCTTGCTGAATACAGAGGTAAAACTGATGGGACGGTAGGATGAGGTCAGGGATGGGAGCTTGTTAGGTTTGAGGAACATGAGAATACTGGAGGTCTTCCACAGTTCGGGGTAAAAGCCAGTGAAAAGGATGACATTGTATAGGGTGGCAGGAGCTTCGTGGAAGGAGAGAGGGCAGGCACGGAGGTGGCGGTAGGTCAACCGGTCGTGACCGGGGGCGGCGTTGTGTTTAGTGCGAAGAGTGTCGATTATCTTAGGGGCGGTAATAGGAGTGTGCAGTTCTGAGGGAGGGATGTGGCCAAGTACTGGAAGCCAGGGGCGAGCGGAGGAGTGGAGGTATCGGTGCGCTCATGGACGTCCGGGACGAGAGAATAGGCAAAGAGAGGATCATATGGAATGGAAAAGACGTCGGAAAGGTGGGAGGCAAAGTGTTCTGCCTTACTGGCGTTGTCAGGAAAAGGTGGGTCATCATGGAGGGGCGGGTAGTGGGGGGAGGAGTGACTGCCGGTAAGGCGGCGGAAGGCACGCCAGTACTTGGAGTTGACCGGGAGGAGAGAATTAAGGCGGGTGCATGTCTGGCAGCAGTCACGCGTTTCTTCTCGGACAAGATGTTTCTGATGAGTCTTTGGAGTTGCCGGTGGCGTCGGAGTGTATCCCGGTCACGAGTCTGGAGTAAGAAGCGGTACAGACGGCGGGATTCGTGGACGAGAAGGAAGGCCTGTGGAGGAAGGGTGTTAAAAACAATGAAATAAACGCTTTAAATGAGAAAAAAAAATTGTCTCACTTCGATTATGTTTTGATGAGATCTTTTCCTGTCATCAAATAGGATTGAACATCGGATATCCTAAAATGCAGGGGCTGCTGGTGGAGTAGTGCCGCTGTGCCATGGCGCCACCTGTTGAAAAAAGGAAGAAAGAGATTTCTGTAGAAACTGCGCAACAACATTCTTTCCGAGTGCGTGTTCTTTGATTTGAAGAGGTCCGTTATGTCACGAGCGCTCTCGCGGCAGATTTCGGAAGCTTGGAGCCCACTCATGATGCCGCCCATACGGGCCGGTTCCTGCACGGCGCTGACCGCCAAGTCGCCCTGACTCAGAGCTTCGAGTGTCGGTCGCTAGAGGGCAGCAGAGAACAGGACCTGAAAGACGTTGAAACGAAAGAGCAAGCCACCTGCCGTCTGGTGACAATAGGCTCAAACTTCATTTTCCAGTTCCACAATCTTGCTGCAACTCAAAAGTCTAATTTGCCTTTCCAAATGCATTACCATATTTTTCTATTGTCATTTTTATAAGATAATGCCACAAACTGACATTCTTTTCAATCAATATCAGAAGAAGACTATTGCGATATCTTATTTGGCCTTGGTCCAAACTTTGGGGCGGTATTGCAAAACATTAGAAACGACATTGATTGCATCATTAACCAGATTTATGGTGTAGGTAACGTATCGATGCCTCCCAAGATGCAATAGATCACTGAAGACTGTAAACTAAGTTTATCGAGCACATCCCTGCAACCAATTTATTCGTTGTGAACCAGTTCCACAAATGTTTCTAGAATTATTTTTATGCATATCTTTCAATCACTGATACACGT
The DNA here is from genome assembly GCA_026315105.1 of Locusta migratoria. Taxonomy (NCBI): domain Eukaryota; kingdom Metazoa; phylum Arthropoda; class Insecta; order Orthoptera; family Acrididae; genus Locusta; species Locusta migratoria. The sequence goes on along the minus strand of CM048745.1, from coordinate 27,755,380 downwards.
CAATTTCGTATGAAAGTTGAAGGGAGAACTCTAGGATTTCTATGCTAGGCCTGAGTTCATATTTGTTTCAGTTTTCGTTTGTTTCGCTCATTCTAGACGATGAACTTCCCGAAACTTTAGAAGAAAGTGTTAAAATATCGAGGTAGGCATTGTGATCAGCAGTTTCGACATCTGATGCTGAGCGGTGTTTCCCAGTGAACAAGAAAATTAAAACTTTCCTAAGATATACCATTGAAGAAGAAAGACTGGGTGCTTTAGGGATGATATCCTGTGAGAATTCATATGTATTCAACACGGAAAATAATTCAATCGCCCTTCAATCCGCCTTGAATTGAAATTTTGAAATGAGAAGTACTGAGATACTGATTTTCAATACCGTTCGCACTACCTGATTATTTTTCAGATGTCTTTCCAAAGTCATAAGCCTTCTGCTTAAGGTGAGTACAATGCTTTTAATATGTCGGTAATTTAATTAAATATGTAATGTCGATTTTGGGAAGTGAATTTAATGTATTCACTTTCTGTTATTTCGTATATTAATTATATTTCTGAAGCAGATAAGAGGAAAAGATAGCTATGGCAACCTTCCCACTCGTTTTCTTTTGCGCAATCGATTCCTACTATTCTCCAGGAAGCGAAAGGTCACTGTCGATAGTTCTTACTTGACATGTAGAAGCTGGTAACAGTGCAATGCATCGTGCGAAGTGATGGCGAACAATAGCGAGTCAGCTGCGGATAGACAATCATGTTGCGCTTTTTAATTTGTTCTGCATTCATAAACAAATGTGAGCTGCGGTCTGGTTTCGTTTGTAGCAATAATGACTGTCACCTGAAGTCATCTTTGTTAGAAACTGGCAGCTGCTGGTTTCAGCATGTAAGAAGAGCGCCATTTATTTCTGATACCCTTTATTTTGTGTTTGGTACAGATGATATGAGAGATATAAATAACTGAGAACATTTGGTAACATCGTAATATGTGTGGTGGTACTTTACCGAGTTCATAACCGTGTATTTTGATTTTTAATATTATTAGGATCATTAATTTTTTACTATACTTTTTTTGTGGCACCACCTTACAAAATGTCACCGGTCGTCAGTGCTGAAACGTGATGTTCCTAAAATTAAAATGATCTCTTCGTTACGAAATATAATATACAGCCAAAACTGTGACTGCTGAGCGGAACTTATTGAAAATAGTCTGGGTTCAATTGCTCGAGAATCAAAGTTAATCGGCAAATTATTGGTATCAATTTTGGCTGTATTTCATATTGATAATTTGGCCAACATATATAACAGCCATTCCTGGAAAAATGAGAATTATGCGTTTTCTTTTGAGAAGCATCAAGCATATAGTAACTATAAAAAATTGTTTCAAGTATGAGCGCGTCAGTATAAATTTTGCTAATGACAAACGATAACCTGCAAAAGTGGGCGTGTAAGAATCAACTTTCAACAATTTCATTAACTAATAATGAAGTTTAGGTAGGTAAAAATAGGGTGCTACATAAGCAGCATTACGTAGGGCATTACTTAAGCAACATTACGATTGTTTGTTTACTATACGACCTTCGTAATAGTGACCTATGTAATGGACGCATGTCCTTTATTGAACACATATTCTCCAACCTCCCACACTGATAGACGTATTACGTGATCACGAAAGTCGACGACCGCTCCCGAACAAGGCAGGTAAACAGCATCATGCACGCGTTTGAGGGAAGCTGAAATTGGGCGTACAACAACCGTATCTACTATGTCCTTATTTAAAATTCGTTTCCACGGTTCATTGTGGGACAAGGCCTCGTCTTGTAGTACTGGTAAATGCGATGACTATACGTCACAGTTCTACACAAATTTATACTGATGTTGACGCGTTCACTTGATTATGAGGAATCGCCGAACACCGTATTTTCACAGGTCCTTCAATGAATTATAGTGAGACTAAAAGTAAGGCCAATACGTCAAACTTTTACAGGGCTCTGAGTTGCTGTGAAAACGCACATGTTACAGTTGCGCATGCGCAGTGTTGCCGTAATACTCAGAGAGAGTGCTGGCACGGTCCTAAGTAGCCCAGATTAACGCGCCTACCAGTTCTTCGGCGTTACTCACCTGAAGATGGCCAGAAGACTGTGCCGAAATATCATGGCAGGAAGTTACGGACGAGCGGCAGTTCTCCGGAAAATTGGTACAACATGTAGTACGCCGGGGTAGTTTTAAATTCCGCATGGTTCAGGTGCTCATCGGTCGGATCTGAATTGTTCTGCTCTGCTGGTGTGTGGTTGCAGAAGTGCGATTCACACACTTCCTAGACCCCAGCACGAGCTTGGACAGTATTCTGAAGGCGTTTAGTGATTTCGGCGAGACACCATTACTTTACTGATTTCGGTTTGTCCGCGTTTACCATCATGCATTCACACATAAGTGCGGGAGACAGCGGTGATTTATTAGATATCTTTCACTTCGGTCATCCAATCAAAGTGGTGATCCCACAACTGCGTTGAGGTGGTTCGATATACTTCTCAGAGAATGTAATCTTGTTGCACTTATCAAATGTTCAAATGTTTGTAAAGCTAACTACGGGGTCGTCAGTCCCTAAACTTACAAACTACTTACGAACTAGGACGGCACAAATATCCATGCCCGAGGGGGGATTCGAACCCCCGACCGAAGTGGCCGTGCAGACCGTGACTGAAGCGCCTCAGTCCCCTCGGCCATCGCGACCGGCTTGCAATTATCAACCAGAAATAGGGTTGTGAAGTCAAGTTCTTGGTGAAGCCTTATTATTTGTAGCATATATCTGTACTGTCTTAGTACTCTTCTGTGTTTCAATATTAAAACACCAAATAATTGTATACGCAAATCATTCAGAAAGTACCTGTCAACCGCCTTTAATTACGCATGGCTGTGCGATGTGTCACCTGCTGCAGACCTTCTCTAGTACCATACTCCTGAAGCTGTGTATGCCTTTTAAGCTTGTTCAACTTTGTGTCTGAACAGCAAGTAGTACTGGAATCAGCTGTGATAAAGAGCATCTAGCCAAGGCTTTTATACGTTCTACATACAATTGTTGCCGCACCATCCGAAAATCTGGAAAGATGGAATACTTTGATCAGGACGCTAAACAGATTCAGAAATTTGGAGATTGTAATATAACTGATGAATTTTTACCACGTTTAGTTTGGCAGCTACAACCGTTCAAAGTTTCGACAGCGGAGGCTGCGATAGTGTAGCTGCCTGGCCGAGTGGCTAGCCCCTGTAGCACGGTCCACTGTCTCATGACCACCAGCCAGTCAGATACGCTGTAGTAGCCTCCGCCCAAAAAATTTCGAATAGTTGTAGCTGCCAAAAGTGATAAAAATGTCATTTAAAATTCTTTGTACACAGGTGGTGTAAAAAATTCCAGTGCTTGATAGACACAACCATTGTTACATTTGACAGATTGTATGTTTGCATAAAAATACACCTTCTAGGAATTTTTACAATCTGTTTATTGGCTAAAACCACACATCAATTGTACTTTCCGTTCCGCAATATTTGCGGTGCAAGTGTTAGTTGATGCACCCTGAATTGGGGTAACGTGAAAACAGAAGGAATAACTAAAGATGATGTTGTATCTACATAACTGTTTGACGAACAAGGTTCTATATAAAAAGCGCTTATAGCTGTAATGTATGAACTTGAAAAATTTAGTTTACACGCATCATAATCATCAGTTGAGATATGGATAAAGTAAATCGTAAAGAACAGGTTTCAATTTAGTAGAAGTAATAAGTAGTGTAAATACGTACATAACTTGGACCGATTTCGAAAAACTCTGTAAAGCAAAAAAAAAAAAAAAAAAAAAAAAAGTGTTTTATTGCGCTAACCCGTTTTTTGTATTGGTTTTCAAATCTGTAGCAATGAACAAAAAAAAAAAAAAAAAAAAAAAAAAAAAAAGGTACGTCACGTTCAGAATGAAGTTAAATACATTTGATATGTTTGACCAATGAATGAAACTTAGCTAGGAACTCATACCAAAGTCTAGCGAATTAAATTACTATTGAAAAGGGGGGGGGGGGAGGAAACTTTTGACGTTTGCCCTATCGTTTGCTTCAGAGAAGTTTCCAGAGGGGTCGCAGGAGATGGGGCACTGCCAGTGTCACGTTTGGAGGGTCGCCGTCTGACCCCACGGCGCGCCGCTGCTGTGTTTTTTATTTTTTTACAAAGTTTCCCACTCTGCGTTTGCGCTCTCCTCTCTCTCTCTCCCTGAGAGTTTCAGGACGAACTACACATAACAGAGACAAAATAAAGGGGAGAGTTTCACTACAAAGGTCGAATGAACGAATCCCTCCCTCTAGGGTTTACGTGCCTTTCGCATTAAGACATCTACGACAAGAATCTCAAATGAATTTGGCTGTGATTAGCGTTACATTTTGGATGGCCAGTAGCGTATTTTTCGCTAGGAGCGTTGTTCTTGGGAGTACTGTGGCTCAGTGAATGCTGGGTGGCAGTCCTTTAATGGCTACCGTGCGACGGCAGGTGGTGTTCCGTGGACACGGCACTGCTCTGGAGCGTCTCGAGAGCAGGCGGAGGCCGGAGGGGCCGCCACGTGGCAGGCACTGACCACACGTGGAGCTGGTGCGGCCGTGGACGCACTCCGTCCACCAGCCACAGAAAAGCTGCTGCACTCACGTTGGCGGCTATGTACTCTCCCGACCAGAGGAAAAGAAAAGCCTTGAAAGACTGGAGACGAGAAGTACGTTTTTACAGAACATCTCCGTTGGTACGTTCTGATGGAATTGGCAGCTCAGTCACCACTGGTCGGCACGTGTGGTGTCGCCTAGTAGGCACCAGGTCCAGGACGAGCCCTGGTAACACGTTACACACGTGATGGCGTCGACGCGTGCAAGGCGAGGACGGCGGCCAGTAGTATAGCCACCCGTGCTGCATACACCTCGTCCAAAGCTCATCCGTGGTGGTTCGCATTGTGATGCACGACGTGAAAGTCAGTTCCGCTCTGCTACCAGCGTCGCCGGTAGACCGACGGCGTCTGCTGGCGGGCTCGCTTCGCCTGGTATAGCCCACGTTGTTCGATGGCAGCCTAGCAATCAGGGGTAACGACTATCGCTTAGAAGTCCAGGATATCATTCAGGTATATCAAACTGGTCACATTGTCACGGACACGCTTCAGCTGTCCTATTTGGTTCTTCTCAATAGCACCGTAGACTCGTGGGAATGCAGCCACTGTCATGCCGCTCCCGATGTTTGCGGTGTACCGAATTTCGGCCACCATTTTCAAACAAGCAGAACCCGATTCGTTCCGAACCACTTTGTGGTGCCATACAGTTTCCATTTGCGTTTTTTCGCGCACCCTTTTTGTTAAGCATGTGTCTGCACCGTAGTCAAATATGGGCAGAGGAGTGGACGCCGCTCAAGTAACGCACAGCGCAATAAACGGCGGTGGACGTCGGCGCTGACTGTGCGACGCGGCACCCTGCTCTGTTGCCGAGGAGGGCGCACAGGTGGGGTGCGAAAGTGTTTCTACACCTCGTGGGACTTAACTGCGGGGTCATCAGTCCCTAAGCTTACAGACTATTTATGAACTACCTTACACTAAAGACGGCACGAACATCCATGCCCGAGGGAGGATTAGAACCGACGCGGGAACCGCGCGATCCGCGACGTTGCGTTCCAGACCGCTGACCGCTGACGAAGTGCAAGTCGCCTCTGAGTGCGGGTCGGGGGTACGGGGTGTGTGCAGGAGCAGTGCTGTGGGTGGTTTCTCGGGGTCACTTGAACACGGGGTCGTAGAAGGTGTGAGTAATTATGTGGTGGCTCAATTAAAGACGGTAGTTTGTTTACGAACATGACAGATTAGAGATTAATATTTTAATATAAAAAAGGAACAACTTCCTGATGTTCTGCAAAACTTATTTATTAGTCACAAACCGGCTTTCGGCTTCTTAGGCCATTATCAGGTGACAACTGACTGTAGTAACATGTTTTCAAAGATGTTACGATTTACAAAGATGTTATCACAGACAATCGATACTTCACAGGAAAGTTCATTGCAAGTACCTATTTATTTAAGTTGTTAGCATTTATATAAAAAATATAATAAATATATGTAATGAATCAAAACTAATATGATTATTTTCGTTGAAAGGAAGGTTGAAAATAAAGCTAATATCAGTAGATGTGTAGAGGGGAAATGGATCTGATCGTTTAATACTAACGCTGCTCTGTTGCCGAGGAGGGTGCACAGGTGTTGTGCAACGGCAGCCGGGTGGAGTGCGAAAGTCTTTCTAAGGCTTGTGGGAATTAACTGCGGGGTCATCAGTCCCTAAACTTACAAACTACCTATGAACTAGCACGAACATCCATCCTCCAGACCGCTGATGAAGTGCAAATCGTCTCTGAGTGCAGGTCGGGGGTACGGGGTATGTGCGGGAGCAGTGCTGTGGGTGGTTTCTCGGGGTCACTTGAACACGGGGTCGTAGAAGGCGTGAGTAATTATGTGGTGGCTCAATTAAAGACAATAGCTTGTTTACGAACATAACAGATTAGAGATTAATATTTTGTATTCATAAAGTGATGTTATTGTAGTCATGGGTCAAAGCTAGCGGATGGTATCCCAGTGTTCAATTAAGCATTGTCTCGTGTTCTGTGGCCTCCCGTGAACAATTCTGCTCACACCTGTTGTGCATTCGATAGACTTCGTCCCACAAGAGCAGCAGTTTTCAAAATAGATGAATCATGATCTCTCATGACAATAACACACCCTCTTTCAAACTTGCTGATTCGATGGTGCGATTTAGCCATACGTCTGCAATTCATCCTGCAAAAAAATACATCTTCCTGAAACTTGTCTCAATTTTATCGCAGATAATAAATGTAAGACATTGCAATGAATAAAAAAAAATTCCAGTACCACACTGTTATCCTCTGCCCACCTCGCATCATTCCATGATGAAATCTGCTGAAGATGCGTCACGAACGTGAAACTCGTCATTGAGACGTAAAATGTTATTACCTGCATCACAGACACCTTTCTTTCATGTTTTTTTTTTTTTTTTCTTTTTTTTTTTTTTCTTTTTTTTTCAATCCATCTTTTGAAATTCTAATAATCTCATCTTCAGACACTTATAAGATCCATGTTGTAATTCGAGAACTAGCCATCGATTAATAATTAATAATCCTGCATACACCCTCTCACCCCAAGATTGAAATAAGGCATTCAAAACCTGGTCTCCTTTTAATTAATTACTTCGTTTGTTGTTATCTGTGAAAAGCTGTGACTTGATCTGTCTCAGGAAGTACTAAAATGTTTGTAAATGTATGGTACTTAAGCTGACAAATTACTTAAACCTACCTACGGACAAACACACTCACCTATGCCCCAGGGAGCAACCGCGCGCTCCGCAGCAAGGCGCCTCAGAACACTCCACCGCGTCTGTCTCAGGAGGATCTTTTCTTTCGAGCACACGTTTTGACTATCGCAATTGTCAAGACAGCATTTCCGAATGAGCCTGAGCTTGCGTTCTCGCACTCAGTGGTTCCTTGTGCGCTCCACAACAGTTGTTGCAAGTGATGCGTCACGTGAAACTGATTCCGCTCTACCGGCGACTACTCGCTGGTAGACCGCCAGTCTGCTGGCGAGCAGGCCGCCTGCGTAGCAGGAGTAACAATTCTCGCTTGTGAAACCGACTGAAGTTTGGGATATTCTAAATGCTTACAATACCGCTACGTTTCAGCACCTCCCAGTGAGTAGCTGCATGGGTAGCACTACAGTGACTTTAATAACTGATGGTACGATATCAGTAACAATCTGAATTGCGTAAACTGTTGGAGTAAATGATACATTATTATTTGTACATTTAGTACAAAACCTTATGCGCGAAATAAATGTAAGCATATCACGCACTCAAAGAAAACAGGTGCATCGAAATATTTTATTTACTGAAACTGGTATTTCAGTTACCCTGTTTCCACGCTTACTCTCTGTTCCGCTGAGAAGCATGTATTGAAAGCTGTGGACCAGAGTTCGCCTTAACCAGTTAGGTTATCCAGGCACGCTTCCCTTCCGTCACTTTTAGCACAATGTTACGTGTCGTATTCGACTCAAATGACTTTATCTGTACAAGTCTCCTCTTCTTCATTACCTAAAATAGATTTCTGTTTGCTTTACAAGATATTGTTGTTGTTGTTGTTGTGGTCTGCAGTCCGCAGGCTGGTTTGATGCAGCTCCCCACGCTACCCTATCCTGCGCAAGTCTCTTCATCGGAGAATAAGTTCGACAACCTACATCATTTTGAATCTGCTTACTGCATTCGTTCCTCGGCCTCCCTCTTCGATTTTTACCCCACACACTTCCTTCTAATGCTGACAATTCCTTGATGTCTCACCATGTGTCCAATCATTCTATCCCTTCTCTTAGTCTGGCTATGCCAAAAACTTCTTTTCTCCCCAATATGGTTAATCACCTCCTCATTAGTTACGTGATCTACCCATCTAATTTTCATCATTCGTCTGTAGCACCACATTTCAAAAGCTTCTATCCTCTTTTTATCTGAACTCCTTATCGTCCACGTTTCACTCCCATACAATGCTACACTCCAGACAAATGCTTTCAGAAAGGACTTCCCAACATTCCAACATTTAAATTAATATTGGATGTTAACAAGTTTCGCTTCTTTAGAAACGCTTTTCTTCCCATAGCCGTTCTGCATTTTACAGCTTTCTCTACTTCGACATTCAGAAGTCATTTTGCTACCTAAATAACAAAACTCACTCATCACTTTTATTGTATCATTACCTAATCTAATTCCTTCAGCATCAGCTCATTTTCTGACATTACATTCCATTACCATCGTTTTACTCTTGTTAATGATTATCTTATATCTACCTTTCAAGACACTATCCATTCCAATCATAACGTGTAGGCTTTCACGGCCGGCCTCTTCAGTAATTAAAACTTCCGGGCTGAGAGGCCGTGGACGAACAGTAGAAATTTCTTCACCTGACGTTTCGTTGCCGGCTGCGGGCAACATCTTCTGATGTGAGTGGCCGACTGGCTGCTGGGCCGTTGAGATTCTGCATATATAGAGGGCATAGAGTGCGCCACCACTCGTCACGTGATGTCAACAGTAAAATTATCTCTGGCTGGCGTCATTACTCTCGATCGAAGGCAATCGATTGTCACATCTTTGGTACAAAGCAGACCGCCATATATTGTCTAACTTCAAGCCTTCTTCCTTCCTGTTTAAATTATTGTGGTGTTTAAAAATCTCTATAGCCTCTCTATTCATACGTGCATAATAATGCGATGTCTTAGCTAGCACGCTTGTCTCACTAAATTTTATTTTGTGGTCACCGTTTTCAAAAACATGTTCCGCTACGGACGATTTGCTCGTGTGTCCCAGTCGACAGTTCCTTTTGTGTTCAGTTAGGCGAGTATTGATACTTCTTTTTGTTGTTCCAATATAAACCTTCCCACAACTACATGGAATCTTATACACACCTGGAGTAGCCACAGGGTGTCGCGCATCTTTCGTTGATCGTAAGCATTCACTGATCTTTTTGGTGGGTTTGAATATTGTTTCCACTCTAAACTTGGCCAGTACTTTCCCAATGCGGTCCGTGATATTGTGGATGAATGGGAGAAACACTTTCCCCGCCAAACGTTGTTGTTGGACGTTAGCAGAGATTTGTCTTCTGGGCTGGAGTGCTCGATCTATCTCCTTATCACTGTATCCGTTTTTTCTGAAATGCGGATCGTAATTGATCGAGTTCCTCTTGCAAATAAGCTGGCTCACAGATTTTATTAGCCCTGTCCACTAATGTTTTAATAACACCTCTCTTCTGCCTGGGATGATGATTCGAATCTTTGTGAAGATACCGATCGGTGTGCGTATCTTTTCTATATATTTTATACTTTATGAAGAATTATCCAGCGAAGAATTTTCTGTTCTTTCAAAAGGTGGAAATTTTGCAATTACTCCACCGAAGGTTCCAACGGAGGACATTATAGCTAATATAGAGGCGGGGATTCGTCTGCTACCATCACACACTGCTGATGAGATTAGGATGGAAACATCCAGGATACTGCGTAAGGCTAAGCCACCCATCAGCAATTTGTCTCCAGGAGAAAAGAAGGCATTGCGAGAGATTAATGCGGACAAGAGTATCTTTGTACTTTCTGCTGACAAGGGAAATGCTACTGTGGTGATGAAAAGTGAAGACTACCATAAGAAGATCAGTGACCTTTTGGATTCGACCACCTATAAAAAGTTGAAAAAGGATCCTACAACGAAAGTGCTGGCAGTTACCAATCAACTGATAAAAAGTCTTATATTTCTTCAGAGGATTAAAAACACATTTGCAAAACAGAAGCTTACGCTCCTAGGTTATATGTACTACCTAAGGTGCACAAAATCGATATCCCTCTGAGACCGATTGTAAGTGCTATTTGATCGCCTACTCAAGAGTTGGCTAGACATCTTGCCTCCTTGCTACAACCGATTATTGGGAAAACTGATCATCACATTAAAAACTCTATGCACTTTATCGAAAAACTGAAGGAGATTACTGTCAGCGCTGGTGATATTCTTGTCAGCTTTGACGTGATTTCCCTGTTCACCATGGTTCCTGTCAACGAAGCTCTGGCTTACATATCTGATTTGTTTCCCACTGATATTGTAGATCTGGTTCGACATTGCCTGTCCAAGACTTATTTTCAATATGATAATGAATTCTATGAACAAATCGATGGAGTGGCAATGGGTAGCCCTCTAAGTCCAGCGGTTGCGAATATTTTTATGGAATTTTTTGTACAACAGGCACTGCAGTCGGCCAGAAAGAGCCCTTTGAAGTGGTATCGGTATGTGGATGATACATTTGTGATCTGGAATCACGGGGGAGAGGAACTGAACTGTTTCTGAAAGCATTTGAATAGTATCAACGCGAAAATACAATTTACCATGGAGACGGAGATTGATGGACAGATAAATTTTTTGGACGTTACAGTGATTAAACGTGCAGATGGGACTCTGGGTCATAAAGTATATAGAAAAGATACGCACACCGATCGGTATCTTCACAAAGATTCGAATCATCATCCCAGGCAGAAGAGAGGTGTTATTAAAACATTAGTGGACAGGGCTAATAAAATCTGTGAGCCAGCTTATTTGCAAGAGGAACTCGATCAATTACGATCCGCATTTCAGAAAAAACGGATACAGTGATAAGGAGATAGATCGAGCACTCCAGCCCAGAAGACAAATCTCTGCTAACGTCCAACAACAACGTTTGGCGGGGAAAGTGTTTCTCCCATTCATCCACAATATCACGGACCGCATTGGGAAAGTACTGGCCAAGTTTAGAGTGGAAACAATATTCAAACCCACCAAAAAGATCAGTGAATGCTTACGATCAACGAAAGATGCGCGACACCCTGTGGCTACTCCAGGTGTGTATAAGATTCCATGTAGTTGTGGGAAGGTTTATATTGGAACAACAAAAAGAAGTATCAATACTCGCCTAACTGAACACAAAAGGAACTGTCGACTGGGACACACGAGCAAATCGTCCGTAGCGGAACATGTTTTTGAAAACGGTGACCACAAAATAAAATTTAGTGAGACAAGCGTGCTAGCTAAGACATCGCATTATTATGCACGTATGAATAGAGAGGCTATAGAGATTTTTAAACACCACAATAATTTAAACAGGAAGGAAGAAGGCTTGAAGTTAGACAATATATGGCGGTCTGCTTTGTACCAAAGATGTGACAATCGATTGCCTTCGATCGAGAGTAATGACGCCAGCCAGAGATAGTTTTACTGTTGACATCACGTGACGAGTGGTGGCGCCCTCTATGCCCTCTATATATGCAGAATCTCAACGGCCCAGCAGCCAGTCGGCCACTCACCTCAGAAGATGTTGCCCGCAGCCGGCAACGAAACGTCAGGTGAAGAAATTTCTACTGTTCGACCACGGCCTCTCAGCCAGGAAATTTTAATTACTATCCATTCCATTCAGTTGTTCTTCCAGTTCGTTTCTAAATCTATATCTACATGGGATACTTTGGAAATCACATTTATGAGCCTGTAAGAGGGTTCATCGAACCACCATTATACTATTTATCTCCCATTCAATTCTCGAATAGCGCGCGGGAAGAAAGAACACCTGAATCTCTCTGTTCGAGCTCTGATTTCTCGTATTCTCGTATTCTGATGATCAGTTCTACCTATGTAAGTATGTAAGTGGGAGTCAGCAATATATTTTTGCATTCGGAGGAGAATGTTTGCGATTGGAGTTTCGCAAGTAGCCCACGCCGCACCGATAAGCGCCGTTTTTGTAATGATTCCCATCCCAAATCCTGTATCATTTCTGTAACGCTGTCTCCCCTGTATCGCTGCAACACGAAATGAGCTGCCCTTCTTTGGACTCTTTCGATGTCCTCCGTCAAACCCACCTGATAAGGATCCCACACTGGGCAGCAATACTCCATAAAAAGACGTACAATCTTAGTCTATGAAGTTTCTTTACTACTTCTGTTGCATCTTTTAAGGGTTCTGCGAATAAATCGCAGTCTCTGGTTTGCCTTTCCCACGACATTATCTACGTGTTCTTTCCAATTTAAGCCTGAAGTAATAGTAATTCCTAGTTTTTTGTGGAATTTACGACAATCACTATAGTTTGATTTATCTTGTAAACAAAGTTTAACGGATTTCTTTTCGTACTCATGTGGAAAACTTCACACATCTCATTATTTAGAGTCAATTGCCAATTATTACACCATAGTGTTTTCTTATTCAGATCGTTCTTCAGTTGGTTTTGATCTTCAGATGATTTTACTAGTCGGTAAATGACGGCGTCATCTGCAAACAACCTAAGAGATGTACTTCGATTTTCCCCTAAATCCTTTATGTAAATAAGGAACAGCAGAGGATCAATAACACTACACTGTGGAACGCCCGATATCACCTTTATTTTAGTCGATGCTTTACCATCGATTACTACGAACTGTGACCTCTCTGACAAGAAATCCCCTATTCAATCGCAAATTTAGGGCGATATACCATAACCACGCAATTTGATTAAAAGCCGTTTGTGAGATACGGTGTCAAAAGCTATCTGCAAATCAAGAAATACGGAATCGATTTGCGAACCCTTGTCGAAAGCAACCATCATTTCGTGTGAATAAAGAGCTTGTTGTGTTTCGCATGAACGATATTTTCTAAATCCGTGTTGACCTTGGGTCAATAGATCGTTCTGTTCGAGATAATTCCAAATATTTGAATACAGGATATGTTCCAAAACCCTGCTGCAAATTGACGTCAATGAAATAGGCCTGTAGTTTAGTGGGTTACTCCTACTGCCATTCTTGAATATAGGTGTGACCTGTGCGACTTTCCAATCTTTTGGTACAGATCCTTCTTTGATAGAGCGGTTGTATATGGATGTTTGCAGTCTCTGACAAAATTACTATGCCATCGGCAAACCACAAAGTTTTTATTTCTTCTCCTTGAACTTTAAATCCCTCTCCAAATTTCTCTTTGAATTCATGCACTGCTTGCAAAATATAAAAAATAAAACAACACTAGAAAAGTCTACAACCCTGTCTTACTTCCTTTCCAACCTCTGCGGCCCTTTCTTGCCATTCGACGCTAATAACTACAGTCTGGTTTTTATATAGGTTGAATATAACTCGTCGCTCCCTATATTTTACCCCTGATACGTTTAGAATTTGAAAGAGTGTTTGCCAGTCAACAGTGTCAAAAGCTTTCTCCTAATCTATAAATGCTAAAATTGTAGGTTTCCTATTCCTTAGCCTTTCTTTTAAGTTTAGTCGTAATGTGAGTATTGCCTCCCGTGTTTCTACATTTCTCTTAAATCCAAACTGATCTTCCCCAAGGTCGGATTTCACAAGTTTTTCCATTCGTCTGCAAATAATTCGTGTTAGTATTTTGCAACCATGACTTATTAAACTGATAGTTCTGTAACTTTCACAATTGTATGCACTTGCTTTCTTTCGAATTGGAATTACAATATTCTTCTTGAAGTCAGAGGGTACTTCCACTGTCTCATACAACTTGCATACCAGGTGGAACAATTTTTAATGACAGGCTCTCCTAAAGACATCAGTAGTTCAGTCGGAATATCATATACTTCAGCGGCCTTGTTTCGAATCAAATCCTACAGCGGTCTGTCAAATTCTTCTCGCAGTATCATATCTTTTATCTCATCTTCCTCCACTTCGTCTTCCCTTGCTAGAATACCGCCTTCGAGTTATTTCATTTCTATAGGACCTCTATATATTCCTTCCAAAGTTCGGCTTTCCCCTCTTTGCTTAGTACTGAGTACTGGTTTTCCGTCTGAGTTCTTGATATTCACACAACTGTTTTCCTTGTCCCCAAACATCTCTCTTATTTACCTGTAGGCGGTATCTATCTTTCCCATAGTTATACATTCTTCTAAGCTTCTGCATTTGTCCTCTACCCACTCTTGCTTAGCCAGTCTGCACATCCTGTCAATCTCATTTTTTAGACTTTGTATCCTGTTTACCTACTTCATTTGCAGAATTTTTATATTTTCTCCTCTCGTTAATTAGCCCTTGTCCTTCTGCCTATACGATCCTCTGCGGCTTTTATTTCCTTATCTCTCAGAGGTACCCATTTTTCTTTTACAAGTAATACAACTTTCTCCCGTTTCAGCCAATCCTTGCCTAATGCACACTCTGAAACTCTCAACCACCTCTGGTTCCTTCAACTTGTTCAGGTACCATCTCCTAATGTTTCTACCTATCTACAGTCTCTTCAGTTTTAATTTGCAGTTCATAACCAATAAGTTATGGTAAGAGTCTATCTGCCCCTGGGTATGACTTACAGTTTAAAACCTGGTTTCTAATGCTAATCCTTACCATTATAAAGTCAATCTGGTACCTTTCAGTGTCTCCTCGTTTCTTCCACGTAGGGTAAGGTGGTACAAATTCGATATAGGTACAATTCCGATTAACATAAGGTTTCGCACCATTTGTCAGTCTCGTAGTGTTCGTAGTACTTGCCTTTGTGCGGCGTCGTAGTGTCGCAGGTTTCTACAGCTTCTCCTGTGTTTTCCAAGAATACACCACTTTCTACTTCGGAGATATAATTTTTTTCCTGTTAAGAGGTAAGTGAAGCTACTTAGTCTAACGCGCTCTTATAAATTTTCTAGTTTCCACGCGCTTGCAAATTCTATATTAGTGAACTAAGAAACTTGTTTTCCATTCGGACGTGTTTTGAGGCACCTACAGAGAAAGCCTCTGTGACATGTGCTGCCATTTCTTGGCAGAATTCACTACTAATTACTCGTGAAATCACTCACGCCAGTAGTACATTTTCGATCAGAGAAATGGTACAATTTAGATACCCTAGTACTATTTCGATCACTGCAGTTTTTCAGTTTAGTCCGTCACGATTCGTTACCATAGACATATTATACACAATTATTGCAAATAAATTCTGTATATTTAAAGATTTTCTTACGCGATTTTTAAAGCCACCTCTTATTTTCTATGTGCCACGAAAACGAGCTGAAAAGAAAATCTACAATAAATGGAGTCCAGCTACATTAGATGAGGAAATAAAGAGTGTAATAAATGGACATTTGATTCATAATTATGACATTCCTTTCAGCACTTTAATTGGTAAAGTGCAAATTAAAAAGAAAATGCAAGCTGGATTATCTCCAACTAGTCCTATAGAAAACAATCGGTCATCCAACGGTACTCAGTTCTGAAATGGTAGATGCTTTGGTCCAGAGAGCTTTATTTCTAGACCAGCGCGGATTGGGCCTGTCGCCACTCCAGTTAAGGAAAGCTGCATTTCGGTTAGCTGAGAAAAATAATTTGAAACATCCATGGAGCTTAGAAAGCAAGGTTGCTGGAATCGACGGGTTTAGGGCATTTGTTAAGAGACACACTCACTTTAGCCTGAGAAAACCCGAGGGTCTTTCTGCGGTCGTTTGTTCATATTTGTTCTGGGTTGTTCGTTGAGAATTTTACTCAGTTTTTATTACAGATGGCGTTGTACCAACACCGTCTGATGAGAAGGCCTGTGCACTGCCGTGCCACGTCACGTCACGCAGAGTAGGTCGCGATCGCGTAGCGTACTGGCTGGCTGATGGGGCACAGCCTACCGCCTCACAGCGGCCAGCCAGTGAGCTACGCGATCCGACCTACTCCGTGTGATGTGTGGCACGGCAGTGCACAGGCCTTCTCTTCAGACGGTGTTGGTTGAACCGCCTATCGTTTTCTCTCTTTTGATGGGTTCGTCGGTTTGAATGGGTACTTTGTTTTGTCCTATTTTGATCGTTTCGGATAACTCAGTTCTCTCGTTACAGAGGGCGTCGAGCTACCATGCCGGCAACCCTCTGACCGAGCGCGCTGAGCAACAGCGCCCTAGCAAGTTCCGAACCACCGTCCAACATGTTCGTACATCACAAACTAAATCCTCGCCTATTACGCTATGGCGAACAGCTGCGAGAGTAATCCGTGATTCTCGAACTATCGATGGCAGGTGTTAACTACCTAACCGACATAAGATTATAACTCATTGTCCTACGAACGACGTGTTTTTGATAATTTTCAGTGCGTCGTTGATTTGAAATGACAACGCTTGAGTTATAGTAAGAAAATCATCAAGTAGAGAAAGCAAGATGGTATAGGCAAAATAGATTTTGGGGCGAGGGATGTCACGTGACTGATTTACGAACGCCAAATGTACGCTGTGTTCCATCCAGGCTATAGTCACTCGTCCGAACGCCAAATGTACGCTACGTTCGTTCCAGCCTATAGGCATTCGTTACCAGTACAGGCAAAGAAAATAAACTTAGAACTACCAAGGCAAGAAAGGTGATAATATTTAAACGGAAAAATGTAATGAAAATGTGGGAGGCATATTAAAATGATAGTTAAAAGAGGTAAAAGTTCAAATAAGAGTATGTTTGTCAAAGCTAACCTGAAGCATCATATAATTTTGGCTGTTTGTTAAAATACGGTCAGAAAGAATGCTGCGTGTTGGGTGCATAGATATTACCACAATAGTAAAGTCGCAATCTTATCAACGTAATTTTTTATTATTTAGATCATTATTCTGGTCCAAAATGTTTGCTAAATCTTATAAAACTACAAATCTAAAGTGGACCATAAACCTTGTCAGTGCGATTTTTTCTTATGGATATAATTTTGATTTGGAGAAAGGTCTTTGTTTATGTGGTGTCCTACAATACAAAACATAACTGGAATTGCTTACTCGAGCGTAAATATTACACATGATGCTGAGAAATGTTGTAAACAAACTTTTACGATTGTATTTTTCTTGGTATTCATTTACTCACGTCGAAAAGTCGGTTCCATTACGTTGTATTGATGATTACTGCAGTTGTTGATGCAATGAGCACTTTTTAAATCACTTATCTGGACCAACATAGCGCGATTAACTACATATATACATAAACAAACAAAAGGTTTTTGCCACATAGAATATAAAGATGGTGATATTGTCAACATAAGACTACCAAAGATGTTTTCTAGCTTAGATATTGACATTGAAATATATTACAAAGGAGAAACGTAAATTATTATACTCTATGTAATACCGAACTGGAATTCCATCCGGACCAGCAGACTTTTCGTACTTAGCTTCCTCAGCTGCTTCTCTACACCGAAAATAGCTATTACAATGTCCTCCATATCGCAATTAGTACGTTGATAAATGATGGTACATTTGTGCGGTCCTCTTCCGTGAAAGATTTCTTAATGGTTAAATTTAGAACTTCAGCTTTCCGTTTGCTTTCCTCTTTTACTGTCCCGAAATGATTAACGAGTGAATGGACAGTGGGTGTTGACACACTTATTGATTTTACACAGGACAATTTTTTTTTTTTTTTGGGTTCTCGAAAAGAACTATGGTAAGGTATGACTTTGGTAATTAATGTATGCTTCGAGCATCGATCTTTTTATAGACGCACGAATGTCTAAGTTTTGCCTGTCATCACTTGCGTGTTCTTTTTTGAATCGTGAGTGCAACAGTCATTGCTTTGTCAGCAGCTTTCTGACATTATTATTATACCACGGTGGATATTTTACATCTTTAATCGTCTTTACTGGCACGTATTTCTCTAAACCTTTATTTACAATGAACTTAAATTTAGTCCACAATTCCTCTACATCCATAGTCCCGGAATTAAACGATGCCTATTTATTTTCTAAGTACGATCCTAACATTTGCTTATCGGCTCTTCCCAACAAAACATGCTCCTAGCTTCGTGATTGGTTTATGAACTTTGGTCACCATCGATGCTATGACAATATCATGATCACTAATTCCTGTCTCTACAAAAACATCATTAATAGTGTCTGGCCTGTTCGTTGGTACAAGATCTAAAATATTTCCATTGCGCTTGGGTTGCCGGTTTAACTGCTCAGGACAGTTTTCGAAGAACGTGTCCAAAAGTAGCTCGCAAGACTGCTTGTCTGTACCGCCTGAAATGTAACTAGCAAAGTCCCAAGCTATATTCTTAAGGCTGAAGTCTCCCCCGACTAATATTACATGGCCCGGATACCTACGTACTACCTGGTGTAGACTTTCTTTGAATAACTCTAAAACTGCTACAGCAGCACTGGGGGGCCGGTAAAAACACCCAACTATTAACTTTACTTCATTTGGACGCGTTATACGTGCCCAGATAACTTCACAGTTACTCTCAACCTCGATCTGAGCAAAAACAATATATTTCTCCACAGCGATGAACACTCCTCCTCCAGTTGTATCCGATCTGTTGGAGCGCGCCATTGCAAGCCGCGTCCCGTCCGTCCGCGGCATCTAAAAGCAGCGCCACGGCCGAGTCCGCCGCTCGATGGCGCCGCCTCTGAGGGCCTGCAGCGCCGCCACGACCGGCGAGCTCGCGCTGTGCGAGGCGTGCCTCAGTTCCTGTGTAGCTCTCGCCTGGCTCACTTGTAAACATAGCTGTGACGGCTGACTTGCCACCACAGTACCGTGGTTTTTGTATACATGTTGTACCGTCTATGAGTTCAATAAATTATACTGTTACAACAGTATAATTGGCGACGAGTTTAGTTGTTACGCGTTTTTTTTTTTTTTTTTTTTTTTTTTTTTTTTTTTGCGATGGTTATGGACCCGGCGTTGCTTCAGTTACTGCAAAAGCAGCAGCAGCAGTTAGATCAACAGCAGCAACAACTTGTTTTGCTTACGGAGTTGATTACGTCTTCTCGTCCCGCTGCGGCCCCTTCGCCGCCGCCCCATGCCTACCACCCCCCCCCCCCCCCCGCCCCGCCGCTCCCCCGCTCCACCGGCTTTCCAAGAGTCTAAGGAAGACTGGGACTCCTACGTGCGGCGTCTACAGCAGCATTTTGCGGCTTTTAAAGTAACGGAACCTGACTTACAAAAGTCTTTCTTCTTGTCGTGGATCGAGCCCGATACTTTTCGTTTACTACGAAAACTAGCTCCGCTGTCAGAGCCCGCCGAGTTGTCTTTTTCCCGTATGTCGGAACTGCTTAGTTCTTATTATCGGCAGCAAACGCACGTGGTGCTTTCCCGCCTGGATTTTCATCACAGCAGAAAGGAACCTGGTAGTCGTATCAGTCCGCGGTTTGATTCGTAACTGTGGTTTTGTGTGTGCCAATTGTCAGCAGTCGTATGCAGATTCCTTAATTCGCGATGTCGTTGTCCGTTCGGCTCCTGATAGCAATGTGCGTCGCGAGGCTTTGCGGTTACAGGATCCCACCCTTGACGAGGTTTTGTCTATTGCTCAAGCTTTTGAGCACAAGCTAAGGCGGCAGCGGATCAGTTTGAGGAGTGGTAGAGGTGGCGGCGGTACAGTTCTCGCGCCCCCACAGCCGTCGTTCTTCGCCCAGCTCTTCGTCGTCTACGTGTTCTTCACGATTACCTTCCGCCGTTCCATCATACGCTGCCCCTTCCGTCGCGCGCGGTGCGCGTCCTGCCGTAAGCAAGGCCACGTGGCGGCTGTTTGTCGGACTTCCGCACGCGGTCGGCCGCCGTATTCTGACGAGTACCAAATGGAAGTATACTGTCTGTCTACCGCACCGGGACAGGAGCAGGTCACTTCTTCAAAGATTTATGTCACACTTCTAATTCAAAATCGTCCATTCCGTTTTCAAGTTGATACCGGTGCCTCTGTCTCTCTCGTAAAATTTAATACGTATTTGGCACTTGGAAAGCCGCCTCTTGTAACGACTTCTCGTCGTTTGGTCGGCTATGGTAAACAGCCGATTCCAGTGCTCGGTCAGTTTACGATTGAGGTGGAGTACCAGCACGTAGTGCGCGCCGTCACGTTTTTGGCTTCAGAAAACATTTTTGGCCTGGATGCGTTCACGGCGTTTGTTTCAGCGCTCACGACTCTGTTCATCTTGTGTCTGACTCCATACCGTTTACTGAATTGGATTCCCTTTGCGCGAGTTTGGAGCACATTTCTTGGCGGGTTTGGGAATGGCCATTGGTTACGAGGCGCACATCACTCTCAAACCTACAGCGGTTCCGAAATTTTGTCGCACCCGGCCTATTCCTTTTGCTTTGCGCCCAGCGGTTAAGGACGAGTTAGATCGGTTACACGGCTTGTGTATCATCGAACCAATTTCCTCTAGCCTGTGGGCGATACCTCTGGTGATAATAAAGAAACCCACGGGAGCCCTTCGGTTGTGCGGTGATTTCAAGTCTACGGTTAACTCGCAGTCAGTGATTGATTGTTTTCCCATTCCCCGCCCGGACGACATTTATGCAAAATTGGCGGGCGGTGAGTGTTTTTCTAAAATTGATTTCGCGGAAGCGTATCTCCAGCTTCCCTTAGACTCTGATTCTCAACAATTCATCGTTCTCAATACTCCATTTGGGCTGTACCGCTACAAACGTCTGCCGTTTGGGGTCGCGAGTGCGCCCGCGACATTTCAGCGGTTCTTGCAACAGTTATTGGACAGCATTCCGTGCTGTGCGAACTATCTGGACGATTTCATTGTCACCGGTTCCTCCCGCACAGATCACTTAAACAACCTGCGGCTCTTGTTCACGAAATTGCACGCGACAGGCCTCAAATACAATCTTCAAAAATCACAGTTCTTTCAACCTGAAATTGAGTATTTGGGACACCTAGTTTCACGAGATGGCGTGCGCCTTAGGTCAGAATTGGTTACAGCGATTGACCATCTTCCTAGTCCTACGAATTTGCAGGAACTCCAGTCCTTTTTGGGCAAAGTCAGCTACTACTCCAAATTTCTTCCTAATGTGGCCGAGGTCACACATCCTTTGAACGCACTTCGAAACAAAGGTGTTCCATTTGTGTGGTCTGCTGCTTCTGAGGCGGCATTCGCACGCATCAAATCAATGTTAAAGTTTCCACCTTGTCTCGGCACATTTACACCAGGCCGACAGCTAGTCCTAGCTACGGATACTTCTCAGTACGGGACTAGAGCGGTGTTGGCCCACAGACTGGATGATGGTTCCGAGCAGCCCATTGCCTACGCGTCTAAGACGTTGTCAGATGCCCAGCGTAATTATTCTCAGATTGAGAAAGAGGCTTTCGCGATTGCTTATGCTGTTCGGAAGTTTCATGAGTTCCTCTATGGCATAAAATTCCACCTTATCACGGATCACGAACCCCTCGTGGCACTGTTTGGCCCGCGTTCTCATCTTCCAGACCGGTCTTCGCAATCTCTCCAACATTGGGCTCTGTTTTTGAGTGCCTATCACTACGAAATTCATTATCGGCCTTCGTCGCATCATGCCAATGCCGACGACCTGTCCCGTCTGCCCATGGCCCCCGACCCTTCCTTCGACAAAGACGAGGAGGCGATTTTTCAGATTGACGAACGTTTGCACGACGCCGTTGAGCGACTTCCGATTACGGCCAATAGAGTCGCGCAAGCCTCCCGTCGAGACCCTGTGATCCGGGAGGTGCTTAAGCATGTCACCGCCGGGTGGCCTGAGCGATTGTCAGCCAAAGAGGCTGGCCCTCTGCGCACCTATTTCCAGCTTCGACATCGGCTGTCAGTTATCGACGGTGTCCTCCTCCTCAGTACCGATTCCGACGTGCCTCCTGTCGTCATTCCGTCTGACTTACGGGCTCGTATGTTAACTCTGGTACATCGGGGTCACTGGGGTATTTGCCTATTGGCCAGGAATCGATGCCGTCATCGAGTAGTTGGTTCGTATGTGCACTCAGTGTGCTACCCAGCAAGCTGCCCCCTGGCGCACTTTCTTCCCGTGGTCTACTCCGGAGCACCCCTGGGACCGCATTCATGTGGACTTGGCCGGCCCTTTCTGTCAGTCAATGTGGTTCGTGGTGGTAGATGCACTGTCTAATTATCCGTGCGTCGTGCGAATGCACCACTACGGCGGAAGATGTGGTCAGAGCCCTGGTACAGATATTTGCGATTGAAGGCCTTCCTCGGACGCTCGTCTCTGGTAATGGCGCACAATTCACGTAATCTTATTTTCAACAATTCTGCGTTAATAATGGTAATTCGCACCTCACCTCGGCTCCTTTCCACCCCCAATCCAATGGGGAGGCAGAGCGTAAGGTGCGAACTTTTAAATCACAACTTCGTAACTGCCAGGAAAAGTCGTCCGCCGAAGCGGCGCTCCCCTTATTTCTTCGTACTTATCGGACAACGCCAATAAATGGTCGGAGCCTGGCGGAGGTCAACCACGGCCGCCAGCCCCGGACGCTGTTGCACCTGCTGTGCCCGGAGCCACGACCTGAGGTGCCCAAACGCACTCGGCGTTACGCACCGGGCACCCCTGTCTGGGCGCCGCCCAGGATGGACGCCAGGGGTGGTACGGCGTTCGCATGGTCGACAGATGTGCGTGGTAGATGCAGACGCCATCTCAACCAACTACGTCCTCGGTGGGGCCCCACCCCACCGCCTTCAGATCTCACGACTGTGCCTCTCGGATACCCCTCCGTATATTCGGAGGTCGAGAGAGGAATCCATCCGACATCACGGTGGCACCGGCCTCCTCCCGCTGACGGCTGTCGCACGGCAGCCTTTGCTGCGTTCTCGCCTCCTTCCCACCGCCACGACGACGCCTTACCGTCGGAACCGACGCTCTACGAGGCTCGGGGATGTGGCGCTACGGATGGGCGTCCACAACGCCAACAGTCGGCAGCTGATGATGACGTCGAGATGCGGCCTCTTTCCCTGCGGGTAGACGGTCCGGCCGGTGCTCCTCCGTCGCGCCCGCCTCCTGCCTGCTCGGGTCCTGCTACGGACGCGGCCGTGTCGTTTCCCGCACCGGCTGTGGGGGGAGCGCCGGCAGGGGAGGCGTCTTCCTTCAGTGGCGACGTCGAGATGCGACCGGCCTCTCCGCCACTGTCTCCTGTGCTAGCGGGGACCCTGCCCCGACTTCGTCGCCGCCGGCGTGGGCACTTCCGACCCTACGTGCCCCCGGACTGGTTGGCCGCGCAGCGACGTGCTGACGACATCCCCTCGGACGCAGATGAGGCGATGGAGGCGTTCGCCGTCTCCGGCCGGCTCCCGCCCCGCCGCGGTCGCCCCCGCCGCAGGGTCACGTAGGCGACTCCAGTGGTCGCCACGGTCCAGCGTCGCCGGCCATCTTCCGCCTCCACCTGCGGTGTCGGCTTCTCGGAAGAGGGGAGGGATGTTGGAGCGCGCCACTGCAAGCCGCGTCGCGTCCGTCCGCGGCATCTGAAAGCCGCGCCGCGGCCGAGTCCGCCGCACGATGGTGCCGCCTCTGAGGGCCTGCAGCGCCGCCACGACCGGCGAGCGCGCGGTGTGCGAGGCGTGCCTCAGTTCCTGTGTAGCTCTCGCCGGTCTCTCATGTCAACATTAACTGTGTCCGTGTCTTGCCCCCACCGTACCGTGTAGATATGTATATGTTCTACTGTTCATTAGTGTTCAATAAATTATACTGTTACAACATGATCTATTTTTCCGATATACATTCCACGCCTCGGTTAATATTTCTGAACTAGCCACAACATGATTTACCAGCTTTCGGCGCCTAAAACTATCTGAGCACAATAATTTCCATGCAGCGCGCAAGTTCGGGAGCTTTGTTTTTAATATTTTGAAAGTTCGCTGCTAATACTTTGATAGCAAGCGCTGCTCAATACCTGCTGGCCAATATTTTGACAAGATGACTTGCTGAAAAGTTCTTTGGCAGTATTCACTAGCACCTACAGTCCCTCTATTAGTCCCTTTGTTATAGTGCTTGAAAATGGTAGCACGACCCATTAAAAGTTGTTGCCTTTAATAAAAATGTCACTATAGCAGACGGTGATTTTTCTATTACTTATGCTATTAATATACTATTCATTGACATATGGAGTTCTGTGATTTTCGGCTTGGCAGGATGGAGGATGTCAGCTTTATTGAAAATGTTCAAATGTTTGTAAACCTAAGAGACCAAACTATTCTGGTCTTCAGTCCTTAGCCTTAAAAACTGCTTAAGCTAAGTCATCCTAAGGATAAGACAAATACCCATGGCTGAGGCAGCACTAGTACCTCCGACGGCAGCGACCGTGCGCATACCACAATTTTATTTCATGCTTAATAATGTTTAATAATGACGAGGCAACCATGCAGTTAAATGGAATGGTGAACCGTCATTTTATGAGAATATGCGGAATGTAGCAACCACATACACACAGACACGCACACACACACACACACACACACACACACACACACACACACACATTGACGTTAACTCACTTTCGGCACACCATGAAGTCTCTAAAAGTTAATGCTTTTTGTGTAGTTTCACATGAAAAGGTGTTCAGTCCACTTTTCTTTGCCGAGAAGACTATTGCAGGAAGGACACATTTTGTTAACTGATTCTTCCGTCGGCTCTTGGAAGAAAAAAATCATTATGAAAATTAAAATACACAACTTTGTGTCTGTTCTACAGGATTATTTATTTTGTTATACATTTTCGGCTTCTTAGGACATTATTAGAGATTTACTGATGTCTGATAATGGCCTAATAAGTCTAAAATGGATTGAAAAAGATAAACAAATCTGTAGAACAAACACAAAGTTGTATATTTTAATTTTCATAAGCACATATTTCTGTATGCTTCAGGAATTTCTGTTCCCACAGTTGGAGACTGATTCGTACGACCTGATTTACCAACAATCTGGTGCGACACTACACTAACGTATAAAAGTGCTCGACATTTTAAAGCGAACGATTAGTGAACTGTGCATCGGTCTCTGGACCCAACGATTCATCCGAACACTGTTGGCCCTCAAGGAGTTTATAAATCGTTAGGGTTCATAAAAGAGCCGCGGCCGAATAGCCGCGCATGCTAAGGCGCCTTGCTGCCCCGCCGTTCGCCGTCGAAGGTTCGAGCCCTCTCTCAGCCATATGTTGGCTTTAGGGTAAGCTATTGTAAGTAGTTAGTAAGTTTAGGGACCGATGGCCACTACAGCTAGATCCCATAACTTCAGAAACATGCGAACATTTGTTTATAAATGACTCTGTGCCTCCGCTACCAACAACATTGAATGAACTGACAGATCACATTCCATCAGCTCCGGAAGCTAAAGACATGCTCGTTGCATATGCCTCGCGTCTGGAGGTGCCATAAAGAACACATGTGAAAAAGCACGAAGAAACTTTTTGAATACAAATTCATTTTTTTCTGTTTATTATTATTATTAAGACTAAAATATTCCTAAAGTTTTCCAAATTTGTTTATTGAGTCACTAAGCGGATTTCTACTTCTTAGGCCTGGAATTATTCCTTTTTGATAATATTATCATGTTATGTGAAGCACCGACGGAAAATTCAATTACTGATATATGTTCATTAGTTTCAGAAATATAGACGTGCCAAATTGTATGATTCTTTTTGATACTCTTTTGGAGGTCTTGACTGGGAATAACATTAACGTCTGCTTCTTTATTTATACGTGTCCAGAAAATAACATATTAAATAATTACATAGCATATCATACATATATATTACAAGTATTCCAGAGAATATGTGTATATTTGTATTCCATGTGTGCCGAGCATTCCGCTGGATAGACTGCCTCATCATTGGCGATAATCAGATCGCGCAGTTGAGCAGGTGCTGGTGGTGTTGAGGTTCGCCACACCCACACAGATCGTCTCCTCAGATGTATCCCAACTTTTTCATCTTCTTGCACCGAGATACTCAACTTCTCAGTCTATTCAGTACCTTCCACGTCGTGTATAGGAGATGATGACCTTTAGCAAGTTCATCCTTGGGGTTCTCCCAATATCTCTCTGATGATGAGCTACGCCAGAGTTGTATCCGTTGGTCTGCAAATTATGTCTGGATTGGTTGCGTTGTCCGGAGGAAACATTTTCTCCACTTGAGTCTTGGTGTTTGATGTTCGCATCCAAACAGAAAGAATAACATTTACTTTTCAGCTGACACATGTGCGCACAGGATCACTCTTTCCTTGAATCAGTGCTCTGTGAACACCAAGAAAGTTATAAATTATTCTTTTTCCTAATATTTATATTTTTCTATTTAAATTAGGCTACATTCCTCTTTTCTTACTCAAAATTACTGATTTCATTTGATGTCTGTTTTGTCTTGTCGTGTCAGCATGCAACAGTTCACATTAATGAACACAAGGTTAGTCGTTATTTACAAGGGAAAATCCTCAATAAATATAATAGGAAATATTTCAACTAATATCCTATGCTGTGAGAGCCAGTTAAAGTGGCTGTCTTTTTCACCGTTTCTCAAATTCGATAAATCACAATAACATTTCAGGGTGACCAGTTCTCAGATTGAAACTGCGATGTTCAATTTAATAGAAAAGTTTGCACTTTGTTTTGAAATCATTATATTAAAAATAAAATTCATGGCAGTAGAGACAATTGACGATACAGCAGGATGTCAATTCCACAAAGCGCGGAACGATTAACTACGAGAAAGTTCCAGTACGTTTGCAAATTTATGAGGTCACAGACTGGAATTTCTAGTGATTTCTGTTCGTAGAACACAGATACGCACAATAATTTGCTGAAGGTAAATTACTGTGAATACTATGGATACAAAATGCTCATTCAGCAAACATTCCAAACGAATTAAATATATCTACAGCTTCCAATATGAAATAACCACGCTCTACACGTATAAATAAACGTAAAATGCATGCGATAACAGCTGAATATTATTGTGAAAACAGAAATATGTTGAACATTTAGCACATCGGAAAGAAAGGCCAATATGGTCGAAAAATTTCAGAACAGTTACCTCAGGAGGTGAAAAGAGATAAATGCAAACGTCGGTGTGTTACATGTATGTGCGCATTTGATTGCGGATTATATGACAAATATCGTGAGACAGTTGTATTGCATTTTAATTTGAGGGGAGTGTTTTATATATATACCGTGACACAGTCTCCCCTGTATTGAGAAAATACAAAAGGAGCTGCCATTATTTGGACTTTTTCGATGTCCTCCGTCAAACCCACCTGATAAGGGCCCCCCACTGGGCAGCAATACTCTAAATGAGGACGGACAAGCGTAGTGTAAACAGTTTCTTTACTACTTTTGTTGCATCTTTTAAGGGTTCTGCCAATAAACCTAAGTCTCTGGTTGGCCTTTCCCACGACATTAGCTACGTACTCATTCCAGTTTAAGTCTGAAGTAATAATAATTCCTAGGTATTTTGTGGCGTTCACGATTTATCTTGTAAACAAAGATTAACGGATTTCTTTTCGTACTCATTATTTAGAGTCGATTGCCAATTTTTACCCCATAGTGATGCCTCATTTAAATTGCTCTGCAGTTCGTTTTGATCTTCAGATGATTTTACTGGACGGTAAATGACGGCGTCGTCTGCGAACAACCCGAGAGAGCTGCTTGCATTTCCTTACGTATAGCGAGCGTCTGCCAAAGTTTCAAACAGCGTACGTTTCTTTAAGAGTTCGCCTATTCATTGCTTATGCTTACGCACCACCCGCGAGAAGACTGAGAGGAGGAATTAGAGTCCTCAAGGTGGTAAACCTGCAATCTTTGTCTGTGGGGAGCCACACGCGTCTGCAAGGGAGAAGCGGGTGGAGACAATGCTACCGAGAGCGCAGCGCCCCACTCCGCAGGGCGGCCGCGGTCTGGGGATGTCGATACAGACTGCCTGGTGAAAGGGAGGAGTTATTAACTACTGCACTGTGCGTCAGCGAAGGCTACGCAGATGTCACAGTGATCTGTGTGGAGACTCACCGCAGTGTGCCAGAGGACCAAAGGCCGCTTTCACAACATTTTCCAATGCGACGTCCACATTCTGTGCACGATTTCAGACGCATAGAGGACCAATGCGTGTCGAACCTAATGTTTGAAGGAACGTTTTTGAAAGGCTTGACCACGCCCCACAGACGGTAACGTAGTTAAAATGAAAATAAAGCGTACGTAGAAAGTAGTATAAATATATAGACACCACTGGCCATTAAAATTGCTACACCAAGGAGAAATGCAGCTCATAAACGGGTATTCATTGGACAAATATACTAGAACTGACACTTGATTACATTTTTCCACAATTTGGGTGCATAGATCTTGAGAAATCAGTACCGAGAACAACCACTTCTCGCCGTAATAACGGCCTTCATACGCTTGGGCAATGAGTCAAACATCGCAGGCACTTCTGTCTGTGATGCAGAGTCAAGGGTAACGGCAGCCATGATCTCCGTGCTGATAGTCCATGCTGCTGCAAACATCGTCGACCTATTCGTGCAGATGGTTGTTGTCTTGTAAACGTCCCCATTTGTTGATTCAGCGTTCGAGACGAGACTGCACGATTCGTTACAGCCATGCCGATAAGATGCCTGTCATTTCGACTGCTAGTGAAACGAGGCCGTTGGCATTCCGTATTTCCATCCTGAAGCAACCGATTCCATATCCTGCTAACAGTCATTGGATCGTGACCAACGCGAGCAGCAATGTCGCCATACGAAAAACCGCAATCCCGATATTCTACGATCCACCCTTTATCAAAGTCGGAAACGTGATGGTACGCATTTCTCCTCCTTACACGAGGCATCACAACAACGTTTCACCAGGCAATGCCGGTCAACTGCTGTTTGTGTATGAGAAATCGGTTGGAAAATTTCCCCATGACAGCACGTTGTAGGTGTCACCACCGGCGCCAAACTTGTGTGAATGCTCTGAAAAGCTAATCATTTGCATATCACAGCATCTTCTTATTGTCGGTTAAATTTCGCGTCTGTAGCACGTCATCTCCGTGGTGTAGCAATTTTAATGGCCAGGAGTATAGCTTATCGTGCTATTTTATTATGGATGTCGTATTTTATGTACCTATAATAATAACAATAATAATGATAATAATAATAATGTGAGCATTGTCATTAATATTAGGTAACTCCTCATATCTTCCCATTAATACCTGTTTCTCGTCGTAATTAGGACAAAGAAGAGCGGCAGCAGACCTTGGAGTATCGAAATCATAGATACCAAATCCTCTAGGAACTGAAGTGGTCTCCTTTTAAGCCGTCGATTTCGAAATTCGTGCTGTCGAATGTCATCAAATTGTACACATATCCGGGGTTTATCATGCAGATTTTACGTGAAGATGAAAGTTACTTCCTTAATGACTTGACTGTCAAGAGACACAATAAAATCATCGCTGGGCATGACCACATTACATGCCAGTGCACTGCGATGTTACCGTGTGGTGTGGTATTATTTAGGGAAACCATTGCAGTAATTTATTTGAATTGCAGACTAACTTGCCCACCGTATTTGCAATTCCTACATAATGAGCTGTATCTTCGGCTTCGTCTATAAGACCTTAGTTACCTGTGAGGCACTTGTTTCAGAATTCTGACCATTATTGTAGAGACGTCGGGAAACATCTCAACAATGTGTACCCTAAACAGTGGATAGATCCTGGTGGTTGCATTCGATATACGGCAAGATCGCTACGATTTTTTCTTATAGTGATACATCAAAGCCAGTGTTTACGAGTCGCTACTAAAAGGTCCAGATATGTTAGAAGAATGAATACGTTCATTATCTGGTGAAATGCTAGGAAGTGTCCATGGTAATACGGAGAGACGTTTCCACAATCCATCTAACAATTTGGACATGCATTTCAATATATGTATTACGAATACTGTAATAATAATAATCATTCAGTCTATAACAAATGTCTGAAGGAACAGTGTTTATTATATTCCTTATTGTGAATTGCTATGAAACACATTATAATATTTGTGTAATATTTCCAATTGTGAAATAAGAATTGTTCCATTATATGTTGTTTATAAATTACCAGTCACATGTTGATATGGCTTCAAATACATAATTAATATGCTTTCGCTCTTGTACATAATGTTTTGGTCAAGGACAAACACTCTTCTTGACACAAGCCTTTCTTTAAAAATCGAACCCAGTGTCCCTCCTTCATCAAGCAAGTTTTCTAGTCACGAGTTTTATACGAGTTACAGCTGCCAAGTTTTAATTCGTTAGGCAAAGTATGCTCTCCTTTGGTGTCGAGGCCGCTTTGCTATTCTCTTCAGACAAACGTTTCGGCGTCTGTGGAATCCGGGATTCACTAACGTCGACGTAGTACGGCGTTATGGTGTGAGGTATTTATAGCATTGTGGTCATATGGCTAGGAAATGGGTAGAGAATTAGTAATATTTTAAGACAAAGTTGTAGTAGTTATAAGACGACATAAATAATAACGTTAAATTTTTCATTCAATGGTAAGATCTATTTTCAGGAAGATGGTTAGGCAATGGGCAACTCATTAGCTTGCACAGTAGCCGACATTTTTGTTAATGATGCTAGGCGAACATTTTTCAAAAATAATCCTATAAATGCAGATAAAATCATCTACTATAACAGATATGTGGATGATACTTTAATACTACACCGAAATACCAAAGACATATTGGACTCCCTGACTGATGTGCTCAATAATACTCATCCCAACCTTACTTTTACTCTAGAACATGAAAATAACAAAAGGATACACTTTCTAGATCCTAAAGTTTCCATTTGTCATGGTAAACATAACTTTGCTATCTACAGAAAGCCGACCGCGACTGACACAATTATTAATGCAGCTGCCTGTCATCCTCCCAAATACAAAAAAGACTCTTGTAAGTCGATGTTACACAGAGTATTGAAACTTCCCCTCAGCCATGATGAAGTCATAAAAGAAATGTACATTCTGAAACAAATAGCCAAAGCCAACGATTTTAATACTAACCAAGTTGACTTGTTGTTTAACAAATTACGACAGCCAAGTCACCGCCCTGCAGTTGCAGATTGTAGATTTACGAAAATGACATACACGGGCAGGGGCTCTGACAGAATAAATAAATTATTTAAAAACTGTGATTTGACCGTAGCCCTTACTACTAATAACATTTTACAGCACAGGCTGAAACACTCAATTGAGAAAAACAATCGTCAATAATATAGCTCTGGAGTTTACAAAATTTTTGTGACCACTGCGAAAATATACAGGACCGACAGGTCGAAATTTAAGCATCCGTTTAAGAGAATACACAACAGGCACTTCATTTGAAAAATTCATTTTTGGCCAACATTAACTCTGACGGTTAAATCACCCAAAACATGAAAATTCTCCATAAAGTGTCAGAAGGACTGTTGCTCAGTAATCTAGCAGAGATTGAAATCCATGCTGACTACGATAATAACCCTGTTTCTCTATTGAATGAGCAGTTAGATTTTAGAGAAATATATTTGTGTACCCACTTTGATGAATTTCTATGGAATGCTTTGTTCCCCTGTTCCCGCCGTTCTAAAATTGAAAACTATATTCATGCACTGTCGGTTTTTATGTTCTCCACCTTTTAGAAATGCACTCATAAACTTCATTTTATTATACTGTTTTATGTTTAACAACCAGTTAACCTCTGGACCAAGAAGTAACAGTTCTGGTATAATTTTGTAATATTTGTTTTAATTTAACATCATTTTTTTAGTAACTCAAATATTTGAATAGGTATAGTTGTTGACTTATCGTCTACTCTGACATGTTATTACGCATTTTCATATGTAGAAGTACCTAAGTTGTAATTCTTGACACTTATTTATTTTAATGTACAATTACCTTTGTAACCATTTAGGTTACCCATTTAACTTTGGTTTAAGAAAAACAAAAAGTACCCAATCTCCAAGCAACCTGCACACGTACATTAGTTTTATGTTGGCTTGGTAATGTCACCTTTTTATTGTATTTCTCACGTTTTATATTTTTCACATTTTTTGTAAAATGATGTGGCCTTTATGGTCAGTCTGAGGTGTTTCCATTAATTTTAATTATTGTACTACCATAAGTCTACTGCCCTGCAATCAATATTGCTTAATCCTGCTGTCACCAGTCAACAGAACAGCCAGAGTACAACATGTGCAGAAGTCACCAGGTGCAGCTGCAGCTCCCACAGGGTTCACTGGCGCACTGCAGTCCCTGCTCATCGGCGCATCGTTGACGTCGGCTGCTGCCCGCCGTCTGCCGTATATATCGATAACAAATGTTCAAATGTTACAGCTTACGGGACTTAACTACGGGGTCATCAGTCCCTAAACTTACAAAATACTTAGGAAATAGCTTATACTAAAGGCGGCACAAACATCCGTGTCCGATGGGGGATTCGAACCCCCGACCGCAGCGGCCATGCAGACCGTGACTGGCAGGCCGCAGACCGCTCGGCTTCCGCGGCCGGCTGTATATCGACACTTGTTCGCCATGTAAACCTGGTGGCGTCCAACGAATGTCACCTTTGACCCAAGGTATCTTATAAAGCTTTCTGTAAATGCCCATAGAGAGCAATGGCTGCACATACAGCCGATTATAATCGTCAATTTTATTCAATGTGTCGTATAGATTTTTAATCTTGTGAATATACCATTTTATACTGAATCAAAGTAGAAGATTTTACGAACACTGTGCAAGTAATTTTAACTATCGTATTTTATTATATTAACACATAATTCTTACTATATGGCCCACTTCTGATTGGCTCACGTGACGAGCGTTGGGGCAGCATGCTGTATTTAAGTGAGAGCCTCAGCTGCCCTCACCGGTCACCAACAAGGGTAAAGACTTTCCTCATTTTATTAGCCATTTTACTATTAAATGTAGAAGGTATATATGTTGTTGTCCTTTTAAGAGTGTGCGAGAATCTATGGCTGTTTGAATGCATGTTTGCAGGGAGGACATATCAGTTCAAAGTACTTCCCTTTGGATTAAATGTACGTTAAAAGTCGACCACTGTACGAAACAAGAGCCCTGCTTTGTCACTAAAATTAGTAAATAAGGTCCGCGTGAACTACTAGTTACTCCCTGCTACAAAGCCTTGTTCCCTGGCCCAAACTGAGAACTGACTCCTTTCAAATTACTTCAATAACAGGAAGTTAATACTACAGTGGTCAATATACATAGCAGTTCACACGTTATTACACACAGACATTAATAAGCAAGCTACCACAATCGAAGTTATCTTAGAAAGAAGACTAAGAAAACATTTATGGCGTAACGCAATTTAGATCATCATCATCATCATCATCATCATCATCATCATCATCATTAGAGACTGATTATGCCTTTCAGCGTTCAGTCTGGAGCATAGTACCTCTAATAAAATTCCCCCTGATCCCCTATTCAGTGCTAACATTGATGCCTCGTCTGATGTTATGTCTTTTATTGCAAAATCATTCTGCACCGAATCGAAGTACTTTCTTCTTGGTCTACCTCGACTCCTCTTACCCTCCGATGCCGAGCTCATGAGTCTCTTAGGTAACCTTGCTTCTCCCATGCATGTAACACGACCCCACCATCTCAGTGTGTTCGCTCTAACTGCTTCATCTATGGTGTTCATTCCCAGTTTTCTTTGATTCCCTCATTATGGACTCTGTCCTGCAATTTTTCCCATCTATTAGTACCTGCAATCATTCTTGCTACTTTCATATCTGTAACCTCAACCTTGTGAATAAGTTAACCTGTATCCACCCACCTTGCAATCCCATACAACAAATTTGGTCCAAAGATAGAGCGGTGCATTGCTAACTTAGTCTTGGTACTTACTTCCTTCTTGCAGAAGAGAGTACATCTTAGTTGAGCACTCACTGCATTAGCTTTGCTGCACCTCGATTCCAGTTCTTTCACTATGTTGCCATTCTGTGAGAAAATACATCGCAAGCCTCCACCCGAGTTCAGACCGGTTGAGATACCCCTTTCGTACTTAACATCCGCCAACGGCTACAGGCTACACTCCAGGCTACGAGCCGCGTCAAAGACTCCGGCGCGTTGACAGTCGATGCAGCGCAGCGCCGCCGATGCCGAAGGCGGCAGCTCGCTATCGAAACTGAGAGACAGTCGAAAGTATCACTAACAAGAAAGGTACCAAGGAGCCATCACGGCGCAGTGCACTTAGAACACCGTAGTCATATACAGGGTGGTACATTTATAGACCGGGCCAAATATCTCACAAAATAAGAACCAAACGGAACAACTACAGAGAACAAAAACTGTTCTAGCTTGAAGAGGGAAAACAGATGGCGCTTCCATAGGTCAAACGGATATCAACTGCATTTTCTAAATCGGTACCAACATTTTTTATTACATATTCGTCAAATACGTAAGTAAATATGAATGTTTTATTTGAAATACTTTTGTCGCTTTGTGATAGATGGCGCTGTAATATTCACAAAGTTATTGCTCACAATTTTAGACCAACAGTGAGCAACAGGTAGGATTTTTAAAATTAAGACACAGAACATAGGTACGTTTGAACTTTATTCCGGTTGTTCCAATATGATATATGTACTTTTTAAATTTTTAAAATTAAGACACAGAACATAGGTAGGTTTGATCTTTATTCCGGTTGTTCCAATGTGGTACATGTACTTTTGTGAAATTGTCATACATTATGAGACCGCTTGCTGTAACTGCATAATTACCTGTAATTACCTCATGACTTCAATGAATGCTCAAAATGATGTCCTTCAACTTCAATGGATTTCGCTATATGCGTAACGAAATTCCTCTCAACAACGAGTAGTTAGCCTTCAGTAATGTTCTCGCATGCATTCTCAATGCGCTGACACGTGTTTTCAGGTGTTGTCGGACAATCACGTTAGCAAATACCTTTCAAATTTCCCCACAGAAAGCCGGGGATGTAATACCCGGTGAACGTGCAGACCATGGTATGGTGCTTCTACGACCAATTAAATATTCAATTTAAGACCGCTTCAACTGCACGCTAGCCATGTGCCGAACATCCATCATGTTGAAAGTGCAACGCCATTCTGTCATCTTGTAGTAAAATTGGTAGAAGATTACGTAAAAAATTAGCATACATTGCACCATTTGGATTGCCATCGATAATATAGGGGCAATTATCCTTTCTCCCATAATGCCGCACCATACATCATCCCACCAAGGTCGCTGATGTTCCACTTGTCGCAACCATCGTCGATTTTCCGTTGCCCAATAATTCATATTATAGCGGTTTAGGTTACTTCTGCTCCTTTGTGAATGACGCTTAGTCACTAAATACAAAGCTTGAAAAAATCTGCTATCGTCCCGTAATTCATTTTTGGCCAGTGGCAAAAGTGTACACAACGTTTAAAGTCTTCGCCATGCAAATCCTCGTGCACAGAAATATGGTAAGGGTAAATTTATGTTGATGTAGAATTCTCAACACAGACGTTTTTGAGATTCCCGATTCTCGCTAAATTTGTCTGCTACTGATGTGCGCATTAGCCAAAACTGCAGCCGAATCGCTTACTTAGTCATCATTATTTATTGCAGGTCGTGGTTGACGTTTCACTTGTCGCTGAACACTTCCTGTCTTTTTAAATAATGTAACTATCCGAAGAAAGGTCCGCACACTTGGATGATGTCTTCCAGGATAACGATCAACATACATAATACAGACCCGAGGGCATTTTGATGACATTAGCCACATATAAATACCATATGGACCTCTTCTACAAATGGTAAACGGTCCATTTTAACACGAGTAATGAATCACGAAGAAAATACCGTCCGCACTGCGAAATGTCACGCGATATCGCGTACTTATACGTTTGTGACTATTACAGCGCTATCTATCACAAAGCGACAAAAGTGTTCCAAATAAAACATTCATATTTAATTTCGTACTAGACGAATATGCAATAAAAATGGGGATACCTATTCAAAATAAATGCAGTTGATATCCGTTTGACCTATGGCAACGCCATCTAGCGGGCTAACCATAGCGCCATCTGTTTTCCCCCTACATGATAGGAAAGTTTTGTTCTTTGTAGTTTTTTCGTGTGATTCTTATTTTGTGAGATATTTGGTCCGGTCACTATCAATGGACCAACCTGTATAGTTAATAGATTACGACGTCTTGTATTCAGTGTAGATATTTTATGTCAGTTTATTACTCTTGTCTACTGTTAAAGTATATGAAGTATTCCGTTAATAAACCATTTATATCACTGCTATCTAATAAGTGTCGAGTGTCGACCTATTGCAGGTTATTTGGTCATATCTCTCCTATTACAAACTGACTTCATTGTTGCAGCAGGAATATTAACAGTGCTAGATCAATAACAACTTAATTAAAAACACTTTTTACTGGGGTAAGTGGGAATTTTTAATTTCCTTGCACCATCATTTATCCTCACTGTATATGAAGCAACTTTATTACAGAAATGTGATCATTTACAATGTGAATTCAAATTATTGAAATGTTTGTAAATCTATGGGACTTACCTTCTTTGCCCATCAGGCCCATAGGCTTACAAACTTTTGAAACAAAACACACCCATGGCCGACGGACGACTCAGATCCCCGACGGTGAGCAGCCTCGCGCTCCGCAGCAAGGCGCCTTGGACCACCCTGCCACTCCACCGCAGTTTCAGATTATTAGTACTCTGCCCATATTGACTCCAACGTGGGCAGTTAACGAAATATTGAAGGAAATGTGAAGAAATATGCAGTGATGAAATGTTAGAATAGGGAAGAATTTTATTACTTCATACAATATCTGTCAAATTTGCAACAGCCGAAAGATCATTCAGCAAATTAAAAATAATGAAAACTTATTTAAGGAATAGCATGGGTAAAACTCGACTCCAACATTTTGCACTCATGACAATCGAAAACAGGGATGCAACTGATCAAGCTTTAACGGAACTTACTGATGATTTTGCAGAAGCTAAAGCCAGAATCAGATTAGAAGATGAATGGTAAAACATAATTTTCTACTTCGTTTTATTGTCTACCTGTTCCATTAATTATTATCTACTACAGCCTCAAAATATGTATCTGCCTCCGACGTTTACCGACAAAATCCAACAATTTATCGCCCCGGTGCTGCCACATAAAATACAAAACTGACAAATGAATATTGTATTGTAAAAAATTAATATTGAATATCTATTATCTTGTGACAGTGGTTAGTAAATTGATTCCATTGAAAATTCATTTCAAATTATTTGACATTTAAAAAAAGAAAATACTGACGTGAAAGTAATTAAGAAACTAAGTAGATAATCATTTTGGTCATTCACTTCATTTAAAAGTTGTTCTAGTTTTTAATACAATTAGAAAAGAAACAAAATACATTTGTATAAATATCGCAGACATTGTCAAGGTGGGGTGGCTTGCATGCCTCAACGATACAGATAGCCGTACCATACGTGCAACTACAGGGGAGGGGTATCTGTGGAGAGGCCAGACAAACGTGTGGTTCCTGAAGAGGGGCAGCAGCCATTTCAGTAATGACAGGGGCAACAGCCTGGTTTATTTAATATATTAAGGAGACAGTCTCCCATTCGGATCTGTCGGCGAGGACTACCCAGGAGGATGACGTCATCATGAAAAACAAATCTGGCATTCTACGGATTGGAGTGTGAAATGTTCTATTCCTTAATATTGTAGCTAAATTAGAAAATTTGAAAAGAGAAATGGATTCGTTAAAATTGGATATAGTGAATATTAGTGAAGTTCGGTAATAGTATGAACAGGATTTTTGGCCAGGCAATTACAGGGTTATAAATACAAAATCAGTTGGTGGTAACGCAGGAGTAGGTCTGATAATGAATAAGAAAATATGAACGCGGATAAGTTACAATGAACAATATAGTGAACGCATTGTCTTAGCAAAGACATACACAAAGCCAATACCTACCACAGTAGTATACGTTTATATGCCAGCTAGCTCTGCCTATGACAAGGAGATCGACGAAATGTATGAGGAGATGAAGAAATTTTTCAGACAGTTAAGGGAAAGGAAATCTTGATTGGGATGGGAGACTGGAACTCTATATTAGGAAAGAAAAGGGAAGGGAGTGAGATAGGTGAATATGGCTGGGGAAAGGAATGAAAGCGGAGATCG
Organism: Locusta migratoria; assembly: GCA_026315105.1. Classification (NCBI taxonomy): domain Eukaryota; kingdom Metazoa; phylum Arthropoda; class Insecta; order Orthoptera; family Acrididae; genus Locusta; species Locusta migratoria. The sequence continues at coordinate 27,716,989 of CM048745.1, read as the reverse complement.
CCGGGTAGAATTTTTAGCAGACACCTGGTTTAATCATCAAGAAATAAGATTCCATAAATGGAAGACACCAAGAGGTACTCGAAAGTACCACAAATACTTTATAATGATACGGTACAGATTAAAAAACCAAGTCTTAAACTGTGAGACATATCCAGGGACAAACATACAGGGTGTTACAAAAAGATACGGCCAAACGTTCAGGAAACATTACTCACACACAAAGAAAGAAGATATGTTATGTGGACATGTGTCCGGAAACGCTTAATTTCCATGTTAGAGCTCATTTTATTACTTTTCTTCAAATCACATTAATCATGGAATGGAAACACACAGCAACAGAACGTACCAGCGTTACTTTAAACATTATGTTACAGGAAATGTTCAAAATGTTCTCCGTTAGCGAGGATACATGCATCCACCCTCCGTCGCGTGCAATTCCTGATGCGCTGACGCAGCCCTGGAGAATGGCGTATTTTATCACAGCCGTCCACAATAAGAGCACGAATAGGCACTACACTTGGTACCGGGACTTCGTAGACAAGATCTTTCAAATGCCCCCATAAATGAAAGTCAAGAGGGTTGAGTTCCGGAGAGCGTGGAGACCATGAAATTGGTCCGCCTCTACCAATCCATCGGTCACCAAATCTGTTGTTGAGAAGCGTACGAACACGTCGACTGAAATGTGCAGGAGCTCCATCGTGCATGAACCACATGTTATGTCGTTCTTGTAAAAGCACATGTTCTAGCTGCACAGGTAGAGCATCCCGCTCCAGTGAGCGTAGGTGGAAGAACATGAGGCACAATCAAGACATTACCAAAAATTCCTGCCCAAACGTTCACAGTAATCGAGGAAGTACAGTACATACTAACGAAACAATTGGGTATTTTGACAATTGTCTCCAGGAATTATTTCAGTTTACATTTAAAGAGAAATACTAAAATGAGCTCTAACTTGGAAATTAAGCATTTCCGGACACATGCCCACGTAACATATTTTCTTTCTTTGTGTGTGAGGAATGTTTCCTGAAAGTTTGGCAGTTCCTTTCCGTAACACCCTGTAGACTCTAACCATAACTTATTGCTTATGAATTGTGGATTAACACTTAAAGAGACTGCGAGGAGATAAAAAATTATGGAGATGGAACCTGGACAAATTGAAGGAACCAGACGTGGTAGTGAGTTTAAAGCGAGCCTTATCCAAGGATAGATCGAAACAGGGGAAAGTATAACAGGAGAAAAAGATTGGGTTGCTCTTAGAGATAGCGTAGTGAAGGTCGCAGAGGATCATATAGGCAGAAGGCAAGGCCTAATAGATATTTCTGCGTACCACCGAAGTTACTGAATTTAATTGTTGAAAGGAGGAAATATAAAGACGCAGTCTGTGAAGCTAGCAAAACGGAGTAAAGACGTCTCAAAAATTAGATAGATAGGAAGTGCAGACAGGCGAAGCAGGAGTGGATGAAGGACAAATGCTGTATAACTATGGGAAAATATATACCGCCCTCAGGAAAATAAAAGAGACATATGGAGGCAAGGAAAGCAGCTGACTGAATATCAAGAAATCAGATGGAAAACCAATACTAAGCAAAGAAAGGAAAGCCGAACAGTGGAAGGAATACATAGAGGAGCTATACAAAGAATATAAACCTGTAGGCAGTATTCTAGAAACGGAAGATGAATTAGTGGAAGATGGAAGATGAGATAGGAGATACGATACTACGAGAAGAATTTTACAGAGCGCTGAAAGATTTGAATCCAAACAACGCCCCTCGAGTAGATGATATTCCGTTTGAACTGCTGATTTCGTCGGTAATTAAGGAATTGTTCCATCTGGTATGCAATATGTATGAGACAAAGGATGTACCCTCCGACGTATAGTAATTCCAATTCCAAAGACGGCAAGTGCAGACATATAAATACTAACACAAATTATTTACAGTCTAGTGGAAAATGGTGTAATCCGACATTGAAGAACACCAGTTTGGATTTACGAGAAATGTGAGAACACATGAGGCAATACCCTCATTACGACTTATCTTAGATGATAGGTTTAGCAAAGACAAACCTACGTTTTCAGCATTTGTAGATCCGGAGGAAGCTTTTGACAATGTTGATTGGGATACATTCTTTCAAATTCTAAAGATGGCAGGGGTGAAACATAGGAAGCGATTAGTTATTTTCAACTTCTACAAAAATCAGACAGCTGTTATTAGAGTGGAAGGACATGAAAGAACGATGTAGTTGAGAAGGGAGTGAGCCAGGGTTGTAGATTTTCCACAGTGTTGGTCTATCTGTATATTGAATAAGCAGTGAGGGAATGCAAGGAGATATTTTAAGATGGCATTGAAGTTTATGGAGAAAAATAAAATCTTCGCAGTTTGCATAAGGCATAGTAATTCAGGCAGAAACAGCAAAAGACCTGGAAGAGCAACTGAACGGAACGGACATTGTCTTGAATGGGGGGTATAAGACGAACATTAGCGAGAGCAAAAAAATGGACATGGAATGTAGTGTCCGAAAATCAGGCGTTGCTGAAGGAATTAGATTATGTAATGAGACGGAAAAAAGTATATTCATTTTGTTATTTAGGTGGTGAAATAACTTCTGATGGCCGAAGTAAAAAACATATAAAATGCAGAATGGCTATAGGAAGAAGTCGCTCGTTGAAGGAGCAAAGTTTGTTGATATCCATTATTAATTTTAATGTTAGAAGGTCCTTTCTGAAAGCAATTTTCTGGAGTGTAGCACTGTATGCGAGTGAAACGCGGACGATAAGCAGTTCAGACAAAATGTTGATACAAGTTTGTGAATTGTGGTTCTACAGACGAATGATGAAGATTACATGGATAGATCACGTAACTAATGAAGATGTGCTCGACAGAATTGCGGATAAAAGGAGTTTCTCGCGTATACTTCCTAAGAGTAGCAATATGTCGTTGTGACACATTCTGAGACATCAAGGAATCGCATTCTTAGCGTTAGCTGGAAGTGTTATGAGGAAGAAAATCGTAGAGGGAGACCGAGGGACGAATACAGTAAGCAGATTCAAAAGGGCGTAGGTTGCCGTTCTTATTCTTAGATGAAGAGGCTTGCACAGGTCAGGGTAGTGCTGAAAACTGAATCATATCAGTCAGCCGACTGAAGACAACATCAACATACAAGTAGCATCAAACAATCCAAATCGGCCACATTCGAACACTCCACTCTTGCATTGTCTGTATGTTGCATTGTTCGTTTTGATCAGTATATGAGGTTTATATCAACTACACAAAATTTAGAGATGTTTTTCTCTGATATTTTTGTATAGTTTTCTTTAAAACTTCCTTGAGAAGAGATATAGTACTAAGTTGCGAGGCCTCATACTGAACTGAATTTTCGAAATTGGAAGGCGAACCTCGTTAACTTAAAACTTCATGGAAGTGTCCACAATATCTGAAGAGGAAACTGTGTCAAAGAACTTTTTTTGCTTAGAGCTTCAAAGGAGCTATTCACTTGATTGCAGCCTTGTTGTTAGGGATCATTACCACATACCGGCACATTTGACCTGCAACAGCATCGGATCCTCGCAGCATTTAGTAGGCTTACCCTCATGTAAACAACACGTTGTTATAGACACGCGTGGGAGGCACAGAAAGTGAGATTATGTACAGCGACCACGTGTCTCAGACGTTGGACACAGCAAATAGCACAGAAACGTTATACTTTGGATGCGTCTCTGACAAGTTATCGCACGTTAATAACGATAAAATTCCAATAACATCGCCAGATGTCAGTGGTAGGAATAAATTTTGCCGGTTCATACACAACATGGAACACACTCAAACTATCGCTGGGTGCGAATACACCAAAAAAGAAGCAAGTCCTCTACGGACTCTAAGGACGGTGGGGAAAAGCTGCTGGTGCTCCTTACTGTAACAAGAGTGACGCAGTAAGATGGCGTAGTAGCGTAGTAGCGAGTTATTGTCGAATAACAATAACAATATGGTCGTTCATTCATACAGGTGGCAAAATCTTTATATATAAAGCAGCGTATCCGTATGTTTGTTTGTGTGTATGTATTGCATACAAATCTACATTTATGTTCCAATCTTTATGATATTTTGCACATGTAAGCTTCAACCCATGTCAAAGCAAGTGTAACAATCACGTACGATACATAGCTGGCGAGATATGACGTCAGAAACAATGAGATGCGCGAAAAACTGTTGCATTTAGCGACAATGCTGCTCATTTTCTCCTAAACCAATGGACCGATTTCAAACAAAATTGGTACATACATTCCTTACAGTGAGGTACTAATTGCTGTAGGCGTAAGAATCAGATACGACACATGGTTCAGAATATATGACGTCATAAACAATAGGAATCACAAAAAACTGCCACATAATGCGGTGAGATTTTAAAAATACGTTATATGAGAATGAGAGTACTTAGCGACTTGAAACAAATTTTAAACATAATTTCAGACTTCTATTAAACTTTTTCTCGCTGACAACCATAGCAAATGTTGAAGGGAAAAAGTTTCTCGTTTACTGCTTTTCCGCTGTTCATGAAAACTATGGCATTTGGTATGACGTTGCAATTTGTAATTTGTGCACTTCAAACTGTAGCCGCAGGTAATTTTACAGAGAGTATACACGCATATACTTGAATGTACCTTCTAATTTGTATCACAGTACGACACTTAGTTCATATGAGCACATAAACAGTAACGTAAATGAAAAGTCGCCCCTTCCCTAAACAAGTTTAAATTTATTACTAATTACTACTAGCTGCATTCCCAAGAGATTTTACAGACATTCAGCCCTTAAACAAATGGATATATACCTGAATAATGGCAGGAATAAATAAATACTCGGGTAACGCCTGGTTTTTAGCTAGTAATAAATAAACTAAAAGGCAGGGATAATTTTATTTTTTATTTTTATTCATTTATTTATTTACACAGCACCTTGCCACCATGGAATGCATACCAATTACATGTGAATAACTTTCACTGTATTTTAACTACGATTATTCTTGTCTCTCACAGCATGCGTCTTCGAACGTCCTTTCCCTTTCCTTGCTTCTGTCATTGAAATATCGTTAACACAAAGAAATAAACTCGCAAATTTAACTGACGTTGGGTCCCACAAGCGCACAGTAGGTTCCGTGCTCTGGGTACAGTTCTCAGCCGCATGGCACTGTCCTGTATTTCTCTTCCGTCTTCCTGTTGCAGTGTTTCGAAAGTGACCACATTATGGAAAGTGCGAGAGGTTTATTGAGTCCCTGCCTTCCACACCCTAAGATGTTATGAAATCAGTAGGTGTCCGCGCTGTGGATATGGCTGGAGGGAGGGAAGGGTCACAGGGGGATGACGAGGTGGAACAACTCTCTTGCTTTGTACAAAAATTTTCATCAACCATTCGCAGGTATTAATTTATCCAGAGATCTAGATTTCGACCACTGAGTGGTCATTACCAATTATCAAAACGATTAAAACACGTAAAACGTTTCGACCTCCATGTTGGAGGTTACGTTCATACTAAGTGTTTGAATTGTTTTGTTTTAAGCATTGACAATGGCCGCACAGTGGTCGAAGTCAAGCTCTGTGAATAAATTAATACTTACGACTGATTGCTGAAAATTTTTCTACAAATCAAATAAACAGTCGTTGAGCACAAATGCTACCATGGAATCAAGACTGCCGGCTGCGGTGGCCGAGGGGACAGGCCGACAAAAGGAACGCGAGCTTACCCCACACACTGCTCCAACTGCCCGCTTCTGCTCGTAAAATACCCGTTTAGCAACGGAGGGCTTACCCCAAAAAGTAACACCATGCGGCATAAGTGAATAAACATGTGCAAAGTTAACTATTTTTTGTGTTGGGTTATCACTTATTTCAGATACGCTTCCAATGGTGAACAGAACAACATTTAGTTTTTGATATCCTGAACATAAACCTTCCACGACAGAGCGCCTAGTAATTTCCCTTGTCCAGTCTGACTTATCATGCGCCAGTTTTAGTTGAATTTTAATTACAAACTGTAAGAAGTGAGTCTTTTTGTGATTTAGCACCAGTTTATTTTCTACAAGCTACGTAGATTCTTTGATACTACACCAATATTACCGAGAACATCGTTCATTACCAAGATAGTAGGGTTGCTGTAGTTCACAGTTTACCTACGTTAATGTCACAGGATAGCCACTATATTTTATTGTCACAGGTGGTATCAAACTGCCAAGATCACTAATTATATTTTTATTAAACTTCCGACGATACCGTTTATCTAAATGGAAACAAGACGTAGCTACCATGGCTGTTATTTTATCTTTTATCTATTATTAGCTTAACGCCCGCTGCTTCGCATGCGTGGGCTGGTTGGTCTGCACCAGTTGTTTCTACCTCTTAACATAAATTTTCAAAGATATAGCTTCATTACTGTCATAATGAAACGTTGTGATACTACTTGTAGCCGCGGCAGAATGGCCGTGCGTATTGAGGCGCCACGCTGCGGTCCGCGCTGCTGTTTGCCGTAGGGAGTTCGATTCGCCCCTCGGACATGGGTGTTTGTGTTGTCCTTACCATAAGTTAGTCTAAGTCAGCTTAAGTTAGTTTAATTAGTTTGTAAGCCTTAGGGACTGATGACCCCGTAGTTAAGTCTTTTAATGAAACTTCCTGGCAGATTAAAATTGTCTTTTAATATTTACAAACATTTGAACATTTGATTTTACTGCTTGTAACCCCTAAGGCATCCGTTAATAGTTGAATTTCTAAAAATACCCCAACATGTTTCTATTAAATTCCAATCAAGTATGCAGATATCATTTTTTTGTAATTCTGGGTTAAAAATTGGCTTAGTAGCAACGTATTTTCAAAAATGTTTCATCCCCTATTTCACCCCCAAATGATTAATTTTCTGAAAATAACGAAACAACGGACCAAGTAAACATATACCAATTTTTGAGATTGTAGCTTCAAAATTTAATAACAAAAGATTTTTGAAAAACATCCCCTCTCCAATTTAACCCTTTGATGGATGAATTTCCGAAAATACCGAAACACAATTTTTTTTATTCTAACGAAAAATACATATACCAATTGTCGCAGTTCTAGCTTCAAAAATGTCTTGACAACAATTTGATTTCGAAAAGAATTTTTGATTCCCTATTTTATCCAATTAGTTGTTGATTTTCCAAAAATACAGAAACTCGTGTCTTTTTAATCCTGGTCAAGAGTCCATATCCTAAGTTTCGTAGTTATAGCTTGATATTTGAGTTACCAGCAACATGTGTTTGAAAATCAATTTTTGCATCCCGTATTTCACCGCATTATTGGTCGAATTTCCAAAAATACCGAAACACGTGTGTTTTAAATTTGAACCCGGAATCCAAATCAGAAGATATGTAGTTCTAACTTCAAAATTGCCTAAATATCAAAATTTCAAATAACATCCTCTCTCCAATTTAACGCCCTTTATGGTTGAATTTCCAAAAATACCGAAACACGTATTTTTTTAAGTTCTAACCAACAATACAAATATAAATTTTTGTAGTTTTAGCTTCAAGATTTTTTGAATAGTAACATATTTATAAAAAAAGAAAAAAAAGCATACTTTATTTTACCCTCTTACTTGTTGAATATCCAAAAGTAATGAAATTCGTGTTTTTTTCAATCCATACCAAGATTCCATATCCGAAGTTTCGTAGTTGTAGCTTAAAATTTGAGTGAACAGTAACATATATTTGAAAATCAATTTATTGCGTCCCGTATTTTACGCCCTTATTAGTTGAATTTGAAAAACAAACAATTCAGAAACACGTGTCTTTTGGATTCGAACCCTAAATTAAAATCCGAAATTTTGTAGTTCTAGTTTCAAAATTGCGTAAATAGCAACGTATTTTCCAAAAACGTTTCATCCCCCTATTTCACCCCCTTACGGACGGAATATCGGAATATCGCTTCTTAACTGACGCCTACAAAGTAAGATTAACACCCTCTACAAATTTCAAGTTTCTATCTTCAGTGGTTTGGGTTGGGCGATGATGAGTCTGTCAAGTAGTCAGTCAGTCAGTAAGTCAACCAATCGGGACACTTCCATTTATATATAGAGATAACATCTGCGCAGAAAGGGACGGAAAGGCAATAGTGTACGTGCCTACGGTAATCTGAAACGGCGTGTTTTAATGTGAAAAGGCCGCGTAAAATTAATCGCCAGTAAAATGGATTTCAGAGTGAGATTCTTTAGAATGATCCTCAGGAAGTGGAGTTCAAATGTTCAAATGTTTGTAAATCGATGGGACTCAACAGCTTGGTTATTAGTCTCTAGCTTACAAACTACTTAACCTAAGGTAAACTAAACTAACGACAACACCCATGACTGAGGGGGGATTCGAACCCTCGACAGCGGACGGCCTCGCGCATCGCAACACGGCGCTCCGGTACGCGCGACTAATCCACTGCGGCAGGAAGTGGAGTCCATCCATGAAGGGTGTACCTTACAAAATCATCGTTCGTTATTACTTTAATATTGTTCAGTAGTCAGCAAGACATTCCAGATACAGCCGTGGGTTATTGGCGTCCGGACTATAAAATGTGTTGAGTTACGTTGATGTATGGAGTTGACTCACATTACACGCCAACTGTAAAATGTAAGTGTACATTAGATAAATGCTCGATGCCAGCCTTCCAATCTAACGGTATTATTGATCTCTAAGTAACCAAATAACCCATTACTTGTCACAGTCCCTGTTATGGGACACATGTATTTTATTAATTTATATGCGAACAATGAAAGATTTAGCTCTGGTTGTTGTACCTGAATGATGAAATTGCTGTAATGTCTAAAGTTCTATCATTTTTCAGTAGTTAGTTTTAGGAGAATAATTAACTTGCCTATTTTCTCTCTTCGCACTTAGCTACACTGTTTGTCTGGTTGTGGTTGCTGTTCGACAATGTATTACTGGTACTTGTCTGGGAGTGTTTATGAACATACTGATATACAGTTAACAGTCTGTATCGTTCAAATTTTCTGACATAAGTGCAAATGTTATGAGTCTCAGTAAGTGCCAGTTTTCGCTAGTATGCTCTATTAAGATATTCACGCCTATTTACATTTGAGATCTTCTGCAGTTATATTACACAAGCTAAAAACCTGGCGTTGACCGGGTATTTATTTATTTATTCATGCATTCAGTTAGTACGTCTCGTATCTCTTCTCTTTTCTTTTAATAACACGTCATATTTATGGGAGAGCATTCAAGAAAGCAGGCTGTCTTGCACAATGTACAAAATAATAACAGCAGGATCCAAAAAAGGAAAGGCAGTCATCAAAATGCAAACGATATGTAACCTTAATGCAATAATTTAATTCAAAACTTGATGATAAACAATATATCTGGTTACTTGTCTAAAATGTAACACGAATCAATGCTTTGGGGAGCCCACCCCTGAGCAAGCGACATATAGTTGTCCGTGTGAGAAACGTGGAAATCTTACAACCACTCTGCAGTATTTAATTGTTTGCTCTGTGATTTATTAATCGTAACAGAAAATGGAAGTCTCACTGGAAACTACAGCCTCTTGAAGTTATGATGTAGATCTGCCGTAAATAATGGGTATTTGTTGTATGTACACTGTTCCCGTCCCTTCCTTTCCCTGTAGTTCTGTAGAAGTCTCTTGGTTTCATCTGAGGCCGAATACGCTTCACTCTTGGTTTACACTTGTCAACAGCACTGTCAACATTGAGAAATTTCGGTCAGCTAACTGGAATACAGGAGTGTTCCTGTATTAAAACGTGGTGCATGATATATCCATTGCAGTATATACGCCGGCCGCAGTGGCCGAGCGGTCTGCGGCGCGTCATTCACAGTCAGCACGGCCGCTACGGTCGGGGGTTTGAATTCCCCCGCGGGCATGGATGTTTGTGCCGTTCATAAGTAGTTTGTAACTTTAGGGACTGATGACCCCGTAATTAGGTCCCTTAAGCTTAAGAAACATCTGAACATCTGAGCAGTATATACATGCTGTGAAATTGTATAATTTTGTGAATATATATTCACTTGTATACGTGCTGTATGTCAATAACATATGTTGCAATAACAGTTAGTAGTTAAGAAGTAATAGTATAAAACCTGATGCTTGGTGGTGCGGTTTTCTATGAGCGCTACTGTTTGTGCCCTGATATCTCATGAACTATGTGTTGTAATGTCATTAAATTTCGAAGGTACATTCAGATGTATGTGTGTATACTGTCTCTAAACTTTCCTGCGAATACAATTTGTAGTGTACAATTTATAAATTATAATGTCATACCGAATTTTTTAGTTTTACTCCATGAAAAGCGGAAAAGTAGTAAGAGAGAAACTTTTCCATCAATTTGCTGCGGTTGTGCGAGAAAAATAATAACACAGGTTTAAAATGATGTTTAAATTTTGTTGCAAGTCGCTGAATACTCTCACTCTTATACGGTGTATGAATGAAGTCTCATCACAGGATGTGGCAGTTTGTCGCGATTCCTATTGTTTATGAAGTCATATCTCCTTGACCATGTGTGTATATGGTTCTTACCCCTGCAGCAGTTGTCACCTCATGGAAAATAATACGTACCAAATTTGATTGAAATCGGTCCAGTGACTTAGGACAAAACGAGCAGCGTTGTCGTTTAATATAGCAGTTTTTCGCGCATCTCATTGTTTACGGCGTCACATCTCGTGAAGTATGTCTTGTACGTGATTCTTACACTTACGGCAACCGTCCTCATGGTTTGAAGCTTACGTGTGAAAAATGTCATAAAAATTGGAACAAATCTGTAGGTTTGCAAGTAATACGTGCACATGAAGAAACACAAAAATACACGCACACTGTATATATAAATAAGATAAGATTTATCCCTCATTCGCATTTTACAATTCCAAGACTATAAAAACACACCGCATGCACCGAATTGTGTGTTGTCAATAAAATATAGAGGTAATGCAAAACGCAGAAGTGAGTGAAGATGAAGCTAATGAGTTAAAAGTAGTTATTATGCAGATGACGAAGATACTGACGAAAAGTTTCAAAAGTTGGACAGTCTGTAATTTTTCTTCTAACCTATTGAAATTTCTTGAAATCGCTTTTTCTATCATTAGTCACCAATGATATCATATTAAAGTAAAAGAAGGTTGCTAAAAATAACCGATAAAGTTTTGGCAGGTAATGCGTTTAATTAAACCTGACAGCGAAATTAATTTCTTGTGTGACACATGGCTGTATGGGAAACACTGACGTCTGTTTTCCTTGAAACCAAACAATATCGCTTTAAATTTCTCTTGAGGAATATATTCCCGACCTCGAGGGTTTTTCTTTCTTCGGTAAGGCGTCAAAGCAGGTTCCGAGAAAAGATTTTCAATGGAGTTTCTGCTTCTCTAGCGTAAAAAAAGCAAACAACACCATACACTATAAGCGTGAAAGATTTCTTGGAATTTCTGAGAGGGGTAAAAATGAGTGTTCGTCTTCCAGTAGGTAGGAAGAGATAAAGAGCGATAAAGCTAGTTACTGCGAAGTTAGTAATCAAGCGCGACTCATGAATTAACTCTGACGACTCGTAGGAATTTTCTCGGAATTTACAGACAGTGATACAGACGCAATTGAAATGCGAGCCGCTGATACAAAAAATGAAATCTTAAATGATAAATGTCACAGTCTGCAGAAGTTAAATGACCGTCTTTTGCAACTGTGAAAATTAGTTTAATTCAGACCATCAGCATCTAGCTTTATTCTAAAGCTCCTCAGTGGTCAATTTATCATTTTTGTACAGTTCTACTGAACTCGATGGTGAACAGTTGTCAACGTTTTATATTGTTCTGAATAAAATTAATTATGGATACTAGCCACGTTCTCTATGTTGCCCTCTTTACACGTTTTTCGTTGCATTCTCATTTCCACTTATGCTGCCACTTTATTCTGAATCAATCTTGTTTGACAAACCGGCGTGTGTGAAGGGTTTGTACTTTTGTTGTGTGTGGAGTGTTTATGGGGGAGGTTTGTCTTTGTCGACAATATTTTTTACTAGCTTAAGTAGCGTTTGGCAGTTTATGATTACTTGGTAATGTAGTATGTATTTCTATTATTTATTTTTGAACATGGAGCATTCTCTTGGAGGTTTAGCAGATGTATCTTATTGCCGAATCTATTTAGTAGGGTAGTGGTTCTCTTTCCTGAGTTGTTCCAAAAATTTTTATTGGCTGTTGCCTTTTCTCCAGTACCATTTATGCTATTTCAATTATGTTTCAAATATCCTACTGTTCTGTCCTAAATATAATCACAGTTGAAGCACTAACGCTTCTCAATACCAAACACCTGACGGTGGCACTTAACGCCGAAAGGTTTATTGTAATAAATCAATAAAATAATTCGTTAGAGTAAAGAAATCAGAAAATAACAGCAACCAGTCACATTTCTTACGTATTTATTACCACAACCGGTTTCTAACTGCCTGTCAGTTCATCATCAGGCGGTATACATGTTTTATATGTTGTTTACTACATTGTGGAACTCGTTTGGCTGTGGTGAGACAGAAAAATTATGTGTGAGCTTTGTCTTTGGCATTAAATTTCACTATTTACAAGTTTAAATTGTATTCCTAACAGCTACTTACAGTTGGTTCACCTTGCTGTTTGATGGTAGGTCGTTCTTCAAGCATTTTAGTGCTCAAAAGCTGCCCACATAACACAGCACTCGCTTTCCACATGTTTTACAAACATAAACAATACAGAGATATGTACATCTGATTGTCAAAGATCGCAGTTGATGCATAGATATTATTTTAAACTTATATACGAGTTACAGTTTCAATAGTTAAAGTGTTCACACATTTCTATTTACAGTATTCTCTTACAGTGGTGGCTTCCTTATTTCTTATTACTGTAATGGCAGCACTAATGTTACATTTGAAGAAAAATCGATAGATTGCATTTATAAGATTAAACATATGCGGTTGGAGTAGCATTTGGCAATGGCAAATTTGGTGGGGGGGGGGGGGAGGTGTTATGTGATCTAAGTATGTGTACGTATGTTTGGTTTCCTCAGGCTTAAAGAGTCTTTGAAATTTTTGTAGAAAGAGTTGTTTGCCAGTTCTTTTTGTTCATTTAAGATGGTGTGTGATGCTTTAGTGTTATGGATGAAACTTTCTAACTGTTCTAAAGGGTCCATCTTTATTCCTTTGTCTGCAGTGTGTAGTATTTGCAGATTGGTTTTTATGTTTGTAATGGAGTGGCTGTTTTCAGCCAGATGGGCTGCAAAGCTTGACTTGTTTAAATCATTTAAACGGAGTGCATCAATATGTTCTTTGTATCGTATTTCAAAATTCGTTCCTGCTTGTCCTATATAGTAGCATGGGTCGCTGTCACACTTTAATTTGTATATGCTAGATTTTTGGAAAAGTGTGTTGGTTGATTTAGTGTTGTGAACTATTCTGTTTTGTATTTTATTGTTTGTGTGGAAACATATTTTGACCTTGTGTGGTTTAAAGAGTTTTGCAAGTTGAAACGATATGTTTCCGAGAAAGGGCATTGGTAATAAATACGTAAGAAAGGTGACTGGTTGCTGTTATTTTCTAATTTCTTTAATCAAAACAGTCGCAGGTTCCACACTTCCTGAATGGATACAAGGTTAATTCGTTGGAGTGTTTTGGACCACCCACTTACAATATTATAATTTGTTTTGTAGACATTTTGTTAGACAATTCTGTATCTAGTTATGGCTTTGGTATGCTGCTGGCATCCCTTCTTTATTCCAGTTATTTACAAATCTGTGTGTTAGTTTATATCCATAAGTGAATGTGTACCAGCTTGTTTGTTGAGTTTCTGTGTTAAGTCCTTGGTTAGTATTGCTGTTGTTTTGTGACTTGCTTTAAGGGACCTGGACGTAAAAAATGACTGAAACGTGTTTGCCACCTTTTGAAACACAAATCTTCCCCGTTTCCAAAAATGTATGGTTTACTTACTTTTAAATAGTTATAATAGTTTTAAACGCTCTTTGGAGGAATAAATGTCTGCACGCTGGTCACACAAATGCTTCAGGCAAGGAATAACACGATAAATATTCCGTGCCTGCCACAGTCATGACGACACAAAATTACTTACAAGTGTCTTACCAGTAACATCTGACGGGTTAATTAATTTATTTGTTGCTTTTAAAGAAGGTATTATTCAAACTACGGCTTTAGATCTCAAATGCGATAATTAGCTTTTTTCGAAGGTGAAGCAACTAACAGTTCCGACACAAACAGTGAGGGAGTATTTTTGGTTACAATCTATCATTTAAAATACCATGGTAGACAGTACTTGGCAACGGTACTTCATGCGGTTTTAAAACATGGCGCAGTACTACGTCATTGGCGGGCGCGGGTCTCTGTGTAGCGGCAGGTGGCCACGGTAGCGGGGCTGAGTCTAAACTGAAGCTCTGTACTGGGAGAGTACGGCCATCCTTTTCCGCGCTGCTTGCCGCCGACTGCAGCTCGTGATTGGCTGAAATCGAGTGACGTGGTTCTATCCGCCACCTTGGTCCTATACGTTGCTTGGGTGCCATGGGAAACCTTGTGAATATTCGTATGTTTGGGTTGAATAATGCCACAGTGTTGTACTTTTGGGTGTTCTTAAAAAGCGAACAAGAGAGGCAAACATTATAGTACTTCCATTAGATATCAGAAATGCAGAAAGATGAACAATCTGACTGATGAAAGTCGTCAGAAAAAACTAGGAGCTCAGAAGCGACCTTCGGTTCTGTGATGATTTTAATTTATAATCTAAATTAATAGATTAAATATTTACTGACGAATGGATCACACAGCACATGCCTATATATTTTTAACTTGAGTAAATTTGTGAAGAAAATTCCTGCATAATGTCGTGAGGTTAAATTATTCATGCGTCTGTTTTATCTGCAGGTAGTTGCCGAAAACATGAATTTTGGACATATTAGTGAGTGAACTAGATTCTCGTTAAGATATGAAATTAATAAACAATTCCTGAAATTAGCTTTTCTCATTCGTTTTAATGTGTTAAGTATATCATTACTGGAAACAAGACAAATATTAAACATTCAAATGTAATTGGTGTTGTAAGGATAAATTTAATTTCTGTTTTTGGTAAAAGACATTTAGTTGGTATCCCCTTCCATTTCTTGTAGTTAATGTTAGATATAAGTACATAATACGCAAGAAAATACTCTTCAAAGGAAATCTCGTGACGTGAAATGTAGCAGCCAATGCGAGGAGAGCACCAGTAACATAGGCAGGCTTTCCCATGGGAACCAGCACCTACTGTGCCATATCCTACTGCCCCCCACCGCACATTTCAACATATGCTGCACTTATGTCTTTCTTCCGCGTTTAATACACGTAGCAAAGAAACGGCCAGAGGCCATAAATTTGAAGTGGCCATAGGCGAGGAATATCACATACTTAGGTAGTCTTCCATCCATTGTGAACTTATTCCATATCCTCATATCTTCGTTAGCAGTCTGCAGTGTGGCAACACATCAACTGCCTTTTTTGAAATCGAGAAAAAGAAAATCCGCCTGTTAACCTTCATCCATGACTCCTAAGATGTCATATGAGAAAAGGCCAAGCTGAGTCTCACATGAACGATGTTTCCTAAAACCTTGCTGATTCATAGAAAGAAGTTTTTGCGTCTCGAATAAATTTAGTAGATTCGAATTGAGTATATGCTCCAAATTTCTATTTGAAACTGATGTCAATGATATTGGCGCGTAATTGTGTGGGTCAGTTCTCTTACCTTTCATATAAACGGGAGTCACCTGCATGTTTATCCAATCACTAGGAACTTTGCACTGAATTAAAGATTCGCGATAATCGCAAGCTAAGTAAGGGGCCAATGCCGCAGAATACTCTTTGTAAAACCGAACTGGTATTCCATACGGACCAGCAGACTTTTTCGTACTTAGCTCTTTCAGCTGCTTCTCTACACCGTAAATACCTATTACTATGTCCTCCATTTCGGAATTAGTACGTTGATCAAATAATGGTACATTTGTGCGGTTCTCCTGCGTGCAAAATTTTCTTAAAGGTTAAATTTAGAACTACAGCTTTCCGTTTGCTTTCTTCTATTACTGCCCCGGAATCATCAACGAGTGACTGGTCAGAGGCCTTTGGCCCGCTTATCGATGTTACATAGGACTAGAATTTTTTCGGGTCCTCGGAAAGATCTTTTGGTAAGATATGGCTCTTGTTCCTCGATTAGCGATAAAAAGGCGTCTATTGCAACTTCATTAGTTTCCCTAAATAATTTAAAATTATATTTAACATACGTATTAGCAGGTCAATCTTTCATAATTAGTGCATCGTGATATGGAAGATGGAAGGCCATTCACCATTCTGGTAACAGAATGTCGCAGAACGAACGAATTTGTTGTCTGTTGTTGTGCTACTTTTCCACTGCACTCATGTTTCAAATAATAATCAGATGTTTACAATTATGAATCACAAACACCATCCTTCTTCTTCTACACTGAATTTCGTAATTTGTATTGAAAAGAATACATACCACTTATTTTTTATACTTCCTATAAAGTGAACGCAGACCCATATTTAGCTTGAACGGTAACGTTCTAAAATCAGAGACAGAGGCCCTTTAAATAAGAAAACTTGCAAGTCTGTTACCAATCTACTGAAATGATGTTATGACGTTAATTGTCATCCTACCATACTACTACCCTTATCTCTTATACCTTGTATGAATCAAATATGCCATTCCCCATGTAATCTGGGTAATTAAATATTTTCTAAGGGGTTCCTTTCTTAGAGACTTAATTTAAACAGGAATAACAATACGTTGACTTCAATTGTAAAAACGTGCAACTCTGACATTAAGTTCTACAGAAAATTGTGCCATGAACGTTGTCACCTGTAAGCTTTAGTATCTTCTCCTTCCCAAACCTATTGACGTTCAGGCTTTACCTACTGAAACCCGACCGTCTGACAGACCCACCTGGTACCTCTGAAATGTGAACCACGCCTTCTGTCATCAGCGCCTCCTCGAGCATTTACTGATACAGTGTCTGTTCTTTTCGTACACGTCCGAAAGAACAGACACCATTTGTTGACATTAGCCGCGTCGGGGCATTGAGGCTCTGTGCTACGATGCGCGAGGCCGTTCCCCGTTGGGGTTCGAATCCGACGTCGGACCGTCTTTAGTATAAGGAAGCTTATAAGTAGTTTGTAAGTTTAGGGACTGATGACCCCGCAGTTAAGTCCCATAAGCTTTACAAACATTTGAACAGTTTTTGACATTAAAGACCGAAATTACACTAATTCGAAATATTTAAACATTTCGATCGTTTCAGTGCATTGACACCAACCAATGGAAAAGATGAAAATTTGTACTGAAGCAGGGATTCGAGCCCGAATTTCCCACTTTGGGCCTACGGTCGTCTTAACAAATTAGGCCATCCAGGGACGCTTCCTTTACAACCCAATTTCAGTAACCTGAAACGCTCGAAATGGTTAAATATTTCGAATTCATGGCAATAAGCCTGCCAGCTGCATCTAGATACCGACCATGACCCTCAAACAGTTGCACGAAATGGACATTTCTGTCAACACTTTCAGGAGCTAGCTTTCCTCGGCCACCACTGTACTCCCCGTCACTCTCAAGACTAGTCCCAGCTCAAATCAGTATCACTGCCTGATCTTCTTTTGCAACATTCTTGCAAAACTCCCCTATGCGAACGCTCACCGGAGTCAACCAGTACTAGGCTTCACAATGCTGGTAACCTATTTCTCAATCCTGACATTACCTTCGACTGCAGACCTACACCTCTGCCGTGCTATCAGAACTTTTATCCTTCTCTTTTCACCTGATTTGCCCTTCCTAATAGCTGCGCTCTGCTGCATGCATCCTATACCTACATCTGCGGGGGGTTCCCCTCCACTGAAATGTGACAGTTGGTCGAATTTAATAGCGAGACGTAAACTGCCGTTATCTGAATACCATTTCCTCCTCGTCCTTTTTCGCAACTGCTATTTTCTATTACTCAGAGCTCTCTCCGTTGTCAACGTATCTAGTTTGTCGTTTGCGTTTCGCAACTGCACTTAAAGGGGACAGATATACTCCTCTATTCCTCTATAAACTTATTCTTGAAGCATAAGCTGCAATTCCAGGAGATGATATCAATAGTATGTCCTTGCAAATTACAAAATGTTTCAAGCAAATGTTCTTCAGCCCCAGAGGGACATGAATCATCATCCCTGTCTTATTTGTAGCTTTATTTCGAACAGCGGTATGACTTGTTTAAATGTCACCTTGTACTTTTTAATCGGTCCTATGGACCTACTCAAAAATGTATCACAGTGTACCATTCACTGAAACACAACGTTATTAATTACATAACAAAACATGAACTTTGGCCCGGGACCACAAACTCGTCCACTTGCTGGAGTTCTCAGAAAACAAATTAAAAACAAGTAAAAACATAACACAACATTGTCTTTGACTTTCAGCAGTACAACATTCAAAGGTTCTCATTGTGGTGACCTTGAACACCGATACACTGGTGCATTTGTTGAATGAAAGAATTATTTGCTGCTTCCAGAGCTGCCTGCTGAAGAGAATGTCAAGCAAGCCCAATACGTTCCCCCATGTGCTCTGGAGTTGTTGGATATCGCGGTACACGTCTTTAAGACATCTCTGAAAAAAAGTGTCCAGAGGATTTAAATCAAGAGACCTAGCAGGCCAAGTACCTGTTGCTCCTCGTCCAATTAATCTGGCAGGATATCTTCGGTTCAGAATTCCACTTGCACGCGTTATGTGCTGGACATCAACTGTTCAAATCTTTGTTAAATTTAAGGGACTTAACTGCGGAGTCATCAGCCTCTAAACTTATGAACTTCTTATTAACTACCTTACGCTAAAGACAACACAAACATCCATGTCCTGCCGCGGTGGAGTAGCCGAGTGGTCTAAAGCGTCTCGCTGCGGAGCGCGCGGGTGCTCGCCGTAGAGGTTCGAGTCCTCCCTGGGGCATGGGTGTGTGTGTTGTCCTTAGGTTAGTTTACCTAGGTTTAAGTAGTTTGTAAGCTACGGACTGATGACCACGTAGTTTGGTCTGATAGATTTAGAAACATTTGAACATTTTTGAACATCCATGTCCAAGAGAGGATTCGAACCTCCGACGGGGAACGGCCTCTCGCATCGGAGCATTGCACCTCAATGCAATCGGCTACTCCGCCGCGGCGTGCTGGATATCTATCGCGTTACTTCCTTACAAGCATTCTGGTTATTAGGGGCACTTCATCCATAAGAGGAAGAGGAATTAATCTGAGGAAGTTGGCATACACTGTGCCGTTTAGTCTATCACTGATGAAATGAGGGCCAATAATTGTAGTATCAAGCATCTCACACCAAACGTTAACTCCCCACTGACGCTGATATTCTTCCTGTGTAAGCCATCGTGGGTTGTCGCTGGACCAATAATGCATGTTCCTTGTATTGATCTGTCCTTTGTTTGAAAAGCAACATTCATTAATAAATATAACATTGGAGGAAAAGTTCGAGTTGCGGTTGATTTGCTTCTGTGCCCACTGACAGAACCGTACACAATTCTGGAAATCATTCCCATGCAATTCGTGGTAAGGATAGAACCGATGACGTGTAAGAATACGATGTACAATGGTTTTAGAAATTCCAATTAATATAGAAGCTGTCGTTTGCTCACTTGTGGAATCATAGCAAAGCATGCGAGAACAGTAACTTCGGCACCTTCGCCTGCACGAGTGCCACGACGGTTGCGTTGTCGTTGTCGTGTGTTGAAACCTCCCGTTTCGTGAAGCTTCGTCACAAGAGGACGAAACATCCGTTGGAAAGGTGCGCTCTTGTCACGATATTGCTCTATGTACAGTTCCTCTGCCTGTGTAGCATTTCGCGAACCTCCAACAACAAGGAAAAGAAACGTTACGTCGATGCAGTTTGTAGAATGGACAGCATTTACTTTATGCCTATTCTAAACAATAGTATTTAAAGGACTGAACTACTCTACCAAATGTACCCGTATTGTACACCAAAAGCAGTATTGCAGTTACTGTTCTGCTAACTTACATTCGCCATACAACAGTAGCAATTCTACCTTCTCTTCGTTGGTGTGCATTCTACTCGCACAACATTTCAAGTGACGACGGTTGACGGGTGTGCAGGCTACTTATGTTTACATTTGCCCACAATTAACGCCAGCACTTGGATGTGTTGCATTGCCCCGCGTACCATCACTACGCCGTTGGAGCTTCAACGTTGCGTTATGTAATTGATAATGTTGGGTTTCAGTGAATGGTACGCTGGAATACATGTTTGGATGGGTCTTAAGGAGAGGAAATGAATTACCGAGTAAAACATTCAGGGCGCCATTTAAACAAGTCATAACGCTGTCCGAAACAGAGCTACAAAGAAGGCAATTGTGCTGATTGCTGTCCCTCTGACGGCTAATGAACGTTTGCTTGAAACATTTTGTAATTGGCCTCTGCACAGTTATTTAGGCTGGTCAAGATATGCGGGACATGTTATACACGTAGTAGACCCGTTGTGGATCACGTGAAGCCTCTACACTTCTCCCTGCTTCGTGTTCCCGCTCTTGGATTTCTTTGTTTCGTCCTCCATTTTCTGCTCACGTTCTTGGCTCTTGTCTCCGGCTGGTCTTCCCACCTGTCTGTTTCGCTTCTGTAGATGTTATGGTTTGCAGTGTCCTGAATGGTGATTTGAGCATCAGTAAGTTCTCTTCGTACTTGTTCGGCCCATGTCATACCTTTAAGGTTTTCAGTCGCTGTGACTATCTGGCGTGTGAGTCTAATGTTAGCAGCAATATTTGAAAATTTCTCTGTAGTTTTGTTGGTTTGCAGTCTATATTCAACTTCAGTTTATCGTGGTCCGAGGGTTTTCCCAGTGATCTTTCGTTCTGGTTTTTGTACATTTTGTACTAACATCGTGTAATGGAGTGACAACGTTTCTGGTATGTGTAGCACTTCGGGTTTAATGACAGTTCCAAATGCCTGATTTATGCATGTATGGACATCCAGTTTTTGTTGTAAAATTGGTGTGTTCGGCCGTAAGTTCTGTGTAGTTTCTGTGCTCGAGGTTCTTGAATTTATTGTTTGTAGTCCTGTGGGTTCTAAAATATCCCCCAAGAATTTAAAACGTGAAACTCTGTAACTCCGTGCATATTTTCTAGTGAGATTTGTATGTTTAAGAGTGTAAACATAAATTGCTTTTTCTGGGAAGAAATTTGGAAGTCAGTCTTGTCGGCGCATTCCTTGAGTATTTCTATTTGATGTTTTGCATTTTGTTCATTGTCTGTCAATATTGCAAGATCATCAGCGACAGGTAGGTACTTATTCATTAATGATGTTAATAATATTTATTACAGGTTCAATGTGAGAGCATCAAATAGAGTGGCATTGTTGTAGGTCTATATTTGAAGACTACGCGGTAGAGAGAGTAGATTTTTGAACATACCGCTGCACAGCACAGCATGCCTGCAGCTCCATAAATCTATGATAACTGGAAAATAAAAATCTTCAAATGTTTGTAAAACTATTGGACCAAACTGTTATGGTTATCACTAACTCGACTTACAAACTACTTAAATTAACTTACACTAAGCAGGAAACACACACCCATTCCAGAGGGAGGACTCGAACCACCAGCGGGAGCGGCCACTAAATCCATGATGCCTTAGATCACGCGGCTACTCCCGCGCGGAGCTTGTAAATAAGGCAGTATGTTTCCTACGTGACCCTTACCCTTCTGGGACGAATGAAAAGTGATCAGAAATGTAAGCAAAAAGAAGGGTAGAACGCTTCCCAGACTCATGTACTTTGCGCTGTGTAACAGCACGCGTGACGTGTTCCCTCCCTTGCTGGACGCCTCAGGTGGGCCCCCAGCACGGCGGCAGCAGGTGGGCCTCCCCCTCCCCCTACCCCGTGCTGCAGCTCCTCTCCAGACGGCAGACGGCAGACGGCACGCCCTGCCGTGCGGTCCGGCAGCGCAGCTGAACGGGGCTGGACGCCTCGTGCCACTGGCGGCATTCGCGCTCGGCCCGCTGCCGACAAACTTCGGTAGTATGTCTTCAGCTGTAGACAAACAAGTCAACGTTTCGGTTAGGCAGCTGAGGTCTGAGAATCGGTGCCACGCCCAAACTGTTCGCGCCACGGTTCACCATTCCTGCCCTATGGCCACCATAGTCCACCAAGTCAAATTTATTTTTTAGAAATCTTACACGTAATCCACTACTAACAAAACCTACGATTTACGACAGTTACTATTTAAAAGAAACTCTACGTCTATTATCTTGATGTAGAACCTCCCACCCCAACACAGTCAACTGTCAACTCTACCCACTATCTTGCCGAGATTCAAACTTCCCACTCAAATCACAATCAGCTGTCTACTCCATCAGTCATCTTGTTTTTAACAATTGACAAACAGTAACAGTGAACAGTAAAGTTCTCCTATTCTGCTTCTCTACTCCACCGATGAAGACACCAACGACTGACATTTGAGCACTGTGCCTCACATCTTTCCTCGACCTTAACACTCTTATCCGATCAACATAACAGAACTACTCGTTCCTGTCAGAGCAAAACCCTTTCTGTCCCTATCCATCACTCAGCCGGTTTCTCAAAATCCTTTTCAGTATCAGGAACCAGGCTCTGGAACAATCTACCTCAGTATATCAGAGAACTGAATAACACTGCCAGCTTCAAACGACAGTTAATGGATTATCTACTAAAGCAATAATTACGTCAGTTTTTAATACCCTACGGTCCAGGTACGTCACATCTATTCCTCCTCCCAGATATTCTCCTACTGCCAGTGTTCTCGCCAGATACAGCTTTCTTATCTTCCTTCTGTCAGAATTCGCCATGTATTAACCAGTCGATATATATTCAAAAGTACATCTTATATCTTGCTAATATCAATGTTGTTACTTCTATTATTACACCAACAGCAGCAGAAGGTGTCTCAGTGGTACTACTAGTATTAATCCCATTAGTATTAAGTCAACAACTTTTATTTACATCCTTTTACATGTAGTCAACTTGTATAAATTATGTTATCAATTGTTTATCTGTAAAAAACATTGTTATGTTATAGGTAACTCAAATGTAAAGAAATACTGTATGTGTAAAACCCTGGTCCGATGTAACAGAGGGCCTGATGGCCCTAATCTGATCAGACTAAATAAATAAATAAATAAAAACATATTTCATTAGCTAACAAATAAAAAGAAACAAACACAGAGAGGCAATTGACATAAAATTAAATAGTATATCTAACCATCAAATAACACAAAAAAGCAGATCAAATATTTCAACAAGAAACAGTTTTGTATATAAATGCCATATGCTTCCTGATGACAAACTTTATACAAAGACCTACAAGGATGAAGTACGAAAACCAACCAAGCCAACATGTAAAACAATGTATATATAGATATACGAAATTCATGTACATAATTCAAATTAACAGGCTGAACTTGCAATAACTGTAAAAACTAAAAATATTTTGTTGTTAAATGCTAAACGAATAAAAAGCATCCACTGAAGATGCTACATCTGTAACGAAAGCTGTATGGGTATATAAAAGAAGAAATAAAGTGTTTTGCTCAAGGCTCGTACAAAAGCAACTATCTAAAATACATGTCTATCTATTATACATTCAGTTCCTACAATAGAACAACTTTATTAATTATCTGCAATAATTAACAAATGTCACTTTCTACAACTATTAACGGTAGGAAAACACCGCAAGTAACAAACACTATCGTGAAAACTTCACGCTATTTTGTGTCTGAAACAGAAAAAATATTTCAAGTGGCCACTGATACACTGCCGAAAATAAGCACAGTAAACATGAAACTCATTAAATATCAAACCACAGTAAGCTACTGTTTCTCTACTGCTATTACGAATAAAGCAAGAAACAACGGTTCAAAACAACTAAATGTAATAACTACCTTGCGTGCAAAAACCTCTTGAAAACTATCAAATTTAATAATTAATTACAATAATTAATCAACTTATCACGATTTAATTTTCGGAGACCGCTACAGTTGCAAACAGCTCAACGCAAAATGTTCACACAGAGAACTGTAATGTCTTTTTCAAGAAGATTTTTCCAGTGAGTTTACATGTATCTCCGCAAACATTGGTTACATTTTGTTTTTGCAGCATCATTTCTTTCATAATTTCATACAGGATTTGAGATATTGCTCTGGTCTCCGTGCCGAGTGAACAGTTGCCATTACTTTAACGTTTTTTACCTTCGTATTTTTCTGGCTGGATCTTTGGCAGGTCTGCGACTGACCTGTTCTGTAGATTCCTGTGAGTGCTTCTTCAATCCTCGTACCCCAGACAGTTTAGAGTCTTTGGCACATTCACCTCATCCGCACCTCGTGACGTTTACGTGACAGGTGGTGCCAACTCCCGCTGAACTTCGCCGCTGTTAATTTCCACTGACGGCGCTTTCACCCCCTCGATAATACTCCTCGCCGGAGCGTCTGTTTGATCTGCTAATTCCTCGCCTAGGCGCGCTGCGGCGGCGCTCAAGTGGCCCATTTGCATCTTCTGGAGACGTGCCCTCCCATGCACGAAGTAAACCACTTCGCTGCTCGTCGTTTCATCTTTCCGTCTCCCAGTCGACGCGTCTTTCCTCTTCCCATCTGTTTACCCTCGCCACCTCTCGCAATTATTCCCTGGAAAGGAGTCTGGCTAATTAATGGACTTTTTTTTTCAAAAGTAATTTAAAGATATACGACAGTTTCTTTACCCCAAAACGAAACGAAGTTCATATAAACGTATGTCCTAGAATCCTTCGATTTTTATGTATTAACTAGCTAAAACCCGGCGTTTCCCGCACATTTATTTATTTATTTATTCCTGCCTTCAGTTAGTAGTTCTTCTATCCCTTCTCCCTGTCGATCTCTTTTTTTCTAAAAACATGTTATATCTGTTGGAGAATATATAACAAATAACTCTGTCTTGCATGACATGAAAAATTATATGTGCCGTATCCAAATAAAGAAAGATTGTAATCAAAATACATATGGCATATAAAATTCGCACTATCTCATATTTATTGAGTTATACGTTGGAAAATTGAATAATTTTTCTAAAGCGAGGTGCTTTAGACCGCTCGGCTACTCCACCGCGGCAGAAAATATCCAACAATGTCCGTAAAATGTGATTTGCCTCTTTATGTATCTTGTTTTGTAACATTTCACACAAAGTAACAACTGTGAATTAACATTCAAAATATAGTCTTAATCCTGGCGGTCATTGCAGAATGGGTTAATTGTTTAAAATTGAACATTATTATGTTGATTAATATGTATTGTGCACTAATAAACCTGTTCAGAAAAAATTAACAAAATACCATTCAGGATTATCTTGGCTAATTTTTTTGGAAGGAACTTCTCCACCACGTTTATCAAGGTATTTCAGAAACAACCGGTGGATTGGCTTCGTTCTTAGGTACGCCAATTAAGCTTTACCTCTGGTTGACATTAAGAGCGTCTCTTTTAGAGATCTATCAAAAAACTTCTCTTTTGTAATTAAGACGGACTTAATTGCTTTTCGATGTTACAGTGGCTGCTTTTAAATTCCTCCGCCAAAAATATCGTTTCTCCTTCTATTCTCTGGGCTATTCAACCATTAATAACTTAAGGACACCGCTCTAAAGCTACGGAAAATGTTTTACCCTGGGAGTTAGTTCTTACCACTGATAACGAATTTGTTTCCTCTTTATTTTCTTAACGTCAAAAGCGCTTGCAATTGGTTCATTTCCATGACAAGATGACGTTAAACTCTTCACTGGAAATTACAGACTGAATATTGGTAGTAATTGGGGTTACAAAATAAGGACACACTTACGTACACCTGAAACCGGGTTTCCTACCTCTCCTGCGCTCACCACGCTTGCAAATTTCTGATTACTGTTCCATTTGTTTATCATTGTTAACTACGTTCCGGAGATGAATTCTGGGATTGTTTGCCCCGTGGCGTCTTTACGTTCAAGCTCAACCTAGCCTGTTTTTTCACTAAGTTATGACTAGCTCTGACGTTGCTTGCTGCTAACGATTCAACCACAGGCTTCTTCTTCCTTTATAAGTTTGTTCTTGACTACTTAGACATTATTGCACGAGAATCAATCATGGCCCTCCGAGTTCCGAGACGGTCTATTCGGAATGTTCCCACACGTGTTGGACGTGTTGTGTCAGTTAAACAATGATGCTGATCGCAATGGTCACCGGTCTCACACCATTAAAAGAGGTTCAGGACTACACACAGCACAGACACAAGCCACGATCGGCATATAGTAGGTATCTCTACGTTCAAAACTGTTAACAGAAACTGTTGCCAACCAGTCGAGATCACTTGGGACGGCGCGCGGGCCGTCCTCTCAGCGGTGGCAGCAGGTTCCGTCTGCACGCAGGTACCGCGCTGGACCCGAACCCAGCGCCTGACGGCGTCCTGCCACGGGGCGTGGAAACGCTCGTGGAGGAGGAGGTGGTGCCGTCGCAGCGTGGAATTCCACGTTCCACTGCCCTGCGAATCGTGGAATGAAGGCTCCGGCATGTTAGATTTCTGCTTCGTGGAATGGAACGTGGCCAATGAGAAGCAACATGGTGGAAAGCAGAACTTTTGAGCCGCCATACTGTAAACGGAACTCCGTATTTCGTGCCGCCGGCCGCGGTGGCCGAGGGGACTGAGGCGCTCCAGTCACGGTCTGCACGGCCACTACGGTCGGGGGTTCGAATCCACCCTCGGGCATGGATATTTGTGCCGTCCTTAGTATAAGGTAGTTGATAAGTAGTTTGTAAGTTTAGGGACTGATGACCCCGTAGTTAAGCTTAACAAACATTTGAACATTTTCTATTTCGTGCCTTCTTTCGTTGAAGCTAACGTCATATGAATATAATCTCTTTTCAAGCGTCAGGAACGTTTGAAATCGCGTCATGATTGGTTACAATAAATTAACGGAAACTTCATTTTCATAGCTATATAGGTTATCTAACGTGTATGAGTGTTATGATTTGTATACGCTGAAATAATATCGTTCTTATGGTACGGTATAACGCTGTTCTATGAAAGGAGCGTCTTTGTGATGCTATGTCATAGATAAATAACATATTACAACATATTTTAGGCGCATAGTATATCTGAAAATAGATAAAGCTATAACAGTGCAGAAGTAGCGTAGGTATGAGGGTCGCAAGCTGTGCTGTAGAGATTTACAAAGCGATCCGGTTTCCTTCCTATTTCGTTTCCTTGGTGGTTGTGGTTCTTTATTGTTAAGTATAATATCCGATATTCGTTTTTATTTCTGTTTCAAGACGACGTATTAGCGTGGTGCTTAGTCTTATAAGCTGTAGAGGAATAGAGATGTAAATAACGGGTTTGCATCTACACTCTCCCAGTAATTTTTACAGTTTGTTTAATTTACTGTTTAGGCAACTTCTTTTTTAATTTAATACAATTATAATATCCGGTATTAGACATAATTTATTAGAAACAAGAACGAAATCTGTGTGCCAGAGACTTTGTTGAACGTATAAAATAACACGTGGCTAGCGCGTGGTTGCGAAAGCATATGCAATAAAGGGGGAACAGCAAATATTTTCACAAAGAACATTGTCGAGCTGAGGCGTTCTCACGCGTGTATGAGCAAGTAAAAATAATGTGTTATCTCCGAAGGAATTCCAAAGTAAACATTTGAATATGCTATTGTGAGGTTCGATTCCAATTTTATTCATGGTTGGACACTAAATTGATATGTTCAAAAAAATCGGTTACATTCAGCTAACATGGCATATGATTATGCATAGCTGATATTACGATGACTGGTGCATTGAGGATGATCATTACGTGATCGAAATCGATCTACATACACATTACTAGAAAACGACCATACTATATTTATTATACTCATTCGAATATGCTGCAGAATATGTACAACGTGGAAAATGGGATTATAAGAGAGCAAAATAAGTGGATCTGCTACAATTGTTGTATTTCATTGTTGGCAATTTTCTTAATGATATTTTGCTAAAAGTGATTTGCTCGCATATTTTGTTATCGTCTTCGTGTTTCCGGAAAAATAATACAATTTCTGGAAGAGATTGCATGCCATGTGCAACCATAAAAATAGCTAAGGTTTTGTGTTATTTTATTTTATTTTACGCACATCCATCCGTGGGATGTAGCGGGTCGTATCAGAGCGTGCTGTAGGTATACAAGCGCGTCTGGGCTGCGCCACGTTGGCACTGCATGTCCCGTGTGAGGGCGGATTTAGAGTGCATTCCTATAAGACACTGTAGGCCCACGTCTGGGGTGCGATAAGCTACTCTCGACACCTCTTGCCATTCTTGCAATAGCAAAGCTACGTGTTGTTCTAACAGGATAAACACTCGCCGCCTTGCGGAAGTAGCCAAGCGGTTTAAAGCACCACGTTACGGATCACGCGGTCTCCAGCGTCGGGGGTTCGGCACTGCATGTCCCGTGTGAGGGCGGATTTAGAGTGCATTCCTCTAAGACACTGTAGGCCCACGTCTGGGGTGCGATAAGCTACTCTCGACACCTCTTGCCATTCTTGCAATAGCAAAGCTATGTGTTGTTCTAACAGGATAAACACTCGCCGCCTTGCGGGAGGAGCCAAGCGGTTTGGAGCACCACGTTACGGATCACGCGGTCCCCAGCGTCGGGGGTTCGGCACTGCATGTCCCGTGTGAGGGCGGATTTATAGTGCATTCCTCTAAGACACTGTAGGCCCACGTCTGGGGTGCGATAAGCTACTCTCGACACCTCTTGCCATTCTTGCAATAGCAAAGCTATGTGTTGTTCTAACAGGATAAACACTCGCCGCCTTGCGGGAGTAGCCAAGCGGTTTGGAGCACCACGTTACGGATCACGCGGTCTCCAGCGTCGGGGGTTCGGCACTGCATGTCCCGTGTGAGGGCGGATTTAGAGTGCATTCCTCTAAGACACTGTAGGCCCACGTCTGGGGTGCGATAAGCTACTCTCGACACCTCTTGCCATTCTTGCAATAGCAAAGCTACGTGTTGTTCTAACAGGATAAACACTCGCCGCCTTGCGGGAGTAGCCAAGCGGTTTGGAGCACCACGTTACGGATCACGCGGTCTCCAGCGTCGGGGGTTCGGCACTGCATGTCCCGTGTGAGGGCGGATTTAGAGTGCATTCCTCTAAGACACTGTAGGCCCACGTCTGGGGTGCGATAAGCTACTCTCGTCACCTCTTGCCATTCTTGCAATAGCAAAGCTACGTGTTGTTCTAACAGGATAAACACTCGCCGCCTTGCGGGAGTAGCCAAGCGGTTTGGAGCACCACGTTACGGATCACGCGGTCTCCAGCGTCGGGGGTTCGGCACTTCATGACCCGTGTGAGGGCGGATTTAGAGTACATTCCTCTAAGACACTGTAGGCCCACGTCTGGGGTGCGATAAGCTACTCTCGACACCTCTTGCCATTCTTGCAATAGCAAAGCTAAGTGTTGTTCTAACAGGATAAACACTCGCCGCCTTGCGGAAGTAGCCAAGCGGTTTGGAGCACCACGTTACGGATCACGCGGTCTCCAGCGTCGGGGGTTCGGCACTGCATGTCCCGTGTGAGGGCGGATTTAGAGTGCATTCCTCTAAGACACTGTAGGCCCACATCTGGGGTGCGATAAGCTACTCTCGTCACCTCTTGCCATTCTTGCAATAGCAAAGCTACGTGTTGTTCTAACAGGATAAACACTCGCCGCCTTGCGGGAGTAGCCAAGCGGTTTGGAGCACCACGTTACGGATCACGCGGTCTCCAGCGTCGGGGGTTCGGCACTGCATGTCCCGTGTGAGGGCGGATTTAGAGTGCATTCCTCTAAGACACTGTAGGCCCACGTCTGGGGTGCGATAAGCTACTCTCGACACCTCTTGCCATTCTTGCAATAGCAAAGCTACGTGTTGTTCTAACAGGATAAACACTCGCCGCCTTGCGGGAGTAGCCAAGCGGTTTGGTGCACCACGTTACGGATCACGCGGTCTCCAGCGTCGGGGGTTCGGCACTGCATGTCCCGTGTGAGGGCGGATTTAGAGTGCATTCCTCTAAGATACTGTAGGCCCACGTCTGGGGTGCGATAAGCTACTCTCGACACCTCTTGCCATTCTTGCAATAGCAAAGCTACGTGTTGTTCTAACAGGATAAACACTCGCCGCCTTGCGGGAGTAACCAAGCGGTTTGGAGCACCACGTTACGGATCACGCGGTCCCCAGCGTCGGGGGTTCGGCACTGCATGTCCCGTGTGAGGGCGGATTTAGAGTGCATTCCTCTAAGACACTGTAGGCCCACGTCTGGGGTGCGATAAGCTACTCTCGACACCTCTTGCCATTCTTGCAATAGCAAAGCTACGTGTTGTTCTAACAGGATAAACACTCGCCGCCTTGCGGGAGTAGCCAAGCGGTTTGGAGCACCACGTTACGGATCACGCGGTCTCCAGCGTCGGGTGTTCGGCACTGCATGTCCCGTGTGAGGGCGGATTTAGAGTGCATTCCTCTAAGACACTGTAGGCCCACGTCTCGGGTGCGATAAGATACTCTCGACACCTCTTGCCATTCTTGCAATAGCAAAGCTACGTGTTGTTCTAACAGGATAAACACTCGCCGCCTTGCGGGAGTAGCCAAGCGGTTTGGAGCACCACGATACGGATCACGCGGTCTCCAGCGTCGGGGGTTCGGCACTGCATGTCCCGTGTGAGTGCGGATATAGAGTGCATTCTTCTAAGACACTGTAGGCCCACGTCTGGGGTGCGATAAGCTACTCTCGACACCTCTTGCCATTCTTGCAATAGCAAAGCTACGTGTTGTTCTAACAGGATAAACACTCGCCGCCTTGCGGGAGTAGCCAAGCGGTTTGGAGCACCACGTTACGGATCACGCGGTCTCCAGCGTCGGGGGTTCGGCACTGCATGTCCCGTGTGAGGGCGGATTTAGAGTGCATTCCTCTAAGACACTGTAGGCCCACGTCTGGGGTGCGATAAGCTACTCTCGTCACCTCTTGCCATTCTTGCAATAGCAAAGCTACGTGTTGTTCTAACAGGATAAACACTCGCCGCCTTGCGGGAGTAGCCAAGCGGTTTGGAGTACCACGTTACTGATCACGCGGTCTCCAGCGTCGGGGGTTCGGCACTGCATGTCCCATGTGAGGGCGGATTTAGAGTGCATTCCTCTAAGACACTGTAGGCCCACGTCTGGGGTGCGATAAGCTACTCTCGACACCTCTTGCCATTCTTGCAATAGCAAAGCTACGTGTTGTTCTAACAGGATAAACACTCGCCGCCTTGCGGGAGTAGCCAAGCGGTTTGGAGCACCACGTTACGGATCACGCGGTCTCCAGCGTTGGGGGTTCGGCACTGCATGTCCCGTGTGAGGGCGGATTTAGAGTGCATTCCTCTAAGACACTGTAGGCCCACGTCTGGGGTGCAATAAGCTACTCTCGTCACCTCTTGCCATTCTTGCAATAGCAAAGCTACGTGTTGTTCTAACAGGATAAACACTCGCCGCCTTGCGGGAGTAGCCAAGCGGTTTGGAGCACCACGTTACGGATCACGCAGTCTCCAGCGTCGGGGGTTCGGCACTGCATGTCCCGTGTGAGGGCGGATTTAGAGTGCATTCCTCTAAGACACTGTAGGCCCACGTCTGGGGTGCGATAAGCTAATCTCGTCACCTCTTGCCATTCTTGCAATAGCAAAGCTACGTGTTGTTCTAACAGGATAAACACTCGCTGCCTTGCGGGAGTAGCCAAGCGGTTTGGAGCACCACGTTACGGATCACGCGGTCTCCAGCGTCGGGGGTTCGGCACTGCATGTCCCGTGTGAGGGCGGATTTAGAGTGCATTCCTCTAAGACACTGTAGGCCCACGTCTGGGGCGCGATAAGCTACTCTCGACACCTCTTGCCATTCTTGCAATAGCAAAGCTACGTGTTGTTCTAACAGGATAAACACTCGCCGCCTTGCGGAAGTAGCCAAGCGGTTTGGAGCACCACGTTACGGATCACGCGGTCTCCAGCGTCGGGGGTTCGGCACTGCATGTCCCGTGTGAGGGCGGATTTAGAGTGCATTCCTCTAAGACACTGTAGGCCCACGTCTGGGGTGCGATAAGCTACTCTCGACACCTCTTGCCATTCTTGAAATAGCAAAGCTACGTGTTGTTCTAACAGGATAAACACTCGCCGCCTTGCGGGAGTAGCCAAGCGGTTTGGAGCACCACGTTACGGATCACGCGGTCTCCAGCGTACGGGGTTCGGCACTGCATGTCCCGTGTGAGGGCGGATTTAGAGTGCATTCCTCTAAGACACTGTAGGCCCACGTCTGGGGTGCGATAAGCTACTCTCGACACCTCTTGCCATTCTTGCAATAGCAAAGCTACGTGTTGTTCTAACAGGATAAACACTCGCCGCCTTGCGGGAGTAGCCAAGCGGTTTGGAGCACCACGTTACGGATCACGCGGTCTCCAGCGTCGGGGGTTCGGCACTGCATGTCCCGTGTGAGGGCGGATTTAGAGTGCATTCCTCTAAGACACTGTAGGCCCACGTCTGGGGTGCGATAAGCTACTCTCGACACCTCTTGCCATTCTTGCAATAGCAAAGCTACGTGTTGTTCTAACAGGATAAACACTCGCCACCTTGCGGGAGTAGCCAAGCGGTTTGGAGCACCACGTTACGGATCACGCGGTCTCCAGCGTCGGGGGTTCGGCACTGCATGTCCCGTGTGAGGGCGGATTTAGAGTGCATTCCTCTAAGACACTGTAGGCCCACGTCTGGGGTGCGATAAGCTACTCTCGTCACCTCTTGCCATTCTTGCAATAGTAAAGCTACGTGTTGTTCTAACAGGATAAACACTCGCCGCCTTGCGGGAGTAGCCAAGCGGTTTGGAGCACCACGTTACGGATCACGCGGTCTCCAGCGTCGGGGGTTCGGCACTGCATGTCCCGTGTGAGGGCGGATTTAGAGTGCATTCCTCTAAGACACTGTAGGCCCACGTCTGGGTGCGATAAGCTACTCTCGACACCTCTTGCCATTCTTGCAATAGCAAAGCTACGTGTTGTTCTAACAGGATAAACACTCGCCGCCTTGCGGGAGTAGCCAAGCGGTTTGGAGCACCACGTTACGGATCACGCGGTCTCCAGCGTCGGGTGTTCGGCACTGCATGTCCCGTGTGAGGGCGGATTTAGAGTGCATTCCTCTAAGACACTGTAGGCCCACGTCTGGGTTGCGATAAGCTACTCTCGTCACCTCTTGCCATTCTTGCAATAGCAAAGCTACGTGTTGTTCTAACAGGATAAACACTCGCCGCCTTGCGGGAGTAGCCAAGCGGTTTGGAGCACCACGTTACGGATCACGCGATCTCCAGCGTCGGGGGTTCGGCACTGCATGTCCCGTGTGAGGGCGGATTTAGAGTGCATTCCTCTAAGACACTGTAGGCCCACGTCTGGGGTGCGATAAGCTACTCTCGACACCTCTTGCCATTCTTGCAATAGCAAAGCTACGTGTTGTTCTAACAGGATAAACACTCGCCGCCTTGCGGGAGTAGCCAAGCGGTTTGGAGCACCACGTTACGGATCACGCGGTCTCCAGCGTCGGGGGTTCGGCACTGCATGTCCCGTGTGAGGGCGGATTTAGAGTGCATTCCTCTAAGACACTGTAGGCCCACGTCTGGGGTGCGATAAGCTACTCTCGACACCTCTTGCCATTCTTGCAATAGCAAAGCTACGTGTTGTTCTAACAGGATAAACACTCGCCGCCTTGCGGGAGTAGCCAAGCGGTTTGGAGCACCACGTTACGGATCACGCGGTCTCCAGCGTCGGGGGTTCGGCACTGCATGTCCCGTGTGAGGGCGGATTTAGAGTGCATTCCTCTAAGACACTGTAGGCCCACGTCTGGGGTGCGATAAGCTACTCTCGACACATCTTGCCATTCTTGCAATAGCAAAGCTTTGTGTTTTTCTAACAGGATAAACACTCGTCGCCTTGCGGGAGTAGCCAAGCGGTTTGGAGCTCCACGTTACGGATCACGCGGTCTCCAGCGTCGGGGGTTCGGCACTGCATGTCCCGTGTGAGGGCAGATTTAGAGTGCATTCCTCTAAGACACTGTAGGCCCACGTCTGGGGTGCGATAAACTACTCTCGACACCTCTTGCCATTCTTGCAATAGCAAACTACGTGTTGTTCTAACAGGATAAACACTCGCCGCCTTGCGGGAGTAGCCAAGCGGTTTGGAGCACCACGTTACGGATCACGCGGTCTCCAGCGTCGGGGGTTCGGCACTGCATGTACCGTGTGAGGGCGGATTTAGAGTGCATTCCTCTAAGACACTGTAGGCCCACGTCTGGGGTGCGATAAGCTACTCTCGACACCTCTTGCCATTCTTGCAATAGCAAAGCTACGTGTTGTTCTAACAGGATAAACACTCGCCGCCTTGCGGGAGTAGCCAAGCGGTTTGGAGCACCACGTTACGGATCACGCGGTCTCCAGCGTCGGGGGTTCGGCACTGCATGTCCCGTGTGAGGGCGGATTTAGATTGCATTCCTCTAAGACACTGTAGGCCCACGTCTGGGGTGCAATAAGCTACTCTCGTCACCTCTTGCCATTCTTGCAATAGCAAAGCTACGTGTTGTTCTAACAGGATAAACACCCGCCGCCTTGTGGGAGTAGCCAAGCGGTTTGGAGCACCACGTTACGGATCACGCGGTCTCCAGCGTTGGGGGTTCGGCACTGCATGTCCCGTGTGAGGGCGGATTTAGAGTGCATTGCTCTAAGACACTGTAGGCCCACGTCTGGGGTGCGATAAGCTACTCTCGTCACCTCTTGCCATTCTTGCAATAGCAAAGCTACGTGTTGTTCTAACAGGATAAACACTCACCGCCTTGCGGGAGTAGCCAAGCGGTTTGGAGCACCACGTTACGGAACACGCGGTCTCCAGCGTCGGGGGTTCGGCACTGCATGTCCCGTGTGAGGGCGGATTTAGAGTGCATTCCTCTAAGACACTGTAGGCCCACGTCTGAAGTGCGATAAGCTACTCTCGTCACCTCTTGCCATTCTTGCAATAGCAAAGCTACGTGTTGTTCTAACAGGATAAACACTCGCCGCCTTGCGGGAGTAGCCAAGCGGTTTGGAGCACCACGTTACAGGTCACGCGGTCTCCAGCGTCGGGGGTTCGTCACTGCATGTCCCGTGTGAGGGCGGATTTAGAGTGCATTCCTCTAAGACACTGTAGGCCCACGTCTGGGGTGCGATAAGCTAATCTCGTCACCTCTTGCCATTCTTGCAATAGCAAAGCTACGTGTTGTTCTAACAGGATAAACACTCGCCGCCTTGCGGGAGTAGCCAAGCGGTTTGGAGCACCACGTTACGGATCACGCGGTCTCCAGCGTCGGGGGTTCGGCACTGCATGTCCCCTGTGAGGGCGGATTTAGAGTGCATTCCTCTAAGACACTGTAGGCCCACGTCTGGGGTGCAATAAGCTACTCTCGTCACCTCTTGCCATTCTTGCAATAGCAAAGCTATGTGTTGTTCTAACAGGATAAACACTCGCCGCCTTGCGGGAGTAGCCAAGCGGTTTGGAGCACCACGTTACGGATCACGCGGTCTCCAGCGTCGGGGGTTCGGCACTGCATGTCCCGTGTGAGGGCGGATTTAGAGTGCATTCCTCTAAGACACTGTAGGCCCACGTCTGGGGTGCGATAAGCTACTCTCGACACCACTTGCCATTCTTGCAATAGCAAAGCTACGTGTTGTTCTAACAGGATAAACACTCGCCGCCTTGCGGGAGTAGCCAAGCGGTTTGGAGCACCACGTTACGGATCACGCGGTCTCCAGCGTCGGGGGTTCGGCACTGCATGTCCCGTGTGAGGGTGGATTTAGAGTGCATTCCTCTAAGACACTGTAGGCCCACGTCTGGGGTGCGATAAGCTACTCTCGACACCTCTTGCCATTCTTGCAATAGCAAAGCTACGTGTTGTTCTAACAGGATAAATACTCGCCGCCTTGCGGGAGTAGCCAAGCGGTTTGGAGCACCACGTTACGGATCACGCGGTCTCCAGCGTCGGGGGTTCGGCACTGCATGTCCCGTGTGAGGGCGGATTTAGAGTGCATTCCTCTAAGACACTGTAGGCCCACGTCTGGGGTGCGATAAGCTACTCTCGACACCTCTTGCCATTCTTGAAATAGCAAAGCTACGTGTTGTTCTAACAGGATAAACACTCGCCGCCTTGCGGGAGTAGCCAAGCGGTTTGGAGCACCACGTTACGGATCACGCGGTCTCCAGCGTCGGGGGTTCGGCACTGCATGTCCCGTGTGAGGGCGGATTTAGAGTGCATTCCTCTAAGACACTATAGGCCCACGTCTGGGGTGCGATAAGCTACTCTCGTCACCTCTTGCCATTCTTGCAATAGCAAAGCTACGTGTTGTTCTAACAGGATAAACACTCGCCGCCTTGCGGGAGTAGCCAAGCGGTTTGGAGCACCACGTTACGGATCACGCGGTCTCCAGCGTTGGGGGTTCGGCACTGCATGTCCCGTGTGAGGGCGGATTTAGAGTGCATTCCTCTAAGACACTGTAGGCCCACGTCTGGGGTGCGATAAGCTACTCTCGACACCTCTTGCCATTCTTGCAATAGCAAAGCTACGTGTTGTTCTAACAGGATAAACACTCGCCGCCTTGCGGGAGTAGCCAAGCGGTTTGGAGCACCACGTTACGGATCACGCGGTCTCCAGCGTCGGGTGTTCGGCACTGCATGTCCCGTGTGAGGGCGGATTTAGAGTGCATTCCTCTAAGACACTGTAGGCCCACGTCTGGGGTGCGATAAGCTACTCTCGACACCTCTTGCCATTCTTGCAATAGCAAAGCTACGTGTTGTTCTAACAGGATAAACACTCGCCGCCTTGCGGGAGTAGCCAAGCGGTTTGGAGCACCACGTTACGGATCACGCGGTCTCCAGCGTCGGGGGTTCGGCACTGCATGTCCCGTGTGAGGGCGGATTTAGAGTGCATTCCTCTAAGACACTGTAGGCCCACGTCTGGGGTGCGATAAGCTACTCTCGACACCTCTTGCCATTCTTGAAATAGCAAAGCTACGTGTTGTTCTAACAGGATAAACACTCGCCGCCTTGCGGGAGTAGCCAAGCGGTTTGGAGCACCACGTTACGGATCACGCGGTCTCCAGCGTCGGGGGTTCGGCACTGCATGTCCCGTGTGAGGGCGGATTTAGAGTGCATTCCTCTAAGACACTATAGGCCCACGTCTGGGGTGCGATAAGCTACTCTCGTCACCTCTTGCCATTCTTGCAATAGCAAAGCTACGTGTTGTTCTAACAGGATAAACACTCGCCGCCTTGCGGGAGTAGCCAAGCGGTTTGGAGCACCACGTTACGGATCACGCGGTCTCCAGCGTCTGGGGTTCGGCACTGCATGTCCCGTGTGAGGGCGGATTTAGAGTGCATTCCTCTAAGACACTGTAGGCCCACGTCTGGGGTGCGATAAGCTACTCTCGACACCTCTTGCCATTCTTGCAATAGCAAAGCTACGTGTTGTTCTAACAGGATAAACACTCGCCGCCTTGCGGGAGTAGCCAAGCGGTTTGGAGCACCACGTTACGGATCACGCGGTCTCCAGCGTCGGGGGTTCGGCACTGCATGTCCCGTGTGAGGGCGGATTTAGAGTGCATTCCTCTAAGACACTGTAGGCCCACGTCTGGGGTGCGATAAGCTACTCTCGACACCTCTTGCCATTCTTGCAATAGCAAAGCTACGTGTTGTTCTAACAGGATAAACACTCGCCGCCTTGCGGGAGTAGCCAAGCGGTTTGGAGCACCATGTTACAGATCACGCGGTCTCCAGCGTCGGGGGTTCGGCACTGCATGTCCCGTGTGGGGGCGGATTTAGAGTGCATTCCTCTAAGACACTGTAGGCCCACGTCTGGGGTGCGATAAGCTACTCTCGACACCTCTTGCCATTCTTGCAATAGCAAAGCTACGTGTTGTTCTAACAGGATAAACACTCGCCGCCATGCGGGAGTAGCCAAGCGGTTTGGAGCACCACGTTACGGATCACGCGGTCTCCAGCGTCGGGGGTTCGGCACTGCATGTCCCGTGTGAGGGCGGATTTAGAGTGCATTCCTCTAAGACACTGCAGGCCTACGTCTGGGGTGCAATAAGCTACTCTCGTCACCTCTTGCCATTCTTGCAATAGCAAAGCTACGTGTTGTTCTAACAGGATAAACACTCGCCGCCTTGCGGGAGTAGCCAAGCGGTTTGGAGCATTACGTTACGGATCACGCGGTCTCCAGCGTCGGGGGTTCGGCACTGCATGTCCCGTGTGAGGGCGGATTTAGAGTGCATTCCTCTAAGACACTGTAGGCCCACGTCTGGGGTGCGATAAGCTACTCTCGTCACATCTTGCCATTCTTGCAATAGCAAAGCTACGTGTTGTTCTAACAGGATAAACACTCGCCGCCTTGCGGGAGTAGCCAAGCGGTTTGGAGCACCACGTTACGGATCACGCGGTCTCCAGCGTCGGGGGTTCGGCACTGCATGTCCCGTGTGAGGGCGGATTTAGAGTGCATTCCTCTAAGACACTGTAGGCCCACGTCTGTTGTGCGATAAGCTACTCTCGACACCTCTTGCCATTCTTGCAATAGCAAAGCTACGTGTTGTTCTAACAGGATAAACACTCGCCGCCTTGCGGGAGTAGCCAAGCGGTTTGGAGCACCACGTTACGGATCACGCGGTCTCCAGCGTCGGGGGTTCGGCACTGCATGTCCCGTGTGAGGGCGGATTTAGCGTGCATTCCTCTAAGACACTGTAGGCCCACGTCTGGGGTGCGATAAGCTACTCTCGACACCTCTTGCCATTCTTGCAATAGCAAAGCTACGTGTTGTTCTAACAGGATAAACACTCGCCGCCTTGCTGGAGTAGCCAAGCAGTTTGGAGCACCACGTTACGGATCACGCGGTCTCCAGCGTCGGGGGTTCGGCACTGCATGTCCCGTGTGAGTGCGGATTTAGAGTGCATTCCTCTAAGACACTGTAGGCCCACGTCTGGGGTGCGATAAGCTACTCTCGACACCTCTTGCCATTCTTGCAATAACAAAGCTACGTGTTGTTCTAACAGGTTAAACACTCGCCGCCTTGCGGGAGTAGCCAAGCGGTTTGGAGCACCACGTTACGGATCACGCGGTCTCCAGCGTCGGGGGTTCGGCACTGCATGTCCCGTGTGAGGGCGGATTTAGAGTGCATTCCTCTAAGACACTGTAGGCCCACGTCTGGGGTGCGATAAGCTACTCTCGACACCTCTTGCCATTCTTGAAATAGCAAAGCTACGTGTTGTTCTAACAGGATAAACACTCGCCGCCTTGCGGGAGTAGCCAAGCGGTTTGGAGCACCACGTTACGGATCACGCGGTCTCCAGCGTCGGGGGTTCGGCACTGCATGTCCCGTGTGAGGGCGGATTTAGAGTGCATTCCTCTAAGACACTGTAGGCCCACGTCTGGGGTGCGATAAGCTACTCTCGACACCTCTTGCCATTCTTGCAATAGCAAAGCTACGTGTTGTTCTAACAGGATAAACACTCGCCGCCTTGCGGGAGTAGCCAAGCGGTTTGGAGCACCACGTTACGGATCACGCGGTCTCCAGCGTCGGGGGTTCGGCACTGCATGTCCCGTGTGAGGGCGGATATAGAGTGCATTCCTCTAAGACACTGTAGGCCCACGTCTGGGGTGCGATAAGCTACTCTCGACACCTCTTGCCATTCTTGCAATAGCAAAGCTACGTGTTCTTCTAACAGGATAAATACTCGCCGCCTTGCGGGAGTAGCCAAGCGGTTTGGAGCACCACGTTACGGATCACGCGGTCTCCAGCGTCGGGGGTTCGGCACTGCATGTCCCGTGTGAGGGCGGATTTAGAGTGCATTCCTCTAAGACACTGTAGGCCCACGTCTGGGGTGCGATAAGCTACTCTCGTCACCTCTTGCCATTCTTGCAATAGCAAAGCTACGTGTTGTTCTAACAGGATAAACACTCGCCGCCTTGCGGGAGTAGCCAAGCGGTTTGGAGCACCACGTTACGGATCACGCGGTCTCCAGCGTCGGGGGTTCGGCACTGCATGTCCCGTGTGAGGGCGGATTTAGAGTGCATTCCTCTAAGACACTGTAGGCCCACGTCTGGGGTGCGATAAGCTACTCTCGACACCTCTTGCCATTCTTGCAATAGCAAAGCTACGTGTTGTTCTAACAGGATAAACACTCGCCGCCTTGCGGGAGTAGCCAAGCGGTTTGGAGCACCACGTTACGGATCACGCGGTCTCCAGCGTCGGGGGTTCGGCACTGCATGTCCCGTGTGAGGGCGGATTTAGAGTGCATTCCTCTAAGACACTGTAGGCCCACGTCTGGGGTGCGATAAGCTACTCTCGTCACCTCTTGCCATTCTTGCAATAGCAAAGCTACGTGTTGTTCTAACAGGATAAACACTCGCCGCCTTGCGGGAGTAGCCAAGCGGTTTGGAGCACCACATTACGGATCACACGGTCTCCAGCGTCGGGGGTTCGGCACTGCATGTCCCGTGTGAGGGCGGATTTAGAGTGCATTCCTCTAAGACACTGTAGGCCCACGTCTGGGGTGCGATAAGCTACTCTCGTCACCTCTTGCCATTCTTGCAATAGCAAAGCTACGTGTTGTTCTAACAGGATAAACACTCGCTGCCTTGCGGGAGTAGCCAAGCGGTTTGGAGCACCACGTTACGGATCACGCGGTCTCCAGCGTCGGGGGTTCGGAACTGCATGTCCCGTGTGAGGGCGGATTTAGAGTGCATTCCTCTAAGACACTGTAGGCCCACGTCTGGAGTGCAATAAGCTACTCTCGTCACCACTTGCCATTCTTGCAATAGCAAAGCTACGTGTTGTTCTAACAGGATAAACACTCGCCGCCTTGCGGGAGTAGCCAAGCGGTTTGGAGCACCACGTTACGGATCACGCGGTCTCCAGCGTCGGGGGTTCGGCACTGCATGTCCCGTGTGAGGGCGGATTTAGCGTGCATTCCTCTAAGACACTGTAGGCCCACGTCTGGGGTGCGATAAGCTACTCTCGACACGTCTTGCCATTCTTGCAATAGCAAAGCTACGTGTTGTTCTAACAGGATAAACACTCGCCGCCTTGCGGGAGTAGCCAAGCAGTTTGGAGCACCACGTTACGGATCACGCGGTCTCCAGCGTCGGGGGTTCGGCACTGCATGTCCCGTGTGAGGGCGGATTTAGAGTGCATTCCTCTAAGACACTGTAGGCCCACGTCTGGGGTGCGATAAGCTACTCTCGACACCTCTTGCCATTCTTGCAATAACAAAGCTACGTGTTCTAACAGGTTAAACACTCGCCGCCTTGCGGGAGTAGCCAAGCGGTTTGGAGCACCACGTTACAGATCACGCGGTCTCCAGCGTCGGGGGTTCGGCACTGCATGTCCCATGTGAGGGCGGATTTAGAGTGCATTCCTCTAAGACACTGTAGGCCCACGTCTGGGGTGCGATAAGCTACTCTCGACACCTCTTGCCATTCTTGAAATAGCAAAGCTACGTGTTGTTCTAACAGGATAAACACTCGCCGCCTTGCGGGAGTAGCCAAGCGGTTTGGAGCACCACGTTATGGATCACGCGGTCTCCAGCGTCGGGGGTTCGGCACTGCATGTCCCGTGTGAGGGCGGATTTAAAGTGCATTCCTCTAAGACACTGTAGGCCCACGTCTGGGGTGCGATAAGCTACTCTCGACACCTCTTGCCATTCTTGCAATAGCAAAGCTACGTGTTGTTCTAACAGGATAAACACTCGCCGCCTTGCGGGAGTAGCCAAGCGGTTTGGAGCACCACGTTACGGATCACGCGGTCTCCAGCGTCGGGGGTTCGGCACTGCATGTCCCGTGTGAGGGCGGATTTAGAGTGCATTCCTCTAAGACACTGTAGGCCCACGTCTGGGGTGCGATAAGCTACTCTCGACACCTCTTGCCATTCTTGCAATAGCAAAGCTACGTGTTGTTCTAACAGGATAAACACTCGCCGCCTTGCGGGAGTAGCCAAGCGGTTTGGAGCACCACGTTACGGATCACGCGGTCTCCAGCGTCGGGGGTTCGGCACTGCATGTCCCGTGTGAGGGCGGATTTAGAGTGCATTCCTCTAAGACACTGTAGGCCCACGTCTGGGGTGCGATAAGCTACTCTCGACACCTCTTGCCATTCTTGCAATAGCAAAGCTACGTGTTGTTCTAACAGGATAAACACTCGCCGCCTTGCGGGAGTAGCCAAGCGGTTTGGAGCACCATGTTACAGATCACGCGGTCTCCAGCGTCGGGGGTTCGGCACTGCATGTCCCGTGTGGGGGCGGATTTAGAGTGCATTCCTCTAAGACACTGTAGGCCCACGTCTGGGGTGCGATAAGCTACTCTCGACACCTCTTGCCATTCTTGCAATAGCAAAGCTACGTGTTGTTCTAACAGGATAAACACTCGCCGCCATGCGGGAGTAGCCAAGCGGTTTGGAGCACCACGTTACGGATCACGCGGTCTCCAGCGTCGGGGGTTCGGCACTGCATGTCCCGTGTGAGGGCGGATTTAGAGTGCATTCCTCTAAGACACTGCAGGCCTACGTCTGGGGTGCAATAAGCTACTCTCGTCACCTCTTGCCATTCTTGCAATAGCAAAGCTACGTGTTGTTCTAACAGGATAAACACTCGCCGCCTTGCGGGAGTAGCCAAGCGGTTTGGAGCACCACGTTACGGATCACGCGGTCTCCAGCGTCGGGGGTTCGGCACTGCATGTCCCGTGTGAGGGCGGATTTAGAGTGCATTCCTCTAAGACACTGTAGGCCCACGTCTGGGGTGCGATAAGCTACTCTCGTCACATCTTGCCATTCTTGCAATAGCAAAGCTACGTGTTGTTCTAACAGGATAAACACTCGCCGCCTTGCGGGAGTAGCCAAGCGGTTTGGAGCACCACGTTACGGATCACGCGGTCTCCAGCGTCGGGGGTTCGGCACTGCATGTCCCGTGTGAGGGCGGATTTAGAGTGCATTCCTCTAAGACACTGTAGGCCCACGTCTGTTGTGCGATAAGCTACTCTCGACACCTCTTGCCATTCTTGCAATAGCAAAGCTACGTGTTGTTCTAACAGGATAAACACTCGCCGCCTTGCGGGAGTAGCCAAGCGGTTTGGAGCACCACGTTACGGATCACGCGGTCTCCAGCGTCGGGGGTTCGGCACTGCATGTCC
Organism: Locusta migratoria; assembly: GCA_026315105.1. Classification (NCBI taxonomy): domain Eukaryota; kingdom Metazoa; phylum Arthropoda; class Insecta; order Orthoptera; family Acrididae; genus Locusta; species Locusta migratoria. The sequence continues at coordinate 27,673,685 of CM048745.1, read as the reverse complement.
CGTGTGAGGGCGGATTTAGCGTGCATTCCTCTAAGACACTGTAGGCCCACGTCTGGGGTGCGATAAGCTACTCTCGACACCTCTTGCCATTCTTGCAATAGCAAAGCTACGTGTTGTTCTAACAGGATAAACACTCGCCGCCTTGCTGGAGTAGCCAAGCAGTTTGGAGCACCACGTTACGGATCACGCGGTCTCCAGCGTCGGGGGTTCGGCACTGCATGTCCCGTGTGAGTGCGGATTTAGAGTGCATTCCTCTAAGACACTGTAGGCCCACGTCTGGGGTGCGATAAGCTACTCTCGACACCTCTTGCCATTCTTGCAATAACAAAGCTACGTGTTGTTCTAACAGGTTAAACACTCGCCGCCTTGCGGGAGTAGCCAAGCGGTTTGGAGCACCACGTTACGGATCACGCGGTCTCCAGCGTCGGGGGTTCGGCACTGCATGTCCCGTGTGAGGGCGGATTTAGAGTGCATTCCTCTAAGACACTGTAGGCCCACGTCTGGGGTGCGATAAGCTACTCTCGACACCTCTTGCCATTCTTGAAATAGCAAAGCTACGTGTTGTTCTAACAGGATAAACACTCGCCGCCTTGCGGGAGTAGCCAAGCGGTTTGGAGCACCACGTTACGGATCACGCGGTCTCCAGCGTCGGGGGTTCGGCACTGCATGTCCCGTGTGAGGGCGGATTTAGAGTGCATTCCTCTAAGACACTGTAGGCCCACGTCTGGGGTGCGATAAGCTACTCTCGACACCTCTTGCCATTCTTGCAATAGCAAAGCTACGTGTTGTTCTAACAGGATAAACACTCGCCGCCTTGCGGGAGTAGCCAAGCGGTTTGGAGCACCACGTTACGGACCACGCGGTCTCCAGCGTCGGGGGTTCGGCACTGCATGTCCCGTGTGAGGGCGGATATAGAGTGCATTCCTCTAAGACACTGTAGGCCCACGTCTGGGGTGCGATAAGCTACTCTCGACACCTCTTGCCATTCTTGCAATAGCAAAGCTACGTGTTCTTCTAACAGGATAAATACTCGCCGCCTTGCGGGAGTAGCCAAGCGGTTTGGAGCACCACGTTACGGATCACGCGGTCTCCAGCGTCGGGGGTTCGGCACTGCATGTCCCGTGTGAGGGCGGATTTAGAGTGCATTCCTCTAAGACACTGTAGGCCCACGTCTGGGGTGCGATAAGCTACTCTCGTCACCTCTTGCCATTCTTGCAATAGCAAAGCTACGTGTTGTTCTAACAGGATAAACACTCGCCGCCTTGCGGGAGTAGCCAAGCGGTTTGGAGCACCACGTTACGGATCACGCGGTCTCCAGCGTCGGGGGTTCGGCACTGCATGTCCCGTGTGAGGGCGGATTTAGAGTGCATTCCTCTAAGACACTGTAGGCCCACGTCTGGGGTGCGATAAGCTACTCTCGACACCTCTTGCCATTCTTGCAATAGCAAAGCTACGTGTTGTTCTAACAGGATAAACACTCGCCGCCTTGCGGGAGTAGCCAAGCGGTTTGGAGCACCACGTTACGGATCACGCGGTCTCCAGCGTCGGGGGTTCGGCACTGCATGTCCCGTGTGAGGGCGGATTTAGAGTGCATTCCTCTAAGACACTGTAGGCCCACGTCTGGGGTGCGATAAGCTACTCTCGTCACCTCTTGCCATTCTTGCAATAGCAAAGCTACGTGTTGTTCTAACAGGATAAACACTCGCCGCCTTGCGGGAGTAGCCAAGCGGTTTGGAGCACCACATTACGGATCACGCGGTCTCCAGCGTCGGGGGTTCGGCACTGCATGTCCCGTGTGAGGGCGGATTTAGAGTGCATTCCTCTAAGACACTGTAGGCCCACGTCTGGGGTGCGATAAGCTACTCTCGTCACCTCTTGCCATTCTTGCAATAGCAAAGCTACGTGTTGTTTTAACAGGATAAACACTCGCTGCCTTGCGGGAGTAGCCAAGCGGTTTGGAGCACCACGTTACGGATCACGCGGTCTCCAGCGTCGGGGGTTCGGCACTGCATGTCCCGTGTGAGGGCGGATTTAGAGTGCATTCCTCTAAGACACTGTAGGCCCACGTCTGGAGTGCAATAAGCTACTCTCGTCACCACTTGCCATTCTTGCAATAGCAAAGCTACGTGTTGTTCTAACAGGATAAACACTCGCCGCCTTGCGGGAGTAGCCAAGCGGTTTGGAGCACCACGTTACGGATCACGCGGTCTCCAGCGTCGGGGGTTCGGCACTGCATGTCCCGTGTGAGGGCGGATTTAGCGTGCATTCCTCTAAGACACTGTAGGCCCACGTCTGGGGTGCGATAAGCTACTCTCGACACGTCTTGCCATTCTTGCAATAGCAAAGCTACGTGTTGTTCTAACAGGATAAACACTCGCCGCCTTGCGGGAGTAGCCAAGCAGTTTGGAGCACCACGTTACGGATCACGCGGTCTCCAGCGTCGGGGGTTCGGCACTGCATGTCCCGTGTGAGGGCGGATTTAGAGTGCATTCCTCTAAGACACTGTAGGCCCACGTCTGGGGTGCGATAAGCTACTCTCGACACCTCTTGCCATTCTTGCAATATCAAAGCTACGTGTTCTAACAGGTTAAACACTCGCCGCCTTGCGGGAGTAGCCAAGCGGTTTGGAGCACCACGTTACAGATCACGCGGTCTCCAGCGTCGGGGGTTCGGCACTGCATGTCCCATGTGAGGGCGGATTTAGAGTGCATTCCTCTAAGACACTGTAGGCCCACGTCTGGGGTGCGATAAGCTACTCTCGACACCTCTTGCCATTCTTGAAATAGCAAAGCTACGTGTTGTTCTAACAGGATAAACACTCGCCGCCTTGCGGGAGTAGCCAAGCGGTTTGGAGCACCACGTTATGGATCACGCGGTCTCCAGCGTCGGGGGTTCGGCACTGCATGTCCCGTGTGAGGGCGGATTTAAAGTGCATTCCTCTAAGACACTGTAGGCCCACGTCTGGGGTGCGATAAGCTACTCTCGACACCTCTTGCCATTCTTGCAATAGCAAAGCTACGTGTTGTTCTAACAGGATAAACACTCGCCGCCTTGCGGGAGTAGCCAAGCGGTTTGGAGCACCACGTTACGGATCACGCGGTCTCCAGCGTCGGGGGTTCGGCACTGCATGTCCCGTGTGAGGGCGGATTTAGAGTGCATTCCTCTAAGACACTGTAGGCCCACGTCTGGGGTGCGATAAGCAACTCTCGACACCTCTTGCCATTCTTGCAATAGCAAAGCTACGTGTTGTTCTAACAGGATAAACACTCGCCGCCTTGCGGGAGTAGCCAAGCGGTTTGGAGCACCACGTTACGGATCACGCGGTCTCCAGCGTCGGGGGTTCGGCACTGCATGTCCCGTGTGAGGGCGGATTTAGAGTGCATTCCTCTAAGACACTGTAGGCCCACGTCTGGGGTGCGATAAGCTACTCTCGTCACCTCTTGCCATTCTTGCAATAGCAAAGCTACGTGTTGTTCTAACAGGATAAACACTCGCCGCCTTGCGGGAGTAGCCAAGCGGTTTGGAGCACCACGTTACGGATCACGCGGTCTCCAGCGTCGGGGGTTCGGCACTGCATGTCCCGTGTGAGGGCGGATTTAGAGTGCATTCCTCTAAGCCACTGTAGGCCCACGTCTGGAGTGCGATAAGCTACTCTCGTCACCTCTTGCCATTCTTGCAATAGCAAAGCTACGTGTTGTTCTAACAGGATAAACACTCGCTGCCTTGCGGGAGTAGCCAAGCGGTTTGGAGCACCACGTTACGGATCACGCGGTCTCCAGCGTCGGGGGTTCGGCACTGCATGTCCCGTGTGAGGGCGGATTTAGAGTGCATTCCTCTAAGACACTGTAGGCCCACGTCTGGAGTGCAATAAGCTACTCTCGTCACCTCTTGCCATTCTTGCAATAGCAAAGCTACGTGTTGTTCTAACAGGATAAACACTCGCCGCCTTGCGGGAGTAGCCAAGCGGTTTGGAGCACCACGTTACGGATCACGCGGTCTCCAGCGTCGGGGGTTCGGCACTGCATGTCCCGTGTGAGGGCGGATTTAGCGTGCATTCCTCTAAGACACTGTAGGCCCACGTCTGGGGTGCGATAAGCTACTCTCGACACCTCTTGCCATTCTTGCAATAGCAAAGCTACGTGTTGTTCTAACAGGATAAACACTCGCCGCCTTGCGGGAGTAGCCAAGCAGTTTGGAGCACCACGTTACGGATCACGCGGTCTCCAGCGTCGGGGGTTCGGCACTGCATGTCCCGTGTGAGGGCGGATTTAGAGTGCATTCCTCTAAGACACTGTAGGCCCACGTCTGGGGTGCGATAAGCTACTCTCGACACCTCTTGCCATTCTTGCAATAACAAAGCTACGTGTTGTTCTAACAGGTTAAACACTCGCCGCCTTGCGGGTGTAGCCAAGCGGTTTGGAGCACCACGTTACGGATCACGCGGTCTCCAGCGTCGGGGGTTCGGCACTGCATGTCCCGTGTGAGGGCGGATTTAGAGTGCATTCCTCTAAGACACTGTAGGCCCACGTCTGGGGTGCGATAAGCTACTCTCGACACCTCTTGCCATTCTTGAAATAGCAAAGCTACGTGTTGTTCTAACAGGATAAACACTCGCCGCCTTGCGGGAGTAGCCAAGCGGTTTGGAGCACCACGTTACGGATCACGCGGTCTCCAGCGTCGGGGGTTCGGCACTGCATGTCCCGTGTGAGGGCGGATTTAGAGTGCATTCCTCTAAGACACTGTAGGCCCACGTCTGGGGTGCGATAAGCTACTCTCGACACCTCTTGCCATTCTTGCAATAGCAAAGCTACGTGTTGTTCTAACAGGATAAACACTCGCCGCCTTGCGGGAGTAGCCAAGCGGTTTGGAGCACCACGTTACGGATCACGCGGTCTCCAGCGTCGGGGGTTCGGCACTGCATGTCCCGTGTGAGGGCGGATTTAGAGTGCATTCCTCTAAGACACTGTAGGCCCACGTCTGGGGTGCGATAAGCTACTCTCGACACCTCTTGCCATTCTTGCAATAGCAAAGCTACGTGTTGTTCTAACAGGATAAACACTCGCCGCCTTGCGGGAGTAGCCAAGCGGTTTGGAGCACCACGTTACGGATCACGCGGTCTCCAGCGTCGGGGGTTCGGCACTGCATGTCCCGTGTGAGGGCGGATATAGAGTGCATTCCTCTAAGACACTGTAGGCCCACGTCTGGGGTGCGATAAGCTACTCTCGACACCTCTTGCCATTCTTGCAATAGCAAAGCTACGTGTTGTTCTAACAGGATAAACACTCGCCGCCTTGCGGGAGTAGCCAAGCGGTTTGGAGCACCACGTTACGGATCACGCGGTCTCCAGCGTCGGGGGTTCGGCACTGCATGTCCCGTGTGAGGGCGGATTTAGAGTGCATTCCTCTAAGACACTGTAGGCCCACGTCTGGGGTGCGATAAGCTACTCTCGTCACCTCTTGCCATTCTTGCAATAGCAAAGCTACGTTTTGTTCTAACAGGATAAACACTCGCCGCCTTGCGGGAGTAGCCAAGCGGTTTGGAGCACCACGTTAAGGATCACGCGGTCTCCAGCGTCGGGGGTTCGGCACTGCATGTCCCGTGTGAGGGCGGATTTAGAGTGCATTCCTCTAAGACACTGTAGGCCCACGTCTGGGGTGCGATAAGCTACTCTCGACACCTCTTGCCATTCTTGCAATAGCAAAGCTACGTGTTGTTCTAACAGGATAAACACTCGCCGCCTTGCGGGAGTAGCCAAGCGGTTTGGAGCACCACGTTACGGATCACGCGGTCTCCAGCGTCGGGGGTTCGGCACTGCATGTCCTGTGTGAGGGCGGATTTAGAGTGCATTCCTCTAAGACACTGTAGGCCCACGTCTGGGGTGCAATAAGCTACTCTCGTCACCTCTTGCCATTCTTGCAATAGCAAAGCTACGTGTTGTTCTAACAGGATAAACACTCGCCGCCTTGCGGGAGTAGCCAAGCGGTTTGGAGCACCACGTTACGGATCACGCGGTCTCCAGCGTCGGGGGTTCGGCACTGCATGTCCCGTGTGAGGGCGGATTTAGAGTGCATTCCTCTAAGACACTGTAGGCCCACGTCTGGGGTGCGATAAGCTACTCTCGTCACCTCTTGCCATTCTTGCAATAGCAAAGCTACGTGTTGTTCTAACAGGATAAACACTCGCCGCCTTGCGGGAGTAGCCAAGCGGTTTGGAGCACCACGTTACGGATCACGCGGTCTCCAGCGTCGGGGGTTCGGCACTGCATGTCCCGTGTGAGGGCGGATTTAGAGTGCATTCCTCTAAGACACTGTAGGCCCACGTCTGGGGTGCGATAAGCTACTCTCGACACCTCTTGCCATTCTTGCAATAGCAAAGCTACGTGTTGTTCTAACAGGATAAACACTCGCCGCCTTGCGGGAGTAGCCAAGCGGTTTGGAGCACCACGTTACGGATCACGCGGTCTCCAGCGTCGGGGGTTCGGCACTGCATGTCCCGTGTGAGGGCGGATTTAGAGTGCATTCCTCTAAGACACTGTAGGCCCACGTCTGGGGTGCGATAAGCTACTCTCGACACCTCTTGCCATTCTTGCAATAGCAAAGCTACGTGTTGTTCTAACAGGATAAACACTCGCCGCCTTGCGGGAGTAGCCAAGCGGTTTGGAGCACCACGTTACGGATCACGCGGTCTCCAGCGTCGGGGGTTCGGCACTGCATGTCCCGTGTGAGGGCGGATTTAGAGTGCATTCCTCTAAGACACTGTAGGCCCACGTCTGGGGTGCGATAAGCTACTCTCGTCACCTCTTGCCATTCTTGCAATAGCAAAGCTACGTGTTGTTCTAACAGGATAAACACTCGCCGCCTTGCGGGAGTAGCCAAGCGGTTTGGAGCACCACGTTACGGATCACGCGGTCTCCAGCGTCGGGGGTTCGGCACTGCATGTCCCGTGTGAGGGCGGATTTAGAGTGCATTCCTCTAAGACACTGTAGGCCCACGTCTGGGGTGCGATAAGCTACTCTCGACACCTCTTGCCATTCTTGCAATAGCAAAGCTACGTGTTGTTCTAACAGGATAAACACTCGCCGCCTTGCGGGAGTAGCCAAGCGGTTTGGAGCACCACGTTACGGATCACGCGGTCTCCAGCGTCGGGGGTTCGGCACTGCATGTCCCGTGTGAGGGCGGATATAGAGTGCATTCCTCTAAGACACTGTAGGCCCACGTCTGGGGTGCGATAAGCTACTCTCGACACCTCTTGCCATTCTTGCAATAGCAAAGCTACGTGTTGTTCTAACAGGATAAACACTCGCCGCCTTGCGGGAGTAGCCAAGCGGTTTGGAGCACCACGTTACGGATCACGCGGTCTCCAGCGTCGGGGTTCGAATCCTCCCTTCTGTATGGATGTGTGTTGTCCTTAGTTTAATTTAACTTAAGAAGATTGTAAGTCTAGGGACTAACGACCAAGCTAGTTTGGTCCCACGGAATTACAAACATTTGAATATCTGGAAGACTCGCCCACCGTGCTCTGAAAGACGCCACCATCTTCCCTGGCCAGCTCAGTCTGCAGACTTGTCTGGAACCGAGACCGTGTGGGATGTGTTGTGATAAGTGACTAGTGCCACTCGTCTCTATGGGAACAAGTCGCGTAGGCGCGAAGTAATGAATCTCAAGACAGAGTTCTCGCCGCGGTGGGGTGGCCAAGCTTTCTAAGCCGCCTCTTCGCGGAGCTTCGAGTCCTCCTAAGGGCATGGGTGTTTCTTTATTCTCCTTAGGTTAGTCTATTTTAGGTTAAGAAGTTTGTAAGCCTAGGCACTAATAACCGAAGAAGTCCCACAGGTTTACACATATTCAGTGGTCCAGTGAACCCACGGAATAAGATCGTTCTTCTATCACATCATTTTATATGCACATTTCAAGTATTTTTATCGCATGAGGAACGTTTAAGTCGCGGGGACTGCTTGTATATGACTCGCAGCGCGGCTAACTCGGCCTTCCCTCTCTCCTGGCTGGCGAGAATCCACTCAGTAATATCGAATGAGAACTGCGCCGACTATGGCGTTCTGTTATAAAACATGGCGACGAAACTGACAGTTGTTTTTGTTAAAAATTTGTCTGCTAATTAATTTGTTCATGGTGCGAGAGTAGTGCCGATCTTTCATTAGTTTTTTGTCTGATAATCGTAGCTTTACTTGGAGCAACAAATACGTTTTAACGTTTATAAAGTGCCTCTTTAAACACATTTCAACGGAAACACGACTGGTCAGTAGTACTCACTGTTCAGTTAGTTGCAGGGGCAATGCTTCAATCAGTTATTGCAAATGAAGAGCGGCCCGCCAATACCAAAGCTGGAACACGAAGCAGTGCAAGAGCTGCCACAGGTATTCCAAGAACAAAATTTTCAAGAGTTTGCCTGTAAAGTAGGTGTCGAATGCGAAACTCGCAGAATTAACGGAGTACCTCAAACTCTGCTTAATCACAGATAATCAGCACATTTGTCATTTAGTTTACCACGGTAGGCACGCAGGTTTACAAGTTGTGTGCGAAATTGTTTCCTGAAACACTTTCAGTCGTGTGCCGTATGAAGAACTGTTTGCTAAATTGAATAAACATCAGAATGTTTCGGTAACGTGAATTGGGAATTCAATTTTGAAACAGGAAAACACTGATTGACGGACAGATCCACTAGCTAAAGGATCACAATACACTGCAGATACGAGGACAGGCCAGGTAAGGTTCGTTAATCTCTGTCATTGGCAGCAAACAATTTCCTGAGAAAGCATGTGCAGGCAGCAGAAAATCTAGGTTATGGGTAAAAATTTAAATTTTCAGATTTAAAATTCATTTCTATTGGCGATCCATCGCCTGGGTAACTAAATGGACCATTTCGTCATTGCACTCTTTTACAAACTTTACTAATGACGTTTTTGATATTCTGATACAATAGAGTCCTTTCCTCTCATCCACCGCGCACTTTCGGAACCTTTACTTGGAGGCACACTGCCACCACAGTAACACACTTCCGAGGTTCACACACACACTCGCTGTGGAGACAGTTTAGTGACTGACTTCAGCTGTAAGGGAGCCCGCTTTGTTCAAAGATATCAAAACCACTATGCAGCTACATTGTTGTGACGTCAGCGGTGTTAGCTGGCTTCCATTGTAACGATATTAAACACTTGCCGCTCATTGTTGTGGAAAAAGAAGTGTGTTCACACGTGCTCAGCAGAGTGCTGTCGGTAAAAGTCTGGGAAAGATATCCTACTGTCAGAAGCTTAGCGCTATCTTTCTGTTATATCCACCTTCTCCGTGGTTAACAATTGATTCCTAAGGCGAAACTGAAGTAATCGAAAAAGTGAAGTGTTACCTAAAATTGCAATTGTAATATCCCGATAACCATTGATTCTCATTTATTGTTTATTTTTAACAGTTACTGTTGCCGCGGTGGAGTAGCCGAGCAGTCGAAGGCGCCTCGCTGCGGAGCGCGCCGTTCCCCGCCGTCGGAGTTTCGAGTCCTCCCTGGGTCATGTGTTTGTGTGTGTGTTGTCCTTAGATTAGTTAACCTTAGTTTAAGTAGTTTGTAAGGTACGGACTGATGAGCACGCAGTTTGGTCCGATAGATTTACGAACATTTGAACATTTTTTTTAGTTACTGTTGTTTCATTCAGACTCAACTCTTACTACAACAATCACAATACTGTACACGAAAACAATCACTGTTCTTAGCAAATCCTGTCAGTAGAACCATTTCCATACAAGTTCTGTTCTTCCACACCTAGGAAGACCCATTGTTAAAGTATACTGGTGTACTCAGTAACCGCCTCTGGACGGCACATCGTGCACCTGGATAACTTTGTAAGTGACAATGAAAACTGGAGTTCATAAAAGGTAGGAGAATATGGTTTAGTGGTGTGCCGGTTCGTGCTTCATGCACTATAGAACGAAAGTACATTCGTTCTGCTCATAATTAATTTAATTACTGCACTCGCTTTTAAAATAATTAGTCGTTTTCACACTCTAAACGTTATGGATGTTGCGCCGGGAGACTAACGAGTAGAACAGGTCGGCTGTGGAGGGTCTGGTGCAGTGCTGGAAAAGTGCTTTCCATTATGCACTCGCTTTTAAAATAATTAGTCGTTTTCACACTCTAAACGTTATGGATGTTGCGCCGGGAGACTAACGAGTAGAACAGGTCGGCTGTGGAGGGTCTGGTGCAGTGCTGGAAAAGTGCTTTCCATTATGCATGGATCAACCCTCGCACGGCATACTTATTTCAACTGCATTCCACCTAACACTGCGATCTGCTAGACACATTAACCGTCTATCATAAATCAAGTATTTCAAGCTAATTAATATATACATTTAAGTGCGTTATGTATTTGGGAGGTTAAAAGTAAATACGTAGTTTCCCGTGATACGTTTTTTATTATTACAACAACAGCAATCTACAAAACTGTGCTTAATAATTAAAAAAAAAAAAGGATTCTGTTCTTTTAATGCTTAGATTCCATACACATGTTGTTTATAATCAATCAGATGTCTTACTTAACTTACTTGATAACTAGCTTAAATGGTCGTGCTTCGCAAAGAGGGACCTGTGTATATCATGGTTTGGTAATGTACCGGACTTGGTCAGCAATAACAGAATTTGTGTCGGATCGCTCTGTCAATAAACTCAGTTCTCCTAGCCAAGATGTCACATTTAAGTAGAAGTCATTGTCGAAAACGATGAATGTTATTGAAGATTTTCATAGAAAAATTGAAATTAATTTAAGTCTGTACTCCGGAACGATGTAAATTCATTGTTAGGTTGTGTGAGGCGTGTAATTGTCTGTTTGGCGTAAATTTCTGAAAACACTTATAACGTTGAGATAAGAAATAGTATCTAATAACAGTGCCATGCATTGGTTCTACGGTGTAGTGTATGCTGAAGTATTACTATGTTGCAGTTCTCCACTGGGGACAATGTGGTTATTCTGTATGCAATGCTCCATAGTATCGAAAACTAGAGAATGTTGAAAGATTGGTAATTCAATCAACAGAGAAGTTCATGTCTGTTTAAATAAGACGTCATGGTGGTGTCAATGTGCGATAAAGTAAGTCTCGGTAATCGTTGAACGAATGGCGTCAGCTGATCATCTGTATAGTACTTTCCATTAAATATATTATTTCCTGTGAATTGTCTTGATTGTAAACAGCATCGGCGATTCTTCCAGCTCACACATGTCCCTACGTCCTGCAGTCATTACTTCGTAAAGAAAGAATTTGAAATCGACCTTGTGTAATATAACTATATATTCAGAAGTCCAATTATAACTCTAAGTACAATTGTCTCTTCGAAAGAAGACGTCTTTCTCTATCTTCATGTAGTCCGCACAAAAAGTAAGTAATTACAAATTTTAATCACAATATTGTACCGACCAATTATGAAAGCAGAGAGGTTTCTGATGAATTTGTCGCTCGCTTGTGTATATTATCTCTAGTGGCAGACACAGAGTAGAAATATCTCTGGAGGGAACATTCAGATGCGCAGAACCAAGGAGGTTAGAATCTCTGGAGATGCCATAATACTGAAAACGTGAAGCCCGAATAATGCGAATTTCGGCATTTGTTTGTGCCCAAAACATTCACACAGGGTTTAAGCGAGAAATCTTTGTTTTGGGCACAAAAGCATCGCCCGTCTGGTTTCAACCAATGCCTCTTCTCAGCATAGGTAACGCCACCCCCCTTTATTCTAACCTCCTAGCGCAGAACAGATTTTGTCTCTTCAACATTAAGGTGGAAATGTCTCGGAATATTGGAAAAAATCTACTAATCGCTGACTTAATCTTGGTCTTTTTCTGTTCGGTTAAGACGGGTGGCTATGTGTAAACGGCCATTTTGGCGACGCTTCTTCAAAGTGTTGCTTATGTGACACATTTATTTAGATATATTTCACGTTATGTACTTGCTCTGCGAAAAGGACTTGGGGCTTCTTTGCAGGCAGTGCGGTACAAACCAATCGTAACAGGAAATAAATGTGTGGAAAGAGTTGATTTGTCTCAGTATCACGTGGTAATTCCGGCTTAATGCTGAGAAGATGCACAGAATGCAATGCTCACTCCATAGATATGGATTTAGTGGTTATACCCGTCGTAATATGCATTACTTTTCTTTCCATGATATTGTAAAGGAGAAAAAAAAATTGTCCTTCCTGGGTTTAGGTTTACTGGCAGTGGCAGCGGTTTAGTATGCTGTTGTTGGCAACGAACTATTCGCTTTAGGAGGATGATTACTTTACTGACCAGAAGAGCATAAATTATTTATTTCACAGTGAACATAAGGAATTATTACCCTCATTCTATGTGACTGATTTCTGAAAAGCATTCAACGGCCGTTGGAACCATCAGCACACAACGTCGCAGCTGTAAGTAAAATTATACCTCTTCTTGTAGTGTATTACCTCATTGTTATGGAAAAAAAAAAACGTAGTAACGCCATAATTTGTAATTTGGTGTACTGTGTAACTAACGTCATCTCACTTTGTCCTTTATTGTACTATGGCGTTTTCGAGGCATTCCTAAACAGAACGCACTCAAGATGTAATGAGGCTACACCGAAATCAGAAAGGGAACTACAAAAATTCTATGTTCCTTGCAAAGAGTTCTTATGTAAATTTGAGCATTGATAGACGCGAAGGAATGTTGCTGTGTTTTAAATTCAAATGTTCCCTGTCTTAAGAAGCAAAGAAATGTCGTTAAGCTCTGAAAATACAAAGTGTAATCAGCAACGCTCTGTTCAATGTTAGTTTGTATTTGCAGAGATAAGATTGCGGCTCTTAATTCAAAATACTTTTGTTACTGACGGAATACGCATAACACGATCATGTATTGTTTCTTTGCAGTACTACAAAACCAACAGCACTTAATAGTGATTCATGGCATAACCATCGAAAAGAAATGAAAAATTAAATATGCAGTAGTGCCAACTATTAGCTCTTTGGTGCACTAGGTAACTAACAGGAAATCAGAAAGGAAACTACATAAATTCGTGTTTCCTAGCAAAGAAAGAAAATTCTTAGTAAATGAAAACATCGATAGACGCGAAGCAACGTCGTTATGTTTTAAATTCAAATGATACCCGCTGTAAGAAGCAAATTTTTCCTTTCCATGGCATTACACGGCGCGCGGCATACAGCCAATAAAAAGAAATCATTTTTTTTTAATTTTTTTTGCCTGATACTGATTGGAATAACAATAATTATTTACTCTATTAGTAATAAAAATAATTATTCCCCTCACTGTACGTGACTGATTTTCCAAAAACTTTTCAACGGCCGTTGCAACATCAATGCACTACACCGCTGCCGTAAGGAAACTCGTAGTCGTTGTCTTAGTGTAGCATGCGAATAAAATTCGCAGCATCGCCACCTATTAGTCATTTGGTGTCCTATGTAGAGAGCCTGTATAGGGAGAGAGCGGGCAGGCGTGAGACTGCTCGCCGCGGTGGAGTAGCCGAGCGGTCTAAAGCGTCTCGCTGCGGACCGCGCGGCTGCTCGCCGTGGAGGTTCGAGTCCTCCTTGGGGCATGGGTGTGTGTGTGTGTGTGTGTTTGTCCGTAGGTTAGTTTACCTAGGTTTAAGTAGTTTGTAAGCTACGGACTGATGACCACGCAGTTTGATCCGATAGATTTACAGACATTTGAACTTTTTTTTTTTTTTTTTAGACTGCTCCTTATGGGCTGAGAGCCCAGGACGCCATGATTTTACCAGATCTGGCGGGCTGGCCTGTGTTTGAATAGCTACAGTGCGCGTTTCTGTACTGTGGAGTGACTTAAAGGCTTCTGTCAGAGATTTCACTGAGTGTAATTAATAATGTGTATTACGTAATTATTAAGGGCAGTCAAGAGAAATGCCTCGTTGTTCCTCTGTTGCCTGTAAAAACCGAAGTATGATGCTTGTGTTCGCAAGGAATGAGAAAATACGGGAAAAGTGGGCAGTGAAAATCAACCGAGAGAGGCGACTTATAAACCAAGAAAGGCATTGATAAAATTCAGTAATAGAACTACTGCCTGTGAAATTCCCGTGGTGTAGGCTTGCGTACTAAATTCGTACTGTGAAGGTTGCGGGTTCGAATCCGATAAGCGGTAATTTTTTTAAAACACTATTTGCTAGCTTTTTGTTAGTTCATGGTTCTGGTTTTAGACATGTCGTGCTAGAATGTATGTTTCGACATGGCTACGGCACCTCCCCCATGGCCGTGAATTATTGGTTACTGACAATTCTATAATTGGTTACGAGTTGTGACTTGGAAAGAAAGGGGGGCTTGAATATTGACTCATTGTAGATATTCAGTTACCTATTTTGAGACTGTTTCACTGTTTCAGTAAAGATAATATCGGTATTTTTCCGATTTTCTGTGATACTCTGTTTCTAATAGTATCTACAGGATGACGTGTTTGGTATTTCCCAGTGAAGGAAAATTTTATGAGATCGACAGCACACTTAAATAGCAGCATATCGGAGGGGAAAGCGAAAATAGTGTACTAATTTCGGGGATGGATATTCAGACAGAGAATTCTGAAATAGCATTATTTTCTTTCAGATACTTATCATGGAGTATGTCTATTTCTAATTAATCAACGCTCAACTGTGCAAATTACCAAATCATCGTGAAATATGGTATTAACATTCGACTGTCATAGATGCTGTTTCACGAGACTTATTTGCTTACAAATTTATTAGGCCTGTATGAACATAGATGAATGGCATTTCTTTAACCACGTACTGATTACTAAGCTAGAAGATGTGCTTTGGTGTCATGGGTGGAAGTGATGTCTTATTTCAATCGCTTGCAGGCCGCTTGGCCACGCTCTCCCTGTATAGGCTCTCTAATCCTATGAAAGCAACAGCGCCTCTATCGCGTCTTTGCAATGCCACGCTGAAATTCAAGCGTAGCATACACCAGGAACTACAAATTACGATATCTTTTCTTTCCCTGATCCGATTTTTATGAACTGAAGCTTACGTGTTGCCCTAAGGTACTCTCAGTTGACCTGTGAAACTCTGTGAAAGTGTTTACAGTAATCTTGGAGATTTACTGTACTACACCATACTTATAAGCATAGTATACACATAAAACTTTAAATTACAATAGCTTTCTTTCTTCTGATCCTATTTTGTTGATATGAAGTCTCTGTTATTCTCCAAACTATTCTCAATTTACCTATAGAAACCCATGAAAGATCGTTTAGTACATTTGGATATTATCTTCCATCCGCGCGATATGCTCAAGTTGTCTGTGAAAAGCCCATAAAAATTCGTCAAGTGGTTTTGGAGGTAAAAGGTTTTTAATGGTTGAAGAAAGATAGACTACAGTTACTGAAAAAACTTAAAATTACATCTTTTTTTTCCATGATCAGATTTTGATAAAATTATGCCTATATGTTGACCCAAAAGTTTCTCATGTTTCCTGTGAAAACCGCATGAAGAATCGTCCGCTAGTTTTGAATACTGAAGTGAACAGTGAACGGCCAACTTTTACAGGTTTATTATTAGTATAAATTATAAGTAACGAAATAGATTATTACAATTAGTAGACTTGTTACTTGTCACATATCAACAGCACACAAATCCAACATGATTGTATAAATTAATATTATTGGATTATTTCTTTTTTACTGGTCACGAAAATCAGCTTCCTTTAGTGTTTATGTGTGCAAAAACCGCCTATAAAAGATGAAGAATTCAGCAACTGTACCACTATATTAAACAAAGTTGTACGTACAGTAGTATAAACGTTTTAGTCATCAAGTTGGAAGTAATAGCACTATGGTGACAAATATCTAATTTGAAAACGCCATATTTAGATTAATGTTGTATTACTTACCAACGTATTGTTTTTCAGTCTGCAAAAATGGGCTGCACAGATCTCCCACCGGTATCCTCTAGACCCCATACACTCTCTTTACAACAGAACACTAAAACGACAACAATGCTATGATTCAAACCAAACAAGCGCAGACTTTTAGACACTGTTACCAACTTAATATACACTGGTGTTTCCGAAAATTATAGACAACCAACTGTTCGTAATGCACAATCTAAAATTCGCTGCGGCCTCCAGGACACCAGTGTGACGTGTAATAGCTGTTACTGCCCAGTTTAGATAGCAAGGGTTGGCAGCAGAGAGAGAAGTGACGAAAAATACATCGTTTCCTTCCACCAACCAACTCAGACGAACCAGGGCGCTTGTACTCAATACGAAGTATTACAAAAACAGCAAAGTTATTCATGTTACTATCTTTTTTAGTAACTACCAATTGTTATAAAATGAATTAGAGGTGATATCACGCAATTTATTGTGATATAAGTAGTAAAATTATTCAACATGCAGTATAACAGTCCAAAACATTCTTTGATATCGAATAAACACTAAAATATGGGTTTACCACTCAAATGGCCTAAAACATGTAAATATGCATGCAGCATGATATTCTCGTCTTTAATCATTCCATACTGATATTACTTCCTCTATGAAATAATTATGTCTGTCTAGCTCTGTGCTTTTCACTCCGATTCGTTAGTGTTCTTCTTCCACATATAGCCTAAAACAATTAGTTTGCATATAATGAGGGAAGTAGGAAGTTACTTGAATTCTCTGCAGACAGCAGCAGCAGAAGACCAAACAGTTGTTGTTCCAGGATAATGCGACATACAGCGACGCCGAGAAATAACGTTATTCCGTTAGCACTAAATATTTATGTTCACTGCTGCGAACACAATCGATCTCGTAGTTGCAGCCGTTCCGCCGCTAAATGGCTGACGTGCTACACCTGTACCACAGGCAGCGTATCTGAGTCTGACACCCCCTTTAGGTATGAAAATATCCACTGCCAATAATCTCTCTTAACGGCTCGAGTCTACAGACATGATTTTTCTGTTGTGCAAATCCCCATTCGAATTACACTCGTTTCATTGACCCCCTTGCGTAATTAATGCTAAAAATCGATACTTAAATTATTGTATTCGCGTATTTATACAATTACGAAGCCGAAAGGAAAATACAAACAATTACGTTTTAAATGGCGAAGAAAATTAGAATGATGACCGGACAGATCGAAAGCGAAAAATTATATTCTGTCCCCAGGGGACCTGCTAGGTGTCGATACCAATATAAACAAATGGTGCTTCTTGTGTCTTGGATGGCAGGTATATCACTCCTTTTTCCGTAAAAATACATAACTACCTTATTAGTCACGTGTGGAAGGCAACAACGCTGTTTCCCTACACTTCCATGCCACTGAGCCCATATTTAGCACAGTGATTAATAAAATTGCAGGTTCGATGCCATGGATTCGGGACAGGCTGACACGTATTGGGGAGTATTAAGTACAGTTGGTTACTGTCTGAAACTGAGTACATAATATTTTAATAGGAAGTAACCATCAGTGCGCAACATGCGCGGTCCATACAAAACTGGCATAAACTACAGCTCATCATTTGCTAACTATAAAAACAGTTCAACTTAGACAAAATGACACTAGCAGCAATACAGTATCGATTTCCAAGTAAAAACGACTGCTAGTAGATCTCAACAGCAACTGAGAACGCCGGAGAGCGACTGAGAGAGAGGCTGTCGCTTCAGCACTCAGCAGCCGGCAGCCCCCTACACGTGAGCGCTCTGCTCACACTCCACACTTGCGGGCTCCCTCTGGCGGCCCGTGTCGCCACCGCTCACGTCCAACACTGTTTGCCACCTTTCCAGAGATGTTACACAGGGCACGTCCATGAGGTAATGTTTCACTGCTCTAGACAAATATGATACACAGGCTAAAGTGTATTTATTAATGATAGAGTTATTTAACTCTACGCCGACCGCGGTAGCCGAGGAGGCTAAGGCGCTCCAGTCACGGTCTGCACGGCCACTACGGTCGGGGGTTCGAATCCCCCCTCGGGCATGGATATTTGTGTCGTCATAGTTCGTAAGTAGTTCATAAGTAGTTTGTAAGTTTAGGGACTGATGACCCCGTAGTTAAGTCCCATAGCCTTTACAAACAGCCTTAACAATAAGAAGCGATAAGCGCGCACGTGTCTGTATGTGTGTGTGCGAAATTGTTTGTTCAGTCTGACACATGCTTTTTATTTTTTGTTTTGTATTAGCTACGAGATGATGGTTTCTAAACATTTCTGTTTACATGGTTTACATCCCAGTATCTGGTTAAACAACCAGCGGATGGCAAGCCTATGGATCTTCTACTTCCATTCTTAAATGTTGTCAGCGAAACCCATAGGTCCTGGATTCGCATTTCGGTGCAGCACATGTTTGAATCTGTCACGAAATTATTTGTATGTTACTTATTCATTCCGAACAGAGTGCGAATCCCGGTAGCCATTAAGAAAAATAAGTTATCTTTGTGCCAATATAGGTGACATTCACAGTGTACGTCTGAAGCAGACACGTACCAAGTAAAAGTTAAAGCCCACTGAGAACACTGTCCCAATGGATGTTAATCAATTTTTTTTATAAATACGTGACTTCAGTGAATTCAGTAAACTGTCTCTGTTCGAACGAACAATCATTCTGCTAACAGGAACCAAGCGAGCAAATTTTTGGTATACGTACATGTTAATAACAAGATAAATTTCAGTTAGATATAGCAGGCACAGACAACTTGTTAAATTATCGAGTGTATGAACAGTTAGGAAAGCGTCCTTTACTAGCACCTGTAGCCAAATTTTGTGCCTGCAATAGACTGAATATTCAAGCTGTAACATACAGACAAATCATAAAAAATATTTAGCTAATGAAAAGTTGTATAAATTTTTTACTTCATTACAAATATCGAAAAGGTGAAGAGAAATAAATCTTATTAGTTGAAGGATAATACAAAGTACGATTTGTAAGTACGAGCTAACTGTAGTAGCTGTCAGTCACCCGCATCGGCATTCCGATACATGTGTTGGCTGCTGCTTCATCCTGCAGTAGTCGACATAACATATGGCGATGAAGGAAAACAACACCAACGCGGTGTTCTTACATAGGAAAGAGTACTGAATTTCTATTTTCTGCAGGATTAGGTTGTCAAGTGTTCAGTGGTACGTTCTGAATCTGTAGTGGGAGAGGCTTTTTTTCATTCACCAATACTAGGCGTCGGTTGACCACATGCTCCAGTCCTGCTTGCAGAGCTGACTAGACTAATCCTACGTTAGCTACCGGAGACAGTCCGATCTTTTCCTTGTTTTAAAATATGGATCAATGTAGATTCTTTCCAAGAGATGAGAAAGACTCCTGGCAACCAAATTTGATTAAAAAGCTAAGGGATCGATCACTGTTCCAACTGTTTCAGCATGACGTACGTTAATTAGTCGTGACGAGGGGCAATATCACAAGCTACTGACAATTCAGACTCCAGCTCCGACAATGATAAAGGCTGGGTGCACTACTCAACATTTGCTGATTGGAAAACAAATCCATCTCCAGCACCTTTCTTTTGTGTCCCAGCCTCGTCGCCGCTTTTGTGTCTCGTTTCCGTCATAGGTGTCGGTAGCCGAGTAGAAAGACCGACACAGGAATAAAAGATGCACGCTTGTGCAGGTAGGAGATGACCAGCAGTGGGACAGCGGAAACTAGAAACACTAGAGTAAATTAGAACGAGATATATATTTCTTAGAGATTTAGTAATACGTAACTTTTACATAGCTCAGTACTGCAGAATGCTGATACATAGGTGAGCTAGAGGCCTGCCTAATGCCTATCCGATAGCCAAGTCTTCACTGGTGCCTATCTGATTCCGAAGTGTTAGCTGGTTCCTATCTCAGTCCCAAGTGAACGATATCGTTCGGTGGTGGCCACGGGCGGAGTTGTAGCAGAGGGCGCTCGTGGCTGACGTCGTAAGAACGCCGCGCCGTGCGTGCATGTCGGCGCGCGGCGAAAGTAGGTGGCGCGCACTTTAGACTTATGCGACACAACACTTTCAGTACTGATGGAAGGCTGGACCCAGCCTAAAATCAGATGTAGTTATTTGTTACGACCGTGTCATGACTAGAGAAATGTCCCTTTTCAAAGTTAATAAAAATCTCGCCCCTTGTACAGCTGCTATTGGTGGTCGGGAATTGCGCCTCAGGATCCTACTAATGGCTTCCCACTTTCTGATGTAAATCTCTATATAATTCGGAACTCCTGCAAAGACAATTGCTTAACCTCTCGATTAATTCACCTCACTCCTGCCCTCGTCACTCGAAAATTTGCCAGATTCGCAACCTGATTGGAGAACGACAGTCATTGTTCGACTAAGGGACAGCCTGCCTTTTAAGTGTTGCCTTCGATTACTCAACGCCTTGGCGGAGTGGTGAATCATTGCTGTCGTTTTATCCACCCGGTTCTGGACACCTTCACACCGTTATAGAACAGTCACCTGCTAACGAAGCATCGAGTCAGCTTGACTAGTTACCTAGGCGTCTTCCTCCACGATCCATTCTATCGGGCAGATTTAGCATGATAGCGTAGTGATCACTGCCATGAAGGACGTGGTCCACATCTCATTCAGCAGTGTTTACATTAGCAGTCGGGCAAAAGGGGACGTCTATGGCTGAAGACGTACCTGCAGCAGGGATGAAGTGTGTATCCGGACCCGAGTTCAGCAACATTACTTCTGTTGTCTGTATCACACGCTGAACCGTGCGACCCACGGAGCAAGTTTTGTTGGATGCTCATATTGTATTGTGTTCAGTAGTCTCCTAAAAGGAGAAAGGGGCGGGTACGGTAATCTGTATCAAGAGGACGCCGTTAACAGGCTCTCCAGCTGGGAAATACAGAGAGCACACGGTGATATCAATATGGGTCACAGCGGAAGCAACCGCCTGTAGCGTTTTAGAGCACAGGAGACGAGTGGAATGCGACCCTGACGAACACTCCCACACCACCTTCCGTCCTATCACTAGCAAGGTCGTCTTTTATTTAGAGGGGATAGCTTCTAATTACAGGTAAGTCAATCTTTTTGAAATGTGTGTCTTGGTGAGAGGCACAGAAATGCTTATATAAGAATTTGTGATTGCTCCAAATGAGTCCTGAATCCTTTTATGTTACACTGGAATAATGTAACCATAACAGCAGGCCGCGGCGGAGCAGCCGAGCGCATTGAGACGCTTCGCTACGAAGCGCGAGGCCGTTCCCGGTCGGGGGTTCGAAACCCCTCTCGGGCGTGGATGTTCGTGCCGTCTTTAGTATAAGTTAGTTAATACGTAGTTCGTAAATTTAGGGACTGATGACCCAGCAGGTAAGTCCCGTAAGCTCTACAAACGTTTGTACATTTTTGTACATTGTGCTTCAGTTTTACCCCTTATCTTTACTACTCCCTGAGTACTGTTATTGTTACTAATTACTGATTGCGTCTCCGAATGACAAGCTTCCCTATCCGCTTAGATGACTGGATGCTATTAATACCGGTCGGTACACCCTTCTCGCTGGTGTTTAAAATATTTCAAGGATCCATCTCGGTCACATAAGCGGCTAGGGAAATAACAGTCCACCCTGGCAGACTACCGCTAGCTTGGGTAAGCCTGATACGACTGAGGTGTAACAATATTCCCAGAAGTCATCCTCTAGCAATTTTTTATACATGGTTTTTTCCATCCTCGCGATCCGCGCATTGAAGCCAAGATCCCCGTTCTATTTGACACACAACGTTCAGTGGAACGTGGCGGTCGCTGAAGCTCGGGCAGAGCTTACCACTTAGAGGCAGAGCTTACCACTTAGAGGCAGAGCTTACCACTTAGAGGCCGAGGTTCATAGCTCAGGGACCCCGGGCTCAAACTGAAGCCCGTACTCAGCAATTTATTGCTGAGCCATGCTGATTAACAGAACAATTTTGTTCACAGGATGAAAACAAGTGCTTAACTTGCTTCAGGCTTGAAACAGGTGTAGAACAGGAACAGGAAGAGACCTGTTTGACAACGTGAACTGGTCTGCGATGCAGAGGGCGCCGGCGTGGCAGCGCGGCCGGCCGCGACTGGCACGCGTGGCAGCGGCTGCCAAGCTCCGCGCTCTCCTTCCTGTTCTCTACATTCGGTGTTTCCTTCGGTCTTGGGAAGGCCTTTGATAATATCTGGAGGTATAATGTTTTACGGAGCTCCATGAGTGTTTATTATTATTATTATTTCATTATTTCGTGGTCGTCTATCCACTTTTACATAATTCCTTTACGAGGTTAAGAGTGGCTTGTCTGACCGTTGTACGGTGCCCTGTACAGTCTTCCTTCTTTGTCGAAGATGTCTCCGTCCTCTGTTCGTCTTCCTCCGCTTCAACAGCTGCACGTCAGTTGCATATAACACATGGCCTAACACCATCGGTTTTCAGTTGGTGTTGATTTTAATATCCTTGGTTTTCTTTGTAATCTACCTGTTTTAAAAATAGGGTTACTGTTCTGACTATTAAGGACAAAGTGAAATATCTCGGCCTCACTGCTAATGAGAAGCTAACTTAAATGCCACACTTTGAAAGACGACCGTCTGTCGTCTTCCATATATATATTTTTTGTATATTTCTATAAAGTTATAATTTATTTAACGTCGCAAGATTATCATTTTGTTAAAACTTGAACCCCACTCCTTTCAAGACTTGAGGAATAGCATTTTTTATTTCATGTGTTAAAATTTTAGTTAATATTACTAGGTTTCTCTTATTTTGTTATGTTAATGATTTATTATTATATTAATTAATGTGGCATAAGTACGGCTTCTCCTCTACGCCACTGTCCCTAGCAGAATGTGCAGTTGTTGTACTTTTAAGTGGGTGCGAGAATATGTGGCTGTTTGAATGTGGGGAGTGGCAGCTCGCTTTGCATCGTTCTCTTTGGCTCAGTATCCATAGCTGCGGCACCTGCTTCCGCCTCGTCTCAGCACGCTGAGATTGGTGAGTTTCGCTGTGGCATTGCGAGTGTGTGATGGAATCAGTGTTGTTTGTGAATCCTTCCCCCCAGTACCGTTAAATCATGTTTAATTTAGGCATTAATCCATGGAAGAGATGCATTTTTATTGTATTAACGAAATTTGTTCCCCATTTTGCTTGTTTTCTATCTGAATAAACAAGTTTAAGTTCAGTATAATCCGTAAGTTGCCTATAAATGGTAGTTTTAGAGCACCTTCCCTGTTTTATTTAATACTTTTATTTAATATTGTTCTTCACAAGTGCTGAGAACATGCTCAGATGCAATGATTCTTACTACTAAATTCCGTTGCGGCATGAATGTTTTCTTAATTTGCTTGTTTTCTATCTGAATAAACAAGTTTAAGTTCAGTATAATCCGTAAGTTGCCTATAAATGGTAGTTTTAGAGCACCTTCCCTGTTTTATTTAATACTTTTATTTAATATTGTTCTTCACAAGTGCTGAGAACATGCTCAGATGCAATGATTCTTACTACTAAATTCCGTTGCGGCATGAATGTTTTCTTAATTTGCTTGTTTTCTATCTGAATAAACAAGTTTAAGTTCAGTATAATCCATAAGTTGCCTATAAATGGTAGTTTTAGAGCACCTTCCCTGTTTTATTTAATACTTTTATTTAATATTGTTCTTCACAAGTGCTGAGAACATGCTCAGATGCAATGATTCTTACTACTAAATTCCGTTGCGGCATGAATGTTTTCTTAAGCCACCTTTCTAAAATAACTTTAACTATGTGAGCTTACTTATTAATGTCTGTGTGTAATAACGTATGAGCTGCTATGTATATTGACCACTGTAGTATTAACTTCCTCTTATTGAAGTAATTTGAAGCGAGTCAGTTCTCAGTTTGGGCCAGGGAACAAGGTTTTGTAACAGGGAGTAACCAGTAGTGCACACGGACCTCATTTGCTAATTTTAGTGATAAAACAAGGCTCTTGTTTCGTACAGTGGTCGACTTTTAACTTCAAGGAATTAAAATTAAAATGCATCAAGGCTTTGAACGTAATTAATTTTATCTTACTTTTGACTTATTTTATTTATTTATTTTGTATTACGAGTTGTGTGCTCAGCCACCACACTATAATACTAGTAAAAATTTTTGATTGATGATTATAAAATTTTTATTTAAAAATATAGCATATCAATTACGTTCATTCAAGCAACATCTTTGGTGCCATTGAAAACGAATTCTGTGAGGCAGACCTACGAAAAGCATAACAAGACTATTACTCACAACTACAGCGGATAAAAATTTATGTCAGGTGCGTGCGTCATGTTTCATCTGGGCTGGACACTTAGAATTGCCTAGGCTGCTAAGCCTGCAAGAAAGTGATGCCTTATCCGCCATTATTCGCGATATTTTAGAACACTGTTACATTTGAAATACAATAAAAATTAAAAAGTTACGAATGAGTAGACGACAATACACAATAAAGCAGAAATAAGAAATTAAAAATTGATCTAAGATTTAAAAATTACGTTAAATTAACATCTCTCAATGAGTATATATTAAACCGCACGTTTGAATAGAAAATGTTAATAACATTTAGCTGTTAAAATTTTTTAGGTTTTAGTTTATCTCGTGCAAATCTTAAAAATAAAAAGGAAAAAAAAGTTGTAAAATGTCAATATTACTAAAATTTTTCGGGCTATTATGCCGTGGTCTTAAGGATTTATTACTCAAACCAAACGTTTCGTCCCCATCTGCGGAGAACATTTTCAAGGGGGATCGTGGCACTTTTGTATGTCCGATGCACACACTGTCAGTAACGAGCCAGGATGTGCATCGGACATACAAAAGTGCCACGATCGCCCTTAAAGATGTCCTTCGCAGAAGGGAACGAAACGTTTGGTTTGAGTAATTTTAATTAATGTCTGTAAATCTATCGGACCAAACTGCGTGGTCAACAGTCCGTAGCTTACAAACTACTTAAACCTCGGTAAACTAACCTACAGACAAACACACACAACCATGCCCCATGGAGAACTCGAACCTCCACGGCGAGCAATCGCGCGCTCCGCAGCGAGGTGCTTTAGACCGCTCGGTTACTACACCGCGGCAAATCCATAAGACCACGGCATGAAAGCTCGGGAAATTTTAGTAATATAAGAAGAAAACGTTGTTCATAATTACATTCAGTTGCTCTTTACATTTTGGTGTTAACGAACTTCATCTAATAGCACAGGTCGACAAATTTTGACTTTTTGTCTGGGGTTTCCATGAAAATAGGAATTTCTGACTAAATTGACCCTGCTGATCACAAATCTGCAGCCTGTTTCTCTGTAGCACATCAGGTTTTTGCACCACCACTATCATCATCATATTCACCATTGTCTAACTCTGCGCCCAATGAAATTGGAAATTGGAAAGCAATTACGGAACAATGGAAAAGAAATGGAACACTAAAGTGGTTAAAAAAGAATTGAAAGAAAGGCATATGAATTATAAGAAGCAAATATTATGGTGGACACTTACCAGGTAGAGGTATTACTTGTTTTCGTTTGCCCGTGAATGAACGCTTGATATTCTTCCTCTTGTGTGTCACTTCTCCTTCACGTGTGATGCACCAACAGTAGTCAGCCATCATGTTTATTCCCCAACGAATTTGATAACGATGTTCCATAGTTTTAAGTTCCTGATGAAATCGTTCACCATGTTCCTCTGATGTTTCAGCCAAATTTTCTTGAAAACTCTCTGTGACATTAGAAAATGTAGTTTTAGAGAGACCTTGAATCCTAACTGTTTAAAGGACTGTAGCATGTCTTCCACTATTTCCTTGTAATCAGGCTGATTATTCTGGCCAAGGAAACGATGTACAACATTTTTTTAAACTATTCCAAGCTTGAAGTTCTATTTCCGTCATAGAACTGTCAAAGTGCTCATCAGACATCAACTTCCTTATATCTGGTCCGATAAATATCTCTTCTTTCAACTTTGCAGCCGATAGATTTGGGAATTGCCTACACAGGTATTGGAAACAGTTTCCTGTTTTGTCCAGTGCTTTGACATACTGCTTCATGAGTCCCAATTTGATGTGCAGTGGAGGCAATAAAATATGATCTGGATTAACCAAATGTTCATCACTATGTTCTTTGATCCCAATGTCAGATTTTGCCTCTTAGGCCACTATCTCCTACTCCAATGCTCATGATAAGTTCTACTGTCCCATTCACACAGAAAGGCATCTTAGTGTACCCTGCTTGCTGACCAAGAAGAATGCCAATCACTTTAAAGTCACCACACACAAGCCACTAGTGTTCTTCGTACTTCACATTTTGTAGAAGTATTTTGATGGTATTGTATGTCTCTTTTAAATGTACTGAATAGGCAATTGGAATTGATCCTAGGTCATTTCCAATATGTAGCAACACTGCTTTCAAACTTTGCTTTGAAGAATTTATAAACAATCTCCATTCCTTACTCTCATACTTCTGAGCTCCCATTTTCATCACTAATCCGGCGATGTCTTTGCAGAACACCATTAAACCATCTTCAACAAAAAATTCCCTGAAAACTTTATCACGATTTCTGTACAATGAATATGATGTACCGTACGCAAGTAAGCTATTTTCACTGAGACGTGATCCCAGTAGTTGTGCTGCATCTTTTGAGAGTGCTACGTCTTTCACCAAATTTTCAAGTTCTGTTTGAGTAAGAGGTTTTGGGCTACTATCGGTACCATACTCAGAATAGTCGGATTCTCTGTTTTCTTGACTTACATCTGGTTCAGAGAATTCAAGAGAATCCACTGATGTTGGTGGAGAAGGGATTGGTAGCCCTGGGCCATGAGGAAAAGGTATAATTACCGAATCTAAGTTTGGATACGATACGTTTATCATGTTTATTCTGTTGTATCCCGTTACGTTCGTCATACAGAAGTAACAGACATCCACATGATTCTTCTGTTCACGCCATACCATAGGAATTGCGAAGTTCAAGCACTTAATTTTACCTTCACTCCATTTCCTTAACTGTTCCACACATGTATGGCACACAATGTGTGGAGCAAATGACTTCTCCTGATAGCAGAGCTTCATGCCAAAATATTCAAAATATGACTTCTGCACAAATTTTGTTATTCGTCGACGTCTTGCACGTGTCACATAATTTCCGCAGATATAACAAAATGTATCTGGGCTATGCACACACTGCCTTCCTGACATTTTTAACACACCTCCAGTGAAATACCACCACTCACAACAAAGCGCGAAAGCACCTTCTTGTAGCTGTGGCGCTCACTCACTGATTTCTGTGGCGATAATGGAACGTCAGCTCCAAGCTCAGTAGCCCCCTCTGCCTCACCTTCACACAAAAAGTGCACGTTGTCACATTTTTGTAGTTGTGGACACTGCATAACATAGATTTCGCAGCCAATGGTAGGTTTGGAGGGGGTAGCTGTGCAGAAAAAACTGAGGGTGATGGAAAAACACTGATATGATTTCATATTCAGGGGTCCAAATTTAGTAAAGAACACCACTTACTTTCCAAACCCCAGAATCCATGTCGACCTGTGTATTTAACAAGTAACAAGAAAGTAAAAATATTTGAAAAAAAAATAATAAAATAAAATAAAATAAATCCTTATATGTTGTGTGATATAACAGGCGGTAATTAAATGACCTACGAATATCTAATTTGATCAGTCGACGTTATAACAACTACGAAACCAACCCATATAACTATTTCGACTAATATACAATGCAAAATAATGAAATCAACCATAGAAATCATATTTTATATGCAAAAACAAAGAGTCAAAAGAATATATTGAAGTTTTCTAAGTAAGACCTCTGGCAAATGCAAGTTAAGACGCTCATTGCTGCTCTAAATTACTTTATGAGTGGCCACAGGACTTGCGCAATTGAAATTTATCTAACTGCTCACTCATTAAGGGAGCGGCCAACATTTTAACAAACACAAAATAAAAGTTAAAAATGGGATAGATAATTAAACATGGAACAGGAAGTATGGAATTATAAGGCAGAGGTTTGATACTTTAAATCATCATATATTCAATAAAATAAACAAGCAAATAAATGTGGGGAGACAAAATTACGCACAATAAAGCACACACCTTGTACAAAAGTGAATTAAATCATAAAGTTACAGCCCATAATGAAATTGTTCCTGCGCTTTATGAATATGGAGATAACGTGGAAGGAAATTTGCAGATACACAGTGAATAAAGGAAAGCACATTCATTCACTCACAGACACAAGCATAAGGCTTGTGACACATTACTCATGCGGCAACACTTGACAGCAGCGCCGAAACGAAGCGTTGGCGGCGTTTTGACGAGGTGGCGGGTGTCTTGAAGCACCAAACGAACTCATGTCCTGAGAGGCAGCGGCATACTATCTGTAAGTAACATGTTGTGTGCCACCACAGTGAATTACATAGGATTTACAAAAAGAAATTAATTTAGAATAAGCAAGTAAAGCACACACGAGAATTCATATAGAAGAAAGCTAGTATTTGTAAAAGCATGGCTGAAGGCTGAAGTAAAGACCGTTACAAAAGCACGTGGTGCAGGCAGTCATACCAAAACAGAAAAGGCGGAATAAAACCAGATAACCCGAGAAATATTTAGAATACTCACCGGTACAGACACGACGCGACCATGTTAGTTAAAAAACAGAAAGGAAATTCAAACATAATAAGTTTACTCAAAAGACTGAAGGCCACACACTTGAATTCTAATTAAAACTAGACACAAAATCATCACCGAAATGATAGTGCAAATACTAAATCTAAACTGAGTTACTCGAGTTCTGTAAATGAAGAAGCATTTTGCCTCGCACGGCGAAAGGATTACTCAAGAAAATTATCAAGAAAATCAAGACTGCCTGATCACAAAGAAAGCAAAGCATGCCATCCCCTAATCATGAATCGACGACGAACTTACTTCGACAGATGCAGCAAGAGTGAAACCTAAGGCCTCGCCAAAAGCCTTTTCCCCACACACCGGATGCAGAGCGCGTTCAGAGCATAGTGTCTACCAACCCTCGGTGACTGACGGAGATAATGCCCTCTTCCAGCGCTCCAGAGGTCTCTTTTGTCGCCTTTTTCGACCATGATTATGTTGGTACTGCACTAAGAACAGGCCACGTCTCCATCTTGCCAAGTAAGCTTGTCTCTGGCTACCCAGCAGGAGCCATTGCAGATGACATGTGAAGTCATGTGTTCTTAACTGAAGTAAATGAGACCTAAAGCGCGAGGCGGCGACTGTAAGCCATTGTGCGGCAGTCAGTCAATATTAAAAGCAACCTTTCACCATCACATGAACACACAAGTTCAATCACACAGGTGGAAACGTATATAAACATGGGACATTGATAATTAATGAAGGAATAAAATAATTGACGTACAAATAGACAATAGTAATGGCGGATAAACACTGAAGAGTAATTAATCTCTCAAAATTGAACACAAGCACACATTCAGTGGACGTGTTTAAATATAATACAAATCTGGTATCTTATTGCTATAACCTTTGTAAATATGGCCTCATCGAACATACACACCTCCAATTAATTCATGCATTCATGATTTCATTAATTTTGTGATCATATACTAGTGTATGTATCTAATAACACCTAGTTTGAGTCGTAGGAGGTTAACAAACGTTTTACAAACCAATCATAGAGAACGTAATGTACAATTGTATAGAAAAATAATTATATACATGAAAAACATATTAATGTATTTGATGGTGCAACGCATACATATATTATCTGTGATCGTTGGGGAAAACATTTTCAAGTCTAGTAGCACATCACATTTTACATGTCGTGTTATTTACTTAAGGATTCTAATAATGAGAATATCGATTGTCAAATGCACATAGATTTTACGATTTGGTGTTATAAAAAGCAGTGTATAATATCTGAAATACTTACAACACATTGTGTACCCCCATGGTGTTTTACTCTTTTGATTACTTAAAGCAATATAGCTCATCCTTTCCCGTAATAGTTCTTCAGATTAGCAAGAGCTAGTCTCTTGCTCTAGTATGATCTGAGTCGCTAATCATTCTTGCAGAGACTGTAAGGGTTATTACCTTTCTGTTAAGCGTTCCTCTGTGCCCTATCTGTAGTAATTAATCGTGTAAAAGTACTTATCACTCGTCCTCGTCTTTCCTCTTCATCGTTATCGTCGGTCATCGTCACGCCCATCGCCTGTCACCATGGCCATCCGTCTGTCCCTACCATTTCTCGTCACTTCGCCAGGAAACCCTCAGTGCCAGTGACGTCAGTGCTCTTCATCCTGGTGTAAGTCTGCCCTTTTCCTACCACCTCCATGACCAGCACTCCAGAGAAAACCATAGTCTAACCTTCACCGTCAAATCCCAAGGCCCCACCATCATCTCTTCAAGCTCAACATTGAACGTCTACCCCTATACCTCTATCTCACTCCACACCATCCCATATCCTCTTAAACCTCCCTCCAGAGTATATGCCCCTCTCCACCCACCCTTTTCACCATCACCTTTCCTCGTTTCCACCAAGCATTTTCACCTGCACACCCGTTGTTTATCCTTAATTTTTCTCAGTTCGTCTGTCACTTTTATTAGGCAGTAATTGTGCTGCGATTTTGGCGAAAACCTTACTGATGTTCATCTAGAAGGTTTATTACTGTTAATTAATAAGTAACCTGCTCATTAACTATATATTCTAGAGCCTTCGACAATTCTGGTAGAATACATATGGGACTGTAGTCGGAAGGTTGTACTGCATTCTTAGGTAGTGGTTTTATACGTCCCTTCTTCTAGACTGGTGGGAAAGTTCTAGATGTTAAGAAATTGTTAAACATAGCCGTTACTACGGGCAGCAAAGCATCGCTAAGAAGGCTGATCATTTTCACTGTAATGTTGTCATAACCTTCGGCCGAACGAATTTCTGCTATTGACATCCTGAGCGTGCTAGGGCTAACACTGCAGAAAGAATTAGTCGGTCCCATCAGGCACCAATACTTTAAGGTAATCGGTGGTTTGCGACCTAGTGCGTTTGTCAAGTAGACATGGTGGTGTGGCGAAATATTTAAATACTGAATAGGGACTATGGGTTCAGCAGTAGATTTAGTTTCGCTTATTCCTAGATCACGTTTATATTTCCAGAGGACAGTGGGCCTGTTCATGTCATCAGTTAGCGAGTGTGGATACCTGAGATATGCATGCAGGTTGACTCAACCGGGTTAATAAATGTTTGTGAGATGATTATCAGCTGTAGGGTCTCGTTTCATTTTCTGAAAGCTGAGTCTCTTACACTCAAAACATGTTTGAGCTTGTCTGTCAACCAAGGTGCAGGTTTCCTTTTTACTGATACTGATTTTAGAGGCGCATGTTTATCGTACAAATTATTCAGTTTGATAGCGAAATCAGTTGCTTCATTACTGATATCGAAGTTATCTCCTGCCGTTTACCGCCAAGATAATTCAATAATAAGGTATGCGTTTAAAATCTCTCAGTGTCTATATTTGCGGATTATATTTTGGGCACTGCAGTGAGTAACTCATGAATTACTCTGAGCAGAAAGCCCAGGTGCAGGGATATGGTCAGTGCGGAGATTCTGTTGCGAATATATCAATAGAAGAATGAGTGTCTGCTGTGTGGTGGGTAGGCCCGAGTGGTATTCGCGTTAGGTTTGAACAGGTAAGTAGGAGTGTGAATTCCCCTCAGGGGCTCAGCATTAGTTTGCTGAGTACGGGCTTGGCGAACCCGGGGTCCTGAGTTGTGGGCTGTGTCGCGCCAACAGTCCGCTACACCGTAAGCTCTGTGCGTGCCTCAACGACCATCGTTCGGCGCGACGGTGGAAAGTTGTACGTTTCAGAGCCCGGGGATCTTGGCTTAATCGCCCGGGTCGCGAGGACGGTACAAACCTCTATAAAAAAAACCTCAATCTCAAGGTGTGCTACGTGCCGAGGAGATGCATGGCTGTTGAGGTTGAACAGCCGCTAGCGAGCAACCTCTGAGGAACCTGCCGCACCTCAGTTGTACAAGGCTTACCCAGGCAAGCGGGGCACTGCCTGGGTGGACCTCTTTTCCCTAGCTGCTCGTGGGACGAAAATGAAACGAGCGAATAAAAGCGTGGCCGGTCGCGAAAACGGCGTCTCTAAGCGTGGAAGAGGAGATTGTAATGCTGCTGGATATGACCCCCGTTCGTTCCCTTCCCTGGCTACGCCATGGGAAGAACGCAGGGCCAGAAGTCAAGGTGAGTCGTATGCCCCCCGATACCTAGTTTGCTCACGCACTGATGGGGAATCATTTGCGTCGAATAAGCCAATGTTTTTTGTTGAGCATCTGGAAGAAAAGTACGGAGAGGTGGAGGGTATGTCCAAGATGCGATCTGGGTCAGTCTTGATAACGACGTCATCCCCAGCACAGTCGCGGGCGTTGCTCGCCTGTGAGAAGCTGGGTGATGTTCCCGTTACCATAACGCCTCATAAGAGCCTTAATATGATCCAGGGTATTGTCTACCATCGAGATCTGTTGTTACAATCTGATGATGAGCTACGGTCACACCTGGAGCGGCGTGGTGTCCACTTCATCCGACGCATTTTTAGGGGTCCGAAGGACAACAGGGTCGCCACCGGTGCTTTCATCTTGGCTTTTGAGGGTGACACATTACCTGAAAAGGTCAAGGTGATGGTTTACCGGTGTGACGTAAAGCCCTACGTCCCTCCCCCTATGCGCTGCTTTAAGTGCTGGAGGTTTGGGCACATGTCTTCCCGGTGTGAGGCCAATCCCACATGTCGGGAGTGTGGACGTCCATCACACCCAGACGTCCCTTGTGTCCCACCTCCAGTCTGTGTTAAATTTGGACAACATCATTCACCCTGCTCACCAGATTGCACAGTCCTCCATAAAGAAAGGAAAATAATGGAGTATAAAACCCTGGACAGACTGACCTATTCAGAGGCACGGCGCAAATATACTAAGCTGCACCCCGTGACCATGGGTAAAAGTTTTGCGACAGCACTTAAAACTGTTCCAACTCTGCCATCTCTGACCCCATCTGTTCAGCAAATCTCGGTGGGCCCACAGGCCCAATCATCCACTCTCCCCCCCTTGACAGCTGGGGGTGGATCTCCTTGTATTGCTCCCAAACCCTCTACCTCGGGAGCAACACCATCCCAACCAATGGGGACACTGGTCCCCACCCCAGAGCCAGAGAAGCAACAGCCTTCTCTGGCTCCTCTCGCGAGGAAGGGTTCGGTTGAGTCCCACCCCTCCTCGGCTTCTTCCTCTGGGACGACAGCTACCGGCCAGTGGCAAACCGTGGCCAAGAAGGCTGGTCGTCGGGCCGCAAGGTCTTCCTCAGTCTCGGAGACTGAGTCCCCGACGCCCTCCAGACGTGAGAAGCCAAAAGAAAAGCGAGAGGCTTCCAAGAAGAAGCAAACACACGGGAAGAACAAAGAGACACCGGTGGTTCCCCCACTTCTGCCCCCGCCCTCCTCCTTAGAGGACGAGGACGAGGTGAAGATACTAGCGTCTCCTGAAGACCTAGATCTCGAAGGACCATCGAAACCGATGGAAGTAGATTCTACAGCTTCGCGAGCAGTGTCAGCGAGTGATCATGAGGTATAATAAGTAGTTCATATTGCCTCATGTCATCCCAGTTATCAGACAGCGTTATTCTCCAGTGGAACTGCGGCGGTTTTTTCACCCGCCTGGCTGAGCTGCGACACCTTTTGAGCATAACACCCGCTTTCTGCATTGCCCTCCAGGAAACATGGTTTCCGGCAATGCGGACCCCTGCCCTCCGGGGCTACAGGGGATATTATTGTAATCGCAGCCAGTATGACAGGGTATCAGGTGGTGTGTGTGTGTGTATGTCCTTACCTCTGTATATAGCGAGTCTGTGCCCCTTCAGACGCCATTGGAAGCGGTGGCTGTTAGGGTAAGGACAACGCAAGAGTTCACCGTTTGCAGTCTTTACCTTCCTCCTGATGGTGACGTCTCTCAGACTGTTTTGGCTGCACTACTTTGTCAACTCCCTCCACCTTTCTTACTACTGGGTGACTTTAATGCCCATAACACCTTGTGGGGTGGTTCCACGATTTCTGGCCGAGGCAGAGTAGTCGAGGACTTACTATCTCGTCTTGACCTCTGCCTCTTGAACACGGGTGCCCCCACACATTTTAGTGTGGCGCATGGCACGTTCTCGGCCATTGATCTGTCAATTTGCAGCCATGGCCTTTCACCATCTGTCCACTGGAGAGCCCACGATGACTTGTGCGGCAGTGACCATTTTCCCATTTTCCTGTCACTCCCACAACGTCAATCCCCAGGGCGCCTGCCCAGGTGGGCCCTACACAAGGTTAACTGGGACGACTTTACCTCTGCTGCCACTGTTGGTCCTCCCCCACTCGACGACGTCGATGTGGCGGTCGAGGGCGCCACGCGTACCATTGTTTCAGCTGCAGAAGCTGCCGTTCCCCGTTCGTCGGGGTCCCCACAGCGTAAGACGGTACCATGGTGGTCGCCAGAGGTCGCAACGGCTATCAGAGATCGCCGACGGGCCTTACAACGGTACAAGCGGCACCCGTCTCTGGAGCACCTCGTAGCTTTCAAGCGGCTCCGTGCACGTGCACGTTATCTCATTAAGAGACGAAAGCAAGAGTGTTGGGAGAGGTACGTCTCCACTATTGGCGTGGGTACCTCCACCACCCAGGTCTGGAACAAGATAAGGCGTTTAAGGGGACACCCAATACCAGCAGGAATCCCTGGGATCTCTGTGAATGGCGTAGTATGCACGGACCCCGCCACGCTTGCAGAGCTGTTTGCCGGGCATTATGCTCATGCCTTCTCCTCTCAGAATTACCTCCCAGCTTTCCGTACATTAAAGGAGCAGGTGGAACGCCAGCCCCTCTCCTTTACCACCCGCCGTACGGAGGCATATAAGATGCCGTTCACAGAGTGGGAATTCCTAAGCGCTCTTAAAAAGTGTCCGGACACGGCTCCAGGACCCGATAGCATCCACAGCCAGATGTTGAAACATCTTTCAGCGGAGAGTCAGCGTAATCTCCTTGCGCTCTTCAACCACATCTGGTGCGACGGGGTATTCCCTTCGCAGTGGCGGGAGGGTATCATCATACCGGTGATGAAACCAGGCAAAAACCCTGCTCATTTGGATAGCTATCGGCCCATTATGCTGACCAATGTCCTCTGTAAGCTGTTGGAGCGCATGGTCAGTGGGCGGTTGTGCTGGATCCTCGAGACTCGGGGCTTACTGACTCCATGCCAGGGCGGGTTCCGCCAAGGTCGCTCCACCACCGACAACTTGGTGTACCTCGAGTCCGCGATCAGCACAGCCTTTGCCAGGCGCCAACACCTGATAGCCGTCTTTTTTGATATGCAAAAAGCGTATGATACGACCTGGCGACACCACATACTTCGCACGTTACATGGTTGGGGTCTTCGGGGCTCACTCCCGATTTTTATTAAAAACTTTTTAGCTGTCCGTACTTTTTGTGTTCAAGTAGGTGCGTCTCGTAGTACCTCTCATGTGCAGGAAAATGGGGTTCCTCAGGGCTCTGTTTTGAGTGTCCCCTTATTTTAGTAGCCATAAACGGCTTAGCGACAGCAGTTGGGTCGTCAGTATCCCCCTCTCTCTATGCTGACGACTTCTGCATTTCTTTTAGCTCTTCCAGCACCCAAGTTGCTGAACGTAGGTTACAAGGAGCAATTCAGAAGGCACAGTCCTGGGCTCTGGCCCATGGCTTCCAGTTCTCTCCTGCAAAGACCAGAGTTATGCACTTCTGTCGGCGTCGGACGGTTCATCCACAGCCCGAACTTTATCTTGACAACCACCTCTTAGAGGTTGCTGAAACACACAGGTTTTTAGGGCTCGTATTTGATTCTCGGCTGACATGGCTCCCTCACATTCGACAGCTGAAACAGAAGTGTTGGCGCCAGCTAAATGTTCTCCGCCATCTGGGCCATACCAACTGGGGTGCCGATCGGTCCACACTGTTGCGGATATACCACGCTTTGGTGCAGTCCCGCCTGGACTTTGGATGCCTTGCCTATGGCTCCGTATCCCCCTCGGCATTGCGCTTGCTGGACCCCATTCACCACTGTGGGGTTTGCATCGCGACGGGTGCTTTCCGCACCAGTCCCGTGGACAGTTTACTTGCAGAGGCCGGGGTCCCACCTCTGCGGATCCGCCGCCAGCAACTGCTCGCGGCCTAAGCTGCTCATGTTCATAGCACGCCAGGCCACCCGAACCAACGTTTGCTTTTCTCCCGCACGGTCGTCCGTCCTCAACAACGGCGACCCCGTTCCGGTCACACGATCGCCTTCCGTG
Source organism: Locusta migratoria (assembly GCA_026315105.1). Taxonomy (NCBI): domain Eukaryota; kingdom Metazoa; phylum Arthropoda; class Insecta; order Orthoptera; family Acrididae; genus Locusta; species Locusta migratoria. Next base: position 27,637,465 of record CM048745.1, on the reverse strand, counting down.
TCCAGTCCCTTCTGTTGGAACTAGAGTCTTTCCCTGTCCCATCTCCGCATCGGGCCCGTACGCGTACGCCCCCATGGCGTGTACCGAGGCCATGCTCTAGGCTGGACTTGGCCGATAGACCTAAAGACTCTGTTCCTCCCGAGGCACTCCGCCGTCAGTTCTTTGCCGTCGTTGCAGAGTACACTGGACACGACATCGTCTATACGGACGGTTCGATGGTTCGTGGCCGTGTTGGCTTTGCCTATGTTCATGGCGATCACGCCGAGCAGCGGTCTCTGCCGGATGGCTGCAGTGTGTACACTGCCGAGTTGGTGGCCATTCTCCGTGCTCTTGAGCATATGCGCTTCTGCTCAGGTGGGTCTTTTCTGCTTTGCAGTGACTCCCTGAGCAGTCTTCGCACACTCGAGCAATGTTATTCACGTTCCTCCTTGGTGCTGGCTATACATGAGACACTTTTTGCTCTCGACCAGTCAGGACGCTCTGTAGTCTTCATTTGGTCTCCTGGTCACATCGGCATCCCAAACAACGAACGAGCCGATGAGCTAGCTAAACAGGCTGTCCATGCGTCCGTGTTAGACATTGGTCTCCCGGCATCAGATTACCAGTCTGTGTTGCGCCATAGAGTACGTGAGCTTTGGGCCGCAGAGTGGCGTAGCCTGAGCCACCCCAACAAACTCAGGGCAATAAAGGAGACCACAGCTGTGTGGCACTCGTCCATGCGGGCCTCTCGCCGGGAGTCGGTAGTCCTGTGCCGGCTCCGCATCGGCCACACTTGGCTGACCCATGGCCATCTCCTCCGCGGTGAGGACCCGCCTCGTTGCCGTTGTGGCTGTCCCTTGACGGTGGCCCACATTTTGATGGACTGCCATCTTTTAGCCGCTATGCGGCGGGATTTTAATTTTATCTGAAGTTTTACGTAACGATGCCAATATGGCTGATTCTGTTTTAGGTTTTATTCATGACAGCGGTTTTTACAACTCTATATGAAGCTTGTGTTGCCCCGTGGCTGACCCTTCCTATTTTATTTTCATGGTCGGTCAACCACGAACATTGTCTTTGTCATTTTATTTCCACATTCGTTTGCTGTTTCCGTGTGATTGTGTCCTTTCGTGTTGTCTCCTGACTTGTTGTTCTTTGTCGAATTTGTTTACATTTTATTGATTGAGTGGGGTCTTCCTCCCGTAGCAATTTTAACTCTGGGCGAACTTTTCAGTGTTTCCGCACTTCTCTGGCTCTTTGATGGAATGGGGGACTGATGACCTCCGCAGTTTTGTCCCCCTAAAACATCAAACCAACCAACCAACCAACCTGAGTGTGAATTTTGATACAACAGGACTGTTGTTCAGAAAATTTATATTGATGTCTCCGCCTAGAATTACAAGTCCATACATAGATTCAAGGATTGAGTGTGCGGAATCGAAGTTTGCGAACTGTACACTCTTAGGTGGATTGTATATTACACAAATGAGACACGTTATGTTGAGACTTTTAATTTAAATGACCATATATTCAGGACGTTTGAGACGTGAGTACGAGCTTGAGGACAGGTTTGTCCTAATAAATGCTGCGACACCGCCACCACGTTTGTTGGACCTGTCATGTCTTATAAGAATGCGGATTTACAGAGGCGCATGGGATAGAAGTATTATATGGAAGCATCCCCACGAAATTCCCTTCACCATCCCTCCCTTCTCCCGCGGGCCGTACTCCTCCTCCATGAATGTCGATGGCTATACCGCTAATTCCTCTGAATACGTATTTGGGAAACACTCCTAAGCCACTGGCAAATGCAATGACACATTTCCATTCTTCTGACTGTCAAAAACTGCAGGTTACAGACATACACCAGGCTTAATGCTCACATTCCCATACATTTTTCCAATTAGCGTTATGCCTTCCATCACCTTAATTGTAGCAACCTCACTCCACAATATACTTTCCTACAGTACTACCGTCCCTTCTCGGTAATCTTAGTAAGGCGAATTTCTTTGCATCTTCTTCATACCAAATGACCATAACTTCGATTATTCGCTATTCGCTGCAGTCCACGAACACATCTCTCCCACCTCTCGCTCCCAGTTTCTAGTATTTGGAACGCATTACAGCCTCAGACCTCAACATACCCATTATGGCACATGATATACAAGTCACACTGCACACATAATGAAACTCTGCTCCCAGCCACTATCATGTAAATCACCGCTATCTCAAGGCCTGTCCCACCTCATTCCTCACTGCCCTTGCTACATTAAATAACACCATGCTACCCACTGGCCTCGACCTCAACCCGTGAAAGACCTTCCGTCATCATGATTTTCCTGACACCAAACCAGCCACCAGCACTTGCCTCAGTCGCCGTTTAGCAATGCCTTTGAGTTAATTCTCTCCTCCCATATCCCTCTCTAACAACACCATCTCCTGCTGATCACCTCATGTGGCTCCTGATCATACTTCTCTGCTGCCGACGAACTCCTCCACTTCAACAACCTTCTCTCCCTTTAACTATTGGTCCACCATATTTGTTTCTCTCAATAACGATAAGACATTGTGTATTCCGTTCTGGTATCCTGTTCAGACACCAATCATATGCCCTACCTACCTTTATCTCCCACCGAGCATCCCTCGAGACAGTCCAAAATCACGATTCCTACAACATCACTCCCTCTGCTGAAGTGCCATAGGGCTCTGTACTTTCCTTTCACCTCTACTTACTCTACATGGCCGATAAGATCTCCGAGAAGCTCTGATACGGCTTTCCTTACTTTCGCTCCCACCGTTCAATGCACCCAATGTCTCCTCCGGTATCACATTACCCATTTTGCCTCCTTGTGCCTCCTCACAGTAAAACCCGAAAAACTGTAGACCATCGTCATACAACACACACACCCTCCTTCCGATTCTATGACATTTATTCACCCTGTCACATCTGCCTCAGTCCATCCTGCAATATCTTGGTCTTTCCCAGGACCGCTTCCTCACGTATACTTTGCACCGGAAACCATCAAACAGAAAGCACACTAACTCCTCAGCCTCCTGAAGCTCCTTTTTGCGGACGTGGAGCCTCCATCCCTTCGCCATCCCTCATATCTTCAAGTCCTTGATCTGCCCTATCCCCTGCTCCTTCAGTGGATGCTGGATCTCATTGACACCAAATTCTCAAATGTCATGTACTCCGCTTTGCCCACTACATCTGCATCCTCATCTCAGGCAGATCCTCTATGATCTCATCTGCATCCTGCACCCACATACGTCTGTTCCCAATGAAAGTACAAACAAATTTAATGTCTGTATCATCTTATGGCGGTTACGGTATTTTCCGATTAAAATAGTGGTGTGAAATGCGATAGTATTCTAACGATAAGCATTAATTTTCCTTGCCAAACAACGGCGTATGTGTAATTTCAGGTATCGTGTGGACTGCATCTAGTAACATTTGTAATGACAGCGAATAAAAGAAACAAATACTAAATCAATACAGTTTCTATTTGGTGTTTTCAGAGCACTGAAAGATACAATACCGTGGAACTAACAGAAAGAATGACCGCCCACACAAAAGCAAATAACACATTTAATATTTCATCACGGCGCGTGGAGCGTCTGAATGCAGTTTAATATCGCTTTAAAACTTTTTCAGATTCCACCTCCGTTACACGTGAAATGAAGAAAGTTTGAGCTGGCCGCTGTGCCGGCGTGCCTTTGCCGCAGCAGCAGCAGCAGTAGCAGCTCCACAGTCGTGCGGCTGCTGCCTTATTTACTGGTAGCGCCCTCAGGAGTGCCCAGTTGGCGATCGGCGTAGCACGCGCTTCACGCAAATGGACTACATTGTCTCACAGGGAGACCACAGAGGCATAGGATTTAAGAATTTTTCTATATTTATGGTTTGGGAAGTTCAGAACTTAAACAACGATCAGCCAAAGCCATTCGATGCAACTCTAAGAAATTTTCGAGGAAATCGATTTTGAGGTTTTGCAAGGTACACGTATGTACCAATAATTAAAACGCAGTAGCTGTCGTTGTAGCTCAGGTGGTAGCGTTCTAGCCTCACAACCAAACAGTCGGTCGTTCGAATGCTACTACGACAGAATTTTTTTTTCGATTTCGAATTCAGTTATATAAAACATTTTGGGTTATCTAATTGCAAGTGTGGTGTCAGTTTTTGTTTATGTGTACGTAGAGGAGCTGAAAACCTTGTCGTCACGTAAAACGATGGTTGTTCAACAATCAAAGACTACCGTCGTCAACCAATAGTGAAGCCAATACTATAAAAATGTAGCCTACTTTTTTTTAAATCGGAACCATCATTATTAACGACCTTATATAAAGCAGAGAAAGTTACGAATTAACAAAAATATGTGTACTTTTCATCAAAATTAACGTTAGATATTAAAATAAAGTAAGTGTTCGAACACAAAGAAAAAAAATTCTGTCACGACGGGATTCGAACCACCGACCCTACGGTTGTAGAGCCAGAACGCTGCCACCATTTTCTTTCTTCTATGGGTATTTCTCTTCCTTGGGGTCACTGTTCGTGTTGGTTCACTGTTGTTCCACGTTTTCTTCATTTAGCTTCTTTATTACTGAGAGGCGTTTAGCTGCTGGAGCCACGAGGCCCGGCAGCACCTGAGCTACACCGGCAGTTGCTGTAATGCATTCAATGTCCGGTACTTCAAAAGGTCTTCTTTCTTTCTGTTTATTTGAGGCTACATGTTTGCCTAAAACTGGGGCATTTTTACATTAGCGTTCATTTCGTTAAATTAAATGATTACAATGAGATTCTGTTGTGCAGCAACTATAAACAGATTGTTATGGTGTCAACGACCGCCAGTGGTACTGCACGCAAAAAAATGTTGACACACTTACTTGTTCTGATGGGCGTCTTACATCACATAGTTTTGTTAGGCAGGTCAATTCCCTGTCCCAGTACGCAGTTCCTCACTTTTGGGGCAGTTAACTTGAAAAATAATACTGAACAAATGGATTACTCCACAAGAATTGCAGGCTTAAATACCTGTTAAAGAAAGTGGTCAATTAGTTAGATGATGTTATGTACAGGATCAGTGTTATGTTTCGAAATGCAGCGGCTTTAGGAGGTGGACCGTGACAAGTAAGAATGTGGACATGCGTCTGTAACTAAAAGAATTGATTAGTCCACAGACATGTTATTACATGATTAATTGAATACCTATCTTTGCTGCGCTCCTGTTGGTACAAATTATTCCTATTACACATTTAAGCAATGGAAAAATATCCGGCATGTGCAAAGACGTACTGCTCGCTCTGGTATATGGCACTCTTCTATTGACGCCATCTACACATCTACATCTGCATACATAATCCGGAAGGTGCGAGGAGAAGTCTACACTGTATCACTACTAGGCATTTCCTTTCCTACTCCACTCCCAAATATAACGAGGAAAAAAGGAATGCCGATATCCCTCCGAATCAGCACTAATTTCTCATGTCTTTGTGATCATTACGCGAACTGTGAGTAGTTATCAGGAAGATCGAACTACACTCAGCTTCAAAGTCCGGACCTCTAAATTTCCACAACAGAAATTCACGAAAAGAACGCTGTCTATCTGGTATGTAATGTTTATCACACAGGGTAACACCCTCTGATGTTATGAAGAATATGATAATTTCAGTTCCAACGAAATCAAGTACAGATAAGTGTAAAAATTATAGAACAATCAGTTTAGTAAGTCATTGTTGCCAATGAAGGCCCTCGCACATGCCAACCCTTTATCAGTTATGTCGCTAAGCAGAAGTTCTTGCAGGTCCAGGAGAAAGTGACGAACTTGCAAAGATTCATATCGTAATATTTATTTCGTGACATCATCGATTTTATTCAGTTTTCATAAAACTAAGTAGTTATTCCGTGATAATGTTAACAACAGTGCACAAGATCAAGTGCTAACAGTGTTTTTCAAAATTCTTTTCTTTTCTATTAAATTCTGGGTGTGATTTCATCTACTGTGTATGTTTTGAAAGAGCGTAATGATTTTACGTACTCTGCATTTGTTTAGATGACCTTCGTTCATTGTGAAACAAATAGAGCGATCTGTGCCGCAGTGAAGTAGATGAGCGATCTAAGGCGTCTCGCTGCGGAGCGCGCGGTACTCGCCGACGGGGTTTCGAGTCCTCCCTGGGGCATGTGTGTGTGTGTGTTAGTTTAACACAGGTTAGTTTAACTTAGTTTAAATAGTTTGTAAAGCTAGGACTAATAACCAACGCAGTTAAGTCCCATTGATTTACAAACATTTCGAGCGATCTGTAGCGACCAAAACTACTTTGGGTACGTCGAACAATGAGAACACAGTAGGTTGTAGCACGGACTGACAAATCTGGCGGCTCAGATGCTACGACAACTGTGTTCACATTTTGTAGCTCGTCGTATCACAGTACAGTTACAATGACATTAAAATTTATCTGTGTTTTACAGTTTTTCGTGGATTTTCTGTAAATCTCTCGATCGTTTTCACCATCTAATTACGAAATCTTACAAACTTTTTAACTTTGGAGTTTTTCTTGCTGGAATCTAAGAGGGTTTGTCTCTGTTTCAACGGCGTGAAAATGAGTTGTTTGAAAGGTAAACAAATATTTGATTTATTTATATTTTTTACGGTTTTTTATTTATATAATGTAGCGGTTAAAATTAACAGCTGCTCCAGTGTTGTAGCAAAAGTATTGACTGCGCCACTGTTGCGGGCTGTTATACGGTAAGACGAGGTGGGTACACTTTAACAGAAGGATCGTACAACTTTATAGTAACTCATAATTATGAACTTAAGTGAATACTCAAACGTTGAAGATGCATCAGAATTTGGAACTGTCATTATGTAAGTCTGGAGACAATGTGCCGGATGGCGTAGCACGTTGTCCTGAGACTCGATGCACCCACTGGATGAACACAGTGCACATGAGCCACAAATTGTCAGTTGCCAGTTGATTATTCTTTTCTTGCTTTACGTTATTTGTAGAAAGATTTTAAGAAACTACAGCTTAACTATCGTGAATAATATGTTAATTTTCAAGAGCAGATTTGAATGTTACTGGAGCCGCCAAGTAAATCTTGTTATTTCTCCTCTTTTACGTCTTTAGGCTGGGCAGATTGGACTTTTCTTGTACTGTAATAGTTGCATTTTTTTCATTCTTATAGTGACTAAACCCTTTGATTACACATCTGAGATATAGTCAAAGTATAGTCAAGGTGGCGAGTTAAGAACCGTTGTTGTTGTATCCTGTAGTATTGTATTCCACGCTCGTTTAAGAACACTCAAATGCCCACGAATACGATACACAACCTCATGAAAAGACGATAACACAGGAAACATATAAACAGAAAAATCAGTAAATTTCTTACATGTTTAGTAAACTCCATAACAATCTAAGACTACTGTAGTAGTGGTTTTCTTCAAGCTGTCTACAGATTTCGTCAGCTTCTGGTCGAGAAGTATGTGTCGGGAGTTGAACGAGTGTCTGTATTGCACTGGAAGAACAATTTGGATGCTGTGAAACGTTATTGTTCTTACTATTATTAACATAATGTTCTGGCACTCGATATACCGTAATTCCCCTTCGTGCTAGCCAAAATATTGACTCTGAGTCTGAATTACAATCAAAGAATTTTTAACATAACACATGAAACGTGTATGTTGCGTGTGTTGTCGTGGTGTAGACGTTTAGATGTGACTGTTTATTGCTCATTAAAAATGACATATCTGTGACAAATTAAAACAAAACACCTAACCTTGTACTCTAATTTGGATAACTTAAAAGTCGACCACTGTACGTAACAAGAGCCTTGTTTTATCTCTAAAATTAGTAAATGAGGCCCATGTGAACTGCTGCTTACTCCCTGCTATAAAGCCTTCCTCCCTGGCCCAAACTGAGAACTGACTCGTTTCAAATTACTTCAATAACAGGAAGTTAATACTATAGTGGTCAATAAAAATACCAGCTCACACGTTATTACACACAGACATTAATAAGCAAGCCACTACAATTGAAGTTATCAAAGAAAGGTGGCTAAGAAAACATTTATGTCTCAACGGAATTTAGTCATAAAAATTGCATCTGAACTAGTTCTCAGACTTCAGAAGAACAATATTAAATAAAAGAGGGAAGGTGCTCTGAAACTACAATTTATAGGCTACTTACAGATTATGCTGAACTTACACTTGTTTAGGGGAAGGTCGGGGAGTATCGGACGGCGTGTTTCTCGTACCTGCCACGTGACTCAGCACCAGTAATGGTCACAGAAGTGTTGACTGTCACGACAAAGGGGTCGTTACGCCATGTTGTACCGCTGCGAGTTTGTGTATTAAAGGGACGGCGCATTTTCTGTTTTGTGAGTGTGTTTTCGTGTACGAAGATCACTTTGGAGTGCTGTATCCAGCTTTAAAGTAAGTGTAATTCTGTTATAAGGTGGTTAGTAGCAATAGGGGGTATTTCATTATATGTTTATAGGCAGTTAATCTGTTTAGACTTATTACTAAGCACTAGACAGTCGAATTATTTTCCCATGTCGGTCGGGTTGTATCGGACATAAGCATTGAGGGTTGTATCGGACAAGTCACAGCCAACAAAAAGGAGGTTTTGATGGATTTGTTTCATTTTACAGGCGAAATGGGCAAAGTGAGGCATATGTGGAGTGAAGAAAATATGAAGATGGATGTCGAAAAAGTACGTATAATGAAAATGACAATTCGAGAAGCTAGCGAGCATTTTTCAGTCCCAAAAAGTACCCTTAAGATCTTTTTGGAGGGAAAGGAGATAGAACTGAAGCCAAAACTGGGAAACTCTAAGGATTTTGCTAAAACGTTCAGTGATGAGCGAAGTTCTGGCTTTAATTACATACAAAAAACAACTGGAAGTGAAGAAAGAACAACAGGAAAACAGAGAAAAAGCTTCTGAAGCTAAGAGGAAACTTAGAGAACCAAAACGTACGGAGAAAGAAGAAAAGAAAAAGGAACAAGCCTCAAAAAAGCCTGTATGCCTAGCTAAAACCAAACGTTTAACTAAGAGAAAAATGGGATGGTATAAAAGGAAGAATGCTTCTGCAACAGAAAGGGAAATATTCAGCGAATATGTAAGGAAAAAACTAACATTTGACGATAAAGACACTGGAAGTGATGGCGTGTGTTAAAGATGCTGTAAAATTGTTTGCTACGACTGTAAACTGGAAAAATTATTATTACTTGTATCATTTAGTGAATTTTTTTGCACCGAAAAATATTAAAATCACTCAATTGAATAAACATTTACCATCTGATATATATTAATAGAAATAAACAAGGGTTTTGATAGAAATATTTGCTTATTTTCTGTAATTTACATCTTGTCCGATACAAACCTCGAACATTTCTCCGTAGTTAAAAATCAGATAAATTTTAGAAGCCAACAGATAATAGTAATTATCTACCCTAACACTAGTTGCTAAGATGGTTGATTTATGACTTATGAGAGTATATTTCGGTGGCTATTATTTTCATATCAAGACATTACTCTAACCAAAATTTGAAAAAAAAAGAAAGCTTAACCGTCCGATACTACCCGACCTTCCCCTACTCAGATAGAAAACAAGCAAAATGGGGGAACCAATTTTTTAATACAATAAAAATGCATCTCTTACATGGATTAATGCGGACAGTGCACAGCCTAAATTATACATGATTTAACATTGCTGGGGTGGAAGGATTCACAAACAACACTCATTCTCTCTCACACACGCAATGCCACAGCAAAGCTCACCAAAATCAGTGAGCTGGGACGAGGCGGAAGCAGGTGCCGCTATCGTAGGCGAAATCCAGCAAGTCGGAGGTAGCACTAAACACAATGTACAAAAACACTTTGAATCAGGATCTGATCTGTCGTGCCTGTTTTGAGATGGTGCGTGTGTATAGCCAGGTTAAATTACATCTGAATTGGACCGCGAGCAAACACGCTAACGGCGACACACGGCTATGTTACATGATGGCACTCCACTGAAGGTGAAGTGGTTGAGAATCGGATTCATTATACAAAATCACGGTGGATTCTTAAGTTGCAGTCTGTTAGAAATCTATCTAGATACTGGTTTTTATATGAGAAGTGGCGTGAATTCAGGTGACAAGCAGCAAACCCTAGAAGTTGGAACTCGGACAAACGTGGTTCCGAAAACCGATAAAATTGAATAAATTCACTTTCCGAAAAGTAAAGAAAATTAACTACAGCATGCAACCCATAGAAATGCTTAGAATTATATAAGGAAGCGAATGAAATTCAGCTACACGCGATAGGGTGCGATTACAGAGAAGGATGACGTCCTGTCTCAGAAAAACCACAAAAATGAAATAAATACGAAGTCGGAAAACTATTAATAAGAATTACGGCATGCAACCCATAGAAATGGTTAGAATTACACGAAGAAGCGAAATAAATGCAGCTCCACGCGATAGGGAGCGCTTACAAAGACGGATGGAGTCCAGTCTAAAAAAAGTCGTACAAAGGGAATAATTACAAAGTCGGAAATATAAAATTAAGAATTACAGCATGCAACCCAGAGAAACGTTTAGAATTACATAAGGAAGCTATTGAAAGATGTTGTACAAGACTCATAGAGAATTACTGACAAAGACAGAGTTCGTACTACAAGTCGGAGAAGAAACAGCAACATTAAAATAGGCGGGGAGAGAAGATCGCGAAATATTAGTGGAAATCAGAAGGATACCCACATAGTGGAACAAACAAGAGTGGAAGCTGAAGGCTTTGTTCTATGAACCAACCACGTGGAAAACATGTCACTCACGAAAGGAAACGATGAGAAGATTTTTACGTGCACTGTACAAAAATTAACATATCAGCTATTAGAAATCGGGCCCCCCAAAGCTAGAAAGTACTTACACAGACTTCATACACCGCCACATGATCACAAAAGGTTTTAACATAACAGGCAGTTATCAAACTGCAACTATAATCATACATACTGCGTTTATCTATTCGAAATCACCGAACTGAAAAACGAGAACACATTTCCGCACACAATCGGAGAAAATATTCCAAAAAAAAAAAAAAAAAAAAAAAAAAAAAAGAGAGAGATTCTAAGTTCACGAATCTAAGTTAAACATGCTAGTCAATGAAACGGTACCATCTCCGAAAACAGGAGCAGAACGAACCTTTTCTCACCAGACGACAGCCCAGAATGATCAGACCGAGCGGCCACCGGACGCGGGAAACGACCGGAAGCTGGAAAATCCAAGAGACATCGGTGGTGGGGACGGACAGCGAGACTCGCGCTAAAGAAGACTCGCTGAGTGGACTATAACCAAAGGGTGTAGAAACCTCTTTGGTAGTATCAGCATCTATCGATACTGAGCCAGAGAGCGATGCAAAGCGAGCTACCACTCCCAACATTCAGACAGTCATAGATCGGGATGGTTCTCAAAACATCTGTCCAACAAACCGACGACCTGGGAGCTACCAACTGCCTTCCAAAATAAAACTATGTAATCAGCCAATGGCGCGCTTTCCCGCAACAGAAGGCACACTCCACCCTCAAATTGCTGGAGTACCCACGCTCGGTCACGTAGTCCAGCTAGATTCTTAGAAAATCTGCAGTAAAGTAACCAGCTGCCGCCATCAGGGCACCGCTGTACACAGCTCTCTGAGCCCCCGCCCCCTCCCTCCACCGTGTGAGACACACTCTGCTTCCCTTTCTCACCCAGACGGCTGGACCCAGCAATATAACAGATGTCGAAATTCTCGGCATTCCGCCAACTTAGCAGACGGGAGATAGCGAGTTCCCCAGAAGATGAAACGGCGTCACCGCCTCAGCGCCCGCCGCCTTCCGTTAAACCGAAGGCGCCTCACCCTTAGCAGGCGGACAGCCACAGCGCTTCTGCTGGCGGGCCAGACAGGTAACGAGCGAACGCGGCATACCAACACTGGCCGTCCTTTGAAGAAGAGAGCCGACTTTGTAGCTCGTACGTCGCCCCCGAGTAACTGAAACGTGGACGCCGTCCCTTCGGTTCACAGCCAAGTTTCGCCAGCAAGCCAGGCAGCAGAATAAATGAAATGCAGATTCTATACGAACTGCATTTATAAAATAAAGGTATTGTAATACATCTCAGTGGTTAAAGGACAGGCAGTAAGAAGACATAACAGCAATAAAATTAAATACTGACAGATAGATTGAGATACATTCAAGTATAAAACATGATGGTAATAGCAGAGAGAGGACACACACAAGAAGCCACCTGTACCACATTTTCCCTCGGACACCAGAGTGTGTGTTGTCTTTATCATACGTTATTTTAACTATTTTATAAGTCTAGGGTCTGATGGCCACTGTTGTTTGGTCCTGTAGCTTTACAAAAAATTTCTTTACTCTCTCTTAGACTTATCATATATGTTTCTGGTGCCACTGTAATTGATAAAGAATAATGCAATACAGAAAATATCCACTAGTGGAAATTCAAAAAAGAACACCATGAATTCGTCGAGCGAGCCATAAGAAGAAAATTTTATTTCCATATACTTGAGGATGTATACAACACACAATCAGACAGAGCGATACGTACTAGACTAGTCACCAGAACGTGCGGAAAGTCGACGCTAGTACCATGTATACCCCTCTTTCGCACCAATGCAAGCTGCAACTCTCCCATGGAGACGATTGTAGAGGTTTCGGAATGACCTGCCGTGAAATTCCCATCTGTTGCCTCAGTTGGGCCAGATTTCGTACCGGTCGTTTAGGATGTTTGTGCTTTCTTTAGTATAAGGTAGTTCATAATTATTTTGTAAGTTTATGGACTGATGACTTTGCCGTGAAGTCCCATAAGCTTCACAAACATTTGAACATTTTGTGACGCTTTATCCGGCCCAAATATGCTGAATGAGGGACAGGGTAGTTGACGAACGCCTCGAAGATCTCGTTGGGTGGTTCGGGATACATGTGAGCGTACACTGTGCTGTTGGAAAAGCTATCGCCTTTTTTGGTTCCTAAACGGTAGGAAGATGGGTTGAATGTTGATTTCAGTGTTCAATGTTCCCTGAACGAACACTAGAGAAGAACGGCTAGTGTAGGATACGGCTCCGCACACCACAATGCCGGGATTCCGTCCCTTGTTCCACTGACGTAAACACTCCAGATTTTCACGCTCGCCTGCAAGACGCCACACACCCATACGACCATAACTGGGACAGAGGCAGAAGCGGCCCTCATCACTGAAGACGACACGTCTCCTTTCGTCCGTCGATAGGTCCTGTCATGACACCACTGGAGTCGGGCTGAACGATGTAGGGGCGTGAGCGGAACACGCCCTAACGGCGAGCATGTTCATGCAGCGTGGTGTGCGGAGCCATGTCCTGCCCAGGCTGTTCAAATCAAATGTTCAAATGTTTGTATAGTCTATGGGACTTAACTACGGGGTCATCAGTCCCTAAACTCCCAAACTACTTATGAACTACTTACGAACTAGGACGGCACAAATATCCATGCCCGAGGGGGGATTCGAACCCCCGACCGTAGTGGCCGTGCAGACCGTGACTGAAGCACCTTAGTCCCCTCGGCCACAGCGGCCGGCCCTAAGCTGTTCCCCTCTGCTGATCGCCGAGGGAACACTGGACAGTGCATGGTACACTGAAACCCTCTTTCTACCTGTCTTACTACTGTTCATCTATCAACAAGCCGACACGCGTTTCCAACCGGACATTGCACGTCCACATCTGTCGTGTACCACTCAACCTGCTCTTCAAGGTGTGCAACAACCCTCGCCAGTACGATTCCCAGATCTGTCCCCCATTGAGCACGTTCGGAATTGGAAAAAATGTAATCTTGGCGCCGTCTGCACGACAGGTCCAACTGAGGCACCAGGTGGAATTTGCACGGCACGCTATACCGCAAGACTACATTCGGCAGCTCTACGCTAGTCTCCATAGACAACTAGCAGCTTGCATTGCTGTAGAAGGACGGTATACGCTACTAGCGTCAATATTGTGCACGCTCTGGTGACTGTATTCATCCGCATCTACATAGATACTCTACAAATCACATTTAAGGGGCTGGCAGAGGGTTCACTAACAACCTTCATAACCTTTCTCTACCTTCCCATTCTCTGTCAGTGCGCGGGAAGAAAGAACACCTAAATCGTTTCGTTTTCTATCTGATTCCTCTTATTTTATTGGGATCGTCATGTCTCCCTATGTAGGTAGGTGCTAGCAAAAGTATTTTCACCTTCAGAAGTAAAAGACTGTGATTGAAATTTCGTAAGTCGATCATGCAGCAACGAATAACGTCTTTCTTTTAATGACTTCCACCTCAAATCGTGTAACAATTCCGTGACGCTTTCTCCCCTGTAACGTGATAAAACAAAACGAGCTGCGCTTCTCTGAACCTTGTCAATGTCTTCCGTCAGACCCAACTGGTGAGGGTCCCACACTGGGCAACAGTACTCCAGAAGAGGACGCACAAGTGTGATGTACGCAGTCTCATTGGTGGGGCTGTTGCATCTTCGCAGCCCTCTGCCAATGAAAGGTAACCTTTGGTTCGCCTTTCCCATAATATGTTGAATGTTGTTCGTAATTGTAACTCCTAGGTATTTGGTATAATTTACAACTTTAAGGTTTGACTGACTTAGCGCGTAGTTGAAGTTCAGCGGATTTCTTTTAGTGGTCATGTGTATTAATTCAAACTTTTCTTTATTTATTGTAAATTGACACTTTTCGCACGATGCAGAAATTTTGTCTAAATTGCTTTTCAGCTGCTTTTGATCCTTCGTTGAATTCACTAACCTATAGACGATAGCGTCATCCGCTAACGGTCTAAGAAGGTATTCAGATTGTCTTCTAGATCGTTTATAAACACAAGGAAGAGTAGGGGACCTATAACGCATCCCTGTTTTACTCGATGAGTTACCGTCAATTACTACGAACTGTGTCCTTTCTGACAGGAAAACGTGAATCCAATCTCACAATTGAGGACGATATTCCATGAGCATGCAATTTTATTAGAAGCCGCTTGAGAGGTACAGTATCAAAAGCCTTCCGAAAATCCAGAAATATGGAATCGATTTGAGATCGCATGTGAATAAAAGGCAAGCTGTGTTTCGCAAAAGGGATACTTTCTGAATCCGTGTTGACTATTGCTTAGGTCGTTCTCTTCGAGATAGTTCATAATGTTCGAATAAACTATAAGTTCCAAAATCGTACTGCAAATCGACGTCAATGAGATAGGCCTGTAATTTTGGGGATCACTCCTATTGCTTTTCTTGAATAATGGGGAAACTTGGGCAACTTTCAAGTCTTTGGGTATGGATCTTTTTCTGAGCGGCTGTATATGATAGCTAAGCATGAAGCTATTGCCTCAGCATACTCTGAGAGGAATCTATTTGGTATACAATCTGGCCCTTAAATATTTGTTTTTGTTTAGTGACTTAAGTTCTTTTACTACTCCAGGAAGATCTAAATTTCGCATGCTGGCAGCTGTTCTTGGATTGAATTATGGAGTGTTCACTTCGTCTTCTTTGGTGAACGAACTTCGGAAAGTTGTGTTTAGCAATTCTACTTTACCAGTACTGTCATTGGTAGTATTAGTCACGTGCGTATGGCTGTATCTCTGCGTGATCGTCTGTTGTATACATCCTAAACAATATGTCATTAAAATCTCCCTCTGCTGGCTCGACAAATTAATGGTGTTCTTTTTCTCGTTTCCCAGGAGTGTATTTTTCAGCATGCTCTAGTAACAACAACCGGATTATTACAGACGGCCTATTTAGGAAACGGAGAAGCTCCTAGAGCAGACGTGGATGGCGGAGAGGCGTCAATACGGCGGAGAAAGCTGCAGGCTGGGCAGAGGGGCTGGGGCGATAATCAGGCCAGCGATTCAGCCGAGGCCGCGCAGCCAATTACCAGGGGGTGGGGGGGTGGCCGCGGTGCGATTCAGCGGGGGTGGGGGCGCAGGGCAGGCCAGGGGCGGCGACTGCGGCTGCGGCTGAGGGGCTGAGGGGTAGGCCGATGCCAGGGGGCAGCGGGGGCTGCGGGGGCTGCGGGGGCAGCAGCCAGGCACCGCGACTGCAGCACAGGGGCGCAGGCTGGGACGTAGGCCGCAGGCCCGAGGCTGCATGTCAGGTGGCGTTAATACGGAGAGGGACCATTAACATACATAATGCATACCGTAGTTCATTACAATCAAGAAATTAATTCAAAAAAACTCACAAAATTGTCGTTTTGGGCCTTCACTGCGAATCTTTTCGATCTGCACCATCCTACAGTAAAATGCGTTTGAAAAAAAAATGACAATAACATCACAGGATCATATAAAATCAACTGGCTTACAGATATAATAGCTTCAAATGTCAAAACAAGGCCGGCCGCGGTGGCCGCGGGGACTGAGGCGCTGTAGTCACGGTCTGCACGGCCACTACGGTCGGGGGTTCGAATCCCCCCTTGGGGATGGATATTTGTGCCGTCCTAGTTCGTAAGTAGTTCATAAGTAGTTTGTAAATTTAGGGACTGATGACCCCGTAGTTAAGTCCCATAGACTATACAAACATTTGAACAAACATTCAAAACAAGGATATCAACACATTGTTTACATGTCTTTCTTGCCGCTGTTGTAAGTGTACTGGAAGTTTGCCGACTGCTGGTACCACACAGTGTAGAAACATGGAACTAAAACACGTTGCGCACGTTACCACAGTCCATTCACGATTATGTGACATAGGCCCGAATCTCCTAGCGTGAATCACAAAGAAATTAAGCGAGCAAAAGAACCGCACAACTGTGCGTGTATGGCCTGAAAGGGTTAAGGGCACACGTAGGTCAAAGTGCATACTGACATTAAAAATTTGATATCTCTTACAACGTTTTAGTTAAAAATTTAAAACTTGACACTGTTGTGTAGTATGTAATGCAAAATATTCTGTTCAATTTTTGTTTGGGCATGTTCTGAAATTCCATATAAGAATTTGAATTTTTAATTACTGGTGCATATATGATGTACCTTTTCTCATAAACTATTCAAGCATTAATACTGACCATGTCCATAATCTTCATTCTCTTACGCCACGGCGAAGTGGCCGAGCGCATTAATGCGCTATGCTGCGATGTGCGAGGCCCATCCCCGTCAGTGTTTCGAATTCTCCCTCGGGCATGGATGTGTATGCTGTCTTTAGTATAGGTTTGTGTATGCTTTTTTTTAAGTTTAGGGAATGATGACCTCGCAGTTAAGTCCCATAAGATTAACAAACATTTAACATTCTCTTACTTGTCCCCTTGAAGCTTTCTGTTTCGCTGTCTCAAGCCACGCTTCATCCAAGCTTCTGAATATCTTCAGTGTGAATGCAATTGGATGGAAGCTTAATCTCGGCAAGCACTTAATCCCACCTACATTTCCTCTGTTAAACACTAAACAGGCAGCACGTGCAGCTATCTTCACAACTTCTGAGGACACGAACACTGCTTTGGGACAACGCATACATATAAGGTGATTGTAACTCTCATTTGTATTTTGTCCTTTTCCATACACATTTCATCACAAGTTCAGGGATGGCTATATATCTGAAAGTTGGCTGTATAACATTTAAAACAGCAAGTGCCTAACCATGCTTATGGATATATGGCTTTCCACTGGCATTTGCTTGAAAATATTTGCACCAGGATATGTCGCAGAGTGGATGTTGGGGTGTCTCATCTGTGGAAAGTTTGTGGAATAATATTGCCCACACTGCTTGCTGCATTGCTTTCACACCGTGTACATTATACCTGATGGCTTTCCCATAATATATTTATAGTTTGTTAAGTTCTTTGTCTCTCAATCTGTTAAAATCTCCCAGTGACTTTCCATGTTCTAATGTTTTGCCCTTCATTTCTTTCTTCAGTGTGGTATAATATTTTTCACTGCCTTCTAAATACGTCAGCTGTTCGTTTCGATTTTATGACCGAAAAATTAACACAAAAATATACATAGTATAAACAAGGAGTGGGGAACAGCACAGATAAAGTGCAGACGGTTGAAGAAATGTCGTTCTTCAAAATATTTCTAAGCATAAGTCGATATCAAGACTTTGAGATGTCATTCTTAAAACATCAACCTAATAAATCCCGTAATGAAATAAAATTCGCATTTTTTCGCTATTTTGCCCAATGTCTGCCCTTAACTGTTTTCCGGTGTAAATTACGAGGTCTGGAACGTAAAAAGCTGCAGCACTGGTGTGCAGATACTATGCAATGGAATCTACTGTTTTCGCTGGCAGAACACATGTTGAAATATCTGCCTGCCTCCGAGCAAATGGACTCGCACGTCCCACGTTACCGGCGTGCCCAAAGTCGAAGGAAACACAGACACTTGTGAGCGAACGAAACAGGAACAACGGAGTTGTACGAGGCAAAACTGAAACTACACTCCGACGAATGGCGTCATTATGGTTGCGTCACAGCCCCAGTATGCTGAAAGTTTTGGTGGTTCTCATGTACGACTGTAATGGTGTTATCCTAACGCATTACCTTCCTCCACGGTAGAGCGTCAGTGCATAGTATTACCGTTCGATTTTGGAGCATCTCCTGCGACCTGCTTTGCAAAAGAAGCGGCAACACTTTTTTGCACGACAATGAGGGGACGTATAGAGCGCAAGCTGTGACTGTTCGGTCGATGGGAATGGGTAGTACTGTACCATCCACCATACACCACGGACTTAAGCCCTAGTCACTTTGATTTGATTCTGAAGATGGAAACAACCACTTCGTGGAATTCGCTTCAGAACTGTTCCAGAGGTTGATAGGCAGTAGGCCGCTCCAGTCGCACCATCCGCTCTGATAACGGTCTACTACGCGTTCCTCATCGCTGTCAACGGGTTGTATACAACGCTGGTGACTGCGTTGAAGGACAGTAACAGGTGCAAATCGGTTGTGAATAAATAGTTGAAATAGTTGCCAGTATTTGAGTTCCAACCCTCGTATTAAAGATGTGTGAACACAGTAATTTGACAACTTCAGTGGTGGTGACAGAATTTATCGGTACGTTTTTAAACACGAATAAAATAAGTATTGCATCACCACGATTCTAGAGGTTCATATCCCTTTAAATCACAATGGAATAAATATACGTAGGAACAACATTTCAATTCTCATTATTGCACATGAAAAAAATATTGACAATAACGTAGGTATTCTGAAATTGTATTCCAAATTCTGGAATGCACCAGTACCCTTAATACCCGATAATACGTCCTCGTGTAGTGATGAATGCCTGTGTTCGTTAAAACCTGATTGTCCACGATATTATCAAGAGAATGTTGGTCAAGATTGTACCACTCTTGCTTGGGGATTCGGCGTGGATCTCTCAGAATGGTCGATGGGTCAACTCGTTCGTAAACAGCCGTCTATGGCATGCTCGACATGAGCCATGTGAAGAGTACATGCTGGCCATACTAATTTCGCGATGTCGTTATCAAGAACGGACGCATTCGCAAAACGTCGACAAAGAGCGCGAGCATTTTCGCCCATTAAGACGGCACCATTAACGAAATGCTGTCGGTAAAGTAGAACTATACGTCTGAGGAGGTTAACCTTGTACCGCATAGTCGTTTGCTGCCAATCCTGACGAGTCCATTCAGCAAGCAGTCGGTCCCATCTGTATCGCGCTGCATTCTGTCTAGGCGTATATGCTGGACTTCGCCATGGACGTCGGGAGTGAAATTATTTGTCACGCTGCCAATTACTTTTAGTCTGAGCCCAAACACTACGTCCTGCATTATTCGCCACGGCAGAATAGCCGTGTGCACTAAGACGCCGTACTTCTGTGCACGCAGCCGTTCGCCGTCGAATGTTCGAGTCCTCCCTCGGGTATGGGTTATTTTAAGTTGGTGTAACTACACTACTGGCCATGAAATTGCTACACCAAGAAGAAATGCAGATGATAAATGGGTAATCATTCCACAAATATTTTACTCTAGAACACATATGATTACTGATAGAGCTGAAGCATTGAATTAAAATTTGTGGTGCGGCCGGGAATCGAACCCGGACCTCCATGCTTACTAGGCAGACGTCTTAACCGTTAGACTACCACACCACTAACGATTACATATGATTACATTCTCACGCAATTTGGGTGCATGGATCCTGAGATATCAGTACCCGGAACAACCACCTCTGGTCGTAATGACGGCCGTTATATGCCTGCGCATTGAGTCAAACAGAACTTGGATTGCGTGTACAGGTACAGATGCCATGCAGCTTCAACACTATATAACATTTCATCTAGACTGGCGTATTGTGACGAGTCAGTTGCTCGGTCAGCAATGACCAGACGTTTTCAGTTGGTGAGAGATCTGGAGAATGTACTGCCCAGGGCAACAGTCGAACAGTTTCCGTATCCAGAAAGACTCGTACAGGACCTGCAACGTGTGTTCGTGCATTATCCTGCTGAAATGTAGGGTTTCGAAGAGATCGAATGAAGGCTAGAGCCACGGATCGTAACACATCTCAAATGTAACAGCCACTGTTCTACATCTACATCTACATCTACATACATACTCCGCAATTCGCCGTAAGGTGCGTGGTGGAGGGTACACTGTACCACTACTAGGCATTTCCTTTCCTATTCCACTCCCAAATTGAACGAGGAAAAAAAGAATGCCTATATGGCTCCGTACGAGCCCCAATTTCCCTTATCTTGTCTTTGTGATCTATACGCGAAACGTAAGTAGGCGGCAGCTAGATCGTACTACACTCAGCTTCAAATTCCGGCCCTCTAAATTTACTTAACAGAAATTCACGAAAAGAACGTCGTCTTTCTTCCAGCGATCCCCAATTGAGTTGCCGGAGCATTTCCGTGACACTCGCGCCTTGGTCGAACCTACCGGTAACAAATCTAGCTGCTGTCTCTGAACCGCCTCTACGTCTTCCTTTAAACTGATCTGCTGCGGGTCCCAAACACTTGAGCAATACTCAAGACGTGGTCGTACAAGCGATTTATACGCGGTCTCATTTACAGGTGAAGTACATCTTCCCAAATTCTCCCAATAAACCGAAGTCGGCTGTCCGCCATACTCACAACTGTCCTTACATGCTCGTTCCATTTCATATCGCTCTGCAATGTTACGCCTAGATATTTGAACGACGCGACAGCATCAAGAAGCTCACTACTAATGCTGTATTCGAACATTATGGGATTGTTTTTTCTACTCATGCGCATCATCTCACATTTTTCTACATTGAGAGCTAGCTGCCAATCTTCGCACCAACTAGAAATTTTGTCTAAGTCATCCTGTATGCTATTAAAGTCAGTTACAGACGACACCCTCCCATACATCACAGCATCATCAGCAAACAGCCGCAAATTACAACTTACTCTGTCCATCAGATCATTTCTATAGATAGAAAATAATAGCAGTCCTATCACACTCCCCTGGGGCACGCCTGACGATACACTCGTCTGTGATGAACACTCGCCATCGAGAACAACGTACTGGGTTCTAATACTTAGGAAGTCTTCCAGCCAGTCACAAATGTGTGAACCTATTCCATAAGCTCGTATCTTCGTTAGCCGTTTGCAGTGTGGCACCGCGTCGAACGCCTTTTTGGAGTCGAGAAAAACACAATCCGCCTGTTGCACTTCGTCCATGGCTCGCGCCGGCCGCGGTGGCCGAGGGGACTGAGGCGCTTCAGTCACGGTCTGCACGACCGCTGCGGTCGGGGGTTCTAATTCCCCCTCGGGCATGGATATTTGTGCCGTCCTAGTTCTTAAGTAGTTCATAAGTAGTTTGTAAGTTTAGGGACTGATGACCCCGTAGTTAAGTCCCATAAGCTTTACAAACATTTGAACACTTTTTTCCATGGCTCGCAAGATGTCATGTGAGAAAAGGGCAAGCTGAGTTTCACATGAACGATGTTTCCTAAACCCGTGCTAATTCATGGAAAGAAGCTTTTCTGTTTCAAGGAAATTTACTATATTCGAACTGAGAATATGCATCAAAATTCTATATGAAACTGATGTCAACGATATTGGCCTGTAATTGTATGGGTCAGTTCTCTTTCCTTTCTTATACACGGGAGTCACCTGTGCTTTTTTCCAATCACTAGGAACTTTGCGCTGAATTGAAGATTCGCTGTAAATGCAAGCTAAGTAGGGGGCCAACGCCGCAGAATCTTTGTAAAACCGAACTGGTATTCCATCCGGACCAGCAGACTTTTTCGTATTTAGCTCTCTCAGCTGCATCTCTACACCGGAAATACCTATTGCTATGTCCCCCATTTCGGAATTAGTACGTTGATCAAATGATGGTACTTTTGTGCGGTCCTCCTGCGTGAAAGATTTATTAAAGGTTAAAATTAGAACTTCAGCTTTGCTTTCCTCTATTACTGTCCCGGAATGATCAACGAGTGACTGGACAGTGGGCTTTGACCCGCTTATTGATTTTACATAGGACCAGAATTTTTTCGGGTTCTCGGAAAGATCTTTTGCTAAGGTATGACTGTGATAATTATTGTATGCTTCGCGCATCTATCTTTTTATAGACGCGTGTTCTTTATTGAATCGAGAGTGCAACAGCCTTTGCTTTCTCTGCAGCTTTCTAACATTATTATTATACCACGGTGGACCTTTTCCATCCTTAATCGTCTTTACTGGCACGTATTTCTCTAACCCTTTATTAACAATGCACTTAAATTTAGTCCACAATTCCTCTAGTCCCGGAATTAAACGATGCCCATTCATTTTCTAAGTGCGATCGTAACATTTCCTTATCGGCTCTTCCCAAGGAAAACACGCTCCTAGCCTTCTTGATTGGTTTATGAACTTTGGTCACCATCGACGCCGGGTGATACGCAAGTATGGCGATGACGAATACACGCTTAAAAGAGAGAGAGAGAGAAAGGTTAAAAATTTCGTTAAGCTTAAGGGACTTAACTACTGGGTCATTAGTCCCTAAACTTACAAACTATTTCCGGCCGCGGTGGCCGAGGAGACTGAGGCGCTCCAGTCACGGTCTGCACGGCCACTACTGTCGGGGGTTCGAATCCCCCCTCGGGCATGGATATTTGTGCCGTCCTAGTTCGTAAGTAGTTTGTAAGTTTAGGGTTGATGACCCCGTAGTTAAGTCCCATAGACCATGCAAACATTTGAACATTTTTAAACTACTTTTGAAACTACTTGTGAACTAACTTGTAATAAATACAGCACAAACATCCAGGCCTGAGGGAGGATTTGAACCGGCCTCGCGCATCGCAGCATAGTGCCTCATTGCGCTTGGCCACTCCGCCTCGGCAATACACGCTTCTAATGTGCGTTCAGCGCGATGTCGCCAATCACAGATGCGACCATCATGATGTTGTGAACAGAACCTGGATTCATCCAAAAAATGATGTTTTGCCATTGGTGCACCCAGGTTCGTCGTTGCGTACACCATCACAGGCGCTCCTGTCTTCGATGCAACGTGAAGGGTAACCGCAGTCATGGTCTCCGAGCTGATAGTCCATACTGCAGCAAACGTCGTCGAACTGTTCGTGGAGATGGTTATTGCCTTGCAAACGTCCCTATCTGTTGACTCAGTGATCGAGACGTTGCTGCACGATCCGTTACAGCCATGCGGATAGGATGGCAGTCATCTCGACTGCTAGGGATACGAGGCCGTTGGGATCCAGAACGGCGTTCCGTATTGCCCTCCTGAACCCATCGATTCCATAATCTGATAACAGTCTATGGATCGCGACCAACGCGAGCAGCAATGTTGCGTTACGATAAACCGCAATCGCGATAGGCTACAATCCAACCTTTACCAAATTCGGAAACGTGATGGTATGCATTTTTCCTCCTTAGACGTGGCATCACAAGAACGTTTCACCGCCGATCAACTGCTGTTTGTGTATGTGAAATCGGTTGGAAACTTTCCTCAAGTCAACGCATTGTGTCACCACCGGCGCCAACCTTGTGTGAATGCTCTGACGAGCTAATCATTTGCATATCACAGCATCTTCGTCCTGTCGGTCAAATTTCGCGTTTGTGGCACGTCATCTTCGTAGTGTACCAATTTTAATAGCTAGGAGTGTAGTTTGTAAGCCAGGGACTGATGACCAACGTAGTTAAGTCCCTGAGATTTAGAAACATTCCAACATTTTGAAAGCATTACTCAGGATGTTGACCCTCAGGTGCCCTCCGAGGCGAAATCTATCCTCAGCCGCTGTGGTAGCCTTTCTCAGATTAGAGTGAGCCACGCCATCGGCACTTCCCACATCTGTGTGACTCCACGTCCGAACAACGCCGCTTTGGTTCGCTCCGAGACGACTGGAAACCTCCGCTGATGAAAAACCCTGCTGACACAAAGTAACGATGTGGACACGATCAAACTTCGCAGCTGACCTTCTGGCAACGGCAGAACTACAGTCCACCCAACCAGTGTCCTTCCTTCCTGGCGTTCTGACCGAAACTGATCGTCCGTCTTATCGACTTCGTCGCATTGCCACTGTTCATGCTTGGTTGTTTACATCATTGTGCGGGTTTAGTGACATCTGTGGAGAATCTAAATAACTGAGTTCTTGATGCAGTAAATACATTCAGCGTTACTGTTAAGGATATCTTGGAACAAAGTGATGCAAAACTTATTTCGTTGTGGATATTTTCATTTGCCACCAAGTCTTGTGATTGATTATTGAATTCCAAAATGATAGAATATTAATAACACATTTTAATGCATCCTATTCGGCAATTTTGTTGAAAAAGCGAAAATTATGCAATAACACACCGGAAAATGCCTTCCGTTTTATTAATATTTCTCCAAGAAATGTTTAAGGTGAACAAAGATTTCTTATTTAAAAACAAATCCAGAAATAGACGGAAAGTAATGATGAGACGCGTGTAGCTTTGAGCAAAATTGTTAGTCTTTGGTTTGCCGGACTAGAAAATAAAATGAAAACTGTAAAATCACATTGCTACACAGCGGATTTGTATTCTGTTGTCTGTTTCTATTATAATAGTGATTTCAATGTGTATTTCTTTTTACTTTAACGAATATGTTAACAGTTATAATTGAAGTTTATCTCTAGATTAAGACAATATATTTTCGTTGTCCTGGTCTAAAAGAGGTTACGAGACACTGGTCCACAACACCGGGAATCGTGCTGCTTAAGTATATTGAAAGGTCAAAGAAATTTTCTGGATGTGAGTCCGCATGGACAATCCTTAAAAATGTCAGACATTTCGACCACAGTTGAAAATGTTTGGCATTCACCCATTGGAATGCTACTTGCAATAGTGGCGGAAACGCAGGGCAGTTTTAAAGATTCAGAATGAGGTTTCCCACCGTAATGTATTTTATTGACTGCGATACCTTCCGTGAAATCCTACGCTTATAACACTAAACTATGTGTATCAAGGACCAGATTGGGATTTCCTGACTGCTCAACGCCAGCGACCGCGCTGGAATCAGCTTGATTTCGTTTGGTTTGCTTGTGGCAGAGATACTACGCTGCCTGGCACAATTTCTGTTGGCAATGAGACAAAGTGCTGAACGATTCTACTGCCGCCAACCTACATTTCGCGTAAAGACCTCAAGAATAAGATCAGAGACATTAGGACTCGTATGGATGCTTACAAGTATTCCTTTTTCCCTCGTTCTCTATGGGAGCGGAACAGGAAAGCTAGTAACTGGCACTGAGCACCCTCCGCCACGCACGTTTGGCTGGATTGCAGAGTATGTGTGTACATGCAGATGTACTGTATGTTTGCATAAAAAATACACTTTCTAATATTACGACTGTTGGCTAAAAATACGATCCCCTGAGTACCAACCCATTCTGTGAAAACCGCACATCAATCGCACTTTCCGTTTCAGTGGTTTTGTTAGGTGATTCACCCTGTATATGTCATTTCTCAAAGGTAGGGATCCGAAGGATATGAACAGAGAGATTAAGAGATTGATGCAGAGATGGTGGGAGATGTGATAGATCATGACGGGGGAAGGTTAAGATTGACAGAGATACGGGGAGTTCAGGACTAGGGGGGAGGCGATGAAGAGGTGAGATAAAGATATCAAAGAGAAGGAGGGACATAGAAAGGGCAAGAAGAAACTGATAGATGAGAGGAGTAGGTTACATGGAAAGGAGGAGATGGAGTGAAGGAAATATCAAAGAAATGCAAAATTTACAAAGATGAGGATACGGAAAATGGGATGAATCAAGTGTAGATGGATTAACGTAAGACTAAAACAAATAAATACAAGAATTTAATGACAAGAAAGTCATTTACCACCAAACGTTACGATGAATACATTAAAAAAAAAAACAAATAAACAATGAAGACCGATTCCAATCCATTATAAGTAACTCATATGAGTAATCAATCTTTGTTATAATAGAAACAGCTTACTGATTTGGAATTAGATTTCTTCTATTCAGTAAATTCACAATCGTACTGAAATTGTTTTGTTTCAAATAAATTTCAGGAAAAATTTGGTTGGATGAATCTCTTCTTGATGCCATGACTAACTTAATGACACATGACGTACAAGCTAAACTACTGGAGATCTAAGCACGCTACGAAATAATGTAATTAATAATTTTAACTGACCATAGCTTTCATTTTATTCATTAATCAATTGCACCTGTGTGAAGTCAGAATGCGTCGCTTGTTTATAATGGAAATAAAGATCGCCATTGTTGCTGATGAATTGTAATTTTACCTTTAGTACAGAGTTTGAGTTGCTATAGTTCAGTCTTTCAGGAGGCAGTGGAACCATAAAAATCATTTAAAAAATTTGGAGTTTCCAGCTACATATATACTTGAAAACAATGTGTTTCAAACTAAACACAGATCAATATGCATTTTATACTCAGTATTGATATTAAGTAATGACTGTATTTTTACTGCCTTCTACCTTAGAAATATTAATAGTTTGGATGAAATAATTAATGCCATTTCACTTATGGAAAATTGGAATTAACAGTTACATGAGATGAAGAGATAAAAGAGAAGCAGGGGCATTGGGAGGGCAAGAGGAAACTGATAGATGAGAGAAGTAGATTCAAGGGGAAGGAGGAGATGTAGTGAACGTAATATCGAAGAAATGCACTATTTACGAAGATGAGGATACGGAAAATGAGAGGAATCAAGTGTTGATGGACTAACAGAAGGCTAAAACAAATAAATACAAGAATGTAATGAGAAGAAAGTCATTTACCACGAAAAGTTGCGATGAATACTCACAACAGTTTCAGTGTTTTGAGATGCTATCGCATCTACAGTACAGAGTGCAAATTATTGAATGTGCTGGATCACCAATTTGCCTTCTTCACTGATAACACAAAGAAACTGAAAATTTTCTTCCAGTAATAAGTTTACTGCAAAACATTCCTAGTTAAGTAACTCCGAGCTAGGGCCTTTTATACATTGTTCAAGATCCTTATTTTAATAATATCGGACAGAGACTAAAGTATCACTCTCACTTCGACGACGCTATTCGGGGAATTTATAAAGAATCACAGTAGCCCCTGAAAAGTCTGATTTTGGGCCCCTCTTTACTTTTTTCAAGAACATAATTTTGATTACTCATTCTACAGTTGTAATTATATACTGGTGGTGGTTAGTCCAGCAAGAAGTATGCGAACTATCCATGATAGAATTTTGCATGTTAAAAAATTATGTATAGATGATAGAGAGCCTTCCAAAAGTCAAAAGTGTCAAGTGGAGATATATGAAGAACCAACTGAACTCCATCGAAAAAGACTTCAGAGGTAACACAAATAAGATGTAAACAAGACGGTTACAGAAAATATACGTAAGAATAGTCCATAAAACATATTCTTGCGGAAACAATATGCAAGGTTTGCACTGCTAACCAACAGCCAGAGGCAATTATCAGAGCTCCTCAAATGTTCAGCATCACCACCAAAATCTCATTAAAAGACTCCTACGTACACAAATCATGGATCTCAAGCTACCATTAATTATGAAATCATCACACACAACCTCTGGAGAAAATGAAATAATTTTTAAGTTAGAGAATTCCCCCCCGAGGCCCAACAAGAAGTCTCCTGAGCCGCGACAAGGTAGCAGTATGCAGAACACGACAGGGAATGGTAACATCAATGTAGTAGTAGTAAACTGCAGGAGCGTCTATAGAAAGGTCACAGAAAGTTCTCTCATTAATAAACGGTCACAATACCCACAGAGTAATAGGGACGAAAAGTTGGCTGAAACCACATGTAAACAGTAATGAGACTCTAAACTTAGATTGGAATGTATACCCCATAGATAGGCTGGACAGTGAAGCGATAAAAAGAGCACTAATATCGAAGGAAATTGACCAGATTTGAAATGTGAAATAATTTTGGTGAAGGTCAGGGTTAAAGCAGGCTCGAATATGGTATGGCCTACTGCCTCAGCAGCTGTTGTGGCAGAACACCTGAAGGAAAATATTTCGAATAGATTTCCCGATCATGTTACAGTTTTGGGAGGAGATTTTAATTTACCGGACATAGACTGGGAGACTCCAACATTTATGACGGGTGGCAGGAACAAAGAATCTAGTGAAATTGTTTTTAGTACATTATGTGAAAACTACCTTAAGCAGTTAAACAGAGAACCGACTCGTGGCGACAACATATTAGACCTTCTGGTGACGAACAGACCCGAAATATTAACAAATGTAGGAAGATTTTTCTGGTCGTAAAAAGTGGCAGAAAGCAGATTTCAGAGTACTTGACGGCTCAAGTGTTGATGAAAAAGTTTAAACCCATCGCACAACATGCATTAGATGGATATGTACCACGGAAGATCGTAAGAGGTGGAAAGGAGCCACCGTGGTACAACAACCGAATTAGAAAACTGTTACTGAAGCAAAGGGAACTTCACTGGAAACGTAAACATAGCCAAAGCCTTGTAGACAAACAAACATTACCCGAAGCGAAATGTAACGTGAGGAATGCTATGCGAGAGGCGTTCAACGAATTAGAAAGTAAAGTTCTTTGTACTGACGTGGCTCAAAATCCTAAGAAATTTTGGTCTTATGTCAGAGCGGTAGGTGGGTCAAAAGAAAATGTCCAGACACTCTGTGACGAAAACGGTACTGAAACAGAGGATGACACTCCAAAGGCTGAATTACTACATGTCTTTTTCCAAAGCTGTTTCACAGAGGAAGATTGCACTGTAGTTCCTTCCCTAGATTGCCGCACACATTACAAAATGACAGATATCGAAATAATTGACAGAGGGATAGAAAACAATTAAAATCGCTCAAAAGGAAAGGCAGCAGGACCTGATGGGATACCAGTTCGTTTTTACACAGAATACGCGAAGGAACTTGTCACCCATCTTGCAGTGGTGTACCGTAGGTCTCTAGAAGAGCGTAGCGTTCCAAAAGACTGGAAAATGGTGTAGGTCATCCACGTTTTCAAGAAGGGACGTCGAACAGATGTACTGAACTATAGGCCTATATCTCTAACGTCAGTTGAAGAATTTTGGAAGATGTATTATGTTTGAGTATAATGACTTTTCTGCATACTACTGCTCTGTAGGAATCAGTATGGGATTCAAGGCGATAGTGTGAAACACAGCTCGCGCTATTCGTCCACGAGACACAGAGGGCCATAGACACGGGTTCTCAGGTAGATGGTGTGTTTCTTGACTTCCGCAAGGCGTTTGATACAGTACCCCACAGTCGTTTAATGAACAAACTAAGAGCATATGGTCTATCAGACCAATTGTGTGATTGCACTGAGGAGTTCCTAGATAACAGAAGGCTTTTTGAGGATGATGCTATAGTATATAGAGAGGTTGTAACAATGGAAAATTGCAGGAGGATATGCATCGAATTGGGTGCAGAGGATGGCAATTGAATCTCAATGTAGACAAGTGTAATGTGCTACAAATACAAAGAAAGAAAGATCCCTTACCATTTAGCAGGTCAGCAACTAGAAGCAGTTAGTTCCATACATTGTCTGGGAGTATGCATTACGAGTGATTTAAAATGGAACGACTATATAAAATCAGTCGTCGGTAAGACAGATGCCAGATTTAGATTCATTGAAAGAATCTTAAGGAAGTGCAGTCAGAAAACAAAGCAAGTAGCTTACAGTACACTTGTTTGCCCATTGCTTGAATCCCAGTGTGGGATCTGTACCAGGCGGGGTTGATAGAGGAAGTAGAGAAGATACAACGGAGAGCAGGATCAAACGTTAAGGAGATGATCGATAAACTCCAGTGGAAGACTCTGCAGGAGGGACACTTTGTCGAAGTTTCGAGAACATACCTTTACTTAGGAGTCTAGCAGTATATTGCCCCTCATACGTATATTTCGCGAAGAGATCATGAAGATAAAATCAGAGAGATGAGAGCCTACACAGAGGCACACCGACAATCTTCTTTCCACGAACAATACGTGACTGGAATAGGATGGAGAACCGATAGTCGTACTGAAGGTACCCTCCGCCATACACCATCGGGTGGCTTGCCGAGTATGGATGTAGATGTAAATTGCTTAACTGTCTGGACCTCGACCACTTGAGGACGTCATAGAAATTTTCATAGAGATCTGACAAACGGAATCATATAAAGTTCGTTTAATAGTCCTGTAAAATGAACGTTGATGAACTGTGAACTACAGTTACCTTACTGTACTTCGAAATAGTCACGTCCCATAACTTGTCACCCGTCAGTTTTGTGATATATCTCCTGGGAACTTTTACACAAAGTCCTCCTGTTGGTCGGTGCTCAAAACTCCCCTCAGTCTTAGTAGAATGTCAGGAATATCAGCAAATATCTTCCCTTTCAAAGCGAGTTTGAGTTTGAATCTGGTAGACTGATCCGGCGAGTGGAGCAGATGTTCAAGATGCACGACAACGCTAACACACATACAGCCAATAACGTTAAAAATGAGTGGCGGAAGGTCAGGGACCCAAGAATCCCTGCCACCACAATGTTGTTATGTATATCTTAGACGGTGTACGGAGACAAGTGCATTACAATAAGCACAGCACAGTTCAACAAAGCGAACTTTGCACGTGTTGTGTTATTTAAAGCCGCTTTCCTTGAAAGCCGACAGTCCCTTATTTAACAACACCCTGAGAGCAAAACTACCTGTTTTGTTGCCATATTTCCAGTACCAGAATACCAGGGCGCTCACATTCATCTCCCCTGACCGTCAGTCGCCATTCGGAGCCATTTGATTGATAAATTGTTTGACCATGAATTACAATGTGGCCCCTAACTGTCCACTAATTAAATGATTTTATTACGCAACGGATAACGCTAGTCCCGAATCGTGGCTACTGGATTCGATTAAGTCGGGATCGTCGTACTTCCTGTTTAAATTGCCACCACATATCCATTTCCACCCTCATCCTTTTGATTGACTGATTACACTGGTAGCAGGGCAATAAGGAATGGGCAGAGATAAGAAATGAGTAAGAAGACTGGGGGTGGGGGGTGGAATTAACATTGAACAACTCTATTTATTACTTCTTAAAAACTGACAAAATAAAGTAAAAGGATGAACAGAATGGTTCGTTGTCTTGCCATCTGGCTAGGTATGAAATTAGATGTTACTGGTCTCACTAATCTATGTCATTTAGTGCGTGGAACGTCCTATATTGGTCGAACGGGGTACAAGCGAATAGTTTCTCCAGTCAAGCATCACTCATACACCCACGTCGCACGTAGGATTCTCTGGAAAAGGAGTACTGCGCGCTCTACTGATGTTTGCATTGCAAGACATTAAAAACAATGTGCCTATCGAGAGAAACAGCACAGAATTTCTCTATCACTGCCAAGAAACTGAATCCAAGTACCGTAACTTCCAGTGATATCCTGATAACACCGCAAGTAAAATTATCGATAAAACGTAGCATAAGACAGAAAAACCACTGACCGTTAAGAATAATTAAGTTAAACACAGTACAATACTACAAGATAGGCGAAGTGAGATGTAGCCAAGCCACGAGGCACTACATCATCATTCATGACCTCTTGCAATGAAAACCGACAAACTAATGATAATCTCGGGACAAAATTTGGCTCATCGGTATAGAAACTTAATTTTGTTACACTGAGAGTGATTACAGGGGATAGTTTCCTTACTAAGCACGGAAAGATAGAAAACGTTTAATGACGGTAACCCTCGGCAATCATGTAAAGCCTCCACGAAAAATTCATTAACTTCTCGTCCATCACTCATGGTTTCCTACCTCGAATTCGCACAGTTTACTGTAAGCTCTGGTTCTTTGCGAGTAAGCAGCACATTTAGTTGCAGGTTATTGGAGCTGATGTCTTATTACTATTCCAAATTTAAAAAAAAAATAAAAAAAAATGTTGACAAAGGTCAAAATTTCATACAAAAGAACATACCAAATATTTTGGAAAATAATTTAGGCACAGTAGTTTAGAAGCGTTATGAAAGGTCACTGAAGGTGATTTTAGCTACTACCGGGCATTGTGGACTCATAATTCTAGAAAACTGGAAAACGTGGCGACGCCATGTTCAGCACGCCCTTTACAAACAATAAAGGAAAATTCTACCACCGACATCGTCACTTATATTGGAATAGAAACACACGCCCTTGATAACGAACCATTTCTCCCTGATATTCACTCGTAAATTAAATTGTAGGCCTGAATCTGATGGCTGATGTCCCGCTCAAAAAATGCGTTACAACTGCAAGTCCCTCATTAGCCTGAATTTCTACATTACAAATACACAAATTTGCTGCCCACAAATGATCTCGCGGTAGAGCGACACCAGTTGCAGTTTTATCAACCAAATTATTCAAGAACGTCGGCACAAATAAAATAAAATAAAACATAATTAAATAAATAAAAAAAGCTGAGCCAAAGATTTAACGAACAATCAAGAACGAACCGAAACAACGACCGCAAACCATACATCTACCTGAGGGGAAGGGGGGGGGGGTGGAATCGTCGGTGCTCTCCCATTAGCAGAAGGCGTATCAGGAACCACGGCCAACCGGAACATTTTTTTTTTCACTGTTGCCTGCGATTGTGGAGCCGCTGCCTATAGAATACAGCGGGTCGGTCCTCCACAGCGGTGCCTTGGCCGCCACACCGTCGCCCAGACATACAGGGCACCAGTGCGCCGTTGCCCGTGGAGGTGGAACTGTGCTCTGAGAAGTCTGCAGTATTTACTCAGCACCTACTGCATACTTTTATTACATTAATTACAATAATAAAGAAATACATAAAACTTAAAATTATATAAAAGTATCATTTAAATGCAATAGCTTAGTTGATTATATAAAATTCGTAACAAACAAGCTGTACCTAAAAATGTAAAGAAGTATAATTGAACATTTAGCTACACTAACATAAAAGTACTCTTCATTATAAAGAAAAACATACATTGCTTGCTAAAATCATAAAAAGTTACAATCCTGATTTAGAATCTTATACTCCCTGTATCTTTATTGTAAATGAATTATAAACAAAATGGGATGTAAGGAAGTATAATTAAATATTTAACAACACAAACATAAACAAACTGAACTACCCTCCTAAGATTCGCGTACTGCCGGCTAGCATCCTCTGGTTGCACAAGAAAGTCTCTGCTCTTTTCTCAGAAAGCAAAGGTTGGCTATCCCACTTGGAACTTTCTGCTGCTGCTAACCCGCTACAAACTCTGTTTTCATATCTCGTCTGCCGCACTCACACATTCACACACATGGGAGTGGAGACGGGTGTTGTGGAGTCTGGCTCCTGCAATGTTCTCTATTTATTGTATTTGCGTGTCCACTGGCCTCTGTCCCTAATCTGCACTGCAAACAAAATATAGACAAAAGGGTCTTCTAAGCTCATCAAAAATTAAGGACTCGGCCATCCTGTAGCCATTATTGAAAATGATAAGAAAACGTAATGAAGCGATCTAACAGTACCGCTTCATCCTACCTGCTCATCATTTAATTTCATTATTTCTTATGGAGTATAATGTGTTAAGATCAAGTTGCAGGAATACAAAATAGTGTACGTGTCATAATATCTTATTTTACATTTTTCCTAATTTTAAAACGATGGTGGTACTAGTGTTGATAGTTGTTTTAGCCCCGTGAAATGTGAGCATTTAAGTATTCAAGAAAGAACTAAACAGAAAATATTGGTCTGCATTTAAACAAAGAAACATTCACTACAAATACATAAAATGCACTTAAAATGAACGAAGCTGAAGGTAAAACTACCACAAAATAGAATCGTAAAAATATGAATATAACAATTTATTATGCATTTTGAATAAAACTCATGAGAAGACAGTGTAATATTCTGAAAATTTATTGCTTTCACTAACCGGTTTTCGGCATTTACGCTTTCATCAGGCAAACGCTACAGAGATATAACGATGCAGCTGAGATTTTACATTTAGAGATCTTAAGTCGCTGTGTAGATAATGCATGTACATTAATATTCAAAGAAAATTAGTATGTCAACACTGAAAATCATTTGCTCAGCAGGCCGCGGTGGCGCTCCAGTCACGGTCTGCACGGCCACTACGGTCGGGGGTTCGCATCCCCCCTCAGGCATGGATATTTGTGCCGTCCTAGTTCGTAAGTAGTTCATAAGTAGTTTGTAAGTTTAGGGACTGATGACCCCGTAGTTAAGTCCCATAGACTATACAAACATTTGAATATTGTTTCATTTGCTCAGCAAATTTCTATTGTTCAGTTTATTTCCTTGGGACAATTTTTGTACTTAATATCATGTCATATATTTTCAATGTAAATTTCATCATATTTTACCAATTTTTCTTGTCATACTAGTCTTCCTTGAAAATTAATGTACATATATTATCTACACTCAAACTTAAGACCTTTGATTGTAAATTGCCATCTGTATCGCTATATCTCTGTTACAAAAGCCGGATAAGTCCGAAATAGTGATTTTTCCGAAATGAAGAAAAACTTTCCACCGTTTAATATAAAGCATGAAAAGCATCCATACGACATTCACAGCATGTTAAATAGGAACACCTTTTTCACCAGTGTTAATTTTTAAGTGTGAAGCCGATAGCTTATTTTTACTTAGTGTATTTTCTTTGGACTTGTCTAGTTTTTGTTCAAAATTAAGAAATATAAAAACCCTAATATTTTACACCGAACGAATTTATTGAAATTTCACAATGTTTTAAATGACTACATAACAACGAAGAAAAAACAATATTATTTCATTTACAATGATCTGGAAACAGAGGTTTTAGTTCCCATTATTAGTCATTCATCCTCGCGCCCACCACTGTTATCATCACCATCAAGTTCCAACTCCTCTACATTACAATCTTCGTCTGGGGTAGCATAAAGGTGTTCCTTGTAGAAGGCTTTGTCGTCTTCTTCCAGAAACTGCATCAAGTAACAAAGATATCTTGCTTTAGCTGGTTGAATGGCTGGATTCTTCTGGCACAGCTCATGAAGATCCCTAGTAGTACATTCTGTAGTGCTACTTCTCTTGGCAGTGATATGTCTATTCCATGGGCCAAAGCAAGAGTTCCACAATGAGGCATAAAACCTGTCTTCCACATCAATGGAAATCATTCGTAACTGCTGCAGTTTGAGAGGATCTTTAGAGGTTTTCAGACTGAATGCCTCAGTAGCTTGTTTAATGTCTATGAAGTCTTCATGTTTCTTTATTTTCAACTGGAATGGATGAGGCAGTGTATGGGCTTCAACAATTTCCCTATCCCACGTTACACGAATTTCCGCAATCGTTGTCTTCCGCTTCTTCTGGCCTATCTATGAGGTTTTGATTATTATTATTACAGGATTAATCAATACAAAGATCAATTAACAATTGTACTTCGCTAAGCCTCCATAATCAGCGCTTCCTTCTTGTCGACGCCGCGATGTTCCATTACTCCACTTATCTGGTCCGTCCAAGAACGTCGTGGTCTTCTGCGCTTACGTCTGCCGGGTGGTTTCCATTCATAAACCTTCTTTGGCCACCGATGATCTTCCATTCTCATCATATGTCCGTACCATTTCAGTGATTTTCTTTCAATTCTGCTATCACTATATCATTTGCCTTCATTATAGCTCTTACTTCATCATTAGTTTTTCGTTCGATTCTTGATATTCTGTCGCTCCTACGCAAATAGTCCATTTCCACAGCTATTAGTCTTCTTTTGAGATCCGCATTTAATATCTATAGTTTGATCCATAGTATAGCAGTGATTCAAACATTATCTTACCTACTCTTTTCTTGTTGTTGTTGGAAATATTCTTATCCCACCTAAAGGAATTCATACACCATATCACCTTTCCGCTTTGCTTTATTCTGTATTTTACTTCTGTGTGGCCCAATCCATTTTTATCGATATGTACCCCGGGATATTTAAATTTCTCTACGTTCGTCATTGATATTTACGTCAAATTTAGCATCACTATTCACCACCAGATACTCTGTTTTTCTTAGACTCATTTGTTGTATTCGTGATGTAATCATCGTATTATGAACTCAAGGTCATAATCATCTTGTGCTGTAATGGCTTGATAGTTAGCAAAACTTAATGAAAATATTTGTACATTGTTGACTGTGATTCCCATTCCTCTGCAGCCGTTCTTCCAATTTCGGAGAGCCACTTCTACATATAAATTGAATAAGATGGGTGACATACTGCAACCTTGTCTCAAACCTTTAGTGACATTGATAGGCCCTAATAACTTTGACCTCGTTTAATCTGTACCACATTATTTCTGTACATTTCAAAAATGATTTGCTAAAGGTGATCATCCATACATATTGTGGTGTTGCACAAGTACAAAGTGCGCGCCACCTACTTTCGCCGCGCGCCGCCATGCACGCACGGCGCGGCGTTCTTACGACGTCAGCCACGAGCGCCCTCTGCCACAACTCCGCTCGTGGCCACCACTGAACGACATCGTTCACTTGGGACTGAGATAGGAACCAGTTAACACTTCGGAATTAGATAGGCACCAGTAAAGA
Organism: Locusta migratoria; assembly: GCA_026315105.1. Lineage (NCBI taxonomy): Eukaryota > Metazoa > Arthropoda > Insecta > Orthoptera > Acrididae > Locusta > Locusta migratoria. The sequence goes on along the minus strand of CM048745.1, from coordinate 27,600,561 downwards.
CTTGGCTATCGGACAGGCACTAGGCAGACCTCTAGCTCAACTATGTATCAGCATTCTGCCGTGCTGAACTATGTAAAAGTTAAGTATTGTATAAATTCTGTGCAATATATATCTCGTTCTAATTTACTCTAGTGTTTCTAGTTTCTGGCTGCTCCCCTCCGTACCTGCACCAGCGTGCTACCTTTATTCCTGTGTCGGTCTTCCTACTCGGCCACCGACACCTACGACGGAAACGAGACACAAAAGCGGCGACGAGGCTGGGACACAAAAGATATATCTTTCATAGCTTCCCTTAGCTTAGATATAGGGACTGTATCGTAAGATTTTGCTAAATCTACAAAGGATGAGCCTCCTTCCCTATTGCTATAGTTTTTCCATTAGTTGTTGTAAAATAAATAAGTTATCTGTATATGATCTGTTCTGCCTAAAGCCTCTCTGGTCTTCCCCAATATGGAGGCTAAAATTTTGTCTAGCTTTTCAAACATTATCTTGCCAAATAAGCGGCTCATTGTACAGTTGACACTAATGCCTATATAGCAGTATGCGTTTTCTCTATTCCCTTTTTTGAAAACAGAAACCATATACGACTTTTTCCATTCATAGGGAATTTTAACCCTTTTACAACAGTTGTTCATCAGGCAGGCTATTCGCTTCTTCAGATATCTTCCTCCAGCCTTCAATAATTCAACAGGAATGTTTCCTGGACCAGATGATCGGCCATTCTTCATTTTGTTCAATGCACATTTCACTTCCTCTGTTGTAATGTATGTTGTTAGAATAGTTACTTCCACCTTCTCTTCACCCCCTTGCGTGTAATATGCTCTATCCTCAGTTAAAAGGTATGCATAATGCTTTTTCCATTCCTCTTAGGGAATTATGTTCTCTACTGCTTTGTTTACTTGTGTTTTCTTCATAGTGGAAACTTTCCTCCACACTTCTGTTGTTTCTGATCCACCTGTTAGACTCTCAGTTTCAATACATTTCCGTTCCCACATCTTGTTCTTTTCTGATTTAATTGTTTCCTAATTCGTAATTTGTTGTCTGGTAGTTTTGCCTGTCTTGTTGTGATTTAGTTGATAACCATTTTTGGAGAGTTTTTTCTTTTTCCTAATCACCATCTTCAGGTAATCAGACATTCATGGAGGATACTATTTACATAGACTCTTACTTTCAGACCCTAATACCTATAGATAAATTTTTGTAAGCGCTTTTTTAATATTTTCATATTCTACTTCAACATAGCCATCTTCTTGAATCGCTTTTAGTTCATTTTCTAATCTACGTTGAAATAAATCCTTGATACTGAAATGTTTCAGGAGGAAGAGCTTATACCTTGCCTGCTGTAATGTCTGACGATTGCTGTGATGGGTCACTTGCCCAGTTGTTAGTGGGTTTCTCCTAAACGGGTATGTCAACTTTGCTAAACCTAAGTAGTGATGAGACCCAAAGTTGGCTCCCCGCATGACTCTACAGTCTTGAATTACCATTTTTGGCCGTTGCTTGGTAATGATGTAATCAATGGTTGATATCTGCTGCAATGATGGTCTCTCCCATGTATATCGGTGGATATCGTTATGTGACTAGTTTGTATTCAGAATTATCAAGTCATATTTGTTACAGAATTTTGTGTCCCAGCCTCGTCGCCGCTTTTGTGTCTCGTTTCCGTCGTAGGTGTCGGTGGCCGAGTGGAATGAGACCGACACAGGAATAAAGATAGCACGCTGATGCAGGTACGGAGGGGAGCAGCCAGAAACTAGAAACACTAGAGTAAATTAGAACGAGATATATATTGAACATAATTTATACAATACTTAACTTTTACACAATTCAGTACTGCAGAGTGCTGATACATAGTTGAGTTAGAGGTCTGCCTAGTGCCTGTACGATAGCCAAGTCTTCACTGGTGCCTATCTGATTCCGAAGGTCCTAACTGGTTCCTATCTCAGTCCCAAGTGAACGATGTCGTTCAGTGGTGGCCACGAGCGGAGTTCCAACAGAGGGCGCTCGTGGCTGTCGTCGTGAGAACGCCGCGCTGTGCGGGCATGGCGGCGCGTGGCGAAAGTAGGTGGCGCGCACTTTGGACTTGTGCGACACCACACTCCTCCCCCCCCCCAAACCGCCGCGCCGTCGTGGCGTAGGGCTGAGGGCCACGGCGACGGCACTGGGAGGAGGGCCTGGGCGGGGGCGTTACTGGTGGGATGGGCGTCGTAGCTGAGGCTGGGATCGAGACGCCGTCCGCGCCCCGGCATCCGCCTTGCGTCCTCCAGGAAACCCGCCGAAACCTGGGGAAGGGCGCACAACCCTGCCCAGAGGGAGCAGGTCATCTTCTTCTGAGGTGCGTGGCCCAAGCTGTGGGGGGCCCTCACGGTCCCGGAGTCCCTCTCGGTGACGCTGTCATCTGTGGCGGCGACAGCGGCGGCGACGACTGCGTCGGAGGTGCGTCGACGTCCATAGGGATCTCGTAGTCCAGGGACGAACGATGTGGCTGTGCTCCCTGGCGGTGAACTGGGTCTGGAATCAAGAAACCCGAGACAGGATCGCGCGGCCTGTGCAGGCGCAATTGGTTTGCGTGGCGCCGCAGCTCCGACCCTGTGGAAGAACGTACAACATACATATTGCGACCGAGCACGCGCTGAATGGTGCCCGGCATCCATAGCTTCTTCTTGTTTCCAGCAAACACCCAGTACAGCACCGGCGTAGAGACCTGAAAACGCGTAGCGCCATACGAACCGACTCGGTGCGTGGGAGGCTGCAGCAGGTGAAGGAGAGTGCGGTGACGGCGGCCGTGTAGCAGCTCGGCAGGAGATGGGCCGTCACGTGGCATGCACCGATACGTAGACAGGAAAATTTGAAGAGCTTGCTGCCTGGAGTGCTGACCTTTCATCTTTTCCATGTGAGACTTGAATGTTCGAACGAAACGTTCTGCTTCACCATTGGACTGAGGGTGAAAAGGTGCGGTGGTGACATGCTGAATGCCATTCACACGACAAAACTGTTGAAATTCCGCACTAAGAAACTGAGGTCCATCGTCACTGACGATAGTTTCAGGCAAACCTTCGATACAAAACACTGATGTTAAGGCACTGATTGTACTAGACGCCGTCGTTGAGTTCATGGCAATCACGAAAGGAAACTTGCTGATAGCGTCTACAACAATTAACCAGCGCGTATTCCAGAAAGGTCCGGCAAAGTCAATGTGTAACCGTTGCCATGGTCCCTTGGGGCGTGGCCAGTCTGAGAAACGTTGCGGAGGAGCCGCCTGATGCTCCGCACAAACAGTACACTGTGACGTCATGCTCTCTATCTGAGCGTCCATACCAACCCAGGTACAATGACGTCTGGCCAGTTGCTTTGTCCTAACAATACCCCAATGTTCTTGATGCAGGAGGCGTAACACTTCACGTTGCAGGGAACGAGGAACAATCACTCGTGTTTGGTCGTTGTCCGTATGTAACAACATAACACCCTGACGTGAAGATAATGCATGACGTTGTGCAAAATAACGTCGAACCAGAGGCCGATCAATGTCTTTGGCTCTGGCAGGCCACCCTGAGCGAACAAAACGTGCTACCACACTTAAGTCTGCATCCGCAGCTGTTTCCTGTGCAACCCGACGAGAGTTCATAGGGAAATCTGCGATAGCGGTAGCATCGCTGGAGTCTATCTGACAACATGCCATTTCCGAAAAATCAAACGACACATCCTGGCCAACCGGAAGTGGGGAAAGTGTGTCCGCGTTGGCGTGTTTAGTGGTAGTTTGGTACAAAATCTCATACTGATAATTAGACAGTATTAAGGACCATCTCTGAAGCTTTTGTGCCATTCGTGGCGGAATCGGCTTTGTGGGTGAGAACAACGACGTGAGAGGCTTGTGGTCTGTCAACAAAGAGAATTTTCTGCCATAGAGATAATGATGAAACTTTGTGACGCCGTAAATGATTGCTAAGGCCTCCATTTCTATCTGACTGTAATTCTGTTGCGTCGGCGTCAGTAGCTTGGATGCAAAGGCAATAGGACGATCGTGACATCCAATACGATTTGACAAAACGGCACCCAGACCGTACGACGAGGCATCAACTGCTAGCACTACAGGCTTCTGTGGGTCAAAGGGAATCAAACATGCATCACTGAGTAGTGCAGACTTTAATTTGTCAAAGGCAATGTTTAGACCATACAAAAGGAACATTCTTCCTACGTAAGTGATGCAGTGGAGCTGCTCTCTGAGAGGCATTGGGAATAAATCTGAAAAATTAATTAAGCTTTCCCATTACCGCTTGCAATTCGTGCACATTCTTAGGAGGAGGCAAGTCTTTGATTGCTCTAAGATGTGACTGTAAGGGATGAATTCCTTGGGCATTAATCACATGGCCTAGGTACTCTATTTCAGTCTGAAAAAGCGAACACTTTGCTTTATTGCAACGTAGACCTGCTGCAGTCAACACTTTGAAAAGGCACTCCAGGTTGGATAAACGTTCTTCAACTGTACGTCCGGATACCACAATATCATCTAAGTAATTCGAGCAACACGGTACAGAAACTGTCAGCTGTTCCAAGAAACGCTGAAAAATAGCGGAGGCGGAAGAACTGCCAAAGGGTAGGCGTTGAAATTGAAAAAGGCCCATGTGAGTATTAATTACGAAAAACTTTTTTGACTCGTCATCAAGCGGAATCTGTGAGTATGCCTCTGCTAAATCAATCTTAGAAAAGAAGCGAGACTGTCCTAATTTGTCCATTAGTTCGTCAGGTCTGGGTAGGGGATAAGTGTCTACAATTGTTTGACTGTTCACTGTTGATTTGAAGTCCGCACAGAGACGAAGTTTTCCTGACGGCTTGGGTATAATTACTATAGGTGAGGCCCACTGACTCGCAGACACAGGAGAAATCACCCCACTATCTTGCCAACGTTTAAGTTCGTCTGCAACTTTATCACGAATTGCGATTGGCACTGGTCTAGCTTTACGAAATTTTGGTACTGCAGATTCTTTTAAAGTTACATGTGCCACGAAGTCTTTTGCACAACCTCGTTCCGGCGAAAACAAGTCACTATATTTTTCACACAATCCATTTATTTTGTCCTGAGGCACTACTGACGAAATTTGAAGCAGATCTCTTTGAATTGATAAACCAAACAAGTCAAATGCATCTAGTCCAAAAATGTTCTGCGTATATTTGGCCTGAAGAACTACAAAAGCAACTGTCTTTGTAACACCTTGAAAAGAGGCAGGCAGGCTACACGTTCCTAGCACGGGAATATTTTGTCCTGTATAAGCTGTTAGCACTTGTTTACACGGCGACAATTTTGGCGAACCCAGAAGTTCATAAGTGTCTTTATTAATCAATGTGACAGAGGAACCAGTATCTAGCTGAAATTGCACAGTCTTATTTTCTATAGAGAGATTCACAAAAAGTTTTTGCTTGTGGCGCTCTACAGGTGCGCGAATGTGGGCAACGTCTGCTACGCCATGTTTGATGCGCTTGCGCATGCGCGGGTTGCATAGTGAAGTAAGCGGCGCAGACTCGGCGTGCAGCGGATTAACAACACTGTCACTAGATGGCACTACCGCCGGATCGGCGTCCGCGCAATGCGAGGCTACTAACTACTGCACTAAACTTTTGAGTAGCTACATCAATTCTATTGTCACTAGCTACACGGTACTGGGTACTATTACAATTAGAAGTTGCAGAAGGCACTAGGTTCACTACAGGATTGCACTGTACATAATCATTTTGCTTGTCCCGAACCCTTTTCCGTTGCACGGTTTTACGCGCTCGTCGGCGCTTGCGTCGTGTCTCGCTATATAGGTTTGCAGTAGGCGCAGGAAAATTGTTTTGCATTTGAAAATCAACAGAAGCACTGTTCAAATCATCAGCGTGTATAACATTGACTGTATGCACTGCTCTCGCACTTTGCGAAGCACTGTTTCTAACGTTACTGTTCTTTGAGTTTTTAATTTGCATACACACAGACGGCACATGTCCCGATTTGCCACATTGATAACAGGTTGCGTTGCGACTACGGCAATGAGCACGCTTGTGGCGAGACACACACTGGGGGCAAGATTTACGTACATTTTTCTGAAATGAGCGTTGGCGCCCGTTATTCAAATCACTGTTTCTAACACGACGGGGCGACCTTTGTGTCGCACTTTTACACTGGCTACTGTTCACTGTCTGTTCAGCACGGCCTGTACTATTGTAAGAATCACTAGTGCTACACTGAGAACTACGGCTAGGAAAGCGTCCGTTACGGCGCACTGAATTTACACTGTGGCTTTGCATTTCTACATCTGCTAAGTCAAAAGTATCATGCGCTTCTATAAGCTGCAGTACACTGTCTAATGAAGGGTCCGACTGTTTTAGAATTCCTGCCATAATTCTGGGGTCCTGAATGTTCTGCGTAATCGCATCCCTCAACATCACGTCACTATACGAAAGTCCAAAATTTACATTTGCGGGTTAATCCCTTCAATTCCGTAATCCACTCTTGGTGTGACTGCTGCGGTAATTTTTTAAGTGTGAAAAATCGGTACCGTGCCGCAGCTACGAGAACTTTTCTCTCAATATGGCATTTAGTGCCTCTACTACTTGTTCAAAGTCTACATCACGAGGAGATGCGTCGGGGAAAAGTTTTTTCAGTAACACGAAGGTGTTGGTGCCCACCACAGATAATAACAGATCTATCACTCCTCGCCGCCACTTTTGTATCCCATCCTCGTCGCCACTTTTGTGTCCCAGCCTCGTCGCCGCTTTTGTGTCTCGTTTCCGTCGTAGGTGTCGGTGGCCGAGTGGAATGAGACCGACACAGGAATAAAGATAGCACGCTGGTGCAGGTACGGAGGGGAGCAGCCAGAAACTAGAAACACTAGAGTAAATTAGAACGAGATATATATTGAACATAATTTATACAATACTTAACTTTTACACAATTCAGTACTGCAGAGTGCTGATACATAGTTGAGTTAGAGGTCTGCCTAGTGCCTGTACGATAGCCAAGTCTTCACTGGTGCCTATCTGATTCCGAAGGTCCTAACTGGTTCCTATCTCAGTCCCAAGTGAACGATGTCGATCAGTGGTGGCCAGGAGCGGAGTTCCAGCAGAGGGCGCTCGTGGCTGTCGTCGTGAGAACGCCGCGCCGTGCGTGCATGGCGGCGCGCGGCGAAAGTAGGTGGCGCGCACTTTGGACTTGTGTGACACCACACAGAATTCTACAAGATTTTCTCCAGAACTATTAATGACATTTTCTCCATATCTACCTACTACTGCATCATTTACTTGTGAGCCAACCTTTGAAATCTCCTGCTATTAATTCTTCTTGGTGCTTTTCGACTTGGTTGAGTAGATGGTCTAATTTTTGGTAGAAATGGACTTTGATCTGCTGTGCTGCATCATCGTTTCGTGCATACACCCCTATTATAACTGTTTCAGTGCCATATAACTTGACGGTAACAGTGGCAGTTCTTTCACATATAAAAGCATAGTCCTTAATGTAAGCGTCCAGAGCTTTGTTGATTAGAATGAAAACGCCTGCTTTTGCTTGTTTATGTTTCTCAACTCCAGACCAAAAATGGATCAAATTTCCAAATTTCTCATTGCCTTGTCCCTTCTTTTTTGTTTCTGACAGAATTATTATGTCAACCTTCTGTCGAATAATTTCATTCTCTATTTCGGTGTGTTCATTTGTGAGGCTTTGAACGTCCCATGTACCAACTCTCAATGTCCTATTCCTTGCCAATAATTGTCGTAAAGAGATTCTATCCGATTTCCGAGGCTCCACTTCAGATTCTCAGTCCGTCAGTTCACCTGATAATGGCGACGTGTATGATCGCCGAAATATTGTGCCCGTTGGACACTGTAGACCGGCAGTACACCGGTGGATATTTTGATTATCAAATACGCCGGGAGAAACTCAAGAATGACAAAACAAATTATGTTTACACAGTATAGTCTGTAGATCTATAACTCTGGCCTAAAACCATAGATCTTTATCGTTCCTGCACACTCATTTGTTTTCACATTCTTTGGAATTGCTCGCCCTGTTGTAATCTGACAAATGAATACCCGTCACTTCTTAGGTATCGAGGTCTTGCTTGGATTACCTTTTGTTTTGAACTTCATGGTAATATGCGATGTAATGGGCTGGTATGGGAGTTCAACGGAAATGTATTTTCATTTAGTGTATACTAACATTTCGTAGTAGCCATGTTGTAAATTTGGCAGGATACTTCTTTGGATGCCACGGTCAGGCGACTGATATTCAATATCCATGGAGTATAGGCATCAAAGAGTTTAAATTTCCTGCAGCGGCTATACATCCGCCATGTGTGAGGCAAATTGAATGCTGTATTTCTTGGGGGTAAAGCTATTAATATAATACAGCATTAAAATATATGGTAACGTAGAAATGAAGTGCAATCGTAAATTTAAATTACACTCCATATGGCAGTAACTACTTGATAATAGTGTTATTTTCAAAATTGTTAAAAGGTCGCTCTCTGGGGATGGATATAATGTTTTATTGTTTTCCTGTAAAAATAATATAAAAACACAATTAGGATTGATTTGGATAAAAGATATCTCTCACCATTTTTATTATACTTCCGTTTATCTTCAAAGTTAGTTGAGTGGATGTAGCTGGTTGTAGTCGTAAATCATTTTTGGTTCCTAATAGTTGTTACACATGTGCCACGTAATAAAGAATATATATAGTTTTTTGTTACTTCAGTTCCTCCAACTGCTAGCTGAACACATTTAGGCATGTTTAATTCATATTTTAGCAAGCAAACTAGAGAGAGAAGTGGAAGTGTTTTAGGAAATAAAGCGCATCAGTTTCACGCCGCCCGGCTTACCTCAGTGGTTCGATCAGTATTAACATGGCAGTCCAGTTTATGTTGGTTGCCGCAAGGACCGCTTAAGCTCCTATCTTAACCCCTCAACGAACGTTTTAGTTTCTTGATAGACAACAATGGTTGGAACAAATATTCTATCTTTGTGTCTATATGGATTTTTGGCTTCATGTCTATGTTGATTGTCAGTAAATTGAAAGTGACGAAAATGCACTGAACTGTTAAAAATGTTGATATCACAAGATACTAAAAAGCCGCAGTGACGACACCACGGAGGCATCGTATTATGTCGTACGAATGAACTAACAAACGCATTTTTACATGTACGACAGAGTTAGTGTAGCTCCATACTGCCTTAGCATGCGGGACAGCGTCTGATAAAATTTGTGATTCAAAATTTTTACACATAAATCAACAGCGGTAAGTACAGATAGAATTTTATCTTATTCCGCTACCGGTTTCGACAATCCAGTAGTGTTATCTTCAAGCCACTTTAATGACGTCCATTGATGCCGCATTTACCGGAATTCAAAGTTCCTCGTTATTCGTGTATTTCCTTGGCACATGTGACAGTAACTCAATATAATTATAACGTTCCTAAAACTGTGTAGTGATCAGTAGTTTGTAGATTTTTGTTCGTTACATTTACCCACTGCAACGCACCACGATAAAACTATCCTTTTAACAGAATGATGCCGACTGTTATCTACCACCGCAGTCTGCGTGGTTACTCTGAGGCTTGACGATGGCATTTTAATTCTATCAGATACAGCAAAGGTCTTGATAGATCGGTTTGATGAATGGACAGTGTCTTCAAACGTGTATATAAAGGAGAAGCTCCAGAAGTGAAAGAAGGTTCATAAAATTAGTCAGATAAAATGAGGCACTACTAAGGAAATTGGGTTAGGAAATAAAAAATGCAGGACGCCTTGAGTTATGTTATTTGGGCAGTAAAGTAACTCTTTGGTTGAAACAGAGAAGATATGAAATGTAGACTAGCAGTATGAAGAATAGTTCATCTTCATGAAGGAAATTTCTGAACATCTATGTCGCTAAAGGAAGGGATACAAATTGAGGTTAGGGTATAAACTTTGATTAAATAGGTTGTTGCAACTGCACAGTCAGCAAGCATGCATCAGGTTCTACACACATCCAAATTATTTACAGATGGAAGGAGATGCAAACAAAACTTCACAGAGCACAGACTACTGTTAGAGTCATGGAAAATGAATGAAAAAATGGAGTGAAATGCGAATCAAAGCGTGTGAAACAATTTCATTTCTGACAGACAAATTACGGCGATGGCCACAGATAAAATGTAACAAGAAACAATGAATTTTTTAGAAGTGGCGTATCTACTGCCAACGAACGATGCTGTTCTCTGAGAATATATACTAAGACTAAAAATCGGCAAAAATATTTCGCTAGCTTACTTCATCAGTGTTAGCACAGAGTTCATCGAAATGTTGGGGAACAGATTCGTTAAAAAATTATAGCTCAAGTTCAAAAGGTCAGTTACTATCCCGCGATAATCGACACTACCCGTGTTATTTCTCGCGTGGTCAAAGAAGCCAAGTAATTAGATATGTGATGATTGAGAATCAGGACACAGGAATTGCGGAATCTTTCACGGGTTTCATTGAAACGAAAACAAAGCGTGGAAGTCTTACTGAGATTATAGTAAGTAAGATGGACGGTTATGGGCTCCACCGCATGAGTTGAGGGTAAGCATACGATAATGCTGCCTCAATAGCAGGAAGACTGACAGGTCTGCGGCATCGAACAAAGCAAATCTATCGTAATGACGACTGTGTGACGTGCTGGAGTCACTGCCTGCTTGCGAGCCCCTTCGGTAGAGCTGAATTCAGTGACTTTTTTTCAGCACCTGAGAACGTTGTTACACTTTCTTTTCGGTGTTATCTGCACACGACAGGACGTTCTGATTGCTGATACAGGGAATAGTTTGAAGGAGGGCACTGAAAAAATGTCACCGCGCGAGAGAGGATGCAGTCAACAGGGCACAAAATCATTAAAAATATATTTTGACAATGTTACTATAGCGAAGTAGACGAAGGCTTAAACATAGGAACGAACGCGTGGCCTTTCTTAGTCCCGATGAAATCACTTTCAACGTTTCTACAGACACTGGCAAGAGTTTAAACGCACATAAGTATGCTCAGAAAATAAGCGCCTTGCACAATGGAAGGGAAACGAGAGGAAATCGCCGACGAGGTTTACGTTATGCTAAGACTTTGTCTAATGAATCTGGCATTTCTGTTGATCCTCCAAGGAGAATTAGGAAGAAGCACATTTCTGGTGATAGAAGAAGAGATACTAGCTTATCGCACCAAGTGGATTTGAAGCGAAAAACGTTCTCTTAATTGGAATAAGTACTTACGTTCGAGAAAGCTCCATTCGTCTTCATTCCTGAAGCTTGGAATAATAACGGGCGTCGGCGATGAGGAATTTAACCACCACCAAACTCCTCCAGATGTCGACACAGAAGAGTTTAAGCCTGCGTTCGTTAAGACTTCGGGCTTTCGAAGCTACAACAGAACGTAAGAAGTAACTGACTGATTATAGCCCTTTGCTATTATTAAAATGTATTTTTCAGGTAGAACGTTATGAAGTGTTGCCTAATATATTCAAAATGCTGAGAATATTCATCAAAGAAAATTAATTCCATTTGTGGAAAAAACTTTCTGTAAACTGAAACGGTAAAAAATTATTTAAGATACACAACGCTAATATTGAGATTGAGAAATCCTGATGTTTTGGAAATATGACATTCAATAATTCAGTAAAGAGATTGAGTGGCAAATAACACGGAGAACAAAATTCTGATTTAAGCATGGTGTCTATTTATACTTTTTGAAACACTGATTCACAGATGCTTTGCTTTAAGAACGTTTACAAGTACTGCAGAGCCATTACGAGGCAAGTTACTGCTTCCGTGAACTTACATGCTGGTCCTGAATATTTGCAGTGTTTACTGTACTATCCATTCCAAGTTAAGTTTGTTCTTTGTTTTACAGTTTCAAGTTTTACTCACACCTGTCACCTGTAATTTTATAAAATGGAAAGCACAAAAACCCGGATTTTATTTCGGGAAATTTGAATCAGTTTGTTAAATGTTACATTCATATATGTTTTCAGACTCCCCTTATATTTCTTTGATCCGCTATGAAAACACATCACACTTCTCAATAGATCAGTCATGTCGAAAACAGATCTCTTTGTTCCACCTGACAGCGTGTGTGAATGAATATTGCTGATTGGCAGACTTAAACAATGCAATAAATTGATGGTACTTAGACGCAATAAAATTGTCCTACAATATAAAATGGGTAGGTTCGTTTCAGGTATTGTAAGTGTATATACCGCGCATCTATAACTACGCCTGATAGAAAGCAACAAAAAAGAATTTCGAAGCGCTTGAAAGTGAAACAAATAAATTTCATATCAATGTCCTGCAATTGCTTTGTCCCTGACAATTACTGACTGTTACACAACAAAGTTAACCAAACCACGTATGACCTTATCACCAGATAAATTTTCATAATTAAATTTCGGAACGATGCAGAATACTTCTTACTGGCTTAAAGCGACACCTGCACAGGGATGATGGCAATGCGTAGCGGAAAACCAGACATGGGTTGTCACAACCTCACCACGTTCTGGTTATGTTCGCCTACGATGACCTAGACAGAGACAAGGAAAATCAAATAAAGATGGCTGTGACATAAAATTTCTGAAGATTTTGTATGTAAATAATAATAATGTTGTTATAATTGTAACATTCTTTTCTTTGTACACACAGTTTGCAACTCAAACCTGTCAACGACATTGCCTGCAAGTCAGTTTCCTTGCCCCTGTCAGAGACGAGAAAGCAACTGTAACATCTATTTAGATGATTCTGTGTCATCAAATTCTTACGCAGGAAATTGACTTAGTAGCGGTTGCACTTATCTCCGCATGTTGACTAATATGTGAAAAAAATAACAATACATGGAATTCATTCGTAACTGTAGGCTAGCTCAGAGAATATCTGTAAGGTCCCTGTTGCCCAGATATAGTTGGTTTTCTGTAATATTTCGTTTTGTGAACTGGCCAGAGGTGTGGCGTAGTAATCCTTGGAAGTTCGATTGTAGAGTAAGCGCTCTTGCTGCGAGATAGCAGTCACTTGCGAGTTAGTTAACGGAGCTGCCAGTTGCGTGAGGTAGCGCGAGGGTGCTGTTGGTGAAGGCAGTCGTTAAGCATGTGTTGCAGCACGCCGTTACTGTAATGCATGATGTTAACTTAATTTTCTGTAATATTTTCACTACTTCATGTTCTTTAAGAATACATAATTTCCAATCTTCAATTCGCGTTCTGCGTTCTCATTTTTGTAGTTAGTTTCCTCTTCCTTTCATTTTTTTCATTTACAATTATTGTTGAACTTTATTACTACCTACCTAACATGTATGCTGCGAGCTGCTTTCTGTTCCTGTTTCCAGATTTGTAATAAGAATATACGAGGTAAGTCAATTGTTTATTTACTGTGTTGCAGTCAGATTGTTTCCCTCTTTTCATTATTAAAGTTAATCAGTTTCGTTGTACCCTTTGGGAGTACTTTAGACAGGGCCATAACTTCTAGTGTTTGAGTTACCCCATTTCCCGGGCTTGTCCGTAGCGCATATTAATGTTTACTAAGACTTACCTCGGTGGTCTTAGTCGCCACATTGTTCGGTTCTTGAAAGTTCAGTCTTGCACGTACATAGTACGCGCTATTGGACAATTTCCATTAAACTTCCATTTCGGACAAACGAGAATATAGAAGGAGAAAATCTGGTGAGCGTCGAATATAAAGTGTACTCACAGACATTACTTGAGATTTTGCTGATAAACAAGATAAATTTTGGCGTTCTTAAGAAACATTCGAGAAATGTTAATAGTAAATAAAGAAATAAAAATTATATTATTTGAAATTCACTTGCAGACGTGACTATTAAGTTAGAAGGACTGAGTACAACAGCTTTGCTCACAGTGTAATTAGCCTGGGAGTAATTAAAGACGAAATCTCTTGTAAGATACAAATTGTTTGATTTTGTGAAAATAAAGGAGTTTTTCTAACTTTCATTTATAGCTATGCACCAATTCTCCCACAACAACTAGTCCAGGCAGACTTATAAAAGCTAAGTATTTTGAAATGTTATTCACTCTACCTGACAATTTTAGTGACAATATAATCATTAGGTACGAGTGGTAACTGTGTAACAGAAATTGTAAGTCGACAGCTGTCGAGAATAATAAGCTTGTGAACATGTCAGAACTGCTGTTGGGAGCATTCCTGCAAGCCAGAACATACAGCCAGATGTCGAGCACCTTTAGCGATCAGATTTTTTGCATCCGCCACTTGTTTCCCAGTACTTTCCATTTCCGTTGATGGAGTTCCTTTCAATAAGACCAACTTTTTATTCACTAAGCGATCCATGATCAATGGTATTTCTCAGTTTGCCGCACGTAACACCTGTGTTTCTATATGGCCTGTGGAAGCTAAATTTAAAGCATTTGTTAAAATACGACGGTACAAGCTTTCCTTTACTGGCTATTTCCTTCCTTCACAATACCCCTTATAAAGCTGATAAATTTTCTTGAGATTTCACGCTTTTTGGCGTGAACGGTGGCTACTGTACTTTGGAAAAGTTCTGAGCTGTCAGAGAATAAGTCCGCTTCTGGAGATGTCATAGTTACTGTTCACTCACTTATTTTATGTGCAATTTATAATAAAATAATAGTAATATTCTTATTTATTGAAGAAAGATAGTACATGAAGTTTGTTTTATCACTTCAGAATTTCACTTCATAACAGTAGCAATGCATTTACAGCCAGGCCGCCGCTACACATATACCCCTTGCACTCCAAACAATACAGACACTTCTGCAAGTAGTTAAATTTTCTGCCGCCAGATTGCAGCACCAGGAGAGATGCACTTGTATCTCTTGGTCACCATAATTTTACGTATTATATTAGGAACCCATTTCTACACTTAACTCATTTTTCCCGAAAATGTCACTTGTACACTTAGGCTTCTCACTTCCTCAATTGCTAACGTCAAATCAATTAAGCGATGTTGACGACTCACAGCCTCGAAATGAGACGATCATTGCACATTTTACCGCAACTGGCGGCCATTATACAACATGTGTGAATATATATTATTTTTATCGTGACACTAGGAGCAGTACTGTACCACAGAAATGGTATTATGCAGGCAGGCAGGCAGGACTCTGAGCATTCTCGTGAACTAGGGAGACCGAGAGACAAATACAGTAAACAGGTCAAAACATATGTACGTTGCTGTTCTTATGAGGAGATGAAGAGGCTTGCTCAGGATAGAGTAGGGCGAACAGCTGCATCAAACCAGTCTCCGGACTGAAGACCACAACAACAGTATATTTTACTTGAATTTAATGGTGTCCGTGACGCAATAAGCTTTCTCCACGCCCACAAAACTGTGCACGTTGTTGCCAACTTAGTGTGGCACTTGTGCGAACTTGGTTCTGCATGGTCTGAAACGCAAACTACTCATGTAAACACGCCAGAATGACACATAAATATCTGTAAATCTTTTAGTACTCTGCTGTATATTACACTGCTGTACAGTAGGTACAAATGAGTTCAACTATGGCAGTCATCTGTAGCTTTCCCTCTGAGTAAGCAGAATTTTAGAACTACCGGTACCAGCGCCGAGTGCATCTCAGCTGTAAGAGACGCGGTGCCATTCTGCTGAACGTGCCACCATGCTGTAAGTGAGTGCACTCTGTCGCTCGCAGTACGCCTTTTGTTTCTGCGTTATCAGCATCTCGGCTGGGCGTACATTGGCCAGCGGACGAGCTGGCGAGGTAGCCGCATTTTTCGCATGAACCAAATGACCCGGAAACTTCCTGTTGACTCCATAACTAAGCACCTAAGTTGTGAGAGAAAGCTAAAATTCAGACTCCACATGTCATTCTTCGTTCATTTAGGAGATATAGTTAATCGTGTAGAGAGTTTTGATACGCACCAAATTTATGAGAGAAGGTTGCAGGGCTCTACTCAGCTCGCTGTCGAGACCCATATAGGTTAGTTAACTACATTGCGGTCCCTTCCGATTGATGTAAAGGAACTAAAAATTTGTATTAATGAATGAGGTCACCAATTTTCATGAGCTGGCGGTAATGTCGCGGATAGGTTCCCCAATGATCTATATATTGTTTGTTAATCGTCCTATTTCGCTCTTTGAATCCTCACCCCCGTTTCCCCGTTTATTTAAATGGCCTGTGCGAGTTTCTCCAGCTTCCTTTAATAAGTATAAAAATTGCAGTATCTCGTATTGTGAGGCAAGCAGAGACTGCTGTACCAATATCGATTTGGCCACGGAATCTCAGACAATTGCCGCTAGCACTCGCTGTACTTCCGGCAGAGCACGCGCAGTAGGAACGTGACGCGTGAGAAACCTGGTTGGGCTAAGTAGCCGGTGCATACGCCAAGCAGGTGAGCGCGAGTACCGAGTCATAAACATGTGTGGAACGCAGGACTCGGTCATTTATTGCCGGCCGCGGTGGCCGAGGGGACTGAGGCGCGTCAGTCACGGTCTACACAGCCACTACGGTTGCGGGCGCGAACACCCCTCGGGCATGGATATTTGTGCCGTCCTTAGTGTACGCTAGCTGATAAGTAGTTTGTAAGTTTAGGGACTGATGCCCCCGTAGTTAAGTCCCATAAGCTATACAAACATTTTTTTTGTCATTTATTGTAATACACTGCCGATGAACACTGCTGGATTGAAGTATCACGGGTTGCCAAGCAAACGTTAGTGTGACTTTTCAACTTCATCAGTCTCATTGCACTTCTCCAAAGTCAAAACTCAGTACTTATTTATCTTATAGTTAAAAATGCATCACTGAATATGTTAATAAGCGCAAAACTCGAGATCGGCTGGACCTATTCGGCCTTAATTATATTAATTATATTATTACTATCATTTTGCTTCAGTCATTCATCGAAGTCTGACAAAGGATCTTATGAAGAGAAAATAGAATAAAATATATGGAAAATCGTAAAAAGTATCTTCCTTTAACCCAATGAAACTTTTGTACGTTTGTATCTCACTAAACTCCTAAACACTGGACGGATTTGAAGAAAATTTTATGCGTGTGTTTGAGTGGGCCCCGAATGCTCTACATTCATATTTGAAGCCAATAGGTGACGTAAAAAAATGAAATTCGTGATTTTACATGGGCACCTCCACTTTGGATTAGATGTGCATTTTATCCATGCTATACCTAAACTCAAACTGGAACATATACTGCAGACAGATTGAACACTGGAAGGTGAGTCGTGTTTATAGCGATAAAGAATACAATTGCATCGAATGCAATTAGTAGTTTAGGAATGTGAGTTTATGTCTTTGCAAGTCACCTGGCTCAACAGCAGCTGCATATCTGACTGAAACCTTTATTTCCAATAGATTTCCTGTCATGTTATAGTTTCAGGCGGACATGTTTAGTAATCGGATGTAGACTGGGAGACAAACGTGTTTAAGACAGAGACTCGTGCGATGTCGTTCTAAGCGGTGTATACAAAAATTACCTCGAGCAAATAAAGTGAAAGGCGAATTACCAAGATACCGTGTTACACCTGCTGATGAGG
This sequence comes from Locusta migratoria, assembly GCA_026315105.1. NCBI lineage: Eukaryota > Metazoa > Arthropoda > Insecta > Orthoptera > Acrididae > Locusta > Locusta migratoria. The sequence goes on along the minus strand of CM048745.1, from coordinate 27,583,044 downwards.
AAGAGACCCGAAGTTTTCGATCCAGTTGGCGTAGAGAGTCAGTACATCATCAATAGATACAGCTGCAAATAGAAATGTAGCAAAAGCAAAAAGGATTAGATTTCAGAGTACTTGACTGTTCAACTCGATAGTTTCGCCTCTAACACCGACCAACTGTGCATGAAGTTCAAGTGCAGCGTACAATATGCGCTAGTTATGAGAGATCGGAAACAATCACCGTGTTTCTACATCTGAGATAGAAAACTGTCACTAATGCAATGACAACTTCAGTACAAATATAAAGTAGCCAAAGTCCTGCAGACAAGCAAACATCGTCGTAAGGGCTGCAATGCAAAAGGCGTTCAATGACTTTGAGAGCAAACGTTCGTGTACCGAATTCTGAGATGCAACTAGAAGATGAACTAGCAACTAGAAGATGATCCAGAAGGGTTGAAACATGTTAATGTAAAAAACCATTTGCATCTTTTGGTTGATAATAAAATAATATAGCGATTCAATTATTAGGGCAGTTTCTGACTCTCGCAAATCTATTATGTCGACTATAGTAAAATGGCAGATATTGAAATAAGTGTCAGTGTGATAGAAAAGCAACTGAAATCACTCAAAAGAGGAAAGATCGCAAGACCTGATGGGATACCAGTTAGATTTTACATGGGGTACGTGAAGGAAGGTGCCACCCTTCTCGTAGCAGTGCGCCGAAGGCCTTCAGAAGACTGAAACCTTCCTAACGATTGGAAAAATACCGCAGATGGTCCTGCATATATCTCAGTTATCTGATATCGGTCAGTTGCAGATATATGCGTATAGTTCAGAAGCAAAGTGCGAGCATATGGTATATCAGACTAATTGGATTGAGGCTTTTCTGGCTAAAATAACGTAATATGTCATTCTCAACGGAGAAAAGTCTTAAGAAGTTAAAAATGATCACAGGCGTGCCACAGGGGTGTGATATGGCACCGTTGCTTTTCACAATATATATTAATGACGTCGTACGTTCAATGAGGCCTTCTGCGGAAGATACTGTAATTTATCGAGAAGTCGCAACACTGGGAAAGGGTGACGAAATGGAGGATGATCTGCGGCGTTTCGACGCTGGTGCAGGGAGTCGCCGTTGAGCCTCCAGATAAACAAGGGCAAACAGAAAAAGGATTCTGTGTTATACAACTACGCAACGTCTGGACAAACGATGGAAACATTTACTTCCATAAAATATCTGGGAGTAACGTAAGGAGCAATTTGAGTGGAACGACAATGTAAAATTACTCGCAAATCAGGAAGATGCCAGACTGAGACTCATTGGTAGAATCCACAGGAAGTTTAATGCACCAACAAATAAAACAGGTTACAAAACACTCGTTCGGCCAGCGCTTGAGCATTGCTGATCAGTGTGGAACCCGTACCAGGTAGGGTTAGTAGGAGATACAAAGAAGATCCAACCGAGAGCAGCGCGCCTCTTTACGGACTCATTTAGTGAGTGCGAGAGCGCCACAGACGACCAGGAGACCGGAGTGGCAGACGCTGCAGCAGAGGCGTCTGCGTCGCGCCACGGGCTTCTGTCCAACTCCCGAGGGCGCACGTTTCATGAGGAGTCGACCAGTGCACTGCTTTCTCCGACGTGTTCCTTGCGAGGCGACCAGAAGGTCAGAGAGGTTAGGGCCCACACGCCCACACCGAGGCACACGGCAGTCGTTTCTCCTGCGAAACGTACGCGACTGGACAAGGAGGCAGTGACAATGGCGCGCAAAGTAAACTCCGCCACACACCGCGAGGTGGATTGTGCATTGTGGATGCAGGTGTAGAGTGTAGACACTGTTCAGCCGGCTGCGATAAAATGAGAAAGATCATTTCCATAAATTTACGATTTGTGAATGGCGGAGGGCACTTTATTTACAGTACGAATGACGACTTATCTACAGTTTTATTTCGATCATGACGAAGTTTTTTGCACCTGACGTTCAGAATATAAAGGAACGGCACTGTCTGCATAAGTTTTCGCACGGTGCACAGCGAAGGTAGCTGAATCCAGACTTCGACACTGTGTGGCCGATCACCATTAAATTTGACAGATGTATTTAATTTTCATATACATATGGACAGAGAGAGGAAATTCGAGTAGATGGACGATCGGAATCTATCAACTTAAATAAAACGACTGAGTGACTCCAATATTTTCTTTGAGACAGTCCGTATCATCCGCAACCCTCCGTATGATGCATGCCAAGGTTTAACTTACAGTACACTTTTACAATGTTTAACTGATCATGACAAATGACAATCAAAATACTATACGCACCTAACAGTAACCACTTCATAATAATAACTTCAGTGTGTCTCAGTTGTGCATAATATGTCAAGACTTTTATATAACCCTTAATACGGTAATGGTAAGTATACTTGCCATCCGGTTCTTTATACAGAAAATCTGTTTTCGCAGATCTTCATTATAAAAAATCACTTCCTTTAACTCTCTCTGCCACAAGTAGTTACCACTTCGATTGCCCTCCTTGTGGTGTCGCACAAGTCGTAAGTGCGCGCAACCTACTTTCGCCGCGCGCCGCCATGCACGCACGGCGCGGCGTTCTTAGACGTCAGCCACGAGCGCCCTCTGCTAGAACTCCGCTCGTGGCCACCACTGAACGACATCGTTCTCTTGGGACCGAGACAGGAACAAGTTAACACTTCAGAATCAGATAGGAACCAGTGAAGACTTGGCTATCGGATAGGCACTAGGTAGGCCCCTAGCTCAACTATGTATCAGCATTCTGCCGTACTGAACTGTGTAAAAGTTAAGTATTGTATAAATTGTGTGCAATATATATCTCGTTCTAATTTACTCTAGTGTTTCTAGTTTCTGCTGTCCCACTGGCTGCTCACCTTCGTACCTGCACAAGCGTGCATCCTTTATTCCTCTGTCGGTCTCATTCTACTCGGCCACCGACACCTACGACGGAAACGAGACACAAAAGCGGCGACGAGCATGGGATACAAAAGTGGCGTCGAGGATGGGATACAAAACTCCTCACCGCCTTCTATAAATGCAGTAAGTAGGGAAAGTGGTATGCATTCTTACCGTTAGAGTCTCTGGATGTTGTATTGTTTAGCACAATACACAGTAAACAACAACTTCTTGTGCAACTCAGAAACACTTGACATTAGTGCATTCCAAGGTAAGGTAGTAATTCTATGCTCATTTCTGCGTATAGTGTGGTTTATAGCATTTACTTGTATGCTAAAGTATTTATTACGTAAATTTGCTGATGCTTTGACCAAGGCATTTTTGAACTGAGTTTTTTCGGCTAAGATGTTACAGCGTTGTAAGCATACAGAGGTCACCCAAAGTAATGTTTCAAACGATTTCTATAAACAAAGAGAAACTTTGTCGTAAATTTACTATTTAAAACAACATCTAAAATTGCTTGTATTCCCAATGCTTGTTGGTGGTATTATTTCTTTGCTAGCACTTACGGTTTGTTGTCTGACTAGAGAATATTATATAAAATCCATTATCACAAAAGTTCTCTGGTAAGTATGGTTACCACCCTATAGGACGCCTTGCATTAAGGAATTCCAGAAAATAAACATGTTGTGCAACTATCCTCTTGTTATGGATATGAAATAAAAGTATTTCAAGTTTAATTTTGGACTTTCATAGTACTATCCTATAACGGGATAAGTGTGTGCTATTCAATCTCAGCCAACACACAATTCTACCACAAATATTTGCTCATGGTGTACTTACGATTATTTGTGATGACTGAAGCGTTGTATTCAGCCATACTGTCGTGTTGAAATTGAAGCAGGCTTGACTTCGAATGCAGGATTGTCAACTGAACACAGCAATGAAAGCAGGTTTATTGCGAAATTAACATACACGCAGCACTGACTGCCTCTTGGGCAGAGTGCTCTGCTATTTATACACAGACAGAATGTACCAGAAATTAGAAGAATAGTTAACATAAGAAACAAGTAGAATTTACAAGTCAACATAAGAAAGATGTAGAATATTCTGGAATTGTTAATTACAAAGAAATAATTTTTTGCCGGAGACGGGATTGAACCGGCGACCTTCTGCACCGCAGTCGGTGACGCTATCCCCTGTGCCACGCCGGCAGTCGGCTGACGTGTTGTTCGCGGCAATATCTTATGCATACTGACAACTGATATTCCAACTTTTATATCGGAAGATGAGCTTCATATTCTCTTATATAAAGTAACATTTAATCTTTTTTATTACCTTTGTGTATCAAGAAAATTATTTTTAGATGTGACATTAGATGTGTTATTTTCAGAGGTTAGTTAGATCTGGATATGATGTAAAAAGTAACATGGGGGGGGGGGGGTAATTTGTAATTGCTTATTGTGATCTATAGCATACATTTATTCGTCGAAAATATATAAAACGAAAATTGGCATTCCCCTCCTAACCATGAGTGGCTGTATATAAGGATATACAGGAGCTTTCCAAAATAGTTGGAGGAGGTGAATCGAGCATGCGAAAGGGAGGAGTAGAAGAAATGAACCGATGACAGGGTGGTCGAGATTGACAGAGAGATAATGAGAGATGAACAGGTGGGTGGAGAAAGAGAAGGCGACGAGCGAAGGACTACGAGAGTATAGGGTAAAGAAATACCCGCGCATCGCAGGATTTTCAGGCAGTTTTGAATAAATTCCATATGTTTCGTATGTAGTGGGATTTTTCTGTTATTGTGTGTCTATGTCGGCTTACCAATAACACCCCTACAACACTGGCGCAGCTGGAACTTTCTTCTATTGTTTTCGATCAATATGTGGAGATACTTTTGTGCCTTTATAGGCCAAAATTCAATTAAGGTTTGTTTAACTTTGAAAATTAGCCAGGCTGGCAAATGAGAATTTTACACCACCAGACCATTTGTTTTCGCACTCTCAACATATGCCACAGATTATGGCTGCACTATCGAAACTGCTTTGACAGCAACGAGTGATGAATTCCCATTAGGCACGTTTAATGCACAAAAAGGAGGACTATGTCAGACAACTGCAGCAACATTTCAGTGCATACAACTTTTGAGGTGAGGCACGCCATGCATCTTTTCTCTCCTGATCAAGCCCATGAGTATTTGCATTGCTTGTGCAGTAGTTTCGTTATACCCAGCCTAACAATCAGTTCAGATGATTTGATTTTGCCACTGACAGAAAATTACGACGCCCACGTTCACACCGATGCTGTTAAATTCAAATTATTTCGTTTTTCAGAGCAACCGTCGCAATCGTACAAAGAGTAGGTTTCGGTATTTCGGCGTCTTTCTAGAGACCGTAAATTCGACTCTGTTTGTGGCGAGTCCTTTTAGGAAGAGATTTTTCATGACACAATCGCACAGAACGTTGCAGGTGACCGCATTCGTTCCAGGGTTTTCGCAATATATTTGACAAACACTGTCCAGCAATGATAATGACTGTACATACAAAATTGTACGACTTATTCTTTTAAAGATAAGGTTACCCAAATACTGAGATGAGCAGGAAACTACCTCATCATGTTTGTTCGTATGTTATGCGCTGCCGTACGGTTCATCCGACCGCGATGAAACTTTGCACATTTGATCTTCAAACCCATCCGTAAAATTTTGTACTGAGCATGGCAGAGGGTACATTACTTACGAACTTAGAACAAATATAGCGTTCTATTCCGATTTTCATGAAATCCGAACATTTAATAAGAAGAAATAGGAAGGAGGAATCTTTGGGGTTAACCACCCGTTGACTGCGTGCTCATTAGGGGTGGAAGACAAGAGGAACGTCACTTAGACTTCATATGGTGTTCGTTGCAGAGTACATATTTTTATTTGTTTGATAGTTCCCATTACATAGTAATAGTACACGTTTGTAGGTTAAATTCAGGCGGTTACATCTAGTACTTTGCCAACACAAACGCAGTACGCAAGATTGAAGAATTTACAAATGAAGGCATTTTGGCTATACAAGATTTATCGCTTCACATAAAGCATAAAGAAACGAAACAAGTTTCATACAGCAGGAAATCTTACTCAATTACAGAAGTTTTAAAAGTCTGTAGTGAATGTAAGTACCAAATCAAATTTACTGACGGGCCATCGCCCCTAAAAAAAAAAAAAAAAAAAAAAAAAAAAAAAAAAAAAAAAAAAAAAAAAAAAAAAAAAATTGTTGGTTAAACTTATGAGACTTAACTGCGGTGTCATCAGTCCCTAAACGAATAAACTACTTATGAGCTACCTTATACTAAATACGACACAAACATCCATGCCCGAGAGCGGATTCGAACCCCCGACCGTAGCGGCCGTGCACACTGTGACTGGCGCGCCGCAGACCGCTTGGCCACTGCTGCCGGCATGCCTTTCCTTTGTCAACAACTTTTTTTCCTATTTTTTTTCCTTGAGATGGGCCTCCTCGTTCATTAAAGTTACATCAGTTGAGAAGCAAGTGGTCAATAATTTGGGTGTCTCTATGACATGTGCACTTTCCGTCTTCAGTTATTCTGCACCGTTGATGATAGGCTTTCGAATTCTCAAGACCTATTAACATTGCTGTAGAATTTGGAGATATTGGGAGTTTCATCATTAAACGTTGTCGGTTCGGAGGAAAATTCGGCTTAGTGCTTTCCCCATGTATAGTTCTTTTCCACTAAATCTCACATTTGTTCCTCAACTTTTTTCGAAGTTTCTTCTTCATCACACTTGTAGGTATTTTACTGTAGCGTATTGATTGTCGTGATCTACCCACTCTTTTAGCGAGATTGTCAGCTAGTTCATTTCCCCATACCCCTCGATGTACTTTAACCCATTCGAATCCAAAGTAATGCTGCTATCGGCGTGAATTACTGCAGCTCTATCAGAATTCGAGAGATTGGTTATTAACTCAAGGGCATTTAGAATTGCAAAATTATCCCTCTTGATTATTTGAGGACTCTTTAGACAGTTTAAATTGTCTTTGGTAAATAAGGTTCTTATTAACAATTACTGCTATTCTCAAACCTACGCCGTCGTCTTAAATGCTTCCGTCTGTGTATACTTCAAGTGTGTAGGTTTCGCTCACGTCCTCAGTTATCCTCGTCAAGTCCGCCGTATGAGGCCTGCTTCGATACACTAGGGCGATGTCGTTTGCCTGTCTCGCGTCTTTAGTTTTTACCACTCTGTTTTTATAGTTTTAAATCAGTACTTTAAGCACTTAATTCTGTACTTCATATTTTATCTCTGTATTTGACTACTGATTTCCGTAAAAGCACTTACTTTGTGGTTTAAATTATGGGCTGGCTTCTTTGAGTTACATTTGTGATGTAGTTCGTACACGAATAAATAAATAACCAGGTCATAATATTTGGATGTTTCCTGTATCTTGAGAGCTATGGGCATGAGACCTCATAAAACACAGAGTGCTTCACTGGAAGTCTTTCTGTAAGTTTTAACCATTTTTAAATTGACTAGCCGTTGGACTCTATTAATTTTGGTACGGTTGTATTGTCGCTCCAGTGCGTCTAAACACATCGATGAGCCGTTCGATAAATAGGCACTATTGCTTCTTTATAAATAGTTCGTAGCGATGTAGCCCGCAGACCCCAAACGATTCTAGCTGATTTTGAAAGAGCATTAATTAAGGCCATGCATTTATATGAAATGTGTTCAATTTTTCTGTTAAATGTAAAATTAGTGTTGATTACAACGCCCAGATATTTTAGATGATCTTTAAGCATCTTGTTACTAAGCAGTACACGCCATTCACTTAACACAATGAAAGTAAAAAGAGCCGTATAACGTTTTGCAGTTGGAAGAGGCGATGGACTGCAGAGATGGAGAAGAAGGCTGACAGAGAGAGGAGGAGCTGATTGTCAGATAAAGACGATGGTGGGCGTGGGAGAGAGAGGGACATGAGGAGATCAACAGAGAGAGGGCAGACGAGGAGATGAAAAGACAGAGAGAGAGAGAGAGGGCAGAGCAGGACATATTGTGTGTTTGACGTCGTCAACGCATTCATCATCATTGACACCCAAGTGAACGAAGTGGCGTCAATTTAAAAGACTTGCAACAGACGGGCGAACCTCGATGTAGACATATTGATCAATAAAACCCATACGGCTATTTCATTTCACTGATGGCCATGTTTCCTGAAGCCCAAGTTGCAAGTCGATGGCAATACTGAATCCGCCCCTAAAGTTCGGTCCTCTCTCACTATGTCGAAAGTTCCCTTCTTGACGCTTTATGGAACCACAGTTCACCAAATGCTGCGAACAATATTTTAATTGCTGCTAATCAAATGTCGAGTTATTTTGTGATTTCAGTGACTCCACGTCCTCTCTCAAATCTGCGTTTGCTCTCTACATGCTTGTGTGCGGCGCATACTTACTTTCAAAGAATAAAAATTGCAAACTTCTTGCCCCTTGTAACGGCCATTCCCTTGATTACTATGTTTGCTAGGTGTTGGGTTGAACGTTCCTAATGTTTCGTTTTCCGTCGATATCTTTATAAATATCAATTAGTGACTAATTTACGTAGCTTCTTGGAGGTGCGTGTTCCCTCTCTTCCCGTAGAGCGAATACTATTCACAGAGAGGTATACAATAGTTTTATGCCGGGGAAAAGGGCGTTATTACAAATGTTTTAGTAGATAATGAAATCATGAATTCACACTTTCACTGCTGGAGACTCTTTTCACAGCGAGAATAGACAACAGTTGCTACTGTAACATAATTTTACCGAGCTGGTATTTAGGTAACCTCTGTTATTTTCGTTTACAGGCATTAAACGCCGATTCAAGCACATTAAAAGGCAAACGTCTCTCACAGAACAGTCTTGCAGCACGAGTAATAAAACGACGCAATTAAAGGTACTGATGAATCCCTGGGGCGTTTCTTCACGGAACCGTAAAATTTTAATGAAGGTATTTATCGGCCTCTCGGGCAGGTTATTGGCTTGCATTTTAACTGTGAATGTTCACTTAGACGTGAAATGAAATTCGAAGTTTTATCACTTGTGACGCAAGACATAATTTTAAAGGGATAGACGGTACTGTAGGAATAATATGAACTCAAAATAAGTCGTATTTATTCTGTTAGTATTGTTTTCAATTAAATACTTTTGGATGCGTAAGAACGGTACTGTTTATATTCTGTAATTGACATTAACACCTGGAGTAATTTAATCAACACGTTATTATTGTTACGGGAGGTGCATCTGTGGTTTTTGATTCATAATGAAAATGTCATAGTGCATGGCTGCGAACTGAGCCACTACTTTTATATATATATAAGTGTGTGTGTGTGTGTGTTTGTTCTTTATGTGTTCATAAAACGTTCATTCGATTGCAATGAAACTTTGGTGAACTGTTCACCGTACGCCCACGAAGTTTCCTGGCCCAAAAACAAAAGAGCACGCCACATAGCTCACGTAGGAGGTATGACGTCATAAATAATGAGATGCCACCGCGCGTGAATACCCAGATTTATGCGTCAATTATTGGAAAATGGGAGTATTTAGGGACCTGCAGCAAAGTCTGCATGTAATTTAGGACTTTTATGAATCAGTTTGTAACTGACCCCCCCCCCCCCCCTCTGCACAAAATGATGAAACGAAAAGAAGTCTACCGCCAACAACAGTTTTGCTGTAGATGCCGTAAAACTGACGCATGACCTTGTATCAAATAAAGTTAGCATTGCAGGTTGGCATGTTACTATTTATTTTGGTCTTCAAGTCTCCCTTAATTCTCTTGCATCCAAAATTAAGCAATCTATTTTCTGTATCTTTATAAAAGCGAAAGGACACTCACTGACTAAACACGAACTCTCGAAAACTACTTCACCTATGAAGCTCAAATTTGGCAGGGATGTAGTTTATAGGTAGAAAACGTCAGCTAAGAAAGTTTTTGTGATAGGTGCATGGCGGAACACACATCTACAGACTCACGAAACCTACAGTTTCATTCCGATCTTCACGAAATTTCGTACGCTTGACCTTCAAGGCAAGAGGAAGGTCACCGTCATACGGTGCATGGGGGAGGGTAGTTATCAACATAAAAGTGGCACCTTAAATACCTTAAATACCTTGGTCGCGCCATAACTTGAGAACGGCTCGACCGATTTCACAGATACTTTTTTGTTTACAATATTCTTAGAACAAGGCTTCTATGAAATAAAACTGTCATATTTGAGAACAACAAAGTGCGTTTTTCAATGTGACCCAGCGTTTCTATTGCATAGAAATGAATAGTTTTGTTCCGATATTGATTAAATTTGATTCACTCTACATTGAAAACAAGAGGAATGAAATTTCATTCGGTGCATGTAGGAGAGTAGTTGCCTTACGGAATTTTACAAAATACAAACGTTTTGCTCCGATCTGTATGAATTTTTGCACACATGACCTTAAAACTAAGAGGAATCTCACTGGGTACATATATGTCTGTGTGGTACATGACAGAGGGTACCTTGCAGAAAACTTTGCCGAGAGAGGAAAAGGTGGAAACGAACGGAGACATTGGAGAGAAAGAGGTGGATGCAGAGAGAGAGAGAGGAGAGAAGGGGAGGTGGACGACGAGAGTGTAGGATAAATAAACACCCGGGCAACGCCGGGTTTACAGGTAGTGTAAAATAAAAACCATCAGTAATGGCGGTCGCAAATTTACCGCATAGGCAGTCATGCTCGTTCTTCCCACCACCTTATCAAAGTGAAGGGAGGATCGAAGAGACGTTCAGGGAAATTCGACGTTACTGTTCTGGTGGTGAGTCCGCAGACTGGTTTGATGCAGCTTTGAATGCTACCGTGTCCTGTCCAAATACCATCATCAGAGAAAAAGGACGGCAAAATACATAATTTTTTAATCTGTTTACTGTATTCGTCCTTCGGTCTTCCTCTAAGATTTTTACGCAACACAATTCCTTCTACCGATAAGTTGACGATTCAGTGATGTCTCATAATGTGTCCGATCAACGACCCCTCAGGGGCTCAGCATTAATTTGCTGAGTACGGGCTTGGCGAACCCGGGGTCCTGAGCTGTGGGCTGTGTCGCGCCAACAGTCCGCTACACCGTAAGCTCTGTGCGTGCCTCAACGACCATCGTTCGGCGCGACGGTGGAACGTTGTACGTTTCAGAGCCCGGGGATCTTGGCTTAATCGCCCGGGTCGCAAGGACGGTACAAACCTCTATAAAAACCCCTCAATCTCAAGGTGTGCTACGTGCCGAGGAGATGCATAGCTGTTGAGGTTGAACAGTCGTTAGCGAGCAACCTCTGAGGAACCTGCCGCACCTCAGTTGTATAAGGCTTACCCAGGCATGCGGGGCTCTGTCTGGGTGGACCCTTCGATACCTAGCTACTTGTGGGAACACAATGAAGCGAGCTAAAGATAACGTTGGTGGACGTATAACCACCGTCTCAAAGCGTGGAATGTTTAATGCTACATCATATGACCCCAAGTCGTTCCCTTCCTTGGCCACGCCCTGGGAGGAACGCAGGGCTAAAGATAGAAATGGGCCGTATTCACCGAGGTATTTAGTTTGTACAAGGACTGATGGGGAGTCATTTAGTACAGTGAAGCCTCAGTTCTTTGTTGACCACCTGGAGGAGAAGTTTGGAGATGTGGAGTCCCTCTCCAAGATGCGCAATGGGTCTGTGTTAATACACACTGCATCCCCTGCCCAGTCGCGGGCGTTGCTTGCCTGCGATAAGCTGGGTGATGTCGCGGTCAACATTACACCACATAAGTCTCTTAATCTGGTCCAGGGCATTGTATTTCATCGTGATCTGCTCTTACAGTCTGATGAGGAGCTGCGCGCCAACCTCGAGCGGCGAGGTGTTCACTTCGTCCGGCGCGTCCATCGTGGGTCGAAAGAAAATAGGGTTGCCACTGGTGCCTTCATCGTAGCCTTTGAAGGCGATACACTGCCTGAAAAGGTGAAGGTGATGTGCTACCGGTGTGATGTGAAACCCTATATCCCTCCTCCTATGAGATGCTTCCAGTGCTGGAAGTTTGGGCATATGTCGTCCCGTTGCCCTTCCAGCGCCACTTGCCGGGATTGTGGACGTCCAGCCCACCCGGACGCCCCATGTACTCCGCCGCCTATCTGCGTGAACTGTGGCCTGGAGCATCCTCCCTGCTCGTCGTAATGCCCTATTCTCCATAAAGAAAGGAAAATAATTGAATATAAGTCTATGGACCGGTTGACGTATACTGAGGCTAAAAAGAAATATGAGCGCCTACACCCGGTTAGCATGACGACCTCTTTTCCGACAGTCACGTCGTCGCCATCTTCTTTGGCGACATGGGTGTTTCCTAGTACTTCCTCCTCTGTGGGCCCTCAGGGCCGTAAGCCGTCACCTGCCCCCAAGATGATTGGGGGCTCCCTTCCTTCTTCTGCTCCCAAGGTAATTGCCTCGGGAGCAACCTCCACCCTTCTGCCGGAGAAACAAAAGCCCTCTCCGGCACCCCTCGTCCGGAAGGCGTCCCTCGGGACACTCCCTTCCGAGGGTTCCGCCAATGTCGTTGCCGACACACGCCATCAGCAGGCAACACCGCAGTCTCTGCGGCTGAGTCTGAGAAGCCAGCCCCGCCGGCGAAGCCCCCGAGGGGCAAGAAGGATCGGAGGAAAAAAGTGGAAAGTGAAGAGTTGCAGGGTACCGTGGTGGCTCCCATGCCACCTTCCCACTCCACCTCGACCTCTGGGGACGAAGTGGAGATTCTGGAATCCCCGGACGACCTCGCTGTCGGGGACATCCCAGAACTAATGGATGCCGAGCCAGAAAAAAGGCAGTCAGCGGATTTGAGTGACGCTGAGTTGTAATCTTCCCTCTTACATTTCATGTTTTCCCGGTTATCAGACAGCTTCATCCTCCAGTGGAACTGCGGCGGTTTCTTCCCCCACCTGGCTGAGCTACGACACCATTTAAGCATAACATGTGCCTTCTGCATTGCCTTACAAGAAACGTGGTTTCCAGCAATGCGGACCCCAGCCCTTAGTGGCTACAGGAGATATTACTGTAACCGTAGCTCGTATAACAGGGTCTCAGGTGGTGTGTGTGTGTGTGTGTGTGTGTATGTCCTTACTTCTGTACATAGTGAATCCGTGCCCCTTCATACACCATTCGAAGCAGTGGCTGTCAGGGTAAGGACAACACAGGAATTTACTGTCTGCAGCCTTTATCTCCCTCCAGATGGTGACCTCTCTTTGAATGATTTGGCTGCACTTATATCGCAACTACCCCCGCCTTTCTTCTTATTGGGCGACTTCAACGCCCATAACCCATTGTGGGATTGTACTTCGCTTTCTGGCCGGGGCAGAGTAGTCGAGACTTTACTTTCTCAACTCGACCTCTGCCTATTAAATACTGGTGCCCCCACATACTTTAGTGTGGCACATGGCACGTTCTCGGCCATTGATTTATCGATCTGCAGCCACAGCCTTCCACCATCTGTCCACTGGAGAGCCCACGACGACCTGTGTGGCAGTGACCATTTTCCGCTTTTTCTGTCACTCCCACAACGTCAGTCCCCAGAACGCCCCCCCAAGTGGGCTTTAGGCAGGGCTAACTGGGAAGATTACACGTCCACTGCTATTGTTCGACCTCCCCCACTCGCTTCCATCGATGTGGTGGTCGAGGCCATCACTCACACCATTGTTTCTGCTGCAAAAGCTGCAATTCCATGCTCCACAGAGTGCCCACGGCGTAAGGCAGTGCCGTGGTGGTCGCCGGAAATAGCCGAGGCTATTAGAGATCGTAGGCGGGCTTTACAGCGCTATAAGCGTCACCGCTCTCAGGAGCATCTCATTGATTTTAAACGGCTTCGCGCTCGTGCTCGCCAGTTAATAAGAAGACGGAAACAGGAGTGCTGGGAGAGGTACGTTTCCACTATTGGGACAGGCACCTCAGCCTCGCAGGTCTGCAGTAAGATCAGGCGGCTACAGGGATTACAGACACCAGTGGGAATCCCTGGGATCTCCTCAAATGGAGTCCTATATACGGACCCGGCCACTCTTGCAGAGATGTTTGCCGAGCATTATGCTCGTGCCTTTGCCTCTGCAAATTATCCACCGGCCTTCCGTGCAGTAAAGGAGAGGGTAGAACGCCAATCTCTCTCCTTCCGTACCAGCCGCTCTGAATCTTACAACACTCCCTTTACTGAGTGGGAGCTCCTCAGTGCTCTTCAACAATATCCTGACACGGCGCCAGGGCCTGATGGCATCCATAGTCAAATGCTGAAACATCTCTTAGCAGATAGTCGGTCTATAACCGCATTTGGTGTGATGGTGTTTTCCCGTCATAGTGGTGGGAGAGTATCATCATCCCAGTGCTTAAGCCCGACAAACATCCTCTTTCCTTGGATAGCTATCGGCCCATTAACCTGACTAACGTGCCATGCAAACTGTTGGAGCGGATGGTCAGTCGGCGGTTGTGTTGGATTGAGACTCGGGGATTATTGGCTCCATGCCAGGGCGGTTTTCGCCAGGGTCGATCTACCACCGATAATCTGGTGTACCTCGAGTCTGCAATCCGCACAGCCTTTTCCCGGCGCCAACACCTTGTTGCCGTCTTCTTCGATACGCACAAAGCATACGATACAACCTGGCGACGCCACATCCTCAACACTTTACATGACTGGGGCCTCCGGGGCTCCCTACCGATTTTTATCCGGAATTTTTTAGCTGTCCATACCTTTCGTGTTCAAATTGGTGCCTCCCTGAGCGCCTCGTCGGACCGTTCACCCTCACTCTGAACTTTATCTTAACGACGAACTCCTGACAGTGGTAGACACGCATCGGTTCTTAGGACTGGTCTTTGACGCCCGGCTGACATGGCTCCCCCACATTCGTCAGCTGAAAAGGAAGTGCTGGCGCCATCTCAACCTTCTCCGCCACCTGGGTCATACGACCTGGGGTGCTGATCGCTCGACACTGTTGCAGCTTTACACGGCGCTGGTGCAGTCCCGTCTCGATTTTGGGTGCATTGCCTATGGGTCTGCAGCACCTTCGGCACTGCATCTCCTGGACCCCATTCACAACTGTGGGGTCCGCATCGCGACGGGCGCTTTCCGCCCCAGCCCGGTGAACAGTTTACTAGTGGAGGCTGGGATCCCAGCTTTGGGGATCCGCCGCTAACACCTGCTCGCAGCGTATGCAGCCAACGTATATTGCTCCCCAGGCCACCCAAACCGTCGTCTTCTCTTTTCTAATGTGGTCGTCCCTCACCATCAGCGACGCCCCAGGTCAGGTCATACGATAGCCTATAGAGTTAGGTCCCTCCTCCTGGAACTTGAGTCTTTGCCCCTTCCGTCTCCATATCGGGTCCAGGTGCATACACCTCCATGGTGTTTGACAAGGCCGTCTATTCGGCTGGACTTGGCCCATGGGCCCAAAGACTCAGTACCACTGGAGGCGCTCCGCCGTCAGTTCTCGGCTCTCATAGCGGAGTTCCGTGGTTATGACCTGATCTACACCGATGGTTCAATGGTGGATCACCATGTCGGATTTGCCTATACACACGGTGACCATGTGGAACAGCACTCTCTGCCGAATGGCTGCAGTGATTACACTGCAGAGCTGGTGGCCATTCACAGAGCTCTCGTGCATATCCGGTCTTGCTCAGGCGAGTCTTTTGTTGTTTGCAGCGACTCCCTGGGCAGCCTCCGAGCTCTGGAGCAGTGTTACCCGCGGTCTACCCTGGTGTTGGCCATTCAGGAGACACTTTATGCCGTTACACGGTCCGGGCGATCGGTGGTGTTCATCTGGTCTCCGGGTCATGTTGGTATCCTGGGCAATGAACGTGTTGACAGGCTTGCCAAGCAGGCTGTTGGTATGTCCTGTCTAGAGATCGGCCTCCCGGCTTCTGATCTCCGTTCATTGTTGCGCCAGCGAGTACATCAGCTTTGGGATACTGAGTGGTGTAGCCTGAGCACGCCCAACAAGCTCCGGGTGGTAAAGGAGACTACAGCTGCATGGCGTTCCTCCATGCGTGGTTCACGACGGGACTCAGTGGTCTTGTGTCGCCTCCGCATTGGGCATACGTGGCTCACCCATGGACATCTCCTTCGGGGTGAGGACCCAGCCCAATGTCGGTGTGGCTCCCGTCTGACAATCGTCCACATATTGTTGGACTGCCCCCTTTTAGCCGCCTTGCGGAGACATTTTAACCTCCCTGCTGTTTTATCGGAAGTTTTAGGTGACGATGCCACAATGGCAGATACCGTTTTACGTTTTATTCGAGCAGGGGGATTTTATCGTTCTCTCTAACTGGAGATTTCTTTGTGAAACCGAGTGGTTGACTTTTCCTTTTTTATTCTTCTTGTCGGTCAACCACAGACATCGGCTTCTTTGTTGTCAGATGTCCTTCTGTGATCGTGTCTTTACGTTTTGTGTTTTGTCCATTTTTATGATGTTTTACGGACTCAGTGGGACTCCTCTCTCACTTTAACATTTTAACCTCTGGGCGTATCTCTTTAACGTCCATGGAGCTACTTTTGACGCCTAGGGATGGAATGGGGGACTGATGACCATTGTAGTTTAGTCCCCCTTAAACAACCCAACAACAAACAAACAAACAAACAAACCGATCAACGAATCCCTTCCCTTAGTCAGGTACACCAGAAACTCCTATTCTTCTCAATTCTGTTGAGCACCTCATCAGTCGTTACATGATCTACCCATCTAATCTTCATCATTCGTCTGCAGCACCACAATTCAAAAGCTTATATCATCTTCTTGTTTCTACTCCTTATCATCCACGTTTTACCCCAATACAATGCTACACATCAAACTAATATTTTAAGAGACAACTTTCGAACATTTAAATTAATATCAGATGTCAACATATTTCGCTTTTTCAGAATCGCTTTTCTTCTCATATCCTTTCGGCATTTTCTGTCTTCCTTACTTTGGCCTTCAGAAGGTATTTTGGTATCTAAATAACAGAACTCACATACTACTTTTATTGCCTCATTACCTAATCTTCAACTGGTTTTCTGGCACAACATTCCGTTACACTCAGTGCTTCAGTTGGACCGGTACGGGACCGTACGGCATACCGTAAAATTCAAACTGTGGCTAAAATTCTTTCTTAAATCCGTAAGAAATAGACCAGTTGTAAATTGTCAAATGGCTTCCCGAAAGAAAATTTGGAAAGCTTTAGGTTCCTTCGAGTTGCGATCATAACCGTCGAAGCGTTCAATTTGCACTTTCGCACAATTCCAATGGAATGTGGCGGGCGGCCCAATGTTCGAATTAGCCAATGGAGAATTCCAACTAGTCTGAACAGAGACAGAGGAAATCCTTCTTACCGACTCCAAAGCGGTTAAGAACCTTGATCCAAACAGATAAGCCACCACATACGCAAAGTATGCAATATCGTTGTATGTTCGTTGAAAACGCAAGTGCGAAATTCCGGCAATTGTTTAAAAAACTTAAAAGACAGTACATCGCAACATGCTGACTTAATTTCCATTTACTGAATCGCGAAACACTGCACGAGATACGTATGTTCCCATGCTTAGCACGGCACGATTTGAGAACGACTCACTGTCAATAAAAAAATATTTAGAGAAATATTATGTTTACTTAACTGTCTTTTTCGTACTGTAGTCAGTTTAAGATTATTAAATAGTGTGTCGAATCTCTAGTAGGAACTAAAATAGAAGCGAATTTTGAAGTCTTTGACCAAGGCTTCTGCAACCGGCCAGAAGCGCACATGTTCAACTATTGGCAACGCTGCCAGTTTTGCTTCTTAATGACGGTAAACGCTTGGTTCCGACTTAAAAAGTTCCACGCAGTTCCATTGTCCGATTTTATAATGGTTTTCGTGTGATATAAGTCTGCTTTTAATTCTTGGTAGCAGCACAAACTTATTGTCTTCTGGAACGCTACTCCTGATTAGTTACGATAAAATTTCGTCCAAAGCCGATTGGTGGTATCCTCGTCTACAATAAAAAAGAAATGAGTTTCAAATCTGTAAATTATGGCTATATTTCGTTAGTATATTCACGTGCCTAAATGTTTACTTTCTTGACTTTCTAAAAATGCTCATTTGCCTCACTGCATGTGGAATGAGCAGAGTACAGCCTAAAATATTTTTCTAACTAAAGCGCTGGTTACACTTGTTTTAATCTGGTTAATGTTCATCTTATACCCTCCTTCCAAGACACTGTCCATGCCGTTCAATTGTTCTTCCAGGTCCTCTGCTGTTTCTGACAAAATTACTGCGTCATCGGGAAACCGCTAAGTTTTTATTTGCTTTCAGTAAAGCTTAATTCCCTCTCCAAATGACTCCTTGCATTCTTTCACAACTTGCACAGTTAGAAACCTTACCCGGAGGTAGAGATTTAAAAATACGGTTTCATACGGTTTATATAAAGCCAGACAGTGGGGACACTCCTCAGTTGCTGTTACTCTGAGTTACCATACGCAATCAGACAGGGTAGGAGAGTTAGTGCAATGCGTCCTCGATCAAAGGTGTGGGATCTGTTCGATGTACGACAAGTTGATGGTAAGAGACACGCGACATGTAAATATTGTAACACCACATATCGTAACGCCTTGGCATGTCGATTAAAGGAACATCTTACCAGATGCGATCTGTGCCCTCAGTCTGATACACGTATAGCTTCAGAACATACATCGCAGGTGAAAAGGAACGACACGGATATGCCAACAAATACTGGGGTGCAGAATATTGACGTAACAGGGAGCACGTCTTCTTCTACGCTATCGCCATTGCCTTCTGGTTCTACTCTCAAGAACAGCTAACTATACGATCACAACAACAACCTTCAGAATCTGGGCATAAAGATACCCAACCAGCAAGTGATTGTGGTATTGATGAAGCCATTGCTAGGGCAATAATGCTTCAGCTTTCCCGCTATCTATGTCTTCACTTATAATTGTTTTTAGATTTTGAGAAATCTTTTGACAATGTTGATCTGAAAGCACTCTTTCTAATTCGGAAGTCAGCAGAGAAATAAAGAGAAGGAGAGGTTATTTACAAGTTTTACATATAGCAAACAGCTGTTATTAGAGATGAAAGGCATGGAAGGGACACAGTGATTGGGAATGGAGTAAGACAGGGTTGTTGCTGAAAACAAACGACTTGGAAGAGCAGTTCAACGGACAGCTTGTTTGATAGGAGCGTATAAGGTGATCATTAAAAAGAACAAACCAAGCGTAATGGAATGCAGTCTTTGGAAATCAGAACGATGCCGAAGGAATTAGATTAGGTAACGAAACATTGAAGGTTGTAGATGAGTTTTGTTACTTTGACAGTAAAATAACAGATGATAGTCGCAGTACAGAGGATATAAAACGCAGAATGGCAATGGGAAGACTTGTTTTGCTAGTGTATATTAATGTAAGTGTAAGAAAGTCTTTTCTGAAGGCATTTGTGTGGAGCGTTGCATTGTATGGAAGTGAAGCGTAAACGAAAATAGTTGAAACAAGAAGAGATTAGAAGTTTTTGAAAAGAGAAATAAAGAGAAGGAGAGGTTATTTACAAGTTTTACATATAGCAAACAGCTGTTATTAGAGATGAAAGGCATGAAAGGGACACAGTGATTGGGAATGGAGTAAGACAGGGTTGTTGCTGACAACAAACGACTTGGAAGAGCAGTTCAACGGACAGCTTGTTTGATAGGAGCGTATAAGGTGATCATTAACAAGAACAAACCAAGCGTAATGGAATGCAGTCTTTGGAAATCAGAACGATGCCGAAGGAATTAGATTAGGTAACGAAACATTGTAGGTTGTTGATGAGTTTTGTCACTTTGACAGTAAAATAACAGATGATAGTCGCAGTACAGAGGATATAAAACGCAGAATGGCAATGGGAAGACTTGTTTTGCTAGTGTATATTAATGTAAGTGTAAGAAAGTCTTTTCTGAAGGCATTTGTGTGGAGCGTTGCATTGTATGGAAGTGAAGCGTAAACGAAAATAGTTGAAACAAGAAGAGATTAGAAGTTTTTGAAAAGTGGTGCTACAGAAGAATGTTGAAAATTACGTGGGTAGCTCACTTAACTAATGAAGAGGGCCGGCCGCGGTGACCTAGGGGACTGAGGCGCTTCAGTCACGGTCTGCACGGCCTCTACGGTCGGGGGTTCGAATCCCCCCTTGGGCATGGATATTTGTGTCGTCCTAGTTCGTAAGTAGTTCATAAGTAGTTTGTAAGTTTAGGGACTGATGACCCCGTAGTTAAGTCTCATAAGCTTTACAAACATTTGAACATTTTTAATGAAGAGGTACTGAACAGAATTAGGGAGAAAAAGTGTTTTTGGCATACCGCGACGGAAAGAAGAGGTCGGCTGGTAGAACACACTCTTGGACATCAAAGAGTCGTAACTTTCGCATTGGGGCGAATTGTGTGGGGGAAGTTAGCAGAGGGAGACCAAGAGGCGAATATAGTAAGCAGATTCAAATGGATATATGTTGCCGTTCTTATGAGGAGATGAAGAGGCTTGCTCAGCATAGAATAAGGTGGAGAATTGCATCGAACCATTATCCGGACTGAAGACTGAGACACGACCGTCTTTCGTCTTCCATATATTTTTTATAAAATTGTAATTTATTTGATGTCACTAGATCAGCATTTTGTTAAAACTAGAACCCCACTCTTTTCAAAGGCACGAGGAATAGCATTTTAATTTCATGTTTTAAAATATTAGTTTATGAAATGTTAGTTAATATTGCTAGGATTTTCTTATTTTAATAATTTATTATTGTGATTATGAATGTGGCAATATGGCTTCTCCGATACGCCACTGTACCTGTGAGAATGTGTACTTGTTTTAATTTTAAGTGGATGTGTGAGAAACTAATGGCTGTCTGAATGTGTGTAGTGATAGCTTGCTTTGCATGGGTCTCTCTGGCTCAGAGTCGATAGTTAGTCGTTACCAACCCCTGCTGCTGATGCGACCAAAGAGGTCCCTGCCGGCCGCGGTGGCCGAGGGGACTGAGGCGCTCCAGTCACGGTCTGCACGGCCACTACGGTCGGGGGTTCGAATCCCCCCTCGGACATGGATATTTGTGCCGTCCTTAGTCTTAGGTAGTTCATAATTAGTTTGTAAGCTTAGGGACTGATGACCCCGTAGTTAAGTCCCATAAGTTCTACAAACATTTGAACATTTGAAAGAGGTTTCTACACCTTTTGGTTACAAGCTAGTCGACGAGCCTTCTCCAGGCCGAGTCTAACGATCTTCTCTCCCAAACACCACTGTCACCATGAATTTACCAGTTTCCGGTAGCTTTTCCGCGCCTCCTGGCCGCTAGATGTTCACTTTGTGCTCGGAATGCAGTGAGGTAAGGTTTGTTCTTCTCATTTGGCTGTGGAGATGGTAGTGTTTCGTTGTCTAGCATGTTTAACTTAGACTCTTGAACTTAGATTCATTTTTCGAAATATTTTTTCCGATCGTGTGCGGAAATGTGTTCTACTTTTTCAATCTAGTGATTTCCAAAAGATAAACGCGGTGTATGTGATACTAGTTGCAGTTTGGTAAAGGCCTGATATATTCAAACCTTTTGTGATTATGTGGCAGTATACGAACTCGGTGTAAATTCTCTCTAGTTTTTTGGGGCCCGGTTTATAACAGGCGATATGTTCATTTTCGTACAGTGCATGCAAAAGCTTTCTTATCGTTTCCTTCCGTGAATGATATGAGTTCCACGTGGTCGGTTCCTAGACCAAAGCCTGCAGCTTGCACTATTGTTTGTTCCATGCCCATCAGACAAGTAACCATGCGTGTATCCATCTCATTTCCACTAACATTTCACGATCGTCTTTCCCCGCCTATTTTAATTTTGTTGTTTCTTCTCCGAACTTGTAGTATGCACTCAGTCGTTGTCAGTAATTCTCTCCGAGCCTTGTACAACCTCCTTCAGTAGCTTGCTTATAAAATTTTTAACATTTCTGTGGGTTATATGCCAGAGTTTTTATTTTTCTGACTTTGTAATTATTTCACTTTTCCGAGTTCTGAGACTGGACTTCTTCCGTCTCTCGAACGCTCCCATTCGCATGTTGCTGCATTCCAGTAGCTTCCTTATGAAATTCTACGCAGTTTTAGGGGTATCATGCCGTAGTTAATTTTCTTTATTTTACGAAAAGTGGATTTATACATTTTTATCGGCTTTTTGGAACCACGTAGGTCCGAACTCCGACTTCAGGGGTTTGCCGCTAGTCACCTGAATTCACGCCACTTATCATAAACCAGTGCCGAGGTAGTTTACTCGCAGATTGCAACTTTAGAATCCGCCGTAATTTTGATTTATGAATCCGATTTTTAATCACTTCACATTCAGTGGAGTGCGATCCTGTAACGCAGCCGTGTGCCGCCTTTAGCATGTTTGCTCGCGGTCTAATCTAGATGCAACTTAACATTGCTATACTCACGCATCATCTCGAATCAGGTAGTTTTATTACATGTTATGTTGTATGGTACCTTCGGATTTGCTGAATTTCGCCTACGATAGCGGCGCCTGCTTCTGCCTCCTTTCAGCATGCTGATGTTGGTGAGTTTCGCTGTTGCATTGCGTGTGTGTGAGCGAATGAGTATTGTTCGTAAATCATTCTCCCCAGTAGCGTTACGTTCTGTGTAATTTATTTTTAAATTCATTTCTGGGCACCGTCAGTATTAAACCCTGTAAATGGAATGCACTTTCATTGTATTAACAAAATTGGTTCTCCATTTTGCTTGGGTTCGACCTGAATTAACAAATTAAGTTCAGTGTAATTTTGAGTTGCCTATAAATAGTAGTTTTCTAGCACCTTCCCCCTTTTATTTAATATTGTTTTTCACCAGTGCTGAGAACGAGCTTAGAAGCAAATTTTTATGTTTCAGATCCGTTGCGCCACAAATGTTTTCTTAGCCACCCTTATGAAATATCATTAATTGTGGTGGTTTGTTTATTAAAGTCTGTTTGTAATTTTCGTGTGAGCTGCTACCTATGTTGGGCACTATGTCGTTAACTTCCTATTATTAGAATAATTTGAACCAAGTCAGTTCTCAATTTGGGCCAGGGAACAAGGATTTGCAGCAGGGAGTAGCCCGTAGCTCTCACGGATCTTTTGCTCATTATATTGCTAAAATTGAGCTTTTTTATAACAGTAAATTCTTATCTGGGTACCTCCTACCAGAATTAAGTTGTTATTACATACATTGGTCAAGGTTTAAGACTACTATAACCATTCATTCATATCAAGGTATCAAATTTTTTGGTGAATCAGTTGTAAAATAACTAACAATTTTCAGTTCAAATCGTTACATTACGAGAGAACTTTATTACACACAGATTTTGTTTCCTCCCTCTCTAGTAATTAGACAGGTAACGTTATACAGTGTGGTGCGAGAAAGCAATGACGTGATTGTTGGTTGGACCGTGCTATGACCGAATTGTAGCTGTTAGTTGCGGCTACCAAAGTGAGACATTAAAATTTTTAAACGAAAATTTTCACTAGTATCAGGGCGCTCGTGTTCGGATACTGTGGCTATGCAGACAGAATTAAATGTTTCAGCATTACGCACTACTACAATCAGTTTCTCTCGAAATATAGCGAGAGACCTGAATAAATGAATCATTTGAATACCGAAAAAGAGTATACGTTACTTCATTGTTCATTGGCCTGGTGTAGCAACAGTGAATCCATATTTGAATTGAAAGTTAGTCTCTGTTTCAAATTATTGTATTTATTTCTCTTTAACGCGTTTCGCGCTTTTGGCGCATCATCAGAACACTCAGAAACAGCTGGATGGCATTAGTTGGTGTAAAAGCATACGATGCTCAACATTTTGGACTGGATAAAATCACATCAGCAGCGTTGTGATGGATAGGTCCGCGTTCACAGAATGAATATCGATACATCACAATGGCAAACGTTACTGCACGGACATCTGATGGTCAGGTGGCGTGAGAAAACCGCAATATAGAAAATGCCGCTAGGCAGCGCTGCTAAACGCTGGCTTGCGTAAATCAATTCAAAATGAAAAAGAGGGACAAAAACTAATGAAAACGAACAACTGGATTGAATTTAAATAACATCATCGAATAAAATCGGAGCTATTACAAAACTCTCATGTTTGCTTCTAACCAGGAAGACAGCAAAAGACAGAGAAAGAGTTTATTCTGGACATAAGAATTTCATTTTCTTGACAGGGATATAATTTTCTCAACTTTCTCCCACAGAGGTGTACGTAATTCTCAAATAAAATCGGTACATAGTATCTCTCATGAACAAAAAATAATATTTACGAATGAAAATAGTAACGAAATTTGCTAATGGAAAGTTTTATTCTTCAATATTTAAGATTTTTACATTATAAAGTAGCATTACACCCTCTATTTCAGCGCGTAACGTTGGAGTTTCCAACAAAAGCAGTCCTACAGTCAGTATTTAACTTGGTGTGTATTTCTGTGGAAGAGAAGCTGACTGTGGCATTACGGCGATTAGGCCTTCTTCTCTTTACTTAATGCAAAGTATATATTTTACAAATAAGTTGGGTTATAGATTTTTTTTAAATAAAAATTGTAACTTTTGTGTGTCACTGGCGAATATAGCATATATTTTAGCGGCGGGGTGGGGGCAGATTAATGTAAGTGTAAGTTAAGTGATTTTACGTAGACAACCGATGATATTTTGTGTAATTTTTCTGATCATTTTCAAAAGATAATTTGCGCCTCTTTTACATTACTGTATTACTGAGATTTAACTCTTAACTTTATCCATCACTTTTCACTTTTACTTTTCTCTTTTACTTTTCACTAGTTGTGCTAACCTACTTTTGTTATTAATATTTATATTTGTATACTTTGGAGTGATGTTAGACTGAAGACATTTTTTGTTGATTAAAATGTGTAATAAATTCTTTGCATACTTCTTTAGTAAACTAATAATTTCGTCAAATACTCCTTTTACCCGCCTAGATACTCTAATTGTAACATCAGACATTCTCTATGAGGAGTGGGACTGGATAAGTTTTTTTTTTTTTTTTTTTTTTTTTTTTTAATAAAGACATTTAAACACTGTACTTATGTGAAACAATCACTATATTACTTATAATATTTCTTTATTTTGTAGAACCAGTTTCAGTGAACCTATGCCATCGTTTTCAAGTACGTCTGTATCATCAATGACATTTTTTAATACTCTAAAATAACCTCTTCTCAAAATTTAATTACAGACTCTATACTAACACAAATTATTATAAAATAATAAAAAAGAAACATCCTGTCTAAGATAATGGATTCCGGCACCAGGTTGTTACATCTTTCTTGTAATAAGAGAATAGGTCTTCGCTGAATTATTATAAAATTTGTTTCTATGAACACTTGTTAGTTCTCCCGACTGGAAATCTGTAGGTTCACATGACGCGACTGTCAAATGCAACCTAAAAAATAAACCGTTAAGAACATAAAACATATTCACTATAGAGATTTTAAATCGTCAAAATAAAATGTTTTTCTTGTCATTAATCAAAAGTCGTAGGTAAAGTTAACAGGTCAAATTGCCTTGCAAAATGGTTTCTCCAATTTTGTAATAATTATAGAAGATTGTAAGTTAATATTATCAAATTTTTCCTTTTTGGGGTTCCCTATGTGCCTGTCTGACAATTAGACATTTTATTAGATATTTAAAGTTAAAGGAATACTGAAAAACTCATTTAACAACTCAATGCATTATTCAATATACCTGGCCATGTAAGAACACATTTTTCAAGAAAATCATTAAGCACAACAGCTCTCTGTGAAACAGCAGGAAGCTTACTATCCTGTATACCAGTTTAAAAAAAAACTAACCTGAATCGCATGTATGTTTAGGATTGCTAAGTTTAGATGATTCGCCACCAGATGGCGTCAAGGTTTACAGAGTAACATAATCGGCCTACGGATTAAGTAATGGAGAAGCATCGTTTCAAAAAACTAAATTTTACAGGAGAAGCAAAACACCGATTACTACTAACCTGAGGAACATTTCACGAATTTTAAAATTTTGCAGTTATTTTATTTGAGGTGTACTTCTAGGTACATGAAAAACTAAAATAAATTCCTTTTTGTGTTCTTCAAATTTAAAGAAAATGTATTGGACACAACAGGCTTTGATCCAATAATTTGCAAATATGCAAATAAAGAACGGTTAACTATGGTAGATATATAACGAAGCATTTATTTTTATTTCTTTACGGAATAACATTAACTGCCTCCCACTTCTGTGTCCTCCATCACTTTCACCACGTCCTCCAATGCCCCCATCTGCTCCCGTCTCCTTACTGCCACAATTCTCTCACTTCCACCGCTCCCTCCACTGTGGCCTCCTGCTCTTCCCCAGCTGCCCTTGTCCCCCAGACTCTCGTTCCTTCCACCCCCCCCCCCCCCCTCGATTCCTACTGCCCCTCCTCGACTCCTGTGGTGACGCTGCCACGGCTCCCACCTGGCAAGCCACCAAAGACATCTCTCTCTCCCCAACCCATCTCCTTTCCCCGGAAGGATTCTGTCCTTATAAGTCCACCAACCCTGACCTCCACAACCTGATCCTGCGAAAAATACCCCGCATCCAGTGTGGCTCCCACGCTACCCCCCCCCCCCCCCCACCTGCCTCTCCCCGACAACACTCTCTCCCCACCAGCCTCCCACCATCACCTCCGTGATCGCCATGATCAGCCTGAGGATAACGGAGTTGTTGTAGGAGCTCCGACAGAATCCTAGCCTATCCATCCGGTCTCCGGCTGCATCTTAAATCAGTGCCAACGATAAAAGTGAAGGGTCCATCAGACCGAGACTGCCTTACCATGGACCCGAATCTGCAACAACAATAAATTGTGATAGCTTTTGAACAATAACGGCTTCGTCGAATGTATTGACAGGAATGAACTTGTCATAGAATACAGATGTTATCTGATATAGCACACGACCCTCTCTGTTTAAAAAATTCTGACTTACATAAAATATGGCCAGTTTCAAGATGGTGCCTTTTTTCGGGACACCAAAGACAGACCATACCTTTGTTGAATGTTGAGGTTTCACAGTTGCTGCAGTTTTTTTAAATACGAGGGTTGTTCACAAAGTAAGTTCCGTTTCTATCCGCGGCAGCGCTACAATCGCAGTTCCGAGCATGCGCGGCAGTTACTATGTGTGAACGAGCAGACATGTAAGCCATTTTCAGATCGATGAGGTGGAAGTGTGGTTTTAGTGCTTCTTTATTATGTCAGCCATAATCGTTTTCTAAATGCAAAGAAAGTTAAACTACAGGAAATTCATCGGCCAATTCAATGGTTACAAGTTTGTGCGCGATGAAGAACGAAGTGAATGCTCGTCTGTGGTTACGGACGAACTGGTTCACACAGTTCAAGACAAAATTAAGCATCAATTTGTACTTAGTGGCCTTACTATGGAAGTTCCGTAAATATCACTATCACTAATTCATGAAATTATTACTGAAAAACTGAAATTTCGGAAACTTTGCTCACTTTGGGTACCCAAAATGCTTACTGAACAACGCTAAAAAACAAAGGATATGCTTTACGCTTCAGATTTTGACATTGCACAGTAATGAAAGATTTTTTTTTTGGGGATAGTCACTAGGGATGAAACTTGGGTATCGTGGGACTCCCCGGAAACAAAACGGCAATCAGTGGGATGGAGGCGCAGTTCATCCCGAACGAAGTAACCAGCCTGAGCAAATCTTGACACCTCGGAAAGTCAAGTGCACCGTTTTTCCTGTCAAACAATCAACACGTATGGTTACTGCGCGACCATTAAGAAATTGCGCCGCGCAGTACAGAACAAGGGCCGAGAATTACTGTGAAGAGGTGTTCAACTTTTTTTTCTTTTTTTTTTTTTTTTTCACGATAATGCCCGCACTCACATGGGGGTGTGACCAAACAACTCGTACGGGAATTTCACTGGGTCGTGTTTGATCGTCCCGTGTACAGAGTGTACCACACTCTCTCACCTAAAATCTGTCCTTCGTGGTCAACACTTCAACGATGATGACGAGCTGAAAGAACATGGTTGAATAGACAGGCGGCAACCTCCTATGAAGAATGCATACAAAAACTCGTGCCACGCTATGACAAACACGTGTCTACAAAATGCCTGAAGCTATGGAGAAAAGTAGTTTAACAGTTGAAGGTATTTGTACAATAGACTTTGTTCTGTATCTGGACACGTTTGTTTTATTTTGTGGACATGCTTCGTAATTGGGGGTATTGTGATTGTGACTCAGCCTCAACTAGTACTACTAGTGTTATCCAAACAACAGCTAAGAGCTTCTTTTATCGGGCTGCAGAAGGAATCTTTCCTGGTAGAAAATTTCGCGTGCCGTCTACATACGGCCCCCGGTGTCAGCAGAACACGGTCGCGCCCGGGCCAGAGGAATTCCAGCGCCACAAAACATTCCCGTGCCGCGCGTGCGCCCAGCCGCAAGAGAAGGAGAAAAGAGAGAGAGAGGAGCGCAGGAAGAGAAGGAGAAAAGAGAGAGAGGAGCGCAGGGAGAGGAAGGCGAGCGCCGAGTGTGGGGCCAGGGCAGACGGTGAGCAGGCGGTCCCAGCATTCTATGACGGCGTAATGTCAAGTTTCCAGAAATTATTACCTGAAAACAAAAAATACGAGGGTATTTGAAATGAAATTTTAAGTGGAGTTTCTATTTAATGAAACTCGAGCCAGGATGGCGAAATTTTCCAGAAAATAGCAAATTTGAATAAAAAAAACTCCGATGGGAAATTGTTAAATTAGAAAGTGATAGCCGTTAACATTATCTATCGATTGCATTGAAAGGTTTCGAAATATATCGAAAAAAATACATGACAATCTTTAAACGTAAATTTCTTATAACTGATCAACATTCACGTTTACAAACTTATAATTTACTAAAAGTGTGACACGATATGAATCAAAGAAATTATTGTTCGAAAAATTTATAATATATATATATATATCGTACCATACGTTTAGTAAATAATAAGTTTGTAAACGTGAATGGTGACGAGTTATAAGGAATATACAGGTCGATACTCTGATCATATCTAACTAATTGGGTATTCTCAGATATCAAGATTGGTTACATTTCATCAGGGGATCTACCTATGGTAACGGCTGTTTCTTTCCTCAAAACTATAATATCCATGCTGTTAAATATTTTTTTAGATTTTTATGATTAAAATGATCAGAGAATGAGTTTGAAAAACTTGCACTTTTTGGGCCAGTTTTTTTGAAGTGAATTACTTCTATGTTGTGATAGTAACTGAAAAAAAAATATGTTGCTAACATTTTTTTCACAGATTTTAAAACAAATAATGTTGCTCTACGACTTTCTGGAGGGAAGATAAATATTTTTCTTTAAAAGAATCTAGTCCACGTAATTAACATTTTACAGCGATGTACTTCATGGAGCGTAATATTGAATAGTTATATTACTATGAAAAATACTGGGATATGCTGTATTGTTTTCTAGTATTTCTAACCGACTGGTAAAATAAAGCACCGCGGCGGAGCGCTAAGCTGTGATGCGCGAGGCCGTTCCCCGTCGAGGGCTCGAATCCCCCCTCGGGCATGTATTTAGTACAAGGTAGCTCATAAGTAGTGTGTAAGTTTAGGAACTGATACCTCGCAGTTACGTCCCATGAAATTCACAAACATTTTAATATGAAGCGAGCAAGTGCGAAATGCCGCTTTTTGCATCTTTGCGAACTTTTTTCCTAGACGCTCATTTATTTCTCAGGCAATAAGTTTTGGAACCACCTCTCACTAATGCTTGGACTATTCTAACAGCAGTACTGCCCACGATAATATAAGAAAATCCAATAAGTAGTGATGATTGAAGGGAGATCGATGCCGCCGGCTGCTCCTACACTTTGCAGCCCACAGGGGAATGCCGCTTTCTGTTTTAAAACTTGCAACTAAATGGGACTGTCCGTTGGATCAGTGCAGTGATGGAGGGAAGGCACTGGCCGTGCCCAACACCGGTGCCAGAGGCGGCGCGAGGCCTCGGTGCCGCGATGTGAAATGAGCCGCTGCTCTCTAAATGAACCTGTGAGACTTCCTATAAAATGATGTCCAATCCATGGTGTACAACAGCAATCAGTTAGAATAAATATTCCTTCAAACCGGGGAATCTAACATCCTAATTCATTGCAAAATAGAAACGTTAACGGTAGCGAAACAGATATAAATTCACAAAATCCTATCCAAAGTGATCAAATTTGGTTACAAACCAATGTAGATTTCAATCTTTAGTGGCACTAATCTACCAGACCTATTCAGTCACCACCCACAATCAAAAAGAATGATAGTATCATGACATGATACGCAAACAGAATCTGTACTTCATATCCACATAACTAATGCTGGTAGTGTCCAGTATACTCCTATTCGACTTGGTACATAAATTTCGGAGAGCGCGTTTGCTCACCGTCGGGAGTTCGAGTCTTCCCTTGAGTACGGGGGTTTGTGTTGTCCTTAGCATAAAGTTACTTTGAGTTAGTTTCAGTATTTTGGAGCCTAGGGGCTGATGACCAAGTGCCGTAGCTTTACAACCATTTGAACATTTTTAACATTTGGTACCAGATTCAGTGCCCTGAACTGCACAAGATGTGAATATATTTCCGCATCCCCTTATGGACCCTCAACAATTTGTGGTACGCTGGTTGGTATTTATTAATTTGATTTGTTCATTTGCTGTAATTTGCAATGAACTGCCATATGCATGCTAAGACAGATCGTATTTTTCACTCTTAATTTTTATACACATAATAGTTTCTTTTTACATCTAGTTAAGTGTAACAATATACAGATTAAGCAACAGAAAGAAAAAAAAATACTGCACATAAAAATTATAAAAATGTAAATCAGTGGAGATCCCACCACCAATTTCTTTCTCTTTTCTTTTCCTCTTTAATCTTTTACTGCTCCAAATGAAGACCCTGCAAGACCCTTAAGATGTGTTGGAAGTGAAACTATAACATAAATCTTATTTAGTATGATTGTGAATCAGGCGATTTCTCTCATTATGCTGTTTTCGGATGGCAGTTTATGAGAGGTGTTGTGTGTATGATGAGGTTTGGGATAGAGCCATACACTGTGGTCTCCCAGCTCGCTCTAGCCGGGCCAGCTCAGCTTACAGTGAGAAGGAACATCTCGTTCAGTGTGTCCAACTCAGCTTAAGGTGAAACACACTAGTTCATTCAGTCCAGCCAGCTCAGCTCACAGCAAAACTGACCATCTCGTTCAGTCCAACCAGCTCAGCTCGCTGGGAAACGGACTGTCTCGTACATTCCAGTCAACTAACCTCATGGTGAAATAGACCATCTCGTTCCGTCTGCCCAGCTCAGCTCACGCTGAAACGGACTAACTCGTTCAGTCCAGCCAGCTCAGCTCACAGTGAAACGGAGTGTCTTGTTCAGTCCAATCAGCTCAGCTCACAGTGAAGTGGACTGTCTTGTTCACTCCAGCCAGTTCAGCTGACAGTGAAACGGACTGTCTAGTTCACTCTGCCAGCACAGCCTACATTGAAACAGACCAGCTCAATCAGTCCTCTCATCTCAACTGAAGGCGAAACAGGGTTCCTCGTTGTCTGCCCAGCTCATTGCACAGTCCAACCAGCTCACTGCAAACTAGGCTGTCCCGTTCATTCCTGCCAGCTCCTCTAACGATGAAACAGACCATCTGATTCAGTCAGCCCATCTCAGCTCTCGGTGCAGCAGACCAGCTCGTACAGTCCGGCCAGCTGACCACACAGTGAAACGGACTTGATCGTTCATTCCGGCCAGCTCAGCTCACAGAGAAATGCACCAACTTGGTGTCCAGCTAAACTCACGGTGAAATGGAGTGCCTCTTTCAGTCTGACCCGCTCAGCTTACGGTGAAATAGACCGGCATGTTCAGTCTGGCCAGCTCAGGCCATGGTGAAACGGACCGATTCTTTCAGCCGTACTGGCTTGACGGAACTCTGTTATGTTTGAACCACAACCACCATCTCTAACTACTGGTGGTGCCTTGAGCCGGAGGTACTGTCAGGTAAAATCGGCTCAAATCACGAAATGAACAACGCTGTAAAGGGTACGCTGACTTCACATTTATGGCCGTAAGTAGTCCACAGAAAAAAAAGAATAGGAGCAATATATCTAAAAGGTACCACGTTTTTCAGTTACATTCCAGTGGCTATAAAATATCTCTGAAAAATGCCGCGTTTCTGCTAGCTTTCAGATGGTAGGCGTTAATTATTGCAGGCTAAAATAGAAGTCACCTTTGGCTACTGTAACATTGAGCTGCTGCCCCAGAGGTGTTACCGAAACCGCGCCATGTGATTGACTGTGGTAGGCGCTCGAAGCTGCCACGGCCCATACGACGCAGCTGTTCTAAGCTTCTTGCATCATCTCGAGATTACTTATCCGACAGTCGAGTAATGGCAAAGGCACACAAGGACGGCCGTGTCCGGGGCCTGAGCTGCGGCTAATTAGGCGGCGCCGAATTAACTTGGCGGGCGGGACAGGACAGGCTGCCCAGGCAGCGGACACCTCGCCCAGTGCCCAATAGCCGATAAATCTACCGGACCAAACTGCGTGGCCATCACTCCGTAGCTTACAAACTACTTAAACTAGGCTAAACTAACCTAAGGACAAACACACACACCCATGCCCCAGGGAACACTCGAACCTCCGACGGCGAGCAACCGCGTGGTCCGCAGCGAGACGCATTAGACCGCTCGGCTACTCCACCGCGGCTCAATTATTTACTTAACGCAGGGTTAGGCTGCGAGGACGTTGGAGCTATGAATTTTGCATATATGCAGTAAGGCTCTGAGGTGCAAATTTTAAGTGCACATTCACTATTCCCTTAGTTATTATTCTGTACGTGTAGTACTGATCATTTAATTATAACTTTTGGTTGATTTTTCTGTTCCATAGTAATTTTGTACTGGTCTGTGGAAAAGTTCACAACACAATTTCAGATTGTTCTGAATAATTATTGCAGGCAGGGGTATCACTGCCTGTGTAGAATGTGGAATGGAAGCAACTGTGAACAGATGCTCTCTGCCCCATGATTCTCAACCCTGGACTCAAAGCGATGATATGGAGCCGCTTGATCTTCCGAATCTTGTTGTTTAGACTTTGCTATAAATGAAACTTTTAGATTCATTACAGATTTTATGAAATCTACACTTCTAAGTAAACTGTAAAGAGCAGCAGGTCTCGAAATACCCGCAACATGCGGATGTGAACGTGAATATATTCAAACGTTCCGAAGAAGTTTCGACAATATGCATCCGTATTTTTGGAGAAGAAGCACCAGCCATTCAAATTAGGTCCACAAGAAGTTTTCCGAACTCGGCTAGGGTTGAGTAGGCAGAAAGTTTCCCTCTACAACGAGAAGCACGGGGAGGAGCGCACCTGTAGCAGAAAATCTGGAGATCACAGAACAGGACTACTTGTGGTGTAGCTCTGTCAAACCAATTCCACAAAAATGGGGCATTATCAACAAAGTGGACGTATTCTGTGAATGTGGTGAGAAACTGTTCGGTGTATTACACACTGCTTTTATTGTCCATCTACTTGAAATTCAGAGGATGTATGGCTAGAAAGAGAAAATGCTGTAACGTGGCCCGGTACTGGACTGAAAAGCTTTAGTTCTGAAAAAGAAAGAATTTGTTAAGATGTTTCAAAAACAATATATACGTGGCAGGTATAGTCGCTCGTTTCGTCGCCCAGCGGACGTCGTCCAGAGCACACCTCTCCAGTGGAAAAAAAAATGTGCAAATGTTTGTTAAGCTTATGGGACTCAACTACGGGGTCATCAGTCCCTAAACTTACAAACTACTTATGAACTACTTACAAACTAGGACGGCACAAATATCCATGCCCGAGGGGGGATTCGAACCCCCGACCGTAGTGGCCGTGCTGACCGTGACTGGAGCGCCTCAGTCACCTCGGCCACCGCGGCCGGCCCTCTCCAGTGGCGTAGCAGTAAATTATCAGTTGTAAGTGTAACCGGCTTCTCTCTAGAAGCTACATATTTTTACTTTTCAGTGCGTTTTCCCTCGAGTTCATTAAATTTATTGTGTGCTCGCGTTTTTATTTGATTCATATTCACGTTAAATATCTGGTTAGTGTATTATTCCGCCGTGTGAACCGCGTCGCGACAGTCGTCTGTCTTTATTTTCTGATTAGAAGCGACATATAGTATTTTGATTTTCGTCTGCACTTTCTCGTTTCAATTTGTAAAGTTATACTGAGCTGTCGTGCGTATTGAATTCTCATTCGCTTTTTAACAAACACTGTAGTTTTCGAAACTTCCTGGCAGATTAAAATTGTGTGCCGGAACCGGGACTCGAACCTGGGACCTTTGCCTTTCGCGGGCAAGCGCTCTACCACTGAGCTACCCCGACACGACTCACGACACCGCCTCACAGCTTTACTTCCGCCAGTACCTCGCCTCCTACTTAGGCTTTGTTAAAGTTGTGAGGCGGTGTCGTGAGTCGTGTCGGGGTAGCTCAGTGGTAGAGCGCTTGCCCGCGAAAGGCAAAGGTCCCAGGTTCGAGTCCCGGTTCCGGCACACAATTTTAATCTGCCAGGAAGTTTCATAACAGCGCACACTCCGCTGCAGAGTGAAAGTTTCATTCCAGTGTAGTTTTCCTTTGAACGCATCGCGAACGTAGTTTTTGTTTTTGTTGGCACTGTAATCATGAATAGGGACTGTGACTGCTGTGTGCGGATGCAGTCTGAGCTGGTGACACTTCGCTCCCAGCTTCAAGCTGTGTTAACCTCGGTTGCACAGTTGGAAGCTGCGATCGATGGGCGTCGTTTTTGTTGGCCGGCGGTGGGCACCGAACGGACTCCCGTCGTCTCCACCGACCGGCCTGCGGCAGGGACATGCCCTGAAACTGCTAGCAGTGAGGCAGACATCCAACCTGTGGTTGCGTGGGAGGTTGCTCCAGTGCGTGGCAGGAGGCACAAGACATTCCAGGGGACCGATCGTGAGGTCTCTCCCGTTCGTCTTGCGAACAGGTTTGAGGCGCTGTCTGCTCAGGACGATGTTCCTGAGTCGGATGGTGTCTCTCACCCTGTCACCACCCAGCCTGCAAGATCCGGGCTTTCATAGAGGGTGGGTTTACTTGTAGTTGGGAGCTCCAACGTTAGGCGGGTGATGGAGCCCCTTAGAGAGATGGCTGCCAAGGAGGGGAAGAAGGCCAACGTGCACTCTGTGTGCATACCGGGTGGAGTCATTCCAGATGTGGAACGGGTCCTCCCGGATGCCATGAAGGGTACGGGGTGCAGTCAACTGCAGGTGGTGGCTCACGTCGGTACCAATGATGTGTGTCGTTTCGGATCTGAAGAGATCCTCTCAGGTTTTCAGGGGCTAACTGAAGTGGTAAAGACTGCCAGTCTTGCTTGCAAGATGAAAGCAGAGCTCGCCATCTGCAGCATAGTTGACAGGACCGACTGTGGACCTCTGATACAGAGCCGAATGGAGGGTCTGAATCAGAGCCTCAGACGGTTCTGCGACCGTGTAGGCTGCAGATTCCTTGACTTGCGCCATCGGGTGGTGGGTTTCCGGGTTCCGCTGAATAGGTCAGGAGTCCACTATACGCAGGAAGCGGCTACACGGGTAGCGGGGGCTGTGTGGCGTGGACTGGGCGGTTTTTTAGGATAAAGAGCTTCGGGGAAATAGAAATCTCAAAGGGTTCAGGTGGATCATAGGAGAAATGTAGATCCGGAAACTATCGGTATAACAGTTGTAAATTGCCGTAGCTGTGTCGGGAAAGTTCCAGAACTGCAAGCGTTAATAGAAAGCACCGAAACACACATCATTATAGGCAGCGAAAGCTGGCTCAAGCCGGAAATAAGTTCAGAAGAAGTATTTTCAAAAGATCTATCGGTGTTCAGAAAGGATAGATTAAACAAAATAGGTGGGGACGTGTTTGTCGCCGTCAAAAGTAGTATTTCATGTTGCGAAGTTGAAGTTGATAGTTCGTGCGAGCTATTATGGGTAGAGGTTGTACCCGAAAATCGTAAGACGTTAATAATCGGTTCCTTTTACCGGCCTCCCGACTCTGACGATACAATAGCAGAAAGATTCAAAGAAAACCTGAGTCTAATTACAGAAACGTACCCGACTCACACGATAATAGTAGGTGGTGATTTTAATTTACCCTCGATCTGTTGGCGAAATTATATTTTCAAATCATCAGGTAGGCATAAAACATCGTCCGAAATTGTACTCAACGCATTCTCTGAGAATTACTTCGAACAATTAGTTCATGAGCCAACTAGAAGTGTAAACGGATGTGAAAACACACTTGATCTCTTAGCAACAAATAATCCTGAGCTCATAACGAGCATCAAAACGGATACAGGTATTAGTGAACACAGAGCTGTCGTAGCGTAATTGAATATCGAAAGTCCCAAAGTTACCAAAAATAAACGCAAAGTATATTTGTTCAGGAAAGCAGATAGAAACAAAATACATTGCTTCTTGAAAGACAGCTTCCACTCGTTTCTAACACTAAACGTAGGTGTAGACCAGATGTGGCTCAAATTCAAAGAAGTGGTATCGACAGCAATTGAAAGTTTTATACCTAATAAATTAATAAAAGAAGGAGGCGATCCCCCTTGGTACACAAAACAGTTTAGGACACTGTTGCAAAAGCAAAGGAAAAGGCATACTAAATTTAAACGAACACGATATCCCCAGGATTTGCGATCGTACTCAGAAGCTCGAAATTTAGCGAGGATTTCAATGCGAGATGTCTACAATATTTATCACAACGAAACTCTTTCTCGTAATTTGACTGAAAACCCAAAGAGATTTTGGTCATATGTTAAATATACTCGGGGCAAGTCACAAACAATACCTTCACTACGTGATAGTAATGGCGATCCTGCCGATAACAGCGCTACTAAAGCAGAGTTACTAAACTTAGCTTTTTGAAACTCATTCACCAAAGAAGACGAAACCAATATTCCAGATTTCGAATTACCAACAGATGCCATAATGAGTAACATAGAAGTAGATATAATCGGAGTAGTGCAGCAAGTAAAATCACTTAACAAGAACAAGTCTTCTGGCCCGGATTGTATACCCATTAGATTTCTATCTGATTATTCTGAAGCGATAGCTCCTTACTTAACAGTCATATACAACCGCTCTCTCATAGAAGGATCTGTACCAAAAGATTGGAAAGTTGCACAGGTCACACCTATATTCAAGAAAGGCAGTAGGAGTAACCCACTAAACTACAGGCCTATTTCATTGACGTCAATTTGCAGCAGGGTTTTGGAACATATTCTGTATTCAAATATTATGAATTATCTCGAATAGAACGATCTATTGACCCAAGGTGAACACGGATTTAGAAAATATCGTTCACGCGAAACACAACTAGCTCTTTATTCACACGAAGTGATGGGTGCTATCGACAAAGGTTCGCAAATCGATTCCGTATTTCTTGATTTTTAGAATGCTTTTGACATCGTACCTCACAAAGGGCTTTTAATCAAATTGCGTGGTTATGGTATATCGCCCCAAATTTGCGATTGGATAGGGGATTTCTTGCCAGAGAGGAAACAGTTCGTAGTAATCGATGGTAAGACATCGACTAAAACAGAGGTGATATCGGGCGTTACACAGGGTAGTGTTATTGGTCCTCTGCTATTCCTTATTTACATAAACGATTTAGGGGAAAATCTAAGTAGCTCTCTTAGGTTGTTTGCAGATGACGCCGTCATTTACCGTCTAGTAAAATCATCTGAAGATCAAAACCAACTGCAGAACGATCTGAATAAGATATCAGTATGGTGTAGAAATTGGCAATTTCGTATTGTCACGGTACAGGGGAGACAGCGTTACGGAAATGATACAAGATCTAGGATGGGAATCATTACAACAACGGCGCTTATCGCTGCGGCGTGGGCTACTTGCGAAGCTCCAATCGCCAACATTCTCCTCCGAATGCGAAAATATATTGTTTACTCCCATTTACATAGGTAGAAATGATCATCAGAATAAAATAAGAGAAATCAGAGCTCGAACAGAGAGATTCAGGTGTTCTTTCTTCCCGCGCGCTATTCGAGAATGGAATGGGAGATAAATAGTATAATTGTGGTTCGATGAACCCTCTGCCAGGCACTTAAATGTGATTTGCAGAGTATCCCATGTAGATGTAGATGTAGATGTCGAACACACGCTTGGGACCTGTAGAACGCAAGTTGCCCATTTGTCTTACGACTGGGAAATGGGAGGCCAGTGTAGTAAGACAGCAGGCGAAGTTCTTTCCTATCCCAACATGGAGGATGGATGCTGCAGTTTCATTGTGGAAAGGGACATCCTCTCGGGTAAAATATTCCGGAGGTAAAATAGTCCCCCATTCGGATCTCCGGGCGGGTACTACACAGGTGGATGTTATCATCAGGAAAGACAATACTGGCATTCTACGGGACGGAGCGTGGAATGTTAGATCCCTTAATCGAGTAGTAAAATTAGAAAATTTAAAAAAGGGAAATGGATAGGTTGAAGTTAGATATAGTGGGGATTAGTGAAGTTCGGTGGCAGGATGAACAGGATTTCTGGTATGGTGAGTACAGGATTATAAATACAAAATCAGTTGGGGGTATCACAGGAGTAGGATTGATAATGAATAAGAAAATAGGAATGCGGGTAAACTGCTATGACCAGCACAGTGATCGAATCATAATTGTCAAGATAGATACGAAGCCAACACTGACAACAGTAGTACAGGCTTATATGCCAACTAGCTCTGCCGATGATGAGGAAATCGAAGAAATATATGAGGAGCTAAAGGAATTATTCAGACAATTAAGGGAGAGCAAAACTTAATTGTTAAGGGAGACTGGAATTCGGTAGTAGGACATTTTCGGTAGTACTGTTTTAAGAGGTTTATTCCCGCGTACTTGCAGATCTCGTTTGTACTACTGTTTTAATTGTTTATTCTATCGTATTTGATAAATACCGTTGTGTTTAGTCTTCGTCTTTGACCGGTGTATTTCAAAACAAGTCAGAGACCGTTACTAAGCTCGTTATCAGTCAGTCCAGTGCCAGCTGCCACCAGTGCCGCAGCGTTAACAGCGGTAAACTGCCGGACTCAGTTTTGTTGATTCGACAGTGTAGTTACCACTGACCACAGTTAAGTCAGCAGCCAGCCGCCTTCATTAGAGTACTAGGCTTCTTTAAAGTTGTTAATTGCTGTTAATTGTATCGATAGGATGGATAGGATGTGTGCCTGCTGTGTGCGGACGCAGGAGGAGTTGGCCGCGGTTCGCGAACAGCTGAGCGTGCTGTTGGCTACGGTCAGCCGTCTTCAGGCTGCTGTCTCGGGGTGCAGCGATGGTGGGGAGTCTGGTTCGTCGAGTGGGACACCTCAGGTGTCTCACGCTACGCTCTCTGTCCCTGCTACCGAGGCACCTTCAGGTGTACCGGACGTCGTCGAGCCGCCTTCTCCGCAAGGGGAGTGGCGGGTTGTACGGCGTTCGCGTCGCTCGAGGCGGAAGGCCAATGTGGAGGCTGGACGTCCGTCCGCGCCCGTTCGTCCTGTGAGTGAAAGTGTGGCCACTCCTTCAGCAGGGTCCGAGCAGGTGCACGGGGGGAGGGGATTATTAGTTATTGGGAGCTCCGATGTCAGGCGCGTGATGGAGCCCCTTAGGCAGATAGCGTCCAGATCTGGAAGGAATTCCAACGTGCACTCGGTGTGTTTGCCGGGGGGCCTCATCCGAGATGTGGAGGCGGCCTTGCCGGCGGCTATCGAGGGTGCGGGGTGCAGTCGACTGCAAGTCGTAGCTCACGTCGGCACCAATG
The DNA here is from genome assembly GCA_026315105.1 of Locusta migratoria. NCBI lineage: Eukaryota > Metazoa > Arthropoda > Insecta > Orthoptera > Acrididae > Locusta > Locusta migratoria. The sequence goes on along the minus strand of CM048745.1, from coordinate 27,543,283 downwards.
ACGCTTGTCGCTTGGGTTCTGAGGACATTCTCGGGTCCTACGAGCGGCTGGCGGAATTGGTGAAGGCTGCTGCCTTCGCACGCGGGGTGCAAGCAGAGCTGTCGATTTGCAGCATTGTTCCCAGGGTTGATCGGGGTCCTTTGGTTTGGAGCCGAGTGGAGGGTCTGAACCAGAGGCTTCGCCGACTCTGTGACAGTCATGGCTGCAGATTTCTGGATCTGCGTTATCGGGTGGGGAATTGTAGGGTGCCCCTAGATAGATCAGGGGTGCACTACACTAAGGAAGCGGCTACTCGGGTAGCAGAGTACTTGTGGAGTGCACATGGGGGTTTTTTAGGCTAGGCGCTAACTCTGATGAGCACTCGCCTGTCAGTATTCAAACAGCGAATTCAGGCCACGTTCGGAACAAAAATTCGAACATAAAAATATTAGCCGCGAACTTACAAAGTATTAGAAACAAAGTTCCCGAATTTGCAGCGCTGCATGGAAGTTATTGCGCTCAGATAGTTTTAGGCACCGAAAGCTGGTTAAATGATGATATGGCAAGTTCAGAAATATTTAGCGAATCGTGGAATGTATATCGAAAAGATAGATCTGATACAACTGGAGGAGGAGTGTTCATCGCTGTGGACAAAGATATTGTTTCTACTGAGATCGAGGTTGAAAGTAACTGTGAAGTTATCTGGGCACGCATAACAGGTCTAAAAGAAGTAAAGTTAATAGTTGGGTGTTTTTACCGGCCCCCCAGTGCTGCTGTAGCAGTTTTAGAATCATTCAAGGAAAGTCTACACCAGGTAGTGCATAGGTATCCGGGCCATGCAATATTAGTCGGAGGTGACTTCAACCTTAAGAGTATAGATTGGGACCTCGCTAGTTACATTTCAGGCGGTACAGACAAGCAGTCTTGCGAGCTACTTTTGGACACATTCTCCGAAAACTGTCTTGAGCAGTTAAACCGGCAACCCACGCGCAATGGAAATATTCTAGACCTTATAGCCACAAACAGGCCTGACCTTATTAACGATGTCTGTGTAGAGACAGGAATTAGTGATCACGATATCGTCATAGCGTCGATGGTGACCAAAGTTCATAAACCAGTCAAGAAGGCTAGGAGCGTGTTTTTGTTGGGAAAAGCCGACAAGCAAATGTTACGATCGCACTTAGAAAATGAATGGGCATCGTTTAATTCTGGGACTATGGATGTAGAGGAATTGTGGACTAAATTTAAATGCATTGTTAATGAAGGGTTAGAGAAATATGTGCCAGTAAAGACGATTAAGGATGGAAAAGATCCACCGTGGTATAATAATAATGTTAGAAAGCTGCTGAGAAAGCAAAGGCTGTTGCACTCTCGATTCAAAAAGGAACACGCAAATAATGACAGGCAAAAGTTAGTAGAGATTCGTGCGTCTATAAAAAGATCGATGCGTGAAGCATACAATAATTATCACAGCCATACCTTAGCAAAAGATCTTTCAGAGAACCCGAAAAAATTCTGGTCCTATGTAAAATCGATAAGCGGGTCAAAGCCCACTGTCCAGTCACTAGTTGATCATTCCGGGGCAGTAATAGAAGAAAGCAAACGGAAAGCTGAAGTTCTAAATTTAACCTTTAAGAAATCTTTCACGCAGGAGGACCGCACAAATATACCATCATTTGATCAACGTACTAATTCCGAAATGGGGGACATAACAATAGGTATTTCCGGTGTAGAGAAGCAGCTGAGAGAGCTAAATACGAAAAAGTCTGCTGGTCCGGATGGAATACCAGTTCGGTTTTACAAAGACTATTCTGCGGCATTGGCCCCCTACTTAGCTTGCATTTATAGCGAATCTTTAATTCAGCGCAAAGTTCCTAGTGATTGGAAAAAAGCGCAGGTGACTCCCGTGTATAAGAAAGGAAAGAGAACTGACCCATACAATTACAGGCCAATATCGTTGACATCAGTTTCATGTAGAATTTTGGAGCATATTCTCAGTTCGAATATAGTAAATTTCCTTGAAACGGAAAAGCTTCTTTCCATGAATCAGCACGGGTTTAGGAAACATCGTTCATGTGAAACTCAGCTTGCCCTTTTCTCACATGACATCTTGCGAGCCATGGACGAAGGGCAACAGGCGGATTGTGTTTTTCTCGACTTCAAAAAGGCGTTCGACACGGTACCACACTGCAGACTGCTAACGAAGATACGAGCTTATGGAATAGGTTCACAGATTTGTGACTGGCTGGAAGACTTCCTAAGTAATAGAACGCAGTACGTTGTTCTCGACGGCGAGTGTTCATCAGAGTCGAGTGTATCGTCAGGCGTGCCCCAGGGGAGTGTGATAGGACCGCTATTATTTTCTATATATATAAATGATCTGATGGACAGAGTAAGTTGTAATTTGCGGCTGTTTGCTGATGATGCTGTGGTGTATGGGAGGGTGTCGTCTGTAACTGACTGTAATAGCTTACAGGATGACTTAGACAAAATTTCTAGTTGGTGCGAAGAATGGCAGCTAGCTCTCAATGTAGAAAAATGTAAGGTGATGCGCATGAGTAGAAAAAACAATCCTATAATGTTCGAATACAGCATCAGTAGTGAGCTTCTTGATGCGGTCGCGTCGTTCAAATATCTAGGCGTAACATTGCAGAGCGATATGAAATGGAACGAGCATGTAAGGACAGTTGTGAGTAAGGCAGACAGCCGACTTCGGTTTATTGGGAGAATTTTGGGAAGATGTACTTCAACTGTAAAGGAGACCGCGTATAAAACGCTTATACGACCACGTCTTGAGTATTGCTCAAGTATTTGGGACCCGCAGCAGATCGGTTTGAAGGAAGACATAGAGGCGGTTCAGAGGCGAGCAGCTAGATTTGTTACCGGTAGGTTCGACCAATGCGCGAGTGTCACGGAAATGCTCCGGCAACTCAATTGGGGATCGCTGGAAGAAAGACGACGTACTTTTCGTGAATTTCTGTTAAGTAAATTTAGAGGGCCGGAATTTGAAGCTGAGTGTAGTACGATCTTGCTGCCGCCTACTTACATTTCGCGTAAAGATCACAAAGACAAGATAAGAGAAATTAGGGCTCGTACGGAGGCATATAGGCATTCTTTTTTTCCTCGTTCAATTTGGGAGTGGAATAGGAAAGGAAATGCCTAGTAGAGGTACAGTGTACCCTCCGCCACGCACCTTACGGTGAATTGCGGAGTATGTATGTAGATGTAGATGAAGGGAAGGGAAGATAGTAGGTGAATATGGTCTGGGCAAAAGGAATGAAAGAGGAAGCCGCCTGGTAGAATTTTGCACAGAACATAATTTAGTTATAACAAACACCTGGTTCAAGAAACACAAAAGAAGGTTGTATACGTGGAAGAGACCAGGAGACACCGGAAGATACCAGATAGATTTTATAATGGTAAGACATAGATTTCGGAATCAGGTTCTACAGTGTAAGACGTACCCAGGGCCAGATATAGACTCTGACCATAACTTGTTGGTTATGAACTGTAGGCTGAAACTAAAGAAACTACAAAAAGGTAGGAAAATAAGGAAATGGGACCTGGATAAATTGAAGGAACCTGAGGCTCTTAAGAATTTCAGAGGGAGCTTTAGCCAACAATTGACAGAAACAGGGGAAAATAAAACAGTAGAGGAGGAATGGGTAAAATTGAGAGATGAAATAGTGAAGGTAGCAGAGGACAAAATAGGTAGGAAGGAAAGACCTACAAAAAAATCCTTGGATATCAGAGGAGATACTAAATTTAATCGATGAAAGGAGAAAATATAAAAATTCAGTAAATGAAACAGGCAAAATAGAGTACAGACGACTAAGAAATGAGATTGACAGAAAGTGCAAAACGGCTAAGCAGGAGTGGCTAGAAGGCAAATGCAAGAATGTAGAAGAATGTATAAATAGGGGAAAAATAGATACAGCTTACAGGGAAATAAAAGAAACATTTGGAGATAAGAAAAACAGCTCTATGAATATCAAGGACGCTGATGGAAAACCAGTTGTCAGCAAAGAAGGGAAAGCTGAAAGGTGGAAAGAGTATATAGAGGGGCTCTACAAAGGAAATGAACTTAGAGACAATATTGTAGGAAGGGAAGAGGATATAGATAAAGATGAAATAGGAGATACTGTACTGAGAGAAGAATTTGACAGAGCCCTGAAAGACCTAAGTCGAAACAAGGCCCCTGGAGTAGATGATATTCCTCAGAGCTACTGAAGTCTCTGGGAGAACCAGCCATGACAAAATTGTTTCACCTGGTGTGTAAGATGTATGAGACATGTGAAGTACCCTCAGACTTTAAGAAAAATGTTATAATCCCCATCGCTAAGAAAGCAGTTGCAGACAGGTGTGAAAACTACAGAACCATCAGTTTAAAAAGTCATTGCTGCAAAATATTAACGCGAATTATTTACAGAAGGATGGAAAAGCTGGTAGAAACCGACCTCGGGGAAGATCAGTTTGGGTTCAGGAGAAATGTAGGAACACGAGAGGCAATACTCACTTTACGGCTTATCCTAGGAAATAGATTAAGAAAAGGCAAACCTACATTTCTGGTTTTTTTTTTTTTTTTTTTTTTTTTTTTTTTTTTTTTTTTTTTTTTTTTTTTTTTTTTTTTAGATTTGGAGAAGGCTTTTGACAATGTTGATTAGAATAAACTCTTTCAAGTTCTGAAGCAAGCAGGAGTAAAATATAGGGAGCGTAAGATTATTTACAACTTGTACAAAAACCAGACAGCGGTTGTCAGAGTTGAAGGGCATGAAAGGGATGCAGTGGTTGGAAGGGAGTAAGACAGGGTTGTAGTCTTCCTCCATTGTTGTTCAAATTGTACATTGAGCAAGCTATAAAGGAAAGCAAGGAGAATATTGGAGAAGGAATTAAAGTTCAGGGTGAAGAATTAAAAACATTGCGTTTTGCCGACGACATAGTAATTCTGTCAGATACAGAAAGGAACTGGAAGAGCAATTGAACGGAATGGACAGTGTCCTGAAAGGTGCATATAAGATGAACATTAACAAGAGCAAAACTAGGGTAATGGAGTGCAGTGTAAGAAAATCAGGTGGTGCTGAAGGAATTAGATTGGGAAACGAAGCAATAAAGGAGGTAGATGAGTTTTGTTACTTGGGCAGTAAAATAACAAATGATGGTCGCTGTACAGAGGATATAAAATGCAGAATGGCAATGGGTAGAAAAGCGTTCTTGAAAAAGAGAAATTTGTTAACATCGAATATTGATTTAAACCTAAGGAAGTCCTTTCTGAAGGCATTTGTATGGAGTGTTGCCTTGTATGGGAGTGAGACATGGACGATAAACAGTGCGGACAGGAAGAGGATTGAGGCTTTTGAAATATGTTTCTACAGAAGAATGCTGAAGATTAGGTGGGTGGATCGCGTAACTAATGAGGAGGTACTGAACAGAATTGGGGAGAAAAGGAATTTCTGGCATACCTTGACTAAAAGAAGGGATAGATTGGTAGGACACATTCTTAGACATCAAGGTATTGTGAATTTAGTGTTGGAGGGAAGTGTGTGGGGGAAAAAATCGCAGGGGAAGACCAAGAGATGGATACAGTAAGCAGATTCAGACAGATGTAGGTTGTCGTTCTTATGTGGAGATGAAGAGGCTTGCTCAGGATAGGGTATTGTGGAGCGCTGCATCAAACCAGTCTCCGGACTGAAGACCACAACAACAACAACAAATTTGAATGACATATGTTTGAATAGTATTATTTAGAGGAAATATATTTTATTAGTACAGTCTTCTAATTAGTTTTCTATGACATCACTGTGTTATGTTTATGTAAGTCTTAACTCGTTCAAAATTAAGAAAAGTCGATCCTCTTGATGGAATCTACGGAACTCGATAAATGATATAACAGAATGAGAACAGTAAACTATTACACCATTCTTTAACACTGCAACATTGTGTTCATTAACACAGAGATTGGAAAAGGACATGACGAAAATTGCATAGTATACTTACATCTTTGTAGTATTAGTTCATCATATCAATAAAACTCTGCATTCATATAGTGTAATGATTATATCTCTATCTATATAAAAGCGAAAGGTCACTCCCTCACTCGTTCGCTCACTCACTCCCAGACTAAACACGAAATCTCGAAAACTGCTTCACCTATGAAGCTGAAATTTGGCAGGAATGTAGTTTATACGTAGAAGACGTCAGCTAAGAAAGGATTTTGCGATAGGGCTGATAGTTCTGGAAATATGACGTCATAAACAATGAAATCTTTCCCGTCTTGCGGCTCGTGATAGTGTGACTTTATCAGTCCACTATTTGAGATCGAAAGCACTTAGAGACACAAACTTTAAATATAATTTCAAAACTTTAAGAAACTTTTCCTCGCTGACAACCCCAGCAAAATGATGGAAGGAAAAAAGCTTGTCGCTTGATACTTTTTCGGTGTTCATGCAGTAAAATTACGGCATTGGCATAACGTTATATTTTATTACTTGTACACTATTAAATGTATTCGCGATATATGTCACAGATAGTATTCTCACATGCCATTGAACCTACGTTAGAAATTTTATCATGTTACGACATACAGTTCACGAGATATGAAGTCATAGACAATGGGATGATGCGAGAAAAACTGCTACAAATTCTTGAATGTCCGTCTCCAAATCGCTTATATTTAGAAAATATAAGAGACGGACATTCAAGAATTTTATTCATATAACGATCGCAATCACTCCCTGAAGACCAATAAGTCTTGCTTTGATAAAAACTGCTACGTCATGCGACAATATTACACATTTTCTCCTAAACCACTGGACCGATTTCAACCAAATTTGCTACACATACTGTATTCCTTTCCGTGAGGTAACAATTCCTGCAGCGTTAAGAATCACACACGATACATGGTTCCGGTAATATGACGTAATAAACTATAGGGATCGCAAAAAACTGCCACATAATGCGACGAGACTTTATTCACACACTGTATGAGACTGACAGTACTAAGCAACTTAAACATAATTTCAAACACTTATTGAACTATTTCTCGCGACAACCATTACAAAATTATGAAAGGTTAAAAGGTTTTTGCTTACTACTTTTCCGCTGTTTATGGACTAAAACTAAGGCATTCGTTACGACGTGACAATTTATAATATCTATACTACAAACTGTAGCCACAGAAAATTTTACAAACAGCATAAACACGTATAGTTTAATGTGCCTTCTAAATTGTATGAGGGTACGACACGTAGTCTATGAAATATGAGCACATAAACAGTAACGTTCATGGAAAACCGCCCTATAACGCAACCAAGTTTTAATCTATTCCTTCTTTATTACTAACTGTATTCGCAACAGATTTTACAGATATACAGCATTTATACAAATGAATATACAGGGTGTCCCAGCTATCTTGTCCACCCAAAATATCTCTGGAACAATAATAGCTATTGGAAAACGACTTTCACCGGTATCAATGTATGGCTGGGGCCCATGAATGTACATTTTGGGAAACATTCTAAAACGAAAGCAAATGTGTTTTTTAACACAACCTTATGTTTTCTGAAATGGACACCTTGTATTTTTTCTTCACCATCCATAGCATGACAAATCACATAAACAATGGCGTTGATTGCATCGCAATATTTCAATTACATTCCGAGATATTGCGACACGAAGTTGAAGCTTGAAAAGCCCGAAATGTGCTGCTAACGCACGTCCTGAGGCTCAGGCGTGAACCCCATGCTGCCCGTAATCGCGATGTGATTGACATCCGTAATCGCACTTCCATATTTACCAAGAGCTCGGAAACAATTAATACGGTCTGCTGCCATCCTGTATTAAAGTCGAACATTCCAGCAGGTATTTATCCCATAGGCTAGGGGTGATGCGGTTCTGTAACATATCTGTGTCCCGCAACGTTAGTCACAAACTTCGCTTAACGTTAATCCGTTACTAAAAAGGTAATGCCGTTCAACGTTAAAACTTTTTTATCCTGTAGATCTAGCGCAAGTGACAGTGAATCTATCACTCATAATAGTAAAATTCATGTTCGTGGTTTTAGTGAAGCGAGAAAGTGGACCGTAGTTTTACCGTTGTTTAGGTAAAATGTTTTGATTTGGGAAGTTCGGGTAAGACATGGAAGATGAATGTAAACATGTTTAACCAATTACTTTTATTATCACATAATTATCAATGTTATGTTTGTCTAATGCGTTACATTTCAAATTGTTTCATATCATTTTTCTGAACATCACTGGGTAAAATGGCCCTTTGTAGAAACTTGCACTGTGATACCAGCACTACATACTAAAGATAGCGTTCACATATCATGCTCAAAGTGATAACCATTTGCTTGCATACATAGGGTCACTCTGCGGATGAAGGATGCCCTACTTCGTGCTACTGTTTCCTCTTTGATAGCTGTACAAGCATCAATAATGCGTTGCTTCATGTCCTCTGATGTTGTTGGTTCATGTTGGTAAACAGTATCCTTCACTGCTCCCCAAAGAAAAAATCCAGCGGTATAAGGTCCGGAGATCGGGCAGGCCACCTAACTGGGCCACCACGTCCAATCCACCTACCAGGGAACTTACGGTTCAGAAGTCGTCGTGCACTTAAGTCGTTATGTGCACGGCATCCGTCATGCTGATACCACATGACCAATCTCCTGTTGAGAGGTACGGTGTCCAAGAGAACAAGAAGATTGTGTCGTATAAATCTGGAGTACTGTCTGCCATTTTGGACGCCATTTACAAAGAAAGGTCCGATAATGGTATCTCCAATAATCCCACACCAAACAATCACTTTCCACGGACGTCGATACTCTACCTGACGGAGCCATTTTGGATTGTCTGCGGACCAATAATGCATATTCCTCATATTGGCAATTCCTTTGTTGGAGAACATCTGCGAAAAAATTTGGATCAATAAGAAGTTTCTGCTGAGCCCACCGGCAAAATGTTACCCTGTTGCTGAAGTCATATCTATGAAGATCCTGTGGTAATGAACATGGTAAGGATGTAATTTATGACATTCAAGAATACGCTGTGCACTTGATTTCGAGACACGAACTTCAGTTCAATTTGACTTGAATGCTGATATGAGGATTCACAGCTACGGTAGCGAGCACAGCAACTTCAGCATGATCATCTGTGCGTGTTCTAGGACGATGTCTAGGTCTTGGATTTAAGCTTCCCATTTCACGAAGACGAGATGTGAGACGACCAAACATCTAGCGCGAAGGCGATGGCTTGTCAGGAAATCGTCTTCTGTACAGTCGTTCTGCCTGAACAGAATTTCGCCCACCTACAACAGGGTACAGTACAGGTATGTAGAGTAGGGTAGAAAACAGACATATTAACGTAATAATCATAATGTTCTCTAACAGTACTATAAATAAACAAGCAATCTAATAACGTATTTCCCGTCAACGTACATTCTCCATAGATCAGCAGCATTTCTACCATATCTTCATGTGTGTACATAATGCAGTATAAGTTCCACAACACAACGTTTATTGACAATGTGCACTACCTCCGTGCCGTCACTAGATTACTCTGAAGCACGACTACACTGGCAAGCGGTGTACTGCACGATAAAGCAACAACAAATGGGATGCTCGGAGGGTGGTGGAGTAGAGGAGTTTGCATGGGTCGCAAATCACAAACAAGGCGAAGTGGTAACTGTGGCTGTAGTGGGAACTACGTTGGACACGTGTCTAGGTAGAGCTAGGCCCTGGATTAACGAGTGCGCGAAAGGCACAATGGGTCATTTAACGCATTCGATAAACATTATTGTGGGTGTGCAGGATAAATGAGACAACCTGACTGATGTATACCGATCGGTACTGGTTCATATTGTGTACGTAGACACATGAAACGTGCAAGAGGGAAACAATTATGTGCTTATGAGAATTGATGGCAGAAGACAGTATTATTCGTTTCGGACCTCTTGATAAGTATGGAAGTGCGATTACGCATGTCAATCACATCGCGATTACGGGCAGCATGGGGTTCACGCATGAGCATCAGGACGTGCGCTAGCATCGTGTTTCGGGTTTTTCAAGCGTCAACTTCTCGTCGCAATATCTCGGGATGTAATTGGAATATTGCGATGCAATCAACGCCATTGTTTATGTGATTTGTCATGCTATGGATTGCTGAAGAAAAAATATAGGGTGTCTATGTAAAAAAAAAAAAAAAAAAAAAAAAAAAAAAAAACCATAAGTTTGTGTTAAAAAATCACATTTGCTTTCGTTTTAGAATCTTTCCAAATGTGTATATTCATGGGCCCCAGCCGTACATTGATACCGGTGACAGTCGTTTTCCAATAGCTGTTATTGTTCCAGAGATATTTTGGGTGGACAAGATAGCCGAGACACCCTGAATACGTGAAAAATCAAACAATTGTAAAACACATAACTCAATATGACATTATTGATAGATCTGAAGGATTGAATTAAAATTTGTGGTGCGGCCGGGAATCGAACCCGGACCTCCATGCTTACTAGGCAGACGTGTTAACCGTTAGACTACCACACCACTAACGATTAAGGCGCCTCGGAATAGTCTATGTACGATTTCCCTCCACAACACAAACTTTTAATTCAGCTTCTTTGTTCCAAAGATAATTGGCTCAGATCTATCAATAATGTCTTTGACATATTTGAGAAATTAATCCGTCTCTGGGATTCTTTAATTGTATCAATATGGCATTGTTAAAATTTTATGTGCCATTAGTATTTCATTTGATATCTTTCTTTGTTTGGATACTGCAATCATAATTTTGTACCTTATACAAGACAGCCCTATCTGTACTAATAATAAACCTGTAAAAGTAGGCTTGTCGCTGTTCAATTCGATCTTCAAAACTATTGAACGAATCTTCGTGCGGTTTTTACAGGAAACATGAGAAAAATTTGGGTCACCAAATAGGCATAATTTTATCAATATCTGTCACGGAAGAAAAAGATATTGTAATTTTAAGTATTTTCAGTAACCGTCGTGTCTGTTTATTCAACTATTAAAAACCTCTTATCTTCAAAACTACTTGATGAATTTTCATGGGGTTTTCACATGTAGCTTGAACGTATCGTGTGGTTACATTAAAAATCCAATAATTAAAATCGGATCAGAGAAAATAATGATATCATAATTTAATCATTTGTTTAAAAGCCATCGTGTACCTTGGCAAAACATATAAGCTTCACTTAATCAAAACTGGATCAGGGTAAGAAAAGGTAGCGTAATTTGTAGTTTCTGGTGTATGCTACACTCGAATTACAACGTAGTATAGCAAAGATGCAATAGAGGCACTGTTACTTTCATAGTATACCAAATAACTAATACATGGCGATGCTGCGTTTTTTATTCACATAACTAAGGGGAACACAGTGAAACTAGGGATACTATATTCCTTTCGGCAGCGGTATAATGTACTGATATTGGCAACGGCCGTTAAATTCTTTTTGAAAAATCAGTCACGTATCTTGAGGGGAACAATTCTTTGTGTTGATAATGAAATAAATAATTAATGTTGTTCTGATCAGTAAATTAATGATCCCTCTAAAGCGAATTTTTCGTTGCCGACTTTAACATTGTATGGAAAGAAAATATTTTTGTGGTGGATATATTGTGTGAAAGGTGTTTATTTTATTGAAGAAAAGTGTGAGTGGAGCTAAAACAAAGTTTTTGTTTTACGTGTTATTAACTGTGGTGGCTGTTGTTGTGATGTTTGAGCAACATAACAAACCTGACCTTAATTTCGTGGTTGGTTACGTTAAACTCGTGATTAATGCAAGTGGTGTAGTTAAATTTTGAAAATATTTAGCAAGACAATTAGTGTAATTAACAAATACTATGGCCGTATCTGACAAACTTTTCAAAAGATCACTCACCTTTCCTTTCCTTACAAAATCTCCTTACAAAATCTGCACACACAGATAGCAGAAATTAACTTACTCCGCCTGTGTAATATGTATGACCCAATTAGTACGTTAATGGTACTGATAATTTAGAAAATTATGAATAGTAGGATTTTTAACATCAAGTGATTGGCAAGTGGGTGCAGTCCAACCACTAAACCAAATATCTGATTAAATTAATTCACTCAATCAAATAGGAAATTTAAGTAACACAGTCTTAATTAACGCTATGCATACGACATTAGTACTAGTTTGGTTCTTTATAGGATAGGTGTGGCGGTGGCTATTATTGTTGAACTCAGTGCAAAACGAAATAGAAACGTTATTCATTAAGTCAACTGTCTGTTATCTTCTACTATCAATTTTAGCAAAATTGTCTCAATTATTATTATCACAGTCTGTAGTAATTAATGACACTCACTTGATTGTATTTTAACAATACTTAAACATGCATTCACAGTGAATTACAACCAATAGCGACGTGGTGCTCTGCAGTGATATAAATGGTACATAAATTCATAGAGAAATCATTTTGATGGTGGCTCCTCATTTGGCAGCTTGCTAGCAGTTCTCCGTGATGCTTCGCGAATCGGGTAATTAATCACGACCGTTAGCGTCCGCGATGACGCTACCGCGTTTCGGACATCTGGGACGGTTACCGAACACATAACGAATTTCTGCCTCAGCAGAACGAACGAATAAATGTTTCATTAAAATCAATTCTTACTTCACTTATGTACACAGGTTTCACATAAACATACATATCGTTGCACTTATAACAAATTATAACTTTCATTTTGTTTTAACTTAATTACTTATATTGTTTGAGCACTTCACGAACTGCAAACGAACGTCTGATCTACGTCACGGGGCGGCAGATACTGCTGCATGCCTGCTCTCCCACAGGGGAGCGCTGCTATACGATAAAGTCTCTGACCTGAGGAGCCATATCGATAACTGTTCACAGAGAAACATTTTACATTGGCAAATTAAACATAACAAGTAATCACAGTTATATAGAAAACATACAAAGTAGAAATAAAATAAAGTAATTCGTAAATAAACAATTACAATACAGATAAATAAATGACAGAAAATGTTCACAATTTAGTTACCTATATAAATTGTGCATCACGATAATTAATTAAGTCACATAAGTTAATTACTACATATTCACTATAAACAGGTTAAAACGAATAATATGTTCAAAATCAAGCTCATTCCTCATTATAATGTAAGGCTTACATTAAGGGTTACCTTACAACATAATAAACTGCTGCTAATGCAAGTAAAATTTAATCCAGGTAGGACACAATTTTTATTCCTCCTTGCAGTATCCCATATGCTTTGCAATGTCAGGGAAAGAAAAGAAGTGCATCTTCCGTCGGGTAAAACCACTCAATTGCTCATAGAGTAAAAATATATATGAAATGAGCACAGCGTTCGGAGCATCATCTCCACATTAAACTGTAATCACCACGTGATATTGAGACAAATAAACTCTTTCCACACATTTATTTCCTCCTACGATTGGTTTGTGCCGCATTGGCTGCAATGAAGCCCCACCTCCTTTTCGCAGAGCATCCTCATAACATGAAACAATATCTAAAAAAATGTGTCACAGAAGCTACAAGAAAGTTGAGGAAGCGTCGCTAACAGGTCATATACACATACCCATCCGTCTTAACGGAACAGAAAAGAACCAAGATAAAGTCAGCGATTAGTAGATTTTTCACAATATAATGTGACATTTGCACCTTAATGTTGAGGACACAAAATCTGTTCTGCGCATCTGAATGCTCACTCCAGAGATATTTCTGCGCTGTGCCTGTCACTAGAGATAATATACACACGCGACTGACAAACTCATCAGAAATCACTCGGCTTTCATAATTGTTTGGTACAATATTGTGATTAAAAATTGTAATTACTGGTGCGGACACATTAAGGTAGAGAAAGACGTCTTCTTTTGCAGAGACAATTGTACTTAGTCATAATCCGACATCTGAATATACAGTTCTTTTACGCAAGGTCGATATCAAATTCGAGCTTTACGAAGTAGTCACTGCAGGGCGTGGGGACATGTATTACCTTAAAGAGTTGGCCGATTCTGCTAACACTGTCAAGACAATTCACAGGAAATACTATATTTAATGGGAAGTTCTAAACAGACGATCAGCTGACGCCATTCCTTCAACAATTACCCAGACTTAATTTCTAGCACATTGACACCATCATGACGTCTTATTTAAAAAGACAAGAACTGCCGTGTTGATTGAATTGCCAGACTTCTAGAATTCATCGAGTTTTCGATAACAGGAAGCACTGCGTACACAATAACTACATTGCCCCCAGTGGAACACTGCAACATACTAATGCTTCAGCATACACTTACTCTGAGTGATAAACAGTCAGAACAAATGCATGGCGCTCTTATTATTATTACTATTTTTCTCATCTAAACGATAGAAATGTTTTTTGAAGTTTACGCCAAATAGACAATTACACACCTCGGTCTTAACTTTATGAACACAACCCAACATTGAATTTACATTGTTCCGGAGTATGGACTTAAATTACTTTCACTTTTTGTATGAAAAACTTTATGAACATTCATCGTTTTCGACATCTTGGATAGGAGAACTGAATATATTGACAGATAGATCCAACAAAGGTTCTGTTTTTGCTGACCTAGATCCGGAACCCTAAAAAACCATGATATACACAGGTTCCTCTTTAAGAACCGTTGCGAACCACGGGCATATAAGATAGTTTAATAGTAAATAAATAGCTTGTGTGTGACACAGTAACAGCATTAGATCCAAGAGACTTCCAAATTTAGTATGTATCACAACTTACTTTTCCTCGAGCATTATATTTACTGGAAATATTCCGTCTTGATTCAGTCTAATCCCTTTATTATAGTCATTGAAACAGTGATACGTTTTTGACACAAACTCCCAACAATAGTTCCTGCTCCATAGCATATCTTAAAGGATATTGCTATTTACTTAAATATTTCGCCAATCAAAATGAAACGGCTCCCTTTACAACTGAGCGTAAACTTCCGTTTGCCATTCCATTCTTTAACCTCAAAATTACGCTTCTTCGAGACTGACATTAAAACATTGGGCCATGTTGAAGCGCTTGTTTTAATTGGAATACATCATGCAGCTGATTGCAATAAATTTCCAATCAGTTAGTTCTTTTGATCCTTTGAATTTAATTTTAACTGTCGCTTTGCTGGGAACAGTATAATTCGTAGCAACAGCGAGGCATTAAATGGGCCTTTGGACAGTGACAGGGCGGTATAAGTGGCAAAAATTATTTCTCGCCTCAGCGATGAGAGGAAAACTGCGCTAAATATTGAAACTAGTAATCCCTTCCTGACGTCACAAGCCACTATTATCTCTGCAGTACGGCAGAATCTATTATCCGGGTCACGCTAATTGCCTGAGCTGTTTGCCCAAGTGAGAGTCTGAATCTATTGTATGGGTTCAGTCCATAGCCTGCGGCGGACTGCTAACAACGGTAATAGTACTAATTGCGTTTGATGGCTAAACGTCATGCAGACAAATAAGCTAGTGGATTATGGGCCACACGGCGGTACATCAATGCATTATAAATGCCATTCTGCACCTGTTGCAACACTTTAAGGTTATTACGTACACTAAACTCTTAACGTTCACCGTCAATAAATTAAGGTGTTGTCTCCTTTCCAAGGACTAAAAGGGAAAGCAACTAATCAGGACTAAGTAGTATCACTTGTTCACTGGCAGTCTTTCACTGTTTAATCACCAACGATTGATACCTACATAAATATTTGACGCTTATTCGATGAAGCAAATTTTACAGACGTAGTAGAGGGAGTTTTCTGTAACATAAAATGAGACAAATTGTTTGAAATATATTTTTTTAATTGGTGTACATTGGAAGACATGTTATTTCAAATTTAAAAAAAAAAGTTGGTAAATCTTACAAGTATTTCGGCTACAAATATCTCTAACGATCCGCTGTAGAGTTTATTGGTGGCACTTGAAACTTTGTGCCAGACTTAACTTGAACAGTAATTCCCCACTTTTCATTAGCAGGTTCCTCAACCATTGATCCGTGCGTGCTTCCGGATCAACCCAGATGCATGCATCTCTGAAGGACATTATATCTGTTAAATACTAAAAATGGATGTGATTTTTAATTATTCAGAGAAGAAGCTTTAGCCTGATTGGGTGGGGTCGCAATAGTTTCCTGAAATCAATCATCTTTTTATAAAACACTAACTTGTCGCTACAGTTATTTATTGAATTTTACCTATTTCACTCCATGAACAAGAGCATCGTCAGAATGTACAATGTATATATATTGATATATCACAAATTTTATGTTAATATTGCATCAATGACGAATTACATTTCTAATTTGGAGACTTAGGTTTGATAATAATTGATAGCTGTCGATTTATATAGTTATATTACAGTATAGTAATTTACAATAGCTGTAGTGTGAGAGCTTGCATTGACAGCGGCAAAAATATAATTGCTTAGTCCTTGTAACATCCATAGTATCGTCCGTACACGTTATCTTTGGACGTGTAACGTAGTTTACATTCCGATCGACACTTTTACAAAAAAAAGTCTCATTTTTATTATAACTAATCAATTAAAAATTAAAAATTAATTAAAAACTTAAAAAATACTTTCCTAAAAAAATCATAAAAAGATGTTTACAAAATCGCTTCTTTGTGCCCAGTTGTTCTTACATTGGGTAATATTCAGGACAGTATCAGGTTTATGCACATCGCAAATAAAGGCCCTTTGTTAGATATTTCAGAACAATCGAAAATTTTATTTACGCATTTATTTTAGCTGACAAGATTAGGGCCTTCAGGCCCTCTCTTACACCTAACGCGGCTTACTGAAGGTGAACAATTTGTTTAGTACATTACAGAGAGTCAACTTATAATACAAGTATTAGCAGAATATAATTGTAACAATAATACTTAGATAATTTATAAAAATAAAAAAATGTAATAATAACAATAAAAGTGACAATAATAATAATAATGACTTTGCAAAGGTCAATAAGCTTGTTTCATATTACGAACATCAGCGCTGTTACAATTTAGGAATTGCCTCGTTTTTTCTAAAAGATTGTAAGAGACATAAGACAGTAGAACGTGGTGAGAGAGACAAAGAAGCGGTAGATTCGTTAGAGAAAGAGAAATAGAATGGTAAGATTCAAAGCTATGATGGAGAGAAGAGAGAAAGAACTGAGAGCAGGGCTATGCCGTCGTTTATACGTAATTTTTTAGTTTCCTCTTAAATGTCGAGTGGTTTAGAGTAAGACGTAGATCTCGTGGCAGTGTGTTCCATAGTCGTACGGCTGAGATGGAGAACGACACGGAGAAAGATTTAGTGTTGTGTGAAGGTTCAGCCAAGATGCTAGACGTCTCCAATCTGGTATTGCAGCTGTGGAATGATGATAGTTGTTTAATGTGAGAAGATAAGTATTGGGGGCACTGGTGGCTGAGAAATCGATGATGTAAGCACAGCGTTTGAAAATCGCGCCAATTATGTGGGCGCATCTAACCTAGTTGGCTATATGAAGGACTGATTTGATTGTAGAACCGTATATTGCACACGTACCTAACGCAAGCATTCATCAATAGCTCGAAGCGTCTCGAATTTTCACTATTTGTGCCGTGTTGAACTACATCACAGAAGTAAATATTTGGCAAGACAAGTGTTTGGGCTAATTGTTGTTGTATCAACAACGTTTTTAATAATGCCTATACTCACTCCGTCATTTCCTGCTGCCTCAGAAGAGATTCTCATAATTGCCTTGCGTACTGTGTCTGTAGAGACTATTTTAGGAAAAAGTTTTATCATCTGAGAGTGTGACATCCTGGGGCTGATAATTCGTAACTACTTGGCAGTTTACAGCTGTTGAGAATAAATTGTTAAATTCGTCTGCAGAGGCTTGAAAAAAAAAAAAAAAGCGTCAGGTTTTCGCTCTCCTAGGACGAAACTGCGCAGTTTTTTCCACGGTACAGTAGGATTCGATATGTCGCATGCGACATAGCGTGCATGTCTGATTTTGGCACTCCTCACGCTTTGCTTGGTTCTGTTTCGAAGTTTCCTGTAAGCCTCGTACAGCTCAAGAATTGGGTTACGCTTGAAGGCTATATGTGCAGCATTGCGTTTATCCATTAACTGCCATAACTGAGTGGTGAACCACGCAGCCTGAGCTCTCTGTACAGGGCAATAATGTTTGGACATAATTCACGAACATTACCGTCTAATGTCGGTTCATTGCTTACATCATGCCAGGTTGTGATGTAGGTTACTAGGTGAGATCTTTCTCTGATAGCCTCAACTGAGTAATTTCAGATTATTACGTCATGAGCAGAGAGTCCCGGAGCAGACGTCTGACTGGCGCGAATTATTTTATCTGGCCGCTTTGGTGCTATGATCTCTATGAATGTATGGCTGTGTGGCGTGTGATGGGTTGGATCGAGCGGGATTATGTCCATATCATTGGAGTGCAACAGTTTTCTTAGCTTCTCTGCAGAGGGATATTTTAACTGTAAGTCGATATTTGTGTCGCCCATAACAGTTGTATGTTCGTACAATGAGTGATGAAAGGGCTGATTGAAAGGAGGATAGAACGCCGACGTTTGGTGGTTTTTGTATTACTCCGATAAGCAGTTTCTGAATGGAAGCATTTATTTCGAAAAGTAAGAACTCTGATTCTCTTGAAGCCATTTGCGTCTGATGTGCACAGTATATTAGGTTTCCGATCAGAGCGAATATAAGCACCCACACCACCGCCGCGACGTGTTTCACGATCCGCTCTTTGGAGAGTGATGCGATGCGGACATCGTCGGAGGAGATGTTTGTTTAGAGCCGAGTTTCAGAGACAAGAATGACATGGAAGGGCGACTGACGGAACAGGTCGTAGGACTCGTGACGTGCACCGCTGACGACTGAGCATCCGCGTGGGACACAGAGAGGCCGCCGCCCACTGCAGCCGCGCGGAGCGGGCGGACTAGGGGTGACAGAAACGCGAGCGCAGTGCTTTAGGAGGAAACGAATGTCGAAGATGTGATCTGTGTGCGCCTAAACGCCAATAGATTATATAGCGAGACGGCTTAAGAAGGAAGAAAGGAGGAGATGAATACGGGATTTCTAGTGACCTGCCACTGGTAGCTAGCTAAGACAAAGTATGTATGAAACTCTGATTATGCAGTGAAAAGAAAGACGTAAGAGTAGTAGTAGTGGTGACGAGAATGAAAATAATAGGATAGTGGTAGTAACGCAAATGAGAAGTTATAGAAAGGCGATATTCCTGTTAATAGAGCATGTCAGTTCCTGCTAGATTGACGGATGAATACAGATGAGTACATACAATACGGAGGTAATGAGGGAAAGTTTATGTTAATCAGTTAACTAATAGTAAACAGACTACGCCTAGAGTGGTAATTTGGCAATATATATGTTAAACAATCAACTTGTATAAAACAGAGTACAATATGAGAGTTTGTGTCTCGCGAGTTTTAGCTCAGTCTCTCAGTTCAGACACGTTTGTCACCGATTTTCTCCCTTCTTCCATCTTAACTACGATCCTGCCGTCCTGGGTCCATACATTTTGCAGGCCAAACTGAGTGATCGCATTTAAAACTCTTAGTCTTTCGCGCGTGTGATATTCCCTCAGAGTAACCCCAGTCTTGGCGAGTTTTCTTTTCTGAGCAAACAGTTCAGCTCTTTTGCGATGGGACGCAAATGTAATGATTATCTGCCGGGATTTCGTGGCTCCCGGTATCGTGCGCCCTACACGGTGGCTTCCGTCGATGTCGGCCACGTCAGTCTGCACGCCGAGTCCGTCACGAGCGAGGCTAATGACCCGCTGTTCAGGTGTTCGGTGTTTCCCCGGTCGGTTTCGGTCACCCCGAACAAGCGCGAGCTGTTGCTTCTTTGCTACTGTTCTGGTTCATCGGTGGCTGCAGACAGTTTAATTTCTAGGTCGGCAGATTTCTTTTCTTCTGCAGCCAAGGGCTTTCTAGGTGACTGGATTTCGGCACTGTCGCGTCCGACGGTCCCATGGAATTTGTCCGTGACCGCAGCCGTCACAGAGTCCACGCCGGACTGCACAGTCACGTCTGGCGTGTCTGCTGCCGATGCCTCTGCCCCTCCCATTTTTCATCCACTGATCACTTGTGATACTCAGTAGAAAACAATACACCACAACAAGTGACACTCGTTGTGTAGGATGCACGCGTAGTGGACTGGCACACTGCTCCACGACACCTTCACTGAGCCGAAGAAACGCGCGTCACTCAGCGGCCGCCATCTTACTACTTTTCGTAGAGAGAAAGTAAAATCCTCAGAATTTATTAAACGACCAAAATGAATTTCATTTAAATGGAGTCTTTCAACTGTTTGACGAAATCCTGTAAGCTACTAATAAGACGATCACCTGCCGTATTATCCTAACGAAATTTTTTGTATCACGATAATTTTGAATGCATGCACACGGG
The DNA here is from genome assembly GCA_026315105.1 of Locusta migratoria. Classification (NCBI taxonomy): domain Eukaryota; kingdom Metazoa; phylum Arthropoda; class Insecta; order Orthoptera; family Acrididae; genus Locusta; species Locusta migratoria. The sequence continues at coordinate 27,522,851 of CM048745.1, read as the reverse complement.
AGCAATTTTCTAAATGTCTTTTTATGATGTTTTAGCAATATATTTTTGAATTTATGTTTGTGGATTATTTATAATAGAAATGTGAAATAAAAACTTTTGTACACATGCCCACAAAAGCGGCTACGGAACGTGGCTGCACGATCCATGCAGCTAAGATGCCTGTCATCTCGAATGCTAGTGATACGAGGCCGTTGGGATCCATCACAGCGTTCCGTATTGCCCTCATAAACCCACCGATTCCATATTGTGCTAACAGTCATTAGATCGACCAACGCGAGCAGCAATGTCGCGATACGATAAACCGCAATCGCGATAGGCTACAATCGGACCTTTATCAAAGTCGGAAACGTGATGGTACAAATTTCTCCTCCTTACACGAGGCATCTTAATAACGTTTCACCAGGCAATGCCGGTCAACTGCTGTTTGTGTATGAGAAATCGCTTGGAAACTTTCCTCGTGTCAGCACGTTGTAGGTGTCGCCACCAGCGCCAACCTCGTGTGAATACCCTGAAAAGGTTATCATTTGCATAACACAGTACCTTCTTCTTTTCGGTTAAATTTCGCGTCTGTAGCACGACATCTTCGTGATTTAACAACTTAAATTGCCAAGAGTGTATTAAACATGGGCTCTACAATGAATACCAATGAACACCTTAAGAGCTACGAGCACTTGACTAGTAGGAAAGACGCGTAAACATTAGCCAACCGAAATACGAAGACGTGCTCTAAGCTCTAAGGCCTACATTTTCGAGACCGTGTTTTTGTCCACATTACTTCCTTCTAAAATATGAAAAGTAAAGGGCTTACAGTAGTATAATTTCATTCACAGTATGAAAAAGTAAAGAAATGCTTAAAGCGTCAATGAATGACATCCCCAGACTTGAGTAGCTTATGAAAATATTATGTATTCATTCTCTCGTTCAAGTGACCAAAGATTGTAACAGAAATTTCTGAATATCCTGTGTATAAGGGACGAGTAGTTACTACAAATCTGGAAATAGAGAGGGGGAAGGAAGTTATGCATGTGAGGTGAGAGGTTTCTTAGCCGCTTCGCACCTGTTACGTTCACTGCCTGAAGACATCTTTTCCAAGTACCATTGAGTTCAACTGCTAAAAGAGGCACTGATTTGAAACTATCGCGTTTACTTGTGACTACTATATACTCATCAACACTCTTAGAAGCGATTTTTGGCCTATCCTTTCAAGGTCGGATCATATTCTGGCCAGTATACACATGTCGCTCCAAGGTATAAGAAAATATATTCCTCATATGCTATCTGTCGAGTAGTAAGACCGGCTACAATTAAAAGACAATTTGCAGATCGTTTACCTGTTGAATGCTCGTTTCTTCTTCCCATTATCATTGTTTACACTGAACACTCGTACGGAACCACACACCCCTTTCTAACACGTAACCGTTTTTATAGATCTGAAGAAGGATTATATTATGCAGCATAATACAATTTTGGCGGCATACAATGCTTGGAACGTGAACATTAACAACGGTATGTTATGTTTTAAATATTTAATTTTTAACAATCATGGAGCCCTACTCTGAAACATTATATTGAACTTGACACTGGGGAAACAATATCGCTAATTCGTATTTGAATCAGATAACTAGAATTTTTTAAATCTTACTGTCAAGTGGTGTAAAACTTTAGAGCGATTATGTAGCTATATGTACGCCCAACACTGCTGATGATCCTTTTTTTAGCTGCACAAAGGCTCGAAGTCTTACGGAAATCAGTGAAATGCATTGAGAACTGAGAGATAGTGGCGACGGACACTATGTCAATAGTCTGTGGATAAGTGGGAAATTTTGGACTGGCAGGAAACATGCTAGGGTTAGTCGGTAAAATTGGTATAGTGGTCAGCGCGACTGTTAGTAAGTAGGGAACTGAGATTCGAAACGTAACCTAGCACAAATTTTCATGTTTCATCATTTATTTAATTATTTAGTGGTAGCAAAAGTCGAAAAATCCTTTGTGTTCTTGCTTTAGTAAATGTCGAATTCATAATTAGGTCAAATTTGATGCAACGTGTTTGAATTTCAAATCTTTTCTGAATACTCTTATAGGATCGAAATTGGCAAGTTCTGTAAAATCCAACACCAAGTACGAGTGGGAACGTAGAAATTAAAAGCAACTTAATTATTTGCCAATAGTGTTAAGACTTCGTGTAGGAACTAGGTCTAATAAGTAAAAAGTTGCATTTTATTTATAATATTTATTTCTACAGACAACAATACAAAAATCCCGACTGTCTGAATTATTTTATTCCACACATTTTCCTCTTCCAGTCTGACAGTCGGTGTAAAATAGAGCCTATATTCGAGAGTTAACAACCAGTTGTGACGCGCCTCTTTTACCGGGAATGGAAAAGCAATGAGACTGCGTCGGATCGGGCTTGACTCCATCGGCCAAATGGCAACACGAAGTCTGTATTTTTCATCCACAAAAAAAAAAAAAAAAAAAAAAAAAAAAAAAAAAAAAAAAAAAAAACGGCTATACTGTTTTTCTTAAAAAAAGCTTCAAAAATTAAAATAAACAAAAAAAGTCAATCTCTGATTTTTTATACGTTTGACAATTAATTATATTGTATTTAATTATACGAATTTTCTTAAAATGAGACTAATCTTTGTTACTACTATACCAAGTTCATTATCTTTTATACATATGTACTTATTTATTTATTGGGTTTTTCTGTTCCATAGGACCCACTTGAGGAGTAAGACTCATGGTCATGGAAAAAGTCAATACATTGTTACACAAGAATGGTAATAGAAAAATTTTAAGTAGTCCTTTGCACACGACAATCTTAAGACAAAGTGAAAAGAATCAATAAAGAAAAAATGAATTAGCTTAATTGTTTAACTTTTCTAGGAGTTCCACGACAGGATAAAAGGAGTGAGCCACGAGGTAACTCTTCAATTTAGATTTGAAAGCATGTGGATTAGTGCTAAGATTATTTAGTTCTTGTGGCAGCTTATTGAAAATGGATGCCGCAGAATACAGCACCCTTTTCTGCACAAGTGTTAAGGTGGTGTGGTGCAAATGTAGATTAGACATCTGTCTAGTATTCACCGAGTGAAAGCTACTAACTCGCTGATATTATTAACAACAAACGACATTAAAGAAAGAACGTATTTTGACGACAGAGTCAAAATTCCCAGACTACTGAAAAGGGGTCGACATGACGTTCGCGAACTTACACCAGATATTGCTCAAACCGCCCGTTTTTGAGCCAGAAATATCCTTTTTGCATCAGGCGAGTTACCCCAAAAAACAATGCCGTACCTCATAAGTGAGTGAAATTAAGCGAAATAGACTACTTTTCTTGTTGAAAAATCCCTTTCTCGATTACTGTCTTATCTATCTATGACTGATCAGGACAGAGTGCGAATTATTCGCACTGGTCAACTATTGCGAACTAATTTTACAAGCCAGTAATATGCGTTTTGACAGCTGATGCACTGTGATGCGCCCGAGTGTCTCCTGACCGCGTTGATGTGCAAGAAGGTGAGGATGTGTAGTCACCTGCACTACCACTGCTGCAAAGGATGTCAGCCCGTTGGAATCCTTGTCATGAATATGTAGCATTCTTACCTGCAATGACTTTTTCAAGTACAGTAATTACTGTCCCTATTTACCAACACAAATACCATGTGTGGGGTGTCAAACTAATCAGTCAAATAAAGTTGTTCTGCTCGTACACATGAAACAGAGAGGTTATGCTGTGGTAGGCCACTGTATCATGGGTCACAGTTTCAGATAGGGCTAGTTATCACCATCGTATCGATAGACATTACTACATTTTTGAACAGTAGGGTGTTCTGGCGGGTAATCAGGTTGTTGCCCCAGTTGATCAGGGTCCAGTGTAGGCGCCTCTTCTTCAAATCCCCTGTGATATCTCAGCCGGGGCTGCTTTTGTTCAGCTTGTGTTGACGCACGCCACGCCAGTGTCCAGGCAGCCCGGGGGGACACGGAGCCAGCAGGAGGCACCCCACTGGCCAGCCTGGCCACCTGCCTTGTTCTTCATATATATCCCAATGATAAGGCATACTTTGGTCAAACGACTGGGACCGCTGACGACAGCAGGTGCTTAATAACAATAGCAAACAATAGCAAACAATACTTACATAGGAAGCCGAGCCTGTTATAGTTAAGCACTGTTTAGACCTCAATTACTGAATGCACTTTAAAGATGGCAAGATAGGTGAGATACATTGTAATGTCTTGAAAGATTCCATTAAGGTCACGCAGAACGTCATTAACTGTGACTCGGTTACCAGCTGAGATTTCTCAAACTCGACACTCAATTTCTGGAAGACCCAACAGGGGCAACATAAAGACCACAGAGGACAGAAAATGGTCAAATATTTGTAAACCTGTTGGACCAAACTGATTTGGTCATCAGTCCCTAGACTTACAAACTACTTATACTAACACACACACATATATGCCCGAGACCTAACACACACACATATATGCCCGAGAGAGGACTCGAACCTCCGGTGACAGAGGCCGCGCTGTCCACAGAATGGTACTTTAGACCGCGCGGTTACTCCTGTGCAGCTCAAGGGGACACAGCGATAAAGAAAGTAGAAGTATATACAGCACATTGCGCACGTGAAATCCTACGTCAAACATTCAACCCAACATCTGAAGACGTCTTACCGAGTCTCAAGCGGTACTTTGATAACCAGACGCTGGAGAATAACATGCGAAATATTGCCGGTGAAGAGGTGAATTGCCTAGGATTAATTTATTTGCGAGAAATACGGTCAATATGCTCATAAGCATTTATTAGACTCACTACTGATTTTGGCGTACTAAATTAACATTTTCAAGTGTTCACAATAAATATTACAACTACTAACCAACTGAATGTTAAATTGTAAACAAGTAACAAATCTTTGACTTCGCATTTATGAAGTAAACAGAATCACTACTTTCCAAGAAGCTGTAGTAAACTTATGTAGCTTACCTAAACTGCTAAGCTGAGTTACTGTTTTTTGATAGTGTGATGGTTTTAGTATCGAGATTGGTCAGTCTTATTCCACTTAGGTGGAATTTGTCCAATTAAAGACAAAATTATGCCCATTTTCATAATTTACTCAGTCCCAGATATTCCATAAACACATCTAGTGTCGTAATAGAAAATGTACATGAATGAGTTAATACAGAAAATAACTGCCCTACGATGAAAGCAAGAATAGCTCAATCATTTCCTAAGATAAGTTTCTTTAAGCTTGTTAAAACGCAGTAATTTTGGTTAATATACACAATGGGGAAGTCAATGATTAGTTTGCGTTTTAGCAACTTAACATCCAGTAGGTTGGTTTCTGAAGTATTTGTTGGAAACACTTGAAAATGTAGACGTAGTACGCCGAAACTAGTCTAATAATTACTGTTAGCTTATGAGCATGTTCAGTGCCGTCTTATTGATATTAGGCGCTGAAATATTCCTCCCTTAAACTTTAATTGGGGTTGGTAAATAATTGCAATAATAATAACAATAATACTTAAAAATGATAAAAGATAGCGCGGGAGAAAATAATGTTCCGCGAAAAGAAAGTTTTGAACCAAAGCAAATGAAGTTTGAAATTGATTTTAAATATTGATACGAAAATTAGGGCGCTAAAATTACGGCGGGAGAAATATTTCAAGTTAGTGACCGGGTTGCGAATCGCTGATATATAACTGTCCCTGTAAAAATTTTCTGCAACGTAATGAATATGGTAAATGGCACAGAAATATTTAATTTTAGCAACCTACCTAAAATTTTGTTTGATTAAACAGAAGACTGGCTCACTACGTATACACTGTACAGAAATTAACTGTTGGAACACACTCATAAAACACCAATTTATCTTAAGTCCACAGCTAGCTAGAAATTAAAATAGTTAAATTTTGATAAACTGGCGTATATCTCAGGAACGTTTGGTGCGGAACAAAAGATTCTAACATTATCATGAAGTATTGTACATCGTTCCAACACTTAATTTTCCACACTGCAAAAAAAAAATGGCGGCCGATGCTAATCTGCAAGAAAGGTTCACACACTATTAATATTTTGTAAAAAAAAAGGTAAAGCAGTCATCAATCCGAAGATTGGTTTGAACACCACAGTGCTTTACTAGGCATGGTCCTGTTTAGAGGTGGTATGCCGTTGCCTTCCTCCGACCTTGGAACTGACTTACCCAGCCAGTTATAGGGGGACCTACAGTTTAACGTGGGGTCCGAACCACGGTGCTACTCGGTATTTTTCACATGAGCAATACTGCCAGAGGTGAAAGAAGTGGTAAGTGACAGATAAAAATCCTAGGACCTGGCGGGAATCGAACCCGCGACCTTTGGATTTGCAGTCTGGCACTCTACCACTGTGCAACCGAGGCGCACTAATATTTTGTACCATAAGGAATAATGAGGTGGCTTTTAAATAAAAAAAAAATTTGAGAAATACAAATTTTCTTTACATGAAATTAACGGATTATTTTTTCGAATTGCTGAACGTACACTTACAATTATTTCTTACATACATTCTGTGCATGAAAAGAATTTATGATTCTGATAAATTAAACAAAGAGCAATGCGCTATTGCGTCCGAAACCTACCAGTGCTAGACCAAGAAGAGGGAAGACTGGAGACTGCTGCTCCTTCTTATTAAGTAAAACATATGATAGGCGTAAATGTACAGATAATAATGTGCTTGTTAACATAATACTCTCTTTGTCTTTGTCTTATCGATTTATAATAATTTGCATAAAATAAATATAGAATAATCGTAAAAAATACGAGGGATTAATTTAACGGATTAAATAAATGAATAAATATTGAAATAAAGTCCAGGGGGACCATGAAACGTTATAGCGCTGATGTGCGAAAAATCAGCCCTCTCCTTCTTGCGACCAAAGGAATTAAATAAATGAATAAATATTGAAATAAAGTCCAGGGGGACCATGAAACGTTATAGCGCTGATGTGCGAAAAATCAGCCCTCTCCTTCTTGCGACCAAAGGAATTAAATAAATGAATAAATATTGAAATAAAGTCCAGGGGGACCATGAAACGTTATAGCGCTGATGTGCGAAAAATCAGCTCTCTCCTTCTCGCGACCAAAGGAACCATAAGGTTTTAATTCTTATGTTGCATTTCTATCATTTAATACATAAACACTACAGAAACATTTTCAGATACTAAATTACATTTTTCTGGATATTAAACCGGCAAACGTTTTTGATATCATATTTTTTGAAATCTACTTTGGATTCGATACTTATGATGGCAAAATTTGTCAGTCTATCTTCGGTCATGGTTGATCCTAAAAAGTTTATTATTTTCAATTTGGAAAATGACTCTTAGCCTTTTGCTAAGTGTTAAATACATGTGCAAAGATGATCAAAGATTTGCGAACGAAGAAATTTAATTATTGGAATTAATAAAATTTCTTTGCAAAAATAGAGGAAGCGATTCTAACTTATTAAACACCTTTTCCCGAACAGTATCCGATCTGTTTTCAGGTGTTGACGTTGGTTCAAGATTGAGAAATTGTGATTTTCTTTGTTTTCTATCCAATTCCCTCCAGCTTTCAATATTTTTCAAAAATGAAAACCTGTTTTGTTTTCTGTCAAGAAATGGAATCTTTCATTTAATTGTAAGATCGCAGTGTCAAGTAACAAAACTAAAATATTTACTTTAAATTTAGTTTTTGGGTCTAAGACGGGCTCTTCTGAGGCTTTTAATCTACATGTCGTTTTCAAGGACGAGCAGTTTTTTAGAATTTAGGTTCATATTCGAAAGCTTTACGAAGCAATTTAGAACCGACTAGCATTTGTTCATATGCACTGTCGGTGCGACATACACCATTTCGTTTTTTGACCAGTTCTATCGTAGTGACGGCCAATGGAAGAATGTCAGATATTTTCAGAATTTTGCTTACAGAGTTAATTTTTGATAAAATGTTGTACCATGTTTCAAATGAACTTGGGAATGTGTAAGACTTTAATTTTGACTCGAATGAACTCGTCCTGCTTTTGCGCCTCTGTCATGTCTGAGAGTGGACTCGAACCTCCGGCGGCAGCGGCTGCAGCCATCCCCGCGTGGCGACCGGTGGCGCCCCTGGCGGCCGCACCCCCTGCACCCCGTGGTAAGCACCGTCCACGTTAGTCATATGTTTCTCATATTAATAAAAAATGTACAACCTGCGGGCCGTTGGTGGTCGCCTTACTTCTAGCGCGACAGCGGGCCACAACTAGTTAGCAATGTAAGGCTCGTGGCGGTTACAGTAAGTAACAACAATAGGATCTGAAATTTGGAGGGAACATGATAGTGACAGATCTGCACCATATGAGAACAGCGAGCAGCTGCACACATTACCGTCTCCGTCGCTAGTTCGATAAAGTGCATCGCGCCACAGCATGCATTCGCTGTCGAAATTACGGACTTGTTGCCAAGGCGCGATCAGCATTGTTTCCGGCCTCAAATGTCCGGTTTCAACGTTCTTATGTTGGGGATGCTGGAGCGGCGGAAGTTTGTTCGAGGAAGAACGACCGAGTGTGGTTGGTCTCTCGGCAAGGAGCCCCGTCCCCGGGTTCAGAATAGCGGTTCTGACAGCCCTTGTGGCTGTTGCCCATACTGCCAATTTATGAGGATAATTAATACAGGAGCCGGAAAATTACTCCGCCCCTAAGAGACGATGGCCTTCTGGATACGAAAGCGTGCAGTGACATTATACTGCCGGGGAAAATTAGGTTCATCACGTCCAACTCACAATTAATTCCATCGCCTTTCTGAACTTTTATCCTTCCGACCTTTGTGACACACCATACGATTCATAATTGTACTATAGTTGGAATTCATTATCAGAAGAATATGAGGTATTTCATTAAATACACCCTGTTTGTCACAAAGAGTAGACAAAGACCCTTGTGACAGGCTACACAAGTCGGGAAGAGGGAAAGCATTAAAAGAGGAGAGCTTCCTGTCGACAGCGGGCACGGATTCCAGCTAAAATTACGAGGCTACTTGAATAAAGCGACATAAAATCTGCCTTGCGACCGCTGCTAGAGGTAAGAGTGTCTTAACGCCACGGAAGACACACTAAAATTCACTGTACCGGAAATAATACACCGTCATATGAGGATGTCGGCAAAGGTACTTTTAAAAACCGCAGCGGTATATTTAGAAACTGCTTTACTGTGCTTACCCTGTAACATGATAGCGCTTGTATGGAGGTCTGCACATTTTTCTAGTCTGCAAATTCACCCTGGTGAACCACCTAACACTTTTCCGCAAATATTGCGGAAACGGAAAGAGCTATTGATGTGTGGTTTTCACAGAATGGATTCCAACAAAGAGATTGTAATATTACTTTGAAAGTGTATTTTTATGCAAACACACAGTTTTTTAATGAATCAATGGTTTTTACTATCATGCACTGGACTTTTTGACACCAGCTATGAAGAAAGAATTTTGAATGTCATTTTTATCACGTTTAGTTTGGCAGCTACAACCATTCAAAGTTTTGGGGGTGGAGGCTACGACAGCGTAGCTCACTAGCTGTTGGTCATGAGGGGCTAGCCACTCTGCCAGTCAGCTACGCTATCGCAGCCACCGCCCCCGAATCTTTGAACGGTTATAGCTGCCAATCAAAACGTGATAAAAATGTCATTCAAAATTCTTCGTACACATCTGGTGTCAAAAATTCCAATGCATGATAGAAACAACCATTGTTTTATTTTAAAAACACTGTATTTTTGCATAAAACACACTTTCTAAGCAATATTACAATCTGTTTGTTGGCTAAAAATACGAGCCCCTTACTATCAACCCATTCTGTGAAAACAGCACATGAATCGCACTTTCCGTTTCCGCAATATTTGCAAGTGCAAGTGTTAAGTGATTCACCCCGTATATCTTTAAATCTTGTGTTGCTACTATTTATAAAGTACTTTTAATTTGATTTGAGTCATTGTGCTACGTGGTTTAATAACCCTTCAGATATTCTCACTCAATGAAGCATTAATGGAATATTTTTCGGCTTTTTGAATAAATATTAATTTCGATATTTAGTTCCGCCATGACTTCTGAGTTCACTAATCTTTGTATCTCTTTTGATGCTCTTTGTGAGATATTTATGGACGCCTGACGTATACAGCGGAACCCGGAACCCCACCACCCAATGGCACAAGTCGAGGAATCTGCAGCCCACACGGTCGCAGAACCGCCTGAGCCTCTGATACAGACTCTCCACTCGACTCTGCACCAGAGGTCCACATACGGTCCTGTCATCTTTGCTGCAGATTGTCACCTCTGGCTTCATCTTGCAAGCAAGACTGCAGTCCTCATCATTTCAGATAGTCGCTCAAAACCTGAGAGAATCTTTTTGATGCAAACCGACATAAATTTTTGGCAACGACATGAGCATTGGCTCTATCCTTGTTTGTTTCATGGCATCCGGTGGGATCCATTCCACATCTAGAATGCACATCCGGTATGCACACATAGTGCACGTTGGCCTTCTTTCCCTCTTTTGCAGCCTTGTCCGTAATGAGGCATATTATACGCCTAACGTTGGAGCTCCCAACTACAAGCAATCCTACCCACCGCGATTGTTCGGATCTTTCAGGCTGAGAGTTCACCTCAGGACAAGCGACACCACTTGTGTCAGCTCAGATAACGCCTTGAACATTTCTTACGGTAAGAACAAACTGGAAGGCCTTTCGATCGGTGCCCCGGGAAGCCTTTTGCTGACTGCCACACACTTCGCACTCCCACGTGACCACGGGTGGGGTGCCTGCCTCATTCCGAGCAGTGAAGCCGTCGGCGCACGGTGCGTGCGTGGTCAACGTGCCGACTGCAACGTGCTGCTGGACGCTGTGCAGAGAGGCGTGTGCCTCAACGAGCTACACGCGACTGCCGCGCGCTCTAGCGACAGTTGTCGCATCTGTTCTGTTTACGAAATGAATGGAATGGAATTGCTCCTTTACGTATATTAAAACGCTCATTTCCACGGTTGTGCATATGTTCGTAATGTTCTGTGATATAGGCCTGCGTAAGTAACAACGAAATATCTATGAAGACAAGACTCAGCAAAATTGCCTGTTATGTCAATAAGTGCAGCGAATTATAAGAGTTAATGATAAACTGTACGCCGCGGTGGAGTAGCCGAGCGGTGTAAAGCACCTCGCTGCAGAGCGCGCGGTTGCTCGCCATGGAGGTTCGAGTCCTCCCTGTGGCATAGGTGTGTGTGTTTTTCCGTAGGTTAGTTTACCTAGGTTTAAGTAGTTTGTTAGCTACGGACTGGTGACCACGCAGTTTGGTCCGATAGTTAAAAGAGATCTGTACGATATAAAATTAGAATAGGCCTTCAAATGACACAAACCTTATTGTAACATGTGTGTGGATAAATCCGCCTTGTGCATGACACCTTGTTTTGTTTTAATACCCGAACATGTTTCGACTCTTATTGTGCCATCTTCCGCGGGATTTTCCTTATATCTTCTAGAATAACATGTTACAGATTTTTGGGTATGCAGTTGTGTAGACGAGTTGTTTGATTGGACATTTTTGTTTGATATTAGGCCTAATTTATTACACTGCTTACATTATGCCATTCGCAGAGTTTGGATCTGCTATCATTGATGAATGACAAGGTTTCACAGCATATCATCTGCAAAGAACACGATGTTTTTAGTTACGAGAACTAATTGATTTATTATACATTCACCTGGAAGTTATTTTGAAGCAATATGTGACTGTTTAGTGCCTTGCTTACATTTGATTTGTGGTGCGGCTGCTTGATTTTTTGTGGCGTTGTCTTACGTTTTATGATGTTTAGTGAGCTTTCTGTTGTGAAATGGCACTGTTTATGTCACCATTTGTCTTGTGGTGGCTGTATCCTGTTCATTTAGTTGTGAGGTGTGTCTGATGTGGCGCGCTATTTTCGTGCGTGTGTGGGCATGGAGGGGAGAGAGAGAGAGAGAGAGAGAGAGAGAGAGAGAGAGAGAGATATCGTATGTTGGAGGGGGGAGGTGGCTGTCAGATGAAATGTGGTGGTGGGCTTTAGTTATATACTACTTTCATGGTCTCAAACAGGGTTGTGTGTCTTCGTTGGCTACTTTCTTACCTTGGGCTTCGCCTTCTGGATGTGATAATTTTCTTTTATTGTTAGTTTTGGGAATAAGCTATTGATGGTTTTGAGAATTTGTAGGTCAGTTTCTAAGTGTGTTGGGATATGATTATGTTTTATTAAATGTTCAGCAAATGTTGAGCTGCTACTTTATAATGCACTGATCTGTTCAGTGTATCTTGTTTTAAAATTTTTGCATGTTTGACCCACATACACAGTTTGACAGTTGTTGCAAGTAAGCTGATATACTTCTGACTGGTTGTACTTGTCAATGTTGGTGGAATATTTCCCCAGCCTGTTCAGTATTGTGTTGTTGCTTCTGTATCCGTTTTGAATGTTGGTTTGTTGTGTGCAGTGTTTCTTCTGTGTGTGTGGAACTTTCAAGACTGTGTTGCCTGTTTTGTAATTTTTCTGGGTATTCTGTCTGCTGTTTTTGTGTCATACCGATTTTCTTGTGCAATTTGTTTTATTGTGTCCACTTCTTCTGTGTAGGCTTATTTGGTCACCGGTATTCTAATTAATTGGTGTAGTAGAATTCTCTGAAGCTTGCTTCCTTCTACGTTATTGGATGATTTGATTGGATGTGAATCACAGATCCGCACATTGGGGCTTCCAGTAGACAGTGAATTCATGTTTGTTGTTTCTTTTATGTATGGTGAATGGTGAGATATAAGAAGTTTAGTTTCTCATCAGTTTATGTTTCAATAGTGAAACTGTACTTGTGGGTATACGGTGTTTATGTCATGGCGAAGATCTTTTATACAGGAGTGTGGTTCATCTATCAAGCTTATTGTATCGTCCACATATCTGTACCAATATATTATCTTGTACTGCTTTGGTTTGACAATTTTGTGAAATATCTGGTTTTCTATGTGGTTCATGAATGTGTCTGCTAGAAGGCCACTGATTGGGGATCCCATAGGTAATCCTTCCTGTTGGGAGTAAAATGTTTTTTTGAAAGTGAAGTAATTTTGTTCATTGATGAGTTTAAATATGGTTTTTCTGTGTATTTCCATCTTTTTATTAAAATGTTTCTGTTTGGCTAAGTATTAGGTTGGTACATTGATACAGCTAATCAGCGGGCATACAGGCTTTTGAATTTTGGATAATGATTTGAGAATAGGGGCCTCTTGATTTTTCTGTATCCTACTTTTATTTGTGTGTCTGTGAAAGTTGTTTCTATGTTTCTCAGTATTCTCTGTACGTATCTTTGATTCCGATTTGTTGGGTCACTCGTTAGTTCAGTGATGTTGTTTTGTATGAATTATAACGTTTTGTCAATGTATTCGTTTTGTTTCATGAGAACTATTCAATTACCCTTGTCAGACTTTGTGATTATGACATTTTCTTGTGTTAGTTTTTGCTGTAATTTTCTATAGGTGATTTCTTCATCTGTCTTTTTGGTTTACTTTATGGAAGTTTTGTGTTCCCAGCAACTAGTTCTGTTGTAAAGTTTGGATTAAATTCAGGTGTGTTAAGTCTTTCATGTTGTTTAATTATGTGTTCAGCTTCTGTTATAATGATTTCTATTGCTCTGGGAGATACTGTTTTGTTGATGTTATGTTTTCTACCTTCTAGAAGTAGGTTAATTTCTTCTTCAGTTAACTTCATGTCAGTTAAATTGACTCTTTTGTTAATTGTGTGTTTGTTATATTGGTGTTGTGCCTGAATAACTCAGCCATCCAAACTCACAAGTTTATCCCAGATGGCGCTCTAGATGTGACATTTGAGCATCACTTCCTTGATGTCAAGCACAATCTTGTACATATGAAATGACATTCACATTAAGCAATAGATGTATACATTTATATGTGACAATTATAATAAATATTGCAATTTTCCTTAGCAAGTGGATAAACTATTTAAAAACATACTAAGGAAAATTGTAATATTTATTACAATTAGATATAAATGTATACATTTATTGACTAATGTGAATGTCGTTTCTATGTACAAGTTTGTTCATGACATCATGGTAGTGATGCTCAAATGTCACATCTAGCGTGCCATCTGGGATCAACTTGTGAGTTTCGATGGCTGAGTTATTCAGGATAGTTTTTAACATAGTGACCACACCTTATTACAGTATTTTGATGATCATGTTTTATTTATATGTTGAAAAGCCAACAATTAAGGTGGGTTTCGAAAGGGGATTTTTTAAAATATTTATTCTTTGGCTTGTTGTAGTATTGCATTTTGAGTATGATTTCGTGTGTACTTGCAGATCCGAAGCTGGCAGATAAGCTGCCGAAGCCGGTAATCTTAAAAATAAAAAGCGGTCTTGGCTCTTGTCTTCAATAAACTGATTATAAGATCTCTCCCAAACATGACAAACGTTTATGATAATAATTGTTTTTATTTATTTGCTATTTAGATAACTGTAAAATAATAATGATTATTTTACTTTTACTCTCCTGTAAAACTGATTTATTTATTTTTAATTTTTATTTTCTTAATTTTTTTTTTTTTTTTTTTTTTTTTTTTTTTTTTTTTTTTTTTTTTTTTTTTGACGTATGGGGTTACTGTTCAACAGCATCGATATTGAACTTTTTACCGTCCTGTGTTCATTATATTGTGCCTATTATCTATCACTTGATAACACTGTTTCGTTGCAAAAATAAAAGAATCCTTACAAAACTACTGTTTGTTGGTTTAATTTCGGACACAAAGGTATTTTAAAATTGAGGGAAATCTTTAGACAATGTTAAGTGGAATATACACTTTGAAGCTCTAAAGGTATCAGGATTACCGTAGATGAAGCGTAAAGGTATTTGGATTGCAGCTGATAGTGTCCTCAAAAGTGATTTCATTAGGAATAGCGCCAAAAGTGAAACAACGCAATGGAAGGCAGTCGATGCTGAGAAACTGATCGTAGGACCGAGGCATAGTAGGAAATGAGTCAGTAAAACCAGTAAGTTTGACTCTTTGGGTAGCATAAGATATAACAATTTCCAAATTATAGACTGTTAAAAAATACTGACTAAAAGTAAGAGGAAACGCATTTCTTAAGAAAAACAAAATAATTTAAAGGAGTCTTTCGTGAGGGAGGCGAGTGGCTAGAAACAGTAGAGTCTGGCAGTAGCCTGCCTGTTGGAGATAAGCAGATCGCGGTATTTGTGTACAGAAGAAGAAGGCGGACTTGCCTCACAACTCTAATAATCAATTTTCTGAGTTCCACCATAACAACAATAAGGAGAAATATTCTCTCAATCATGATTAACTTTGGTCTTAATTTTTCCAACAATGACACATATAGGCTGTCAACTAGTCGTTCCAACATAACTGGAATCGCACGTTACTTTGCGATTTTTATAAATGCTCACTATTTTATGTTATTTTCAAATTAATGGAATCATAATAAAGTGAACTGATTTCACAGTCAGTTCTATAATTCTTATTACTGCCCTTACTTTTTTCCCATTATTCTGATCAGAATAAAATTTTGATGGGTGCAGAGAAGTGGGTGAAACTATGTGCATAACTACAAAATTCGGAACGACTTCCTTATCCTATCTAATATCACAATTGTACCCATGCGTAATATTAAAAGTGAAAATGTGACGTTACCAAATAAAGTTATTTGTGTCACAATGATGAAAACAGCTTGCTAATTACCTGAAAACTTCAAAGAGACTCTCATATACGGTTTTAATTATAAAAGGGGCAGTGCACCTTCTGGAGCTTTGAACAGGACGAGAATTTAATTCCTGACTCTTCCAAGTAGAGCAATATGCTTCAATTAATGAAAGGACTTTCTAATTTCTCTCATTACGCTCACTTTCCCTTACAGTACTTTTCTAACAGAGAATAAGGTCAGCAGTTATATCGTTTCACTTCGCAAAAAGCACTCCCCAGCAAGATAAGAGATAATGACGAGCACTGGCCAGACAGGACCTACCTAATGATCCATGTGTCCGCCTTCGTCACGAGTAACAGCGCCTACGCGTTCTGGCTTGGAATCGGTAGCGCCTCGGAAGATAAGGATGGGATTTGACAGCGCACCCGCATAAACTGTAAGGTTACTGTTATTTTAGCGTGCCTTGACTTTGGTGTGTATTGCCGAAGATAGCCACGTATTATCTTTTCCTTACCTTTTTTTATTAACATTCCTCATACTGTCATGGTGTACACTCTATACCAAAGGCGAATCTTTATATTACGACGAGATTCTCGCCGAATTAATGATTCATAGTGCCCATCGGATAGCAAATATATTTAAAAACAGAAAGATTCCTACCATCAATGGGACTCTATTGTATGCACTTCCACAATCAGTGACAGAGAATTATAGTTACTCAGCAATATTCTTGTTCACGTAGCTACTGGGGATCATATTGGTAGTGGTATGAGGGCTAATTAGAGCAAAGGTACTTCGTATTACGCATGTCTAGTGTCGGTCACAGCCCTTTCCTTACTGAAACTGCACAGTGGAAAAAAAAGACATTTAAAAGAAGGTTACCAATTGAGATGGAGTCTCTTAAATCTTTTTCTTGGAGCACAGGGAATGGATACCGAACGAATTTGTACCGTTCTGACTGTTTGTTTCCGACATAATTTATACGTGCCATTCATTCATAATTACCGTGATAATTCTGCGCCACATAATGAACAGTGCCAAGGCGAGTAGGTTTTGTTTACTAACTTAACCAGATGTATGAATTAAAACTGTGCAACTTTATTAAAACCGAACATCCTATTACATCTGCACACGCAAATAACGTAGTCACCTAACTTTACAGTACTTAGAAACAGATGCTCTTGCTTATGATAGATTCTGCGTCTGCAAAGCTTTCATAGAACTTACCTTAATGACCGACCTGGTACTTTTACTGCAGTTCTTCACAGGTAAGCCTAACTGTTTTTTTACAACAATTGAGAATTGAGCATTTGGTTGGGCGCACAAAATAACTCAACTTGTTGCCTGCCCAGAACAACTTTCTTTTCAAATAGTGACAAGTATTGGTATTTGAATTTAATTTAGAAAGACCGTTGGGCCATTGTCTTCAGGAACGCACCTAAATATGCTCGAATCAAGGCCAAACAGATAAAATTAATTTACTTGGAATAAATAAGGCAATGTCCAAGGTCATGAAACCGTTGGGTTTCCTGCTACGTGCATTCGAAATCGTATCACCAGAAGAGAAAAATGGTTAATAATTCATCTCATCTCCCAAATGGGCTTGGCCCTGGAACCCGATTTAAATTTACTATTTACTTAACCGAAGACACTCTAAATCGGTTACAAGTTAGTGATGCAAGTTTTAAACTGAACTCGGGCTATCGAAATGTTCAAAGTACTGTTACCCGCGAAAAATCGTACCAAAATTGACAGATCTGAGCACACTTCTGCTTTGATGAACCTACAAGAAACATTATTAGGTAGCTCGCTGAGAATTACCACCGTATTTACCGACTTTTGAAAATCTAGGTATACAAGAATTACTCTGAGACTGCTCAAACCTAACTAGTACCTCACAGAAGGCTTTCTACTAATTACACACACACACTCAGACATTTTAGTTTAGTGAGGAAAAGTATAAATGAGTGTGCTCCAAAGGATTGATGGGGGAAAAATTCAAATAACACCATCTGTTGTGTATCTAACCTCCAAAGAAATGCTTAATATTGTTATGACAATTTGTCATCGAAACTAGTACGATTTGCAAATACCTAAAGGAAAGGCAATGAGATGTTAGCAAGAGTAATGTTTCAACAGAAATCACAAAATCCCAGTAAAAAACAGGAAGAAAGGGGATGACCTGTGACGCCACGTTCAGTATCATTACAGACGTGTTCAGTTGCTTTCAGACGTTGCCAGTTGGAGGGCTACCACACTGAGTGCGTTAAGCTGTAAGTTTCCTAAATTTAATTTCATATTTTCGATTCTATGTGAATTTTATATATCTTGGAAATGTTAGTAAATTAAATTATATATTTTTTGATTTCCTGTACATGTCTGAGCATATATTTAACAGTCTAAGACTTTGGAGATACTATTATCGCTGGGCGTATGCTGTAAGCTTTTGGGCAAGGAGGAACTTACAGGTAAATATGCGTCAGCGAAGGAAAGCGTCAGAAATTTTGTAACGGCAGCTTTGGCCCCATTTTGTATTTATTAAAGTTATGTCCAAAATTTGTAATGATAATGTTTATTGTGAGTTGTTGAAAAGACCATCGTTATCTGGTTTCTTTTGTAACTATAAAAATTTTGCTTAAAAGTCAAATAGGACTCTCTATCAAAAAAACTTAAGATATGTCAGTCTACATCATTTAATTCACGTAGTTAGGTTCTCCTTTCCTCTGCATATTTTTATTTTAATCCAATTTTGAGTCACCGTCAATTACTTTGCGCCACATTGCACTTTCCATACAGAAATTATCTATTTATTTATGATTTTGCCTGCTGCCACTGCCTTTGCTGCTGTTGTTCTTGTGTTGCTGTAATTCTTGCGAGTGAATTGAATGCGTTATCGTACTTGCAGGAAAGTGCAAGAACAGGACCATAGTATTCCACACAAACAGAAATCACTCTCACGTTCTGCTATTTCTGCGCATAAAAGCCTTACCTCATTCTCGACTAATGAAATGAAGTTGCCTTACATTTCAAAACAGGTTACAATGTAAAATATACCCATTTTAGTTGAATTTGTATTCAAAGTAAATACTCAGTTTTTCAGGCCAGTTAAAACCGATACCTTTCATGTGACAATTTTTATTCAGCCCACCTAAAACAGATACCTTCCAAACCAACTGCATCATATTCGTAGCCTTGTGACTCGGTGCTTCATCTTTATGAATAATGCAACTGCCGTTGAGAAACACATCAACATGAAGAGGTTCTGAAACCAGCGTACGATATTTCTTGGTGCATTTCACGAGCCGCACTCGACCCACGTGTGCCCGCGTGAACGTTCCCAGGGCAAACCAGAGGTGCTGCCAGCTGGTCTCCGCCCCGCAGAAGAGGCGTCGGCAGCTGCCGCTGTTCCCCAGGAAGGCGACGGGGGCTGTCTGTCTCTATCCCTCTCTCTATCCCCCCCCCCTCTCTCTCTCTCTCTCTCTCTCTCACTCTATTTCTCCTCACCTTCCCGTTTTCTCGCACTTGCGCTCTGTTTCCGTTTTCTTTACTGTTGCTTACATGATGTCCACATGGCATTTCTGCCTAATCCATTCCATTTGTAGCAACTATTACCATTACACAGTACTTTATTGCTCATATGTGACATATTATCACTTTTTTTGCCTTATGAATTTCTTGTCTTATGTGTTTTTATGTTGTCTATGACAGCCCATGTCTTTCCTATACGTACCCTGTTTAGATGAACGCATAACTTTTTTTTTAGATTATAATAATTTGACAATGTAGTAGTGTGCTGCAGATTTGCCCAATAATTTATAGCCTCAAACTTTAGGTTTGCGATTGATGTCATTGTCCCTGCTATTTCACTATATGTGGACTACTGATGATTATTCGCCCTAAGAATTTCTGGCTAAGATGAATTTTCCTTAGTGTGATTTGCCCATATTTTTCCTTTATATGTTATATTGCACACATTTGTCCAAAATGTATTTTTATTTCAGATGGTTTCATTCACTGTGATTCTCACCTTGTCCATACATCTCACTGCAAAACATTGTATATGGTCAAATGTCACACCAAATTCACATTCAATTATTTACCTACTTCTGTTTTTTGATCTGCCGTAAATATATATTAAAAAAATCAAGCAAAATTACAGCATAAGTTCAAAGATAATACTTCTCTTTCAGGGACACCAATAATGATAAAGAACACACTTGAATATAAAACAAAATGAGAGATGTACATGATTACCTCTTATAGTGACGAAATGTAATACATAAGTCAAAACACACTGATTTTAAATCAGTATAATGTTGTTATTTGTACATCAAATATTAACAAACGTCCGTGCCCTCCCATCTGCATAAACAAGGAAGTATTGGGTTCCTCACACAGCGCTCTGCCACTGCACCGACGGCCGTTGCCCATCGCCGCGTGGCCCTCTCAGTCGGGGTTTCAGATGCAGCGGTGCTGACCGCGCGACTTGCACGAGCCACTGGCTGTGGAGGCCCGTCGTAGGGAGTGTTGGCTGCCCTGCCTGTCCAGACACACTTGAACGTCGTTAAGCATTGGAGTCCGCACTGCGTTCCGCCGCAGCTCGCCACCTGTGCTGTTTTACCGGTCTGCCCATCAAGCGACGTTCGACTTGTCTTACAAGGAAACCTTCACATCTGGGAAATTCAGTCCGAGATGACACTTTGCATGTTAGTAGTCAAAGGTATGTCAAAGGTGTCCACTCATAAAAATTTTAAAGCGCGTTATCCAGAAAATTACGATCAAAAGGGCTGCGAACTTTAAGAGCAACACATATACCTTTTACAAACTAGTCAATGAGGCACGTGATGTCTATCATGCATGTGACCAGGGTTCGTTGTTAGATGGGGTAAATATTATGTTTATTTCTTTTAAAAACTATAACGGTTTTTAAATAAATTTAATGATATAAAATATTAGCATTACATCATAAAGTATTTCATTTGTGAAATAACGGTTGCAGGTTAATAAAATTGTAATTACAATGTTAAATGCTGTTGTCATTCGTGAAACCGATTTCGTCATGGAAGAGCAGAGTATAGATGTTGATCTATTGTTTGTGTACAAACAGGGAGACAGTCAGAAGGAGTGAAGACTGCATATAAATTCAATCATTCATCAGGTCTCATTGCTAATTTTAAGCAAATGATCTGAATTGTCTGGTTCGCTTCCAGGCATTGCAACAAACAAGATGTTTTCAGGAATGTCAACGTAGTATGCTTTTACTCAGATGTTTTGAAAAAAATGTTATTTCTGTAAACATTCGTCCTTCATTAATTGCACAAGAGTCCTACATATTTTTTGTTTGAAATATTTTATGGTAATTATCATTGTGGTATTTGATAATAAAACACGAAACAGAAAACACATCATATGGCGAAAAATGTTATACAATTTAAACTTTAACCGAAACGGATGACAGGGGTAATTAATATATGTGTAAATGATTTGAAATTATTCAACTTGCCAAAAATAAAACATTAGTATAAATCCATTTTAAAATGCTATAATTGATATTTCAGAAACGAAATTAATTATTTATGATGTAATGGATAATACTGTTAGGTAATAAACTATATTTGAAAGTCATTATTAGCTTTAAAACAAATAATTGAAAAGGTTTCTTGGGGGTAGGTTCGAACAAGGATGTGTCCTGTGACATGGTATGGCGTTACCACTTGACAGTGGTGTACGAGATCTTGACCGAAAAGTCTCGGATATTTAGTCACTTGTGTTGGTTGTAAATATGATTTTCACATAACTAGACCTAGTCGTCCATCACAGATTGATGTCAAACCAACATCTTTTTAATTACAATGATCTATTGGCCGAAGGTCAACGTGGATGTTGAAAATATCGTTCATGCGAAACACAACTAGATCTTTACTCCCACGAAGTGATGAGTGCTATCGACAAGGGTACTCAAATTGATTCCGTAGTTCTTGATTTCCAGAAGGCTTTTGACACCGTATGTCACAACCGGCTTTTAAACAAATTGCGTGGTTATTGTATATCGCCCTAAATTTGCGACTGGATTGGGGATTTCCTGTCAAAGAGGACACAGTTTGTAGTAATCTATGATAAGGCACCCACTAAAAGAAAGGTAATATCGGGCATTACACAGGGTAGTGTTATTGGTCGTCTGCTGTTCCTTTTTTACGTAAACGACTTGGAAAAAATCTAAGCAGCCCTCTCAGGTTGTTTGCAGATGACGCCGTTATTTGCCGTCTACTAAATTCATTTAAAGATCAAAACCAACTTTAGAACGATCTAAATAATGTATCACTATGGTAAAAAATTGGCAATTGACTCTAAATAATGAGAAGTCTAATGTCGTCCACATGAGTACGAAAAGAAATGAGTTAAACTTTCATTACAAGATAAATTAAACTAAAGTGAAGGCCGTAAACTCCACTAAATACCTAGGAATTACTAATACGTCAGACGTAAACTGGAAAGAACACGTAGATAATGTCATGGGAAACGGAACCAGAGACTGCGTTTTATTGGCAGTACTCCTAAAAGATGCAACAGAACTACTAAAGAAACTGCATACATATGCTTGTCCGTCATTTTTGGAGTATTGCTGCCCAGTGTGGGATCCTTATCAGGTGGGTTTGACGGAGGACTTCGAAAGAGTCGAAAGAACGGCAGCTCGTTTTGTATTGCCACGAGACAGGGGAGACAGCGTTACGGAAATGATACAGGACCTGGAGTGGGACTCATTACAACAACGGCGCTTACCGCTTCGGTGTGGGTTGCTTACGAAACTCGAATCGCCAACATTCTCCTCCGAATGCGAAGATATATTGTTGACTCTCGCCGGCCGCGGTGACCGAGGTGACTGAGGCGCTCCAGTCACGGTCAGCACGGCCACTACGGTCGGGGGTTCGAATCCCCCCTCGGGCATGGATATTTGTGCCGTCCTAGTTCGTAAGTAGTTCATAAGTAGTTTGTAAGTTTAGGGACTGATGACCCCGTAGTTAAGTCCCATAAGATTTACAAACATTTGAACATTTTTTGTTGATTCTCATTTACATAGGATCACTTACATAAGATCATCAGAATAAAATACGAGAAATCAGAGCTCGAACGGAGAGATTCAGGTGTTCTTTCTTCCCGCGCGTCATTCGAGAATGGAATGGGAGATAAATAGTATAAATAATATACGGGCACTTACATGTGATTTTCAGAGTATCCCATGTAGATGTAAATTTGGAATGTCGTCTACACCCTAAGAACGAGATAAACTTTTTTTGATATGCCGCAGTAAAGTAAAATAAATGGTAAGATGAAAGAAGAAACTAAATGCTGTACTGTAAGCGCAGTAAGTAAATGAAACACCCAAGAGAACGCAAAGAACACCTTTACTCTAACGCGATGTTTATACTAGCGTCAGCACTAATTTTCAGCTTTTAAATGAGTACATATAATTTGGTGAATGTACGTACATAACAGAACAGCTAAGCATACTATAAGACAACTTCAAAGAGAGGCTCTTTTTTAAGATTTGTTCCTCAAGCCAAAGAAACTAAATGACAGTGAAGACAGTGAAGTGCTAAGATTGATCAGGAACTCACTATATATAAAATCAAAATTACGCAGAGCAGAATGTTCCATGTCGCTCTCTCTTTATTTCTTTATTTTCTGATTCAGGTTCAACGACTTTTCCATAGACGGAAGTTCAATGAAGCAGAAACCGTTTGACAAGCTGCAGGCTATATATTTGCAACGTATTGGAAAAATCGGTAGGAGCAGTGTTTTGCAATGGTACTTCATAGTGGCCTGCTGTCAGGATGAAAATATATATAATTTATGACTTAGGCGTCTTGAAGAACAAAATGAGCATGGAAACTCACGCTTGGAAACACCATTCAACAACGCTACGGAGTGTTCAAGTTACAGTCACCAGCTCCTGCCACTAGACATACCCTTCAGCAACTTCGACGCTCTGCAGCGTCATTGGATGACGTTTCCGGGCATGGGTTTCTGTGCTTACTTTGTTCCTCAAGACACCTCCCACACCCCATAGAAGTTTGTTGGTGTAGCAGTGTAATTCTGAAACACTCTGACGTATGGGACACACACCCATCTCAATCTTCGACGTCCATTTACTGCCGGAAATATGCGCGGCTTTTTTTATTGGTAGCATGTGAGGAATTGCGCGTCCCGGAGAATAACTCGTGCCATTACTAGTCAAATCCCTTTCTGATCCACACCCAAACAGTTGGAATAACTCCTCACGGAGTGTACATTGGCCTTACTCTCGCCAGCAGCCATATCAGTTACCCGCCCATCTACAAGCAAATCAACTCTCTGTGATAGCCCGTATCTTGCAGGCTGGGTGATGACGTCAGGGTAAGCGACACCATCCAGCTCAGAAACATTGTCTAGGACTTTTGTGTCTCGCCGCCGCCGGTTATCGTAAATGACGGTGGCCGAGTAGAGAGAGACCAATACCGGCAAATTGGATGCACGCGTGTGTGGGTACAGAGTCTGAGGTGACCAGCCAGTGGGACAGCAGGAACTAGAAACACAAAGCTAGATGAGTACAAGATATATATTAGTAGAAACATTATAATACTTAACTTTTAAAGTTTCACGACTGCAGACAGGTGTAATTCTGATACATAGTTTAACTAGGTAGAGGCCTGCCTACTGATGAGTCTGTTCTAGTGCCTGTCCTACTGCCAAGTGACCGGTACAGTTCAGTGGTGGCCACGAGCGGGGTTGTAGCAGAGGGCGCTCGTGGCCGACGTCGTAAGAGCGCCGCGCAGTGCTTGCATGGCGGCCCGCGGCGAATGTACGTGGCGCGCACTTCAGACTTGTACGACACCACAAGGACCATGCGCGAAATGTCATTTCAAGAACTGGGTCAACCATTCCTATTACAGGAATCATTATATTTATTTTAATTTCATGAGAAAGAATAATTGAACTCTATTCTTCAGAACAAATGTACAACTACCTAACAACAATAAAACAACTCTTAGGATGTAAATAAAACACGTACAATAAAAATAAAATGTGGTAAATGCATCTAGAAAATAGAATGACAAATAATATTAATACCAGAATATTATTCGTACCAGACTGGAAGCTCTTAGTAAGACGGACGCTGTCGGCCCCCGGCAGTCTCTGGCTGCCTGCCACGCCCTGCGGCGGCTCCCACCTCCCACGCACCTTCGCGCTGTCTGCCTGCAGTGACAGCGCTCGTTCAGCGGACACGCCGGAAGCCGCAGACGTCCTTCCGATTGCAACGGCCGACCAGCAGCAAACTCGCCCCGCGACCCGCAACCTCCGATTGTGCAGCCGAGGTTAACACCGCCTGACACTGGAAGCAAGGCGCCAGCAGCTCAGACTGCACCCGCACACAGCAGACACAGTCCATAAATATAACTACGCTGCCCAGAGAAATGAACATCTAGAAAGGCACAATGTAGAGTCGAAAGAGGGTAACTGACGTAAACTGAGACGACTCGAGGTAGTACTTCTCCAACGAAAACAAAATAGACGGCTTTCGCGATCCACATTGCGGAATAATACGCTAACCAGATGATTCACGCGAATCTGAATCTAATATACACGCGAGCACCTGATAAATTTAATATGCTGAAACAATAACCTTACAGGACTCAAAATATATCGCTTCTAGTAAGACGCCGGTCTGCTCCGTACTGCGCCGTGCACTCGCCAACAGTCACGCCATTTGAGCGTCCCATTTCGTATCATTCTGCATTATTAAACGTACATATTTAAGGGGAGTGATTGCGTCAAGTAGCTAACTACTAACACGGTATTCGAACATTACGGTCTAATTTTCCTACTCATATTATTCACCTTACAGTATTCTACATTAAACAGGAACTAAATTTATGGTTAAATCAATCATAAATAGAGGAAAAGAATGTTTGTTAAGGAAAGCAGATAGAAATACAATTCATTGCTTCTTAGTTTCCACCCACTTCAAACACTAAACGTAAGTGTAGACCAGATGTGCCTCATATTCAAAGGGTGATCCCCCTTGTTACACAAAACAGGTCAAGACACAGTTGCAAAACAACCGAAAAGCTTGCTAAATTTAAACGAACACAAAATCCCCAAAATTGTCGATCCTATACAGGAGCTCGAAATTTAGAGAGGAATTCAGTGCCTACAATACTTTTCACAACGTAACTGTTTCTCGAAATTTGACTGAAAACCTAAGAGATTTTGGTCATTTTTTAAAACAAAACAATACCCTCACTAAGCGGCGATCCTGTCGATGTTAGAGCTACTAAAGCAGAGTTACTAAACATAACTTTTAGAAACTCATTCACCAAAGAAGAAGAAAGCAATATTCCAGATACGAATTTCAAGCAGAAGCCAGAATGAGTAACGTTGATGTAGAAATCCCCGGGGTAGTGAAGCGACTTAATCTCTTAACAAGAACAAGCTTCTGGTCCGAACTGTATACCCATTAGATTTCTATTTGATTATGCTGATGCGATAGCTCCTTACTTAATAACCATATACAACAGCTCTCTCAAAGAAGGATCTGTACAAAAAGATTGGAAAGTTGAACAGGTGACACATATATTCAAGAAAGGCAGTAAACTACAGGCCTATTTCATTGACGTCAATTTGCAGAAGTGTTTTGGAACATATTCTGCACTCAAATATTATGACCTACTGACCCAAGGCCAACACGGATTTAGAAAATATCGTTCATGCGAAATACAATTAGCTCTTTCATCACACGAAGTGATGAGTGCTATCGACAAGGGATTTCAAAGTGATTCCGTATTTCTTGATTTCC
The DNA here is from genome assembly GCA_026315105.1 of Locusta migratoria. Lineage (NCBI taxonomy): Eukaryota > Metazoa > Arthropoda > Insecta > Orthoptera > Acrididae > Locusta > Locusta migratoria. The sequence goes on along the minus strand of CM048745.1, from coordinate 27,496,305 downwards.
AGAAGGCGTTTGACACCGTACCTCACAAACGGCTTTTGCGTGTTTATGGTATATCGCCCCAAATTTGCAACTGGATTGGGGATTTCCTGTCAGAGAGGGCACAGTTTGTAGTAATCGATGGTAAGGCATCAACCTAAACCAAAGGTAATATCGGGAATTACACAGGGTAGTGTTACTGGTCATCTGCTGTTCATTATTTACGTAAACGACTTGGGAGAAAATCTAAGCAGCTCTCTTAGGTTGTTTGCAAATGACGACGTTATTTACCGTCTAATAAAATCTTTTAAAGATCAAAACCAACTGCAGAACGATCTACATAAGATATCACTATGGTGTAAAAATTGGCAACTGACTCTTAATTATGAGAAGTCTAATGTCATGCACATGAGTATGAAAAGAAATCCGTTAACCTTCCTTTACAAGATAAATCAATCAAAAGTGAAGGCCGTAAACTCCACTAAATACCAAGGAATGACTATTACTTCAGACTTGAACTGGAAAGAACTCGTAAATAATGTCACGATAAAGGGGAACCAGTGGCTGCGTTTTATTGGCAGAACCCTTAGAAGATGTTACAGAAGTACTAACGAAACTGTATACACTTCGCTTGTCCGTCCTTTTCTAGATTATTGCTGCCCAGTGTGGCATCCTGATCAGGTGGGTTCGAGGGATGACGTCGAAAGAGTCCAAAGAAGGGCAGCTCGTTTCGTATTGTCACGACACAGGGGAGACAGCGTCACCGAAATTATACAGGATTTAGGATTTGGGATTACCCCAACGGCGTTTTACGAAACTCCAGTCTGCAACATTCTTCTCCCAATGCGAAAATATGTTGTTGACATCTACTTTTGTAGGTAGAAATTATCATTAGTATAAAATACAAGAATTCAGACTTCGAACGGAGAGATTCAGGTGTTCTTTCTTCCCGCGCGCTATTCGAGAAAGGAATGGGAGAGTGTCCGAGCGCATTAAGGCGCTATGCAGCAATGCGCGAGGCCATTTCCTTTTTGGAGTGTTCGAATCCCTCAAGTATCGATGTTTATGCTGTCTTTAGTGTATATTAGTTCAGAAGTAGTTAGTACGTTTAGGAACTGATGAACCCGCAGTTAAGTCCCATAACCTTAATAATATTTTGGAATGGGAGATAAAAAGTATAAAGGTAGTTCGATGAACCCTCTGCCAGACACTTAACGTTATTTGCGGAGTATCTCATGTAGATGTAGTCATTCATTCTATGACAACACCTCCCCGTATACCACAGCATCACAATCAAGCAGCCATAGATTGCTTCGCACTCTGCCTGTAAGATCACCTATTTTCACAGAAAGTGATGACGTTTGTGTCACTCTTCCTTTGGGAATTTCTGACGTTGCGTTGTCTGTGATGTACACTCTCCGTCAAGAGCAACGTACTGGGTTCTGTTACTTCAACCCACCTACTTATCTGTTCCATAACTTGGCACCTTTTTTAGCAGTCTGAAGTGTCTAACGCATTTCGGAAATCAAAGGAAATGCATACTTGTTAATAGTACTTCATCCATGCTTCGCAAGATATCATGCGAGAAAAACTGAATTTCATAAGATCGATGCTTTCTTAAGACGTGTCAATGCATGATTGAAACCTTTCTGTGTGAAGGACATTATATATTCGAAATGGGAATATGTCCAACAATTCTACATGAAGCTAACGTTTTGATATTGGTCTGCAGTTATAGAGGCTCCATTTCTACGTTTTTTAACTGGGTGTCTCCTTGTTGACACTGTTTTCTAACTGCTGCACGTGTGTGCATGTATGATGAACACCACACAAATTCTCTTAAGCCAAATGTTATCCTATGAGACTCTCAATGGGAAAAAAATTTGACACAGTTTCATTAACGTTAGCACTGCAAACAGTTAAGGTTAGATGGTTTTTTTGTAACTTCGGGTTGCTGCTTGCAGCAGGTGGCCTGCGATTAGGCAAGTGGTCACATGGGTCTGTAACTACAGGAATTGAATAGTCCACATAATATTTGACTGATACCATGAAATAAATACTTATCTTTGATATGGTTGTGGTGGTACAAACTTCTTCATATTATTACAATATTCTGCAATGCACCGCTGATAGTCCTGGCAGTGGAATGCTGTTCCCGCTTCTGCTGAGACAGACTGTTGGCCATGCTTGTGTTGACCCCTGGATCGGAACTGCAGAACTGCCTGCAAATATCACGTTCTCTCTCTTGATGCGGTGGTGCACCGGCCTATGTAGGCGAGCCCCGTTCTTCCTATTGGCCGGCGCGCGAAGCAAGCATAGAGGTACCGAGACTGCGGTCGCCTCCGGCAGCCGAAGCACTGTAGCGTGATCTATCGCGTCTTGTGGTAGCGCGGCGACGTGCCCGAACTGCCCGCATCGTGTCGAACAGCGACGCCACAACAGGGTCAAGCCGCAACTTTAATTTCATGATGTGTACAAGAAAATTTATAGTAGAATGCATCTGACAGAAATTAAATGAGTGTCGACTCACTTCAACTCCTTACTGCTTTTCAAGCAAAGAATCATATCACTGACAGCTGCAAACGCTTTAGTCATTATTATCTCCATAATTAATTTCTGAATTTGACTTTGTTTCTAAAGCAGTCAATTACATAAAAAAATATAGGACGGAGGATGAATGATGACCGTATGTCGTCTTCCATATATTTTTTATAAAATTGTAATTTATTTGATGTCGCTAGATCAGCATTTTGTTAAAACTGGAACCCCACTCTTTTCAAGGCATGAGAAATAGCATTTTTATTTCATGTTTTAAAATATTAGTTTCTGAAATGTCAGTTAATATTGCTAGGATTTTGTTATTTAAAAAATTTATTATTCTGGTTATGAATGTGTCAATAAGTACGGCTTCTCCGCTACGCTACTGTCCCTGTGAGACTGTGTACTTGTTTTACTTTTAAGTGGATGTGCGAGGATCTAATGGCTGCTTGAATGTGGGTGGTAATAGCTCGCTTTGCATGGTTGTCTCTGGCTCAGAGTCGATAGTTAGTCGTCACCAACACATATTGCTGATGCGACCAACGAGGTTCCTACACCCTTTGGTTATAAGCCAGTCGACGAGCCCTCTCCAGGGCGAGTCTCGCGGTCCTCTCCCCACCACCGCTGTTCTCGTCGCTTTTGCCCAGTTTACGGTCGCTTTTGCGGCTCGCCGCTCGGTGGTCACCTTGTGCTCGGATCTTGGTGAGGTTGGCTTGGTTCTGCTCTTATGTCTGCGGAGATGTTAGCGATTCGTTGTCTACCATTTGTAACTTATACTCTTGACTTAGATCCATTTTTCGGAATATTTTTTCCGATCGTGCACAGAAATGTGTTCTAGTTTTCAATCCAGTGATTTCCAACAAATAAATGCAATGTATGTGTTACTAGTTACAGTTTGATAGTGACCTGGTATATTCAAACCTTTTGTAATTATGTGGCGGTTTACGAACTCTGTGCAAATTCTCTCCAGCTTTGTGGGGCTGGACTTCTATCAGACTATTGTTCATTTTCGTACAATGCATGTAAAAGCTTTCTTATTGTTTCCTTCTGTGAGTGATATGTGTTCAACGTGATTGATTCTTATAACATAGCCTACAGTTTCCACTATTGTTTGTTTCATGCCCATCAGGCTAGTAACTAAGTGTGTATATGATTTCTACGAACGTTTCTCGATCTTCTCTCGCCACCTATTTTAACTTTGCTGTTTCTTCTCCAAACTTGTAGTATGCACTCAGTCGTTGTCAGTAATTCTCCCTGAGCCTTGTACAACCTCCTCCAATAGCTTGCTTATAAAATTCTATACAATTCTATAGGTTGCATGCCATAGTTTTTATTCTCACTTTTCCGTCCTTATTTCACTTTCCTGGTTTTTGAGACTGGACTTCATCTGTCTTTGTAATCTCTCCCTACCGCGTGTATCAGCATTTCATTCGCTTCTTTATGTAATTATAAACATTTCTAGGGGTTACATGCCATAGTTTTTCTTTTTCCGAATTTGTAATTATTTCACTTTTCCGGATTTTGATATTGGATTTCTTACGTCTCTGTGAACGCTCCCAATCGCATGTTGCTGCATTTTAGTAGCATACTTATGAAATTCTACGCAGTTCGAGGGGCTGCATGGCGTAGTTAATTTTTATTTTTTATTTTTCGGAGATTAAATTTATACATTTTTATCGGTTTTAGGAACTACGTGGGTCCGAACTCCGACTTCAGGCGTTTGCAGCTAGTCACCTGAATTCACGCCACTTCTCATAAAAGCAGTGCCGAGATAGTTTACTCTCAGATTGCAACTACAGAATCCGCCGTGATTTTGTGTAATGAATCCGATTTGTAACCACTTCACCTTCAGTGGGGTGCGATCATGTAACTTAGCCGTGTGTCGCCGTTAGCGTGTTTGGTCGCAGTCTAATGTAAATGCAACTTAACTTTGCTATAGTCACGCACCATCTCAAATCAGGCACGACAGACCAGAGCCATCTTCGCAGTTTTATTGTATATTGTGTTGTGTGGTACCTCCCGGTTTCCTGTATTTCGCCTACGATATCGGCACCTGCTTCTGCCTCGTTTCAGCACGCAGAGTTTGTTGAGTTTCGCTGTTGCATTGCGTGTGTGTGAGCGAGTGAGTGTTTTTGTAAATCCTCCCCCCTCCCCAGTAGCGTTACGTTCTGTGTAATTGATGTTAAATTCAATTCTGAGCACCGTCAGTATTAGACTATGTATATGAAATGCATTTTTATTGTATTAAAAAAATTGGTTCCCCATTTTACTTGCGTTCGACCTGTATAAACATGTTAAATTTAGTATCATTTCGACTTTTCTACCTTTATGAAATAACTCTGATTGTGGTGCCTTGTTTGTCAATAACTGTGTGTAATTTCGTGTGTGCTGCTACATATATTGGCCACTGTACCGTTAACTTCCTATTATTTGAATAATTTGAACCAAGCCAGTTCTCAATTTGGGCCAGGGAACAAGGTTTTGCAGCAGGGAGTAGCTGGTAGTTCACGCGGACCTTTTGCTAATTATACGGCAAAAATTAAGCTTTTTATAACAGTAAATTCTTATCTGGAAACCTCCTCCCACAATTAAGTTTTATTACATACAGTTGACCACTTTTATGGAGAATGACTAATAATAGAAAGAAAAAGTTTGTTGCATTAATTTTGCTTGATTCAGAATATGGATAAATTAAGCTTCATGGACAATTTTTAAACTTAAAGAACTTTCAACATAACGTTAAACTACATTAGTGTCCATCTTCACATTTATCATTTGACATGAACTACAATTGATTACTCCTGCTTTACAAGTTCTCATGGTTCAGTACTGTGAATATTGACACAGGCTATTATCAATTTATGTTCGTTTAGTACTTTTAGATATTTGCAGTACTACTTCGAAGTACGATTCCTTTTCTTTCCCTGATTCGATTTTGATGAAAAGAAGCCTACGTCATGCTACAAGCTATTCTAAAATTACGAGTGAAGCCCGACGAATGTTCGTGTCATACTTTTGGAGATTACTCTCTAAAAATAGACACATGCGATTGCTTTCAGGGAAATGTTGTCGTAGGTAGTTTTTAATCCCACAGCGATTGTCATCTGACATTAAGGAATATGTTTACCAAGTGTAATTGAAATCGGTCCAGATTTTAGGTATTGTGGAAAAAGAGAGCATGATGTAGCAGTTATTCGGAAATTTCATTGTTTATGACGTCATATCACCAGAAATATGTGTTGTATTATGATGTAAATTCGAAGGTACATTCAGCGGTATATGTGCCTCATGTCTGCAAAAATATCTGAATGGTGTTAGCAGTAAAGACATAATAAATCAAAACCTCATGCATGATAATGGGGTATTTCATGAACCAAATTGTTTATGACTTCATATCTCATGAACTACATCTCGAACTGTGATATAATATCGAAGGAATACTCAGTGGTATATATGTGTAATGTCTGTGAATTGCCTGGCGTATAAAATTTACACTGTAGAAATAATATCTTGTAACGTCATGCCAAATGCCGTAAATATACATCATGAACATCGGAAAAGTAGTAAGCAATAACTTTTTTCCTTTCATCATTTTGTTGGGGTTGTCAGCGAGAAAAGTATCATAATGATTTAAAATAATGTTTACAATTTATTGAAAGGCGCTAAGTGCTCTCATTCTGAAATAGATAAAGAATAAAATCACGATATTACATGCCACAAGATGGGACAGATATCATTTTTTATGACGTGATATCGTATGAACTATGTATCGTATGTGGTTTATGCCACCACAGCAAATGATTCCCGACCTTAAAGAATGTATGTACCAAATTTGGTTAAAATGCTCTATTAGTTTAGTTTGCATGATGCGGCCGTTTTTCAGGACTGTCATTGTTTATGACGTAATATCTCCCTTACGTATGTGTCGTAGGTCGTTCTTACCCGACAGAGATTGTTGCCTGATAGTAAGGATCATGTGTACCATATTTGGTTGTAATCGGTCCAGTAGTTTAGGAGTAAATGTCGAACACACACACACACACATACATACAGTCTATTTTATAAGATGTAAAATGCATTACTGGTACGAAAATTAATGCTTATTTGTACTAATGTACCAAGAAATCTAGTAATAAATCCAGTCCCAAGACTGTGTAGTCGAATTAATGTATCAGATGTTTTAATAAGCAATAGTATCAATTATGTGAAAAATTTTGTAACTTTGCAATAGGCACACAAAAGACAAAGTCTGTCATTGCCCACTCTATTATCAAAAATTCAGTGTGAAAATAATTACTTTATATTGCAAATCTTGTAATCATAAAGTGAAAAATAAATCCCACAATAATATACATTGCACCTATGAGGTTGTGCCAAGTATTTTCACTGTAAATCTAACCATTTTGTAAGGGTTAATGAATCTTGTACTTTCTAGGCCCTTAATTTGCCGCTTACAAAAAGGGTCAAACGTTTGTAAATCTATGGGACGTAACGGCTTGGTTATTAGTCTCTAGCTTACAAACTCCCTAAACTAAGGTAAACCAACCTAAGTACAGCACACACACCCATGTCCCAGGGGGAACTCGAGCCCCCGACGGAGAACGGCCGCGTGCACCGCAGCAAGGCGCCTCAGTGCGCACGGCTTTCTCGCCGCGGCGGCTGCTTTCATAAACACTAGCAAACTATTTAGTATTAAGAGTGTGATAATAGTATATTGTGATATATGCTGTGTACTTTAGCAACAATACACTTTCCCTACATTAATAATGTACATGAACAAACATTTACGTTTCTTTCAAGCAAAACTGATTTGAAAGCTATATAGCTTTTTGCAATAGTTATATTTAGCTATTCTCACTATTAACCTTCAGTAAACTCAAATGACTGCAGAATAATTAATTTGAAAACCAGAAGAGTTTACACTGATATACAAAATTTGAACACAGCATGAGCTGACTTACTTAAGTTCCTGTCGTTCCCTCTGGAACATAGGGCCGAAAAGAAATGTCTCCACCTGATGGGATTCCTAGCCAGTCTCTTCACTTCAGGTTTTGCCATCCTCTGCAGCTCCTCTCTGGATCGTTCTTTTCCAGCTGTGTTTGGGTCGACCCCGTTTCCTAAGTCCGTGAGCGTTCCACTCCAACGCCACCTTTTCAACAGCTTCATCTGGTTTTATCAACATATGGCCAATCCATTTCCATTTTCTTTCCCTCATTTGTATATTGATTGGTTGCTGGCTTGTCTGTCTCCAAAGATCTTCATTCATCATTATATTTGGCCATCTCACGTTTAAAATACGCCGGAGACAACGGTAAATAAAAACTTGGAGCTGTTTTTTTATGTGTTTAGTCACTTTCCAAGTATCGCAACCATACATCAGAAATACCTCACGTTGCTATTGAAAAGCCGGAGATGTTCCTGTTTCCTGTGTCTCCTGTTTCTCCAAATGGGGCACAGCTGGACAGACGCACCATTTGCTTTGCGGATGCGACTACGGACATCCTACTCAAGGCTTCCTGTAGTCGTGGCTATACTTCCGAGGTAGAGGCAAGATTGGACCTGTTCTATATACTCTCCATTAATGGTCAGCCTAGAGGTGATGGTCGAGTTTACCCGCATTTCTTTGGTTTTGCGAACGTTTATATTGGGGCCTGCAGCTATTCCTTCTCTCTGTAACCTGGCCAGTTTCTATTAGATGTCTCGATATCGCTGTGTTATTAAGCAGATGTCGTCTGCGAAATCTAGATCTTCGTGTGTAACCCGTATGCCCCAATGCACATCTCTCTGCCGTCCCCTCATTACTCTCTTCATTACATGATCCAAAGAAAAATAAATAATATTGCCGAGAGTATACATCCTTGTCGTACTCCCGAATTAACTTGGAAAGACTGTGTCAGTTCTCCATTATGTAGTAGTTGTCATTCATAGTCCTTATAAATTTCCTTGATTTTGTTAATGATCTTCGTTGGGATTCATACTTTGCAAGTATATCCAACATGACTCTCCGATTGACCGAGTCGAAAGCCTTTTCAAAGGCAATGAAGGTAAGGCAGAGGGCGTGTTGCCATTTCGAACTTTGTTCCAGAATAATTCGGAGAGTATTGATAAGGTCCACACAGCTTCGATGTTTTCTAAAGCCCGCCTTCTCTCTCTTCAGTTGCGCTCCCACAGAATCCTTAATACGGTTAAAAATAATACTAGGAAGTTCCTTGCTCGGTACTTACAATAGGATAATGCCGCGCCAGTTGTTACAGTTAGTAACATCTCCTACTTTGGGTATTTTCACGATAATACCTCGTGTCCAGTCTGTTGGCAGTTTCTCCTCTTTCCATATCTTCTCTAAGAGGATGTACAGTAACTCAACAGTGGTGTCCAAGTCTGTTTTCAACATCTCAGATGTTATAGTATCTGGTCCTGGGGCATTCACTGGATGATATTTAAAAAAAAAATACATAAATAAATAAAATTCTGTTATTCACTTCCTGCTTTAAATACTCTGAACTTACTTAACCATCTTCTGAATCAGTAATGAGTAAAAATAACACTGTACAAACTAAGTTGCTAAATGGACACAAATTTAACAATTAATACTTTACATGGCAAGAAAAATGGCACCACTTTGGTAATTAGAAAATTAATCTTCTTCAAAATCTGTTAATGTAAGCTTCTATCTAGAGTGTCTAAGAAACTTCACACGTGATTTGATTTATTTAGAAAATGTTCAAATGTTTATAGAGAGTATGGGACTTAACTACAGGGTCATCAGTCCCTAAACTTACAAACTATTTATGAACTAGCTCTTTCCGTATTTAATTTCTTTCCATAGGGTTTTACGTTACACTAATACTTACTAAATCCCTAAGCCAGATCCTCTATCAAGCTATTACAATAAAGTAAAAACAACAGTATTTACATTGCGATGTACGTAAGATTAAACTACATTTTTTGAATACATTAATTATAATATGAAAATGCTCGAAGATCTTATGGGTGCAAAGAAATCTCTATCTACATTTATGGATGGCACATTACTTCACATACGTTAATATAATTATGGAAAAAAATCGATATACAAAAGGTTTGTACATTCTGATGACAGTATAGCAACATGGAAAGTTATCGTCATTTATGGTGTCACAGGTGCGTCGCCAGAAGTGAGCGAGAGGTGCTCAGCAAGAAGTCCCAGAGGCCTCAGCGGGCGACACGTGTCCACTGTACCCACGGCGACGGCGGGCACGTGCGAAGTGGCGGCTTCCGTGCTGCGTCACTGATCTGTGTGCGCAGAAGCGACAGCCACTGGGACTGCAGATGACGTCTCACCGGCTCTAAGCTGCAACATGGGCCTCACGATTATTAACCTTCAGTATGCGTCTATCAGCAAACAAATCATAATATTAAACACAGCACAAATCAAACATGAACACAAAAATTTGCTAACGCAATTATTGTAAACAGAAGGATTAATAATCATTAGATTTAGTCGTCCTGCGTGTAACTCTTAATTATCCCGCAAATGAGTTAGGCCGCTCTGCTCTATTAGAATCTTAATCAGACTCTGCTTCTCAACGGCCGCCGCGGAGCGGCCGAGCGCATTGAGCCGCTATGCTACGAAATGCGAGGCTGTTCAAATCCTCCCCCCCCCCCCCCCCACATTGGGCATGGATGTTTGTGTAATCTTTAGTATAAGGTAGTTGATAAGTAGTTTGTAAGTTTAGGCACTGATGACCCCACTGTTAAATCCCTTAAGCTTAACAAACATTTGAACATTTTTTGCTTCTCAACGGCTCAGACAGAAACGTATATGACGAAGACGAACAACAAACAGAACACTGCTTGCAGTGTAGTATGCAAAATCAGAACAATACTCCTACCAAGCACAGCTAACCAGAAGTGGTCAGTGATGAAGTTCCAGAACTGCATCTTAATAGGATTAAGGGTGCAGCGTTCGATTCTGTGTAACGACAGCCCAAGGACAAACATGCTACTTGCTGGACGACAAAAGAACGAGTCTTCACAGCGACCAGCAACCTCCCTTTTTCTCTACATTACTATCATTTTTACAACGTCTTGTCGTTACAGATGAGGATAATGTTCTAATTAGGCTTATTAAAAATAATAATAATAAATAAATACATTATTCCCCAAATCAGAAAAAGATTTCCCTCTACGTAATACAAATGTCCCAGAAAGAGAGAGAGAGAGCGACAAAGAGTGACAAATCTTTAGTGAGAGGTGGAAAACTAACAACATCTTTTGAATAAATCTTGCTTGTTTTTCATCTGCGGACCGGTTCCATATAGGAGTGGGATGGGCTGTTCAGAAAGCGTGACTCTAAAAGCGAATCAAATAGTTGTTCCTTCTCGATACTCAGTCGGAAGAGTGCCTTTGCCCTTTCTGATGTGGACCTCGCCCCTCCTTGGTGGGACACCGCGGAATGCTGGCGCCATTGTGAAGTGCCTCGTCTCCCTCTCTGCAGCCACAGCGGTGTCCAGACACTGGCCGCCAGCCATGAACTCATTAGTCTTTCTTCACTCGTCCTTCCTGCAGGACACGGAGGGCGCTATAACCACAAAGAGGTAACACAAGGAGACTTACATATCGTGTAGACAAGGTTCACGAAATAGAGGCTCTGACAACCGAGTTCGGTGAAGAGTCAGAACGGCCGATCGGCCAACACAGGCGAATGAAACGCCGTACCTGCTTAGCGGCCTCTGTGGACAACCTGCCCCACCGTAGTGTTCAGCTGAACATAGCGAGCGATACGTGATAGACTTGTTCGAGGAAGTGATTGGTGCCTCGGTTCTGAACTGAGAACAGAACAATGAACGAGCAAAGGGTCCGTTTCAAGTTCTGTTTCAAGCTTGGTTACATATCTACATCTGCATAGATACTCTGCAAATCACATTTGAGTGCCTGGCAGAGGGTTCATTAACCACTTTCATAACCTTTCTCTACCGTTCCATTCACTAACAGCGCGCAGGAAGACAGAACACCTAAATCGTTCCGTTTTCGATCTGATTTGTCTTATTTTATTGGGATGGTCATGTCTCTCTATTTAGGTGGGTGCTAACAAAATATTTTCACATTCAGAAATAAAAGTCGGTGATTTAAATTTCGCAAATAGAACTCGCCGCAACGAATAACGTCGTTCTTTCAATTATTTCCACCTCAAATCGTGCAACATATCAGAGACGCTCCACCCCCCCCCCTTCCGTAACGTGATAAAACAAAACGAGGTGCCGGTCTGTGAAACTTCTCAATGTTCTCCGTCAGTCCCACCTGGTGAGGGTCCCACACTGGGCAAAAGTACTCCAGGAGAGGATGCACTGGTGTCATGTAGGCAATCTCTTTGATTGAGCTATTGCATCTTCGAAGCTTTCTGCCAATGAAACGTAACCTTTGGTTCGCCTTCCCCACAATATTTTATGTGTGTTCTCTACGGTCTAAGTTGTTCGTAATTGTAACTCCTAGGTATTTGGCAGAATTTACGAGCTTAAGGTATGACTGATTTATCGTGTACCTGAAGTTCAGCGGATTTCTTCTATTGGTCATGAGTATTACTTCGCACTTTTCATTGTTTAGTACTAATTGTCAATTCTCTCACCATGTAGAAATTTTGTGTAAATCTAATGGCATGTGGAGCAAGCACTGCCCATGAAGTGTAAGTATAAGTGTTTCGGCCAGGAAAGTGTTTCTAACAATCCCCATAGCCCACTACTGGTGACTGCCGTTAGCGACTAAAACATTGAGACGGCGACGACATTAATCACGTACGACCGTCCATTAATTGTTCGCATGATAGCGCATGAACTGCAGATTAAACGTGAATTCGTGCGACAAACCCTTACCCAGAAGTTAGGGAAGAGAAAAACTTAGTGTGCCACATTACTTGACTGACGATCAGAAACTTGCAAGTTTAAAGGATTCCCAGAATTTTGTCGAAACGGCAGCTGCGACACCCAAGTTTTGAACTATAGTGCCACAGAGGATAAAACTTCGGTACGACCTTGAGACAAAACGACAAAGCATGGAACGACGTTCTCGGATACCACCTCGTTGGAGAAAGTTCAGATCACGTATGAAAAGGGTGCTGATCTCCTTTTCAGATGGTCAGCGCATTATCTACCTTAGGGAACGAAATTGAACTCTGCCAGGTACGTTGAAATTTTGAACCATTTCATGTAACATACAGGCGGGGTGCAACCCAAGAAAGCAAGACAAGTTTCCGAGTTTCTTGTTCAAGACAAAGCTCGCTCATACACAGCCTGTATCGTTAGTTCTGTGAGAAAAAGGGGATGATGTAACTTCAAGATAGACGATGTTCACTGAAAGCCCAAACCTACAGACTACTTTCTATTTCCTGGACTGAAACTCGCTTTGACAGTAAAGACATTTGACTATATTCCCGACATCATGGGAAACAAACTCATTGGCCCTTATCTTATTGATGGCGCTATAATAGTACATCGCCGATTACATACTTAAGCCATAGACAGTGGTGTTACTCTTTGTTCCGCTATCGTTCTCGTTTTTCATCTCTGATCATTGCCTTCCCATTCTGTTATCTTTTCCTGGCAATGAATGAGAACGAGGGGCGATGAACATCTTCTTTTTGTTTGATCGTGGAGGAGATCGGAGGCATTTTTTTGACTGTAGTGGGGAAATTTTATTTTTATTTTTTCTAATAAAATACTACAATTCAGAATTCACCCAAAGACGGGTGTTGAATATTATTTCATACCTAAACATCCATTTTTAATTTTTTATAAAGGACTATTTTCAGTAATTCTTTAGTCTAGTAATTATAGGTTCATACCATTGTGCGCGCCGTGAAGATTCGTGAGAATTCTGGCAAAACTGTAATAATAATTAAACAGATAATTAACAGTTTATGAATATAAAGTAATTTCCTCTAAACATTAACAGTTTAATTCAAAAATAATGATAGGCGAAATTTGTCTACTAATGTACTACAATAGTCAATTCAGTTTAAAAGGAAAAATATATAATTAAATAAATTATTCTAGGTTGCTTTACTTTTCTTGTTAGTCGTGTTCGTAATGCCAACTGCTTTTGTTACGACGCGACGTAACGTGCGCCAATAATAAAATTTTATCCCTGTGTTACCAACCTAAATCCGGCCGCGCGGTCCGCTGGACGCGTATAGTGAAATTTAACCAGACTTGCGGCAAATCTTAAAACCACCAAATCTTGACAAACAATTGGGACGAGCAACACTATAGCACGTTAGATGGACGAAAATATAGATCGTTTTCGGTGCAGTAAGTGCCGATAATACAGAAAGATGTCGTTTCCAATATTCAAATGTTTGCGAATTTGTGGGATTTTACTACTCCTGTTATCAGTTCCTAGGCTTAAAAACTAATTGCACTAACTTAAACTAACCTAAGGACACACACACACACACACAGAAACACACACACACACACATCAATGCACAAGGGAGGACTCGAACCTCGCACGGAGAGAAACCGTGCACTCCGCAGCAAGGCGGGTTAGAATTCTCAGCTACTCCACGGCAGCAGACGATGTCGCTCTGAACGTTCGACAACGCATGTGGTTTCAACACGACAGGCGTCCAGCGTATTACGCAAGTGGAGCACGCTAAGTATTACACCGCGTGTACAATGGGCGGTGGATCGGCAGAGCTGGCCCTATTATCTGCCCTGCTACGTCAGACAAATTTTGTGGGGATATTGAAGGGGCAGGATGTACCAGCAAATGCCAACAGGCCGTGAACACGTGATCTACTGCATACGTATCGCATGTGGTAACATTTCCATACTCTTATATCCTGTGTACAATCAATTGGAGAGCGGTCACTCCGTATGCAGCAGTTAAGAGTGCTACATTTGAAAATCTCCCTTAATTGCAAAAGGAGGAGAACTTTCGTTTCGAGCCCCAGGCACAGAGGTGCATCAAGTAGTCGCCTGATCGATATGTGGGAGACAGAAAACGTGGTGAGTGGAGTGTGCACTGAAAGCCACCAACTGCTGGCCTGACCAACCGTCGTAACATGGAGTTGACGTCTAAAGTACCACTGAATATAAAATGGACATTGTGCACTCATTACGATTCCGCTGATTATAGCGCTATCTGTGACGAAACGGAAAGATGTTTAAGACGAAACGTATATAGTTTTTTTTTCTTCCGTACAGTAGTAATCTGCGTTAAAAACCTGGGGTTCCCAGAAACGCACGGGGTTGGCTGGGGAGCGAGTGTAGTGTCATTGGATGTCACCATCCAATACAAACAGTATTTTACACTTTTTTTTTCTGATCCAACGTGTAGTTACCGTGATATTTGAATGTTTTCATCCAAAGTGAACACCCTGTATACATATGTTTTGTAAGCGGCTCGATAAACCCTCTGCCAAAGTAAATATGTAGATGTGGAAGGTGGCCACGCTCCGAGATCTTTTTCTCTGTAGTCGGAAAATTATTCATTCTCTGATACGGGAGAGCACTTTTTCTCCCTTCTAACGGCGCTTTCGCGACTCATTTATCAGGAGATGCTATAAAATGCTTCAGCCTGCAGAATGTCACTGACTGAAATCGGGATATCAGACGTAACTAAGAGGAAAAAAAAAAAAAAAAGAAAAAGAAAAACTGGATTAAGTCGGTAGTATTTCTTACAACTTTTGTTCGGCTGTCAGTTACGTTCACGACGGATAAATAACACAGTGCAGTCCAACGATGTAGCAACTACCGGAAATTTTGCAAGGTTTCGTTTATTTTGCCACAAAAACATTATGAACAGGCGCTAGTACGGAGAAAACGGTGTAAAGAATACTGAATGGCAGAAACTGAAACTTGAATGATATCAAGTACAAATGTTTACTTACTTCATTTCTTTACAGATTTGCAGACTTTTTCTGACGGTAGGTTAACGTGCACAGCTTCAATTGTCTCACTACCTCTGGAAGACTGGAAGCAATACAGACATTTCAACAATGCGGCATGATTTGAATGACGCCGTGAACCTCATGTTGAGGCAATGACGCCCATTCTTCCTGCAGAGCTGCTAACAAGGCTTGGAGAGTGCTTGACGGATAGTGATGTCACGTAACCCGTATTCCTAATGCATCCCAGACATGCGCAACGAATCGGGAAGCGAGCAGGTTACACTGTGTATTGTGCTGTCTCGTGCACCACACGCCTGTACGTTTTACCAAATGTACAAAAGAAAGCGCTGGTCGCGCTGAAGATAACGTAACTGAGCGCAAATCGCTTACAAGAGCTTCACACCCTTTGGAAGAATATTTCGAGTGACGGGAGCTTTTCTTTGCATTGCAGAGAAAGGTAGCAGAAGACTGCCTCCGTTTGAAAGAATTGTGATTAGTTTTATGAAAATAAATAACAGGCATGTTTCCAAGACGTATGAGCCACAAACGCTGCCAAGATGAGGTGGCGTGCGTTTCTCAACGATACAGATGGACGTACCGTAGGTGCAAACACAGCGGAGGGTATCTGTGGAGAGGCCGGACAAACGTGTGGCTCCTGAAGAAGGGTAACAGCCTTTTCAGTAGTTACAGGGGCAACAGTCTGGGTGATTGACTGAGCTGACGTTTTAATAATAGCTGACATGGCTTTTCCATCAAATTTTCAAATGTTTTTGATTTTATAACAAACCACTGTCATCATCAGCTTCTAGACTTAGAGACGTCTTAAACCAAGTTAAACTATCCAAGAACAACACACACACACACACACACACACACACACACACACACACACAAGCACGCACGTACACACACACATGTCCGAGAGAGGACTCGAACCTTTGACGCAGGAGGCTGCGCGAACTGCAACGTGGCGCCTCAGACCGCGAGGCTACGTTATTGAGAACGGCTGAAAGCAAGGGAACATTGCAGTCTTTACTTTTCCCGAGCACATGCTACTTTATTATATGCATATGTGGAAATATGATGATGGAATCGCCTATGGTAAAATATTCCGGAAGTAAAATAGTCCCCCCATGTTGTCATCAAGAAGCTCAACACTGGCATTCTATGGATCGGAGCGAGGAATGTTAGCTCGCTTAATGAAGTACGGAAGTTACAAAATTTTAAATTGTTAAATTTTAATTTAAATGTTAAATTTAGAATTTTTTTAAAAGTTACAATAGTGAAGTTACCTGAAAAGATGAACAAGGTTTCTGGTCATGTTATTACAGGTTTATAATTACAAAATCAGCGGAGGATTTAAAGGAGTAGGTCTAATAATGAATAACAAAATTGGAATGCGGGTAAATTACTATGAACTGCATAGTGATCACATTGTACCCAAGACCGATATGATGCCAATAACCACCACAGTTGGACAATTTTATGTGCCTACTAGCTCTGTCGTTGATGAGGAGATGGAAAAAATATATAAGGAGGTAAAGGAAATTATTCAGACAGGTAAGGGAGAGGAAAACTTCATTGTGGTATGAGACTAGATTTCTACATCTACATGGGATACTCTGCAAATCACATTTAACTGGCTGGCAGAGGATTCATCGAACCACCTTTATACTATTTATCTCCCATTCCATTCTCGAATTGCGCACGGAAAGAAAGAACACCTGAATCTCTCTGTTCGAACTCTGATTTATCGTATTTTTTTCTCATGATCTTCTCTACCTATGTAAGTGGGAGTCAACAATGTATTTTCGCATTCGGAGGAGAATGTTGGCGATTTGAGTTTCGTAAGCGGCCCACGCCGCAGCGATAAGCGCTGTTGTAATGATTCCAATTCCAGATCCTGTATCATTTCCGTAACGCTGTCTCTCCTGTATCGTGACAATACAAAACGAGCTGCCCTTCTTTGAAGTCTTTCAATGTCCTCCGTCAAATACACTTGATAAGGATCCCACACTGGACATAAATACTCCAAAAAAGGACGGACAAGCGTAGTGTATGCAATTTCTTGAGTAGTTCTGTTGCATCATATAAGTGTTCTGCCGATAAAACGCCGTCTCTGGTTCGCCTTTCCGACGACATTATCTACGTGTTCTATCCAGTTTAGGTCTGACGTAATAGTAATTCCTAGGTATTTGGTGGAGATTACGGGCTTCAGATTTGATTGATTTGTTGTTGTTATGGTCTTCAGTCCGGAGACTAGTTTGATGCAGCTCTCCAACCTACTCTATTCTGAGCAAGGCTTTGCATCTCCTCATAAGAACGGCAACCTATATCCACTTAAATCTGACTACTATACGCGTCTCTTGGTCACCCTCTGCGATTTTTACCTCACACACCTCCCTCCAATGCTAAATTTACGATTCCTCCATGTCTACGAATGTGTCCTACCAAGCGATCCCTTCTTTTAGCCAGTGTATGACAAATATTCCTTTTCTCACTATTTCTGTTCCGTACCTCTTCATTAGTTATGCGGTCTACCCAAATAACCTTCAGCATTCTTCCGTAGCACCACATTTCAAATGCCTCTATTCTCTTCCTGCCCTCAGTGTTTATCGTCCATGTTTCACTCCCGTACAAGGCAACACTCCACACAAATGCCTTCAGAAGAGACTTCCTTACACTTAAATTAATACTCGATGTTAGCAGATTTCGCTTTTTCAAATATGCCTTTCTTCCCATTGCCGTTCTGCATTTTATATCCTGTGTACAGCGACCGTCATATGTTATTTTACTACCCAAGTAGCAAAACTCATCTACCACCTTCATTGTTTCGTTACCGGAGCTTATTTCTTCAGCATCGTCTGATTTTCTAAGACTGCATTCCATTATTTTTGGTTTGATCTTGTTAATTTTGAGTTTATACGCTCTCTTCAACACACTGTCCATTCCATTCAACTGTTCTTCCAGGTGCTTTGCTGTCTCTGATAGAATTACAATGTCATCAGTAAAACGCAATGTTTTTATTTCTTCTCCCTGAACTGTAATCGCTAATCCAAATTTTTCCTTGCTTTCCTTCACCGCCTGCTTGATGTACAAATTGAATAACATCGGACAAAGGCTACAATCCTGTCTTACTGCTTTCCCAACTAATGATTCCCTTTCATGCCCTTCTAGTCTAATAACTGCGGCCTGGCTTTTGTATTCGCTGTATTTTACCCCTACTGACTTCAGAATTTGAATGAGTGTATTTCAGTCAACATTGTCAAACGCTTTCTCCAAGTCTACAAAAGCTAATAATGTAGGCTTGCCTTTCCTTAATCTATTTACTAAGATAAGACGTAAAGTTAGTAGTGCCTCCCAGGTTCCTACGTTCCTCCTCAATCCAAACTGATCTTTCATCAATTAAATTTATTATTCCCTGTGATATTTAAGGATTTTTTGTAGGTCTTGCCTTTCTATCAATTTTGTTCTTGGGTGCCTTCACTATTTCATCTCTCATTCCTCTTCTACTGTTTTATTTCCCCCCGTTTCTGTCAATTGTTGCCTAAAGCTCCCTCTGAAATTCTCCAGAACTTCACGTTCTGCCTTCACTTCTGTAGTTTCTTCAGTTTCATCCTACAGTTCACAGGTATGTCAGCTAAATTCTTTTCGTTGGTATTGGCGGATACTCCTTTCCACATTGCAGAATCTGATAATATAGCTCTTCTTTTCCACACCCTCGTTGTCCTGTGGAAAGCAGAGGTTCATTATCGCGTCTGTATCCCACACCTTGTTCATGGCCATCGTTATGGGTACTAACTCGACCAAGCCCAGTTTGTTTGCATTATGTGTATTGGGTGACTTGAGTTCCTCCGGTGGTTGCGTTATAATTGGGTGTTTGTATCTTTTAGGTTATTAATCAAACTCCCTTGAATAGCTTGCATAGAAATCCGTGAGGAATCCTGTTTCATATTCGATATTATTCGGACCACGATTCGGTCGCTAATCAACAGGGCCGTTCTTTCATTTCTGTTGCCTTGCGCCGAGCCGCTTACATTTGTTTGAATGAGCTCAGCGGCCCACTGCTGTGCCAGAGCTAGGATTCGCAACGTTACTGCGAATACCGTTCGCACGTTCCCGCGCCCCTCCAGACTCATGTATTACAACAGCTCTAGCTGATAACCCGGCGTTGCCCGGGTGTGCACTCATTGCGTCAGTTCATCTCCTCCTTACCCCTATGTCCATCGCCTATTGCCCCACCCTGTACATTTCATCTGCATCTGCAGGGAAATTAGCTCTGTAGTTTCGTTTTCACGAGGCTCACTCTTTATGGTGTGATTTCTATAAAATAATAACTAGAAAAGCAGCTCTTCGGTTGCAGACGATTTGGTAATTTTTTTACTTTACTGTGGTTTCGGCTTCACTCGGGGAGTCTTCATCAGAAGTAAAACAGTTTTTTACATATGATCGTACAGTCAGCAGAATGGTCTTGAGCGACAGGGCTCACATTAAAAATTAGAAAAGTTTGCACATTGCAAAATGTTTAAAAACAAGTAACACAACGCGTCGCCAAGGATCGCATGTTCGGCCAGCACTGCAGGTGGCATCAGAGTAACAGGTTTAAAAGGTAAAAGTTCAATAAAGAGTGTATTTGTCAAAGCGAAACTCAAATATCAAATAATTTAGGCTGTTTGTTAAAATACGACCAGAAAGAACATTACGTGTTGGATGCATAGATATTATCATACTAGTAAAATTTTAATCCTGTCGTCCATCAACTTTTATTATTTATATTTTTATTTTTGTGTGAAATGTTTACAAAAATAAAAAAAAAGTACAGGCGAATCTAAAGTGGGCCGTAAAACAAGCCAGTGCGATTTTTTTCCTTCCTTTCCTTTGTCTACTAACGAATTCTGTCGTAGCGAGATTGAATATCGAAAGTCCCAAAGTTACAAAAAATAGACGAAAATTATATTTGTTCAGGAAGCAGATATAAATACAATACATTGCTTCTTGAAAGACAGCTTCCACTCGTTCCTAACACTAAACGTATGTGTAGACCAGATGTGGGTCAAATTCAAAGAAATGGTATCGACAGCAATTGACAGGCATATACCGAATAAATTACTAAAAGACGGAAGTGATGTCCATTGGTACATAAAAGAGGTCAGGACACTGTTGCAAAATCAGCGGAAAAAGCACGCTAAATTTAAACGTCACAAAATCCCCAGGACTGGCGATCCTACACAGAAGCTCGAAATTTTAGCGAGGATTTCAATGCAAGATGCCTACAATACTTTTAACAATGAAAGTCTTTCTCGAAATTTGACTGAAAACCCTAAGAGATTTTGGTCATATATTAAATATACTAGAAGCAAAATACCAACAAGACCCTCACTACGTGATAGTAATGGCGATCCTGCCGATGACAGCGCTGCTAAAGTAGAGTTACTAAACACAGCTTTCAGAAACTCATTCACCAAGAAGACAAACCAATATTCCTGATTTTTAATTACAAACAGAGGCCAGAACCTCCAGCTATTATTCTGATTACTCTCTTTTGTGCAATGAATACTTTTTTACTCAATGTTCATTTTCCCCATAATATGATCCCATATGATAGACGTGAATGAAAATAGACACATTAAGCTAATTTACCGAGTTGTATATCACAAAATTTTGCAATGACCCTGATAGCATAAGTAGGTGAACTCAAACGTTTCAACTGATCTTGATAGTGTTTCTTACAATTCAAGCCCTCATCAATGCAAATAACTAAAAATTTAAAGTATTCTACCTTAACTACAGTTTAATGTTAGAAGTCCAAACTTATTAATGGTCTCATGGCATTTACTGTATAGAACTGTACATACTGGGTTTTATCAAAGTTTAATGAGATTCTGTTTGTAGAGAACCACTTAATAATTTTCTGAAAGACATCTTTTACAATTTCATCAGTTAATTCCTGTTTGTAAGGCGTGATAGCTATACTTGTATCGTCAGCAAAAAGAACTAGCTTAGCATCTTCGTGAATATAGACTTGCAAGTCATTAATATATACATTAATAACAGCAAGGGATCCAAGACTGAACTGTGTAGGACCCCATTTTTGATAACTCCCCAGAGGCATTAATTGTTTCTTTTGTATCATGTGATTCTGCGATTGTTAGAAGTTACACTTCTAAATTAAATGTCTACCCCCTTCAAAAATTGCAATAGTTTTTAAGGAGTATCATATTCTCAGAAGAAAACAGTGTATGAATAATTTCAAAACATACTCGGATGGAAACAATCTGTTAGCCTTTATAGTAGTCCATTGCTTGTTGCGCAAAACTGGAGCGAAAAATTTGCTTGGTCATGATGCTTGAATTATTAATAAATAGTAACAGTGCATACTTTTCCGGAAAATAGCAACATAGGTTACAAAATCCGAGCGGATTGCGGCGTGCCAGTCACGTTCTGCACGGCCACTACGGTCGGGGGGTTCGAATCCCCTTTTGGGCATGGATATTTGTGCCGTCCTTAGTATTAGCTAGTTCGTAAGTAGTTTGTAAGTTTAGGGACTGATGACCCCGTAGTTAAGTCCCATAAGCTCTACAAACATTTGAACATTTTACAAAATCTAACAAATATTGACCTGAGTGATTCCTACTGGATATTTACTCTTGATTTTGAATCCAGGAAATGTACTCCATTTTTATAAGCCGGTCGTTGCTGTGTCTTCATATCGGCTTTGGATTCTTTGATACGGCCTGAACTGTGGAGTCAGCAGACAATATTTGTTCATCATCATCATCATATCTGGAATGACACCCAATATATAGAAATCGAATTTTGATTTAAATAAAATGAAATCATTTGGACATATGGTCATGTCTCGAAGACGATGTCAGCTATTGAAAATAAAGGCGTAACAAGGTCGAAGACGGAGTTGTTGGCACTTCTTGGCAACTACTCATTCCTTTGAAGATCCATTTCTAATCGATTATTTCAATCTTTTTGAACGAATGCTTCCTGGTTGTGGACTGCACATTGTCAGTACGCACTCAATTATCTCGGAATAGTTGCCCGCTAACACACAGCAGACGCAACCTTCATATTTCGCAAGTGAAACAGGCTTCTGATTAAAAGCAACATATAGTATTTTGAAATTTTTCTGCGCTTTTTCGTTTCAGTTTGTAAATTTATCCAGTGCTCTCGTGTACATTAGATTCAAATTCGCGTTTAAGAAACAGCGTAGGCTTCCTTTGCGCGCAGAAATTATAACTGGCTTCGTACTAGAAACGACATATTTTGACTGTTCTGTGAAGTTATTGCTTCTTTTTATTAAATTTTCCGTGAGTTGGCTTGTACATAAGTTTCAGATTCGCTTGAAGCATCTGGTTAATGTATTCTTCCGCAGTGTGAACCCCGACAGTTGTCTGTCTGGTTTTGCGTTGGATTACTAATAGCTCTAGTCGTCTCTGTTTGCCATAGTTACCTTCTATTGAGTCTACATCGCGTCCTTCTATTCGTGAGCTTTTCTCGGCACTGTAATCATGAATATGGACTGTGACTGCTGTGTTCGGATGTAATCTCAGTTGGTGACACTTCGCTCCCAGCTTCAAGCTGTGTTAACCACGGTTGCGCAGCTTGAGGCTGTGATCGAGGGGCATCGTTGTTGTTGGCCGGTCGTGGGAACCAAATGGACTCCCACCATGTCGGCCCATCGGCATGTGCCAGCGATATGCACTAACAACGCTAGCATTGCGGCAGACATCCCACCTGCGGTTGCGTGGGAGGTCGCTCCAGTGCGTGTCAGGCGGTGCCAGACATTCCCGGGGATTGCTCGCGGGTTCGTCTTGCGAACAGGTTTGAGGCGCTATCCGTTCAGGACTACGTTCCTGAGCCGGATGACGTCGCTCATCCTGAAGTCACCGCGCAGCCTGCTAGATCCGGGCTTTCACAGAGAGCGGGTTTCCTCGTAGTTGCGAACTCCAACGTTAGGCAGATGTGGAACGGGTCTTTCCGGATGGATCTGAAGATATTCTGTCAGGTATTGAGCAAGTATCTGAAGTGGTAAATAATGCAAGTGTGGCTTACGTTAGAGCGCGCCACTGCAAGCTGCGTACCATCCGTCCGCGGCATCTGAAAGCCGCGCCACGGCCGGGTCCGCCGCACGATGGCGCCGCCTCTGAGGGCCTGCAGCGCCGCCACGACCGGCGAGCTCGCGCTGTGCGAGGCGTGCCTCAGTTCCTGTGTAGCTCTCGCCTGGCTCACTTGTAAACATAGCTGTGACGGCTGACTTGCCACCACAGTACCGTGGTTTTTGTATACATGTTGTACCGTCTATGAGTTCAATAAATAATACTGTTACAACAGCATAATTGGCGACGAGTTTCGTTGTTACGCGTTTTTTTTTTTTTTTTTTTTTTTTTTTTTTTTTTTTTTTTGCTGTTGTTATGGACCCGTCGTTGCTTCAGTTACTGCAAAAGCAGCAGCAGCAGTTAGATCAACAGCAGCAACAACTTGTTTTGCTTACGGAGTTGATTACGTCTTCTCGTCCCGCTGCGGCCCCTTCGCCGCCGCCCCAGGCCTACCCCCCCCCCCCCCCCCGCTCCCACGCTCTTTCGGCTTTTCCGGCTTTCCAAGAGTCTAAGGAAGACTGGGACTCCTACGTGCGGCGTCTACAGCAGCATTGTGCGGCTTTTAAGGTAACAGATCCTGACTGACAAAAGTCTTTCTTCTTGTCGTGGATCGAGCCCGATACTTTTCGTTTACTGCGAAAACTAGCTCCGCTGTCAGAGCCCGCCGAGTTGTCTTTCTCCCGTATGTCGGAGTTGTTTAGTTCTTATTATCGGCAGCAAACGCACGTGGTGCTTTCCCGCCTGCATTTTCATCAAAGCAGAAAGAAACCTGGTCAGTCGTATCAGTCCTCGGTGGCAGACCTCCGCGGTTTTAGTCGTAAGTGTGATTTGTGTGTGCAAATTGTCAGCAGTCGTATGCAGATTCCTTAATTCGTGATGTCGTTGTCCGTTCGGCTCCTGATAGGGCTGTGCATCGCGTGGCTTTGCGGTTACAGGATCCCACCCTTGACGATGTTCTTTCTATTGCACAGGCTTTTGAGGTGTCTAAGGCGGCAGCGGATCAGTTTGAGGAGATGGTAGAGGTGGTGGCGGTACAGTCCTCGCGCCCCCGCAGGCGTCGTTCTTCGCCCAGCTCTTCGTCGTCTACGTGTTCTTCACGGTTACCTTTCGCCGTTCCATACCGACGACGTGACTTTCCCTCTTGTTCGGATTGTTTTCATGCGCACGATCGCCCGCGCTGCCCCTTCCGCCGCGCGCGGTGCGCGTCCTGTCGTAAACAAGGCCACGTGGCGGCTGTTTGTCGGACTTTCACACGCGATCGGCCGCCGTATTCAGACGAGTCACGAACGGAAGTAAACTGTCTGTCTACCGCACCGGGACAGGAGCAGGTCACTTCTTCTAAGATTTATGTCACACTTCTAATTCAAAATCGTCCGTTCCGTTTTCAAGTTGATACCGGTGCCTCCGACTCTCTCGTAAATTTGGATACGTATTTGGCACTTGGGAAGCCGCCTCTTGTAACGACTTCTCGTCGTTTGGTCGCCTATGGTGAACAGCCGATTCCAGTGCTCGGTCAGTTTACGATTGAGGTGGAGTACCAGCACGTAGTGCGCGCCGTCACGTTTTTGGCTGTCACAAGCGCGTCTTCAGAAAACATTTTTGGCCTGGATGCGTTCACGGCGTTTGGTTTCAGCGTTCACGATGCATCTTGTGTCTGACTCCATACCGTTTACTGAATTGGAATCCCTTTGCCGCGAGTTTGGAGCACATTTCTTGGCGGGTTTGGGAATGGCCATTGGTTACGAGGCGCACATCACTCTCAAACCTACAGCGGTTCCGAAATTTTGTCGCGCCCGGCCAAGTCCTTTTGCTTTGCGCCCCGCGGTTAACGACGAGTTGGATCGGTTGCACGGCTTGGGTATCATCGAACCAATTTCCTCTAGCCTGTGGGCGATACCTCTGGTGATAATAAAGAAACCCACGGGAGCCCTTCGGTTGTGCGGTGATTTCAAGTCTACGGTTAACTCGCAGTCAGTGATTGATTGTTTTCCCATTCCCCGCCCGGACGACATTTATGCGAAATTGGCGGGCGGTGAGTGTTTTTTATAAATTGATTTGACGGAAGCGTATCTCCAGCTTCCCTTAGACTCTGATTCTCAACAATTCATGGTTCTCAATACTCCACTCGGGCTGTAGCGCTACAAACGTCTGCCGGTTGGGGTCGCGAGTGCGCCCGCGATATTTCAACTGTTCTTGCAACAGTTATTGGACGACATTCCGTGCTGTGAGAACTATCTGGACGATATCATCGTCACCGGTTCCTCCCGCACAGATCACTTAAACAACCTGCGGCTCTTGTTCACGAAATTGCACGCGACAGGCCTCAAATGCAATCTTCAAAAATCACAGTTCTTTCGACCTGAAATTGAGTATTTGGGACACCTAGTGTCACGAAATGTTGTCCGCCCTAGGTCAGAATTGGTTAGGGCGATTCTTCCTCGTCCTACGAATTTACAGGAACTCCAGTCCTTTTCGGGCAAGGTCAGCTACTACTCTAAATTTCTTCCTAATGTGGTCACACATCCTTTGAAGGCACTTCGAAAGAAAGGTGTTCCGTTTGTGTGGTATGCTGCTTGTGACGCGGCATTCGCACGCATCAAATCAATGATAAAGTCTTCACCTTGTCTCGGCACATTGCACCAGGCCGACAGCTAGTCCTAGCTACGGATGCTTCTCAGTACGGGACTGGAGCGGTGTTGGCCCACAGACTGGATGATGGTTCCGAGCAGCCCATTGCCTATGCGTCTAAGACGTTGTCAGATGCCCAACGACGATTGAGAAAGAGGCTTTGGCGATTGTTTATGCCGTTCGGAACTTTCATGTGTTCCTCTATGGCATTAAATTCCACCTTATCAAGGACTACAAACCACTGGTGGCACTGTTTGGCCCGCGTTCTCATCTTCCAGACCGGACTTCGCAACGTCTCCAACGTTGGGCTCTATTTTTGTTTGAGTGCCTATCACTACGAAATTCATTATCGGCCCTCGTCGCACTATGCCAATGCCGACGCCTTGTCCCTTGTGCCCATGGGCCCTGACCCTTCCTTCGAGACAGAAGAGGTGGCGATTTTTCAGATTGACGAACGTTTGCACGACGCAGTTGAGCGACTTCCGATTACGGCCAATAAAGTCGCGCAATCCACCCGTCGGGACCCTGTGCTCCGGGAGGTGCTTAAGCATGTCACCGCCGGGTGGCCTGAGCGATTGTCCGCCAAAGAGGCTGGCCCTCTGCGCACCTATTTCCAGCTTCGACACCGGCTGTCAGTTATCGACGGTGTCCTCCTCCTCAGTACCAATTCCGGCGAGCCTCGTGCCATTATTCCGTCCGACTTACGGGCTCGTATGTTAACTCTGTTACATCTGGGTCACTGGGGTATCTCACGCATGAAGGTGCTTGCACGCCGTTTTGTCTATTGTCGATTCCGCCATCGAGCAGTTGGTTCGTACGTGCACTCTGTGTGCTACCCAGCAAGCGGCCCCCCGGCGCACTTTTTCCCCGTGGCCTACTCCGGAGCACCCCTGGGACCGCATTCATGTGGACTTGGCCGGTCCTTTCTGTAAGTCAATGTGGTTTGTGGTGGTAGATGCACTGTCTAATTATCCGTACGTCGTGCCTATGCGCTCCCCTGCGGCAGAAGATGTGGTCAGGGCCCTGGTACAGATCTTTGCGATTGAAGGCCTTCCTCGGACGCTCGTCTCTGATAATGGCCCACAATTCAAATGTTCAAATGTTTGTAAAGCTTATGGGACTTAACTACGGGGTTATCAGTCCCTAAACTTACAAACTACTTATGAACTACTTACGAACTAGGACGGCACAAATATCCATGCCCGAGGGGGGATTCGAACCCCCGACCGTGGTGGTGGCCCACAATTCACGTCGTCTTATTTTCAACAATTCTGCACTAATAATGGTATTTCCCACCTCACCTCGGCTCCTTTCCAACCCCAATCCAATGGGGAGGCAGAGCGTATGGTGCGAACTTTTAAATCACAACTTCGTAAGTGCCTGGAAAAGTCATCCGCCGAGGCGGCGATCCCCTTATTTCTTAGTACTTATCTGACAACACCAATTAATGGTCGGAGCCTGGCGGAGGTCCTCCACGGCCGCCAGCCCCGGACGCTGTTGCACCTGCTGTGCTCGGAGCCACGACCTGAGGTGCCCACACGCACTCGGCGTTACGCACCAGGCACCCCTGTCTGGGCACGCACCTTTGGCCGCCGCCTAGGGTGGACGCCTGGGGTAGTACGGCGTTCGCGTGGTCGTCAGATGTGCGTGGTAGATGCAGACGGGGTGACGATCTCCCGCCATCTCAACCAACTACGTCGTCGGTGTGGCCCCACCCCACCGCCTTCAGATCTCTCGACTGTGCCTCTCGGATACCCCTCCGTAGATTTGGAGGTCGAGAGAGGAATCCATCCGACATCACGGTGGCACCGGCCTCCTCCCGCCGACGGCTGTCGCACAGCAGCCTCGGCTGCGTTCTCGCCCCCTTCCCACCGCCATGACGACCCCTTACCGTCGGTGCCGACGCTCGACGAGGCTCGGGGAATTGGCGCTACGGATGGGCGTCCACAACGCCAACTGTCGGCCGCTGATGATGACGTCGAGAAGCGGCCTCTCTCCCCGCGGGTCGACGCTCCGGCCGGTGCTCCTCCGTCGCGCCCGCCTCCTGCCTGCTCGGGTCCTGCTACGGACGCGGCAGTGTCGTTTCCCGCACCGGCGGTGGGGGGAGCGCCGGCAGGGGAGGCGTCTTACTTCAGTGGCGACGTCGAGATGCGACCGGCCTCTCCGCCACTGTCACCTGTGCTAGCGATGACCCTGCCACGACTTCGTCGCCGCCGGCGTGGGCACTTCCGACCCTACGTGCCCCCGGACTGGTTGGCCGCGCAGCGACATGCTGACGACATCCCCTCGGACGCAGATGAGGCGATGGAGGCGCTCGCCGTCTCCGGCGGCTCCCGCCCCGCCGCGGTCGCCCCCGCCGCAGGGTCACGTAGGCGACTCCAGTGGTCGCCACGGTCCAGCGTCGCCGGCCATCTCCCGCCTCCACCTGCGATGTCGGCTTCCCGGAGGAGGGGAGGAATGTTGGAGCGCGCCACTGCAAGCTGCGTCGCGTCCGTCCGCGGCATCTGAAAGCCGCGCCACGGCCGAGTCCGCCGCACGATGGCGCCGCCTCTGAGGGTCTGCAGCGCCGCCCGACCGGGCGAGCTCGCGGTGTGCGAGGCGTGCCTCAGTTCATGTGTAGCTCTCGCCTGGCTCTCTTTTAAACATAGCTGTGTCCGTTGACTTGCCACCACTGTACTGTGGTTTTTGTATATATGTTGTACCGTCTATGAGTTCAATAAATTATACTGTTACAACAGCCCACAAGACGAAAGCAGAGCTCAGCATGTGCAGCAAGTTGGCAGGACCGACTGTGGACCTCTGGTACAGAGCCTAGTGGAGGGTCTGAATCAGAGGCTCAGACGGGTCTGCGACCGTGTGGGCTGCAGATTCCTCGACTTGCGCCATCGGGTGGTGGGGTTCAGGGTTCCACTGAATTGGTGTATGTAATTAGTTATCTACCAAAATCTGTAGTGAGTATAACAAAATTAAACATCTTTATTTCTATAATAAATATAATGACTTGGCAATCGCAGGGCAATGTAAACTAATATTTAAAATACTTAACGCTAATGTATTTAATTCCTAAGTAATTACGTTTAGATACATAGTGCAATATAAATTACTTTTATATATCGAAGTCTAAGTGTCCAATCATTATAAATATTCTGATGTCACTATATTATGCTGCGATTGAAAAGTTATTATTTGTCTTATATACCTAAAGATGTACTATACTAATGTAGTCGCTATAAACGTTTGTGGATAACAAATAAGTGGTAGATGACAAATATGTGGTTTTATGAGCACTAACTAAACTAACCGACTTGGTTTCGCATGGCAACATACACATATGAGTGTATTTCATTCTTATGTTATTATGTTCGGTTACGTAATAGAATATAATTTATTGTTATGTTATTATGACGACGTTTAATTACCAGGTCATTATATTTATTCTTATGTCGTTATATTATGTTGCGATTGCCAAGTCATTATATTCATTATAGAAATAAAGATGTTTAATTTTGATACAGTAACCACAGATGTAGGTAGATAACTAATTAGATAAAAAATATGACAATGTGTTGAATAGGTGGTTCCATGAACACTAAAATAACGGACTTGGTTTCCCTTTAAGATCTCACGACTTTTTATGGTGGAAGGATTCGTCGCGAGCTTGCCTTTTTGTACATTTTGTGTTTTTGATGATCTAAAGTATTATTACAATTATAGACTGTGGTAATAGGAAAGAGACAGCATGGCGAATGGAGATTTGGTTGTGGCGGGAGACGTGCAGGGAAGAGTCCTCTGCAGTCATGCTGGTCACTGTGCTCTCGGTGGTGGAGTGGTCAACGCGTTTGCCTAGTAAGCAGGAGTTACCGGGTTCTAATCCTAGCCGGGCACAAATTTTCATTCTCCGCACTTTGGTATTCCATCTAAAAACTAGTAGAGTGAAGCCATAACTGATCGCAAATTGCGATTTATTTCAAAGTATTAATTGGTTCTTTTTATCGACCCCCTGACTAAGACGATTCGATTGCAGAAAAGTTCAAAGTAAGCTTGGATCAAATTTCAAAAATTTGCCCAAAGCATACAATTTTAATTGGTGGCGACTTAAATTTACCATCAATATTTTGGCAAAAATACATTTTCGGAACAGGAAGAAAGCATAAAACGTAATCCGAAATAATACTGAACGCATTCTACGAAAATGATCTCGAACAATTAGTTCATGAAGCCACTAGAATAGTAAATGGTTGTCAGACCATACTCGACCTCCTAGCAACAAATAATCAAGATCTAATACAGAGCATCAAAACAGACACAGGGATTAGTGAACACACAGTAATCGTAGCAGGGACTGAATATCGGACTTCCCAAATCCACCAAAATTAAAAGAAAATTATATTTATTCAAAAAATTAGGGTGAAAATTTGATTAACGCTTTCCTGATTCAAAATTTCCAGTCTTCCGAAACTAAGAATGTGAGTGTCGATCAGATGTGGCTTACATTCAATAAAATAACATCGACAACGAGATACAGATTCATACAAAAACAAATTAAAAACACAGGGGGCTGACCCGACGTGGTACACAAAACAGATTACATCACTGTTACAAAAGCAGAGAAAAAAGCATGCAAAATTTAAACTCCCAAAATATGCCCAAGACTAGCAATCTTTTACTGAAACTAGAAATTTAGCTCGAATTTCAATCAGTTACTACAACGAAACCTGGTCACGTAATTTGGTAGAGAATCCTAAGAAATTCTTATCTTATGAAAGTATACTAGCGTCAAAACACAATAAATACCTTAATTAGACGTTAGAAATGGTGATGTTACCGATGACAGTTCTGCTAAAGCAGAATTGCTTAACATAGCTTCCGAAATTCCTTCACCAAAGAAGACGAAGCAAATACTTCAGAATTCCTGTCAAGAACAGCTTTCACAATGCGTAATTTAGAAATAAATATCGCTTGAGTATTAAAAAACTTAAATCACTTAGCAAAAGTAAGTCCCCCGGTCCCGACTATATACCAATTAGGTTCCTTTCAGAGTATGCTGATGTAATAGCTCCACGCCTAACGTCCATATACAACCGCCCGCTAACCGAACGTTCCATAATCAACGACTGGAAAGTTGCACAGGTCACTCCAATATTGAAGAAAGGCAATAGAAGAGATCCGCAAAATTACATGCCACTATCACTGATGTCGGTTTGCAGCAGGATCTTAGAACATAAACTTTCCTGAAATATTATGAACTATTTCAAAGAGAACGACCTATTGACCCATAGTCAACACGGATACCGAAAGTATCGTTCTTCTGAAACACAGCTAGCTATTTACTCACATGATATGATAACTGCTGTCGATAAGGGATTGCTAAATAGAATCCGTACTTTTAGATTTCCAGAAAGCTTTTAAGACTGTGCCTGACAAGCGTCTTCTAATTAAATTGCGTGCTTATGGAATATCGCCACAGTTGTGCGATTGAATTAGTTATTGCCTGTCAGAAAGGACACAGTACGTTTTAAATGACGCAAAATAATCGAGTAGAACAGAAGTGATATCTGGCGATACCCAGGGAAGAGTTATAGGACCTCTAGTGTTCCTTATTTTTATAAACGATTTAGGAGACAATCTGAGAAGTTCTCTTAGAGTGTTCGCGGACGATGCTGTCATCTATCGGTCAACAGACAATCAAAAGCAATTGCAAAACGATTTTGAGAAGATATATGCCTGGTGCAAAATTTAGCAACTGACCCTTAATAATAATACATGTGAGGTCATCCATGTTGTTGTTGTGGTCTTCAGTCCGCAGACTGGTTTGATGCAGCTTTTAACGCGACCTTGTCCTGTGCAAGTCTCTTCTTCTGAGAATACGTTCGGCAACCTACATCCTTTTGAATCTGCTTACTGTATTTGTCCCTCGGTCTCCCTCTACGATTTTTACCCCACACACTTCCTTCTAATGCTAAGTTGACGATTCCTTGATGTCTCAAAATGTGTCCCAACAATGTATCCCTTCTCTTAGTCAGGATATGCCAGAAACTCCTTTTCTCCACAATTCGGTTAAGCACCTCCTCATTTGTTACGTGATCTACCCATCTAATTTTCATCATTCGTCTGTAGCACCACATTTCGAACGCTTCTATCACTTTTTGTCTGAACTCCTTATCGTCCATGTTTCACTTCCTTACAGTGCTACACTCCAGACAAATGCTTTCTGATAGGACTTCCTAACATTTAAATTAATATTGGATGTAAACAAGTTTCGCTTCTTTAGAAATGCTTTTCTTCCCATAGACTTTCTGCATTTTATCTTCTCTACTTCGGCCATCAGAAGTTATTTTGCTACCCAAATAACAAAACTCATCTACAGCTCTTATTGCCACATGACCTAATCTAATTTCTGCAGCATCATCTGATTTCCTGATATTACATTCCATTACCTTCGTTTTACCTTTGTTAATGTTCATCGTATACCTTCCTTTCAAGACACTGTCGATTCCATTCAGTTGCTCTTCCAGATCCTTTGCAGTCTCTGACAAAATTACTACGTCGTTGGCAAACCGCAAACTTTTTATTTCTTCTCCCCGAACTTTAATTCCTTCTCCAATTTCTCCTTCCATTCTTTCATTGCTTGCTCAATGTACAGATTGAACAACACTGGGGGACGGCTACAACCCTGTCTTTCTCCCTTTCCAACTTCTGCGTCTCTTTCTTGCCATCGACTCTAATAACCGCTGTCTGGTTTTTGTATAGGTTGAATGTAACCCTTCTCTTCGCTCCCTATATTTTACCTCTACTTCCTTCAGAATTTTGAAGAGTGTATCCCAGTCGACATTGTCAAAAGCTTTCTGCAAATCTACAAATGATAAAAATGTAGGTTTGCCTATCCTTAGCCTATCTTCTAAGATAAGTCGTAATGTGAGTATTGCCTCCCGTGTTCCTACATTTCTCCTAAATCCGAAGTGATCTTCCCCGAGGTCAGATTCCATAAGTTTTCCATTCGTCTGTAAATAAGTGGTGTTAGTATTTTGCAGCCATGACTTATTAAATTGATAGTTCTGTAATTTTCACACTTGTCTGCTCTTGCTTTCATTGGAATTGGAATTACGATATTCTTCTTGAAGTCGGAGAATATTTCCTTTGTCTCATGCATCTTGCATACCAGGTTGAACAATCTTTTCCTGACTGGCTCTCCTAACGGTATCAGCAGTTCAGACGAAATATCATCTACTCCAGGGACCTTGTTTCGATTCAAATCCTTCAGCGCTCTGTCAAATTCTTTTCGCAGTATCATACCTCCTATCTCATCTTCCTCCACTTCGTATTCCATTTCTAGAATACTGCCTTCAAGTTTATTTCCTTTGAATAGGCCCTCTATATATTCCTTCCACAGTTCAGCTTTCCCCTCTTTGCTTAGTACTGGTTTTCCGTCTGAGTTCTTGATATTCATACAGCTGCTTTCTTCGTCTCCAAATATTTCTTATATTTCCCTGTAGGCAGTATCTATCTTTCCCCTAGTTATTCTTCTACGGTTCTGCATTTGTCCTCTAGCCACTCCTGCTTAGCCAGTCTGCACTTCCTATCAATCGCATTTTTCAGACGTTTGTACTCCCTTCTTCCTGCTTCACTTGCTGAATTTTTATATTTTCTCCTCTCATCAATTAATTTCAGTATATCCTGTGTTATCCAGGGATTTCTGTTCGGCCTTGTCCTTCTGCCTATAATATCCTCTGCTGCCTTCACTACCCTATCTCTCAGAGCTACCCATTCTTCTTCTACTGTATTACTTTCCCCCGTTTCAGCCAATCCTTGCCTAATGCTCCCTCTGAAACCCTCAGTCACATCTGGTTCCTTCAATTTGTTCAGGTACCATCTCCTAACTTTTCTACCTTTCTGCAGTCTCTGTAAGTTTTAATCTGCAGTTCATAACCAATAATTTATGGTCAGAGTTTATATCTGCCCCTGGGTATGTCTTACAGTTTAAAACCTGGTTTCTAAATCTGTTCCTTACCATTATAAAGTCAATCTGGTACCTTCCAGTGACTCCTGCTCTCTTCTACGTATACAGCCTTCTTTCATGATGATTAAACCAAGTGTTGGTGATCATTAAATGGTGTTCTGCGCAGAATTCCACCAAGCCATCTCCTCTTTCATTCCCTTTTTCCCAGCCCATATCCAGCTACTACATTTCCTTCACTTCCCTTTCCTACTACCGAGTTCCAGACCCCCATCACAATCAAGTTTTCGTCTCCCTTAACTTTCTGAACGATTTCTTTTATCTCCTCATACATTTCTTCGATATCCTCATCATCGGCCGTGCTAGTTGTCATACAAACTTGAACTGCTATAGTCGGTGTTGGCTTCGTGTCTATCTTCGCTACGATAATGCCTTCACTTTGCTGTTCATAGTAACATACACGCATTCCTATTTTCTTATTCATTATCAGACCTACTTCTGCGTTACCACCAACTGATTTTGTATTTATAACCCTGTACTCACCTGACTAGAAATCCTGTTCATCCTACCACCGAACTTCACTGATCCCTAGCATATCTAACTTTAACCTATTGATTTCTCTTTTCAAATTTTGTAGCTTGCCAATGCGATTAAGGGTTAGAACATTTCACGCTGCGACCCATAGAATGCCTGTTTTGTTTTTCTTGATGACGAAATCCTCCTGAGTAGTCCCCTCCCGGAGATCCGAATGAGGGACTACTTAACCTACGGAATATTTTACCCAAGAACACGCCATCATCATATGTTCATTCAGTAGAGCCGCATGTCCTCGGGAGAAATAACGGCTGCTTTCAGTCGTTCGCAGTGACTGCATGACAAAGTCACATTAGCTGATGTTACAAGGCCAGCTCAGTCAATCAGCCAGACTGTTGCCCCTGTAACTACTGAAAAGGCTGCTGCCCCTCTTCAGGAACCACACGTTTGTCTGGCCTCTCCACAGATACCCCTCCGCTGTGGTTGCACCTACGGTACGGCTACCTGCATCGTTGAGGCACGCAAGCCACCCCACCTCGGCAATGTCTGTGGTTCCGTATGACCAGTAAAACATATCCGTTAAACTTCAGCTAGACGATAAATCAGTCACACCCACAGACCGTCGAGTCTACTAAATACCTAGGAGTAACAATTACGAAGAACTCCCCTCGGCCAAGGAACTTAAATTGGAAAAAACACACAGAAAATATTGTAGGGGAGGCGAACCAAAGACTACGTTTTAATGGCAGAACACTTACAAAATAACAGTTCTACTAAAGGAACTGTCTACACGACAATCAAAATATCCAGGGTGTACAGCCGGTCTATAGTGTCCAACGGGCACCATAGACACTATAGGCCGGCAGTACACCCGTGGATATTTTGATTATCAAATACGCCGGGAGAAACTGAAGAATCACATGTCTACACGACATTTGTGAGACCTATTTTTGGAGTATTGCTGGGATCCACACCAGGTGGGACTGACGGACGATTCAGAGAAAATGCGGAAAGGGCAGCTCGTTTTGTATTATGGCGATATAGGGGATAGAGTGTCACGAAAATGATTCACGAGTTGGGGTGGAAATGATTAAAACAAAGGCTTCTTTTTTTGCGGCGAGATCTATTTGCGAAATTTCTTTCATGAACTTTCCCTTCAAAGTGCACACATATATTATTAGCACCCACCTACGTATGGAGACATGATGATGATAATAAAATAAGAGAAATCAGATCGAAAACGGAAAGATTTATACGTTTCTATTTCCGCAAATTATTAGAGAATGAACGATAGAGAAATATCATAAAAGTAGTTTGATGAACCCTCTGCCTTGCACTTCAATGTGACTTACAAAGTATCCATGTAGATGTATATGCAGAAATGTTCAAATGTTTGTATAGTCTATGGGACTTAACTACGGGGTCATCAGTCCCTAAACTTACAAACTACTTATAAACTACTTACGAACTAGGACGACACAAATATCCATGCCCGAGGGGGCATTCGAACCCCCGACCGTAGTGGCCGTGCAGACCGTGACTGGAGCGCCTCAGTCTCCTCGGCCACCGCGGCCGGCGTATATTTAGAAACAGATAGAAGATGACCAAAGAAATTATTCACTGATGTGTTCTGAATTGGTTGATTAATATCATTATCATTAATGGTAAACCACTGGATATTGGCGAGCTGTGAACGTATCTACACAGCAACAAAATTAGAGGCATGTGACCAATTTAATAAGAAGAAGCTGAGGAAGGTAAGTAACGAATTTAGCTACAAAAAGGCACTGAAATAATTGAATGGTAACACGTGAAACCTGGTCTGGCCTGGGAATCCAACCCGTGTCTTCCAGTATGGACCAGCGGTCGCCTTTTCCTTCGACACACTTGTAATATATCGTTATGCACCCTTCCCACAAGCCGAATATGTCTAGTGCTATGTACCAACTGGTTAGGAAAACGCTATGGCTTGTAGTTTTGCTCTTGTAGTTAAAATGCAATAGCTCATCTCAGCGTTCTCTTCCAATTCATGGACACTATATTCTTTTCGGGTCACACCCGCCTATTCCAGAAGGGAACTGGAATGACGCCAGTTTTCTTTTGCAACAACTTTACTAAACGAGAACCTGAGCGAACCGTTTATGTGCCTCACTAACTAGCAGTCTCTTGTTTCGACCAATCGGGCACGGAGTATAGTTCCATAAATACGGATTTTTAATTTTCACAACAGATGCTACATTAACACAAGTATTATATAAACCACACAAGTACACAAATTGACCATTGGAACATCATTACAAGACACGTTACACGTACATTCGAAAGACTCGATTATGAACCTACTACATAATTTCACTGCCTTTTTGAAAACCTATGCTGATTATCCGGAGCTTGTATATGACAAATTGCCCACAAATTAACTCTGCGAGTAGCACACACAAAGACGTGGGTAATTAGCATTATGACCCAATGGACACTTTTGAGCCACGGAACCACCCAGTCGGCGCTAACGGTTAGCAAGTGTACGAACACGTAAGACAACCCTACCCAATATCGTTCTTTTGTTTTCCTTTAGAGGGCTGTTTCGCCAAAAATTTTTGTAAATCCTGGCATAATTCGATATTTTCTATCCGCTGCTTCATTGCATCTCGTTCAAATATTATCTTCCCTGCCAACCATAAGTGTGAATTTCTGTTACGGTTTGTGCGAAGGATTATCTAAACGTAGTGGCCAATGGGTATAGAGAGGTTTATCTGCACTGTTGAAACAGGAGGATACGGAAAATTATTCCTTTCCAACCGTTATTCCTTCCTCAAGAAGCGTGTCCTAAAGGAAAACCGCTGTACACTTCCATGCTAACTATGAGGCAGCTTCCAGTTTGAATGAACTGGAGTCATCGACACATTCTGGTATGGTCCCTTGTCGGAGTCGCTCAGCAATTTCGGTCGGGCCTGGAATGCTGACTGTTCCTGAGCAAATGCTGGGAATCAAACAGCTGGCACCGCCAGTCTCAGGTTACGGCAGCACTCGCACACACGAGTCAGAGGTTGTCAAATTTGCCGACCACTGGAACCATCTCTACCGCCGTTCACCGACAACGCTGGTAGGTTATTTCGCAACAGTTGTTCTTTCTTTTTCACCACTCTATAATTAAATATACTACTGTGAATGAATTTTTACTTTTAGGCTTCGTTCTGGAAGATCAATGTAGGTGATTGAGACACCAGGAGGGCTTCATGTTACCCTAACGGTCGAATACTTCGAATACCGTTAACAACGGACAGCCTGCAATCCGAATATATCCAGTGACCTCCGGACTTATTTCCGAGAAGCTACCGGATGTGATTCACACATCACATTCGGTTTACGTCACTTCCGATTTGGACTTGAACATTTTACTGCATGAATATGTAGCACTTCAAAACAGTATTCAACAACTAGTTACCTACGAAGCCACTTTAAGAGAACTGGGGCTCTCCGTACTCTCAAGGAACTACACGAAGTAATAACTCACATACTCACCCAGCTGCGTAGCATTACCGATGCAATACCACACAAATGCCAAAGACGCAGGTGGCGCTCTTCTTAAAACAGTTTTCGGGACTCCTGACCACACCGATGCCAGACATTGGAATCGGGCCATCCACGAAGTTTCGACACACACGCACGAGCTTCGTACAGTCCTTACATACCAACAGGTGCGCCTGTCGCACGTAGAAAACGATCTCCTTGCTGCTACCCGGCGAATACAAACCGTGCCTCTGATTTAGTACAACGTTATCAAGCTCTTAGAAACGCCATTCAAAGCGAGTTAGCTTCGCTACACTCAACTGTTAGTAATTTAACAACCGCTCTCCAGCTTACACAAGTCACAAAATCACTTTTATTCAACATACGACAGCACAGTCGCATTTACATTTTCTACACTCTGCCATGCAGATGGGTCTCCAACGGAAAATTGAGCCCACAATTAGTTCCTGCAGAAATATTCCTACACATTCTACGCCTGACGATACACTCGACTCAGATGAACACTCGCCGTCGAGAACAACGTACTGCGTTCTATTACTTAAGAAGTCTTCCAGTCAGTCACAAATCTGTGAACCTATTCCATAAGCTCGTATCTTCGTTAGCAGTCTGCAGTGTGGCACCGCGTCGAACACCTTTTTGAATTCGAGAAAAACACAATCCGCCTATTGCCCTTCATCCATGGCTCGCAAGATGTCATGTGAGAAAAGGGTAAGCTAAGTTTCACATGAACGATGTTTCCTAAACCCGTGCTGATTCATGGAAAGAAACTTTTCCGTTTCAAGGAAATTTACTATATTAGAACTGAGAACATGCTCTAAAATTCTACATGAAACTGATGTCAACGATATTGGCCTGTAATTGTGTGTGTTAGTTCTCTTTCCTTTCTTATAAACGGGAGTCACCTGCGCTTTTTTCCAATCACTAGAAACTTTGCGTTGAATTAAAGATTCGTGATAAATGCAAGCTAAGTAGGGGGCCACTGCCGCAGAATAGTCTTTGTAAAACCGAACTGGTATTCCATCCGGACCAGCAGACTTCCATATTTAGCTCTCTCAGCTGCTTCTCTACACCGGAAATACCTATTGCTATGTCCCTCATTTAGGAATTAGTACGTTGATCAAATGATGGTACATTTGTGCGGTCCTCCTGCGAGAAAGATTTCTTAAAGGTTAAATTTAGAACTTCAGCTTTCCGTTTGCATTCTTCTATTACTGCCCCGGAATGGTCAACGAGTGACTGGACAGTGGACTTTGACCCGCTTATCGATTTTATATAGGACCAGAATTTTTTCGGTTTCTCGGAAAGATCTTTTGCTAAGATATGGCTGTGATAATTATTGTATGCTTCGCCCATCGATCTTTTTATAGACGCACGAATCTCTACTAACTTTTGCCTGTCATCATTTGCGTGTTCTTTTTTGAATCGAGAGTGCAACAGCCTTTGCTTTCTCAGCAGCTTTCTAACATTATTATTATACCACGGTGGATCTTTTCCATCCTTAATTATCTTTACTGGCACATATTTCTCTAACCCTTTATTAACAATGCACTTAAATTTAGTCCACAATTCCTCTACATCCATAGTCCCGGAATTACACGATGCCCATTCATTTTCTATGTGCGATCGTAACATTTGCTTATCTGCTGTTCCCAAAAAAAAAAAAAAAAAAAAAAAAAAAAAAGGCTCCTAGCCTTCTTGACTGGTTTATGAACTTTGGTCACCATCGACGCTATGACGATATCATGATCACTAATTCCTGTCTCTACACAGACATCGTTAATGAGGTCAGGCCTGTTTATGGCTATAAGGTCTAGAATATTTCCATTGCGCGTGGGTTGCCGGTTTAACTGCTCAAGACATTTTTCGGAGAATGTGTACGAAAGTAGCTCGCAAGACTGCTTGTCTGTACCGCCTGAAATGTAACTAGCCAGGTCCCAATCTATACTCTTACGGTTGAAGTCTCCTCCGAATAATATTACATGGCCCGGATACCTGTGCACTACCTGGTGTAGACTTTCTTTGAATGATTCTAAAACCGCTACAGCAGCACTGGGGGGCCTGTAAAAACATCAAACTATTAACTTTACTTCTTTTAGACTTGTTATGTGTGCCCAAATAACTTCACATTTACTTTCAACCTGGATCTCAGTAGAAACAATATCTTTGTCCACAGCGATGAACACTCCTCCTCCAGTTGTTGAAATGTTTGTAGAACTTATGGGACTTAACTACGGTGTCATCAGTCTCTAATCTTACAAACTACTTATGAAGTAGCTAAGACTAAGGACGGCACACATATCCATGCCCGAGGGGGATTTCGAACCCCCGACCGTAGTGACCGTGCAGACCGTGACTGAAGCGCCTCAGTCCCCTCGGCCACCGCGGCCGGCTCCTCCAGTTGCATCCGATCTATCTTTCCGATATACATTCCACGCTTTGATAAATATTTCTGAACTTGCCACATCATGATTTAGCCAGCTTTCGCTGCCTAAAACTATCTGAGCGCAATAACTTCCATGCAGTGCGGCAAATTCGGGAACTTTGTTTCTAATACTCTGTAAGTTCGCGGCTAATATTTTTATGTTCGAATTTTTGTTCCGAACGAGGCCTCAATTCGCTGTTTGAATGCTGACAGGCGAGTACTCATCAGAGTTAGCGCCTAGCCTAAAAGACTCATGTGCACTCCACAAGTACTCTGCTACCCGAGTAGCCGCTTCCTTAGTGTAGTGCACCCCTGATCTATCTAGGGGCACCCGATAACGAAGATCCAAAAATCTGCAGCCATGACTGTCACAGATTCGGCGAAGCCTCTGGTTCAGACCCTCCACTCGGCTCCAAACCAAAGTACCCCGATCAACCCTTGGAACAATACTACAAATCGACAACTCTGCTTTCACCCCGCGTGCGAAGGCAGCAGCCTTCACCAATTCCGCCAGCCGCTTGTAGGACCTAAGGATGTCCTCAGAACCCAAGCGACAAGCGTCATTGGTGCCGACGTGAGCCACGACTTGCAGTCGACTACACCCCGCACCGTCGATGGCCGCCGGCAAGGTTGCCTCCACATCTCGGATGTTGCCCCCCAGCAGACACACCGAGTGCAGATTGGAATTCCTTCCGGATGTCGTCGCTATCTGCCTAAGGGGCTCCATCACGCACATAAATTGGAGCTCCCAATAACTAATAATCCCCTCCCCCAGTGCACCTGCTCGGACCCTGCTGAAGGAGTGCCCACACGTTCACTCACAGGACGAACGGGCGCAGACGGACGTACAACCTCCACATTGGCCTTCTGCCTCGAGCGACGCGAACGCCGTACAACCCGCCACTCCCCTTGCGGAGAAGGCGGCTCGACGACGTCCGGTACACCTGAAGGTGCCTCGGTAGCAGGGGCAGAGAGCGTAGCGTGAGACACCTGAGGTGTCCCACTCGACGCACCAGACTCCCCACCATCGCTGCACCCCGAGACAGCAGCCTGAAGACGGCTGACCGTAGACAACAGCACGCTCAGCTGTTCGCGAACTGCGGCCAACTCCTCCTGCGTCCGCACACAGCAGGCACACATCCTATCCATCCTATCGATACAATTAACTGCAGAAAGTAGAAAACTAAATAATCAACTTTTAAGTAGCCTAGTACTCTAATAAAGGCGGCTGGCTGCTGACTGAACTGTGGTCAGTGGTAGCTACAGTGTCAAATCAACAAAACTGAGTCCGGCAGTTTCCAATGTAAACAAGAATATCTGTGGAATACACCGTTATCAAATGCGCGAGAAAATAAGCTTAGCGCTGTTTAGGATGTTGCACTGGTGGCAGCTGGCAGTGTACTGACTGATAACGAGCTTTAGTAACGGTCTCTGACTTGTTTTGAAATACACCAGTCAAATACGAAGGCTAAACACAACGGTATTTATCAAATACGATAGAATAACTATTAAAACAGTAGTACAAACGAAATCTGCCAACACGCGGGAATAAACCTCTTAAAACAGAAGTACTAACGAAAATGCACTAGACTGGCAAGTTAAATTTGACACAAATTAAATTAAGACAATACACCCATCTCACAAAATATATCCAGAGAAACAACAGTCTACAGTATTATTAACCACACAGAGCAATTTAGTTTAACCTTGTAGAATACATATTGTATTTTTATCATATCTTCGACTGCAGATACATCAGTGTACATCACTACCATTGCAGAAGCAGTATAATGTATCTTACAACACCAATAGAACCACCTGCACACACCACCCAAGGGTAAAGGGTCTGTCAACAGAAGAATATTCCTAGGTTGCTTATATTCGCAACCAAAAAGACAAAAAATTGTGCAGAGTCACAAAAAACTTAAAATGCAACAGACCGACCTCTATCTCTTTTTAGGGTAACTAAAGAAACTGAGCACAAAAATTCACACACCAACAAATTATGTCCTAGCAGACATTGACTCGTTCCCCAAATTATGCTTTTGATTTCCAGGTAAAAGACCAAATAACCCCCATATGGGCGAGAGGTACAACACAACCTTTGATTATAGATGTTTTCTTTGTGACGTGAGTGCGGCTCCTTACATAGGACTTAGCTATTTAGATTGAATAATACGGTGCTGTAGTCTGTCATGTGATCAACCCATCTCTATGTTATAATTAGTTCCTTTTTTTCAATGTTGGTGTAGGACAGAGTAATACAACCTGTACGTCTATACATCATAACTTTGATGGCGCGTGTGTGCGTGTCCAGACGGGGTTACGCGAGGGCGGCCATCTTTAGGACTGTCGGTGGTGGCGGGGGGAGGGGTGGTCGGTGATGGCTGCCCTTAAGTTACTGTTAAAATATAGGTTGTCACAGTTAAATTAATATGGAATATTCTGATTGTTAATGCGTAAACACAAGATGTTTCAATTAATTTCACATGCAATCTAGGAATAGGAAAATAATGGGGAGCAGTGGTGAATGGCCAAAGTGCCCAGTTGGGGAGGCAATCATGTTGTTTATGAAAGCCTTACTTGTTATATGTCATTCGTCCTAAGAGGGTCATTGTCATACTAAGTGCAGTTACATGTTTGTCCTATCTTTCTGGGAAGTGCACTATTGTTCGAGAGTAGAATGCAATTGATAGTTCAACCTCCAAAATAATCAAATTGATATCAAATTAACTATGTAATTTCTTAATTAAGCATATTCGTAATTGTTTGTTGTAATTAGGGTAATTGTTTATTGTAATTAAGGTAACTGTTTATTGTAATTGTTTATTGTCATTGTAATTGTTATTACTCTGTAATTACAATTGTAATTACACTTGCATGTGTTCACTATTCCACACCCAGAGTGGAACTAGAATATCTACATATTTCTCCACCCCACCAAGAAACTATCATGTGACCATCCCCTCCCCCACCCTAAAACGTGACCATTGACCAGTGGGAGCAATGCACATGACCCCGAGACCACCAACCAATCAGAGCGCTGCATGATCCCAACAGACAGTCTGCAGTCAGACAGTTTTTCTGGAACGCTTTATACCAGTCAATAGACTACACACCTCGTGCGTTTAACGCGCATTCGCGTACAATCCAGCATCGTATTCCACTCATCCTAACAAATTATCTAGCAATAAAAGATATAGATCAAATCCAAGCACTTATAATCCTTACAAGCAGCAATGCAAAATAGACTACACCATTTCGAACTAATACAACAGCAGATATTTTTATCGATCTCCAAGAGCAATCCTTTGCAGACTAAACACACGATTGAACGCACCTCCCAACGTAGGTAACTAATCCTCTTTAAGTTATCTAACTCGATGCTTATCGATCAAAGAACGTTAACTTACCACTGCAATCATCTCCGATAAGCTACCGAGAGACGTCCATTCGTAGACACAGCTAAAGGAAGAAATAGAAATCGAAATAGGTATTTCGCGCAAGCTAGCATGCATACTCACATTCCATGCTATTTCCGGCTGCAGGCGAGTGCGGACCTGTTGACTCATCGTAGACGCTGGTTTGGATCGTGTACGTCCTATACATGTAAACATACCAATCGACGCTCGCACCTGACCTAGAGAAGTTATCGGTTTAATTTTTCTTGGCCGCACCAGATTACGAATACACGAGAGCTATTTTTACAAACATAATATTACGTTGACTGTAACAACAGACATAAGAATAATAAACGATCGAAACGCCACAGCTATACCATAGCTCTTAATACACTATCATCCCAATAAAGACAGCCTTTACAACCCATAAAGAGACAACCACACACATGCGTATTACCGACAAATACTGCAACATTTTCTCGCAGCTGACACAAACGATGTTTATACCGTGCGAGATGACCACAGCAGTCGTTATAACTTTTACACGCAGATACATACAACAGACAGTAGGATGAGCGCTAGATTACGATGTAGCTATTACAGAAACGAAACATAGTTTTTTAGAAAATCGAAAAGAAGAAAAACGAAATTTATACAGAAAACCCCACTCCATACAGCAATGTACCGAGCAACATCGATTTAAACGAACACCTTTCCTTAGCTGTATAACAGAACAACACAGAATTACATCTCCCTGGCAGATACTTAACAGAGC
This sequence comes from Locusta migratoria, assembly GCA_026315105.1. Classification (NCBI taxonomy): domain Eukaryota; kingdom Metazoa; phylum Arthropoda; class Insecta; order Orthoptera; family Acrididae; genus Locusta; species Locusta migratoria. The sequence continues at coordinate 27,451,573 of CM048745.1, read as the reverse complement.
GAGTTACTGCTCTCTGACAACAAGCAACGTGTCTTCCGGTATCTTCTCCTAAACCATGTAAGACCGATACGTTCTACTCGAAAAGCTGTAAGTCTTTACATTAACTGTTGCAGATGCAAACTATTGCAGATTTTAGGTAATCACATGGACAAAGCACGGGATTACAACCCATTTTTAGGGAAAAAGTAGCCACAGATCGGAGAAATTCAAATCAAAACCACTGGTTCCTTACCTATTAAGAAACCTAGATGTTATTCGAAAAATGCTTTCTGCGTGATAATTTTATAGAAAAAAAACATTAAAAAAACACAAAAAAAAAACAAAAATACAGCACGTTATTGTACAACTCTTTAACCCTAACCACTTCTTCTTGTTCTCGGTGGATGTCTAAAAGAGGTTCATACTAAGGAAAAACTGGGAGATGCGTACATCCTATACCAATGCTCTCGCAAAACAGACCAGTACATTTAATATTATGCTTTCGTACAATTTTTATTAAGATAGTAAATAAGAACCCAAGTTTTACAGGACAAAACCTTTATTACATTTAGCATACAAGTTTACATACAGTACACATGACATCTTGCGAGCCATGGACGAAGGGCAACAGGCGGATTGTGTTTTTCTCGACTTCAAAAAGGCGTTCGACACGGTACCACACTGCAGACTGCTAACGAAGGTACGAGCTTATGGAATAGGTTCACAGATTTGTGACTGGCTGGAAGACTTCCTAAGTAATAGAACGCAGTACGTTGTTCTCGACGGCGAGTGTTCATCAGAGACAAGTGTATCGTCAGGCGTGCCCCAGGGGAGTGTGATAGGACCGATATTATTCTCTATCTATATAAATGATCTGATGGACAGAGTAAGTTGTAATTTGCGGCTGTTTGCTGATGATGCTGTGGTGTATGGGAGGGTGTCGTCTGTAACTGACTGTAATAGCATACAGGTTGACTTAGACAAAATTTCTAGTTGGTGCGAAGAATGGCAGCTAGCTCTCAATGTAGAAAAATGTAAGGTGATGCGCATGAGTAGGAAAAACAATCCCATAATGTTCGAATACAGCATCAGTAGTGAGCTTCTTGATGCGGTCGCGTCGTTCAAATATCTAGGCGTAACATTGCAGAGCGATATGAAATGGAACGAGCATGTAAGGACAGTTGTGAGTAAGGCAGACAGCCGACTTCGGTTTATTGGGAGAATTTTGGGAAGATGTACTTCAACTGTAAAGGAGACCGCGTATAAAACGCTTGTACGACCACGTCTTGAGTATTGCTCAAGTATTTGGGACCCGCAGCAGATCGGTTTGAAGGAAGACATAGAGGCGGTTCAGAGGCGAGCAGCTAGATTTGTTACCGGTAGGTTCGACCAATGCGCGAGTGTCACGGAAATGCTCCGGCAACTCAATTGGGGATCGCTGGAAGAAAGACGACGTTCTTTTCGTGAATTTCTGTTAAGTAAATTTAGAGGGCCGGAATTTGAAGCTGAGTGTAGTACGATCTTGCTGCCGCCTACTTACATTTCGCGTAAAGATCACAAAGACAAGATAAGAGAAATTAGGGCTCGTACGGAGGCATATAGGCATTCTTTTTTTCCTCGTTCAATTTGGGAGTGGAATAGGAAAGGAAATGCCTAGTAGAGGTACAGTGTACCCTCCGCCACGCACCTTACGGTGAATTGCGGAGTATGTATGTAGATATATATATATACATCTAGACAAAGAATACAACTCGTTCTTTATTCTTTTTAGGTGTAACTTTAAGTTTGTCCAGTATAATTTTTAACATGTAGTTTAGATCCACATCGGCGCCTCCTATTTCCGTTCCAGCCAGAAGTTCGAAAGGTACAGGGGAGGTATGTTCTTGAACTCCATTGCGTATCTTCGTTTCCTCCTGCATTCCACCTCCTTTATAGCTTTGATAACCATACATTCTAGCTACGTTTTCTTTGTGTCGATATTCGCCTTTTCCAGTTTAAAACACTAAAACAGTCTTGTAAAAGGTCAAAAACACTATCCATCCGGTAACTGTATATTGTAGCGTCCAGCCTTGTAATACCTGTTCTTGACCCAACGACGAAGTAAGTGCACAAATGCAGCAAATAGGCATCTATCTCTCTTTTTAGGGTAAATCAAGCCACAGATCACAAAATTCACACAACTAGTGGATTCCCCCTAGAAGACCCCAGGTCGTTCTCCAAATTATGGTTTTGACTGATATTTCCAGGCGAATTACTACAAAAACCTCTATATAGGTGAAAGGTACAATGCTTCCGTAGATTCTAGGTGCATTCTTAGGGACTTGTGCTATAGAGACAGACTGACCAGATGGCAGAGTACGGCTCCTTACATATGACTGTTAGTTAATTAAATTGAATAGTACGGTAGTACGGTGCTCTAACCATCCATATGGTCCCGGCTAACATATACTTTTAGACATCAGTTGGAGAGATTACTTGGAAAATAGAGCAAGGAACTATATTAAAGCATCTTTTATCATTCCAGGACTTTATTCTCCACTTGGAACAGTCATTTGCAGAGTTAAAAACCGATGGAATAACCACAGTTAACAAGCGGTCGTTTTATGCATGACCTAGTGTTCCATACGGAATTGCGGGTATCATAAGGGTCGGTAGCATGCACACAGATTGTTATGACCAGGAAATAATGGGTAAAGTTATAATACTCAAGTATTTAGAAGAATATTGTAGGAACTGCTTGGGAGATACCGATACATAGATCTAAGGAAATATCCAGGTTTACGAAGGGACAGGTCAACTGCAGAGAAAAAGTAATCTCATTTTCGGTAAGATATAGCAGTGTCCGAAATCCAGACGTTGTTGAAAAATACGGGTGAAATGAACTCTAATGGAGGAGTGCTGTCAGAAATCTGTGTATACAGTAGGCGAAAGGATTCTTTCACAATGGATTCCGGCCATGTAACGCCTGCTATGGACAGCTGCGGCAACTGCGCACGCCTTCGCCAGGGAGAGATTTTTCTCTCATCTGCCCCTTCCTGCTGAAGAAAAGAATCTTCAAACGCGATTAGCATAACTGCATTGTGCTGATCAGAGAACGTGTAACCTAGATGCAGTGCGTACTAATAAATAAATGTAGTCACACATGTGTATTGGAATATGACGTATGCGTATCTTTCAAAGGCCTTATGCGTTTTCCTACATAATACTGGTTTCTGAAAGGACAACATAAGCTACATTAAAACAACTATAAACATATTTTTCGCATTCCAGGATGTTATTCTCTGCTGGATTGTTTTACTTGTGCTGTACATTTATTTATTTTAGGTCATTTGTGGAATAGGGAAGAGAGAGAGGGGTTCATAAAAATAATAATGGTTATAGATAAGCATGATTCGTTTATTGCTGTCACTGTTTTTGAGAAGCAATAAACGTTTGATAACTTTTAAGGTTTGTCCATAGAGTGCAGCAACAAGCGCTTCTTCTTCGTGCGTGTGGAGTGGAACTAATGGTCGGCCCGAGCAAGTGTTATTCACCACCGCTTGCCGGCTAGTAATGAGCCGCGTGTGTTGTTTCGAAAGCCTGGATGGAGTGGGGAGCAGGTATCAGCAGACATTATCAGCAAGGGGTTGAGTGGCGAGGGCGGCCTCTATTGGCTGAACTGTCCGAGGTGTGCTTTCCTCCAAAGAAGAGACACAGTTAATTATTATTATTATTTTTTTTTTTTTTTTTTTTTTTTTTTTTTTTTTTTTTTTTTTTGAATGCGGACGGTTCCCCTGCAAATAAAATTATGCTCGAACCACGCGGACGTTGGTGTTGGAGCAGTACAAGGAACGATAACGTTCATGAGACGGGTTTCGATTGAAAAAATATAATCCAAAATAAAATAATCGAAGTTGGTCCGGTGCGCTGGGGCCCGAACGGGAAATTGTGCATAAATCTATATTTTTAGAAACAGTATCTATCATTTTTCATGTGTACACCGCTCGCGGTCTGGGAAAGGCAGCTAGCTTTTCCATCTCTAAGAGTGATAACAATATTATGTTTCATATGCAGCCGGCCGCGGTGGCCGAGGTGACTGAGGCGCTTCAGTCACGGTCAGCACGGCCACTACGGTCGGGGGTTCGAATCCCCCCTCGGGCATGGATATTTGTGCCGTCCTAGTTCGTAAGTAGTTCATAAGTAGTTTGTAAGTGCAGCTATTTTTTTGATACTTAAGAAGATAATGACCTCTACTATGTGAATAGAACTTATCTGTCACGAAAATTGTGTTTGGGAACCATCTAATATTACATCGCGCACTTTGAAAAAACGCGCAGTTAGTTTGGAAAAAATGTACATTAATTTGTTGCCACGGAAAATAATTATTCATTTTTCATACAAGTTAATCACATGGATATCGTCACGATATCTTCGAGGCAGGCAGCCTGTATGTGTGTAGCAGCGGGTGGCCACCTCAAGAGGCCGTAGTGGCTGTGACCGGCAAAGTGAGTCACAATAGGGGTATCCGGTGGCTAGCGCTGCTGACAATGACGCTTTGTGGTTGGTCAACCCAGAGTCTGCACAGGTGGCTTCTTTGTGTAGGTGCTGGGTGTGGGGAGAGATGGGATCACAGACATCTGTTGTCAGTGGTTAGAACTGGTGCTTTCAGTTGAGACAGCCTAGCAACTGATTTCAATGACCATGGATTGAAAATTCTATATAACTACTAGAGTAATGGGAGTACATACATATGTCATTACAGTGGATCTGCTATATGATCCATCTATATGCACATCTAATTTTGGATGCAATATAAGCTCTAATTAAGGTTCTTTTTATCATGTTACTGAACAGAATGCTCTGATTTGATTTTTATATATAGAAACAGGTGCAGTGTGAAGGTCCCCCAACACATTGGAGGGGCGAAAGGCTTTCAGGACAACCAGGAATTGGTCTTCCCGCCAATTTGGGGTTGTGCTAGGAATCTCCTAACCGCAGAAGTCAAATGTAATTAATGTAATTGTCTCCTTTATATGCTGCTGCTGCTGTTGTCCGCCCAACATTCTGCGTCTGAATGACTGCAGACTGTCTGTTGAGGTCATGCAGCGCTCTGATTGGTCGGTGGTCACGTGTTAGAATGGGAGAGGGGGTAACATGTAGATAGTCCAGTTCCACCCTGGGTGTGGAACAGTGAACACATGCAAGTGTTATTACAATTGTAATTACAATAAACAATTACAGATTTGCAAAATTGAAAAAGTTTGCATAATTGAACATCAGTTTGATTATTTTGGAGGTTGAACCCTCAATTGCTTTCTACTTTCGAATGCAGAGGGTGGGGGGGAAGTAACAATACATAGGTCGTGTGGCAAGTGGCCGAGGGAGGAGGAGGATGGGTGGCTGGCACGTCGGGAGCAGTGTGCCCTGGTGGCGTAACGGTACCCTGTCTCCGAACGCCCTTTACTACCCTACTTAAAAGAGATTTTTTAATCTTGTAAATCGGGAGGATTTGTGGAATACATGTTTTCTTTCTTGTACCGTCGGGACAAGTTTTTGCGGCGAAAACCTGGGAAATATTGGCACTTTCTACAGATTTTCGCCCATTACCTAGAAACTGTACATCCTACAGAACATGTTAATCGTACCAAAAACAAAAATATCATTCAATGTTACGTTGAATGATGCAATTAAGTGTCGAAATCGGTACAGCCATTTGGCTGCAATCAGTTTTCAAAGTTCCGTCATTTTTACTAACTTGGCTACAATGTCGGCTTCGACAACTGTAACTCAAAACGGATACTCTAAATAAAAAATGTCAAGTTATGGAAACCGATTTACATCATAAATAAGCCAATATAAAAAACCGCGAGTACTGTTTTCCATAGAACTCAAGAACGTATCAAAGATTTTGCAAGTGCGGCCCTTTAAGACTGAGAACACGCGCCAGTCTCTCCCCTCCCCCTCCCCCTCCCCCCACCGCCGCACCTTTTCACTTTCCCAATGGGTGCCACCGCTCTAGCTCAAGGTACTACACGCTTGCACGCTTCACTTTACCGGTCGGTTAGTAATACTAGAAAACAATGCAGCATATCCTAGTATTTTTTCATACTACTATAGGTATTCATCGAATACATCGCTGGAAAATGGTAACTACGTACATTTCTTTATTTTTTTTTTAAGAAATATATTTATCTCGGCATCAGAAGGTCGTAGAGTAACTTTATTTGCTTTAAAATCTCTGAAAAGAATGTCACAAACATGTTTCTTTAACAGTTACTTTCGTAACAAAAAATAATAGAAATAGCCAGTTGCATAAAACAGGCCCAAAAAGGTGCAAGTTTCTCAAACTCATTCTCTGATACTTTCGGTTAACAAAATCTAAAAAGATATAAAATAAAATTAAAAAAATGAAACAACAACAAACATTTCAATACCATGATATTACAACTCATCACGAAGAAAACAGACTCTAGGTCGATTCCCTGACCAACGTTAACTGAGCTTCGAGGAGGCAATTTTTTATTTAAAAATAATTTCTAAATTTTTAAATTTTTTCGAACAATTACTTTTTTGACTCACTTCGTGCCATACATATGGTAAATATTAAATTTATAAACGTGAATGTTGACGAGTTATAAGGAATCTAGTTTTTAAAGGTTTTTATGCATTTTCTCGTCATATCTCGAAACGTTTCAGTGCAATTTATACGTAAGAAAAATCAATCGATATTTAAAATTTTTCCATCCGAGTTATTGTTCTTTGTTTATTTATGAAAAACCGTTTTTTGCAACTTTGCGAAATTTATTAGCAAATTTCGCCATCTCGGCTCGAGTTTTATTAAATAGAAACTGTATTTGAAATTTCTTTTCCTATATGCTCATATTTTTTGTTATCCTGTAATAATTTTTGCACCCACTTCTCTCTAATGCTTGGACTATTACGGACACAGACGGAGCCAGCCGTAAAAATTTCCTCGGCAAACTGGCTTCGGCTGGCTGTAGAGCCGAATAGTGGCTACATAGACCGCTAACTGAATTCCAAGGCTGGCAGTTCGATCTCTGCACGTTTGATCATCGCACTGAATTGACCTTTCGTAAAGCCGGGTGGAAGTATTGCATGCCTTACTCACTTGCGATATGGTGGCCTTTTTCCATCTCCAGTGGTCTGCCTTCCTTTGATCTCGATTACTAGCTACAAATTGTTAATTTCACAGTGAAACGTATCCAAAGGATAATTAAACTGCTCCGAAAAAGAGCAGGTTAACGTAATTGCATAACTGATGTCATAATTGAAAAAGAAATTACTCACTGCTTTTGGTGTTTCCATAAAACATGATATCCAAATACCGCGAAAAAAAAAAAAAAAAAAAAAAAAAAAGAGAGAGAGAGAGAGAGAGAGAGAGAGGTGAGTCTCCTTTCTCTGTATCGAAGAAAGTAAAATACATCTTAACTTTTCGATTCGTGGATGGGATAAAAATGAGAGTGTGACTCACCAAGCATAGATCTACTTTGTCGGTATCACTAACATATATTATTTATATTTAAACTTCAAGCATAGATCGACTTTGTCACTAATTTATGTTATATGTATTAAATGTGTTGACGTTCCTTTATTATCTTTCTGTCTATCATCAGTTTCTTGTATCTTCTGACATTTCCTGTTGAAGGTACTCCTGTAATTAATTAATTTGTGCCTCGTATTTCTCTCAAAATTAAAAAATTGGCCTTCCTTCCTCTTTAGGCATAGACAGTATTCTGGCATAATAATGTTAAGTTCCTTTTGCGACATTTCGTATTCAGCATAAATGAAAATTGAGATTACAAATCCGAAAATTCATATATATTCAGTCTAGGAACTGATGACCATGGCAGTTTCTTCTTATAAGTTTATAAACATCTGAACGTTTTAGTCATTTTTTTCCGAATCTCGCTTAAGCTTTGCAGGTGCAAATTGCTCAATGGCGGCGTAAATTCTTCCTCTGAGCTCAGGCAGAGAAGATGGCAAAGGCGGTAGAAACACGATATCCTTGATGAATCCCCACAGCAAAAAATCAAGACGGCACCCATCTGGGAAAAGTGAGGGCCATTCACCCTGATCTTCCTAAACACTTACGCCTCTCATAAATTGTAAGCCTAGTAGGAGGATCTTGGTACGGAACTTACGCTGAACTGCTATTGCGTCTTTGATTCTACAAAGCAAAACACACAACTAGCACTCTTGGATCGTAATATGGCACCCATCGTACGGTGCGATACGATACTGGGGAATTATGCGATTCAAAACTTGATGTTTCCGTATAAATTTACATTACAATCAACTCTCTAGGTTCTCTTAACAAATTTAAATGAATTTTCAAAATGTTAAAGTCGTTTAAAGTTCACCCTTTATCTATGTCCATATATTCCTCTTCAGGAGTATCACATAAAAATGTTGTTGCGTTCCACAAAGAAAATAAAATTTCATGCGCCCTGTATGTCTATTTTTAGGGGTATGGAAAGAAGCCACATGTAGAGATAATACGAAAGTTTCTTAAACTACTGTTGTGTGCTCTATAAAAAGAAAAGTTTGATAAATAGCCTTACATAATTTTGTCTTTTTTAGTCAGTTCAAAAGTGATATACAACTACTCAGAAAAAATTAAAAAATTGTACTGGATAATTTATTATCGTATTTCAAGACTTAATGATTTTATAATTATATCATGTGTCACTGTGAAAATGAAGAAGAAAAGATTCACTCGTATTTACTGATTTCTTAAACAAAATGTTTTTATTTAACTCAAGAAACCAAATCAATATGTAACAAACTAGAAATCAGAAGGAACGGAAGAACATCTGCAAGAGTGATTAGAAAACTGATTCGTAATAAATTCGAAGTGGTAATGGTTTCGTCTCAACTAAGAGTTCTAAACCAAACTTCTTGTGACATCAGACTAGCTTAGTACTTTTCGACTGATCATAGCTACATTTCGCAAAGATATGTAACTGGTCAGTTTAATAAATATTTATTTCTATAAATTTACAAGATATCATCACATTTATATTGTTTTTCAATTTTGTCTTTCTTCAAATAAAATTACTAATTTATATCGAAAATTCTTCCAATGAGTAGAAGTAGTTGTCATTCAAAAGATCTTGCAGTGTCTTTAAGTGGTAGTTGGCTGTGAGAGTTAATTATTTATTTATTTTGCTATTTGATAAGTGACGGAAGACTATTTAGGCAGCATAATTCACCCCTTTACTGTTTCTGGCTATAAATCTATTTGTACATAGACTGCCCGCTGTCTGCAATATAGAGCCTGTAATTGTGCCTTTCAATTCCCATAACTCTTTATCAGAGGTATATTATATCGCTAAATGACTGTTCTCTACTTTGACATGTCACAACTGCTGGAACATCTCTTTACGTAGAGCAAGATGACTATTATTAGATTTTTAATTAATTGGAAATTTGTATCTTATCATATTTTGCTGAGTTACTGACCCAAGAAAATAGTTGAATGCGTAACGCTGAAGCTCTGTGGTGAAACAGCTGCCTTGTTAGAGCGGACGAACACAAAGGCGATTACACGCATAAAAAAGCAGCCGTCGTGTACTGGGAGGGAGTGAAGCCTCCGCCACGCCTTACGTAAAGGACTGTAGCCATGGAGACGCAGAGGCACAAAGTGAGGGAGCCAGGGACTACAGCCGTAGGCTACACACAACGTGCTACAGATCTCTGCAAAGTTCCCGCTAAGTGTTCTCACTTTAGCAGCACTAAGCTCTTCTGGTGAGATGCTTTCTAGAATTTATGGTGTTTTAACATTGTTGCCGCTTTCTTTTCTTCGGGATTAAAGTGAATGTAAAGTGGTTGTCTTCAGTCAGTTAATTTTCAAAGCAGACAGCAGCCAGGTGCAAAGTCTTCCAGTTAACTGTTATTGCATTTATTATATGTCAAATATCTGTAGCATGGTCTCCTGCCCCTGGACTTTGTCACGGTATTCACACATAATTTATCAGTTCAAATGTTGACTTCAGTCCTACAGCACAAAATCCGATTGTCTGTGCCCTGGACTCTTCGCTGTTATTGGCCTTCCTTAGAGTTCACACGGGCGACATCGCGTGATTGCTATTAAAAAAAAAAATAAAAAAAAATTGTATGTTGTCATTTTCTACTAAGTAAGAGGTAAAATCTTACGTTAACGCAATACGTGAAGTATCTATTACACACTGGTTGTTTAATTGCAGCCGACGGAATCAAATATGCCAGTTCTGCACGTCCATTATTTGAAAATGACGTAGCGACTTCCAAAAAGTTACGCATATAATTTCGAAATTTTAAGACGCTGTTATCACTGACATCCCCCAAATGATAATGAAAGGAAACGAATTTGTTGCTTATTATATTTTCGCTGCTCATGCAGTCAAACTTCAGGATTCCAAATTTTTGATTAAGGAGAGTAAGGAAATAGGATTACGAATGAAAGGATTGACTAGCTGCACATGGGCACTGAAATTAATTAATGGCGTCAAGTAAAAATCCCACTGACGTGTTTTTCGGCTCACTTTAAAGGTGTCTGTAGTTTTATGATATTTTGCCAACATTTTGGACAAAAATATTAAAAATGTAAATAATAACTAATTATAGACGATACGAATACGACTCTACTATTGTGGTAATATCTATGTAGCGAACCTATATTAATACTTCTGACCGTATTTTAACAGCCAAAATTATTCCATATTTGACTTTAGCTTTAACAGACATAGTCTTTTTCGAACTTCTACAAGTTTAAACTGTTATTTTAATATCTCTAAACACATGCATTATCTTTTTCCGTTAAAATAATTTCACCTGTCTTGCTTTGGTATTAAGTTCTAAGATTATTTTCTTTGCCTGTACTGGTTGCGAGTGACTATAGTCTGGAAGGATCATAGCGTACATCTGCGTTCGGAATTCACTCACATTAAATCCCTCGCCCGAAACCTTGCCTGAAACTATCTTTTGCATACGGCATCTTGCTTTCTGTTTTCGTTAATTCTCTTATTATAACTCAAGCGTCGTCATTTCAAAACAATAGCGCACTAAAAATTATTAGAAACACGTAATTCTAAGGAAAATGACATACAATCTAATGTCTAAAAATGCCAAGTTATCAAACAACACCTGCCATCGATGGTACGAGGATTACGGATTGCTCTGGCAGCTGATCGGCGTGGCGTAATGGGCGGCGAGTTAGGTAGATTGTGATGTTTGTGATGCACCAACATGTTGGACGGCGGGGCGAAACTTGGTGGGCGCGGTGGCTCAGCATGCTCGGTCAGAGGGTTGCCGGCGTGGCAGCTCAACGTGCTCCGTCAGTGTATTCGACGTGCTCTGAACAATAAAATAAAATAAAATAAAATAAAATAAAATAAAATAAAATAAAATAAAATAAAATAAAATAAAATAAAACAAAATAAAATAAAATAAAATAAAATAAAATAAACCTGATCCATCGGCCAAAGATATTCAAAGGAATGACTATCAACTTTCCTGACCTGTCCAAAACACTTCTTAATTCCTTCTTCTCTCCCTTTCGAAGATTACTAATTAATCTTCAGAATGTTTTCCGCGACTTGACTAAAATTTACTAACTTACTTCCAGAGTCTTCTCATAATTACTGCTACGATTCTGCAATTGTCTCTTTGGCTTTCTTTCTTCAGCATCCCTCTCTCTGTCTGCCCATGTTCTGGTATGGAGCCATTTTAAACGACTTCTTTTTCCTTTTACGGGCTACACCAAGTACACTTATAGTAGTGTGTCCCTTTACCTTGTTTATTACACTCCTGGCCATTAAAATAATTGCTACACCATGAAGATGACGTGCTACAGACGCGAAATTTAACTCACACGAAGAAGATGCAGTGATATGTAAATGATTAGCTTTTCAGAGCATTCCCACAAGGTTGGCGCCGGTGGCGACACCTAAAACGTGCTGACATGAAGAAGGTTTCCAACCAGTTTCTCATACACAAACAGCAGTTGACCGGCTTTGCCCGGTGAAACGTCGTTGTGATGCCTCGTTTAAGGAGGAGAAATGCGTACCATCACGTTTCCGACTTTGATAAAGGTCGGATTGTAGCCTATCGCGATTGCGATTTATCGTATCGCGCCATTGCTGCTCGCTCTGGTCGCGATCCAATGACTCTTAGCAGAATACGGAATCGGTGGGTTCAGGAGGTTAATACGGAACACTGTGCTGGATCCCAATGGCCTCATGTCACTAGCAGTCGACGTGACAGGCATCCGCATGGCTGTAACCGATCATGCAGCCACATCTCGATCCCTGAGTCAACAGTTGAGGACGTTGGCAAGACAACAACCATCTGATCAAATAGTTCGATGACGTTTCCAGCAGAATGGACTATCAGCTCGGAGACCATGGCTGCGGTTACCCTTGACGCTCCATCACAGACAGAAGCGCTTGCGATGATATACGCAATGCCAGGGTGCACGAATGGCAAGACGTCATTTTTTCGGATGAATCCAGGTTCTGTTTACCGCATCATGATGGTCGCATCCGTGCTTGGCGACATCGCGCTGAACTAACATTGGAAGCGTGCATTCGCCATCGCCATACTGGCGTATCACTCGGCGTTATGGTATGGGGTGCCATTGGTTACACGTCTCGGTCGCCTTTTGTTCCCATCGACGGCACTTTGAACAGTGGCCGTTACATTTCAGATGTGTTACGACTCCTGGCTCTACCCTTAATTCGATCCCTGCGAAACCCTACATTTCAGCAAGATAATGGACGACCGCATGTTGCAAGTTCTGTACGAGCTCCTGGATACGGAAAATTTTCGAATGCTGCCTTGGCCAGCACAATCTCCAGATCTATCACCTATTGGCCTGGTCAATGGTGGCCATCAACTGGCTCGTCACAATACGCCAGTCACCGTACCTGTACACGCCATCCAAGCTCTGTTTGACTCAATGCCCAGGCATATCAAGGACGTTTATACGGGCATAAGTGGTTGTTCTGGGAACTGATTTCTCAGTATCTTTGCACCTAAATCGCGTGAAAATGTAATCACATGGCATTTCTAGTATATTTGTCCAATGAATACCCGTTTATCATCTGCATTTGTTCTTGGTGTAGACATTTTTGTGGCCAATAGTGTATTCTTCCATTGACTGTAAATTACTACATTCATCGAACTGGTACCTTTCTGAGATTATTGTTTCACATTTTTGCCTGATTTCCTTATTGTGAAGCTTCTCCACTCTTATCTTCTCCATATAGACCAGACTTTCTGCACTTACGACGTCTTAAAAGTTATTACTCTGCAGATTGACTAATGATCAGTGTTATCAAAGAACCCTCTGCAAACACGCGTGTCTTTGACCTCTTTTCTGAATTCCTGGAATTCCTGGTCTGTTATTGTACAGTCAGTGACAGACGGGATTTTCAAGTTTTTTTAGTTGTGTTGATCTGAGTAATGAAATGAAAGGTAGGTTTCGAAAGTGGATTTTTAAAGGTATGTATTTCTTTGACTTGTTGTATTATAACACTTTGAATATGATTTTGTATGTGCTTGCAAATTCGGAGATGTCAGTTAAACTGCAGAAATCGGTTATCTTTATAAAATTCTGACGCGATCTTGGCTGTTGTCCTCAATAAATTAACTGAAATTATCACCCCCCTCCCCCCACTCGATAAGAACTTTTGTTGTGAATTTGTAAAGTGAGCAGTAATCCAGAACTGAGAATACCTCAGCGACCAGACGTAAACAGCACCTATTCCAGCCCGGCAGTGTTGTGAGTGTGGAATAGGGAGCCGGTACGCCCACCGTGATACGGCCGTATTTGGACAACGGGAGAATGCCCCGTGTTCGTTGTTCTGTCTGCACTCTGTTTGATTGTCATCAGTTATAATCTGGCTTGATAATAAGTCTGCGCGTGCGAGTACATAATTACTCCGTGTAGTGTAACTTGCGTAGTTATCTATTACACGTGTGGTAGCACCGACAACATAGTCTATTGTGTTGGTATAAGCATTATGCAGAATGAGAAATAGAAAATAATAATGGCAGGCAGAATTATATCACATATGAATTCTGTAGATTAGGTGGGTGGATCGCGTAACTAATGAGGAGGTACTGAACATAATTCGGGAGAATAGGAATTTCTGGCATACCTTGACTAAGAGAAGGGATCGATTAATAGTACATATTCTTAGACTTCAATAAATCGTGAATTTCGCGTTGGAGGGAAGTGAGTGGAGTAAAAGTCGCCGACGGAGACCTAGAGACGGATACAGTGCAGAGATTCAAGCGGATGTCGGTTGCATTCTTGTGAGGGGATGAAGAGGCTTGCTCAGAACAGAGTAGGGTGGAGAGCTGCATCAAACCAGTCTCCGGACTGAAGACCACAACAACAAACTGAAAGTGGAAACCATAAGTCCGTAAACTTCCGTGGACCTGCATTGCATTGCTAAACGTGATAACAATAGAAGAGTATACAATTTTTTCTTCGAAACACTCGCCACTGTTCTGTATATAGTGTTTACATCTCTAATCGGTGATTTTCACTTCAATGTCAGGATTTTAAAATGTCGATATATATTAATTATTCCATATACAATCTCTCCTGTGACTTATGTCGGAACTATTATATATGTCTCAACGATCTAATTACAGTGACCGTTTACTTATGACTGCTCTGAAAGAAGGGCAAACTTAGGAGGTAAGCAAATTGTGATTTATTATTACCATGCTTGAAGAATGGAACGTTAGGAATTAAGATGTAATATGCATAATAACGGGAAATTTTCAACTCTTTATGTTACTTGTATAAGGACGAAGTGTTTTGTTGTCGCCGGCCTATCTTTCAGGAAAAGATCTACTCTGGACGCGTGGGAAGCGTGGACAGCTAAAACAGCTATACAGATTAGTAATACAAGTTTTATTTACTAAAATATACAAATACTCAACTTCCAGAGAGTGTGTCTGTTCTCGCGGCGGCGTCTTCTCGCACGATGCTAGCTGCGCTGAGTCCTAGTGACTGCCTACTTCGCAGACGAGTTCAGAGGTGCCCTTCCAGACGCATGTCTTCCTAGACACAGCCGCTGGTAGAGGGCGCGCTTCTCGGTTTCTCCCTCCAGGAGGCGCGGCGCCGGCGTGTGATTGGCTGCCGGTCGTCCGCTGCCTTCTCCACAACCGTTTTCATGCGTTTCGCGTGTGGCGCTGACTTTACGCCACAACACGAAGGATATGCAGTGTTTGTCTCAACAAGCAATGATGGATTTTTCCTTGAAATTCTTATTTAGCGGCTCTTTCGAAAAGCCTGCATTTAGGGCTACTTCACCCTGTCCACATGGGAGTGTTTCCGCTCAGGCAAATTATTAATTTAATAAACAGGCTTCAGGCTGAATGAGTCAGATATCCAGCTGAGTTTTGACGTCGTTTCGTTGTTTACGAGGGTGCCCCTTCGAGAGTCACTAGATTTGATTGGTCAGAAGTTTGGCGAGAAGACCACCGAACTTTTTAGGCATGTCTTGACCTCGACGTATTTTCTTTCAATGGCGAATACTACGAACAAACGGAGGGAGTCGCCATGGGTAGCACACTCTCCCCCGTGGTCGCAAATTTGTACATGGAGAATTTGGAGGAGGAAGCCCTGGCATCATCTGAATGGAAACCTATTTGCTTTTTCCGTTACGTGGACGACACTTTCGTCATCTGGCCTCACGGTATGGATCAACTCCTTGACTTCCTTACACATCTGAACTCCATACACCCCAACATCAAATTCACCATGGAGACTGAAACGGAGGGTAAATTGCCGTTCCTTGACGTCTTGGTAAATAGAAGAGCTGATGGCACCCTGGGTCATGAAGACAACGCACACTGATCTGTATTTACACGCAGACAGCTGTCACCACCTGTCACAGTGAAATGGGGTACTTAAAACTCTAGTACATAGGGCGCGCACTATCTCCGACGCAGAGAGTCTACCCCAGGAATTGGAACACCTAAAAACTGCATTCCGAAAAAATGGGTAAGAGTGGCAGATTCAGCGGGCTCTCTGCCCAACCACTACAGCACAACCTGTGGAAACGGATGAAAACACGGGGGAGGATGTAGGCACTGCGTTGATTCCATATACCGGCGCACTCTCGGGGAAAGTCGCTCGCATTTTGAAAAAACACCAGGCTGGAACTGTCTTTTGGCCGGCCGCGGTGGCCGAGGAGACTGAGGCGCTCCAGTCACGGTCTGCACGGCCACTACGGTCGGGGGTTCGAATCCCCCCTCGGGCATGGATATTTGTGCCGTCCTAGTTCGTAAGTAGTTCATAAGTAATTTGTAAGTTTAGGGACTGATGACCCCGTAGTTAAGTCCCATAAACTATACAAACATTTGAACATTTGAACTGTCTTTTGTCCGCCGAATAAAATTCTTGCACTGGTGGGGAGCGCCAAAGATGATCTCGGTTTGAGGAAGGCCGGCGTGTACCAGATTCCGTGTCAGTGTGGCAAGTCATATATTGGACAGACGATGCGAACCGTCGAGGATCGATGCATTGAAATCCAGAGGCACACACGATTGATGTATTCGAGGAAGACGGCGGTCGCTGAACATTGTTTGTCGGAGAATCATGCGATGGTGTATGAACGCACTAGGATTGTGGTACAGACGTCGAGATACTGGGACTGCGTCGTTAGAGAGGCTATTGAAATTCCCACATGTGACGACCTCATAAACCGTGACTGAGACTATAATCTTAGCAAAACTTGGGGACCAGCGATTGGGTTAATTAAGAGTAAATCTTGCAAACGTAACGAAGTGACGACCACGGCGGACAAAGTCCTCACACCGACGTCCTCTCAGACGCCGTCGCAATCGGTTCCACTGTGCGACGGCGGCGCGGAGCGCGGACCGCGGAGGGGTCGCTCCACGAACCGAGGGTATTTAAATGGCCCGCTACCGGGCTAGAACCCAGTTGCCTTCAAGCAGCCGTAGCGTTCGGATCTCCGTGCCGGCAAGTTTCCAGGAGCTCTGTGCGTCAGTTCACCTGATGATGGCGACATGTATGATCGCCAAAATATTGTCCCCGTTGGACACTACAGACCGGCAGAACACCCAAGGATATTTTGATGATCAAATACGCCGGGAGAAACGCAGGACTCACAATTTAATAGATGTTTAATGCGAAACTCTGGAGAACGTGTTTTCTTGGTTTCTATTCAGATGGTGCTCCCTCTAGTGTCTGGTACAGAGATGCTCTGCTTTCCACTTCACACCGCCCATCTCCTGTGGCCTCCTGTTAGATCGGTATTCAAACCGCTGAAAGTTTTGTACCATGATCCCGCAGAAAATTACGCCCAGTTGACACCGGGAAGTGTAATAAACAAGAATAACTTTGGAACTGTTTTCCGCGGTTTGGAATAAAGCTCTCGCCGTAGGAAATTCCGTTCGTTATTACCAAACAAATAATTATCTCCTCGATTAATTTCTACGCAGAGATGTTTAGTGTGCTGTGAAGTTAACTTTCCGAGATTCTTCGTGTTCCAAGCTGCAAATTAAGACGTCCTTTGCCACAATCCTCTTTCTCCGTCCCACAAATACTTCTATTTCCAGTGCAGTCACTTCCAGAGAGAACAAATAAGAACCGAAAGGAAGTAAGACATTTGGCCTCAAACATGAACTGCGACGCTTAAAGGATAACTGAAAATGGAGAATGAAAGCAAAGGTAGTGCAAGTAAGAAATGTCGTCTTCAACTTAGCGAGTCGAATGATTACTTAAATCAAACTGAAACTGAAGACACTAATAAGAAGACTTCTTAAGGATTTTGCCGTCTGAAATTTTATTCGTCGGAATTGGTCAAAAGAAGAGACTGAATACAGTGGCAGTAATGTGCTACATGGTTTCACGAAGTGTGTGCGTGCAAAAAAATAAAAAATAAAGAGAGAAAATAAAAAGAGTTTACTCATGGTAAATGCGGAAATACATTTTGACGGGTGGACTAGCTCCTTGACTGGAAGGAATAGCCCCGCCATTTTCTTCACATGTTTGCTTATGATTCTGTTCTTATGAAACACTTTCCACCGTTTATACACTGGAATACATTGACGAATGAGGTGCTGTAATTGTATCGCATGGACTGACTTTTTAAATCATTTCATGTCATTTAAAACAGGAATATTGGATTACCGAGCGCAGCTAGGATTTTTTTTTCTGTTACATAGGTTATTGTTATATAAATATTTGGCAATAATACCTACGCAGGAAATGCAACGTTACACGAAAATAACCATAAACGTACCTGTCACAGGACGAAGTGCCCCAGAGGAGACAGTGCTGCTCACCGCGTATTCCAGGCTAACATACATATATATAAAATTTTGGTAAAATCATTTCTTTTACGAAAAATACAACTATGTAAGTGAACTTCAGAACAAAAAACAGTGTATATACAAAATGTTATGCTTATCGTTAAAGTCGTTTTCAAGACAGCTAATATATATATATATATATATATATATATATATATATATATATAAGAATTGCTCGGTTAAAGACAGTTCAAATGAGCGGAAAATGAGCGGTTAAAGACAGTTCAAATGAGCGGAAAAGCCACGCTGTATCCTAAAGGAGAAAAAACTAACGCAAGTTGCAGTTAATTTGCAAAGCATTTTGCTAGGATTCGAACGTTACTAACGTATTTAGTACATCATTTGCCTTGACGTGGACATACACGAACGGGAAAAGTTATTACACCTGGGATTCGGAATTCGTTTTTGATCTACATCTACATAGATACTCTGCGAATCACATTTAAGTGCCTGACAGAGGGTTCATTAACAACTATCATAACTTTTCTCTACCCTTCCATTCTCTAAAAGCGCGTGGGAAGAAAGAACACCTAAATCATTCCGTTTTCGACCTGATTTCCCTTATTTTATTGGGATGGTCATGTCTCCTTAAGTAGGTGGGTGCTAGCAAAATATTTTCACATTCAGAAGTAAAACTCGGTGATTGAGACTTCGCAAACAGATCACGCCGCAATGAATAATGTCTTTCTTTTAATGATTTCCACCCCAATTCGTGCAACATTTCCGTGACACCCCCCCCCCCCCCCGTAACGTGATAAAACAAAACGAGTTGCCCTTCTCTGAACCTTCTCAATGTCTTCCGTCAGTCCCACCTGTTGAACTTCCCACAAGGGGCAACAATTCTTCAGGACAGGAGGCACAAGTGTGATGTAGGCAGTCTCTGGTGGAGCTGGTGCATCTTCGAAGCGTTCTGCCAATGAAACGTAACCTTTGGTCACCTTCCCCACAATATTTTCTATGTGTTCTCTCCAGTCTAAGTTGTTCATAATTGTAACTCCTAGGCATTTGGTTGAATTTACGACCTTAATGTTTGACTGATTTATCGCGTAATTGAAGTTTATCGGATTTATTTTAGTGGTCATGTGCATTACTTCACACTTGGCAATTGCCAATTTTTGCGCAATGAAGAAATTTTGTCTAAATCGCTTTGCAGTTGC
The DNA here is from genome assembly GCA_026315105.1 of Locusta migratoria. Lineage (NCBI taxonomy): Eukaryota > Metazoa > Arthropoda > Insecta > Orthoptera > Acrididae > Locusta > Locusta migratoria. The sequence continues at coordinate 27,432,098 of CM048745.1, read as the reverse complement.
TTTTGACCCTCTGTTGAGTTCACTAACCGATAAACGACAGCATCATCCGCGAACAGCTTCCCTATGGAACGCCAGATATCACTTCTGTTTTACTCGATGACTTACCGTCAATTACAACGAACTGTGTCGTTTCTGATAGGAAATCGTCAATCCAATCGCACAATTGGGGATATATTCAATAAGCACGTAATTTCATTAGAAGCCGCTTGTGGGCTACAGTGTCAAAAGTCTTCCGGAAATCCAGAAATATGGAATCGACTTGAGATCCCTTGTCGATGGCACTTAACACTTCATGTGAATAAAGGGAAAGCTATGTTTCGCAATTGCATCAGCATACGCTGAGAGTAATCTAGTTGGTATACACTCTGGCCCGTTAGATTTTTTTTTGTTTAGTGACTTCAGTAGTTGTACTACTCCAGGAACATCTACTTCTAAGTTTCGCATGCTGGCAGCTGTTCTTGGATTGAATACTGGAGTGTTTACTTCGCTTTCTTTGGTGAACGAATTTCGGAAAGCTGTGTTTAGTAATTGTGCCTTAGCTGTACTGTCATCGGTAGTATTATCAAATGTTCAAATGTTTGTACAGCTTATGGGACTTAACTACGGTGTCATCAGTCCATAAACTTACAAACTACTTATGAACTAACTAAAACTAAGGACGGCTCAAATATCCATGCCCGAGGGGGGATTCAAACCCCCGACCGTAGTGGCCGTGCAGACCGTGACTGGAGCGCCTCAGTCCCTTCGGCCACCGCGGCCGGCGTAGTATTATCATCGCTATCGCGTAGTGAAAGTATTCTTTGCGTTTTGTCAGTAGTGTACTTCACGTATGACCAGAATTTCTTTGTATTTTCTGCAATATTATGAGAAAGGATTTCGTTGTGGTAACTACTATAAGCTTCTCGCATTGAAGTCCGCGCTAGGTTGCGAGCTTCAGTAAAAGATTGCCAATCTTGTTGATTCTGAGACTTTTTAAATTTTGCATGCGTGTTTTTTTTTCTGCAATAGTGATCTGACCTGTTTTGAGTACCACGGGGGGTCAGCCCCCTCTTTTATTAATTTATTTGGTATAAATCTCTCGATTGCTACTGATATTATGTCTTTGAAAGTAAGCCACAACTGATCTACACTCGCATTTTTAGTTTTGAAAGGCTGGAGACTATCACTCAGGAAAGCGTGAAGCGAATTTTTATCTGCTTTATTGAATAGATATATTTTTCGTTTATTTTTGGTGCATTTGGGAATTTAGACATTCAGTCTCGCTACTACAACTCGATGTTCGCTAATCTCTGTATCTGTTTTGATGTTCTTTACTAGCTCAGGATTATTTGTTGCTAGGAAATCAAGGGTATTTTCGCAACCATTTACTATTCTAGTGGGTTCATGAACTAACTGTTCGAAGTAGTTTTCAGAAAAAGCATTCACAACTAGTTCGGACGATGTTTTATATTTGCCGCCGGTTTTGAATACGTAATTATCTCCTGGTATGCACACGGGGTGCACATTCGACTTGTTCCTCTCCCTAGCAGCCATTTTCCTAAGGGGCTCCATTACCCGCCTAACGTTGAAGCTCCCAACTACTAACAAACTCACCCTCTGTGAGTGCCCGGACCTTGAAGACAGCGGGGAGAGTACAGGACAAGCGACACCATCTGCGTCAGGAACATCCTCTGACACAGACAGCGCCTCGAATCTGTTGGCAAGACTAACCGGCGAGGCCTCCAATTCGGTCCCCCGGGAAGTCTTAAGCCGCCTGACACGCGCTGAGGAGACCTCCCAATCCACCTCGGATTGGGGGGCTACCTCCTCGCGGGCAGTGAGCGGGCTGGCCACAGCCGCAGGCCGATCGGAGGGCACGACAGTCGCACAGGGCGCCTGCTGCACCCCCGCGAGCGGCCCACAACAGCGGCGCCCACCCACCGCAGTCTCAAGCGTTGCCAGCGAAGCCAACGCCGCCTGAAGCTGCGAGCGAAGTCACCAACTCTGCCTCCATCCGTTCGCAGCAGTCACAGTTTATAGCCATTCCAAAAACCTATGTATCTTCATTGTAAGTACGTCTGAGGACACAGAAGATTGATAAACAGTGAGCTTCGAAAAATATGAACCTAACACTAAACTGTTTATTACCGGCGAATCTGAAAAATATATACGCGAGCTAATAAATCAAAATATCAACAACTTAACTGACAACTAAACGCGATTCTTAATAAATAAACACGCGGGCCTACTAAAGTATAAAGAACTGCTAAGGAAAATACACACGAAATGAAAATAGGTCGCTTCTATTAAGAAGCCGGTTACCTTACAATGTAGAGCTGGTGCTGTCACGTGTGCACTGGCCGGCGGTCACTGTGAAACTAATCCTATGACGGCATGTCAAACCTCTGCAATAGTGCACGTAATGATACTGGTTTAAAGATTGTCTGGCAACAGATAGCGTGGCTCAGCTTTGCGAGGCAGTCAAGTCGATAATGTGGTCGAGAGCAGTGTCTTTGAAATGGGGCGGTATACGATGCATTAGCTTGGAACACCAAACACGTAGAGGAGAAGTTTTTCATATCTGGCTTAAAGGAATTGATGACATGTTAATATGATTTTATGAAAGTATTTTGTATGAATAAGAGATTTGGAGAAAAAGGTAAGGTTATTATTATTTTTTTTTTTTTTCTGCGCATGTTGGTTTCTTCCCTCAGGCAGCCATTGTTTAAACATTGACAGGGTCCTCAATGATTTTTTCCATGCTGATACTATTAACGTGTACTTAAGTCGTAATTGCAAACAGTTTTCCGCTTCAAAATGATTTTCTATTCTTCAAAAGAATTAAAACTTCGTACTAAATGAACTAATGCGGGTTTCGAATTTTTTTAACACTTACAGTTGCACCTTTAAGCTTTACATTAGAATCTGAATGAGGTTCATTGAGATTGTAAATTTTATATCATACCTTCACTGCAGAATAACAGTCAAACTTAGTCACTTCAACATCTCGTATTGTTACTAAGTGCAATAGCTAAAGGAACCTTCGTTTCAATAAAAAATTTTACTGAAAATTATTTGGTACTTGCACCTTCGTATTAATAGAGCAGTTATGTACATTAATTCGTCAAATTATTCACCTCTGGTGGATTGTGGCCAAATTAATAGCGCGGGTTGGTTTAATTTTTTCTCAGAAGCAATTGATTACCTTAATATGACTATACAAGATCGTTATAAGTGATTTGTTTGACAATCACGCCATTAGTTTTGCAATATTGCCCTTGTTTCTGGAATAACGTTGAAATGAATGTTTTATAATTTTAATATGATGAATCATTATTATTAAAACAATATTCATGATAGAATATATACAAACAAATGTCTCAAAAAATGAAAAAAGTTCAAGAAATATAAACCCAACAACGAGGAATCCTTCGGTATCTTCTCCAGGAACCTCAACTTTGCAGCTGTCTCCAAACACTTTGCAATCGACAATACAATTGAGCTGCAATGGGAGCAGGCGATTCAAAGAAATAAAGTATGACACTGCGCACGAATTCTTAGAGACAAGAATAAAAAAGGAAGTTGCCGTTCCTGTCCGTCTGGAACGACGTCAGCGCTGTCTGGGTTAAGAAACGATGAGTGTTGCCTCGTGTTCAGTTTGTGGAAAGTATGTTCACTAAACAGTGGGTCATTGAAGAGCTACACCGATGTGACTGAAATTAATGTAATGTTTTCAGCAATACAATAAGGCTTCAGCGAAATATGTTACAGCTGTTAATTAGTCAGATTTGAAATTAGTCGGCTCATTCTGCACAGGTGTAGTTACAGGTGTACGATACACACACACACACACACACACACACACACACACACACACACACACACACACACACACTTCCAACACGTCAACCCGAATGCGTCAGCATTGTAAAAACATTTAATGGTATTAGCAAAACAGAGTTTATTTATAGTTTTAAATTCGTTCTTGTAGGCAGTCATTCATTCACACACATGAGTAGAAAACAGGTTAAACATTTTATTAAATAACTTTCATCTCTGGCTCAAGCAGGACGGCAATTTCCCTTCACTCTCAGCCATCAGAGAACATCTGGAAACTGCCTGTTGCGTCTCTCCCTCGCTAGCTAATACGCGCACCCGCTACCCGTCGCGCGGCGTCCGAACACAAACGGCGCCTCTGTGTGGGGGAGGGGGTCGGACACTCAGGCCGCCCACAGCAACAGCCGCGTGTTGGGTTGCGTGCGGTCGATGGGGCCAGCGATATCTCTAATCGAGACAGCCGCCCTCGCGGCTTAATGCTGGTGGCGGTATCGATCAGTCGAGGCTCGCTGATAACGTCGATGGGCAGGGCGGTCAGCGACCGCACGACTTACCCTGATCCGCGACAGCTGAGAAAATCTCCTGGCTTTCGGGAAAGACAAAGAGAAAGGGTTCTGACCCATTACTTCTCAGGTGTCGTCTTGAGCCAAACGTAGTGCCGCACCCCATAACTTAATCTCTCTGGTTGTTGACTTCCTTGAGAATTTTACGATTTATCGCGTAACGGAAGTTCCAAGCACTTCAGAGTTTTCATTGCTTATTGCTACAAATATCTCTGGTGTCAGTTCTTTCGGAAATGTCTAAAAGAACAAACACACTGAACTTTAGCAGTTCAATGCAGTGTGCATACGTCACGGAATAACTGCGAGAAGTCCGGGAAATATTCGGGAATTTCTTACCTTTCTGGCAATCTTTCATTATTTCATCTGCTAGTTAATGTTTTTCGTTCCTCATTTTGACCGGTACACTTTTTCTTTAGTCCGCTACTTCACCATAATAATGAATTAATAAAACATACAAACGAGATAACAATATCAGAATAAAAGGTATAGCCGGGAGGAACATGCGCGGTTTCCAACAACAAATCACTGTGCACACACTAGCGTCTGCTGGTAGGAGGAGGTGTCAGGCGCTTAACGGCGAAGACTGCGCATTATTTGCTAACAACAAGCTGCTTCCGATGAGCGTGATGTTTTACCTTTTCACCTTCCTTGCAGGCCGCGGGGGAAAAATTGTAATTAACGGTCTGAAAAGCGCTTTCCTTAGAAACTTAACACTTCGAGGACCAACCAACTTGTTATATTATCGGGCTCAGAAGACCAGCGATTTACGCCATTACTAGAAATTTTCAAAAAAATGTTCAAATGTTTGTATAGGTTATGGGACTTAACTACGGGGTCATCAGTCGCTAAACTTACAAACTACTTATGAACTACTCACGAACTGGGACGGCACAAATTTCCATGCCCGAGGGGGATTCGAACCCCGACCGTAGTGGCCGTGCAGACCGTGACTGGAGCGCCTCAGTACCCTCGGTCACCGCGGCCGGATAGAAGTTTTAACGGCACATTTGTGTGTGATATATCTTAAAGCGCCGCACGAGGTGAAAAAGAGAAGCTTCAAGATTAGTTTATCAAATAGCCTCAGAAATAACGTTCGGTGAATAGTTCTGTAACATTAACGTAGATGTAATATGAAACTTAGTTACCTTACTGTCCTAAGAAAAAGTAAGCTCCATATCCACCACTGCGCTCTGTCCTACATGTCCTGGAAACTTTGCACCGAGGCTTCATTTGGGTTGCTCTTCCAAAGCCTCGTCGCGTTTCGTCGGATGTCAGGAACATCCTCAGATCACGATCGAATCGAGTTTCAGGTCGAGGGAGCAGGGAGCGGCCTGGAGGACTCACACCCTGCGAGTGTAGCGTCTGCTGCAGCTGCGGCTGCGGCACAGCTCGGCCGCCCGCAGCCGACGTCGCCGGACAGTTCCTCACACAAGAGCGGGCGGTGCGGCTTCAACGTGCGGACAGCGGTTCCCTACCGGGATTTCTTCCCTCTGCATGACGGCTTCCCTCCAGATTGTAGAGCCCTGTCTGCCCTTGCACGATTTTGGTGTCCTCTCCGCCTTCTTCACTGTTGAAAAAACTACATCCTTCTTCCACTCTTGAACCTGTTGGATATCCGACGCTTGTACTGTGTAAATATCGGACATTGTGAATACCAACAGATTTCAGTTCTCCCGAAAAGCATAACATTACACCGGACACGCATCGTTGAGGAATCGTAAATGAGCCTGTTTTTCAGACTGATATATCGTCTTCGCCTTATGTGAAAGCTGAAAACTAAAATATTCACAATGCTACAAAAGCATTCACTTACAACTGAAACAATATTGGTTGTGAAAACAACTGTCGATACGTTTCATCTAGGCACCTGTAAAAACTGTAATGAGGAATTTCGAAATGTGCAAAACTACACTGTAAAACATTTTATTGTTAAAATCTACTTTTCATTTCAGCTATGAATGTTGAAACTACAGCTGCGTGTTCCACTTAAGACACACTATGATGACGATGTTATCAAAAGCATCGGGACACCTGGCTGTAAACTTGCAAGTTCGCGGTGGTCTCCACCGGTAACGCAGGAACTGACTCTGGTCTCGACCGTTGCAGGCATACGTTCGATCAGGCGCTGGAGAATGGCAGCCAGTCTTCGCGGAGTGCTGCGGTGAGCAGAGGTAGAGATGCAGGTCGGCGAGGCCTGGCACCAAGTCGACGATCCAAAACATCTCGGAGGTGTTCCATAGCATTCAGCTTAGGTCCCTGTCCAGGCCAGTCCATTACAGGGATGCTATTGTTGTTGTAACCGCTACGCCACAGGCGCTTGATCGTCTTGAAAGAGGCAATCACCATCCCCTAATTGCTCTTCAACAGTTCGGATCAAAAGTGTACTTAAAACATCAGTTTAAGTCTGTTCTGTGATAGCGTCACGGAAAGCAACAAGGGCTGCAAGCGTCCGTGTAAAACACGACCACCGTAACACCACCGCCTCGGAATTTTACTGTTGTCACTACACACGGTGGCAGATGGCGTTCGCCGGACATTCTCCTCCCCCCCCCTCCTACCCCCCACACTGACATCGGATCGCCTCATTGTGTACCGTGAATCGTCACTTCATACGTCGTTTGTCCACTGTTCAGTCGTCCAGTGTTTACGTTCCTTACACCAACCCAAGGGTTGTTTGAAATTGATTTCTGTTATGTGTGGCTAATGAGCACGCGCTCGACTGTGAAATCCAAGTTTTCTCACCTCCCCACTTGGATCCTGATGCAGTTTGCAATTCCTGTGTGACTGTCTGGACAGATGCCTGCCTGTTACACCGTACGAGCTTCTTCGTGTGTCGACGGTCTCTGTCACTCAACAGACGAGTTCGGCCTGCATGCTTCATTTTTGTACGTCCCCTTTCACGTTCCCACTTCACTGCCATACCAGAATCAGTGGACCTGGGGATGTTTAGAAGGTGGAAATCTCACGTGCAGAATTGTGTCATAAGTGACACCAATCACCTGATTACGTTCGAAGTCCATGACTACCGCCTAAATGTGCACCTTGCCTTACAATCGAATGTTTGTTTTAAAACGCGAAATGGCCAATAGTCAACACCGCAACCTGGGCTGTATGGGGGCTATGACGTCCCCAAGGAATCCGGCTCCATGTATCGTATGAATTGACGCACTTGCTGCTTGGTCGCGACCGAACCTGCAAACTACGGGTCTGCCAACCGATTTTTATCGAACTACACGCAATGTGTGCCCTGCCCAAAATCTCTCCAGCAGAACGCTACGACTTCCTAGGCTTAATTTCCGGCCTTCGTAACTGCTGGCCACCAGCTGCTGACACTTTCGTGGTGTCATCACGATGCGCCCGCGACATTTTATTCTCACCGGAGCTACACCAGTAACTGCATTTATCCGCCTCCCTCTACTAAAATGCTCAATAAAGACTCGCATAACGTCCCGCGCCTGTCGCAAATCTTTCTGATTTCTTTAAACTAATATTGCCCGCATTAGGTGTGTTTACAAAGTAACGGAACTCAAATTTTTTGGATACTTTAATTGACGGTGTATGTTGTGGTCCCCAGTCCAGAGACTGATTTGATGCAGCTCTTACAATACCCTATCCTGAGGAAGCCTCTTCAAATCCACATAAGAACAGCAACCGACATCTGTCTGAATCGCCTTACTGTGTCCATCTCTTGGTCTTCCTCTGCGGGTTTTACCCCATACACTTCCCTCCAACACTAAATTCACAATTCCTTGATGTGTAAGAATGCGTCCTACCAACCGATCTCTTCTTTTAGTCAAGGTATGCCAGAAATTCCTTTTCTCCTCAATTCTGTTCAGTACCTCCTCATTAATTACGCGATCCACCCACCTAATCTTTAGCATTCTTCTGCAGCAAAACATTTCAAAAGCCTCTATCCTCTTCTTGTCCGCACTGTTTATTGTCCACGTTTCACTCCCATACAAGGCAACACTCCAGACAAATGCCATCAGAAAGGACTTCCTTAGGCTTAAATCAATATCCGTTGTTGACAAATTTCTCTTTTCCAGGAATGCTTTTCTACACATTGCCATTCTGCATTTTATATCATCTGTACTGTGACCATCATTTGTTATTTCACTGCCCAAGTAGCAAAACTCATCTACCTCCTTTATTGTTTCGTTACCTAATTTAATTACTTCATCATCACCTGATTGCATTCCATTACCCTTGTGTTCTCTTGTTAATGTTCATCTTATATGCACCTTTCAGTACACTGTCCATTCCATTCAACTGCTCTTCCAGGTCCTTTGCTGTCTCTGACAGAATTACTATGTCGTCGGCAAAACGCAATGTTTTTAATTCTTCACCCTGAACTTTAATTCCTTCTCCAAATTTCTCCTTGCTTTCCTTTATAGCTTTCTCAATGTACAAATTAAATAACGTTGGAGAAGTCTACAACCATGTCTTACTCCCTTCCCAATCACTGTATCCCTTTCATGCCCTTCAACTCTGACAACCGCTGTCTGGTTTTTGTAAAAGTTGTAAATAACCTTACGCTCCCTATATTTTACTCCTGCTTGCTTCAGAACTTGAAAGAGTTTATTCCAATCAACATTGTCAAAAGCCTTCTCTAAATCTACAATAGCTACATATGTAGGTTTGCCTTTCCTTAATCTATCTTATAGGATAAGCCGTAAAGTGAGTAATGCCTCCCGTGTTCCTACATTGCTCCTGAACCCAAACTGATCCTCCCCGAGGTCGGCTTCTACCAGCATTTCTATCATTCTAGAAATAATTCGTGTTAATATTTTGCAGTGGTTCATGGTATGGGTTCCTGTCCTGTCCGCCTGCGACAGCGGCAACACGCACAACACGAATGCGTCGCCGGTTGCCAGGCAGCTAGGCGGAGCGTCCACGGGCTTCTACGAGTGTGCACACGGCGCTAGCAGCATGTCCAGACGGCGCAGTAAAGCCGGACCTACTGGTGTCCGCCGGAGTCACGACCGGCAGGTATCCTCCCGCGTTCCTGTGTAAGGACGAGCCCTGCCCAGCCACGGCGGTCGGACGCCAGCCTACAGACCTGCCACGCCTCCGCCCAGGACGCCCTCGGTTTCCGCAGCATCGCCGCCGACTGTGGGGACGGACCCACTATAGGTCGCTTCCCTGACGACCGAGAGTGATGGAAATGGACTTGAAACCTATGGGACTGTAAACCGGTGGATTTCTAATTTCGTGTGTGTTTTTGGTTTCTTGTGTAACTGTAGCTTACAGTCAGAGGAGTACTGACCTGTGTTGATTATCGACTAATAAACGTTTATTTCGGAGCATTACTTAAGTGACTTTCCGACAGTAGATATTTCAGTTCTTGTAGTCATGTCCTAGTTCATGAACCACGGGCAACGTATGAGTGGCCAAGTAAGTGGTCCCGACAGTTGGGATACCAGTTACTTTGGCATAAGTTTGGGCATCTCGGACATATTCTGAGACATTGCCACCTTTGTGCTCAGACGGCAAAGACTACTAAATCCACCGGTTAGTCCCTCAACCGTTAGGGGTAAAACCCAGTGGGCAAGTGAGGCTAGCAACCTGCTTACAAGGTAGTTCAATATCGTGCTGGCAACAATCAGGGCAAAATGCCTCGGACCTTTGGAGATGATGGAGTCCCACCTCTAATTGGCAGACCAGGGACTCCTCCGATACGACTTGGCAAACGATCTGGGATGAGATGGAGAGCTATTAATATCATTGGAGATTACAATGGGAAGAAGGTAGAGCTGGCGGAGGCTTCAAGTAAGATGGGGTTAGATGTTTTAGCTGTTAGTGACGTTAGAGTAAGGGGAGAGAAAGAGGACGAAGTCGGAGAATACAAGGTCTACCTGTCAGGAGTCAAAGGCGGAAGATCACAGGGGGTTGTAGGGTTTTACATCAAGAAAGCAATCGAACCCAGCGTAATTGCAATAAGGTATGTAAATGAACGAGTGATGTTAGTAGATTTGTCCAGCAAGAAAATTAGGATTGTGGCAGTGTATTCACCCTGTGAAGGGACAGATCAAGATGAGATGGACAGATTTTACAACGCATTTAGTGATGTAGTTGTTAGAGTGAAGGATAAGGATAGTGTTTTACTCATGGGTGAGTTCAACGCCAGCATAGGAAATCAAACAGAGGGTTATGGGTAAGTTCGGAGAGGATATGTAGGCCAACAGGAACGGAAAACAGCTCTTGGATTTCTGTTCCGGTATGGGCTTTATTATCACAAACTCTTTCTTTAAGCATAACGCCATTCACCGGTATACTTGGGAAGGAAGGGGAACCAGATATGTCATTGACTATATAATAACAGACCAGGAATTCAGGAAGACAGTCAAGGACATACGTGTTTCCAGGGTGTTCTTTGATGATACTGATCATTATTTAATCTGCAGTGAAATTGGTTTTATGAGGCCAAAAGAGCTGAAAGTCATGTCCGTTTGTAGAAGGATAAGAGCGGAGAAGCTTCAAGACCAGGAAACTAGGCAGAAATACATAACAATGATCTCGGAAAGGTAACAGTTAGTTGAATGTAATGATTTACAGTCACTGGAATAGGAATGGTCAAGGTACAGGGACACACTACTGGAAGCAGCTAGAGAATGTCTTGGAATAGTAGTGTGTAAAGGTATAAAGAAGCAGACAGCCTGGTGGAATGACACAGTCAAGACAGCCTGTAAAAAGAAAAAGAAGGCATTTCAAAAATGGCTCCATACTAGAAATCAGGCTGAGAGAGAAAGTTATGTTGAAGAAAGAAACAAAGCCAAATGGGTATTTGCAGAATCCAAGCAGAAATCATGAGAAGAGTTTGGAAATACGCTAGAAACTCTGGGTCAAGCCGCGGGAAAACCATTTTGGAGCGTAATTAGCAATCTTCGAAAGGGAGGCGAGAAGGAATTAACAAGTGTTTTGGACAGGTCAGGAAAGCTGCTAGTCAATACTGTGGAGGCCTTGGGTAGATGGAGGGAATATTTTGAAGAATGTAGGTGAAAAGTTCAATGATGGCTCAGATTTTCAGGTAGAATGGTATAGGAACGACGATGGAAACGAGATCTCATTTGAGGAAGTGGAGAAAATGATCAGTAGATTACTGTGAAATAAAGCGGCTGTGGTGGATGAAATTAAGCCGTAACTCGTCAAATACAGTGGAATATCAGGTCTCAAATGGTTACACAGGATAACTGAGAAGGAGTGGGAATCGGGACAGGTTTCATCTGACTGGACGAAAGCGGTAATCATGCCAATTTTCAAACATGGTAACAGTAAACAACTATCGAGGTATCTCTTTAATTAGGGTTGTAGGCAAAATATTCTAAGGTATTGCTGGAAGGAGAGTGCGAGTATTGACTGAGGACAAATTAGATGAAAGTCAGTGTGGGTTTAGGCCTCTTAGAGGCTGTCAGGGCCAGATCTTAAGCTTACGGCAGATAATGAAAAAGTGCTATGAGTGGAACAGGAAATTGTATCTATGTTTCATAGATCTAGAAAAGGCTTATGACCGTGTTCCTAGGAGGAAGCTACTGTCAGTTCCTCAAGATTATGGTATAGGAGTCAAACTTCTGCAGGCAATTAAAGGGCTTTACGTAGAGTCTCAGTACTCTCTTAGAGTAGATTGCAAATTAATATCATGATTCAGGGTAGTTTCAGGGGTAAGACATGGCTGTAACCTGTCACCACTGTTGTTCATAATATTCATGGATCATATGTTGAAAACAGTAGACTGGTAGGGCGATATTAAAATAGGAGAAAACAAAATAAGCAGTCTCGCATATGCGGATGACTTAGTTGTAATGGCCGATTCTATTGAAAGGTTGCAAACTAATACCTCACAGCTCGGTCAGAGGTTCAAGGATTTTGATATGAAGATCAGCATCTCCAAAACGAAAGTAATGCCTGTGGGAAAGAGATTTAAACAGATTGAGTGCCAGACAGGATGAACAAAGTTAGAACAGGTAGACAGTTTCAAGTACCTGGGATGTACTTTCTCACAGGATGGCAACATAGTGAAAGAACTGGAATTTTGGTGCAGCAAATCTAATGCAGTTAGTGCTCAGCTAAGATATACTCTCTTCTGCTAGAAAGAAGAAAGTCCCAAGACTAAGTTAGCGGTGCACAGCTCTATCTTTCGACCAATTTTGTTGTATGGGAGTGAAAGTTGGGTGGATACAGGTTACCTTATTCATAAGGTAGAGGTTACAGATATGAAAGTAGCAAGAATGATTGCAAGTACTAATAGATGGGAACAATGGCTGGATGTGTCCACCTTGAGGATATCAAAGAAAACCTGGGAATGAACACCATAGATGAAGCAGTTAGAGCGAACAGGCTGAGATGGTGGGGTCATGTTAGACGCATGGGAGAAGCAAGGTTACCTAACGGACTCATGAGCTCGGCAGCGGAGGGTAAGAGAAGTCGAGGTAGACCAAGAAGACAGTACTTAGATTCGGTGCAGAATGATTTTGAAGTAAAAGGCATAACATCAGACGAGGCATCAATGTTAGCATTGAATAGGGGACCATTTTATTAGAGGTACTATGCTCCAGACTGAACGCTGAAAGGCATAATCAGTCTCTAATGATGATGATGATAATGTTTTGCAACCATTACTTATTAAACTGATGATTCTGTAAATTTCACACCTGTCTGTGCCTGATTTCTATGGAATGGGGATTATAACATTTTTCTTAAAGTCTGTAGAATATTTCGCCTATTTCATACATCTTACACAAAAGGTGAAACAGTTTTGTCGTGGCTGGTTTTCCCAGAGACTTCAGTAGCTCTTCGGTCTTTCAGTGCTCTGTCCACTTCATCTCTCAGTACAGTATATCCTATTTCATCTCCATCTACTTCTTCTCCCCTTCCTACAATATTGCATCTAAGTGCATTTCCTTCGTTGAGCCTGTCTATATACTCTTTCCAACATACAGCTTTCCCTTCTTTGCTGAGAACTGGTTTTCCACTTATGTTCTTGATATTCATAGAGCTGTTTTTCTTATCTACAAATATCTCTTTTATTTTCCTGTAGGGTGTACCTATTTTTCCCTTGTTATACATTCTTCTGCATCTTTTGCATGTCCTGTGATATCCAAGGATTTTTGTAGGTCTTGCCTTCCTACCTATTTTATCCTCTGCTGCCTTCACTATTTAATCTCTCATTGCTACCCGTTCCTCCTCTACTGTTTAATTTTCCCCCGTTTCTGTCAATTGGTGCTTAAAGCTCCATCTGAAATTCTCTAGTCTCTTCTCTGGTCTCTTCCCCTTATACAACCTTCTTTCATTATTCTTAAACAAGGTGTTCCGTGCAAAATTCTAGCAGGTGGTTTCCTCTTTCATTCCATTTACCCAGACCATATTCAGCTACTATCTTCCCATACCTTCCTTGTCCTACTACCGATTTCCAGTTTCCCATAACAATTAAGTTTCCCTCTTCCTTAATTGTCTGAATAATTTCCTTCAGCTCCTCATATTTCTCTGATCGCCTAATCATCGGCAGAGCTAGTTGGCATATAAACCTGTACTACTGTTGTAGGTGTTGGCTTCGTATCTATCTTGACTACGATTATGCTATCACTGTGTTGCTCATAGTAGTTTACCCGCATTCCTATTGTCTTATTCATTTTCAGAGCTACTCCTGTAATACCCTTAACTGATTTTGTATTTATAATCTTGTACACGCCTGACCAGAAATCCTGTTCCTCTTCCCACCGAACATCACTAATCCCCACTATTGCTAACTTAAACCTATCCATTTCCCTTTTTAAATTTTCTAGCTTCCCTACCCGATTAAGCGATCTAACATTCCACGCTCCGATCCGTAGAATACCAGTGTTGGCTTTCCTGATGACAACACCCTCCTGAGTAGTCCCCACCCGGATATCCGAATGGGGGACTATTTTACCTCTGGAATATTTTACCCGACAGGATGCCATCATCATAGTTAATACAGTAGAGCTGCATGTCCTCGGGAAAAGTAACGGCTGTAGTTTTCCTTGCTTTCAGCCGTTCGCAGTAACTACATGGCAAAGCCACATTAGCTGATGTTACAAGGCCAGCTCAGTCAATCATCCAGACTGTTGCCCCTGTAACTACTGAAAAGGCTGCTGCCCCTCTTCAGGAACTACACGTTTGTCTGGCCTCTCCACAGATACCCCTCCGCTGTGGTTGCATCTACGGTACGGCTGCCACCCCACCTCGGCAATGTGTGTGGTTCATAGGGGTGGTAACGGTAGTAACACTAAAAGTGGGATTTTCCGATCGCCTTTTGACAGCTAGAAATTTAAATGAAAATGTCGGCTTAACCGTTCATCTGTCACGATAACTGCTTAACCGAATTTGTAGAGGAGGAAAATCTCTACAATTTTGCTATATTATGTTATTAAAATATCTCGTAACGTTTCAGAGATATTTGCAAAAATAACGGTGATATGACGATGTCTGTCTGTCCGTCTGTCTGTCTGTAACGTGTTCCCACTTTTTAGGTCGAACCATTCAACCGATCGGAACCAAATTTTGCAGACATAATTGTTGGCCACCAGAGACGAGAACCTCCCTTTTTCAAATATTTCGTACAAAATACTTTAGTAACATTGAGAAAAGGCGTTTTGACAGCAGGACAGCGTGAAATTTTATTGCAAATAAACCGTTCACCTGATACAAAAATTGAATAACCGAGTGTGAATAGGAGAAAATTCTTTACAACTTTGCACTCTTACGTTTCTTTTTCTCCATAACTCGCAAACGTTACAGAGATATTTGCAAAATAACGGCGATTTGGCACCGTCACTTGATCTTATGTAAACCAGGAGCTCGGAGATGTCACGTGACATTCCTCGTTCAGAACTCTCTCTGGCATTCGCCATCTTGCTTTTTGTATTTTACGATATTTACAATTGTAACTTACGCGTTGTCATTTCAAAGCAATGGCGCACCGAATAATTATCAAAACCACGTCGTTCTTAGTATGATAAATTATAATCTACTGTCTAAAATGCCACATTTGCTGTTAACAACTGCCATCAGTTGTAGGATAATTAAGGTAACATTTCGTAATTGTCCGCCGAAGTGTGTAGGTTGTGATGCGCGTTGTCGGTGGTTCGAAACCCGCCGATAACATTTGTTTTCCGCCTTGGCTGCTAAAAGGGTTCATTAAGTAAATAGAGTTATGTTCTACAATCTTTAGAATTTTGCATTTGTGACACTGCTCTCTCTGTCGTTTGTTCATGTTCGATATGGGTTGTTCGTCGAGAATTTTGCTTACAATCGGCGTTGAGTCCTCTTTCTTTTTCTCTCTTTTCATTGGTTCTTAGGTTTGATCGGTCTTTGCGGAGGATGGTGTTTGTTTTATTTTGATCGTTTCATCATTGACTCAGTTTTATCGCTACCGAGCTATCGCGTCGGCAACACTCTGACCGCAGCCGGCAAGTTTAGAACCAATGTTTGCTCAGCACAAACTAATTCGTCGCCCATTACGCTACGCCGAACAGCTGCGAGAGTAGTCCGTAAATCTCGTACCATCGATGATAGGTGTTATCTGCTAACATGGCATTTTTAGATTTCATTACAATTCATTGTTCTAACAACGACATGTTTTGACCATTTTCAGTGCGCTATTGCTTTGAAATGACAACGTTTGAGTTATAATAAGAAAATCACAGAATACACAAACCAATATGGCGTATGCAAAAGAGAGTTTTGGGCGTGGGTTGTCACGTGACTGATTTCCGAACGCCAGATATATGCTATGTTCCTTCTAGTTATAGTCATTCGTAACCAATACAGTCAAAGAAATTAAACTAAGAAAAAATTATCAAAGCAGGACAGCTGATGATATTTTAACGGATAAAGATAGTGGGAGATATTGAAATAATAGTTTGAAGAGGTAAAAGTTAAAAAAAAGAGTATGTTTGTCAAAGCTAAACTCAAATATCAAATAATTTTGGCTGTTTGTTAAAATACGGCTAGAAATTATTTTACGTGTTGGCTACATAGATATCACCTCAATAGTTGAGTCATAATCGTATTGTCCATCATTTTTTTATTATTTCTATTGCTATTATTTTTGTCCGAAATGTCTGCAAGAAAATCATAAAACTACAGGCAAACCTAAGAGGACCGTAAAACCCGGCAGTACGATTTTCATTTTTAATTTGGGGTTCATTATGATTATCCAAATTTCTGGTGCCTCCACGACTCAAAAATATTCCTGTCTAGTTCTGTATCTTTCACTTTCACCAATATATTAGAATTATCATTCTACGCATAGCTTTAAAGAAGTATAGTTTCCATATAATACGGGATGTAAACAGTAGTAGCTCTTCCAAATGATGTAATTAATACTTGGGTACTCACTTTTATTCTCTGGTAGCAGCAACATATGACCACAAATCTATTCTTTCAGGATAATACGTGAAATACAGATGCTAAAAATGACATTTCGTCACTAGTAAATTTTGATTTCCACTGGTGACAACACTTGTAGTTTGACCCATTCTACCGCTAGACGGCTGTCGTGTTAGACTTTTACCCTTCATGGCATATCGTTGTCTAATACTCCCTTAAGACGTCCACTTCCATTAACCACTCTTAACAGGACCGTAAACACATAATTTTTGTGTTGTATACATCTATGGAAAAGCTCCTCCGGAAAAATATAAAGTTTGGAGAAGATATTCAGCCGTATGCAGGACAATTAATTTTAATTATTTTTCCGAGACATTTTCTGCTTTCAGTAGTGGGGTAGTTTATTTTTTGTTCTGAAAATTCTAGTGTAGTGTACAATGGTCTTTTATGACACAAATAAAATGTTTTTACAGGTTCATTCATTATAAATTTCGGTTAGGTTATCAGACAAATATAACTATTTCAGTTTTGTGAAATAAGGTCTAGAAATATGAGTATCACACTGTTTAACATACCTTTACATTAGGTTATGTATAAAATCATCAAGCAGCCTACTTATTTATTGTTGTAGTTAATAGTTTTTTTACAGACTTGTCATCTGCAAAACATAACAAACAGTTTAAATTTCTTGCTTTCCAATTCTGAGTTCGAGAAATTTCTCATTTCTGTTAGTTGCAATTCTTTTCCTTCTCTTTAGTTTCTGGTTGTTCCTGTTTCCTCTTCAGTTTGTTTATTATTTGTTTTCCGCGTTTTGTTCGTGTTATACATTACGCCTGTAGTAATATTTGGCGTGTGCATACGGCTCAAAGCTGTTCATTTGTTCTCTGAGTGTTTTGTTTTCTAGAGTTGCGCGTGAAATACGAGTGTTTACTGTTAGTGTCGTGTTACATTTGTCTGCTGATAGGGGAATGTTGGAGTGAATCAGTATTGTGGATGGTTCTTTTCCCCTGTTTACATTTTGTCTATTCGTATACATATGCATGCGTATGTTTCTGCGTGTGTTGTGATTTTCTCTCGTGTGTGTGTGTGTGTGTTTGTCTACTGATATTTAGGTTTTCTTATGTTTCTGTGGTGATGGTGATATATGTTAGTAGAGGATTTGTGTGGACATTGTGTGTCTGTTTTGTGTGTGTGTGTGTGTGTGTGTGTGTGTGTGTGTGAGAGAGAGAGAGAGAGAGAGAGAGAGAGAGAGAGAGAGAGAGTGAGTATTAGGAATAGGAGAGAGTGATTAGGATACTAGGCTCAAGATTATTTGTACATTTCCTCTATTGTGATAAATAGTGATTTGTTGCAGAATGAAGTGTATTCACTGCATACAGGTTTTCCTTGTGCTACTGCGTTTCTTATATCATAGTCCTCTTCTATTGTTAATATATGGTACAGACTACTGCTGGTCTTAAGAACGTTTAGGTCATTATCTATATTGAGGGTGGTGATTTTCTGATATTAGGTAATCTGCAAAGGTTGAGTGGGATCTGTTACTCTTTAATGCTCTTAAATTCTCAGTGTATCTTGTCCTGACGTTCCTGCATGTTTGTCCCTCATATACAGACTGGCAGCAGTTGCAGCTAAATTGCTAGCTGCCAGATTGGTTATATTTGTCATTGTTGTCCGGTTTTTGAGTCATTTTGTTTTATATTGTGTCACTTCTTCTTTATGCTATATTGAGTGCTTGCGTTTTAATCTATCTTCTATTCGATGTCTTGTTTTGTTATTGTATGTCATGATGTGCCATTTGTTTTTTGTTTGTTGATTTGGTGTGCACTGTTTTTAGTTTGACTATATGCGGATGTAAGGATTTTGTCTTGTCTGTTTCCGTATTTTGTGGTGTAATCTATTTATTGTCGTTATGTCATAGCCATTATCTTGTGATATTTGCTTTATTGTGTTTAGTCATTCTGTGTAGTCCTTTTGATTCATGGGTACTCTATTCAATTTGTAAAGCATATCTGAAATTGGATTCTTTGTGTGTGACTGGATGATTGGAATGATAATGATAATGGTACTGGTTACTGTCGGTTTTCTATAAATTCATGTTTATTGTTTCTCTTGTGTATGGTGAGGTCAAGGAAATTTAGTATCTGATCTTCTTCTATCTCAATGGTGCATTGCATGTGTGGATGTATGGTATTTATGTCATTACGTAGTTCGTTTATTCATGTGTGTGGTTCATTTGCTAGGCACATTATGTCATATACGTATGTCTAACAATATTGTATTTTATACTGCTTTGGCATTACAATTTTGTCAAATATTTTCAATATGGTTCATAAATATGTTAGCAAGGAGGCCGCCTGTTGGTGGTCCCATTAGTAGTCCTTGTTGTTGGGAATAGAATTTACCATTGAAGCTGAAATAATTGTGTTCTGTGATGAGTTTGAGAATGGTTCTTACTTTTCGAATGTGTACTGCATGCATGTCTCCTTGTAACAGTAGATGTCATCCGATTATGTTGATAGTTTTTGCGTTGTGGTGTGTAAATATTGAAGTTACACGAAATGAAATTAGTGGTGCTGTGTTTGGAATGTTTTCGTTTTTTAATTTCTCTATTAGATTATCTCAGTTTTCTAGGCTTCTGGTTTTTGGTATATTTGTACATTTTCTGTAGTAGAGTGTCTGTTTGTTTGGCTAAATGGAAAGTTCGTAAATTTTTGGAACCTATCAGATGGCGTATCGAGATGTGTAGTTTGTGAAGTTTTAGTAACGATTATAAAGTGGGACCCTTGAGATTTTTTTGTATCATTCTCTTGATCAGCATATCTGTGAAGATTATGTCTAAACTTGTTAGTTTTCTGCATATTTCTTTGGTATCTGCTTGTTAGGCACTTGAAAGTTCTGTGATGTTGTTGGTATGTATGAATTCCAATGTCTTATAAATGCAATTTTGCTTGTTTACGATTATAAGTGTGTTGCCTTTATCTGTTCTGGTAGGGATAGCATTTTCTTGTTTTAGTTTGATTTGTAGATCTTTTCCGCTGTTGTGGTTTCATTGTTCTGAATACTGGTTCTGCTTTCTTTGGCTACAAGTTCTTTGGTTAGCTTTGCACTAAATTCAGATGTGTTTAGTCTTTCTTGTCGCTTTATGATGTGCTCAGTTTCTGTAATGATGTTTTCTATTGTTTTGTGAGATACCATAGAGTTTATGTCGTATTTCAGACCATTTTCAAGTAGGCTATTTTCTTTGTGAATTAATGTTATACTTGTCATACTAATAAATCATTTGTGGAATGCCTGTTTATTGTTGTGGTGTTCTGTTGTATTGGTTGCTTTCTGGTTTAACATTTTGGTGAGATTCTTTTCTTGTATTTTCTTTTTTCTCTCTAAAATGCCATCTGTATATGTTCTAACCTTGCGTGTTAGTTCCTCAAAGAACGGCTGTTATTTTACATGGTTTGCTAGTTGTAGGTGTAGTTTGTGTAGTTCGGTACCGAATTCCTGCTTTTAGCATAAAGACGCCGAATTTCTTCTTGTACCCATATGATTTCTGCCTTTCGTTTAGTCTGTTGTGCAGCAGACATGTTGTGCAGCAGACATGTTGTTTACTGTTACATTTACATTGCTAGGTGCAATAGCACAAAATGTGCTGAAACGTGTTTGGAAAACATAATGCAAATTAAGTGTCTTGCATACGGTGGAATATCACCACCACTAGTGTAAGCAAACATGGAAGAAAGTAGAGCAGCAACATCACAAAATGTTTATATAAAGGTTTCTCAACTTTATTGTATAAACAATATTGGAAAATGGTACGCGAAATTTTGTGTTCTTATATTTATATAACGAAATGTTTCAAATGTTTGTATAGCTTATAGGACTTAACTGTGGGGTCATCAGTCCCTAAACTTACAAACTACTTATTAACTAGCTAACACTAAGGACGTCACAAATATCCATGCCCGAGGCGGGATTCGAACGCCCGACCGTAGTGGCTGTGACTGGTGCGCCGCAGTCCCTCGGCCACCGCGGCCGACATTTATATAGATCCAAGAAATGTTATTTCGTTCTGAGATATTTTGGTTTCCACAATTGACAATACGGGTGACCTTCTGGTTCCACCCGTTCTACCGCTAGGTGTCTCTGGCGCAAGACCTGTAACTTTCTCGGCGGATCGTCCTCTCACATATGAAAAGATCCACTTCATTTAACCAATCTCATAGGCTGCGAGCACACACGATATTTCTATTGTGCACATGTTCGGCAAAGTCCCCTTCTGATTTAGAAGAGGTTCATTGGCGTTCTTGCATAATTGTTATAAAAATTGGTGCTTCAATTTCGTGTACGCGTATTTATGTAATGAAACTTATTTAAGTGTCCATTGTATGATTTTATTATTGTATGCTCTCGCCATCGTCTACTGTCCTCCAATGACTGTGGTTTAATCTCTGAGAGTTTTCCGTCTGTTTTAACCACCGCGGTTTTTTTTTTTTTTTTTTTTTTTTTTTTTTTTTTTTTTGCATATGTCTCCATTTTTAATCTCATGTGACGTTATTACTTCTGCGATTTTCATCACCGTTCTATGTTTTTTGTGCAACGTGAGTAGTTGTAAAACCGATTGCCTGAATAAATATGAATAAAATATGAATAAAGAAAAAAAAATCTTATTAATGTTTGGAGTAGGCCTAGAGATGGGAAAACTGATACGGTGCAGTGTGAACACTGCTTTCGCAATAAGTAACGTTCCTGCTGTCCCATTCCTTGAAGACTGACATTTTTATGTCTAAATTTTGGTTTGTATCAAAGCAGCTGTAAATAATACATTTTGCCTTCCTCTATTGTTGAGCCTAATTTTGATAGGTTTGCTAATCTTCATGTGAAATTGAAAAGGCATATTGTGACGTAAGGTTTTTTGAGCCAACATTTTGGTAAGGGTTATATTTGTGTACATCGTTATCGCACTAATAGGTACTTTACTAGGATAAGCATTCTCATAAAATACGAATTTTGAAAATTAATGCGTGTGGTAAAATTTTACCTACCTTCCGATAGCCTCGCGTCATTATGTTGGCAACATAATAAACATGTTAGAAAATCTTTGCCAAGACGTTAATATTGTTAGAAATCCCCATAGAATGATTTGATTAATGTTTAGTGCAGACAATGAAGTATGTAAATGATGCTGCTCCCACTCTGTAGTTGAGAGTTTCGTGTATGTACCATTGTCCGCCCAGTAAAAGAATTGTCCTCGTAAATTAAGATTTCACAACAAAACATTTACGTTGTCACGCGACTGGCGAATGCCAACGTCATATTCTTGCCAACATTATCACGCGCGGCGTCTAGGAGGGTAAGTAAAATTTATCCATGCACGGTTTCATTTGCCTTCCGAACTTTCATAATATGCAACTATAAATACTTAATTGGTCAAATACAGCAAACATTTCAGATTTGCGTGTAATTATATCTATTAAACTATGCCCAGTCACATTTAGACTTAAACTGAATGAAAAAGTTGTTAAGACAGAAACGAATAAAGAACTTCTTAAAAATATGGCTCTCGAAATGATAAATGTTAACTACACACAAACAGAATGGTTTCATATATATACAGACGGATCCTTGACTGAAGAAAATGGTATCGCTGGTGCTGGAGTCTACAGTGAAATATTTTGTTTTTACAAGGCTTTAGGGCAGTATTACTCCCATTTTGATGGAGAGTTGGAGGCAATAAACCTGGCACTAAGACAATTTCTGTCTGTATCCAAAGGACACAAAAAGGTTGTTATATTTTGTGATTCAACTTCTGCAATACAGGCAATTGCATCCTTCCAAACACCTCAAAGTGCTTGCATAAATGAAATAAAATCCTCTATTGCCTCAATCACCAAAGCTGGAACTGAAATAGTTTTGCAATGGATACCAGCACATACAGGTATACATGGCAATGAAATGGCAGACTTTCTAGCCAAAAAAGGAACCAAAATTTCACCATTAAAAGATTCATCAACAACAGTTTCAAGAAGAAGTTGTATGACCACTTGACAACACAAGGGCAAGGAAAAGCATGGCTTCTACTGTTAGAAGAGAAGAACGCACTTCCCAAACACCCACGAAGGGAAACTGTGGCAGCATTTCGAAGAGTTACTGGCCACGACTGCCTTGCGGAACACCTGCACAGGATTGGAAAATTACCCTCACCGAAGTGTGTTATATATATATAAGAGAAGACACCATTATGAATTGGTAGCATCTAAGAAACTGCGAAAGACTGCAATATTGTGACGGGGTGTCAGATGGTCAATTGTATTGGGAGGTTAGAAGACTAATGACTGAGTATCAAATGTCTGAGCATTAAATAAATATGTAATAAATAAATATCTATTAAGAAACATCTTTTCTTTCACATGAGTCTCCAGACAACATTGTGACAATGGTAGGAAACTTTCTTTCCGCTCGCAAAAAGTAACTGTATGGGAAAAAATTCTAACTCAAACGATACACTTGTTTCTATATTTGTGTTGGCACTGAGTTGGTTTGACTTGATAATGGGCTCAGGTAAGCTCGAAACTAGTGGTCAATCAAAAGAACCAGCTGTGTGCAACTTCGTCTGTCTTTTTTTAAATTATTAATGTTGTTTCTTATTATTTTGTTAACGAAGAAAGTTGTAGATGTCTTTAATATGTTACCGTACATGGAAAGATAAACCTAGAATTTTTCTGGATATTTCAGCTCAAATAGTGAGTGTAGCTTTATTGTTCATTTGCGTTTATAAAGCAGATGTTATGTCATTATTCAGAATATAAGAGTCACTTGAGAAACGAGTCTAGATTATATTAATCTTAAGCTGTAGACACATGTCTGTCAACTACCATAGTTTTTAATACTCTTTAAAATAGTCATACACTAGTAAGTTAAATTTATTTCTGTGCCGAGATTCACCAATCTGAAACAACGCAGTTTCGATAAAATTCGTCTGTTGTGTCTTCATACATTAGAGATTTTTAAAAACAGTGAAACCGACAAGACGAAATAATGTCAGCGTCAAAATGTGATCAGAAACAGAGTGGAATGTTGTTGTTGTTATGGTCTTCAGCCCGGAGACTGTTTTGATGCAGCTCTCCACCCTACTCTATCCTGAGAAAGCCTTTTCATCTCCTCATAAGAACGGCAACCCACATCCACTTCAATCTGCTTACTATACGCGTCTCTTAGTCTCCCTCTGCGATTTTTACCCCACACACTTCCCTCCAATGCTAAATTTACGATTTCCCGATGTCTAAGAATGTGTCCTACCAAGCGATCCCTTCTTTTAGTCAGGGTATGCCAAAAATTCCTTTTCTCACCAATTCAGTTCAGTACCTCTTCATTAGTTATGCGATCTACCCACCTAATCTTCAGCATTCTTCTGTAGCACCACATTTCAAATGCCTCTATTCTCTTCCTGACCTCAGTGGTTATCGTCCATGTTTCACTCCCGTACAAGGCAACACTCCACACAAATGCCTTCAGAAAAGACTTCCTTACACTTAAATTAATACTCGATGTTAGCAAATTTCGCTTTTTCAAATATGATTTTCTTCCCATTGCCGTTCTGCATTTTATATCCTGTGTACTGCGACCGTCATATGTTATTTTACTACCCAAGACGCAAAACTCATCTACCACCTTCATTGTTTCGTTACCTAATCTAATTCCTTCAGCATCGCCTGATTTTCTAAGACTGCATTCCATTATTTTTGTTTTGCTCTTGTAAATGTTCATTTTATATGCTCTGTTCAACACACTGTCCATTCCATTCAACTGCTCCTCCAGTTCCTTTGCTGTCTCTGACAGAATTACAATGTCATCAGCAAAACGCAAGGTTTTTATTTCTTCCCCCTGAACTTTAATCCCTATTCCAAATTTTTCCTTGATTTCCTTCACCGCCTGCTCGATGTACAAATTGAATAACATCGGAGAAAGGCTACAATCCTGTCTTACTCTCTTCCCAACTGATGCTTCCCTGTCATGCCCTTCGAGTCTAATAGCTGCGGTCTTGCTTTTGTACAAGTTGTAAATAACTCTCCTTTCCCTCTATTTTACCCCTGCTGACTTCAGAATTTGAAAGAGAGTATTCCAGTCAACATTGTCAAATGCTTTCTCCAAATCTACAAAAGCTAAAAATGTAGGTTTGCCTTTCTTTAGTCTATCTTCTATGATAAGACGTAAAGTGAGTATTGCCTCCCGGGTTCCTATGTTCCTCCTGAATCCAAACTGATCTTCCCCGAGGTCAGCTTATACCAGGTTTTCCATTCTCCTGTAGATAATTCGTGTTAAAATTTTGCAACCATGACTTATCAAACTGATGGTTCTGTAATTTACACACCTGTCTGCGCCTGATTTCTTTGGAATGGGGATTATTACATTTTTCTTAAAGTCTGAGGGCATTTCGCCTGTCTCATACATCCTACACACCAGTTTAAATAGTCTTGTCATGGCTGACTCTCCCAGAGACTTTAGTAGCTCTGAGGGTATGTCATCTACTCCTGGGGCCTTGTTCCGACCTAGGTCTTTCAAGGCTCTGTCAAATTCATCTCTCAGTATAGTATCTCCTATTTCATCTTGATCTACTTCCTCTGCCCTTCCTACGACATCGTCTCTAAGCTCATTTCCTTTGTAGAGCTGCTCTATGTACTCTTTCCACCTTTCAGCTTTCCCTTCTTTATTGAGAACTGGTTTCCCATCTGAGTTCTTGATATTCGTAGAGTTGCTTTTCTTGCCCCCAAATGTCTTTTTTAGTTTGCTGTAGGCGGTGTCTACTTTTCCCCTTGTTATACATTCTTTTACAGATTTGCATTTGGCTTCTAGCCACTCCTGCTTAGCCGTTTTGCAATTCCTGTCAATCTCATTTTTTAGTCGTCTGTACACCATTTTGCCTGCTTCATTTACTGCATTTTTATATTTTCTCCTTTCGTCAATTAAATTTAGTATTTCCTGTGTTATCCAAGGATTTTTTGCAGCTCTTGCCTTTCTACCTATTTTGTCCTCTGCTGCCTTCACTATTTCATCTCTCAATGCTACCCATTCCTCTTCTACTGTTTTATTTTCCCCTGTTTCTGTCAATTGTTGCCTAAATCTCCCTCTGAAATTCTCCTGAACAGAGTGGAATGAAACATGACTATTTCTAAACCTTGAAACATGGCGGTTTTGAAACACTGAAACAATTCCCCGTATTGAAAAATTGATTCGAGACATGAAACAGTGGCTAACTCTAGTTTAAAGCTATTTAGAAATGTATATTATCGTAGGTAGAAGTGACACTAAATTAACTTATTGTAGTACCTGCCTTACAAGAGGGCAGGTTTTATGATGTAAATAAATAAATCTCTTCACACCCTGGCCCGTCCCTACGTTGTACACACCTACCCTCGCTTTCGCAAGCCAGCACCCACACCACAATGTAACAACGGACGGACGGCAAGCGTGGATGTGACCCACCAACTTCCACTAGATGTTGCACTGTCGTGTGTTACACCAAGCGGCATCCTCGTCATCTTCCATTGCTCCAGTCCCACAAAGCGAATACTCTATAGCAACATTTAGTCCCTCATCGAGTTACAGAAAATAAAGCTACCAAAATTACTGCAACATGTCCAGCCCTTCTGACTGTATTATCACCAATGTAATTAAATTTATCATACTGAATTCTCATTTCGATCTCGTCAAAGACAGTGAGTAAACATGAAATTCGACAGGCAGTAATAGTGAGAGGTGCTTCACAAGGAAATTGACAACGTAACCGTTTCAAGTAAACACATTTCGCTTTCGCTGCAGACGAATGAAATAAAATATAGGGCAGCTTTAATTTTGCACGTCCCTGATTTATTATGACCTTTTGTACTGCTTCACCATCTGCCTCAGACTGTGATATTAAATTCCTTGTAAACGCTTTATTGCAGCTTTTAACGTGGTCTTGTATTTAATGCTGCTCTGCATTAATTAATCTTGAGTGAAATACGGTTCTGTCAAAGGCAAAGGGCAACGATCGTTAAAACCACAGTGGATTCACCATAGATGCATAAGATTCCACTCTACTTAAGGCATTACGCAAGACCACCACCTAAACAGAGCCATCAAGAAATGATTCGATGCGTTTCTCACTTTTAAATTCCTACCAAAAATTGTCTACGCATGAGTACAACTCACTGATACAGGAATGGTGTCTAACACGAGTAGTAGCGCAATGGGTGCAGAAGGGAGAAATGTACAGAGACAGCGCCGTCGCATAACACGTGCCGCAATTATCACCTCTGTTATGAAAATTAAGACATAAAGATAGCACTCGATTACTGAGAATCAACATGTCTAAAACAAGTAGCGCAACTTATAAAAGCCTCTATTCAGCTAAAGTCAAAATATGCTACACAAAAATTTTGGAATCTAAATTTGATCCAGGAATGACTATTTATATTATGGTATTTATAGAACTGAAATCTTTACAAACAGAAATCAACTAGTTACACAATACTGTAAATAAATTAAACATTTATGTTAGTTCAGATATGTGTAAATAATACTAAGAAAAATGAATAAAAGCGTGTTTTACAGAAAAAAACAGTTCTTACGTTTCAAACATACTTCATCCGTAATAGCGAAGGGAAAAGGAATAGGTTCACTTTTAATGCATAACGACAATGAGATAACAGATATAACTTGTGGGCTACTAACAATATCAACTAATTAAAACTAAGTTTCATTTTTTTCTTGGAAAAAGGAAACTGTATTATATAAGTTATTCAACCTTGTTGTGCGCAAAGAGTACTTGCAGTCAAGAAAAATTTATCTGCTTCATATAATATTAAAATTACTTTCAAACAAATATTACATACTATCTGCAAACCTAGTATTCCGCGCATATTTATTCCACCTCCATGTTACTCAGTGTACTCATACATCCTCACTCTGCTCATCTATTTTTCCTTCTGTCCATCTTTACCTCCATATTCACTATGTTCCCCTTCCCCTCCCCCTTTATTACTTTATCTCCTCCACGTCTCCTCTTCCTCCTTCACCCCTCTATCAGTCACCGGTCCGCGCGGTCACTTCGGTCGGGGGTTCGAATCCCCCCTCGGGCATGGATATTTGTGCCGTCCTTAGTATTAGTTAGTTCATAAGTAGTTTGTAAGTTTAGGGACTGATGACCCCGTAGTTAAGACCCATAAGCTATACAAACATTTGAACATTTCTTCAATTGCCCCTCCCCATCTCTCTGCTCATCTGCTCTTCTCTTTTGTTCCCAATTTCCCCATCTCACCGCCTCTCACTCAACCTCCTCCTCTCCTCTCCTCTCCTCTCCTCTCCTCTCCTCTCCTCTCCTCTCCTCTCCTCTCCTCTCCTCTCCTCTCCTCTCCTCTCCTCTCCTCTCCTCTCCTCTCCTCTCCTCTCCTCTCCTCTCCTCTCCTCTCCTCTCTATTCATATGCTCTTCCCCATTTCTTGGTCCACCTCCTTAACCTCCCTCTTTCTTCACCTCTTCTGCGTGTCTAAACCAACTGGTCCTCCCCAAACCGCTAAAAATTACATCGTCGATATCCGCCAACATTCATAATCAACTGTGAAACACAGCCGAAGTTTATCTAAAACGCCCCTCCACCATAAGGTGGATTGCGGTATATACTCACAAAATTCATTTCGCGTATTAGGATACCGTGGTGGAGTGTCCGAGCGTTCCAAGGTGCCTAGCTGCGGAGAGCACCATTGCTCGACGTCAGAGGTTTGAGTCCTCCCTCGGGTATGGGTGTATTTGTTGTACGTAGCATGTTACTTTAAGCAGTTCGTAAGCCTAGGAACCAATGACCAGAATAGTTAATTCCCACAGCTTTACAAACCTTCGATCTTTGAACGTATCAGGATCATCCTCGTGAAGAGCACGGAGAAGGCTTGCAATGTAAGGCTTAAAGGTCTGATAACGCAAAATTCTATGAACACTGCTGCTGCTGCTGCTGATCCCAGTCTCTCGAGAACATTGGCTCACAGATTTCTTCGGGGATCGTGAGGATGCCTGGATTACTGCCGCAACACTCTCATTGTCTGTTGAATTTCTTATTAGTCTCTTATGTCCCTTCTGCATAGCGTGCACCGTTCCTTCCCCTTGACACTTAGCTCTGATTCTTGTAATTGTCACTCTTGTCAGTGGTGGTGTTTCAAATTCCGCTCTCCAACGTCTGGGTACCGCACTCACATTCCCTGTTTTCCAGCAACACTTTAGCACCCATTTCCGTTGTTCAAACGGAAGCGCCATTTTTGTTAAGAATTCTAGAACAAAAGAAGCATTGTTATACTTTTCACCGGCTTCCAGATTATTACTCGTAAAAACTGTATTTCTGTCTCCTTTATTTAAAGCGATATTCTAACAGGCCTTGCGGCAATGCGTCGTGCGGAACATCCGTCACTGGCGTTACTGCCCGGCGTCGTTCAGGAATATAGTTACATCTCCCTCCTGCCAAACCATCTGCCCTCCTCTCTCTATTTATCTCCTCACCGTTTCTCTCTCCTTTCATCTCGTCCTCCCCCCTTCCCCTCTCTTTCTGTCCATTTCGTCCCTTCTCAATGCATCTCCTACTGTAATTCCTCTCTTTGCCCATTTCCTCCTTTCCAATTTTCTACTCATCCTCCACCACCACTTGCTCCCATTCTTTACATCCGTCTTCCTCCTGACCTTCTGTTATAAGTAACGGTATATTTAAATGAAATAAAATTTCCCACGTCATGTTTTTACTGCGTTTTTCCTCTGTTCACCTGCTCCTGTCATCTGTCCATCATTTTCTCCTCTCCCACTTTCCGTCAGTCTCTTTCTCTTCCTTCTCTCTGTTCATCTTTGCCTCTCTCCGCCCATCCCTTTGCCTTCTCTACACAGCTCCTCCCCCCTCCCCCCCTCTGTTTCCCACCTTATCATCCTCCCTGTCGATCTGCTCCTTAGCCTCTCTCAGAGCCTCCTCATCGTGTTGATGAAAAATTAGATATATCTAACTACGTAATAGGGACTGATGACCCCGTAAGCTCGACAAACATTTGAACTTTTTTTTTTATATTTTACTGCTAACAACATTCAGGTTGTTCAGTGACATAGTGTTGAAATTGTTTTCAAGGTAGCTACGCAATCCACCATTCACTATCTTGGGGAATATAAAACACTTCTCCATGGAAACATACCGGCATGTGCCGGTCAGATGTTGTCGATATCTGTTGTCATGTACGGTAGGAAATTTACCGAGCACAGTGGTCATCTTGTTTCGAAAGTAAAGTGTCCAAGATCAGAATAAAACTGTAGACTAGTGTACAATTATGCAAATGAATTGCCGTCCGACATGCACCATATGGAATTTGTTTCGAAGGCCAAGTGAGAAAAATTTCATCAAAATCTTGAACAAAATTGTAGCTTTGTATGAATTACAAACGGGCATTCTCATTTATCTTCGCGTGATTTTATTGAAAATAATACATTAAACAACTGGATAAAATGCAATACGTAGTAAACGAATAATTTAAAAACCTGGGTTATGTCTTTCGTAAATTTCGATAGCACATATAATGTGAAATAAATTGTCGCACCCACGAAATGTTTGAAATAGAATGCAATAATAATTTCTTTTGAGCTTGTGATCTGGTGAAGTCTTTGAACTGGACGTCACTTCGGCGATACGCGTACCTGTCATCCATCCCCGCTATACTCCGGGGCCTACAGTTTAATGTGGAATCCGAACCATGCATCGTTTCTGGCGACTCCTTACATCGTTGGGAAGTAAGGAATGGGTTATCTACATGTACATAGTAACTCTGCAAGTCACTGAAGTGCATGGCAGAGAGTTCATCGAACCACTTTTATGATATTACATTCTCTAAAGGCTCGCACGAGAAAGGAACATCTAAATCTTTCTGTTTTCGATCTGATTTTTCTTATTTTATTGCGTATAATGACCATGTCTCCGTAATTTCGAAAATAAACCTCGCCGAAACGAATAACGCGTTTCTTTTAATGATTTCCACACTAACTCGTGACACTCTCTCCGCTATATCGCGATAATACAACACGAGCTGCCCTTCTCTGAACGTTCTCTAAATCATCCCTCAGTCCCACCTGGTGTGGATCCCACAATGCGCAGCAATACCCCAGAATAAGACGCACAAGTGTAGTGTAGGCAGTTTCTGTGGTATCCTGGTATCTTCTAAGTGTTCTGCCAGTGAAACGTAGCCTTTGGACCGCCTTCACTACAACATTTTGTGCGTGTCTTTTCCGATTTAAGTTGTTGGTAGTTGTTTTTCCTATGTGTTATTTGAATTGACGGCTTGAAGATCTGACTGATTTATCGCTTAAGCAAGGGTTAATGGATTTCTTTCAGTAGCTATATGGATGGCTTCAGACTTATCATTATTAACCGTTAATTGCCATTTTTTGCACCACGCTTACATCTTTTGTAAATCATTTTGCAATTCCTTTTGATCTTCTGGTGACTTTACTAACCGATAAATGACAGCATCATTCGCGAACTGACTAAGAGAGCTACTCTGCCTCCTAAATCGTTTGTGAAAAATAAGGAACAGCAGGGAGCCTATAAAACTTGCCTGGGGAACGACAGGTATCATTTCTGTTCTGCTCGATGACCTACCGTCAGAGTGCAAAATTTGTTTCTATTACGTGTCCTTTCGCTTTCCAACTGAGCATTTTGCCGTTAACTCAGTACAAGTTGAATATTACTGCTAGTCGTCGGATACGTAGCCAACGAAGATAAAAACATTTAATTCGCCGTAAAAACTGTATTGAGTATATCAATCGAGATAAGAACCATCCTATCATTATTGGTTGGACCAAGTCACACACACTGTGCTAAATATTATTAAGATGTGGTGAGTAATTTTCGAGTTGATCAAGGACAAACATCGTGACATGGGATGTTACAAAAAGGTGCGGCCAAACTTTCAGGAAACATTCCTCACACACTAAGAAAGAAAAAATGTTAGGTGGCCATGTGTCCGGAATTGGGCATTTTGACAATTGTCTGCACGAATTACTTCAATTTACATTTAAAGAGAAATACTAAAATGGAAATTAAGCGTTTCCGGATACATGGCCACCTAACATATTTTCTTTCTTTGTGTGTCAGGAATGTTTCCTGAAAGTTTGGCCGTACATTTTTGTAACACCCTATATATAGGGTGGTCCATTGATAATGACAGGGCCAAATATCTCACGAAATAAGCATCAAACGAAAAAACTACAAAGAACAAAACTTTTCTATCTTGAAGGGGGAAAACAGATGGCGCTATGGTTGGCGCGCTAGATGGCGCTGACACTGCCACAGGTGAGACGGATATCAACCGCATTTTTATCAAATAGGTACCCACAATTTTATATTAAATATTCGTCTAGTACGTAAATAAATATGAATTTTTTATTTGGAACGCGTTTTTCGCTTTGTGATAGATGTTGTTTTAATATTCACAAACATATTGCTCACAATTTCAGACGAACATTGGGTAAAAGGTAGGTTTTTTTAAAATTAAAAAAACTGAAAGTGGGTAGTTTTGTACTGTATTTCGGTTGTTCCAATGTGATACATGTACTTTTGTGAAACTATCATACGTTATGAGAACGCATGCTATTACTGCGTGATTACCTGTAATTACCTCACGAATTCAATAAATGCTCAAAATGATGTCCTTCAACTTCAATGCAATACGCGTAACGAAATTCCTCTCAAAAGCGAGTAGTTCGCCTTCAGTAGTGATCTCACATGCATTGACAATACGCTGACGCATGTTTTCAGGCGTTGTCGGTGAATCACGATAACAAATATCCTTGAATTTTCCCCACAGAAAGAAATTCGGGGATGTATGATCCGGTGAACGTGCAGGCCATGGTATGGTGCTTCTACGACCAATTCACCCGTCATTAAATATTCCATTTAAGACCGCTTTAACTGCACGTTAGCCATGTGCCGAACATCCATCATGTTGAAAGTGCAACGCCATTCTGCCATGCAGTGAAACATCTTGTATTAAAATCGGTAGAACATTACGTAACAAATCAGCACACATTGCACCATTTAGATTTCCATCGATAAAATAGGGGCCAATTATCCTTCCTCCCATAATTCCGCACCACACATTAACCCGACAAGGTCGCTGATGTTCCACTTGTCGCAGCCATCGTGGATTTACCGTTGCCCAATAGTGCATATTATGTAGGTTTACGTTACCTCTGTTTGTGAATGACGCTTCGTCACTAAACAGAACGTGTGAAAAAAATCAGCTGTCGTCCCGTAATTTATTTTGTGTCCAGTGGCAAAACTGTACACGACGTTCAAAGTCTTCGCTATGCAAATCCTAGTGCATAGAAATATGGTACGGGGGAAATTTATGTTGATGTAGATTTATCAACACCGACGTTTCTAGAGATTCCCGAATGTCGCTCAATTTGTCTGCTACTGTTGTGCGGATTAGCCGCAAGTGCAGCTGAAAAACACTTACTTGGGCATCATCGTTTGTTGCAGGTCGTGATAGACGTTTCACTTGTGACTGACACACTTCCTGCGTACGCACGACCAAAACATTGCCATATAAGGTCAATGAACTGGGCACCAGTGACGTCACTGGCGGCGGCGCGGCTATATAAACACGGCAGTGGTCGCGAAATGACAGTCATCCACTTGATAATGGCAGAGGAGTTCTCTGTCGAATGCTCGTCGCCAGAAAACCACATTTTGCGGCTTGTAACCCGAGAAGATTTCATTAATGGATATTGCCGCGAAACATGCATTCATTTATGACTGTGTATGTATTTGTGGGCTTTCGTAAGCGGATGCCGATGACGTTGAGAGGGGATACGTGAGAATGGACCAGACGTCAGACTGGTACTCGAAACATCGGGCTTGTTATTATCAACGTTCTGACGTTCAAGTGGTACGCCAAGGACTATCAATAGCAGGCTCTCAGAAAGGGAACACCGATTAGCAGTCAAGACGCGTATCGAGGCACATCGGACAACCTGACTGCTGCCGAAACATCAAGAGTGATGTGCATCTTCATGCTTTCGCGGCGCAATGACTGTTCAAAGAAGTTTCGGGCGTGCAGCCACATAAAGTTTACTTCTTCTAATATTTCGGCTGAGAAACGTTTAGCCATCTTCAGAGAGAGTCGAAGACTGATGCTCCAGCATGCGCTTCGTGCTTATAAACGCGCGGGCCGCGCTACTGCGCATACAGCCACAGATACAAGGCGCCAAAAAGGTTACTCGGCGGCAAGGAACTACACGTATGTGTAAATTATGTCTATGGTTGCATGGTCGATTACTGCGGAGAAATCGATTTCTCCGCCACAGACATAATTTACACATACGTGTACTTCCTTGCCGCCGAGTAACGTCTTTGACGCCTTGTTGTATCTGTGGCCGCATGCGCAGTAGCGCGGTCCGCGCTTTTATAAGCACGAAGCGCGTGCTGGAGCGTCAGTCCTCGACTCTCTCTGAAGATGGCTGAACGTTTCTCAGCCGAAATATTAGAAGAAGTAATGCGGCTGCACGCCCGAAACTTCTTTGAACACCAGAAGTGATGTTCAGGGCTGTCGTTGCATTTCTTAGCAGTCCTTCCTGAGACGTTCAAAAACTACAAATGAAAGCCCAACAAGACTGCGTTATGGCCAGAAGTAGACCAATGTGTTATTGACTAGTTTAATTTAAGAATTGCATCATCTGTCTTTTTACACATGTCTTAAAGAACAGATATCGCTGTGTGATGCTTCAGTTGTTACGAATACTGTTATTAACTTGGCGTTCATTGAGTCTCAGATGCTCGTGGATGTAGTAACAATACTAAATGAGAACATGGAAATCTGTGTTAGAACCTGAATTCGAAACTGCAAGCTCGTATTTTCTAGGCAGCTGTGATAAAGCCCATAGCCATTCCTGGCTCATGGGCTTAACAGACGTACAAGGACTACTGAAGTACGTCTCCCACTCGACCCAGACTCTCCGCAAACCATACAGTACAATGGTCTAAGCAGTAGGACGTATTACATTTTGGGGTGGATGGGCTGTTCTCCGAAAGACCTTGCAAGTTTGATAAGCCTGTAAGCTTGTGGTGGCTCAGGGGTCTATGACAGCTGCTGGACAAGATAAGGTCCCACTTATCAATTCCTACCCCAACACAAATTTTCGTATGTCAAAATTGTATGACTACAACACTTACGAGCAGTTTACTCTTTAACTCAAGTTACTACATTCATTCTGACTAACTCATCCAGTGTATCTTAATTTGTAATTATTTGTCTGCTTGTGGCTGTTCAACAAAAGTACTATTTCCGTCCGTTTCGAAAAACTTGCTCCTGACATGTGCTCTTTTCTCTTTTATTTATTTATTTTTTTCCTTGTAGTGTACCATAAAGCTTAAGTTATGTTGTTTGCTTCTAGTTGTTCGCTACATCCAAGATGAATGTCTCTTTCGGATAATTCCTTCGTGATGCATCTTCCTTTTGTCTTGGGGTGTACTACACATTTTTAGTTGCGTAGATGTGGAGAAGCTTGCTCTATGTAGAGCTGAATGAAAACAGTCTTCGGACTAAAGCCTACACAATGCTACAACCTGTAACTGAATCTATGCTTTGATTAGTAATGAATCCAGAGACTTTTCAAAATCTATGGGACCAAACTAAACTAACTGAAACTAATCTAAAGAGAACACACACGCCATGCTCGATTGAGGATCCGAACCTCCGACGCGAGAGGCCGCGCGATGCGTAACGTGGCGCTCCAGACCACACGGCCATTACCACGTGGCGTTAAATTCCACGACGAATGTCGAATTTAGTCTATTTTACTAGTAGGTGACAATGAATTTGTTGCTGAAACACACGTATATTGTTAGCCTATATCCTTAATTTGGAATCAAAGTGTATGCTACAGTTCTGTGATTAATCCTTAGTAATGATCGCATTTAACGCTGTAGTAAATAAATACTGCAAGTAGCAACAAGATTTTCGTAAATTAATTTATGTCACCGTAACTTGTTTCGGGCCTGATTCCATCATCAGGCGGTAGTGTTGATTTTAGATCTACATTGGTATCCTAAAATAACAAAGCTTTGTAAATCCATAGGTTACAAAGTTTATTTATTTCTGTCCTAAATATAACAAAGTTATTTAGCTGGTATTATTTACACGAATTAAGATTACATCTATGATACACTGAACTTATTTCGGAGAGAGATATGTGTTTGTGTATCGTTACGAGTTGTCTCTGCTTTCTAGTGGGTTCAACAGGTGGGCGTGACGAGATAGGAGGTAGACATGGGGCTGTAACTAAAAGCTTCAATTAGTCCATGTATACTCTTATTACAGGTGAACAGAACACCTAACTTTCATGTGCATGTGATGGTACAAATTGTTGCTGCTGTTATGCAGTCCTGCGGTGTGTCAGTTAGAGTCGTGGCTACAGACTGTTGTTCCGGCGTGTGCCGCCGTTGCTGGCTCTCCTCTGTTGAGCCTCTGGGCTGCAGTATTCCTGCGGCTGCCTCGCTCTGACAAACTCTCATAGCCTACTGTCCGCCGTCGCTGTGGGGCGCCGGCCTCTGTATTTTAGGACAACGATGTTGATCTGAAATCAACACCAACGTCTGATATTGGCTCGGGCCAGAAACTAATAACGGCGAAATAATCTGATTTATACAAATCTTGTGGCTGGTTACAGAATTTATTTACTACAGTATTATTACGAAAAGCCGGCCTCGGTGGCCGAGGGGACTGAGGCGCTTCAGTCGCGGTCTGCACAGCCGCTACGGTCGGGGTTTCGAATCCCCCCTCGGGCATGGATATTTGTGCCGTCCTTAGGATAAGCTAGTTGATAAGTAGTTTATAAGTTTAGGGACTGATAACCCCGTAGTTAAGTCCCATAAGCTTAACAAACAGTTGACCTTTTATTTATTACGAAAACCGAGCGGTCTGGAGCGCCGCGTTACGGATCGCGAGGCCTCCTGCGTCGGAAGTTCGAAACCTCCCTCGGACACGGATGTTTTCTATACTTAGTATAAGTTAGTTTATAAACAGTTTGTACGTTTGGGGACTGATGACACCGCAGTTAAGTCCCAGAAGCTTAAGAAACATTTGAACATTTGAATATTATTACGGAAACAGCTGCCGTGTTTTCAAACCAAAAATGGATAAAATGTTGATGACATTTACTTCTCGAACTTTGAGTGAAGGTAACAGTGATAAGAAGTCATAAAAGTACAATAACTGTTATTGGATTAAGAGTACAGCAACGGTAGGAGCTGTGAAATTGATAGAAATGTAAGCCGTAACGCTATTCTGAAAGAAGTTTTAAAATATATTTTTTATTTATTTCTTTTATTTGTATTATTTAAGGAGAAAGACTGATTTTTTCTACTGATATAGCAACAAATGAAATTCATGTGTTATATAACACTTTATGACACTTACTGTGAATGCCATATTGTGTTACATAACTTTTTAATTCTGCTTACGTGCCTTTACGATAGGGCTACTTTGTAAGATGAACAACACAATTTGCTTATCAAACGGATTAGTTGACACGTTCTGTGCTTCAACGACAAACGACAAAGACAGCTCTTATAGCTGAGTCTATGAAGTGTGACGCGAAAGAACATCAACAGAATGATCCTTTTCTTTTCTCTCTCAGGCAGTATCCTTTAGAAGGAGGGATACGTAAACATTTCCTGTGTTCTGTTAGAGCCATAGAGTGCCGCGGGTATCGATCACGCAGCAGCCGCTGTTGAAGTGTGTTCTCTGAAAGCAGTCCACTGTGTACTCTCCGCCGTAGTGGTTTGATTTCGATGCACCGCTGTTTGCTGACGTCACGTCGCGTCGGTTTCAAAACACATTCTCTTTGTTTCCCGTGGTCTCTAAAATTAGCAGCTCGGAAATCCATATTGCGTCTCAGCCAATATTCCTGCCCTACACAACATCCGCCAACTGTTTATTCACGTCGCGTCTCTATATGTATAATAGACACAATAGTGCCGCGGTGGAGTAGCCGAGCGGTCTAAAGCGTCTCGCTGCGGAGCGCGCGGTTGCTCGCCGTGGATGTTCGAGTCCTCCCTGGGGCATGGGTGTGTGTGTTGTCCTTAGGTTAGTTTACCTAGGTTTAAGTAGTTTGTAAGCTACGGACTGATGACCACGCAGTTTGGTCCGATAGATTTACAAACATTTCAACATTTTTAGACACAATAGTCGTCTCTTGCGGGTATTTATTTAATTATTTTCCGTTCTGAAGTTATTGTAAACCTAGTTATACAAAAATACTAAGTCAGTCACTATATCATACACGGACGGGGGTACTTCGTGCCAGTTTCACAGATAAGTAACGATAGCTAACTGCTTTTACCAGGTGTGTCTTTATTCCTTTTTTGTGTTAGTGCTTCCCCATCTCTGTCTATCGCCTTCTAATCTACTCTCTATCCACTTGCGTTTCGTCTTAATGCAGCTCAATTCTTATAATATCATTTCTGCTCAAGTACGTGTTTTATAATAATTTAATTCTCCAGTTTCGTCATTGAAATTTGTGGCAATAGGGGTGGGGGAGTGAAAAATTAGTACTTTTGCTCAGCCTGGGGGTGGAGGGTGGGGGGCTTTATAAATTAATTTACAAAACGTGAAATAAAAGATATTTACTTTCAATATTAAATGGAAAAACCATATTTTTACGTAATAAACTATGGATCCAAATGGGTGTTTTGGGGAGGATGAGCCATTGTCCTAAAGGGGGGGGGGGGTGAAAACCTCTGGTGTAAAGTGGCGACGATGGCGTTGGAGGTAAAGACAATAAATCGCAGCCTGTTGGGTGATGAGGCCCATTTTCATTCATTTGGTCGCTTTGTGCGTCATTTCTCGTGAAATACATGTCCTACTACGATGCAATTTCGGAGGCACATTCAGTGGTGTCTGTAAAATGTGAATCCATTCAGTAGTTCTGAGGTACAGTTTTGTTGAATGTCCTAGTTTTACTGTATGAAAAGCGAAGCCGGCCGCGGTGGCTGAGGGACTGAGGCGCTCCAGTTACGGTCTGCACAGCCAGTACGGTCGGGGGTTCGAATCCCCCCCTCGGGCATGGATATTTGTGCCGTCCTTAGGATAAACTATTTGATAAGTAGTTTGTAAGTTTAGGGACTGATCACCCCGTAGTTAAGTCCCATAGGCTATACAAACATTTGAACATTTTTGAAAAGCGAAAAAGTAGAATCGAATGAGTAGTGTTGCAGTCATGGCTCAGTGTCGAAATTTACCGGAATGGAAAAGGCTGGGGCGATCCACGCAGGGACACGTGCCATCCTGCCGAGCGGAGTCAGCTGAACAGTTGAGCACAGAGGGCAAAGTCTGCCACACTTAATGTAGGCTCTGGGACAGGAAGGGCGCTCGCACCGACTGCAACGACAGAAGGCCGTGACGTTGGCGACTGAACAGTGCACGATACCAGGAGAGGGGGCACTGAACAACGACATATCGGCGGCGGATGTAACGGCACCCTAAGAGGAGCTGGAATGATCATTAGCATGAGGTTTCGAGATTCTGGTCATCAGTCCGTAGGTTACAAAGTACTCAAATTAAGGGAAACTAAGCTAAGGACAACACACACACACACACACACACACACATGTCCCAGGGAGGACTCAAACCTCCGACGGTGATCAACCCCGCGCTCCGCTGCGAGGCGCCTTAGACCGCTCGGCTACTCCACCGCGGCATGTGACTATCAATTACCTGTAATCGAGAGAGATTACAATGGTCAGAGATAACTTCACAGACGTTAGCACGTGACAAGT
Organism: Locusta migratoria; assembly: GCA_026315105.1. Classification (NCBI taxonomy): domain Eukaryota; kingdom Metazoa; phylum Arthropoda; class Insecta; order Orthoptera; family Acrididae; genus Locusta; species Locusta migratoria. The sequence goes on along the minus strand of CM048745.1, from coordinate 27,392,550 downwards.
GGTGGCGCCCTTTATGTGCTCTCTATAAGCTGGACCTCCAACGTCGAGTCACCCCTGAAGATATTGCCCTCAGCACGCAACGAAACGTCGGGACAAGTGAGTTTTACATATGGATCACGGAAGTCCGGAAATTTTAATGACTTAACATATTCTTCAACCTCGAACGGGCCTTCAACCGAGAACCACTCCAGTTGATTTGAACTGCGTGCCAGAGCATGAAGTATTTGAAGAGCTTTTTAGGTGGGTCAGACTATCATGATACGCATGATATACGGTCAGCTGCTGGATTATTGGATGACTGTCCTATATCTGTAGTACATTAGGTAAGGGCTATGCCACCCCTCATGTTTAAAACAATCATGGATACCGTCATGAGACACCTGCAGAAAACTACATCCTTGATGTTATCCAATCTAGGAATGGTTGACTTGCAAAAGTAATGAATGTACTGAAAACCTACTCTCTTACCCCAGATTGAAACGACTCTGTTACAATCGGAAGAAATGGTATTTACCTCCCAACATCACGCACTTTCATATTGCTGGGACCGGTGGACTTGGGGTAAAGCGCTCGACTGGAAACCGAAGAGGTTAGAAACCCTTTCGGACCTCGTATTTTTTCGGTCTGCGTTTTAACTCATCCTTCATCTTCAACGATGGGAGGAGTCGCCAGAAAAGACACGTGGTTGGGATTCCACGTTAAGCTGTAGGTCCCCTTTCCCCGGTTGGATAACTGGGGAAGGCTAAGGACGCGCAAGCCGCCGAAGTGGTGTCCAATTGAAAGACTTGCACCAGACTAATGGGCCACACGAACTTATTATTATGTTCCTGGGATCTACAATTCCTACTGATAGAAATCTCAGTGGAAAGATCTCCAACTGCCTGAAATGGGAATGGCTCAGATACCTTTCTGTGACAGAAAAATCCAGACAGGCTGTAGTAAAAAGTATACCGAACGGAATCCGTCCAGTGACGCCTTATGGTGCTGTAAGCTGCCCTTCAAGAAAAGAAGTGGAGCAAGGACTCGCTGTTATGGAAACAAAAATTGGTGGACATATGAATTAAAACCGTACAAACACTTCACGAACAATGAAGTTTGTAGGGTATACAGAGTAGCTCCAGTACTAGACACGAGGACAGAAAGCTGTCTTCTTTGGTCCTGAGAGAAAGCGAAACAACAGTGGCAATGACTGGTTATAGTTTGTAAGTAAATGGAAAACGGCTAGTAGGACGACCTACCAACGATGGCTTGAAACCGTGCATGAAGACCTCAAGACCTCACGCGTCCACCCTGACCAGGAACAAGATAGTAAAAAATGGCGACACGGAGAGAAAGTAGAGGATCCAGCTAACAAGAGGGACAAACGATAAGGAAGAGGAAGTGTTGGACTAGAAAATTGTAATGTCGAATGTCCTAGTTTCACTATTCGAACAGCGAAAAAACTGAGACTGTCAACTAAAAATAAACTCTAAATTAAGTGTAAAATTAGTCTAAAGTCACTAATTCGCAAATACTGGAGTTCGTATAGTGAGGGATATTTGAATCAAGTGTGTGCGCATATCGTCCAGTTGTTTAGTAGATGTGGTAAGTACGTACGCACGTACACATTTGTAATATGTGTGTAGATTCTTACCGCGTCTTGTGAGTGAAAAATGATTGTCTTCCTCTCCGCGCTTCTTAATCTCTTTTGTATAATAATGATTAGTACGTAAGGTATATGATGGTGGTAGTAACAATTTTATTCAGTCTTGTCCATACTAGTATTAAATCTGTAAATGTAGGCCTGTCGCTGTTCCCTTCAGTCTTGAAAACTACTGGACGAATCTTCATTGGGTTTTCACAGTAAACACGAGAAAAGTTTGGGTCAACATATAGGCATAATTTTATCAAAAGCAGATCAAACAAAAAAAACAAAAACAAAAAGAATATCGTATTTTGAAATTTTATTTCTACGACCGTCATGTCTGTCTGTATCTTTGAACATGTTTATCTGCAAAACTACTTGACGAATTTTCATGGGGTTTTCACATGCAACTTAAGCATATCGTGCGATTACATAAATGCGTCAATAATTAAAACCGGATCAGAGAAAATACAGATATCATAATTTAATCATTGGTTAAAAGGCCATCGTGTATATCCATTCGTTGAGGATAATCTCCAAAAGTACTACACGAATTTCGGTGGGTTTCCACAGGTAAATTGACGATAGTTTGGAGAGTAACATAGGCTTCATTTCATCAAAATCGGATCAGAGGAAGGAAAGATATCGTAATTTGTAACTTCTGGTGTACGCTATGCTTTAATTGCAGCGCAGGATAGCAGAGATTCGATAGAGGCGCTCTTACTTACACGACATACCAAATAACTAATAGATAGCGTAACTGCGTTTTTTATTGACATAACGAAGTTGGAAAACAAGGAAACAAGGGTTACAATTTTCCTCACAGCAGCGGTGTAATGAATTGATATTGGCAACGGTCGTTGAATCCTTTTTGAAAATTCAGTCACATGCAATGAGGGGAATAATTCTTTGCGTTGTTAATGAAATGAATAATTAGGTAGTTCTGATGAGAAAATTAATGATCTCCCTAAAGCGAATATTTCGTGGCCAACGTTAACATACTAAAACGCTGCCCCTTCAAGTAAAATTTAACCCAGGTAGGACATAAAAAATAATTTTTTACTAGCTGTATCCCGCATGCCTTGCAATGCCATGGAAAGAAAAAAAGTGCTTCTTTTCGCAGATATCATTTGAATCTTCGCGTCTATCGATGTTTTCATTTACTAAGAATTCTTTGCAAGGAAATTCGAATTTACGTAGTATCCTATCCGATTTCGGTGTGTGCTTTATTACATCTTGAGTCCATTATATTTAGGAATGCCTAGAAAACGGTGTAATGCAGTACAGAACAAATAGAGGCCCAGCTAGTTATGTAGTGCACTAAAGAACTAATAGTTGGTGCTGCTGAATTTTTAAAAATAAATTATTTTTTATTTCTTTTAGATAGTTATGCCACAGAGCCCTAACGAACCGCTAAAGGTTCTGTTGGTTTTGTAGTGCTGCAAAGAAACAATACATGATCCTGTTGTGCGTATTACCTCAATAATGGAAGTAGCATTTTGAATTAAGAGTTGCAATCTTATCTCTACAAATACGAACTAACATTGAAAAGCTAGTTGCTGATTACACTTTGTATATTCACAGCTTAACATTTCTTTGCTTCTTATGACAGGGAACATTTGAATTTAAAACACAGCAACATTCCTTCGCCTCTATCAATGCTCTAAATTACATAAGAACTCTTTGCAAGGAAAATAGAATTTTTGTAGTTCCCTTTCTTATTTCGGTGTTTCCTCATTACATTTTGAGTACATTCTGTTTAGGAATGCCTCGAAAACGCCAAAGCACAGGAAATGACAAAGTGAGGCGACGTTAATTACGCAGTACAGCAAATACCTGATTATGGCATTGTTGCGTTTTCTTCATTCTCATAACTATCGTCTAATATACTACAAGAAGGTGCACAATTTAATATACAGCGGTGGCGTTGTGTGCTGATGTTGACAACGGCCCTCGAATGCTTTTCCAAAAATCAGTCACGCAGAATGAGGTGAATAATTATTTATGTTCGCGATGAAATAAATAATTTATGCTCTTCTGGTCAGTAAATTAATCATCCTCCTAAAGCGAATAGGTCGTTGGCAACTATAAAAAACTAAACTACATCCACTGCAAGAAAAATTTAACCCAGATAGACACACAAAAATTTTCTTCCTAGCTCTACCCCATATGCTTTGTAATGTCATGGAACGAAAAGAAGTGCATCTTTCCACGGTTATAACCACTGAATTGTGCATAGAGTAGAAATATCTATTAAGTGAGCATTGCGTTCTGTGCATCTTCTCAACATTAAGCATTAATTACCACGTGATATTGGACAAATCCACTCTTTTCAAACATTTATTTGCTATTGCGATTAGTTTGTACCGCATTGACAGCAAAGAGCAACCACATAACATGAAACAATATCTAAATAAATGTGTCACAGAAGCAACAAGAAAGTTGGGGAAGCGTCGCTAAAAGGGCCATTTACACACATTCATCCGTCTGGACCGAACAAAAACGGACGAAGATAAAGTCAGCCATTAGTAGATATTTCGCATTGTTGTGTGATATTTCCACTTTAATGTTGAGGACACAAAACCTGTTCCGCACATCTGAATGCTCACTCCAGAGATATTTCTGCTCTGTGCCTCTCACTACAGATAAACACACACTCGAGTGACAAACTCACCAGAAACATTTCTACTTTCATTTTTGTTCGGTACAATATTGTGATTAAAATTTGTTATTACTTTCTATTGGTGCGGACCAGATTAAGATAGAGAAAGACGTCCTCTTTTGCAGAAACAATTGTACTCAGATCTCTTAATATATAGTTCTATTACACAAGGTCGAGCTCAATTTCGTGAGTTACGAAGTAATCACTGCAGGACGTGGGGACTTGTATAAGCTGAAAGAGCGTCCGATGCTCCTAACACAGTCAAGACAATTCACTGGAAATAATACATGTAATGGAAAGTTCTATACAGACCGTCAGCTGATGCCCAGTTTTCAACGATTACTACCGGGTTAAATTTTACTTGCAGGGCCAGCAGTTTAGTTTCCACAATGACACCACCATGACGTCTTATTTAAACAAACATGAACTGCTCTGTTGATTGAATTACCGGACTTTCAGCATCCGTCGATTTTTCGATAATAGGGAGAACTGTATATATAATAACTACCCTTTCCCCAGTGTAACACTAATACTTCAGCATACACTTCCTGTGAGAGATAAACAGTTTAGTACTATTATTTTTAATGATTCCAAATTGTTGCGTAATATTTTATTTTTATTTAACAATGGCCATTTCGGCTACAAAGCCGTTATCAGGTTAACTGCATTCGTGTAATATAAAAATCGTTAGATAATAGAAAATTCACATGGTATGATATTTACATAAATTTTGATTATACCTACTTCCTGGTTTTTCCATGTAAGATCGTTGTCCTGCCACCGATACGGTATAGTTATAATAAATTGCTGCAGCTATCAATATTACATTGCTTTAGCTGTCATTTGCTGGTGTATGTCAACGACCTTCTGTGGTTACAATAGCTAGGTTATACTTATACCAATGATATATTAAACAGGTCAAACGGTGTATTAAATTTTGTCACTGATTGTGATAGGCAACGATATTGCCTCCAATAGTTTGTTTACTAACGATAATCGAAAATAATTTAGAAGGTGCTCTTTTGTGTAATGTGCGTTAAAATTTATCACTGGGTGTGTTGTTATTAACCTGGTTCCGCTTTGAACATTTCAAAAAAATTTTCGATGAAATTTTTATGTTTTAGATCTGGTTGTTCATTAATTACGAGAAGTGGTTCTTTTTCGAGGTGTAAAATTATCTCCAATTCTTCCTATATGTTCATTTTTGGTCCTTTAGGTGTAACGTGTAACACTTCAATAGCGCTTTGAAGGTGGTCTACTGTGTGATGTTCAGTTTTTAGATGGTGAAAGAAAGTGGATGGGTTGTTATCAGTTTGTCTAACATGTTCACGAAAACGAACATCGAAATTTCTCCCACTTTGTCCAATATAGTATTACTACCAATTTTACAGTGAATTTTATATATACCAGGGTATGAGTAAATAAGTGGTTTGCAAATACCTGATTGTATTTTTGTTCTAATGTTGTGACGTGTTTGGTAAGCTAAGGTTATGCTGATGTTTTTCAATATTTTATTGATTTTGTCAGAAATATCACTCAGATATGTGGTAGGAATATATGTAAGTATATGTGTTTTTGGATTATCTATAGTGAGTGTAATTTCTTGTCGTGTGATAGATAATTTGTGCGAAGTCATTTTGTTATATAATTTAATGATTATTTGTGGGTTACATGAGTTTTGTTGCGCCACATATAGTAGTATCTCAATTTCATTTTGGATGGAGTTTTGGTCTAGAGGAAGGTTTATCAATCTGTTGATCATACTGTGGAAATAGGCGTATTTGTGTGATTTTGGATGGCATGAATATGCATTTATAATATTATCTGACGTAGTTGGTTTTCGGTATATGTCGAATTTGTGTTTGTTATTAATATTACTTATAGTCAGATCGAGGAAATTTATCACTTTGTTTGTTTCATGTTCTATTGTAAATTTAATTTTAGGATGGAGAACATTTAAAGCATTGTGTATATGTTCAATGTCTTCATCGTTACCATCTATAAGCATTATTGTGTCGTCGATACAAAGACAATAGTATATAATTTTACTGTTGTGACTATCTGGCGTATGAAAGAATTTTTCTTCCAATTTTTAAGAAAAATATCTGCTAGTGTGCCAGCAATGCTACATCCCATAGCCACTCCATCGTTTTGTATGTAGAAGTTACTGTTAAATGTGAAATAGTTCTCATTGAGTACAAGGGTGAAAAATTGTATTATTTCATTAATTTCTGTGATGGAAAGTTTTCTGTGCCTTAACAAATTTTCTTCAATGATATTTATCACTTCTAGTATTGGGATGTTTGTATTAGAGGTCTGCAAATCGCCGTTTTCGCTCGCTCGTACTCGGTCGAGTGCGCAACGCTTGGCGGTGGCGCGCCGAGTGTGTTACGCTCGCAGCGAGCAGCGAGCGTGTTGACACTCGAACGAGGCTGCGTGGGGCGGGGCGGGGCGGGCAGAGGCCGCACGGCGTGGCGCTGCCGCTGTACTCACCAGGAAACCTACCCAAGGTCACTACCCGATTTTTATGAAATTTCCATATAACACATGAAAAACTATGCGACACGTAACTTTTTTAGCGGCGGAAAAACATATTTATGGGGTGAAACGGTCCCTCCAAAAAAGAGGCTAAAATAGAAAAATGGCGATATTTAGAGATTAGTGATTTTAATGGTTTTTGGTATGAAAGTATCTTTTGATAAAAGACAAATTTCATAGATTCAACTTCGATTAAATCAAAACAATGTTTGAGCACAAGAAATTGGTCACTTTAGGGGTAGCTGCCTCCTTATTTGTCACTTTCCCTGCAATGTACCTAGGCCGATCTCTGATCCCGCCATTCCGAAAACATGCAGTTCATTCTTATGGCTGGTGCACCAGGGTGACTTTGTTCAGGCGGCCCTAAATAAATATAATACAGATATCACTGAAACAGCAGGAGTACCATAAATTCCTACAGCTGTGTAAAGTAAACAATAGGAATAATAGGATTTAAACACAGGTACAGGATATATGAGCATTAGACCAGCATATGACCCTGACGACGGAAGAAAGGGCGGATCCCATATGTTGTACAAACGCTTGCATGTGTTCTTTATTATGTAGATAAGAAAGCCGACAGTGGAAGTGAGGTTACATGAATGTTGCAATTGGAAAAATTCCCGTTAAGGACTCACTCGGGAAAGGTAGAGGCGCAGCAACCACGCACTGTGTCAAATTGCTACGGGAATATATATTAACGAGGCGCAACAGAGAGAGAGATGAACAAACCTAACAGGTGTACATCAATATCGTGTATTTAATATCACTATAAAAGACGCACAAAGTATTCAAGGACTTGAGAGTGATGGGAGGAATGGCTATTAAATACAATCATTTCCTCGTCACGACGGCAAGTTACACCTACCACTAAACAGGCACTAACAGTCCACAAAATGGGAACAAGAAAGAAAGAAAGATCGCCGGCCGCGGTGGCCGAGGGGACTAAGGCGCTCCAGTGACGGTCTGCACGGTCACTACGGTCGGGGGTTCGAATCCCCCCTCGGGCATGGATATTTGTGCTGTCTTAGTTCGTAAGTAGTTCATGTTTGTAAGTTTAGGGACTGATGACCCCATAGTTAAGTCCCATAGACTATACAAACATTTGAACAAACAAAGAAAGATCATGGATAACTCATTTAGTAAATGATCTTAGCACAGAAAGTTTATATTAATCACGTATAATAACTTGTATGGTAAAGTACATAATGCGAAACTGAATGGCTAGTGGATCGAGAGAACAGCTTTCAAAGCACCCAGGAAAGGAAACAATTCCAAATTTCGCAGTCGGGATTTATTCTCGAGCGTCTCGTTTGCTCCCGACACTCGCCTTGGACTGGAGTGGCGCTGCGGTGGCGACCGAGTGGCGAGCGGCCAGTGTGGGCGGTCGGGCCGGTCGAGCGTGCGCCGCTCGAACGAGCGAGGAGGAAGTCGAGCGCAGCCACACGCCTTGCCGCAAGCTGCAAAAATGTTCAAATGTTGTATAGTCTATGGGACTTAACTACGGGGTCATCAGTCCCTAAACTTATGAACTACTTACGAACTAAGACGGCACAAATATCCATGCTCGAGGGGGGGATTCAAACCCCGGCCGTAGTGGCCGTGCAGACCGTGACTGAAGCGCCTTAGACCCCTCGGCCACCGCGGCCGGCCCGCAAGCTGCAGCACCGACACCTGTCGGACTATCATAGAACGACGTGTACCACGCGATTCGAGCGAGCAACCGAGCGAGGTGCAGACCTCTAGTTTGTATAAAGGTCTGTGACGTCGAAAGAGATGAGTTTTCCATTAATAGGTATTGGGATGTTTTTGATTTTTTGTGTGAATGATATAGTATTTTTTATAGTGTAGATGTTCTTGTATGTATAATATTTCTTTCGGATTTTATCTAGCTTTTTACTAATACGTTATGTAGGACTGTCAATGCTATTTATCTAGAAAAGACCCAGTGCAAACTTACAAATTTTCACATGAAATGTATTTCTTTGTATTTTTGTGGTAAGGAAAATAGGAAGGCTTCTAGCTGGTCAATGTCCACAATATTACAGTACTTAAATAAACAGCTCTGAAACGAGCAATATATTTATAATGTAAAGTCGACATGTTTGTAGCCCCATTGCCCCACCATTTCCATCTGACAGTAACGAATTAATTTCAGTCGGAGTGTGGTCAAGTTATGCTAAAAATTTCCTCTCTCCCAAACTCTGTTCAGTACCTCGTCATTAGTTACGCGATGTACCCTTCTAATACTCAGCAATCATCCGTATCAACACATTTGAAAACCTTCAATCCTCTTCATGTCCGACAAGGTTATTGCATTAAAGATAAGGGTGGACCATTGAATTAAAATTTGAGATGCGGCAGGGATTCGAACTCGGACCTCCACGCTTACTAGGCAGACGTTTTATCGTAGACTACAGCATCACTAGCGACCAAGGCGCCTCGGAATAGTTTAAGCACGATTTATCTCCACATCACAAATCGTGGTTACATTATTGCGAGTCGCTTTATTCGCTAGTGATGCTGTGGTCTAGCGGTAAGACGTCTGTCTAGTAAGCACGGAGGTTCGGGTTCGAATCCCGGCCGTTTCAAACTTTTAATTCTATGCTTCACCCATATCCATAATGTCTTTGATATATTTGAGACAAAAACAGTCTCAGGGTTTGTTGATTTCTATTTACAATGACAAGGTTGTTGTTTACGTTTCATTCCCATACTGGGCTACATTCCATTCAAATGCCATCAGAAATCAGTCACTAACACTTGCAAATGGAATAATAACTGTAAATGACTATATCGATACACATTACAGTACGCAGAGAAAATTATTCAGATGTTGAGAGTGAGGCGAGTTCTCCTTCTCTGGGTCTCTCCCTGTCTCTCTGCACCCTTCCCTGACAGAGACTGAGGAATATGCAGGGCGTTGATTAGCTGCTGCTACGGAACAACTTTAAAGGTCTCATAAATGGAGGCCTCTCCATTGTGTCTCGCAGTATAAAAGGTACGTATAACTGAGAACAACCAAGGAAAATTTTAACATGCCGACGTAAATTATAATTACCCTTACTGAGTGCAGTGTAATAGTTCTCAGCGGGGAAAGCAGCTCGTACTTGCTATTTATCTTTCTGTTTCGGTAAATACATTTCTAGCGACAGTGTTTAGTTTTAAATTTTTTAATTAACTCTATTAGAACCTCTCTACTGGTGAAATATAAGTTTACTTAAGTTTTACTCCGCTATGTAACACTTATATAGGGTTAATACAAATAATAAGGAAATGCTGCTTTATTTATATATAGCGCTTCGATAGGTGGATACAATGACGACATGAGATAAATGAGTAACTCGAAAAATTTTCTCACCCATGAGATAACACATTCTTTTAATGGGTTTTATTCCAAGGAGTTTGCCTCGAGATCCGTAAGTAGAGAACCGTTTTTCGCATTGAAATTTACATCACTGCGCACATCTTAAAGAAATATAACGAGTGAAATATATGTTCCTGCTTCGCTTGGGGAAGAAATGAAATATCTCGCGCGTATTTTTTCAAAGAAATGAGGTGTGCTCTGACGCAAGGAGCTCGTATCGACTGTCTCTCTCCATGTTAGGAACGGCTAAAGTTTTGGGGGAAGGCAGCGGAATACCAACGCGACAGAATTCCCAAAGAAGCACATTGATACACTCATTTCTCAGTGTTAAATAGTTAAATAGTCGGACATCGACTAAAGTCAGTCAGGCAGACAAAACTATCCGTCCCACTTCCTTCATTTTTATTTTAAACGAAAGGTAGTCACTCACATCATCAGGTATCGGAATTTACATGACTCTCAACTTCCTTTTTCTATACTCAAACGCGATTTCCTTTCGGTATATTTATTAAGGGGATGTCCTTGCTGTAAACTAAAGTCAGTCAGTCAGGCCGTTCTATCCGACCGATTTCCTTGATTTTTGCTTCAAACGTAGGGCATTCATTCTCAGATTTGTTACAAGTATCAGAATTAACTTAAGCCTCTACATCATTTATTTTAATTCAAACGCAGTATTCTTCTGTGTGCTACAGACGAATGATGAAAGATAGATGGGTAGATCACGTAACTAATGAGGAGGTGCTTAACCGAATCGGAAAGAAAAGGAGTTACTTGCGTATCCTGACTAAGAGAAGGGATAGATTGGTTGGACACATTCTGAGACATCAAGGAATTGTCAACTTAGCATTAGAAGGAAGCGTGTGGAGTAAAAATCGTAGATGCAAACCGAGGGACGAATACAGTAAGCAGATTCAGAAGGATGCAGGTTGCTGAACGTATTATCAGATGAAGAGACTCGCACAGAACAGGGTAGCTTGAAGAGCTGCATCAAACCAGTCTGCGGACCGAAGACCACAACAACAACATTCTTCTGTACTTGCATTGAATATTTTAATCGGTTTGTTTTACGATACATTCGGTTCTAATTAAGGTACGCAGTTCTTTCTGACGTAACAACACTCTTTCATTTGCGCTTTTAAAGACTTGCATTGATTGATTATGAAGAACTAACAGTTCAGAGTATTTGCACGGATCTTCTTGTTCTGAATGAACCTACACAAGGGAGAAAATAAGTATTGGAATATAGAAGTCCGAAATATATATGAAGCAGGAAAACTACAAAATATTATCCAAGAAATGACACGGCTAAGTATTGGTATAGTAGTTACAGAAGAAACTAGGTGGCTGGATGTGGAATGTATTCTACAGCTGGATGTACTCTGCTTCATTCTGGGATTCAGGACAGAACTAATAGAAGAGGAGTATGCGTTATTGTCTCAGAGTGCTATTCCAGAAGCGTTTCTAATTGAGTCGCCTTGTTAAAACTCAGTGCCAAGCCATTGAACGACGATATTAATCAAGGAAATGCAACCAAATTACAAAATCAAATGAAAAGAAGTGGACACCATGAAATTAATATAAAAACAGAGACTTCAGTACTTAGCTCGGACACAGCAGAAATGACAACCTCGTAGTCACTTTTGGTTTAGGAACACGAAACGAGAAAGCTGATTGTCTGTTACAATTTTGCCAATAAGAAAACATGAAAGTCACTAATACCTCGTTCAAATTACCACCTCGGCGACATTATACATGGAAATCACCAGCTGACAAAAAAGACAACGCGCTTGGGAACTTCAGTAACAAGAGCATCCACTTACCCCGAAGCAGACGTATCATCTGACTATATACTACCAGTAGCTTCTCTAAAAACGAAACTCGCAAAACATAAAGAAACAACGCAACAAAGGAAGATGGTAGCTTATGATAAACCTTAACTGCCTGAACTGAGTAGTGAAGTTAGCAAGGACATCAACAATGAAATAGTGACAACAATGTAACCTCTTATAGACCAAGAAAACGGCACCAAAGTATGGAAAGAGATGAAAAATATTATGTTGACCACTGCTCGAGACAAAGTAGGATATAAAGCAAGAGAAATGGATTACTGATGAAACTGTTTCATTGATGGATGAACGCCGAAAGTATACAGCCCAGTCAGATCAAATTAATTACAATGATATCCAAAAGCTTCATCGATTCAAAATTACAACAACAAAAAATGAGTGGTTACAAAGTGAATGTGAAGAAATTGAATGATTTTAACTTACATAAAATGTTAAAAGGAACTGTCAGGATACATAGACGAAATATTTCCGTATTAACCAACAAAAGTAATAAAATACTTGTTGATGCCTTTGAAAAGGAAGAGATATGGGAAGATCACATTAACAAACTCTTTTTAGATTATGGAACAAATGTTGAGGTTTCTAGAAACAATAATTTAACAGGACCTCCAATCATGAAACAGGAAATCGAGGAAACCATTAAAAACTGAAAAATCAATAAAGCCACAAGGGCCAGATGAAATTCCAGTCCAACTCTTTAAACTTCTTTATGAAGAATGACTATTATCAAAATTTTTATTTAAACGTGCTCTATTTGTTTAATATTAGTAATTACTGATAATCAGCAATAAGACATTTCTGAGGAGCCCTCACACAGTTGACATGTGCCACCGCGAAACCCCCCATAAAACAAACTTACGATTTTTTCTATGAATTTGGAAAATTTTGTGAGTAGTTGATAAAAGAATAATGCGTTTTGAAAAAAGATTGTAGACATGAAGAGCAGCCTTTTCTGTTATACCTTGAAAATGACGGGCGTTCACCTTCCGAAATACTGGCTGCTGTAGAAGACATTGCCCAACTATATTCCCGTAAATTATTTGAACATAACATACAGAATAAGCCCAATTTTCAGAACAAAAGTAATTGCTGTAGGGATTGGTAAATTAGAAATACCTTCCGCACTACCACATCTGGTCCAAGTCATAAGTTGTCAGCAATCTTAAAAATATCGAAAATACTCATACAAATAACATATAGGGAAGACCAGTGTATTGGCGCCACATTTTTACCTTAATAAAAGTGTGTCTTTTTCGAACAGAATAACGCCACAACTTCACCAGATAATGACACTTTATTATACTTAAAAGACGTGGATACGATTTTGGAGAAGTATATTACAAAGAATTAAATTTCGTAGAGTCTTCGGAGTTTTCTCCACTCATTACACGACCAGCCACTACGCGACATAGTTGTGGGCGTGAATGCTTGTCTGGAGTCTGCTGTCACTCGCCTATAATTTGTAGCTCACTGTCACGTACATAGCAGGCCCACCACTGCCCCCCCACCACCATCACCGACGCAGCAACCATCGCTCTAGTCGGTAGACGACTTGTTTCTTTCTTGGTGCGCGCAACTGTCGACAGCATGTTGTGATAAAATATCGATACATCGATGTTTCGACATTTTCTAAAAAGTCATCAATATATATTAGAAATACTGTTTCAACTATATATCAATTATTATATTTTTATTTCCTATTACATTTTTTCCGCAATTTTGGTAAGGATTTTTTCTTTTAAAATTGTAGTAGATTTTTGTACTTTCACTGTGTGAAAGAGATTTACTACTTCTTGTGCTTCTATCTCGTCCAATCTTTGTCTATGACTGTCTGAAGCACCAATGAAATCGGATTACACTGGCATGTGGCAGTGTGACTAATGTGAGATCTAAGATGGGAAGAAGTAGTGCATCCGTTGCATTAAAAGACAATTTCTAACACAAGTAATGTGTTGTTTCTTTACACCGCCATTCTACAAAAACAGCTGCGGAAACTGACACAGATGACAAAACGAATAAATTAAATGCTAGACATGAAAATATTCGATGGATTACTCGAAAGTTTCTCCTTGCAACGATTGTACTGCTTGACACACTGAACTTTTCTGTATATACATGAAAAAGGCTTATTTCGTCATGAAGACAACGACAGATTAAGAAAATGAGATATGAGAGGTTTATCTGGGATGAAATATTTCATGACACTGTGTAACAATACCAGATAAATTAATATTTCTTTTATCGATCAGCGACGCTTGTCGCCATGTTTTCCTCCTTCACGAAACATTTTATCTGTGACAAGGTTTTTTCGCCCGTCTTTCGTTTCTTCCAGCGTTTAGAGAGGACGGAACTGCGATCAGACACTCTCTTGTTTGAGGCTGTTAAGTGTGGACTTGTATGCAGACAGCTTTGTGATGCAAGTGTGAGTGCTGTTACATTTTACTTTAAAATATACCCTCTTTTGTTAAGGGCAATGTCTCCACCCTGTTTCTATTCAATAATGTCCCGTCCTTTCCTTAATTAGTAATTTTCTACGAGATTTTCAGCTCCTAGATATTCCGTCGAAACATGATGTTCTGACGCCATCACTTTCGCTTCATCTATTGCCTTGATGAAATCCCAAAATCAAATGTTCAAATGTTTGTTAAGCTTATGGGACTTAACTACGGGGTCAACAGTCCCTAAACTTAAAAACTACTTATGAACTACCTTATACTAAAGACGGCACAAATATCCATGCCCGAGGGGGGATTCGAACCCCCGATCGTAGTGGCCGTGCAGACTGTGACTGAAGCGCCTCAGTCTCCTCGGCCACCGCGGCCGGCGATCAAATCCCGATCAGTTACTTTAAATCATTACCTTTTGTATTTTTTAGAACATACATTCGTATTAACAGTTTCGTGAAGTCCTATAGATTTTTCTGTTTGTTATTTGCCGTATCGAACTTTACTACACGGTCCGTCAACAATGACTTACGAGGCGAACTGTCTGAACATTATTTTACTGCAGAATGTATCATAAATTGAATCTAAACCATTCAACAGCGTAACAGTTTCAGCTGCCGTGATCAACATTTCCAGAAAGAAACTATAATGGGTACTTTCCGTAAGTTTTTTCTGTAACGTTATTTTTGTGTGTTGCCTCAATCCCAATCTGTATTCCGCAATTTCATTCTATTCAATCAGTTCGTGTATTAAATTCATCAAAAGTATATAATCAGATTTTTATCCGATTTTTCTATAATCGAAATTGTAACGAAAATCCTTAATCATTTAATCATGGAGTTTAACATTAATGCGTGCAGGCAGCAACACAAAAGTAAAGTTAAATGTGGACACTGTACCAAGTTCACGGTTATTAATCAACAACGTAATAGTCGACAAAAAAGTATTGTAATACAAGGTTTTTGTCTAGAAAAAGTCCCGTTGTAAACTTACAAATATTCACATTAAATGTATTTCTTTGTATTGTTGTAGTAAGGAGAATAGGCAGGCTTCTATCTTGATAATGAGCACAAGATTAGAGTACTCAATTAAACAGCTCTAAAACGAGCAATAGAGTTACAACGTGAAGTCGACATGTCTGTAGCCCGATGTACTGATATTTTTCTAGTGCCGGTAATGATATCTTTTTATATATCAATATATTGGATACTCTATATTTACAAAAATATCAATGGTCTAAATGAGTGCGTGACGTCAGCGAGAGGCGCGGCTGCCAGCGTTTAATCAAACAGACGCGCAGAGGGGCTCCCGAGGCACGCGCCCCTTACCGACCGGCCGGCTGGTTGTCGGGTGAAAATCCTCAACATTGAGCCAAGAGCACGCGGCCGGACGTAGAGGGTGGGGAGCCCGCATGCACTGGCCACACACTCTCTCTCTCTCTCTCTCTCTCACACACACACACACACACACACACACAAACCATCGAGGACGTGAAAGACGATCGCGTACTCGGAAGTTCATACTTTGAGATTAATTCCCGCTCGCTGCCACTATGAATACCACAAGCCTTCTCACACCGGAGTTTTTCGTTATGTGGTATAAACAGTATTCCTCACTTAAAATTCTGATCTTTGTCATTCTTATTATCACGAGGACTGAATTTTTTAGTAAACTGTTTTCTATACCAATGAATTATCCGGGAAAACGGTTAATACTTCGTTATATAGCAGTTATTTAACTTTTAACAAAAAATATACATCTATGTCTTGCGTTTCCACCTCCAGCTATAAAATTGGTAAGTACATCGAAGGCAAGTTTTCTAAATCCAATACCTTTTGATTTGCCTACATTTTGTACTGCTTTAATAGAAAGTACTTGCAATTTCTTTAATGAGAAATGTTTTGAGTCTGCACGATACATTTAGTCTTTTTCGCTGGACTTACGGAATGACGCTGTTTGTAGATATCAAACCTAATCCGGCCACATATGTACCTGGATAATAATGTTCTGGATTGGAAGAAATATGCTTCTCCTACACCACATAAGAGTAAAAGGCTCTTTACACAGAGGGAGGAAAGCTAGGATGATTATACATCGCAAAGTAGATACTGTGCTACAACAAATTTTAACTCTACCCCTTTAGGACAAAGCGACCTACAGATCTACAGTCGTCTGTCTACAGACTTTATAAAATCGATAATAGGATTACCGATAACTTTGTTGACACCAGGGTTCTTGACTTGACTTCGTTGTTAACCAGTGTCGTATAGTTGCGTTTTCCTGTGCACTCTCCTTCCATATGAAAGTCATGGTTGTATACGAGATAGTCGCACATTTCCTCTTTGTGTTATGCCCAAATCCAAGAGATAGAAGCCATCACGATATCAGCAGTGCAGAGGAAACTCATCTACTCCAGGGGTCTTGTACTGAAACAATTCCACAGGTACCGTACTGAGCATTACAACTGCAAAAGCAAACAACTCCGCCACGACTCCATGTGTCGCAGTGATTTTGTCGGATTTACTACGCAGGAAAAACTTAAAAGAACTCTCCATTTCCTTCTTTACCATTACAGACTGACTACTGACAGTCTACTTGATTACAAATTTTACTTACCATGATGTTGTCGCAAAAAAATGTTCTGTAAATGGGTGTAGACACATTAAAGTTCTTCTTGCTGAGGAGCGTAGCATTTTCGGTTTAATTTATGGTACCAAAGTCAGTAACAAGATTGTACAGTTTTTCCGACATGCGTAACAAGCATCAACGCAAAATAGCGTACACCATTTCGAACTAATACAACACCCAAAAATTTTTATCGAATGCCAAGACCAGTCCTTTAGAAACTAAACGTACCTGTAAACATACTTCCAAACGATGGTAACTAGCCCACTTTACGTCAGGAGATTTATAAAACCTCTCCGATTTTCGGCCTCACAGTTTGAAACACGTCCACATAATGTGTTCCATTTAATTGACATGAACACTTTTTTTTTTTTTTTTTTTTTTTTTTTTTTTTTTTCTTTTTTTTTTTAAGTATAGCAAGACACTCCACTCGCAATATGCGAGATACCAGGCAAGATATATTGATTTAGTTTTATCTGTATGTAAAATTCTAAGTGTCTATGTTGTACACTTGACAGCAAAAAAAGTAGATCACCCCTGAATTCCTAAGTGGAGACTGCACGTGACGCTATGCAACCACCATTGCACAGCTGCGTCGCAGAACGTCAAATCATTGTACAGTACAGTTATTACCTACCCACAATAAGTACTAAGTAAGTCTCCATATGGCATTCAGGCAAGGTACAAACCAATACTTTCGTACAACAAATACTAGAATAAACGTCATTAGAGATGAGACAGTAACACTTGTAAATTAAATTTAGTTGCAATAAGTGAAAAGTCAGATACGTTATCACACTTGTTTAGTGACATGATATGTTTTTGTTCATGATCTCCATCTGAACGCACTGTTAAGCAAAAAACAGTAGTATGACTGATCGAGATGCGATTACAGGTCACGCACTTTTTCGTAGCCCCTCTCTGATCGGCGTAAGTCGGCTGAGCTCGTGTGTCAATTGTATAATAGGAAGGAATACTGCTGATATATTGTTTCTTCCGTGCACTCCAACCCTGCACATACCGCCACTCTTGACCTGACACCATGAGGCGTGAACTACCACATTGTCATTCACTAGTAGTTAGGATCACACCGTTCGTAGAGACGTGGAAGGGGTTTATTGGAGTTACTGGAGGTGTAGATGGTATTTTTGTGACCGTTAAAAACTGTTACCCACAGTGGGAAATCGGACCCATACCTTAGCTATTACAAATTAACCTCATCCCGGCCTCCAGCGAATTACAGATGCGTTGGCATAATGTTTTGTCATAATGGAGTACTCATTAGACAGTACGACCAGTCAAAGAGCTCAGAGGTGTCTGGCTAGGTAAGACATTCTTGGCCGCACGGGATGGCCACGTAGTGTGAGGCGCCTTATCGCGGATTTTGCATGATATTATACTACGTTTTAGTATGCTATACTACGTTTTAGTATGCTACATTACGATTTGGTATGGCATTCTGTAATAAGCTTATTTAACTACGAGCTCATTATATTAAAGATTGTTGGGTAGCTGTTGCCACGATAACTTGAATATTAAGCATTTTTATAGTTATGAAGAACGGGGATTATGCGTTAAAAAATTTGAAATTCGCAAAGTAACTTCGTTTTGACATTTATTCACCACGTTCAGGAACACAAACAGACTTCGATGAAGGAGGTTTCTGTGATTTACTAGTATGGTCAGTGACAAGGTATCCGATAACTGGCAAGTGTGTCGAGCAATTATTCTTCACGGTGTGGTTGCCTTCAATGGTCATACTGAGGTTACAAAACAGCAATGTGGATTCTGATACAATGTCACATCGAAAATGCGATTACATGCGAAGCGTAATATCCAACTGGGAAGGATGGGGAAGAACTTCAGTCTCTGCCATTTCAAAGCTTGGATACTGGTTTTTGTCGGAATAGATGTCCATTTTAAAGGCGACAATAGTGCTTGCACGGTAAGGTTCGGTTGTCAATTATATCCACGTGTTTTTCGAGAGTCAACTACAGAGAAATAATGAAAGTGATTAAACAAAATCTGCTAAGCACAAAATTGTGAAAAGAAGCACGGAGATGCAGATAAATATTTCAAGGGAGGGGTAGGAGGAGGGAGGGCGGGATCTAGGAATGAACAGGAGTGCAGAACTGGAAAATAAAAGAGTGAAATGCTTGCAAAGTACTCCTTACATATATATTACAGTTTGTTTTAGGACTGAGAGAAAAGGAACGAATGTTTTACAGAACGAAGGATGGATTATCTAAGATATAAAAGAACACTGCTTCATAGAGAGGACCCATGAACAGTAAAGAAAGCAGATATTAAAAGAGACAGTATTGTTTTAACGGAAAACACAATATTTTACAGCATTTTGGGGGAATGGACCAAAAGGGCAACTGAGGTTATAATATAAGGGAGGTGACAGAGATAAGGAGAGAAAGGAGGAAAAATTAACAAATAAAGACAAGACAAATCGTTTGCATATTTTGTTAAGGACGGGGGTAGTATTAATGGATGGTGGGGAGGAGAGAGACGTATTTGAAATAACAAAAATTTCTTTAACAGCGTCCATCTAAACTACTCTGTATGCATGGAGTCTAGGTATAAATGAATAAAAATAGGATACTGTGTGAAATGAGAAGCATTGAATTAATATTTGTGCCACGGGCGGGAATCGAACCCAGAGCTCCATACTTTCTTTAATTCAATGCTTTTCCTTTCACTTAATTTCTTTGACATACTGACGTGGAAAACTGTCTCTAGGTATATAAATTTATATCAAAATAGAATAATAAAGGAACTGTATATTTAAAAAAAATCAATTTAAAGGCAGTTGAAAGGAAAAAGAAACTCATATTTTATTTCTTCTATAGTCTCACTTAGGAAATTTTTTTAAAAAAAGGACTAATAATTTATTCAGAATCCCTCATTATTTGTTTCTTTCATAATACATCTCAGCGTAGAATCTATAACGCCGTCAGATCAGCTTATCTGCAGTAAGAGCGATGACTCTATGGAGTTGATTGCTCGCAGTGAGACGGCCTGATTTGTATTTCGGCTGGCCAGGAAGTAAACATTCTGTACTTACGTCAGAGCCCCACTCTGCGCTGTGCTGTGGGCTGTTGGGCATCACCGCGACCGCCAGCTTGCTGGCTTCCACCAAGCCTCGCCTCGGCCAGCCCATAGCTCTCAGGCCACAGCTAAAACAGGCACAGACCGCAAAACCAGGCTCAAACGTGACTGGCAACCTACCCAAGTGTGTAGTATTAACTACCACAGCTAGAGCTATTTTGCTATAAAATGAGCAGACACTTTATCTTTTGACATTTCATTCAAATATTTAGCGAACTTAAAGAATAGAATCATGATAAACGCAGCTACCACATAATGTTTCACCTAGATAGCAATCATACGACGCAGGAAACTATCTTTCCAGCGCTCTGCATTAGATTTAGACACAAGAAAATATGTATTCAACGTAGAAAACTACGTATGTTTTTAAATTAAACAATTCTGGTAGGAACAACACAAATATATATATATATATTATATCATTCACGTGTTGGGCACTTATAAAGTGTTCTCATTGCCTCTGAAACAATAAGTGCTACGAAAAAGAAATGCCTTCTGCTGAGGCCCTTCATTTACACGATTGTTCTGTTATTAATAGTGAAGTGTTTCGTAATAAGTTAATAGGATCGCTTTAGTTTCTCGACTGTTCCACGCTTATACGAAGACCGAGAAAAACAAGTGCCAAAAAGGATATATGCGAGTTCTAATTACCATTATATTATTCTTAAAATTCAAATCAAATGTTGGAATGTGTGTGGTATGCAAAGTTCAACAGTCCTTAAACATACACACTACTTTAACTTATTCTAAGGACAACACACACATACCCATGCCCGAGGGAGGACTCGAACCTCCTACGCGAGCAGTAGTTCGATCCATGACATGGCACCTTAGACCGCGCGGGTACTCTGCACGGCCTTCTTACAATTATAACATACTTTGTACGGTAATGAATACAAAAGCTATTTGCATTTGTAGGAGAAGGTTGGTGATTGAAATCTCAAAGAAGAAGCGAGCTACTCTGAAAACTCTTTTGTTTTAATATTTTGCTTCCCCACCTCATCCCCGTGCCGTCTCCACCCCTTCCCCAACCTAATTGGTAAAAAAAAAAAAAAAAAAAATAAAAAAATAAACGGAAAACATCCGAGAACTTCTTTCCGCTAATTCACTATACCGCACAATTTCCAACTTTTTAGTGTCCTCCCTCTATACCGTCAGGTAATAATCGCACATTGCTCAGCAATACTGCGGAAGAGGTGGAGCAATTGTAGGGTTTATAGCCTCCTAGGGAAACGTTTTAATCTTCTAATGGTTGTGTCAATAACAGGCGCTTGATTTATCTTCACGAAAACATGTATATTTCGTAGTTAACGTTGTACCCACCAGAAATTTTGTTACGTGTATAATCCTTACATTTGTTTTGTTTATCGATTTTTCATGGACTGACGAAAATTTTCTGGTAATCATGTGGTGAACTATACGCATATTTATGTTTAGGGTCAATTGTCGAATTTGCATCGTGAAGATATAACTTCAATAACATTTTAAAATTGGCTCTGGTTTTCTGATGTGCTTACTAGACAGCAGCATAATCTGCCACAAATATTTCTCAATTCGATATAGCAGTTTGTAGCTGTGACAGAGAGTGGGTAAAATGTTACTCTCGCTCCAATTTGTAACTGAGAGCTACTTCCTCTTAATCTTTAAAGAGCGTCGACATTTTCATGAAGGAAGCGAACAGCTGCAGCGTGAATCGCCTCCTCATTGCCCTTGTGAAGGCCGATGCAGATAACTCAGAAAGTAGGAATCGAGAAAAGTTGTAGTTGCTACGTGAAATTCATCACCCTTGTCTGTAATCATATATGTGATAAGTAAATGACACACCGAAGTTCAATTTTCAGACATTTTAATTGGAATACCACCAATAAGTGAATCTTGAAAGGTCCTTCTATAGACATATATGTGTCGTGACTGTTCTTTCGAAAGAACACACACCACATAAATATATATATAATTAAGGAGAAGACGAGAACAACTCCAGCCTTCAGCGCAAATGCACACTACGCCTGAACTATCGAGGTAATTGGCAAAGTGCCCCGAGCAGTGAGTGGAAATTGGAAACGGCAACTACGTGAGCAGTGTGAGGAAGTTTGAATCTTGTCGGTGACGAGGGGGGAGAGGAGTGGTAGCCCGCGCACCTGTGATGATCGTTGTTTTCCCGCTCGTGCAGTGGTTAGCGTAACTGCTCAGAGAGCAGTAGGAACTGGACCCGAATTCCGGCTCGGCACAACTGTTCAACTTCCCGAAAGCGTTCACTCAGTGGCCACAAGCAGCTTGTGTCGGATTATTTATTTTAATCTAGATTCTTCTCTGTCATTCCAGGAAGCAGTACAACTATCACCAGACATGATCCACCGTGTTGTCATTTCACTACCGTAGTCGTACAAGGAAGACCATTTGTCTACAGGAAATGTCTTTCTCGTGTGGTACAACACCTTAGGAGAACATCTTGTGCACACATTCTACATCTACATCTACATGGGACTCTCTGCAAATCACATTTAACTGCCTGACAGAGGGTTCATCCAACCACAATTATACTATTTATCTCCCATTCCATTCTCGAATAGCGCGCGGGAAGAAAGAACACATAAATCTCTCTGTTCGACCTCTGATTTCTCGTATTTTATTCTGATGATCATTTCTACCTATGTAAGTGGGAGTCAACAATATATTTTCCCATTTGGAGGAGAATTTTGGCGACTGGAGTTTCGCAAGTAGCCCACGCCGCAGCGATAAGCGCCGTTGTTGTAATGATTCCCACCCCAGATCCTGTATCATTTCCGTAACGCTGTCTCCCCTGTATCGTGACAATACGAAAAGAGCTGCCCTTCTTTAGACTCTTTCGATGTCCTCCGTCAAACCACCTGATAAGGCTCCCACACTGGGCTGCGATACTCCAAAAATGGACGGACAGGCGTAGTGTATGCAGTTTCTTTTGTAGTTCTGTTGCATGTTTTAAGGGTTCTGCCAGTAAAACGCAGTCTCCGGTTTGCCTTTCCCACGATATTATCTACATTTTCTTTCCAATTTAAGTAATAGTAATTCCTAGGTATTTTGTGGAGTTTAAGGCCTTCACATTTGATTGATTTATCTTGTAAACAAAGTTTAACGGATTTCATTTCGTATTCATGTGGATGACTTCACACTTCTCATTATTTAGAGTCAATTGCCAATTTTTGCACCATACTGATATCTTATTCAGATCGTTCTGCAGTTGATATTGATCTTCAGATGGTTTTACTAGACGGTAAATGACGGCGTCATCTGCAAACAACCTAAGAGAGCTACTTAGATTTACCCCTAAATCGTTTTTGTAAATAAGGAACAGCAGAGGACCAATAACACTACCCTGTGGAACGCCCGATATCACCTCTGTTTTAGTCGATGACTTACCATCGATAACTACGAACTGTGTCCTCTCTGACAAGAAATCCCCTATCCAATCGCAAATTTGGGGCGATATACCATAACCACGCAATTTGATTAAAAGCCCTTTGTGAGGTACGATGTCAAAAGCATTCTAAAAATCAAGAAATACGGAATCGATTTGCGAACCTTTGTCGATAGCACCCATCACTTCATGTGAATAAAGAGCTAGTTGTGTTTCGCATGAAAGATATTTTCTAAATCCGTGTTGACCTTGGGTCAATAGATCGTTCTGTTCGTGATAATTCATAATGTTTGAATACAGGATATGTTCCAAAACCCTGCTGCAAATTGACGTCAATGAAATACGTCTGTAGTTTAGTGGGTTACTTCTACTGCCATTCTTGAGTATAGGTGTGACCTGGGCAACTTTCCAAACTTTTGGTACAGATCCTTCTATGAGAGAGCGGTTGTATATGACTGTTAACAAAGAAACTATCGCTTCAACATAATCAGATAGAAATCTAATGGGTATACAATCCGGGCCAGAAGACTTGTTCTTGTTAAGTGATTTTAGTTGCTGCACTATTCCGATGACATCTTTTTCTACGTTACTAATTACGGCATCTGTTCGTAATTCGAAATCTGGAATATTGGTTTCGTCTTCTTTGGTGAATGAGTTTCTACAAGCCATGTTTAGTAACTCTGATTTAGTAGTGCTGTCATCGGCAGGATCGCCATTACTACCACGTAGTGAAGGTATTGTTTGTGATTTGCCCCGAGTATATTTAACATTTGACCAAAATCTCTTTGGGTTTTCAGTCAAATTACGAGAAAGAGTTTCGTTGTGATAAATATTGTAGGCATCTCGCATTGAAATCCTCGCTAAATTTCGAGCTTCTGAGTACGATCGCAAATCCTGGGGATTTCGTGTTCGTTTAAATTTAGTATGCCTTTTCCTTTGCTTTTGCAACAGTGTCCTGACCTGTTTCGTGTACCAAGGGGGATCGCCTGGTTCTTTTATTAATTTATTAGGTATAAAACTTTCAATTGCTGTCGATACCACTTCTTTGAATTTGAGCCACATCTGGTCTACACCTACGTTTAGTGTTAGAAACGAGTGGAAGCTGTCTTTCAAGAAGCAATGTATTTTGTTTCTGTCTGCTTTCCTGAACAAATATACTTTGCGTTTATTTTTGGTAAGTTTGGGACTTTCGATATTCAGTTTCGCTACGCCAGCTCTGTGTTCACTTATACCTGTATCCGTTTTGATGCTCGTTATGAGCTCAGGATTATTTGTTGCTAAGTGAATCGGTCAGTGGAGAAAGGAACTAAGTCATTTTTTTGTACTTTTCAGGAGAGACAAAAAACTGTTTTATTGTTAAAGTATTTAACAGATTGCATTGAAATTTTCGACATTTGCTGTACTCTAGCCACACATACTGTGATTGAAAATAATTTTTATATATTCTACAAAGTATCTTCCGAAAAAAAAATTGAAATTTGTAACAGTTCCTTTCTCCACTCAACGAAGGGCCGACCGCAGTGCCCGAGGG
Organism: Locusta migratoria; assembly: GCA_026315105.1. NCBI lineage: Eukaryota > Metazoa > Arthropoda > Insecta > Orthoptera > Acrididae > Locusta > Locusta migratoria. Next base: position 27,367,401 of record CM048745.1, on the reverse strand, counting down.
CACTGAGACGCTGCAGTCACGGTCAGCACGGCCACTACGGTCGGGGGTTCTAATCCCCCCTCGGGCATGGATATCTGTGCCGTCCTTAGTATAAGGTAGTTCGTAAGTAGTTTGTAAGTTTAGGGACTGGTAACCCCGTAGTTAAGTCCCATAAGCTATACAAACATTTGAACATTTGAACTCAACGAAGGAATTAGTACTTTTCGAGAGTATAATACATTCAAAGATACACATTTCTGGATTAAAGCTCAAATTTATTGGCAAATTATCTTCAGCTGAACATGAAAACAACTTTTTAAAAGAATTCAAAGTTCGGAATAGTTCATATCACAGTGAGTTATCACTTGAAGTTAGCCATTTCGAAATCTCCCCATAAAAAAATCTCAGTGTCTTCTCTATGAATGTATTTCATCAGTTTCCGAAAATATCTTCATTTTTTTATATTGATTCCAACTTTGTAATTTTTATGAAAATGTTTCCTATAGATGTCGTATTTCACATTTATGTCTGGATATTTCTTAAGGAACATTTCGTGCAAAGTTTTCAGATCCAAGCTTATATCTAGATATTTCATTTCCTTCCCAGCATAGTAAGTTTCTTTGACTGGGAAAGATGTGATACTGGGTACTGTCAAATTTTATCATTTTCCGGAATTTTTGTTATACATGGATTTCTTCCACACATGTCCTTTTGACATTTAGAAAGACGGTATTCAATCACTTACAACACTCAACAATAATCGTGACACCTGACAAAGTTGGCGCCAAATTACTGTTTTGTAGCGCTTTCTACACCTGCATGCCGCAGACCAACGCCATCTAGCATGTAGCTGGTGTAGTAAAAGCTCACTGACAGTAAAGTTTATTGATGGGATGCGACATGCGGCGGAGAAAGGAACTAAGTCTCTGACTTGATTCCTTTCTCCTCAGCACGTATAAAATCGAACTCATGTTATTCCCACAGGAAGAAGCCAAACATAGTTCCTTTCATCACAGTAAGGTGTCTCTTGGTCTGTTTACTTCATTTCTGTAAAAAAGTGAATATCACCAAAATGTGACTTAATTCCTTTCTCCACCGACCGATTCAAGTGTGTTTTCACATCCATTTACAATTCTAGTTGGCGCATGAACTAATTGTTTGAAGTAATTATCAGAGAATGTGTTGAGTACAATTTCGGACTATGTTTTATGCCTACCTGCTGATTTGAAAATACAATTTCGCCAACAGATCGATGGTAAATTAAAATCACACCTACTATTATCGTGTGGGTCGGGTACGTTTTTGTAATTAGACTCAGGTTTTCTTTGAACCTTTCTGGTATTGTTCAAATGTTCAAATGTTTGTTAAGCTTATGGGACTTAACTACGGGGTCATCAGTCCCTAAACTTACAAACTACTTATGAACTAACTAAGACTAAGGACGGCACAAATATCCATGCCCGAGGGGGGATTCAAACCCCCGACCGTAGTGGCCGTGCAGACCGTGACTGGAGCGCCTCAGTCTCCTCGGCCACCGCGGCCGGCTCTGGTATTGTATCGTTAGAGTCGGGGGGCCGGTAAAACGAACCGATTATTAAATTCTTACGATTTTCGGGTACAACCTCTACCCATAATACCTCGCAGGAACTATCAACTTGAACTTCGCTACATGAAATACTACTTTTGACGGCGACAAACACGCCCCCATCTATTTTGTTTAATCTATCCTTTCTGAACACTGTTAGATCTTTTGCAAATACTTCTTCTGAATTTATTTCCGGCTTGAGCCAACTTTCGCTGCCTATAATGATGTGTGTTTCGGTGCTTTCTATTAACGCTTGGGGTTCTGGTACTTTCCCGATACAGCTACGACAATTTACAACTGTTATACCGATAATTTCCGCATCTACATTTCTCCTGTGATCCACCTGCACCCTTTGAAATTGCCCATTTTGTTTTTCCCCGATGCTCCGCCCAGTGCACGCCACACAGCCCCCGCTGCCCGTGTAGCCGCTTCCGGCGTATAGTGGACTCCTGACCTATTCAGCGGAACCCGGAAACCCACCACCCGATGGCGCAAGTCAAGGAATCTGCAGCCTACACGGTCGCAGAACCGTCTGAGCCTCTGATTCAGACCCTCAACTCGGCTCCGTACCAGAGGTCCACAGTCGGTCCTGTCAACTATGCAGCAGATGGTGAGCTCTGCCTTCATTTTGCAAGCAAGTCTGGCAATCTTTACCACTTCAATTAGCCGCTCGAAACGTGAGAGGAACTCTTCAGATCCGAAACGACACTCATCATTGGTACCGACGTGAGCCACCACCTGCAGTTGGCTGCACCCCGTACCCTTCATCCGGGAGGACCCGTTCCACATCTGGAATGACTCCACCCGGTATGCACACGGAGTGCACGTTGGCCTTCTTCCCCTCCTTGGCAGCCATCTCTCTAAGGGGCCCCATCACCCGCCTAACGTTGGAGCTCCCAACTACAAGCAAACCCATCCTCTGTGATAGCCCGGATCTTGCAGGCTGGGTGGTGACAGGGTGAGAGACGACATCCCACTCAGAAACGTCGTCCTAAGCAGATAGCACCTCAAACCTGTTCGCAAGACGAACCGGCGAGGCCTCACGATCGGTCCCCCGGAATGTCTTGCGCCTCCTGCCACGCACTGGAGCAACCTCCCACGCAACCACGGGTGGGGTGTCTGCCTCACTGCTTGCAGTATCAGGGCATGTCACTGCCGCCGGCCGATCGGTGGAGACGACGGGAGTCCGTTCGGTCCCCACTGCCAGCCAACAACAACGACGTCCATCGATCGCAGCTTCCAACTGTGCAACCGAGGTTAACACAGCTTGAAGCTTGGAGCGAAGTGTCACCAGCTCAGACTGCATCCGCACACAGTCACAGTCCCTATTCATGATTACAGTGCCAACAAAAACAAAAACTACAGTCGCGATGCGTTCAAAGGAAAACTACACTGTTTGTTAAAGAGCGGATCTGAATCTAATACGCGCGAGAGCACAGTATAAATTTACAAAGTGAGACGAGAAAGTGCAGAAGAAAATCAAAATACTATATGTCACTTCTAATCAGAAAATAAAGACAGACGACTGTCGCGGCGCGATTCACACAGCGGAATAATACACTAACCAGATATTAACGCGAATATGAATCAAATAAAAACGCGAGCACACAATACCTTTAATGAACTGAAGGGAAAGCGCACTGAACAGTCAAAATATGTATCTTCTAGAGAGAAGCCGGTTTCACTTACAACTGAAAATGTGCTGGCTCCTGAGAAGTACGTTCTGGACGACGACCACTCGGCAACTGGCTTAATGGCTTAATTACTTCTCCTACGACGTGAGGTCGAGCATTGTTGTATTTATAGTGAGGGAGACGAATGGAATGTTGCACAGATATATAAAGAAAATAAAAGTAATCCACTGAGTCACAGATCCATTGTATTGATATCGACATGTAGCAGGACGTTTGAACAAATACTTTTTCTAGCGTTATGAAATATCTAGAAAAATTAAACATGAAACCGGCAAAGGTTTATAAATCTTTACTCTTGTGAGACTTTGTCGATACTATATTTTCATGATCTACTGAGTACTCTCAAACTAATTTCATATTTATACAGTGCCAAAACGATTTTTGGTATCTTCAACGCCGCAGTGGGGTGTCCAAGCGCTTTGAAGTTCTATGCTCCAGTGCGCGAGACCGCTCCTCGTCGGGGGTTCTAATCCCCCCCTCGGGCATGGATGTTTGTGTCGCCTTAGTATAAGGTACTTCATAAGTAGTTTGTAAGTTTAGGCACTATCTTCAGTCTTAATCAACTTCGAACCATATCGCTTTCCTAAGTTGTGCGACTGGACACGTGATGTCCTATCTGCAAGGTAATAGTTTGCAGCAACAGATGAGGAGTCATCTAGGGAAAAGGACGTAATTCTTCTAGCTAAGTGAAGTAGACTTCTCCTGATTCGAATATATATTCGAAATATTTCATGAGCAATCAGTATATTGCTCTTAGATTTGAGGCAGTTAATGCTGCCTACTACTAAACTCAGAAAAGCAAAGTCAAATGCGAAATGAATTTCAATTTGTATCTTCATGGCGCAAATGGCGACAATTGACCTTCAACATCAATATGCATTTGGCTCTGAGCATAAGTACTCAGAATTTCGTCAGCATTCTAGATATCGATAAGCAAAACAAATTTGAAGGTTATACATATAACGAAATTCCTGGGGGTGCAATTAAAAACAATGTTAATTGTGAATAACACATGTTTTGGCAAAGGTGAAACAAACGGTCTGTTATTGACACTATCATTAGGAGATTTACACGTCTCCTAAGGAGACTGCCAACCCTACAATTGTTCCCCCTCTTATGCAGTACTGCTGAGTAGTGTGCGATTATTACCTGATGGAATAGAGGGAGGACGTCAAGAAAGTTGAAAGAATATATCAGATTATAACTCGCACATACACTATTTGGCATTTATTATTATTATTATTATTATTAGTAGTAGTAGTAGTATTTCGAGTTTAGTATAAGCGTGGAACAGTCGAGAAACTGAAGCGATTATATGAACCCATTATGAAACATTTCGCTGAGAATAACAGAACAATCATGTGAATGAAGAGCCCTATCAGAAGGTTATTTCCGTTGTTTAGCCCTTATTGTTTACAGACTCATTGAAAACGTGAATGATATACTACATGTATATATATGTGTTGTTGCCTCCAGAACTATTTAATTTTACAACATGCCTACATTTCTAAGATAACTACATATTTCATTGCGTCTATATCTAATGCAGAGCGCTGAAAAGAGAGAATAATTTTCTGTGTTATATGATTGCTATCTATGTGAAACATTATGTGGTACTACGTTTATCACGATTCTATTCTTTCACTTCGCTAAATATTCAATGATGTGTCAAAGCCGGGTTTAGTAGCCGAGCGGTCTAAAGCACCACGTTGAGAAGTGCGCCGTTGCTCGCCGTGGAGGTTCGAGTTCTCCCTGGGGCATGGGTAAGTGTGTTTGTTCGTAGGTTAGTTTGTCTGGTTTAAGTAGTTTGTAAGCTGCGGACTGATGACAATGCAGTTTGGTCCGATAGATTTACAGACATTTGAACATTTTTGAAGGGTCAAAAGATAACGTGGCTGCTCATTTTATACCAAAATAGCTCTAGGTATGGTAATTTATAATACACGTTAGGGTTTGCAGAAACTTTTCATACTTCAAGGGTTGAGTCTCGCTGTATTACCCGTGGCTTACGAGCTACGGGCAGGCCTGTCAACCACAGCTGGTGCCGAGGTGAGGCTTGGCGGAAACCAGCGAGCTGGCGGTCGCAGTGGCGGGCAACAGCCCCCAGCACGGCACAAAGCGGGGCTCTGACGTAAATACAGAAATTTTACTTCCTGGCTTCATAGTGAGAGCGGAAAGCAGTAATACAAATCAGGCCATCTCACTGTGAGCAATCAACTCGAGATAGAGTCGTAGGGCAGAGAAGCTGGTCCGTTAGCATTGTAGATTATATGCTGACATGCATAACAGTAGAACCAAATAATGAGGGATTCTGAATAATTGTTAGTCCTTCAAATGTTTTTTTAATCTCATCTCTATTTTCATATTTCGTAAATGAGAGACTGTGAAAGACCTCTTGGCAACATATATAAAATGTGTGGTTCTTTTACCTTTGAGCTACCTATAAATTTAAGTTCTTTTATATATATATATATATATATATATATATATATATATATATATATATATATATACTATTCCTTTATTATCCCATTTTTATTATAAATTTATATACCTAGTGACAGTTTTCTGTGTCAATATGTCAAAGACATTGAGTGAAGGGAAAAGTATTGAATTAAAGTAAGTATGGAAGTTTGGGTTCGATTTCCGACCATGGCACAATTTTTATTTCAACAGCATCAATTTGTCGAAGACATTGAGTGAGGGGGGGGGGGGAAGGATTGAATTAAAGTAAGTATGGAGTTATGGGTTCGACTCCTCCCTGTGGTACAAATTTTAATTCAATGCTTCTCCTTCCACTCAATATCCGAAAATTTTATTACATTTATACCCAGCCTCCATGCAAACAGATGGACGTCCGTTTAAATGGACGCTGTCAAAGTATTTTTTGTTATTTCAGATATGTCTCTCTCCTCCCCTCCATCCATTAATACACCCTCTGTCCTTCACAAAATACGCAAACGGTGTTGCATTTATTAATAGTTAATTTCTCTTCTGTTCTCTCTCTCTCACTCGCTGTCGCCGCTCTTGCATCATAACCTCAGTTACCCTTCAGGTCGGTGATAAAATCTATTGGTTTCCGTTGACAGCATGCACTCTCTTTTAATTTATGCTTTCGTTACTGTATATCAGTCCTCTCTATGAGAACGTGTCCTTTCATACCACCTTACCTATAATAAATTCCTCGTTGTGTGAAATACAGAGCTCTGGTGTTTCGAATGACCTCCTCTGCTTTCATCCCAACAGAAAATATCGTTACACTTGGTATATATTTCCCGTTTTAGAAACCGTTTTCTAATTCGTAAACGACACTCCTTGCTACTTTTAAGATGCGTAATATTTCGTTTATGATGGTAAGAGCTAGGTTACATTTTTGAGCGCCGCGCAGAGTAGCTGTGCGGTTTAAGGCATCATGTCTTGAATTGGGCTTCTGCTTGCGTCGGTGGTTCGAGTCCTTCCTTTGTCTTGGGTGTCTGTGTTGTCCTTATGTTAAGATAGTTTAAGTAGTGTGCAGACTGATGACGTTAGCAGTTAAGTCCTATAAGATTTCACACACATTTTTCATACAAACTTGAGCGAAACGAGACTATAGTTAAATAAGCATACAGCAACATGTCATACAAAATCACCACAGTGCATGCTAAAACGTTGTATATTATCATACGCAATGCCACATAATTCTACATACTGTATATAACTTTTTTGTTATATTCCGAAATGGGGGACATAGCAATAGGTATTTCCGGTGTAGAGAAGCAGCTGAGAGAGCTAAATACGAAAAAGTCTGCTGGTCCGGATGGAATACCAGTTCGGTTTTACAAAGACTATTCTGCGGCATTGGCCCCCTACTTTGCTTGCATTTATAGCGAATCTTTAATTCAGCGCAAAGTTCCTAGTGATTGGAAAAAAGCGCTGGTGACTCCCGTGTATAAGAAAGGAAAGAGAACTGACCCATACAATTACAGGCCAATATCGTTGACATCGGTTTCATGTAGAATTTTGGAGCATATTCTCAGTTCGAATATAGTAAATTTCCTTGAAACGGAAAAGCTTCTTTCCATGAATCAGCACGGGTTTAGGAAACATCGTTCATGTGAAACTTAGCTTGCCCTTTTCTCACATGACATCTTGCGAGCCATGGACGAAGGGCAACAGGCGGATTGTATTTTTCTCGACTTCAAAAAGGCGTTCGACACGGTGCCACACTGCAGACTGCTAACGAAGATACGAGCTTATGGAATAGGTTCACAGATTTGTGACTGGCTGGAAGACTTCCTAAGTAATAGAACGCAGTACGTTGTTCTCGACGGCGAGTATGCATCAGAGACGAGTGTATCGTCAGGCGTGCCCCAGGGGAGTGTGATAGGACCGCTATTATTTTCTATCTATATAAATGATCTGATGGACAGAGTAAGTTGTAATTTGTGGGTGTTTGCTGATGATGCTGTGGTGTATGGGAGGGTGTCGTGTGTAACTGACTGTAATAGCATACAGGTTGACTTAGACAAAATTTCTAGTTGGTGCGAAGAATGGCAGCTAGCTCTCAATGTAGAAAAATGTAAGGTGATGCGCATGAGTAGAAAAAACAATCCTATAATGTTCGAATACAGCATCAGTAGTGAGCTTCTTGATGCGGTCGCGTCGTTCAAATATCTAGGCGTAACATGGCAGAGCGATATGAAATGGAACGAGCATGTAAGGACAGTTGTGAGTAAGGCAGACAGCCGACTTCGGTTTATTGGGAGAATTTTGGGAATATGTACTTCACCTGTAAAGGAGACCGAGTATAAAACGCTTGTGCGACCACGTCTTGAGTATTGCTCAAGTATTTGGGACCCGCAGCAGATCGGTTTGAAGGAAGACATAGAGGCGGTTCAGAGGCGATCAGCTAGATTCGTTACCGGTAATTTCGACCAATGCGCGAGTGTCACGGAAATGCTCCGGCAACTCAATTGGGGATCGCTGGAAGAAAGACGACGTTCTTTTCGTGAATTTCTGTTAAGTAAATTTAGAGGGCCGGAATTTGAAGCTGAGTGTAGTACGATCTTGCTGCCGCCTACTTACATTTCGCGTAAACATCACAAAGACAAGATAAGAGAAATTAGGGCTCGTACGGAGGCATATAGGCATTCTTTTTTTCCTCGTTCAATTTGGGAGTGGAATAGGAAAGGAAATGCCTAGTAGTGGTACAGTGTACCCTCCGCCACGCACCTTACGGTGAATTGCGGAGTATGTATGTAGATGTAGATGTAGATGTAGATAATGGACAAATCACCTGATGTCATTAGTCCCTACCTAGCCTTACATGCTACTTTAATTAATTTACGCTAAGGAATATACGCATACACACACGCACACACACACACACACACACACACACACACACACACACAACACTACACATGCCCGAGGAAGGAGTCGAACCTCTGGCTGGAGCGACCGCAACTCCGCGACAAGACGCCTCAGACCGCGAGGCAAAGAAATTACTGTTATATAGACAGATATCGCCGAACTATTATACTTCTCGTACCATGTGTTCTGCACTCCATTTTGACGAAAAACATTATACTACCACATCTGAAAATCGGTAGTTGATCGGGCAGATGCCATCTTGTAATGGCTAAGATATGGTTTGATTCCTGCAGGGGAAACATTTTTTAACAATCGCAAACATCCCCCTCTCCACCTCCAATAGCGGCAAGTAAGGAATTTAGGACGGTGGCCTCTTTCAAATCACACTGGATTAGTTTTCTTTGTTTCTTCAAAATGCTAAACCCCTCCAGGTCTCTACGAACGGCGCGATCCTAATTACTAGTAAACTAGATTGGGAGAGTTGTTACCTAGCCATCTGAGGTCAACGCTGACGATAGGCGCGGGGATGGAGTCCCAGGCAGCACAACGTTATTTATTGCGCTACTTCAAAATGTTTGTAAATCTATCGGAGTCAACTGCTTGTTTATTAGTCCGTAGCTTACAAACTACTTAAACTAAGGTAAACTAACCTAAGGACAACACAAACACCCATGCCCGTAGGGGGGACTCGAACCCGCGACGGCGAAAAGCCGCGCGCACCGCAACACGGGGCTCCAGTGCGCACGGCCAATCTGCCGTGGCTTGTGCTACTTGTAGCCGAACATATGCACATCCCGCTAATGGTGAGAATAGTAACTATTTCATCTCTTTGCGTATATATAATAAATAGCGAATAGAGCCGGGGTTGGGTCCCTTCCGGGAAAGAAGTCAACTGTATCGTCATTTCAAGTTCAAATATAGCGCGATCTGGGAATTTATTTAACATCTGACGTGTGATCCTGCTTCGTTAACGATTCATATACGCACTGCGTTCTATTCCACAATTATATGACGTTTGACACTTGTGAGTTGCACTGTATTATATACCTTTAGTGGTTACCTCTCAGAAACAATTTGAACTTCATGCCATTCCTGGTGCAATGCTAAAGATAACTGGTTTCGGACATTGGCCTTGTAAACCGATACCAATGTCTTACGTCTCTTCATGCCTAATCTAGTCTCGATCAGAAACGCAAGCTTTTTTTGGTCAACAGTGCGTTCAAATTCAGAGCACGAATGAAAACTCATTGTTTTTGATAAGGTACCCGATTTGTCACTTATTGTAATGTAATTGTAATTTATGTTGCTCTCTCTTCTCTAATAACTTGTATTCTAATGTTTTTTGTATGACGGTATTGAATTACATGTGGACCGGCTGCTATAAGTAGCAATGTTCTCTACTGCTTCTTTGGTAGACATTGTGAACAGTCGAACGACTGTACTCTACAGGGGTTTTGAAAGTAGAGTACCTACAAGACAGCTATGTAGGTTGGGTTGCATTCAGCAGTGATCCACTTTTTTTCTGTCAAGTGTACATGTGGCCCCAAATAGCTATTAGTGTGTACTGTGATGTGCTCCCACTGGCCCTGGCTGCCACAGAATGAATGAAACTTTGTATGTAAGAGAGTTTAGGAAGTGCTAGGTGCGCCTCGTCTGTTTTGTGTCGTCGTTTCTTTCAAACACTGGGCATTGAATGTCTCGGGTTGAGAGGTAGATTTGCCAACTGCTGAGCTGAACCCAGTCTTAGCAAAGATTCCTAATGTAGCTTGCTCTTAACCTACTTGGCTGGGAGTTGGTCAGGTTACCTGCCTGATGAACGGGCTCTCCTCCACTACCCCTCCTCTAACGGTTAAGCAATGGTCAAGAGAGCTATTCATTCGCTTCTTGGTTCCTAGTAGGGTAAGTACCTCTGGGTTTGGTTCTGCTGTGGCCTCGTGGCTCGACTTAGTTCAGGCTCCATAGTCGTACTGATGCCTTTTTGCGAGTTTAATTCTGGGAGTAGCAGCTACACTATGTGCAGTAATGACATTTTGCATAATTTACTGCAGGATTGCTAATTTTATATCGATTTTTGCTGGAATCTGATTCCAAGGCTCTGATGGTGTTTCGTTAGCATAGTTCTTGCAGTTTATAACTTTTAAATCACTTCTTCTCCTGTTTAAATACATTCAATGTCTTTCGCGTTCTTATCGTAGTTGCATTCTAAAATTTTCGGGGATTTGTGGTGCCTATACTGTTCGTACTTTGTCGACAGAATACGTGGACAATATCAAACTATTCCTTCAGCTCTTACATCATTCAGTGCACATGAGTGGTTAATAATTGTATAGCTAATTTGCTAAGGTGTTTCCTAGTGTGTGTAGCATGATAATTTTCCGCGAAAATTGTCCATTCTAACTTGTAATCTGTGTTCTTGTTGGTCCACATGTGCGCCGATTAGCGTGTTCCCTGTCGTGGTTATTACCATTAAATAGATCGTTTCATCTATGTAGAAAGAACCGTTGCAAGATATATATCATGTTTTTAATTGTCATGAAATAGAATTATTTCACTTATCTGAATTTTTGTGACAGAACTCTCTGTATTGTGCTGTAGCAATCTGTAACCTTGCTTATCTAACAGATATCATTCCTCTGATCAGAAAGAATGGTTACACGATATATTTCGCGATCTTATTCTCTTTGAAATAGTTTTTGATAACTTTTTGCATATTTTATGTTCCGACTTAGTAGAGTGCTGTATTGATCTAACAACTTTAACCTTCAGCAGTTATCTTGTCCCTGTGCAAAACGAACGCCAGAGTGACCGTTTTTAGATATTATTTAAAGAAAGCTTTTTCTTAATGTATAGTTAGAAGTTCTAGGGAAACTTTAACTTCCGTCTGTACACCACACTTTGTAGTCTTAAACCAAGTGCGTTTGTTTCTGATAGTTTATCATGAGCCTAAGCCACTAGCTATGGAAGTGAATACTATTTCATTGTGCACGAGTGAACCTTCGATCTGCATTCTCCGCATTGCTTGGCTGTCGTCTTGGTGTCGGGTGTTTGGTAAGTACCTGCATGTCTTGGCGTATGAATCTGTTTATGAATGTGCTGCAATTCCTCCGTTTCACCCTATGAAACGTGATCATAATGAACCTGTACTCAAGTTTGCAGGTGGGCAATTTTAGGGCCATGTAATTGTGGATATTTTGAATATTTTGTAAGGTGTGTTTTTTATTGTAATTGTAAAACTATGTTCTTCCCCTCTTGTTGTTCTTGTTTTGAACATTAAATTAATTTGTTAAACTATAATCCTTTTGTGCTAATTTAAATTCTCCCCTCATCATTTATTTTGGATTAATGTGGGGTAATTTGTTCATGTATCTTGTGTCTCTGCTCCCTTCTGGAGCAGAGAATATTTGCGTTTCCGTTACCAAAATTTATGATTTCTGATTTAGATCCATAATTGCGGATTATTATTTAATTGTGTGCATTATCCTCTAGAGATTACAGTAAAGGTAGAACTGTTTGCTTAACTTACAGAATCAGAGTTTTGCTTAAGGGAGCTGTATACTTCCGCCGCTGTGAGAATATCGCCGTAATTAAATTTTGTGAGCAAGCAGTCGATTGTTAACTTTACAAACACGACTAGTTAACAGTCAAAAGAACAGCGGGCGAGTTTCAAGGTACGCTGCCGAGAAGCTTGCATTCGTAAACACCACTGTCAGCACCAGATTGAGAATGACGAGAGCTAATTTTAGGAATATAGAATTACGTTGGTACTATCAACAGACACATGAATAATAATAATAATAATAATAATAATAAAAGAAAAACGATGGAATCGTCGCAGCTACGCCACCGCTCTTAATGCACCATGAACACGGATGCGCTCGTGGACATATAATTGTGTGCATGTCGTCGGCAGCCGCGAAGCTGCATCGGTCGCCTGCGCGGTCGTCTACTGTGCCGCCACAAGGCCGCCCCGCACCCCGCACTCTTTTCCTGGCCGGCCGTCGCTGCATACAGGCCCGGAACGACGAGCTCCACATCGGGATTCTCGCCGGGTCCATGCACATAATTATATGTCCGATAGCTGATCCGTGTTCATGGTGCATTAAGAGCGGTGGCATAGCTGCGACAATTCGATCGTTTTTCTTTTATTATTATTATTATTATTATTATTATTATTATTATTATTATTAATCAAAATATCCATGGGTGTACTGCCGCTCTTAGTGTCCAACGGGCACAATATTTCGGCGATCATACACGTCGCCATCATCAGGTGAACTGACGCACTGAGCTCCTAGAAACGCGCCGACACGGAGATCCGCACGCTACGGCTGTTCGAAGGGAACTGGGTTCTAGCCCGGTTGAGAAGCGCCGCCGTCTTGTTTTCCACTTTCTTTGTGGGGTCAACGCTGATCTTCCGGTAGGAATCGTCATTTAGCAGGCTCTGCATCTTTTAAGTGTAGTCCTTATGGCAGACAACAACCGTAGCATTGCCTTTGTCAGCCGGTAAGACAACAATTTCAGGACGCTCCCTCAGGTCACGAATTCAAGGATGCGGATTTACCGGAGGCTGTCGCCAAGAAACTGCTACCTCAAGGTCCGGTACCGCCAAGACTTTATGGACTCCCTAAGGTCCACAAAGATGGGATGCCGTTACGTCCCATTGTCAGTAACATCAGAGCACCTACATATTTGTTGGCCAAATACTTGACGGGAATATTATGTCCTTATGTGGGTAAATGCCCTCATCACATCCGTAATTCCGTGGATTTTGTTAAACGCCTTAACAGCTTCAGGCTGGATGAGTCAGATATCATGGTACGTTTCGACGTCATTTCGTTGTTTACGAGGGTGCCCCTTCGAGAGTCACTAAATTTGATTACTCAAAAATTCGACGAGAAGACCACCGAACTTTTTAGGCATGTCTTGACCTATACGTATTTTCTTTTCAATGGCAAATACTACGAACAAACGGAGGGAGTCGCCATGGGTAGCCCACTCTCCCCTGTGGTTGCAAATTTGTACATGGAGAATTTCGAGGAGGAAGCCCTGGCATCATCTGAATGGAAACCCACTTGCTTTTTCCGTTATGTGGACGACACTTTCGTCATCTGGCCACATGGTATGGATAAACTCCTTGACTTCCTTACACATCTGCACCCCATACACCCCAACATCAAATTCACTATGGAGACTGAAACGGAGGGTAAATTGCTGTTCCTTGACGTCTTGGTCAAGAGAAGAGCTGATGGCACCGTGGGTCATTGTGTATATCGGAAGACAACGCACACTGATCTGTATTTACACGCAGACAGCTGTCACCACCCTTCACAGAAGAATGGGGTACTTAAAACACTAGTACATAGGGCGCGCACTATCTCCGACGCAGAGAGTCTACCCCAGGAATTGGAACACCTGAGAACTGTATTTTGAAAAAAATGGGTACTCAGAGATGCAGATTCAGCGGGCTCGCCGCCCAACCACTACATCACAACCCGTGGAAACGGATGAAAATACGAGGGAGGATGTAGGCACTGAGTTCGTTCCATATACCGGCGCACTCTCAGGGAAGATCGCCCGCATTTTGAAAAAAACACCAGGTTGGAACTGTTTTCTGTCCGCCGAATAAAATTCGTGCACTGGTGGGGAGCGCTAAAGATGATCTCGGTTTGAGAAAGGCCGGCGTGTACCAGATTCCGTGTCAGTGTGGAAAGTCATATATTGGACAGACAATGCGTACCGTCGAGGATCGATGCGTTGAACACCAGAGGCACACACGATTGATGTATCCGAGCAAGTCGGCGATCGCTGAACATTGTTTGTCGGAGAATCATGCGATGGAGTATGAAAGCACTAGGATTCTGGTACAGACGTCGAGATACTGGGACTGCGTCGTTAGAGAGGCCATTGAAATTCGCACAAATGACGACCTCATAAAAATGTTCAAATGTTTGTAGAACTTATGAGACTTAACTACGGGGTCATCAGTCCCTAAGCTTACAAACTACTTATGAACTAGCTAAGACTAAGGACGGCACAAATATCCATGCCCGAGGGGGGGGGGATTCGAACCCCCGACCGTAGTGGACGTGCAGACCGTGTCTGAAGCGCCTCAGTCCCCTCGGCCACCGCGGCCGGCGACGACCTCATAAACCGTGACTGTGGCTATAATCTTAGCAAAACTTGGGAACCAGCGATTGTGTTAATTGAGAGTAAATCTAGCAAACGTAACGAAGTGACGACCACGGCAGACAGAGCCCTCACACCTACGTCATCTCAGACGCATTCAGTTCCACTGCGCGGCCGTGGCGCGGGGCGCGGACCGCGGAGGGGTCGCTCCGCGGGTCGAGGGTATTTAAATGGCCCGCTACCGGGCTAGAACCCAATTCCCTTCGAGCAGCCATAGCGTGCGGATCTCCGTGCCGGCGCGTTTCCAGGAGCTCAGTCCGTCAGTTCACCTGATGATGGCGACATGTATGATCGCCGAAATATTGTGCCCGTTGGACACTATAGACCGGCAGTACCCCGTGGATATTTTGATTATCAAATACGCCGGGAGAAACTGAATAATCACATTATTATGATTATTCCTCTGTCTGTTCAACTTCCCGTTTATTATCTAGCAGGCACTTCTGTGGACTGTTGCATAATGTAGTCTATAGATCGTTTGTTGCCTGTGACAATTCGATCGTTTTTCTTTTATTATTATTATTATTTCTATGTCTGTTCAACTTCCCGTTTATTATCTAGCATGCACTTCTGTAGGAAGGAAGCTTGATCACATCCGCTGATCAGTCTCCTATGGTAGCCGGAAGTGTCAACAAGGGCTCCTCGAATGTGCTACACATCCTTCAGCTTCTGGAAAGGAAGGTAACTCCAACAGACGAACGGTTTGGATTGTGGTTGTTACTAGAAAACCTGCACAATCTTGTTACTGACTTTGTAACATAAATTACGCCGAAAATGCTACGCTCCTCAGCAACAAGAACTTTTGCGCAACTGAAAACAGTCATTTTAAAACTCGCGTGGATATTATAATGTCGACCTGTGTTTATGTCGATAATCAAAATATTTGTGCTACCTATCGAATCAACCGCTAGTTACCTATAATGGTGCTAAAAACAAAGAAGCAATATGGAAAGCTCTTCTTCCACCTCGTAGTCATTTGCCAAATTAATGCTCTCGGTCTATGTAAAGAGACAAATGAGGAGGCTATGTCATTTCCTCAATTCAGATTAAAGATTATTAGATCATTATTGAATCTTGAACCAACTGAAAACTATAGTTTCCGGTTGATAGACCGATATTTTCCTGGTGAAAGTATAAGACGACGTTACTACTTATGCATCTTACGGAGGAAGATGAACGTCAATTTCTTCGACTTCTAATGTCTCTCTATGCATAGTACCATGCTTTGAAGACTACCACACACAAGTGAAATTCCATAAAGTCTAAGAGTTAAAACATGATGTACACGAATGTAAGAGAAGAGGCAACTCACGAAAATCAAATACCCCACAGGCATCATGTCTTTGCCACGTTCACGTCCTTATTCTTGGCTCACGCTGAGAGCGAAATGTAATAAAAATAACCCCTATAATCCCAGTCGACACTTCCAGAAATTGCAAGAGCTGGTGCAAGTAACCTGGCACCCAAAAGGAGTAGATACATTCGTGGGGTCTAGGGAAACATGTTGAACCTGAATTCAGTACACAGGGGCCTTGGTCCAGTTGAGAACCGCTCAATCTCATCTTCGCGACGAGCAGTCTTGAAATCCCCCCATGAGTAAGATTTCAACACGATCTACCAATCCCCAGAGAGCTTACACATTTATGGTCCAAGACCACCTATGGTGCAAGTACCAGTTTGTCCACCGCAAAGAGTCATTATCGTGACGGGCAGACTTGGTAACCTTGTACAGTACACTAAGTTTCACCTGACAACATGGAATAGCCTGGGTTCACATGCTGTAGATATATTGACCACCCCAGCCACTGAACGTTACAACTACTCATGAAGGGGAAAAAAATAAAAAAAAAATGTTCAGACGTTTGTAATGCTATGGGACCAAAATGCAGTGGTCATCGATCCCTAGGCTTAAAACTACTTAAAATAACTTACTCTACGGGCTACACAATCATCCATGCCCGACGGAGGACTTGAACCCCGTACGGAGAGCAGCAAGGCGCATTAGAACGCTCGGACATTCCCGCGCGGCTCACATGGCCTGGTTACAAATTTACCACGCCACAGAGAGCACTAAACTTTCGTGTGTTCTGTCCACATCTTCACTGAAATGGTCTGACCTGCTTGCAGCTACATTCCGCTGTTGCGACAAATAAATAAATAAATAAAACTAAAATAAATAAAATCAAAAGAAATATGTAATAAAATACGTAACATAAACTAGAACAGATTTTCTTTCATTTGCTAAAGGGTACACGTTTCTACGTTGCTTCGTTGCCTTTTTATGAGCGTTTGAAACTGCATCAGGAATTCACTGAATAACTGCTGTGCAGCGAGCGACATTGTGTGGTGGTGATACGCATCTGTTTGCCGAACGAGGTGCTATCTGCACATTCGTGTATTCCGAGCGATTGCACTGAAAATTATTTAATTTTTATACTATTTCATTTTATACGTTTATCAGGCACTGGTTAACATATATTAAATTTTCCTTTCACGATTGAATACAAATGCAGATGTGAATTGACAGGGCTTCACTGTGACCGCTTCGTAATTAAATTAACGCTGTATTTTGCGCTGATATGTGTCCATCTCACTGATCAATGAACATGGCTGAATATCTGTTAACAAATGTGAAAAAGCGCCTGAGGCTTTCAGCTGTAAAAATCTGTTAATATTACCTGCCGACCTGACGATACGCGCCCAATAGTCGCTGCAGCTAAATTCCAGAAAATATGCTTTGCGCTTGTTTCTAAAACTATCATCCAGTTATAAAAAATCTGGGAATAATGTTAGAATTAACTGCAATGTACGCTAGTATTGTAAAGTACCATCACATGTTGGTTGCGATGTTGTTCATTTATTAGTGACACATTTTCACCCAGAGATACACCAGTTTTGAGTGTGTGAGGGTGGGGCATAGGTTCCGATGACTTATAACTACGCTCAGCAAAAATGTTGCCTCAAACTGCCGATTATTACCTCAGGCGCTTTTCTATCTTAACTGGGATCAGCCGTTCACTAGCTATGATCTTATTTTTTCTTAAATTTTCATTTTACTATGGAAATGAGCATTTACCATCTTGTCGAAACTCTTGAGTTAATCCCTAGAAAAAATATGGTTTTATTCAACGAAATCCTAAACAAAACTGAAGTTGAGTAGAGATTAAACTATTCGATGTCAGCTGTGAGTTGAAATCTACACAACGTGAAGACAGAGAAATATTAAACGTTTAGCACAATGCGCCCCCCCCCCCCCGCCACATATTTATTAGCCAATAAAGGACATAATACGAGGGTTGTAATTGAAATAGTGGTATCTGTTTATTCACAACTGTTACAAAAGCATTACATGTTTGCACCTGTTACTGCCCTTCAAATTAGTCACCAGTGTTGTTTAGAACCCGTTGTCAGCGATGTGGAAGATAATAGTTAGCAGGGCCTGTTCTGTTGATGGTGCGAATGGAGAGGTCTATTGCCCCGTGGAGTATGGTGGATGGCATAGTACTTCCCAGTCCCATCGACCCAACAGAGCAGCCACAGCTTGTGCTGTACGCGCCTGTGCATTGTCGTGCAAAACGATGGGTGGGCTGCGCGGAAAGTGTTTCCGCTTCTTCTGCAAAGCTGGTCGCAGGTGATGCTCCAAATCCGAACAGTAACAGTGGGCAGTGAGCATAAACGGTCTGCCATGGAGGAATGTAATGCGCTAAGTTTCGTAGGCGAGCTCACGAATCGTCTGGCTTCCATCACTGCCCAATAACGCGGCAACAGTATTCACTTCTTCGTAAGAGACGCTACGACGAAATGCCCGATGCATGTCTGCCACAGTTTGCTAACTTTTTTGAAGGCTTTTACCCAACGTGCCACTGTTCTATACCTCAATGCCATTTCCCCGCTTACCTCTTGAAGACCTTGAAAATACTGTCGTGCTGTATGTCCTCTGACACATTCAATCTTGAACCAACTCCGTTGTTCTTGTTTCGGAAACATAGTGACACCGTTCGTCAGACGGCTCGCTTACAAGTGACTGTGTTTCCCTCGATTGTGAGCGCGGCGGTGACGTGGGATGTTCAAAATGTTCAAATGTTTGTTAAGCTTATGGGACTTAACTACGTGGTCATCAGTCCCTAAACTTACAAACTACTTATGAACTACTTACAAACTAGGACGGCACAAATATCCATGCCCGAGGGGGGATTCGAACCCCCGACCGTAGTGGCCGTGCTGACCGTGACTGAAGCGCCTCAGTCACCTCGGCCACCGCGGCCGGCGACGTGGGATGGGCGAGTCCATTTGGTGAAGGTAAGGTAGGTATGTCAACAACGTGAGCCATCAACGAAAATATTGTATTCCATTGCATAGTGTCTCCACAGCAGTGTTTTAAGTTCCAACCCTCGTAGTTCGTTCAGTAAGCCGGAAAAAGAAGAACTACTGCACGCAGTACAGTCCTAAGGTATCGACTGTACATGGACTAGTGTGGCACCGCCGGAACGAGATTTAGAAGGCACCGCTACACACACCAGTTGAATACATGTGTGTAATAAGTGGATAAAGACAGATTTTTGTGAATTTGAGTTATTAGGAAAAAACACAATGTGAATTCATGTTCCCCCTGTTGGTGTTTGAATGGCCCTAAAATACCTCACACAGCTAGTTGGCTCTGCAAGTTATCACCTCATAGGAACACACTTTTCATTGGGAAGTGGACAAACACGATTACAATCAAGTTCTCACTCTGAATATGATATGTATACCATGGCTACATCGACTTGTTCCTCTGATGAAAATGTTGATGATTCTATTTATGTTGTATCAGATTATAGTGACAGTGATGGTAGTGTTATTCAAGAATCTCCTATGAAATCCAATAAATGATCTAGACATGTGGCTCGACGAAAATAATCAACAGAATGCTTAACCGTAATAGTAGACAATCATACCTGTCGACCACAACGTAAATCTTAAGAGTTGCCCATGCAAGAGGCAATGCACCATAGGAAATAAAGCAAAAGAAATTTGATAATACTATGTAATTGGAAAAGTTTATTACTCAAGTGTATAAGCAGTGGGATGAACACATTGAAAACCTTGATGTGGATAATGAAAAGAATAAAAGAGTATCATGTACATTAATGTGAGTTATATTTTTTAATTAATCTGTTAGGTATTAAAGCTACACAATATTATATTTCGCATATTATAACTCAATGTAAGTTAAATAATTCAAATCAGTGGTGTTTCGGTTCACATATCAGTGATTTTGTATTGGAAAGAATTCACAACTTTAGTTGAGTATAAGAACTGAGTAAGTCCATCTACATTTTTGTTAATAACTCGCTTAAGACTAAAATAATATTTACTGTATTACTAAAAATGTTAAAAGATATGGGTAACATTGTTGGGACTGAAAAATTATTAGTAACTAAATGGTGAAATAAAATGATAAAAAAGATTTTCTTGGTTTTCTCAGAAGTAGTGAATTGGTCTTTATGCACTTATGATTCTCGTGCCTTCAGTTGCAGGAAAACGCGCAGCCACGCCCACGGCAGACACAGAGATCAGTGCCCTCTGCAATATCGATGTAACCAACCGCTCATAGCAGGTCACAGACAGTCGGATAGGATACTCGAGAGAAGCAACAAGAGGACTCCAGTTGTACGCATGTCAGGTGGCACTATTCCTTCCACAAAGAAGAGATGACAGCTGACACTCTTGAAGTCTGAAGACGTATTTTCCTTTGTACGTACAATAAAATTGTTCTATTAATTAGTACGACTCCTCTAGCTTTGCTTCCATCTCTGCAACCTGATTTGTGTGCTGGCTGCTGTTATATCCCCATTAGTCGCCATATTACAGATGAACTGTCAAAAGCGTGGAAACGAGTTGATTCCATTTGTTAGGAAAGTATTCGCAATGGGAATGAAGGCAAGAGTTGCCAAGAAGAAGCCGTTTTCAACTGTTGCTGTGAGGAAGAAGAGGCTGACATGAGGCAGACTGCACGAAAAGTGGACAAGGAATCTATGGAGAGTTATATTTTCGTACAAAAGCCGATTTTGCGTGATGACAAACCACTGTTGGTCTGGTGTAAACCCATTGAAACTATGAATTCTGAAAGCCTTGTGGGATCCGCGAGACGTGGTCAATCAGTAATGGTGTGGGTACAAATGACGTACCAACGTGCTGGGAAGTTGTAATTTGTTCAGGGAATAATGAACGGTGATCAATACGAAATTGTGATTCAGTGCTCTCCGATACTCAGTGCACGTGGTGCTTTTCTTGATGCACAGTGTATTTTCCAGATGAATTTGGCTTCATGACACAATTAAAAAAGGGGAGTTTTGGTTGAGCACAGACCTGAAGGGGCCGCAGCAGTTTCGGCGCCGCGGTTCTTCCACACTGAGCGCTGGGTCGAGGCTGGCGTCGACGTCCCGGGGTAGCAAACCCAGGGTTCTGGACGTCTGAGCGGTCAGGGCGTAACACGATGCCAACACTGAAGGGACGCGTCGGCCGTCTCCCGTCTGTTTCTGACGTAACTGTCACTCCGCGAGTGCTCTTTTGATCCAACTTCTCCACAGAGAGGAAAACGCTCGTATAAGGTAAGAGTGCAGACAACATGTGCTGGTTCATTTGATTAGTTGGACTACATCTCTTTCGTCGTTTTGCAATTCATTGAAATACAAACAAGTATATTAGATGTTCAGTCGTCAAGGGAAAATAAAATGAATATTTTGTACTTCAAGACATTGAGTATGTCTACATTTCTAAAAGTGAATCTGTTTCTAGAGATTTCTCAACATCCACAGAAAACTGTGGCGCAATTCTTCTATTCATTCGCAATGGAAATTCTACAGTAGCAAATTCCGTAATATTTTGCTTCTACTACAAACCACCCTCAAGCTGGGAACAGCAGTCTAAATGCGTAATTTGTAAGAACTGAAACGTTTATTTCTTTCAAATTTTGGTTGTTCGAATCCTGTTGAAGCAAATTTCGTAATGGAAGTGCTGCGATTTGTTTGCTTGAAGATTTTAATTCATTAGATGCTCGCAGCCTGGCATGTTTAATGTGATCTCATTAGTGGCTGACATCCTACAAAACTTCCAGTACATCGTTATACAGTTCGAATAAAATCTTCTTTGAACTACTTACCTCTGGCATGGTAAAACCTAATAGTACACTAATTTAATTATGAAGCAAAGATCGAACACCAATTCGCTCGGTGCGACCGCCACGCACCACCTTGCGCCCCTTCGCTCACTAGCCACCTGCACCCTCTCATATAACACGACAACAGTTACCAGAATGCTGTAACTGCAGTCTCTACGGTGTCCAGTAGCATGGAGGAGGCGAGCCGTGACGATTCTGTTTCGAAGGGCGAGGCCAGCCATGAGTTACTCGCGTTTCACCCCAGGACCACTTCAAACTGGCTAAGACCATAGTGGAGAGTGGCGAACCCCCTGAAGTGGAAAAGCTATTGCTTCGGGAGCTGACACCAAAGATATACATCTTAGTAGATACTGTGGCAGATACTTGGAAACAAATATCCAATCATAGTGATATGTTATTGTCAATTCTGAAGACATCTACAATGTCAGAAAATTAGGCGCATCTCATGAACCAACAAAATCTTCGAAAATACAAAAGTTTTTGTTCACAATATCTTAATACACCAAAATTGAACTGCAAATCATCAAAATTTCAATGCGTCATGTGATTTCAACAAACTATTTCTTTGATAATAGTTTCTTACCTCAAGCTATCGTCATGGAATCTACACATTGGATGTAATTATTTATGGATGTATTACTGTTTTTATATCAGTTTATTATTGAAAACTAGTAAGATCATCGTAACCTTGTCAGTAAGTAAGCAACTGAAAGTTGCATGATATGCTCATCTTGTCGCCAGGTTCGTGTAACTTCTTCTTCTTCTCCTTCTCTAGTATCTTTCCCATTATTTGGGGTCTGCCCTTCTGCTGCGTTTCCTCCACAGAGCTCTGTTGTGGACGTCTTCAGGGCTGAGATCCTAATCGCAGATGTCCTTGACGTTGTCCATCCACTTCTTGAGCGGTCTACCACGGGGTCCGGGTCCTCCTAGATAGAATTGGAGTGCTGTTTCAGCCACAGAATCGCACTCTCTCCTCATGACGTGGCCGTACCACCGAAGACGAGCCTCTCTTGCCTTCTCTATGACTGAGACTACACAGAGCCCTTGCCGGACTAGTTATCAGTTGCACGGTCGTAGCGAGTCAGTCCAAGGGACCGTCGCAGCATTTTCAGCTCCCTTGTGTGGAGAGTCTGACCCTGTCGGCATTCTATCCCGTAGAGGTCTACTGGACGCACTACTGATTTATACATTTTTGTCTTCAGATGAAAGGCACTCGTTTGTCACAGAGAACATCAGAGATCTGTCTCCATTTCAGCCGTGCTGCATTTACTCTCGTCCTGTTGTGCATGGTGGAATAATTTGAAGATGTCATCATTGAGCCAAGGTATTTGGACTCGGTGGTTTTGTTCAAATCCTGGCCGTCGATGCTGATGGTTCCGCTGGTTTGAGGACCGCTTTCCAAATAGGTCGCCTTCTGGAGATTCAGACGCATGTCATTCTCTGCTAGCCTATCATTGCAAGCTTGGGTTTCATCTTGGGTTTTCTGTGTCAGTACTGCCGTGGCGCGCAACGGCAACAGACAGAAGTGCGCCACGGAGCAACAGTGTCACGGAGCGCACCATGCTTAAACCCCGCGCCTCGCCTCGCCTCGCCTCACCTCGCCTCAGCTACGTCACGAGGCACGCAGGCCAGCCGTGGCCGAGAGATGTCGCTGGGCCGTTCCCGCCGGGCGCCAGCGCAGTATCAGCGACACCACGGACTACTTGACGTGGGGGAAGTAAACACGAAAGCGGCCTATCACAGCACGCCGCGGGCCGCCGAGCAGCGGCGACTGTCTCCTTCCGCGCCGCCTTAACCCTCCTACTACCAGAATTTTTTTTTTACACTGAGTACCATTGGGGTCAATATGACCCCAAGTAATTATCACGGGATATATTGGCAATATTTAATTTATTTTAATGAACTAACACAAAAGCATACATTAGTGATGGAAACCAGGTGAAGTAGATATATAAGCACTTACAGATCTTGTCTCAACACTTGATCTTATAGATCCTTACATGTAAAACAAAACATCTCTTTACATTTAAAACAAAGAATGTCTGAATGGTGTTTACAGACAAAGGAAATATATCTTCTGCACGTTTCTGGATGTTTTCTATCCACTGAACTTTCACACAGGTAGCACCGTCCACGTTTTACCCCCGTATCCTCTTGTGCTGAAGGAGGAGGACGAGGCAGAGAAGCTTTGCTGCGCTGACTTCTGTCTTTCTGTACTAGACTTGTTCCCGGTTCCAGAAGAAATTATCTTCTTTTGTAGTTGTTTTTTTATTCCAGTCAGGATTTAAGTCCAACCAAATTATGAAAGCATTCAGGGCACTAATATCCAAAATATTATAAAAAAATCACCATGGGCCATCTTCTTGTCATACGTTTTGTAGTTTAGGTTCTGACTAACTTGTTCAGTGTCTACACCTGATTTTGTTGCATTATAGTCTAGGATTATAATAGGTTTCGCTGCTTTGCCGTCACCTATTTCCTCCCTGAAATGCATAGTACTCAGCAAATCTTCAACGTCTTCATCAGAATCTTCAGTTGATTCACTACCTCCAGAAATAACACCATCAATCTCTTCGTCGTCATCAGACGCAGTATCTCCTAATTCCTCTTCTTCATTCAAAATTGCTTGTATTTCAACACTACTCTGACGTTTTCTAGACATAATGTAGTTCTTTCACACGCTGCGACAAAACACTAGCAACAACTGAGGCAACACACAACTGCTGAGGAAAGAAACGACAACAATGGGTATAAATAAGAAGTGGAAAGTGTTAGTTTCATTGTTGCAGATGTTTCCTATAACATCTGTTCAACGTAATATTCGCTGTTCTGTTTTTATAATGTTACATTCAAGAAACAAAACAAAAAAATTTAGATTGGGGTCATGCTGACCCCAGTGGTACTCCGTGCATAGTCCATGAATAAATTTTGATACGTTGTAAATGTAAAACTGAATAATATGTCATTCCATACAAGCAAGTTAGAGAGACAAAGTCATAAATTTTGAAAAAAATCGCATTGAAAATAAGGGAGATATAGATTTCAAATGTGCTTATGGGGTCATATTGACCCCAGTGGTAGTAGGAGGGTTAAATACCGGCCCCACAGCCACGTCAAGGCGCCCTCGACCACGCAGCCGCCGCCGCCGCCGCCGCCGCCGCCGCCGGAAGCCGCTGGAGTCTCTCGGCCGTCGTCTCGCCACGCCGCGCCGCGCTGCCCAACTTCCGGTCTCCGCCCGGCCACCTCTGCTCTCCACGGAGGCTACACCAGGAACGCAGGAGCCATAGGATCGTAATAATTTCTACCTTTCATTACTCTGCTTTAGGAGCAATTGCATTGCTCGAGAATTTTAGTTGTCAAGTATATTGCAATATTTTCAAGAGAGTTATACGGAGGCAACTGTTACGAGAAAAATTTCTAAGGAAAATTGTTGTTTTATAATTATAAGAAGAATTATTGTTTTGATTGTTGCGTGGCTTAGCTCCACTATTTCAGTCAATAAATTGCCTCGATAGAACAGTCACGACTTACTTTGGAAGACACTTCAAGTACTATGTCGTCAGCGTAGAGTAGCGTCCAGGGCTGAGGGGTATGTATATCGTCTATTACTGTGTCCGTGTAACTATCTATTGAATATTTCTCTATTTTTGCCAGTAACTTAACATAAATTTCTGTAGTATGAGCGGTCAGCTTCATAGAAGCGGTCTCATTTATTTATTTCATACATTAATTGCCCTGCTGATAAATAGCCGCAATGTCAACGAACGTTTATCATTTTTCTTTTTAATATTGTCAGAATGTTTAGTGAGTGTGGCAGCTGTCAAAGTCAAAGAGAACCTTTTAAAATGTCACTCCACACTCTGCCATGCCGCCGGGCACGGAAGAGCGCGCCTTTGGCTGCAATCACTCGTGGCCTGGACCCGGGGGAAGGTGTGGAAAATCACCAACCTGGACAAAATACGTCGACCGACTCTTAGTATGTAGCGGGTAGTTTTTAGTCCCGGTGATGGGTAGAACAGAAGGGGGAATCCACCTTACTTAGCACCTGCAGTGAGGCAGGGGGTGTAGCCCAGTGCCAGGGGCAGGTCTGCCTCTGTTAGCTCAGCAGACACGTCTTCAACGTGTAGGATTTATACACAACTGGCACAACCTGTAAACAGCAGGTTTAGTGTGCAGTAAACAAGTAGAAATAGTATAAGTGAAAATTACAAACATAAAGTATGTAAATATACGACCCTCTTAATCAAAGGAATTGGGTCAATTGTATAAAGAAAGAATAAAGATTTTTTTTTTATTTTTTTTTTTTTTTTCGTTTAAAAATAACTTTTACTTAAAGACCTCCGCTACTTTTGGCACTGATGGCAATCTGCCTGTGAGAGAGAGAGAGAGAGAGAGAGAGAGAGAGAGAGAGAGAGTGGCTATGGCAGAAGACCGCTGCGGCCAAGTAAAATACTGGGACGGTTCGTGAGGAGAGCTCGTTAGGGCCATACGGACACTTCACGTCTCCTCTGGGAAGGAGGAGGACCGGCCAGGTCGGCTGAAGTGCCTCGTTTGAGACACTGTTGCCATATCTGCAGTAAATGGCCACTGTGTCAGCACTTGAACTGTCGCAAGTACCAGTTTAGTATTAAATGAACAATTCCAGTTTTCTTTATTCTACAGGGAAACTTACGAGTGTTGTGTCGTCGGACTAATATTTAAACTAATTTCAGCTATCATTTCGTGTTATGTTTTCGTAAAATGGATTTATTGTGCGAGCATCCTCGATGATTAATTAATAGGGGATTTTGTTACAAAGTTATCGCAAGTATTCTAATAATTTGATAACGTTAACTTCTATTTATTTCTAGTATTTATATAGAATCACTTCCTATGTGTTTGAATTAACATAATTCAACTCAGTTATTTGCCATCGCCTACTTCATTTTCAAACATCAGAATGAAACCTTTTGTGGTGTCGCACAAGTCCAAAGTGCTCGCCACCTACTTTCGCCGCGCGCCGCCATGCACGCACGGCGCGGCGTTCTTACGACGATAGCCACGAGAGCCCTCTGCTGCAACTCCGCTCGTGGCCACGACTGAACGACATCGTTCACTTGGGACTGAGATAGGAACCAGTTAGGACCTTCGTAATCAGATAGGCACCAGTGAAGACATGGCTATTGGACAGGCACTAGGCAGGCCTCTAAGTCAACTATGTTTCAGCACTCTGCAGTACTGAATTGTGTAAAGTTAAGTATTGTATAAATTCTGTACAATATATATCTCGTTCTAATTTACTCTAGTGTTTCTAGTTTCTGGCTGCTCCCCTCCGTACCTGCACCAGCGTGCTATCTTTATTATGTGTCGGTCTCATTCCACCGACACCTACGACGGAAACGAGACACAAAAGCGGCGACGAGGCTGGGACACAAAACCTTTTATTAATTATCTATTTATCTGTATTCTTTCATCTACATCTACATAGATACTCTGCAAATCACATTTAAGTGCCTGGCGGAGGGTTCATTAACCACTTTCATAACTTTTCTCTACCGTTCTATTCTCTAATAGCGCTAAGGAAGAAAGAACACCTAAATCGTTCCGTTTTCGATCTGATTTCACTTATTTTATTGGGATAGTCATGTATCCCTAAGTAGGTGGGTGCTAGCAAAATATTTTCACATTCATAAGTAAAAGTCGGTGATTGAAACTTCGCAAACAGATCACGCCGCAATGAATAACGTCTTTCTTTTAATGATTTCCACCCCAATTCGTGCAACATTTCCGTGACGCTCCCCCCCCCCTCCCCCCCGGTAACACGATAAAACAAAACGAGCTGCCCTTCTCTGAACTTTCTCACTGTCTTTTGTCAGTCCCACTTGGTGAGGGTCCCACAAGGGGCAACAGTACTCCAGGAGAGGACGCACAATTGTGATGTAGGCAGTCTCTTTGTTGGAGCTGGTGCATCTTCGAGGCGTTCTGCCAATGCAACGTAACCTTTCATTCGTCTTCCCCACAATATTTTCTGTGTGTTCTCTCCAGTCAAAGTTGTTCGTAATTGTTACTCCTAGGTATTTGGTAGAATTTACGACCTTAAGGTTTGACTGATGTATCGCGTAATTGAAGTTGGGCGGATTGCTCTTAGTGGTCATGTGTAATACTTCACACTTTTCTTTGTTTAGTGTCAATTGCCAATTTTGGCCCATGTAGAAATTTTGTCTAAATCGCTTTGCAGTTGCTTTTGAACCTCTGTTGACTTCACTAACCGATAAACGACAGCATCATCCGCGAACAGTCGAAGGAAGCTATTCAGATTGTCTCCTAAATCGTTTATAAACACGAGGAAGAGTAGGGGACCTATAACGCTTCCCTGTGGAACGCCAGATATCACTTCTGTTTTACTCGATGACTTACCGTCAATTACAACGAACTGTGTCCTTTCTGATAGGAAATTCTGAATCCAATCGCACAATTAGGGAGCTGCCTCCATAAGCATGCAATTTCATAAGAAGCCGCTTGTGGGGTAAAGTGTCAAAAGCCTTCCGGAAATCCAGAAATATGGAATCGATATGAGATCCCTTGTCGATGGCACTTATCACTTCATGTGATAAAAAGGAGAGCTGTGTTTCGCAAGAGCGGTACTTTCTGAACCCGTGTTGACTATGGGTTAATACGTCGTTCTCTTCGAACAAAGTATATGTTCCAAAATCCTACTGCAAGTCGACGTTAATGAGATCGGGAATCATCTTATTGCCTTTCTTGAATATTGGAGTAACTTGGGCAACTTTCCAGTCTTTGGGTACGGATCTTTCGCTGAGTGATAGGTTGTAAATTATAGCTAAATACGGAGCTATTGCATCAGCATACTCTGAGAGGAATCTAGTTGGTATACAATCTGGCCCGGAAGATTTGTTTTTGTTTAGTGACTTAAGTTGTTTTACTACTCCAGGAACATCTAAGTTTCGCATGCTGGCAGCTGTTCTTGGATTGATACTGGAGTGTTGACTTCGTCTTCTTTGGTTAACGAGTTTTTATTTCATTACAGTTTCGCAAATGGTAGTATATGCATAGTGTTTGACTGTAGCATCGCAGCTACAAAGTAATAATTTCAGATATTGTACTTACTGGCTACGAAAGCATACGTGCATGATTCGATCCTGGGACATCAAGCCGTATTTCGTGAACAAAACCGTACAAAGCCCAATACGTGGGCCAACACGTACAGATTACTTAAAAACACAACCAACACACAAATAAAACTCTTATGAATACCAGGCTACTGAGTACTGGTGCAGGTGGGATTGAATCAAATTCCATTACTAAGGTACACTTTACAGCAACAAAAAGAGAATGAAACGGACGCCCAATTACTTTCCATTGTTGTATGCTTGCTTTCAACTCCTACGCGTCATTTACTGAAAGAGGGAACGTTAATTCAAATAATTTTATATTAATTAGAAATCTC
Source organism: Locusta migratoria (assembly GCA_026315105.1). NCBI lineage: Eukaryota > Metazoa > Arthropoda > Insecta > Orthoptera > Acrididae > Locusta > Locusta migratoria. The sequence goes on along the minus strand of CM048745.1, from coordinate 27,337,996 downwards.
AGAAAATTGAAATGAAATTTAAAATAAAAAGGAAAAGAAAAAAAAAACAAAAAAAAACGGTGTTATGGGCGTGGTTTGGAGGAAAAGGGATGAATGTCCCACAAGAGTGGAAAAGGTGCATGACTCATGTCAAAGATCCATCTCTGTTGACAAACAACATTAAGAAAAATTGAAACCTTGGGTAAAAATACGAAAAATTTCTTTGCGATTAAGCAAGTACAAAATATATATTCTGAAAGCAGAGAAACGTATTACGAAACACAACGGCACTAATTATTAATTAGTATTTTTCTCTGGGTCGCAAGCAGTCGAGTAAACGGTATTCGCCTTCAAAGGAAACTTTTATAAAAATACAAGAACCTGACTATAATGAATTGGCGCCAGTGAAGTTATAGCTTGAGAAAATGGCTACCAAGTATATTATGTTATTGTTCTACATAGGTTACGTTCTAGAGCTATAGTGATGTTAATAGTTGTGTTCTGTTGGGGTGAATGTTCTGCCGCTCATATTGAAACTGACTACGTTTCATTCTCTAAGACGAATAATATGTGATGCTAAAATTTTGTAGTTCTTCACGTAACTCTCCTAAGGTACTTTGTTGCTATTTATGGTATGAGTATCAAAGAAATACGAATATCATTATGAAGTTATAATCATCAAGGATGTCAGGTGAGTATTAACTGCTTGTTGAATTAATTTTGTGCCTGCATCGCTGACGTGTTGAGATTTTTCTTGTGGAACACTTTTTCCACTTTGTACCATATATGGCAGCTTCTCTATGTAATAGAGATTGCTCACTTCCACACTTCAAGAAGTGAATTAATGAGTCTGTTCTATTGCTACCACCCTGGACAGCTTTCAATATATTCCTCCATTTTCATTAACGTAAGTGCGCTATTGAATAACTTCCTTCATTGCCCAACCAGGATCTCTCGTTTGACAATTTTCTTAACAGTTATTTCATAGGTTTAACTAAACACCAATTATAACTATTTTCGCATGGCTTTAAACTGCCATTCTTTACTGTTCGGTAATTATATGTAAAATTAGCTAATTTTTCAATATTCATCAAATATTGTGGAGGAGTGAGAATAATTTATACATGGACGATAAACAGTGCTGAAAGGAAGAGAATAGAGGCTTTTGAAATGTGGCGCTACAGAAGAATGCTGAAGATTACGTGGGTGGATCGCGTAACTAATGAAGAGGTACTGAAGAGAATTGATGAGAAAAGGAATTTTTGGCACACCTTGACTAAAAGAAGAGATCACTTGGTAGGACACATTCTTAGATATGGAGGAATCGTAAATTTAGCATTGGAGGGAAGTATGTGGGGTAAAAATCGCAGAGGGAGACCGAAAGACGCATATAGTATGCAGATACAAATGGATGTGGGTTGCCATTCTTATGAGGAGATGAAAAGGCTTGCTCAGGATGGAGTAGGGTGGAGAGCTGCATCAAACCAGTCTCCAGGCTGAAGAAAATCAAATATTCAAATGTTTGTAAAGCTTATGGGACTTAACTACGGGGTCATCAGTCCCTAAACGTACAAACTACTTATGAACTACCTACGAACTAGGACGGCACAAATATCCATGCCTGAGGGGGGGTATTCGAACCCCCGACCGTAGTGGCCGTGCAGACCGTGACTGAAGCGCCTCAGGCTGAAGACCATAACAACAACATATCTTAATTTATCTTATGGTATTAGAAATCCAGTCACAGATCACAAATGTTTAACAAATACGCTCTCAGTTTCAGTGATAGATAAGAATAAAAGCAGGATGTTGCACAATTCACATCACTGCGACTAGAAACATTGTTTTATAAAAGATTATAAATGGGGAATATGTGCCGAGACGGGGAACGAGCCTTCGGAGGAGGCACCCTGGGAACGGCAAAGCGACACCAAGGCATACCGCTAACTTCAGGTCAGGGACCGACACGCGGAGGAAAACGCACCGCGCACACTGCTATGTGGGGCGTGTTGCGCGGCATCGGTCGTCACTGGACGGCCCTGAGCGGGAGCACAGTTTCCCGAAGCTGCCTCTGCGGCTGTCCGCGCGTTGGAGGGAAATGGGCGCCGCTCACGTTTTGCGAGCAGAGGGCCTTAGACAGCTGACGAGTCCGGTTGCTCGTTTCAGGTGTTCTCTTACGTGAGTTTGGACGTCGCTTTAGTACGGCTGGCTCGATTTAGGTGCTTACTTGTGTATGTTTTGAGACTACGGTTATTTTTAACCTATTGGTTTTTTTTGGACTAGGAGTTTGTTTCATTTTTCAGATAGTGCCGACCTGAATATCATAGAGGTGTGAATAAGCTCAGCCAGTTTGAATTGGCTGCACCGACGCGCTGATAACGCTCCTGCTAGCTCTGGTGTCATTTGCGCAATCAACAATATTGAGTCTAGTACACACTGAGTTGGCTGTGGTTTCGTCAGACACTGCGTGCTTACCGTGGTCACAGACGCCGAGAGTAGGGCATTCACGCTTTTGTCTTGAAGTTTTTTCTTTCGGTCGGTCAGCGATTTTCAGCACTCCAACGCACAGCCGCTGCCGTCTCAGGTCCAGCGACGCCGGCTTCAGCAGCAGCTGGTCGAGTATTGCTCACAACTGCTTGTCTTGGCGAGAGTTTGGATTCTTCCGTTTGACGGTTTTCTTAAACATCATTTATGTGGAAATCGCTCGTAATTATAGCACGTTACCTTGGTCTCCTCCATGATGAAAGTTATTTGCCACTGTCCGAAATTACGGTTATAGTAGGAACTTTCCAGTGTCATTTTTGTATTTGTTCATATTTTCTAAATTGAAAGTGTTTGACATTTTTAAAGTTTTCAGAACTGATTCCACTTTCGTCAGTTAATTGATCTCACTCTTGTTGTGAAATAACTTAAGTACAATCTTAACCTGTTTCTGATTACCAATTTATTACGTTTTTGTTGGTGTTTGTCTGTCAAGTCATCTCTATTAGGGCACATTTCAGTCTCTGTTAGGAGGGGTCTGCCAGTCCACCCCCCTTTCCATTTTCCACATATCTGTACCTCTCAAACCACCCAAAACCCGACCAACAATTGTAACGTTACAATTCACCTCGATCTTCCTGTAAAACATATGACTAAAATATTAATTCATTTTCCGGTCATACAAAATAGTATTCATAGCGATATTTTCAAGTTATTAGTTATTGGAAGCTCCAATGTTAGGCGCGTGATGGACCCCCTTCGGCAGATAGCGTCGAAATCCGGAAAGAATTCCAACTTGCACTCGGTGTGTCTGCCGGGGGGGCCTCATTCGAGATGTGGAGGCGGCATTGCCGGCGGCTATCGAGAGTGCGAGGTGCGGTCGACTGCAAGTCGTGGCTCACGTCGGCACCAATGACGCTTGTCGCTTTGGTTCTGAGGACATCCTCAGGTCCTACGAAATTGGTGAAGGCTGCTGCCTTCGCACGCGGAATGCAAGCAGAGCTGTCGATTTGCAGCATTGTTCCCAGGCTTGATGGGGGTCCTTTGGTTTTGACTCGAGTGGGGGGGGGGTCTGAACCAGAGGCTTCGCCGACTCTGTGACAGTCATGGCTGCAGATTTCTGGATCTGCGTTATCGGGTGGGGAATTGTAGGGTGCCCCTAGATAGATCAGGGGTGCACTACACTAAGGAAGCGGCTACTCGGGTAGCAGAGTACTTGTGGAGTGCACATGGTTTTTTTTTAGGCTAGGCGCTAACTCTGATGAGCACTCGCCTGTCAACATTCACACAGCGAATTAGGCGGCGTTCGGCTCAAAAATTCGACTATCAAAATATTAGCCGCGAACTTAGAGTATTTGAAACAAAGTTCCCGAATCTGCCGCACTGCATGGAAGTTATTGTGCTCAGACAGTTTTAGGCACCGAAAGCTGGCTAAATCACGATGTGGCAAGTTCAGAAATATTTAGCGAAGCGTGGAATGTATATCGGAAAGATAGATCGGATACAAACGGAGGAGGAGTGTTCATCGCTGTGGACGAAGATACTGTTTCTACTCAGATCGAGATTGAAAGTAACTTTTAAGTTATCTGGTCACGTATAACAGATCTAAAAGAAGTAAAGTTATTAGTTGGGTATTTTTACCGGCCTCCCAGAGCTACTGTAGCAGTTTTAGAATCATTCAAAGAAAATATACACCAGGTAGTGCATAGGTATCCGGGCCATCTAATATTAGCCTGAGGAGACTTCAACCTTAGGTGTATAGATTGGGACGTCGCTAGTTACATTTCAGGTGGTACAGACAAGCAGTCTTGCGAGCTACCTTTGGACACATTATCCGAAAACTGTCTTGAGCAGTTAAACCAGCAACCCACGCGCAGTGGAAATATTCTAGACCTTATAGCCACAAACAGGCCCGACCTTATTAACGATGTCTGTGCAGAGACAGGAATTAGTGATCATGGTATCGTCATAGCGTCGATGGTGACCAAAGTTCATAAACCAATCAAGAAGTCTAAGAGCGTGTTTTTGTTTGGAAGAGCCGATAAGCAAATGTTATGATCGCACTTAGAAAATGAATGGGCATAGTTTAATTCCGGGACTATGGATGTAGAGGAATTGTGGACTAAATTTAAGTGCATTGTTAATAAAGGGTTAGAGAAATATGTGCCAGTAAAGACGATTAAGGATGGAAAAGATCCACCGTGGTATAATAATAATGTTAGAAAGCTGCTGAGAAAGCAAAGGCTGTTGCACTCTCGATTCAAAAAGGAACACGCAAAAGTTAGAATAGATTCGTGCGTCTATAAAAAGATCGATGCGCGAAGCATACAATAATTATCACTGCCGTACCTTAGCAAAAGATCTTTTCGAGAACCCGAAAAAATTCAGGTCCTATGTAAAATCGATAAGCGGGTCAAAAGCCACTGTCTACTCACTCGGTCATCATTCCGGGGCAGTAATAGAAGAAAGCAAACGGAAAGCTGAAGTTCTAAATTTAACCTTCAAGAAATCTTTCGCGCAGGAGGACCGCACAAATGTACCATCATTTGATCAACGTACTAATTCCTAAATGGGGGACATAGCAATAGGTATTTCCGGTGTAGAGAAGCAGCTGAGAGAGCTAAATACGAAAAAGGCTGCTGGTCCGGATGGAATACCAGTTCGATTTACAAAGACTGTTCTGCGGCGTTGGCCCCCTACTTAGCTTGCATTTATCGCGAATCTTTAATTCAGCGCAAAGTTCCTAGTGATTGGAAAAAAGCGCAGGTGACTCCCGTGTATAATAAAGGAAAGAGAACTGACCCACACAAGTACAGGCCAATATCGTTGACATCAGTTTCATGTAGAATTTTAGATCATATTCTCAGTTCGAATATAGTAAATTTCCTTGAAACGGAAAAGCTTCTTTCCATGAATCAGCACGGGTTCAGGAAACATCGTTCATGTGAAACTCAGCTTGCCGTTTTCTCACATGACATCTTGCGAGACATGGGTGAAGGGCAACAGGCGGATTGTGTTTTCTCGACTTCAAACAGGCGGTCGACGCGGTGCCACACTGCAGACTGCTAACGAAGATACGAGCTTATGGAATAGGTTCACAGATTTGTGACTGGCTGGAAGACTTCCAAAGTAATAGTACGCAGTACGTTGTTGTCGACGGCAAGTGTTCATCTGAGTCGAGTGTATCGTCAGGCGTGCCCCATGGGAATGTGATAGGACAGCTATTATTTTCTATCTATATAAATGATCTGATAGACAGAGTAAGTTGTAATTTGCGGCTTTTTGCTGATCATACTGTGGTGTATGGGAGGGTGTCGTCTTTAACTGACTGTAATAGCATACATGAGACTTAGACAAAATTTCTAGTTGGTGCGAAGAATGGCAGCTAGCTCTCAATGTAGAAAAATGTAAGGTGATGCGCATGAGTAGAAAAACAATCCCAAAATGTTCGAATACAGCATTAGTAGTGAGCTTCTTGATGCTGTCGCGTCGTTCAAATATCTAGGCGTAACATTGCAGAGCGATATGAAATGGAACGAGCATGTAAGGACAGTTGTGAGTAAGGCGGACAGCCGACTTCGATTTATTGGGAGAATTTTGGGAAGATGTACTTCACCTGTAAAGGAGACTGTGTATAAAACGCTTGTACGACCACGTCTTGCGTATTGCTCAAGTGATTGGGACCCCGCAGCAGATCAGTTTAAAAGAAGACATAGAGGCGGTTCAGAGGCGAGCAGAAAGATTTCGAACCGGTAGGTTTGACCAATGCGCCAGTGTCACGGAAATGCTCCGGCAACTTAATTGGGGATCGCTGGATGAAAGATGACGTTTTTTGTGTGAATTTCTGTTAAGTAAATTCAGAGGGCAGGAATATGAAGCTGAGTGTAGTACGATCTTGCTGCCGCCTACTTACATTTCGCGTAAAGATCAGAAATACAAGATAAGAGAAATTAGGGCTTGTACGGAGGCATATATGCATTGTTTCTTTCCTCGTTCAATTTGGGAGTGGAATAGGAAAGGAAATGCCTAGTAGTGGTACAGTGTACCCTCCGCCACGCACCTTACGGTGAATTGCGGAGTGTGTATGTAGACGTAGATGTTGAAGAGATGAATTTCGGTCGAGTAAAAGCTGACAGTCTAGAGGGAGCTGTAACTCACCCACAAAGTTTTACCGCAAACGCATAATTTAACTATTCCAGTTAATTGTTTAAATGTTTGTACAGAGCCGCATCTACATTAACGTCATCAACGACAATGTTAGCTTTATAACTATGATTTCAGTACTCGTTCCTCACTCAGAGTTTAATTAAATGTTTCATTTAAGTAAATTTAATATTATTATTTGCATTATTGTACAATATTTTGGGGTAACTCTTCAAGTAAAGCAAAAGTTTTTAGATTCCAAAAGCCTGTAATACGTATTATTTGTGGACTGAATTCACGTAGACTCTGTGGAAGTCACTTCAGAGAACTGGGTATATTGACTAGTGCCCTTCAGTATATTTATTCCTTAAAGTTCTCGTAAATAATGTTTCCCTTTCCCCAACATACGTACAACACTAGGAACTAAAATGATCTACACAATGACTTAGAAGCACTTACGTTATTTCAAGAAGGGGTCCACTACTCAGGAACACACATATTTAACCATTTACTAGCAACCATAAATATTTAGGTACAAATAAAGATCGGCTTAAGAGGAGCCTAAAAATCTTCCTAGTGGTTAATTCATTCTACTCTACTGACGAATTTTTAACTAAAAACAAATGATGTATGTATCTGTGTTCATAGTATTAGTATATTATCAACTTAAACAAAACAAAAACACATATTCCACATACCCAAGAACCTCCTCAACATAGATCTATGGATAATTCAGGTCGCAAATTGTAGCTCTGACCCATTTTTAACAATAAGGTGGGTGAACTGAGGAAGCTGATTCTCACCGACTTAATTAAAAATACATTTGAGGGCGGTTCTGTAACACCGAATTAGAAATGTAGACCAATGGAAATACATCTCGGAATACGGATCTGCAATTAATGATAGCAAACAATCGGGAGGCTATTATTTACATACTTGAAAATTTAATTGAAGAATATAGTAAGTGGTTTTTAGTAGTTATTAATGGGAAAACGTAATCGGAGGTAAAGAACAAGGTAATCAACACAGACAAGACATAAAAGAAGTGAGTTAATATGAGTATCTAGAAGTTATATTCCGTGATGGTGGAAGGGATGAGAATGATACATGTAAGAAGTCATGGAAGGGGAAGAACATTATTAAGACACAACATGTTTAATCATTTGAGGAAAATATAATACAGGAAATAATATAAGCAATCATGATGTACGTCAGAATGTATTAAAGGCAATAATAGAAGCAATCGTGATGTGTGTTAGAAGTGTGGTAACAGGTAAAAGTAGAGAACATCGGCTAGTAGCTGCAGACATTTCATTAAGGATAATGATCTGATCATACATTGAGTACGTGAAGAATGAAATAATTGGAGAAAGGATGATAGCTGCAACGACTATTATAGAAATAAATTTCACGAATAAAACTCCTTCAGCCTTTAACGCATGGCACTTGTAATTTGACCAGCTTCGGTAATCAAGTATTTATTAGTCGAAACTTGTCAACGTTAAAGGATAAAGGCGTTTCTTGACATAATTAATATTAGTCTTTGTTCCGAATGGTCTTTATTTAAGATGAACATATACAAATTATAGAAATAGGTGCAATTAAGGATAAAAATTGAAATGGTACGGATATTTGCGATGTATAGAACAGGGAATGGTTACATTACAAACAAGTAGCTGGATTCCACCACAATGAAAATTATCGCTGGAGACCACGTAAGAAGTGGATAAGTAGCAGACAAGAGAAATGGAGAAACGAAGCTTAGCAGTAGTAGTTCGACTGGAAAAGGACCGATTGCGCTTAGCATGCGACATGTTGCTCGCTTGTCAGAATCTGCGGCCGTCGGAGAAGATAACCAGTGGCGTCAACTAGACAATTTTAGGGGGGCATGATGTAAACGAAACTCAAGTTTACGTAGCCTTGCGCACGCAACACTGTGCAAAGAACAGATTTCCCTATTAGGACATCCAATACACTAATGTTTATGGCATGGATATTCCACATCTCATTATTTTTAGTTTACCCGCTATATGCCAATGATTTGCAACGGTAGTATAGAATGCACGTTCGCACATGTTTGCCTCCTGCCATCCAAAAATTGCAGTTGGTAAAAAGGGAGCCCTTATAGGATCACTATGTCAATAAATACGTCTATATCAGGCAAGAAGTCGATTAAAAACTGCAGTGCCGTAGATATGCCAACAACGACATATAGTCAAGGCAACAGAAAACTGACATTCGTTCACTTATTTATATGGTGATATAGATAATTTTATTTAACGTGGTTGTATGACCAGTTTAATAGTTCATAGCACAATTTTCAAGATTTCGTTTTAACTTTCATTATTCATTTTTTATGGTAGATCAGACTCTGACCTTCTCATAATTGATGATTCGAGAGAACACGATAATTTGGTTGTGATGTTACATATTAGACGACTAGTTTGACAGTTTTTTCATTGGACTATAATAATACTGCATTTTGAGTTGAGATACATGTACATTCAAGTTGCTGCATGGTTCAGAGATCAAACGCTATTGATGCTCATGCCCATGGCACCCCGCCTTTCGATTGAGAGATATCAGATTGTACGCATATATGCACACTCACATTCGTGGGATGTGCCTGAATACTTGCTAACTGATAGTTTTTGTACCTTGATATTTCTACACAGCAATTATTATAATTATAATTTGTAGTTGCTTCATAGGTGATTGAAAAAGTGATATTTTACACGTTCGTAAATCAGGTAGTCTTATGTTTACTGACTGTGCCGAAGTTGATTTGTATACATTTGTGTGACATAAGAATATTCCACTTCAATTGTTTATTATTTTCACTGTTTTATAAATCACAAACTGTATATTTCTCAATGCCTACCTTCTTGACATTAAAGTGCTGTAATAATGTATCACACATTTTGAGAATTATAGTTTTATGAACATCAAGTTTTTTTTATATATGATAGTATCCTGATCGTTACAAATTTTTGTATAGCATGGTTGTTCATGGGAATACATCTTCCAACCATTTTTGATAACTATTGTCAGTTCATTATCTTTTATTTTCCCACAGGAACATGTCTGACTCTCCACTAATAATGTAACCCAAGACATATCTACGCTTACCATCAATGTTTTAATATTCTATATTACCAAGTCCAACGCCGAAGCCCTCTCCCGCCTTCCACAGTAGCCAAATCGGGCGTTAGACCCATCTGAAATTTTAATCTTTCAGGTGGACGAAGATATCCAGGACGCCCTACAGGCATTCCCCATCACCTCAATCACAGTTGCCATTGCTACCACTCGCGACCCACTTCTTCGTCACGTCCGATGCTGTGTGTGACAAGGGTAGCATGAAAAACCGCCGCCCAAGTCTGATGTGCCCAAGACGTTCTCCTACTCTGTCTGCCAAAAGCTGTCCATCGCGGATGGTGTCCTCATGATGATGAGTCCCGACACGCAGACGCTGCATGCCAGTCCTCCACCTTCTACACCAAGGGCACTGGGGCATCGTGTCGGCCAAGGCAATGGCTCGTCGGTATGTCTTCTGGATGGGCCTTACAGCAGACGTCACGGCCATAGTACAAATCTGCGCTACTTGTGCCGAACAGCTTCCCCAACCACCTTCCTGTCTTGGCCTTCCCTGTCAGGCCCATGGAGACATCTCCATGTCGATTTCGCAGGTCCTTTCCTGGGCCGCCAACGGCTCATTGTATCGGATGCATACTCAGACTTTCCTTTTATTGTCCATTGTTCTTCCATCACTTCCAAAGTTAACATTTCTGCCTTAACAAAAATCTTTTTCCTGGAAGGCTTTCCAACCACAGTAGACAATGAACCACAGTTCAGAATCCATGAGTTGGCCGCATTCTGCTCCTCCAGTGGCATCCAACACAACACCACCCTTCCAACCACCATCGAACGGGGAGGCAGAACGTTTAGTCAGACCCAAATGTCCAAATATGTTCAAGATCGTACCATTGAAGAAGCACTAATACCAATTCTCAGTACTTACAGGTCCACGCCAATGGGTGCTCACAGCCCATAGAGATCTTGCACGGTCTGCAGCCCAGGACTCTTCTCCACCTCCTTCGGCCTGTAAATAAGCATCAGGTTCCGGCCGGCACATCCCCTTTTTTGCCTGGCTCCTCAGTGTGGGCCAGAGGTTTCGGTTCTAAGGCTGGTTGGCTACCAGGGGTCATACTTGGCCGTCGCGGTCGCCAACTGTTTGACGTCCACATTGACGACAGTCCATCGCTCCGTCGTTCCGCCGGTTCCCCCTCCGGCGTCCGCTGCTCCCAAGCCTCTTCCCATGTGCCAGCCATCCCTTCTTACATCTACTCGCTGGCGTCATGTGCACCTCAGCCGTCAGAGCCGCTGCATCCTGCACTGCTGCTCCCTTCAGACCCACAACCACAGCCACCGCCGCAGTTGGATCCAACTCACGCCAGCGCACAGCCAGGTCCACAGCCTGGGCTGTCCTGCGAGGACACACATGTACCGGTGCCGTTGGCTCCTCAGGAGCCGTCCTCGCAGCCGCTGCCTCGCCACCGCTGTAAACACCTGGGGTGCCCAGCACACCCTATCCTCGGGCGCCTGCACTTTCTCACAGGGCAGTCACCGACATGGACACGGATGTCATCGCTCCCCAATAACAGCCCCCCCCCCCCTGGGAGTACAGCACAAAACACACGTCGGCCAGGAAGCCTATCCGCAGCCGGCGTTTATGAGCAGAATGTTGGCACCTTTTCCTGTAGATGCCGCCGCGGCCGACTGAGGAACGGTACCACTCCGCCAGCGTATTTAAGGACCAGCCAGACGTCCGCCCGGAAGATCTCTGAGAGAAAGAATCACCACAGATGACGTCGCCCAAGAGGATTGATGCCTACGGCCCCTCCAAGACGGCCCCTATAGTTTGCATACGACATAGTAGAATTGTAAATAGTATAAGTAGAATAAACTAAGAGTTGAAACCATCTCGGAGTACAATACACGCATTTATATATACATTTTATAACTGTTATTGTCACATATAACTGCTATAAGAAACATACAAAATATGTTCCAAAGCCACGGTCACTTCTTAGAAAAAAACTTTTTAATTTACTCCCTTCTAACTACCAATGCACTAGAAATTTCTGCGCAGTATGGCCTCATTTTGAAATGCCTATGATCACAAAAATATTACAATGATACGATCGCAATTAACAGAGTAAATTATTTAAATTTCCTACAAAATAAATTGAAAAAAAAAATAGACAGAGAATTTAGAGCGTTATGGCCCTGTGTTCAGGTGTGGGCACACTTGTTTCGCCCTTCATCATCATACAGGATGAAACACTTGCCAACAGCTGAACACTGGGCTTTCAGGCTCTGAATTTATTTTATATGTAACTGAATCTGAGCTTTGCCTGGAGGGTATATGGGAATTCCTATACAGAGGAAGCCAAGCGAAATTGGCATAGGTTTCTCTACAGATTTAAAACTTTGGAATAATTGGACTATAAGACTGACCACTTGTTCAAACAATTGCACAATATGTTCGAAAAATGTTTTGTACATATTAAATGAGCCAAATGACTTACTGCTGACTGTACAAAAACGTAGGAGTTCTTGTTCCAAAAAAATTTCAAATGTTTGTAATCCGAAGGAACCAAACTGCTGAGGTCACCGCTCCCTAGTCTTGCAATCTAACTTATTCTAAGGACAATACACGCACCCATGTCCGAGGGAGGACTCGAACCTGTGGTGGGATTGACCGCGTACTCCACAACGTTGCGCCCCAGATCACACGGCCATTCCGGTGCGTTGTCAATGGTTTGATAAATTATTAGACTTTCCACTGTTTAATATGTTTGAATCATTGTAGTACTTTCTTTTAATCATAGGAACTTGAGAATGACGACAATAGTGCGTCGAAACTAGTAGTGCATTTAGATGGAAGTATATCAATTTGACAGGTAAAGCCGATTATACCTGGTGGTGCAAGTAGCAAAAGACATCTACGCTACTTGAAGGATATCCATTAATTCCGGATCGCTGTAAACGTTACGCTGCCCCTAGACGCGAAATATTACTGCAGACATTGTTACGGGAAACGTTTCCAACCCTGTGACAGTGCCTTCTGCTCGCTGCTCCTCAGCCTCCAGCAGCCATGGTACACGCCTCCTGTCACGCCGGCGCACGAATCGTCAACCTACCGTAGATCAACAGTACAGTAACCGGAGTAGGTGTGTTATTACCGAACAATGCAGGATTGAAGGGGGGAAAAAAAGTGTATCCCAAAAAAAAGTCGCTCACTTACGAGTATGTCTCGCTATGTTTGATATTCCCTCAAAAACTAAAATCATATTTCATGTGTTTGCGTTGTACATAATCAATTTCTATTGCATTCTTTGTGAAGTTGCTACGCAAAACGAGTAAGTTTTCAAGAAAGCTTTCGCGATCAACAAAATTACACTTGAAACTTGATTAAAACTGTGAGCCACAAACGGGATTCGAACCTGGGAACTTTGCCTTTCGCTGGCCACGGCTCTATCTGAGCTATCCTGGCACGTTTCACGGTCCGTCCACGAAACTTTTCAAATCAAATGTTTATAAAGCTTATGGGACTTAATTACGGGGTCATCAGTCCCCAGTCAGGAGTAGCATTCCTCATTCTGGAAACATCCCTTAGGCTGTGGCTAAGCCATATCTCCACCACATCCCTTCATCTACGAGTGCTAGTCCTGCAAGGTTCGCAGGAGGACTTATGTGAAGTTTGGAAAGTAGGAGGTGAGGAACAGGCAGAAGTAAAGTTGTGAGAACAGATCGTGAGTCGTGTCGGGATAGCTCAGACGGTAGAGCGCTTGACGGCGAAAGTGACAGGTCGCAGGTTCCAATCCCAGGTACAGCACACAATTTTAATCTGCCAGGAAGTTACATATCAGTGCAAACTGCTCTTCAGTGTGAAAATTTTAGTCTAAAAATTTCTACTACCAGTAAATTTCCTTTCTATCAGATGTGTGGAAAAATGCCGCTAAAATTTCTAATTTGCTCCAATAACTGGAAAATCGAAACTTGCAGCTTCATACAAAACTGTTTATAATGGGTGGGAGTAACATTTATTAGTGTCTAGGAAACGAATCACATAAACCGTTTACCGAAAACTTCTGAATGCGCTAGCCTGAATGCAGACATTGAAATTCACAATGGAATCACGAAACAAACAACTTTTATTTATTTTTATCGTAAATTACTGACAAAAAAAAGCAAGAAGCAATTAAATGCAAGCACAGCACAAAAGGTCAAGTAACGTTACGATAATTACAGGTATTTTGCATTTTTAAACTCACAATTACATGCTGCCATAACTAAAAGCTAATTAATTATACTAATGCTAAAATACTTTCTCTCCTTCTCCCTCTCTCAGACTCTGTCTCTCCTCCCTTTTCTCTTTCTCCCCACTCTTTCTGTCTCCTCTCAGTTCTCCCCCTTTCTCATTTTTCGTTGGCCCGTCCATTCCCCCCCCCCCCTCCCCCTCCCCCTCCCCCCAGCCCTGAATCCGCCCTTGGCTCCATCCAGTAGCGCAACCTGTATTTGGTTCTGGGGGGGCGGCTATTTTTTTAAAAAATAAATCCCACTGAATCTATTAATCTAGGACTTATTTTTACACTCTATAATATAACCAATCGTTCTAAGAAAACAATAGCACAAGAAATGAAATGAGTAGGCTCACATTAATCTGAAAGTGGAAGAGGGGCAACGTGGTAGAAATGGAGTGTATATAATCAGCTCGTAAATTAATTAAGCAATTCTGTTTCAAATGTTTATATAGTCTATGGGACTTAACTACGGGGTCATCAGTCCCTAAACTTACAAACTACTTATGAACTACTTACGAACTAGTACGGCACAAATATCCACGCCCGAGGGGGGGATTCGAACCCCCGACCGTAGCGGCCGTGCAGACCGTGACTGGAGCGCCTCAGTCTCCTCGGCCACCGCGGCCGGCAAGCAATTCTGTGTTACTAATCAAAGAGAAAGGTCTTTACTGTATAATTAAAATGAGACTCTACGTCTATGAATTAAACTGAAATAACTCTATTGTTGTCTATAAGATTCCACTCGGTGGAGCCGCCGACCTGCTAAGCTACGTGTCGCCGCATATGAACAGTCGGCTCGTAACTTCAGATGGCAGTAACAACAGCGGCAGCATCACAGCTGGTCGCGGCGGCTTAAAACCGGTCACAGCAACAGCAGCACACGTCCTCAGTGGCGGCATCACACTGGCGACTCGTTGTCACGTTCACATGTTTCTGGCAAATTATAGTTATGATTTATTACATGTGTGCTGCTTCAAATTTCCGGTGCCGACGTGCTTAAAAGTATATAACAATAAAAATATAAAATTAAAAAATCTTTGGGAAGTCTGGGGGTGGGCTTCAGCCCCTAACACCCCTCCTCTCCCCCGTGCTGTGCCACTGCTTCCATCTAAAGTTAATTTGCTGCTCTGTAAAGTTAACAGCACCATCTGTTAGTTCTTTGGTGTATTACACGAAATTTGTAAGTAAAACAGAGAGATAAAATTTGAAATTACGTTACCTTTCTTCTTGTCCGAGCCGCTATGTTGTCCCAACATTTGCTCAATACCGCACTACATATTCATAAAGTACCTTTGCAAATTAGCGTTCTGAAACAGCGAAGACACAACTGACAGGACACTCTTAGAAAATTAAATTAATTGCCATATGTATTGATTCCAATATCCGATTTTGAAGACACTCATCCTGTGTGCCGCACAAGAAATACTCAAGTTTCATTTGTAAACCCAATGAGAATTCGTGAAGCAGTTTCGGGGATTAGTGATTACAGACAAACAGCCTGACAGGATGGTCAAAGAAAAACTTTCAAAACTCGATAATTGTTCCCGTTACATAATTTTGATGAAATGAAATGTAAATATTGCCCAAATTTATCTGCTCAGTTTACAGATCTTTATTTCCTCCGATATCATTTGGATAAAATAATGCCTGTATCTTGTTGGCCGGCCGCGGTGGCCGAGGGGACTGAGGCGCTTCAGTCACGGTCTGCACGGCCACTACGGTCGGGGGTTCGAATCCCCCCCTCGGGCATGGATATTTGTGCCGTCCTTAGGATAAGCTAGTTGATAAGTAGTTTGTAAGTTTAGGGACTGATAACCCCGTAGTTAAGTCCCATAAGCTTAACAAACATTGGAACATTGGTATCTTGTTGCACACTTCACTCATATTACTTGTGTAAACCGCACGGAAATCAATTAGTAGTTTGGAAATTAGAGTGTTTAAGCAGAATAACGAAACACTGGTTGTACAGTCTTGTTATGATATCGATATATGGCATTAACTGAAGTTAATCACGTAGTTTTTTGAGTGAGAATAAGTAAATAAATAAATAAAACTAAGCGTAGCCAACATAGTCACAGGTTCTTCCCAATGCAATGCAACATTCACAACTGTGTTCTAATTAAGTTTTTCTCGACGATTAGCATGTAAGTCAGAAAAGTTGTTTAGAAGATAGAAATTACGGTTAATGTTTGCTAGAAGCCGCTATGTGCTGCCATTAAGGATCAATGGATCATTATCGGACGAGTAATGGGCGCTCCTTGTTAAGGAAAGCATGTCTTTAACGCACGTTTACTGGTCCCTTAATCCATATATACTGTCTGCAAAGAATGTTGATCATCAAGTTAGTAATTAAAAAAGTAACACATTAACTCATCATTGAAGCAACTGGCTTAAATGTATGAATAGCGAAAACGTAGCAAGCTCAATACTTTTTCCTTTCATAATATTAAGGGAGGAGGAGGAGTAGGTGGCGGGAGCAGGCGCCCAGTGAGACTTCGGTAAGGTTTACAATGACATGTGGAGTTTTCTCTGTGTCGCTTTTCAAGGAATGGATGAGCGAAAGTGAATATTTCAGTGCCGTAAGCTTAACGACAAACACAGTCCTTTTATTCTTTTTTTTTTTTTTTTTTTTTTTTTTTTTTTTTTTTTTTTTTTCTTTTTTTTTTTTTTTTAATTTTAGTACTAGCCTTCTAGTGTTAAACTTTACATTTTACCTCTTAAATTAGCACATTAACTATGTGAAAGATAAAAAATGAAATTTTCGTCGTTCCTCTTAGCCGTTAGTAGGCCACCAGCAGCAAAAAATGTCGATGGTGTTCAAAAAACGGATTTCATATTCATGGAATAATGGGCCGGCAAAAATACAAATCAAATTAAATTCAATAAGCAAAGTTTCGGTTGATACCTCGTTAAAAATAATCCCCTGACTTCCTTCCAAATCTGTTTCACATATTTCTGGCGTTAATTCCTATAAATTGGGGAGCGCTAGCGTCTTCTGCCTGCAACCGCCTCGCGACTTCAGCGGGAGGCGCCCTTTGGTAATTGGAGCGGGCGTGGATTAAGAGCCCGTCAGGTGCTTTCTTGGCACCGTGACGTCAGCTCTAGGTGGCCACAGACAAGAGGTCCTTAGCGAAATTCCAGGAGGCAGGAGCACCCTAATCACATAGGAACACACTAAGCTGCCATTTCAGTCGCTCTCTCGCCCACGCAGACACCGTGTGGGACAATATGAAACTGAGGTGCCAGCAAGAGTCAAAAAGCTGCTTTTCAGTAAAGTCGCGTGAGCCCGTAAAATAATAGGCGACCGTCCGAGTTAGCGCTTCGAGGAAATCTGTCGAAGGACGTAAAACGCGGGCACAGATTAAAACGACGCCACGCAGAGCTGATAATCGAGGCCACTTCGTCAAAAATACGACGTACACTCCTGGCCACTAAAATTGCTACACCGCGAAGATGACGTGCTACAGACGCGAAATTTAACCGACAAGAACAAGATGCCGTGATATGCAAATGATTAGCTTTCCAGAACTTTCACAAAAGGTTGGCGCCGGTAGCGACACCTACAAAGTGCTGACATGAGGAAATTTTCCAAATGATTTCTAACACACAATCAGCAGTTGACCGGCGTTGCCTGGTGAAACGTTGTGATGCCTCGTGAGTAGTATGGTAGTGCCGGTATCGAACCAGGGTACCGCTTCGCTACCTGGGCACATCCCCGCCGCCGTGCACTGCGCCAATTGCCTGACCGCAGATCAAGGATGCCGCCATAGCGCACTTAAGGGTGATTGACACATTACACGTAATTGCACTTAACACTCGCAGACAGACGGCACCTCCATCAGGTCCACACCTATCAACCCCTCGACATCTCTGTACTTGCGCTACCCCCTACCCCCACCCACAACAACCCACCTGGCCGACACGCCGCCCCCAAGATGCTGGGGAACATGCTCCGCTTCCGACGGTTACGATTTAATATTAATTGGCATATCAAATTAACCGCCAACCGCCACCGCCGACGCAAGTTCCATACTTACGAACTTTATTATCTACAGGTTGCAATCTGCACTTACAGTCTATTTATGTTTCGTAAATGTTCAGAGTTACGCCTTTCAATCTAACTATGCGATATATGTGTTGAGTTATGCCTTAAGGGGAAAAAAATGCCACATATCACACATCGCACATCAATTTTATTGTAACAACCTTTTCCTTTTTGTTATCAGTAACAAGGGCAATCGCCTCCACAAGTAAGCACTTGCGTGAGAACAGCCCCCGCCCCCGCCAACGCTACCGCCCCCACCTCCACCCCACCAACAGTCCTAAAGACTACCGAACCGGTCCGGGACTCGAGCACCCCACCCTAGAATTTTTGTTTACGAAATTTATTACTTATAGACGTACACAAACATTGGAAGATAAAAAAGAGTCGATTATTATTACGTACTTCGGACAGTACAATTACCTGGAATAAACGAGAATTTCGTAAACAAATTTGCCCTGCCAGCAGCCAAACCAGCCACCCCCAACTCCTAATTATTGTTTTTAGACGTCTAGATGTGTTAAGAGTAATTTGAGTACAGCTCAACCCCCATTGCGACCACAAACACACAGTGTTCTCTCGGGAAGCTACATGAAACGTTTCTATAAACATATGCTAAGTGTTTAAACAGAAATATCATAACGTTTTATTATTTTAAGCATTCTCTCTCCAAGCTCTTCGAATAGACTACATATACAACAGTCGGCAGACATGTTTAATAATTGCGCACATTGGATAATAAACTGGTTGTATCGGTAACAAACGCTACTAACTTACGTATCCATCTTAACAAATACTCGTTCGGTGTCCAGATTATTTGAAAACAATTCTAACCAGAGTCAAATATTTGGAACTACCCAAAAGAAAATAAATGGTCCGTTTCGGAACTCGACCGCAACCTTCGATCTAGAAGTATAACAAATAAATATCTTCGTTTAGGTGATGCAACCAAGACATCGAACGGAATGTAACGGCAACAAATTTGTATGACAACCACTCTTTCGATAAAAAAAAAAAAAAAAAAAAAAAGACGATATATTGCTTATATAAAAATTCCAGTTTACTGGTGGAAATAACGAAAATCAGCAATGACATATAGCACAACGTTTGCATTGAAACTAATGATTTCCAACACACAAGGCATTCTACCAAACATAGCGAAAGCTGGTCTGTCAGTCAGCACCAGACTGTCAGGAATGCCTCTAAATATACATCTGCAAGCACCATTAACAATCGTCCAGAACGCAGAGCGCTCTCTCGGCAGGCTACATAAAAGAAACATATGCTAAATGTTTAAACAAAATCTCTCAAAAACACATAAGTTAAATCCCGAAATGATCAAAACCTTCCAAGCAAGACCTCTGCAGACGCACCGCTCTGACAAGGATAGCGTGCATTGCGTTTATTTAATGGAGCTGAGCCGAAAGTTCCGAAATAACTCTCTCTCTCTCTCTTTAGCGATCTTGCCCTGTTACGTTTCCTTAGATAGAGGTATAGATGCGCCATTCGAGAATTCGGGTAGTTTAATTTTACCTCTTATTTCCTTGTTCCAGCAGTACATATCTTCTCGCTTGTAAACATCTAAAGATCCTCTATGTCCTGTTACGATACATTTATCTGACGCAGGTCAAACACCGATATTTCAGCGCCCCAGAAGACATTTAAACCCTATTGTGCAACGGAGAGTCGAAATACATGAAACAATTACAGATTCCCGACCGTCTACACTAAAACTTTTCTTTTTTCTCGAAAGCACTGACCTAACAAGAAGACACCCGACAATACAGTAACCACAGTCCTTGGGTAGTATTTTACCTCCACAATGCAACACTGATTTTTCGTTCTGTAGAACAAGTTCGTCCCGCCCTTTACCCCCAATATTATTACTCCAAGTCCCTTTCTTGTGATCTCTTATCATTTCACTACACCGAACTCGGGTTTATTTTTTGAATTACAAGTAGATGGCTACCACAGACGAATATGCCTAGAACTCTAACCTACACACCGCAACCCCTGATCGTATACAGAAGATGGTCTACACTTTTTTCTTACAGTACAACTGAGTACATGCAACGTAATGTTTGCAAACACTTATCTCGCACCCAACAGCCGCGTGTATCGATCATAACCTGCTCCCTAAGGAATGGACGGGAGTGACACCCAGTACAGGGCCGCACTTTGTAAATATTGGCTATCCCCATTTCCGATCTAGGCCATAAGTGTATATTGCAACCTCCAGTCTAGTAATTCCAAACGAAGAGATGAAAGCATTCTGCAAACGCCTGTTATTATGTAGATAAGGTGATTCGACAAATAAATGTATTCTTCGGTAATCGATTCCAACTGCCCTATACAGCCCTTCGCATTGTCTCCATGACGAACTTGTCGAATTTACTACGCATGAATAAGTTAAAAGATCAGCGATAATGCTAAATCGACTTCTTTAGAGGTCTATCGTAAGACAACAACGTCCACAAATGGAAACACACTGCATCGCATAATTCAAACGCATTTTCTGACTATTATGATACCCAAAATTCCGTATGGAGCACTAGGTTATGCATAAAACGACCGCTTGTTAACTGTGGATATTCCATCGGTTTTTAACTCTGTAAATGGCTGCTCCAACACCCAGTCATCAACATTTGGTTACAATGTAGCCCTTCTCCAAACGAGAATGCAACACGTTTCTTGGGTGTTCCGCTAATTTCGGTCAATACAACGACGCGAGACCAGTTCCCCGCGTTGTTTACTGTAAAAGCCAATATTTTATAAGACATTATCTGTTTAAACCGTGCATGCACATACGCAATAGCCTCCTTTGAAGCCTTTGTCTTAGCCATATAACCCAGTTTTCGTTTACCCTTCTTCTTAGGGCTTGTGTAATAATGTAGGCGATATCTACGTCTGTGGAGAGTAAAACCCGGGTAGCTCCTTTCTCGATTCTCCAAGTAATTTACAGGTAGACAGTTAAAACTAAAACATATTGTACAAGCTGTTCTCGGTCCGAGAGAGCAGTCAATTTTCGGGTACTCTTAATACCCAAGTAATCAAATTGCAGAATAACTGATCTCTAGAAGCGTATGTTAGCCGGGACCATATGGATGGGAGCGGTGCACAGTACAACGAAGCGCTTTGTAAATACCGTATCTTCTATTTTAGAGCACTTAAACAATCTCCTTGCACAGATCCATAACCACAATCCCCCATCCTGGTAATGCCATCTCCTCGACCCAGAGAAAAAATAAGTCCTCACAATCGGCTGTCTGGACGCTTTATAGAATCGATACTATGGCTACCAATAACTTTGCTTAAACAAGGGCTCGTATTTTGACAAATTTTTATTTTATTTTATTTATTTATTTTTTATTGTACAATTCGACGCCACCCACGTTAATCAATCCTTTCCATTTGTCTTGTCGTCGCCCACAACCACGTTGCTTTCGCTCCTTCCATCCGAAAATAATCCTCTCATTAAAAAAAAAAAAAAATAAATAAATAAATAAAAAAAATTCCTTCGAAATCTTCTGTGTTTTCCAAATCCAGGATATAGAAGCTACCTAAAAGAAGCTGCTGTAGTACACATGGGAGCTCCACCATTAAAACCTCCATTAGTTGCACTTTATAAGATATATAACCACAGGACGTACATATCTTCCCCTGTATTCCACGAAGTAGGAACAAATAGTAACTTCGTCTTATCTCCACCGTTGGCAGTATCGAACTTGCTGAATTTACTTCGCAGATAGATCCGCACATCTATACCAATACCACACCACACACGCACTACATTGGCTGCAACTAGCGCACTTTAAGTTAGCAAACTATAGGAGTTTTATAAAACACATTGATTTTCGACGAAAGTATTATGATTTACCCCAGCAGGCATCTCCGCTACATAACATAATGGACACCAGCCGTAAAGTGGACAACACTAGCATACGATTAAACAGGCGATGCTTCGACGAAAGATCAGATAACGTACACAATGCAAAGTTCTTTTACAACCACCAAAGTCGGCTACTTTGGAGATCTACCGTGACGTATATTTAGTGTATCATCGCTTTTTACTTAAATTCCATCCCATCTACCCAACAGCACTCTCTGTAAGCGCCAAACATTTCCAAAACACTAACAGAACTAAATCGCAGTCAACACTAACCTACAACAAACGGATCTATCCATTCCAACTCGTTTTTTACAAAATTTCTGACCCAACTAGCATGCTACAAGCTCTGTATAAGTCCATAACAACCTCCAAACGCAACCCAAGCAGGGCTATCCTTACAGTCCTCACTAACCCAGTACCAATTCCTCCACATACATTCCGCATAAACAAGTTACCACAGAAGGTAATCTCCCAGACAAAGCCCATTTTAATAAATTTTCGATCTCTCCCACCCAATAACTGCATTGGTTCCTTGATCCGTCCCAAACATCCAACCACAACTTTGTTTCCAATGCATAGCCCAGCAGACAATATTTCTGGAAGGCTTTCGATCAGTCAATAGACTACATACCTCATGCAGTAAAGAGCATTCGCGCACAAACCACCGTCGTATTCCACTCCTTCCAACAAAATATTACTCTCGATAAACATTTGTAACACAGTGTAAAAAATGATCGACGTGCACAAGCACAGAACATCTAAGATGAAAAGATCTAGATCCAAGCCAAGTTCTTATAATCCTTACAAGCAGCAACGTAAAATAGTCTACACCATTTCAAACTAATACAACAACAGAATTTTTTTATCGATCTTCTAGTGCATTCCTTTAGAGAATAAACATACGATAAACGCACCTCCCAACGTAGGAACTAATCCTCTTTAAATTATCTAATTCGATGCTTGTCAATCAATGAACATTAATTTCCCACTGAAATCATCTTCGATACGCTACTGAAGACATCCATTCGTAAACACAGATAAAAGAAGATATAAATACCCCACATCCATAGCACATAACCATGCTACTAGGTATCTATATGCATTTCCACAACTATGGATCACATCTGCGTTGCAGCACCGTACTATTCAAATTAATTAACAGTCATATGTAAGGAGCCGTACTCTGCCTTATGGTTTAGTACTTCGCCTGGAAATATCAGTCAAACCATGATTTGGAGAACGTCCTGGAGTCTTACTAGGGAAGTATCCGCTGGTTGTGGTGTGAATGTTGTGATCCGTGACTTCATTCACCCTAAAAGTACAGTTAGAGGTCTATTGGCTGAATTTGAGCACTTACTTCGTCGTTGGGTCAAGAACAAGGTATTACAATGCTGGAGGCTACAATATACAATTACAGGATGGATAGTGTTTTTGACCTCGTGCAAGACTTTTTAAGTGTTTTAAACGAGAATAAAAGGTATGTGCAAAGTGCTTTTCCACCATGCGGAGGCGAATAACGAACACCTTATACAACAGCTGTTGTGTAGTGTTTAAAAGTGTCCTGTAATTTGTTTACTAAGGTAATAAAAATACATGAAAATTGACAGGGGTAGAGGTATACTTTCCAGACACTAAAGATCGAGAAAAGCTTATACATTCTGTTATATCAGCTTTTAGTTTCAGTTGTGTACCTGTAAATTACGTGGAGATTCGTTATACTGACACCAGCAAAGTCTACCCCTACTTTAATGTAGCTTTTAAGTATATATAATTACACTTAAAAGCTACATTAAAGTAGGGGAAACATACTTCCCCCAATCCAGAACATTGTTCTTCACAATGCCTCCAGATAGAGATATCGCCGAATTAGGTCTGGCACATACAAACAACGTCATTCTTCAAGTCCAGCGAAAAAGAGGAAATGTATCGCACAGACTTACACTATTCCCCGTTACACCGCTACGTGTAGTTGTCTTACGTGTGCGACAAAGAAAACTGGAGATGGCGGATATAGACGCCAAGAAAAGGAAGCTAGAATATATGGCTAAAGCCTCTGCCATGAAGAACGAGTACAAACGAATGCTGGAGAAAGACGAAGCTATAGCAGATGTGGAAGCCAGGTTTACATATGGCTTTAAACAGAGGGAGTGGAGAAATCTCGTTACGACTGGGACTTTATAATATTTGCTTTTACAGTAAACAGTCTGGGAGATTGGTCACGCGTCGGTGGACTGGCAGAAAATAGCGGAACACATAACGTCTTTTTACTTTACGTAAAACTTATTGCATTCTCGTTTGGAGAAGGGCTACTTTGTATCCAAATGTGGAGGACTGGGTGTTCGAGCAGCCTTTTTCACAGTTAAAAATGGATGGAATAACAATATCTAACAAGCAATCGTTTGCAATAGTCGTAAACATAGTGTTCCATACGGAAATTACCACAGGTTTGTATATCAGAGTATTTGGTAACCTACACACATAGGAACGCATAGTACTATAACCAGTATGGCATACATGAAGTAATTGGAAAAGTTAAAATACCCGATTGTTCTCGTCTAGAAGCATTGTCAGAAGGTGCAGAGCTGGTTGCAAAAGCTATAAAGGAGGTGGAATGCAGGAGGAAACGAAGATACATAATAGAGTTCGAAAACATACCTTCCCTGTACCTTTAGAACTTCTGGCTGGAACGGAAATATGAGACGTCAATGTGGATCTAATTTACAAGATAAAAATTAAATTGAACAAAAGTAAAGTTACACCTAACAAGAATAAAGAACGAGTTGTATTCTATATATATATATATATATATATATATATATATATATATATATATATATATATAACCTTGTTTCCTGTATGTAAACATGTATGCTAAATGTAATACGTTTTGTGCTGTAAAACTTGTATTCTTATTTACTACTAGCTTAAACCCGCGGCTCCGCTCGCGTTTTCGTTGATTATGATAGATAATTCGCTAAACGTCAAATCGATTTGCATTATATATATATATATATATATATATATATATATATATATATATATATATATATATATAGCTATCCGATCACCATAATACCGTGTCTGAAGCATTTCCCGGGTAGACATTAGTAACTGTACAATTTTTTAGCTCTTTACGTCTTGTGGTGCAGACGTGATAAACGTACACCAAACAGACATTCACATTTATAGATATAGATCTTAGGAAAATTATTACGAAAGAATGACATTAAAGGTACTGGCTCTGTTGTGCGAGAGGATTAGTATAGGATGCACGAATCTCCCAGTTTCTGCTTGCCGCATTTGGACATCCACCAAGTATAAGAAGAAGTGGTTTGGGTTAAAGAGTTGTACAATAACGTTCTGTTTTGTATTTTAAATGATTCATTGTATAGAATAATCACGCAAAAAGCATTTTTCGAAGAACATCTAGGTGTCTTATTCCAAAATGTTCAAATATTTGTAGATCTTACGGGACTTAATTTCGTTGTCATCACTCCCTAAACTTACAAACTACTTACGAACTAGCTTATACTAAGGACGGTACAAATAATCATGCCCGACAGGTGATTGAACCCTCGACCGTAGTGGCCATGCAGACTAACAAGGGAACGGTCCAATAAGACATGTCGAAACCTACCCTGAAATTCTTTACACTGGCAGAAGACAACGAAAGAAATGCACTGTCAAAATTTTAGCTGCTAAGAGGAACTGCAAATATTTTTTAAAAACAGCTGAAAATTGCCAAGTTCGTAGCGCGCCAAGTGGCGGTAGAAATGTACACCCCTACTGGCGCTGTAGCAACAGCGCATGCGCAGCTAGGGGCGCGAAAACACACACACACACACACACACACACACACACACAGTCGAGGTCGGCGGTATATTGTAAACAGGAAACACGACACAACCCGATCGTAATTTGTAAAGGACGTTCCAGGTTAGCTTTCGTCTATTAACTATTATCAGTTGAATTTTGCAGTATTTGTAAGTGTTGACCATAAAGATAAAGCTGAATTAATATCTATTGTGCTTTCGTCAGGCATGCCTGCTTATAATATCTTTTTTTCTTCTTCTTCCAGTTTCACAGTAACGTGGAACGCAATTAACGTTCCGAATTTAGCAAAGATGAAATTTGAAGAACGTGGTTTCCTCCCGAAATCACCTGCTTTTTCTGAGGACGTACATATGTATCATTTGTTGATTGATTTCTTTGACATTCATTCGAATGATATCGACATTTCGATTGAAATTGTGGAAACATTAGAAGAATTAGGAAATAACTGTGACGATTCCACGAACTGTTACTCGGACAATGTCAGTTGTACCAGTAACAGTTCTGAAGAAGAATACCTTCCAAGCCTAAAAAAAAAAAAAAAAAAAAAAAAAAAAAAAAAAAAAAAAAAAAAAAAAAAAAAAAAAAAAAAAAAAAAAAACATGTACTGCATCAGCTTTCAGCGACAAAGAAAGGGCAGTGAAATATTAGTTAAACGAAGGAAAGAAAAAAAAAACGCTTGATGTTAAGCAGTGTGCGAAGGCGTTTTGGTTTCGTAAAATCTGAGCGTGAACTTTATAAACGGAAGAAAGAATTATATGAAGTAAGAAATATGCGCCAAACGGAAACTGGAAAACATCTTAATGAAGAACCGTTCGAAAGATTTAGAACTGCTTGTGAGAGGCAATGCGCCGTTACCGATGGAGATCTACGAGACTGAGCCCTCCAAATTGCATCTGACACGAACATTGCTAATTTCCAGACTTCGTCGACCTGGCTACAAAGGTTCAAGAAATTGTACAGAATAGGAAGTCGCAAAATTACCACGTTTACGTCACGTAAACGCGTAGAGCAGCTACCAGTGATAGACAGTGCCATAGAGAAGTTCACAAGTGTCATAAAGACGAAACTTGCTGTTATCCCTGCAACAGCTGTTTATAACGCTGATTAGTCAGGTTTCGTGAAAGAACTGCGTACACACCGCACTTTATCATTTCGGGGTGAAAAGAAGACGGAGTCGATTGCCTAATCAATGAATGCAATGACACATTCATATATGATAATGCCAGTGATAAGTATAAGTGGCCGGCCGCGGTGGCCGAGGAGACTAAGGCGCTTCAGTCACGGTCTGCACGGCCGAGGGTTCGTATCCCCCTTCGGGCATGGATGTTTGTGCCGTCATAGTTCGTAAGTAGTTCATAAGTAGTTTGTAAGTTTAGGGACTGATGACCCCGTAGTTAAGTCCCATAGACTATACAAGCATTTGAAGTATGAGTGGTTTACTGTTTCCGCAGTTGTATATCTGTCTTCAAGAACCTTAAGACAAATTAGGACCAAAAATAAAAAAAATGGACTCTTTAATTGCAAAAAATCTTGTAATCGACGTATCAAAATCTGAAAAAATGGGAAAGAAAATTTTTCAACATTTCGTTCGAAACGTATTCCTACCAGTTGTAGAAACTAATTCATTACTTTTGTTGGATTCATGGTCTGCACATAAGGACACATCTGGTGTACCCGGTAGGTCTCTTACAAGTCTTTCAACTGGACGCCACTGCAGCTGCTGAGGTGTCCCTAACCTTTTCAGTTACGTGATCGGAAAATAGAGACCTGCAGTTTAACGTGTAATCCGAACTACATTTCTTTCATAGCCACTCCACCATCTTCGAGTTGTGAATGCTCGGTTAAAAATCGTAGTGAAAAGATTTGCTGTCTGAACGAGATTTGATCCCGCGCTCTCTGGTTCACGAAGCGCGCCTTTTGCCACTAGACCAGTAGGCCTGATACACGTAGTGTTAGCGCCAGCCGTGTCACCTCCTTAGATGATGCTCGACGTCGGTAATTAGTGTTCTCTTTATAAAAATCTGTTCAATGCTAATGAGAAGCCAGAGAACAATAGCAGCCGACATACAATGAAATTTTTGGGTCAGTTCTAAGGTAGACGGAGATGAATTCCGTGTAAAGTGCACGATCTCAATGCGTGTCTCGCTTCCATACAAATTGAGACACACAAATTCTTCCTTCCCTACGCCCTTCGCCATACTCCGTCAAAAATAGTGTGCTCGCCATGCACAATAATCCTCAATGAATAGCAAAGTTTCGCGCTGTGGCTCTAACAGGGCATGTTGTATGCTGTATGCCGAATATTACCTCCAAAAACAAAAAACTAATAACACACCGTTCGCAGGCAATGTTTGCTACCTCGTGTTCTCTTCCGTTCCCTCTAGTATAAACGATTCAAACCATATACAAGAGAATGGTAGTGAATTTTCAGCAAATGCTCATTCGTTCGCGTGCGCTTTCATTCACTATATTGTAAACCAGACTTTAGATGCTTAATATTGGTGACAGTGAGCTCTGCATAACTCCGCTACGTGGCGCTGCGTGAGTGATTCGCCGAGTTGCGCACTAAGCGGGCAAGGCTGTACAAACTGCTGTTATAAGCTGTTCTTCGAAGCGGCAAAAATTCCTAACTTCAATTAAAAAAATTACTGGCAGTGCCTCTTAGCAGCTAAAATTTTGGGAGTGCATTTCTTTCGTTGTCTTCTTTCTGTGCAAAAAATTACAGGGTGTGTTTTGACATGTTTTATTGGACCGTTCCCTTGTGAGACTGGCGCGCCGCAGAGCGCTCGGATTCCACGGCCGGCTGAAGTTCTCCGACCTGTGGCTCCTTTTGACCTAAAAATGGTTGTAATCCTGTGCTTTGTCGATGTGATTATCAAAAATCTGTAATAGTATGCTTCTGCAACATTTAATTGTTGTAAAGACTTACAGTTTTTCAAGTAGAACGATTCGGTCATACAGGGTTTAGGAGAAGATACCAGAAGACAGGTTGCTTCTTGTCAGAGAGCAGTAACTCGCTCGGTAAAGTATCTGTTAGGGAGATGTAATTCTGTGGTGTTCTATTAGAGAGCTAAGCAAAGCGTGCGTTTAACTCGATGCTGCTCGATACATTGCTGTATGGTGTGCGGTCTGACTTATTGCACAATGTTTCATCTTGTATAAATGTCGTTCATCTTCTTATCGATTATCTAAAAATAAAAATAAAAAATAAAAAAAGCTATGTTTCGTTTCTGTAATACTACATCGCAAATTAGCGCTCATGCTACTGTCTGTATATGTATCTGCATATAAATGTTGTAACGTACGGTAAAAACATCGTTTGTGTCAGCTGTGAGGAAATGTTGCAGTATTTGTCGGTAATACGCTTGTCTGCGGTTGTCTCTTTATGGGCTGTGAAGGCTGTTTTTATTGGGCTGATGGTGTATTAAGAGCTATGGTATAGCGGTGGTATTTCGATCGTTTTCCATTCTTATGTCTGTTATTACAATCAATGTAATTCTATCATCGTAAAAATTGCTCTCCTGTATTCGTAATCTGGTACGGCCAGGAAAAATCAAACCGATAACTTCTCCAGGTCAGTTGCGAGCGTCAACATGTATGTTTACATGTATAGGACGTACACGCTCCAAACCAGCAACTACGATGGGTCAACAGGTCCGTACTTGCCTGCAGCCAGAAATAGCGCGAAATACCTATTTCGAACTCTTTAATCGTGCGATTCGATGCAACGCAGATGTGATCCACAATTGTGGAAATGCATATAGAAAGTTGGTAGCATGGTTATGTGCTATATATGTGGGGTATTTATATTTTTTTACCTTTGTTTACGAATGGATGTCTCTCGGTAGAGTATCGGAGATGATTGCAGTGGTAAATTAATGTTATTTGGTCGATAAGCATCGAGTTAGAAAACTTAAAGAGGATTAAGTACCTACGCTTGGAGGAGCGTTTATCGTATGTTTAGTCTCTAGATCTTTTCTTCTTAGAAGTTCTGTGCGTGTGCACTCGATCATTTTTTACACTGTGTTACAGATGTTTATCGAGAGTAATAATTTGTTATAAGGAGAGGAATACGATAGTGGTTTGTGCTCTAATGCTCTTTAACGCACGATGTATGTAGTCTATTGACTGATAAAAAGCTTTCCAGAAATATTGCCTGCTGGGCTATGCATTGGAAACAAAATTGTGGTTCGATGTTTTGGACGGGTCAAGAAACCAATGCAGTTATTGGGTGGGAGAGATCGAAACTGTAATGAGGACTGTAAGGATAGCCCTGCTTAGGTTGCGTTTGGAGGTTGTTATGGACTTATACAGAGCTTGCAGCATGCTAGTCGATTCAAAAATTTTGTAAAAAACGAGTTGGAATGGATAGATGCGTTTGTTGTAGGTTAATGTTCACAGCAGGTGTAGTTCTTTTACTGTGTTGAAAATGTTTGGCGCTTACAGAGAGTGCTGTTGGCTAGATGGGATGGAATTTACGTAAAGACTGTTGATATACTCTAAATATACGTCGCGGTAGAGCTCCAAAGTAGCCGACTTTGGGGTTGTAAAAGAACTTTGCATTGTGTACGTTATCTGATCTTTCGTCGAAGCATCGCCTGTTTAATCGTATGCTAGTGTTGTCCACTTTACGGCTGGTGTCCATTATGTTATGTAGCGGAGATGCCTGCTGTGGTAAATCATAATACTTTCGTCGAAAATCAATGTGTTTTATAAAACCCTTTTAGTTTGGTAACTTAAAGTGCGCTAGTTGTAGCCATGTAGTGCGTGTGTGGTGTGGTATTGTTATATATGTGCGGATCTACCTGCGTAGTAAATTCAGCACGTTCGATACTGCAAACGCTGGAGATAAGACGAAGTTACTATTTGTGGCTGCTTTGTGGAATACAGGGGGGGGGGGGGGGGGAATACGTATGTCCTGTGGGTATATATCTTATAAATTGCAGCTATCCGATATTTTGATGGCGGATCTCCCATCTACATTACAGCAGCTTCCTGTAGAAGGCTTCTATCTCCTGGATTTGGACAACACACAATATTTCCAATGGATTTTTTTTATTTTATTTATTTTTATTATTTTATTTTTTTTTAAATTGAGAGCATTACTTTCGGATGGAAGGAGCGACAGTAACGTGGTTGCTGGCGAGGACAAGACAAATGGAAAGGATTTCTTAACGTGGTTGGCGTCGAATTTTACAATAAAAAATAATAATAAATAAACATTTGTCAGATCACGAGACCTGCTGCAAGCAAAGTTATCAGTAGCCACAATATCGATGATATAAAGCGTCAAGACAGGCGATTGTGAGGGCTTTTATTTTTTCACCGGGTTGAGAAGAAGACATTACCAGGATTGTGGTTATGGATCTGTGCAAGGAGATTGTTTAAGTGCTCTAAAAGAGAAGATACGGTATTTACAAAGTGCTTCGTTGTACTGTGCATCACTCCCATCCATATGGTCCCAGCTAACATACACTTTTAAAGATCAGTTATTCTGCAATTTGATTACTTGGGTATTAAGAGTACCCGAAAATTGACTGCTCTCTCGGACCGAGAAAAGCTTATGCAATATGTTTTACTATCAACTGTCCAACTGTAAATTACTTGGAGAATCGAGCAAGGAGCTATATTAAGGCATAAGTGAGCATTCCCGGGTTTTACTCTCCACAGACGTAGATATTGCCTACATTATTCCACGAGTCCTAAGAAGAAGGGTAAACGAAAACTGGGTTATATGGCGAACACAAAGGCTTCAAAGGAGGTTCTTGTATAAGAGCATGCCCGGTTTAAACAGATAGTGTGGAGAAATCAAGCTAGGATTACGTCTTAAAAAAAATATTGGTCTCACACTAAACAGCCCGGGGGATTGGTCTCGCGTCGTTGTGTTGACCGAAATTAGCGGACCACACGAGAATCGTGTTGCATTTTCATTTGGAGAAGGGCTACATTGTAACCAAATGTTGATGACTGGGTGCTGGAGCAGCCATTTACAGAGTTAAAAACCGATGGAATATCCACAGTTAACAAGCGGTCGTTTTATGCGTAACCCAGTGTTCTCTACGGAATTGTAGGTATCATATGAGTCGGATAAAGTATTTGAATTATGCAGTGTGTTTCCATTTGTGGATGTTGTTGTATTACGATAGACGTCTAAAGAAGTCGATTTAGCATTATTGCTGATCTTTTAACTTATACATGCGTAGTAAATTCGACAAGTTCGTCATGGAGATAATGCGAAGGGCTGTATAGGGCAGTTGGCATCGATTACCGAAGAATACATTTATTTGTCGAATCACCTTATCTACATAATAACAGGCGTTTGCGGAGTGCTTTCATCTCTTCGTTTGGAATTACCAGACTGGAGGTTGCAATATACTCTTATGGCCTAGATCGGAAATGGGGGTAGCCAATATTTACAAAGTGCGGCCCTGTACTGGGTGTCACTCCCGTCCATTCCTTAGGGAGCAGGTTATGATCGATACACGCGCCGTTGTGTGCGATATAAGTGTTTACGAACATTACGTTGCATGTACTCAGTTGTACTGTAAGAAAAAAGTGTAGACACTCTATCTTGTGTATAGGATCAGGTGTTGGTTTGAGTTGTAGGCATCTTCGTGGTGGAGGCAGTGGACTGAAGAAGTGTGGAAGGAGGTCGACAGAGGGAGACTAAGGGGAGACTGGAAGAGAAAGAGAGAGGTGGAGATGAACATTGAGGAGGGTAGGGATAGATTAACAGAGAAAAATACGGAGAGCAGGAGAGGGACAGAGGGAGTAAATTGAAGGGGAGACAGGAGTAATTAAGTACTTGGTAGACACTGGATTTTTAGTTAGTACATAATAAGATGGTTCACCCTTTTTTTTTTTTAAAAAAAATCTACTATCTACTAGTCTCATAAGGCGGTCACATGGGCGTCGGATTTTAGAATTGTTTTGATATTAATGGTTCGTGAAGTTTAGAACTCAGATAACAATCAGGCAAAGTCATTAGACGCAACTCTCAAAAATTCTCTAGAAAAGCAACTTCGAATTTTTGCAAGTACATATAAGTAAAAGTAATTGAAGGAGGTACAGCGTCTGCCGAGGTAGCTCGCGTGGAAGCGTTCCGGCCTCATAACCATAGTGTCTGTGGTTCGAATCCCGCACTAGAGCTTTTCTTTTCTTCATTTTTTTTCTTTTGTGCACAATTTCAATATCTCATGATAAATTTAAAAAAATACACGTAATTTTTTTTATTTTTCTTTATTTATTTTTTTATTTTTATTTTGTAAGTTCTTCATCTTGTTCATTGATAATAATAAACACCTCATGTGTTATAATTTTTTGTCGTTTAAAATTTATAGTGTATGATGAAATAAGTCTTCTGCTATCAGCTTTGCTTCTGTAAGAATTACCGGCGATTGTATATATACGACTACATTATTTATTACACAAGAACATCTCTCATGCGCACTCTTGCAATGCTACTAATTCCGTCCAAGGTGGACGTAAATTGCCGTCATCCGCATCCGACATCACAGTCTTCTTTCTCTTGCCTTCTTTCTCATTCCGTAGAGCCCGTACAGATGATGGAACTCGTGTGCGAAGAGTAACTTCACACAGGATATAAACAAATACACATTATTTCAAATTCAGATATATAAACATTTTTGAAACTCTAATTCGACGTATTGTGTCAGTTTTTGTTTATGTGCATCTAGACGAGGTGAACATCTTGTCGTCACATAAAACGTTCGTTGAGTAGGTTAGCTGCTTGGAAAGTCTTTAGTAGTTATGGAGATGACTTTCAAAAAACAGCGTCGTAGCATTTCAAAAACTGAACACTGAAAGACTACCGTCGTCAACTAATAGTGAAGACAACTGTAAAAAAATGAAATTCTTGTGTTTTATTATTATTATTATTATTATTATTATTATTATTATTATTGAAACCACCATTATTAACAACCTCTTGTAAAATTTAGAAAAAATACCTGCATATTTCGTGAGAATTACCATTAGATGTTAAAATTGTGCATGTATGGGAACACAACGGAAAAAAGCTCCAAGCGGGATTAATACTACCGAGACCGACATATTCTGCAACTGCTATAATTCTTGGTACTTTCATGTACTTGCAAAACTTCAAAGTCCATTTCTCGTTAATTTTTGAGTGTTGCATCGAATGGCTTTGTCTGATTGTTATGTGAGCTCTGAACTTCATGTATCATAAATATTAAGAAATTCTAGAATCCTTGTTGTTGGAGCGCGCCACTGCAAGCCGCGTCCCGTCCGTCCGCGGCATCTGAGAGCCGCGCCGCGGCCGAGTCCGCCGCTCGATGGCGCCGCCTCTGAGGGCCTGCAGCGCCGCCACGACCGGCGAGCTCGCGGTGTGCGAGGCGTGCCTCAGTCCCTGTGTAGCTCTCGCCGGCTTCATACGGCAACATTAACTGTGTCCGTGACTTGCCACCACCGTACCGTGTATATGTGTATATGTTGTACCGTTAATGAGGTTCAATAAATTATACTGTTACAACAGTATAAGTGGCGACGAGTTTTGTTCTTACGCGTGTTTTCTGTTGCGGTGGTTATGGATCCGGCGTTGCTTCAGTTACTGCAACAACAGCAGCAGCAGTTAGATCAACAGCAGCAGCAACTTGTTTTGCTTACGGAGTTCATTACGTCTTCTCGTCCCGCTGCGGCCCCTTCGCCGCCGCCCCAGGCCTACATCCCACTGCTCCAGCTTTTCCGGCTTTCCAAAAATCTACGTGCGGCGTCTACAGCAGCATTTTGTGGCTTTTAAGGTAACGGATCCTGACTTACGAAAGTCTTTCTTCTTGTCGTGGATCGAGCCCGATACTTTTCGTTTACTACGAAAACTAGCTCCGCTGTCAGAGCCCGCCGAGTTGTCTTTCTCCCGTATGTCGGAATTGCTTAGTTCTTATTATCGGCAGCAAACGCACGTGGTGCTTTCCCGCCTGGATTTTCATCAAAGAAGAAAGAAACCTGGTCAGTCGTATCAGTCCTGGGTGGCAGACCTCCACGGTTTGAGTCGTAAGTGTGGTTTTGTGTGTGCAAATTGTCAGTAGTCGTACGCAGATTCCTTAATTCGCGACATTGTTGTCCGTTCGGCTAATGATAGGGCTGTGCATCGCGAAGCTTTGCGGTTACAGGATCCCATCCTTGACGAGGTTTTGTCTATTGCACAAGCTTTTGAGGTGTGTAAGGCGGCAGCAGATCTGTTTGAGGAAATGGTAGAGGTGGCGGAGGTACAGTCCTCGACGCCACCATAGGCGTCGTTCTTCGCCCTCCTCTTCGTCGTCTACGTGTTCTTCACGATTACCTTCCGGCGTTCCATACCGACGACGTAACTTTCCCTCTTTTCCGGATTGTTTTCATGCGCATGATCGCCCGCGCTGCCCCTTCCGCCGCGCGCGGTGCGCGTCCTGTCGTAAACAAGGCCACGTGGCGGCTGTTTGTCGGACTTCCGCACGCGGTCGGCCGCCGCATTCTGACGAGTCCCAAACTGTCTTTCTACCGCACCTGGACAGGGGCAGGTCACTTCTTCAAAGATTTCTGTCACACTTCTAATTCAAAATCGTCCGTTCCGTTTTCAAGTTGATACCGGTGCCTCCGACTCTCTCGTAAATTTGGATACGTACTTGGCACTTGGGAAGCCACCTCTTGTAACGACTTCTCGTCGTTTGGTCGCCTATGGTGAACAGCCGATTCCAGTGCTCGGTCAGTTTACGATTGAGGTGGAGTACCAGCACGTAGTGCGCGCCGTCACGTTTTTGGCTGTCACAAGCGCGTCTTCAGAAAACATTTTTGGCCTGGATGCGTTCACGGCGTTCACGACGCTGTTCATCTTTTGTCTGACTCCATACCGTTTACTTTTGCCTTTGCCGCGAGTTTGGAGCACTTTTCTCGGCGGGTTTCGGAATAGCCATTGGTTACGAGGCGCACATCACTCTCAAACCAACAGCGGTTCCGAAATTTTGTCGCGTCCGGCCTATTCCTTTTGCTTTGCGCCTCGCGGTTAAGGACGAGTTGGAGCGGTTGCACGGCTTGGGTATCATCGAACCAATTTCCTCTAGCCTGTGGGCGACACCTCTGTTAATAATAAAGAAACCCACGGAGCCCTTCGGTTGTGCGGTGATTTCAAGTCTACAGTTAACTCGCAGTCAGTGATAGATTGTTTCACCATTCCCCGCCCGGACGACATTTGTGCGAAATTGGCAGGCGGTGAGTGTTTATCAAAAATTGATTAGGCGGAAGCGTATCTCCAGCATCCCTTAGACTCTGATTCTCAATAATTCATGGTTCTCAATACTCCTTTCGGGCTGTACCGCTACAAACGTCTGCCGTTTGGGGTCGCGAGTGCGCCCGCGATATTTCAACGGTTCTTGCAACAGTTATTGGACAACATTCCGTGCTGTGAGAACTATCTGGACAATATCATCGTCACCGGTTCCTCCCGCACAGATCACGTAAACAACCTGCGGCTCTTGTTCACGAAATTGCACGCGACAGGCCTCAAATGCAATCTTCAAAAATGACAGTTCTTTCAACCTGAAATTGAGTATTTGGGACACCTGCTGTCACGAGATGGCGTCCTCCCTAGGTCAGAATTGGTTACGGCGATTGACCATCTTCCTCGTCCTACGAATTTGCAGGAACTCCAGTCTTTTTTGGGCAAGGTCAGCTACTACTCCCAATTTCTTCCTAATGTGGTGGTCACACATTCTTTGAACGCACTTCGAAAGAAAGGTGTTCCGTTTTTGTGGTATGCTGGTTGTGAGGCGGCATTCGCACGCATCAAATCAATTTTAAAGTCTTCACCTTGTCTCGGCACATATACACCAGGCCGACAGCTAGTCCTAGCTTCGGATGCTTTTCAGCACGGGATTGGAGCGGTGTTGGCCCGCCGACTGGATGATGGTTCCGAGCAGCCCATTGCCTACGCGTCTAAGACGTTGTCGGATGCCCTACGTAATTATTCTCAGATTGAGAAAGAGGCTCTGGCGACTGTTTATGCTGTTCGGAAGTTTCATGTGTTCCTCTATGGCATTAAATTCCACCTTATCACGCATCACAGTTTGGCCCGCGTTCTCATCTTCCAGACCGGACTTCGCAACGTCTCCAAAGTTGGGCTCTGTTTTTGAATGCCTATCACTATGAAATTCATTTTCGGCCCTCGTCGCATGCCAATGCCGACGCCTTGTCCCATCTGCCCATGGGCCCCGACACTTCGTTCGACAAAGACGAGTTGGCGATTTTTCAGATTGACGACACAGTTGAGCGACTTCCTATTACGGCCAATAGAGTCGCACAAGCCACCTGTCGGGACCCTGTGCTCCGGGAGGTGCTTCAGCATGTCACCGCCGGGTGGCCTGAGCGATTGTCCACCAAAGAGGCTGGCCCTCTGCGCACCTATTTCCAGCTTCGACACCGGCTGTCAGTTATCGACGGTGTCCTCCTCCTCAGTACCGATTCCGACGTGCCTTGTGTCGTCATTCCGTCTTACGGGCTCGTATGTTAACTCTGTTACATCGGGATCACTGGGGTATCACATGCAGGAAGGTGCTTCCACGCCGTTTTGTCTATTGGCCAGGAATCGATGCCGCCATCGAGCAGTTGGTTCGTACGTGCACTCAGTGTGCTACCCAGCAAGCTGCCCCCTGGGGCACTTTTTCCCCGTGGCCTACTCTGGAGCACCCCTGGGACCGCATTCATGTGGACTTGGCCGGTCAATGTGGTTCGTGGTGGTAGATGCACTGTCTAATTATCCGTACGTCGTGGGTATGCGCTCCACTACGGCAGAAGATGTGGTCAGAGCCCTGGTACAGATCTTTGCGATTGAAGGCCTGTTTCGGACGCTCGTCCCTGATAATGGCCCACAATTCATGTCGTCTTATTTTCAACAATTCTGCACTAATAATGGTATTTCCCACCTCACCTCGGCTCCTTTCCACCCCCAATCCAATGGGGAAGCAGAATGTATGGTGCGAACTTTTAAATCACAACTTCGTAAGTGCCTGGAAAAGTCATCCGCCGAGGTGGCGCTCCCTTATTTCTTAGTACTTATCGGGCCACACCAATAAATGGTCGGAGCAGACGGGGTGACGATCTCCCGCCATCTCAACCAACTACGTCCTCGGTGGGGCCCCACCCCACCGCCTTCAGATCTCTCGACTGTGCCTCTCGGATACCCCTCCGTAGATTTGGAGGTCGAGAGAGGAATCCATCCGACATCACGGTGGCACCGGCCTCTTCCGTCCGACAGCTGTCGCACGGCAGCCTCTGCTGCGTTCTCGCCCCCTTCCCACAGCCAGGACGACCCCTTACCGTCGGAGACGACGCTCGACGAGGCTCGGGGAATTGGCGCTACGGATGGGTGTCCACAACGCCAACAGTCGGCCGCTGATGATGACGTCGAGAAGCGGCCTCTCTCCCCGCGGGTCGACGCTCCGGCCGGTGCTCCTCCGTCGCGCCCGCCTCCTGCCTGCTCGGATCCTGCTACGGACGCGGCCGTGTCGTTTCCCGCACCGGCGGTGGGGGGAGCGCCGGCAGTGGAGGCGTCTTCCTTCAGTGACGACGTCGAGATGCTACCGGCCTCTCCGCCTCTGTCACCTGTGCTAGCGGTGACCCTGCCCCGACTTGGTCGCAGCCGGCGTGGGCACTTCCGCCCCTACGTGCCCCGGACTGGTTGGCCGCGCAGCGACGTGCTGACGACATCCCCTCGGACGCAGATGAGGCGATGGAGGCGCTCGCCGTCTACGGCCGGCTCCCGCCCCGCCGCAGGGTCACGTGGGCGACTCCAGTGGTCGCCACGGTCCAGCGTCGCCGGCCATCTCCCGCCTCCACCTGCGGTGTCGGCTTCTCGGAAGAGGGGAGGGATGTTGGAGCGCGCCACTGCAAGCCGCGTCCTGTCCGTCCGCGGCATCTAAAAGACGCGCCACGGCCGAGTCCGCCGCTCGATGGCGCCGCCTCTGATGGTCTGCAGCGCCGCCACGACCGGGCGAGCACGCGGTGTGCGAGGCGTGCCTCAGTTCCTGTGTAGCTCTCGCCGGTCTCATATGTCAACATTTGCTGTGTCCGTGACTTGCCACCACCGTACCGTGTATATGTGTATATGTTGTACCGTTCATGAGGTTCAATTGATTCAGTCACTGATCATCATCACAGGAGAAAATATTTTAAAAAGATTAGGAACAAGCTGTAGCTTGCTGCTAACAGCAACTGTCTATCGCGTTTCTGTTCGTGTTTACTTCCGGCGCCATGGGACGGTAGTCACTTAGCGAGATGCCCTCCTCCAGATGTCGCTACACTTGCGTCACAAATTTACCGACGGAGAGAATGGTTCAGTGCTGCATGGACGGAAGACTCGGGGAACCGTTACAACAACAGCTTTTACTGCAGCACCACTTGCAGCAGCAGTTGCAAGAACTGTTTTAACCATAGGTCTCTGTTGCGTCAGGAAATTGTGTTCTTGTTCGAATTGTTATGGAACAAAACAGAACTTTACCGAAAATATATACGCAGACAGAGTCTGTCAGATAAGCGTAATTTACAAAGTACATCAGTCAACAACCCCAAGACTGGTTTCAACGCAGCAGTTGTTTAGTAGGCATGGTCCTGTTTGGAGGTGCTATGCCGTTGCCTTCCTCCGACCTTCCAACTGACTTACCAGCCAGTTACAGGGCGACCTACAGTTTAACGTGGGTACCTAACCACGATGCTACTGGATATTTTTAACTTGAGCAACATTGCCAGAGGTGAAAGAAGTCGAAAGCGTGGGATAAAAGTCCTAGGACCTTGCGGGGATCGAACCCGCAGACTTGGGATTCATAGACTGTGACTCTATCACTGTGCTACAAAGCTGATGCCAAAATTAGCGTAAGACCTTCATTGATTCTGAGAGAAATGTTTTGTTTACTGGCAGGTAATCTTAACAAATTTTGGCCCTACGTCTATCGGTAAAAGACTCGAAATTAGACAACCAGACATTCTGGTGTTTAAACAAAGGATGATACACAAAAGGCCGAAAATTAAATGTCTTTCTTCAAAACTCTAAATCTGTCTATGGGCCGTTAAACCCTAAGCATCCTTCCTTTCTTTGCAAGACTAGTTCATGGAGGAACACTGGACGGTAGTTTCTCCTGTAAACCATCGCAAAAACACCAAACTGGCATGTTGTGGCTTTGAGAATCTGTATGGGCAGGATGTGGGCCGGGAGTACCAACGATGTGCACATGGGTCTGCAACTAAGGCATTGTTTACTCCACAAGAACTTTATTGATAACATGACACAAATACTTACGATGTGCTCGTGATGGTACTTAGTTTTTCTGAAGTATTAAACAATTATTCTATATATCACTTAGAGCCTGGCAATCGAATGCTGTTCCTGCTTGTGCTGAGACAAATAGCTGGCTCTCGCAGATGCTGCTCTTCTGTAGAACTTCCTGGAACTGTCAAACTGTAGATCTGATCTGAACTGACTGGAGCTGTCCCGTACTCTCTGCCTAGTGCTGTGGTGCGCCGACATATCTAAGCAAGCCACTTCTCGTTACTGGCCTGCGTGCCCGGTGAGCAGAGAGCTACCCCGGCGGCCGAAGTACTACGGAGCCACTTATCGCTCCTTCAGATAGTGGCGCGGCAACTTGCGTAGACCACCAACGTTGTGGCGAATAGTTACACCACAACATGCCACATAACAAAGAGGGTGTCAAATGGGTAGAACATTGATTGAATTCGATCAATAGAGGAAAGGCCGCTAAACTGAAGGAATACTAATTCGATTTTAAATGTACACTACTGGTCATTAAAATTGCTACACCAAGAATAAATACAGATGATAAACGGTTATTCTCTTCATTCGACAAATATATTATACATTTGATTACATTTTCCTGCAATTTCGGTGTATAGACCGTGAGAAATCAATACCCAGAACAACCAACTCTGGCCGAAATAACGGCCTTGATACGCCTGGCCATTGAGTCAAACAGAGCTTTGATGGCGTGTACAGGTACAGATGCAACTTCACCACGATACCACAGTTCATTGTGACTAGCCAGTTATTCGGCCAACATTGAGCAGACGTTTTCATTTGGTGAGAGATCTGAAGAATGTACTGTCCAGGGCAGCAGTCGAACATTTTCCGTATCCAAGAAGGCCCGTACACGACTTGCACATGTGGTGAGATGACCGAGACTTGTAACCAATGACACCACATACCATCACGCCGGGTGATACGCCAGTATGGCGATGACGAATACACGCTTCCAATAAGAGTTCACCACGATGTCGCCAAACACAGATGCGACCATTATGATGCTGTAACAAACCTGGATATATCCGAAAAAATTACGTTTTGCCATTCGTGCACCATCGTTGCGTACACCATCGCAGGCGTTCCTATCTGTGATGCAGCGTCAAGGGTAACCGCAGCCATGGTCTCCGAGCTGAGAGTCCGTGCTGCTGCAAACGTCGTAGAACTGTTCGTGCAGATGGTTGTTTTCTTGCAAATGTCCCCATCTGTTGACTCGAGGATCGAGATGTGGCTGCACGATCCGTTACAGCCATGCGGATAAGGCCTGTCTTCTCGACTGCAAGTGATGCGAGGACGTTGGGATCCAGCAGGGCGGTCCGTGTCGCCCTACTGCACTCACCGATTCCATATTCTGCTAACAGTCATTGGATCGCGACCAGCAAGGTCGGGATACCATAAACCGCCACCGGCAACGGTACGCTGGTCAGGTGTTGTTCGTGTATGAGAAATCGGTTATAAACTTTCCTCATGTCAGCACGTTGTAGGTGTCGCCACCGGCACGAACCTTGTGTGAATGCTCTGAAAAGCTAATCATTTGCGTATCACAACACCTTCTTCCTTTCGGTTAAATTTCACGTCTGTACCACGTCATCCCACCCCCATGAACCACAGAAAAACGCGTGGTTCCTGAAGAGGGGCAGCAGCCTTTTCAGTAGATACAGGGGCAACAGTCTGGATGATTGACTGAGCTGGCCATGTAACATCAGCTAATGTGGTTTTGCCAGTTACTGCGAACGGCTGAAAGCAAGGGGAAACTACAGCCGTTACCTTTCCCGAGGACATGCAGCTCTACTGTATGAACATATGATGATGGCATCCTCTCGGGTAAAATATTCCGGAGGTAAAATAGTCCCCCATTCGGATCTCCGGGCGGGGACTACTCAGGAGGATGTTGTCATCAGGAATGACAATACTGGCATTCTACGGGTCGGAGCGTGGAATGTTAGATCCTTAATCGGGTAGGACAATTAGAAAATTTCAAAAGGGAAATGGGTAGGTTGAAGTTAGATATAGTGGGGATTAATGAAGTTCGGTGGCAGGATGAACAGGATTTCTGGTCAGGTGAGTACAGGATTATAAATACAAAATCAATTGGGGGTATCACAGGAGTAGGATTGATAATGAATAAGAAAATAGGAATGCGGGTAAACTACTATGAGCAGCACAGTGATCGCATTATCATTGTCAAGATAGATACGAAGCCAATACCAACAACAGTAGTACAGGTATATATGCCAACTAGCTCTGCCGATGATGAGGAAATCGAAGAAATATATGAGGAGCTAAAGGAAATTATTCAGACAATTAAGGGAGAGGAAAACTTAATTGTTATGGGAGACTGGAATTCGGTAGTAGGACAAGGAAGGGAAGGGAAGGTAGTAGGTGAATATGGTCTGGGCAAAAGGAACGAAAGAGGAAGCCGCCTGGTAGAATTTTGCACGAAACATAATTTAGTTATAACAAACACCTGGTTCAAGAATCACAAAAGAAGGTTGTATACGTGGAAGCGACCAGGAGACACCGGGAGATACCAGATAGATTTTATAATGGTAAGACATAGATTTCGGAACCAGGTTTTACAGTGTCAGACATACCCAGGGGCAGATAGAGACTCTGATCATAACTTGTTGGTTATGAACTGTAGACTGAAACTGAAGAAACTACAAAAAGGTAGGAAAATAAGGAGATGGGACCTGGATAAATTGAAGGAACCTGAGGCTCTTAAGAATTTCAGAGGGAGCTTTAGGCAACAATTGACAGAAACAGTAGAGGAGGAATGGGTAAAATTGAGAGATGAAATAGTGAAGGTAGCAGAGGACAAAATAGGTAGGAAGGCAAGACCTACAAAAAATCCTTGGATATCACAGGAAATACTAAATTTAATCGATGAAAGGAGAAAATATAAAAATGCAGTAAATGAAACAGTCAAAATGGAGTACATACGACTAAGAAATGAGATTGACAGGAAATGCAAAATGGCTAAGCAGGAGTGGCTAGAAGGCAAATGCAAAGATGTAGAAGAATGTATAAATAGGGGAAAATAGATACAGCCTACAGGAAAATAAAAGAA
The DNA here is from genome assembly GCA_026315105.1 of Locusta migratoria. Taxonomy (NCBI): domain Eukaryota; kingdom Metazoa; phylum Arthropoda; class Insecta; order Orthoptera; family Acrididae; genus Locusta; species Locusta migratoria. Next base: position 27,294,874 of record CM048745.1, on the reverse strand, counting down.
ACATTTGGAGATAAGAAAAACAGCTCTATGAATATCAAGAACGCAGATGGGAAACCAGTTCTCAGCAAAGAAGGGAAAGCTGAAAGGTGGAAAGAGTATATAGAGGGGCTCTACAAAGGAAATGAACTTCGAGACAATATTGTAGGAAGGGAAGAGGATTTAGATGAAGATGAAATAGGTGATACTGTACTGAGAGAAGAATTTGACAGAGCCCTGAAAGACCTAAGTCGAAACAAGGCTCCTGGAGTAGATGATATTCCCTCAGAGCTACTGAAGTCTCTGGGAGAACCAGCCATGACAAACCTGTTTCACCTGGTGTGTAAGATGTATGAGACAGGTGAAGTACCCTCAGACTTTAAGAAAAATGTTATAATCCCCATTACAAAGAAAGCAGGTGCAGACAGGAAGTGAAAACTACAGAACCATCAGTTTAATAAGTCATGGTTGCGAAATATTAAAACGAATTATATACAGAAGGATGGAAAAGCTTGTAGAAGCCGACCTCGGGGAAGATCAGTTTGGGTTCAGGAGATATGTAGGAACACGGGAGGCAATACTCACTTTACGGCTTATCCTAGAAGATAGATTAAGAAAAGGCAAACCAACATTTCTAGCTTTTGTAGATTTGGAGAAGGCTTTTGACAATGTTTATTGGAATAAACTCTTTCAAGTTCTGAAGCAAGCAGGAGTAAAATATAGGGAGCGTAAGGTTATTTACAACTTGTACACAATCCAGACAGCGGTTGTCAGAGTTGAAGGGCATGAAAGAGATGCAGTGGTTAGAAAGGGAGTAAGGCAGGGTTGTAGTCTTTCTCCAATGTTATTCAATTTGTACATTGAGCAAGCCATAAAAGAAAGCAAGGAGAAATTTGGTGAAGGAATTAAAGTTCAGGGGAAGAATTAAAAACATTGCTTTTTGGCGACGACATAGTAATTATGTCAGATACAGCAAAGGACCTGGAAGAGCAATTGAACGGAATGGACAGTGTGCTGAAAGGAGCATATAAGATGAACATTTACAAGAGCAAAACTAGGGTAATGGAGTGCAGTGTAAGAAAATCAGGTGTTGCTGAAGGAATTAGATTGGGAAACGAAGCAGTAAAGGAGGTAGATGAGTTTTGTTACTTGGGCAGAAAAATAACAAATGATGGTCGCAATACAGAGGATATAAAATGCAGAATGGCAATGGGTAGAAAGGCGTTCTTGAAAAACAGAAATTTGTTAACATCGAATATTGATTTAAGCCTAAGGAAGTCCTTTCTGAAGGCATTTGTATGGAGTGTTGCCTTGTATGGGAGTGAGACATGGACGATAAACAGTGCGGACAGGAAGAGGATTGAGGCTTTTGAAATATGTTGCTACAGAAGAATGCTGAAGATTAGGTGGGTGGATCGCGTATCTAATGAGGAGGTACTGAACAGAATTGGGAAGAAAAGAAATTTCTGGCATACCTTGACTAAAAGAAGGGATAGATTGGTAGGACACATTCTTAGACATCAAGGAATTGTGAATTTACTATTGGAGGGAAGTGCGTGGGGTAAAAATCGCAGAGGAAGACCAAGAGATGGACACAGTAAGCAGATTCAGACAGATGTAGGTTTCCGTTCTTATGTGGAGATGAAGAGGCTTGCTCAGGATAGGGTATTGTGGAGAGCTGCATCAAACCAGTCTCCGGAACAACAATCAGCTTAATAACTCATGGTTGCAAAATTTTAACACGAATTATCTATGTGAGAATGGAAAAACTGGTAGAAGCTGACGTCGGGGAAGATTAGTTTAGATTCAGGAGGACCGTAGGAACCCGGGAGGCAATACTCACTTTTCGTCTTATATTAGAAGATAGATTAAGGAAAGGCAAACCTACATTTTTAGCTTTTGTAGATTTGGAGAAAGCATTTGACAATGTTGACTGGAATACACTCTGTCAAATTCTAAAATCAGCAGGGGTAAAATATAGGGAAAGGAGAGTTATTTACAACTTGTACAAAAGCCAGACCGCAGTTATTAGACTCGAAGGGCATGAAAGGGAAGCATCAGTTGGGTAGGGAGTAATACAGGGTTGTAGCCTTTCTCCGATGTTATTCAATTTGTACATCGAGCAGGCGGTGAAGGAAAGCAAGGAAAAATTTGGAATAGGGATTAAAGTTCAGGGTGAAGAAATAAAAACATTGCGTTTTGCTGATGACATTGCAATTCTGTCAGAGACAGCAAAGGACCTGGAAGAGCAGTTGAATGGAATGGACAGTGTGTTGAAGAGTGCGTATAAAATGTACATTAACAAGAACAAAACAAAAATAATGGAATGCGGTCTTAGAAAATCAGTCGATGCTGTAGGAATTAGATTAGGTAACGAAACAATGAAGGTCTTAGATGAGTTTCGTTACTTGGTTAGTAAAATAATATGTGATGGTCGCAGTACAGAGGATATAAAATGCAGAATGGCAATGGGAAGAAAAGCATTTTTGAAAAAGAGAAATTTGCTAACATCGAATATTAATTTAAGTGTAAGGAAATGTTTTTGAAGGCATTTGTGTGGAGTGTTGCCTTGTACGGGAGTGTAACATGGACGATAAGCAGTGCGGACATAAAGAGAATAGAGGCTTTTGAAATGTGGTGCTACAGAAGAATGCTGAAGATTAAGTGTGTAGATAGCATAACTAATGAAGAGGTACTGAACAGAATTGGCGAGAAAAGAAATTTTTGGCATACCCTGGCTAAAAGAAGGGATCGCTTGGTAGGACACATTCTTAGACATCGGGGAATCGTAAATTTAGCATTGTAGGGAAGTGTGTGGGGTAAAAATCACAGAGGGAGACCAAGAGACGCGTATAGTAAACAGATTCAAGTGGATGTGGGTTGCCGTTCTTATGAGGAGATGAAAAGGCTTGTTCAGGATAGAGTAGGGTGGAGAGCTGCATCAAACCAGACTCCGGACTAAAGACCATCACAACAACAACAACGACGTCATCTTCGTGGTGTAGCAATTTTAATGGTCATGAGTGTATTATGCGAAGGAATGGCCCCCTTTTCTAATGATGACCGTTTTTGTATTAGGCGCAATGATTGATCTACAATTATTTTGTACTTTTAAACAGTGGCTCTGCAGGTGGATCAAATCTTCTGTGACATGGGCCAGAAAGCACTGCAGGTCTCAATCCAAGAAAGGTAAGAGATCCTTAAAATGGGCTCAGAATGAACCGAACGACTACAGCTTTAAATAATAATAATAATAATAATAATAATAATAATAATAATAATAATAATAATAACTGCTTAGGCACCTAACTGGATATGGGGGTGTGGTGTTAACAGAGCCTCAATAAAATAAAATGGGTTTCAATTTATTTATTAATATTAAGCGAAGTGGAACACCAAACCAAATTAAGTTAAAAAATAATTAAATGAAATCGTAATTAAAAAAAGAAGAGGTTAAAAGTTGACCGTCAACAGTATCATCAAGTAATGTGGCACTTTCCTGCCACAAGTAATGTGACAGGATACGCTAATTAAGCAAACTGGTCCACGTTTGTGCGTCCTCGGTCTTGTCCAGAGTCATTAACTGGATATCGTGGACAATGCAAAATGTCCACTGCTCGCTCTATGAACGTGCCGTAATTACAAGTGAAACCCGCAGCTCAACGCTTGGCACCACACAGCCGCTGTTAGTGCCACAAGGGAAACCACAGCGGACCGCTGAAACATTCACAGACGCGCTTGTATGCCGCTAAATGGCCGTTACCATGCGAAGGACTCCCTCCAGGAAATGGCGTTCCATATACGGAGTGATCAAAAAGTCAGTATAAATTTGAAAACTTAATAAATTACGGAATAATGTACATAGAGAGGTAAAAACTGACACACGTGCTTGGAATGACATGGGATTTTATTGGAACAAAATAAATAAAAAATAAATAAAAATAAACGACAGATGGCGCTTTATCTGATCAGAAAAGCAAAAATTGGCATAACAAATTAATATAAAGCAAAGATGATGTTCTTCACAGGAAATGCTCAATATGTTCGCCATCATTCCCCAACATTAGCTGTAGTTGAGGAAAACGGTTTGAGCAGCACTGTAAAGGATGTACGGAGTTATGGTGACGCATTGGCGTTGGTTGTTGTCTTTCAGCATCCCTAGACATGTCCGTGCATCACGATACATTTGCGACTTCAGGTGATCCCAAGGCCAATAATCGCACGGACCGAGGTCTGGGGACCTGGGAGGCCAAGCATGATGAAAGTGGCGGCTGATCAAACGATCATCACCAGAAAACGCGCGCAACAGATCTTTCACGCGTCTAGCAATATGGGGTGGAGCGAGCGCCATTCTGTATAAAGCTCGTACGTTCCAGCAGGTATTTATCAGCCAGGCTGGGGATGATGCGATTCTGTAACATATCGGTGTACCTCTCACCCGTCAAGGTAGCAGTTACAAAACCAGAATCACGCCCCGATAACGGTAGATGTGGTAAATCCAACCCATACCGTGACTTTCTCGTCGTGCAATGGAGTTTCCACGATAGTTCTAGGATGTTCGGTAGCCCAAATTCTGCAGTTGTGGGCGTTGACAGACCCTCGGAGCGTAAAATGAGTTTCGTCAGTCCACAACACATTACTAAACCAATCATCATCTTCCGCCATCTTTCGAAACGCCCACGCCGCAAATGCCCTCCGCTTCACTAAATCGCCAGGTGACAATTCATGATGTCAATAGATTTTGTAAGTATAGCATCGGAGGGTACGCCTAAATGCCAACCAAACAATAGTGTATGGAATGCCGGTGCGACGTGCGACTGCACGAGCGTTGACTTCCCCGTGCATAGACGAACCCGCTACAGTCTCCATTTCTTCCTGAACTGTCTCAGCAGTATTACGCGTTGTGCTCGGTCGGCCACAACGGGCTCTATTGTCTAAACAAACCGTGGCTTCGAATTTCGAAATAATTCTCGCTACAGCTGCAGCTGCATTTGTCAGCGGACCTTTACCAGTTCGAATCCCCTTCCTATGGCAATAGGTTCGTAACGCTGAACTAGCACATTTCCCATTCTCATAATACAGCTTCACTAAAAGCGCCTTTCAAGGAAAGGTCAACATGCTACGACTGCTGGTGCATCTGATTCTCTCTCTCATTACTGTTCCTTTTATACACGATTTTCATGCGCAGTCACTGACGTTTTGCTGTCCAGTGCCATCTGTCCGACATTTTTTTTAACTTTGTTTCATTTATTTATTTTCTCTCATGAAACCCCATGCCTTTCGAAGCATGTTTGTCAATTTTTAATTCTCTATCTACATTATTCCGTGATTTATTAAGTTTTCAACTTTATACTGACTTTTTGATCACCCGGTATACGTATATATATATCTTCGCTTTCGCCCATTCTCTGGGAAGTCTATAAAGGGGGCTGCTGCAAACGCCAGTAACTTCTCGATATTTCACCTCGCCAATACCGATTATTGTCTTAATCTAGATAGGCGCGTTTGGGAAGCTTACACGATCTCTTTTGTCATCTGCATGTCACGTTCTCACAAAGAAAAGTGGAAAGAGGATGCTAGGTTACTGGGCCTAGGATCCTGATAATTGGCTACCGCACCTCCTTTCCATTGCTACTCTTAAAAGCCTCCTCACTCTGCTTCCCACTGCGAGGGAAAGACACAGAGCGCCCACTTTCAAAACAAACATGAACGTTCGCTTCCATCCCCATGCCGCACCACGTGTATCGGCAGCCTCGTAATATGCGTTCTCAGATGCAGTTACAGTTAGTCGTATCGCAGTTACTGACTCTGATTACCGACACTAATATTGCTGTATCATCCTCGATGCCATTTGTACGGTGCAGGATCGTGGTCAGCTGAAAGTGTTTCTATAGAGATGAGTGTCACAAGTTTTATTGATTGAAGATTACAATACTGAACTTCTACCTGTTGTTGTCTCTTCTCGCGGCGTCGTGTTCCGTGCGATGCTAGCTGCGCTGAGACCTAGTGACTGCCTAGTTCGTAGCCGATTTCTGACCGAGTTCTGACGGTCGTCCAGACGCATGTCGGCCCAGACACAGCCGCTTGCAGAGGGCGCGCATCTCCGTTGCTTCCTCCAGGAGGCGCGGTGCCGGCGTGCGACTGGCTGTCTTCTCCACCATCGTTCTCTTCCGTCTGTCGTGTGGTGCTGACATCACGTCACAACAAATACCACGTGTCGGGTATCAAATTAATCAGAATAACGGTGCAGTTCTGTTTGTTCACATTAAAATGACATATAAAGAGGGCAGAAATTCTTGACTCCTCACACCTTCTAGCAGCTGTGATGGTTTCTAGAGGAGTGAGCGAAGCAGGTCATTTCCGTTCACAAGAAGGGTCGTCGATCAGATGTGCAAAACTGTATGGCTATATCCGTGACATCGTTCAGTTACAGAATTTTGGAACACATTTTATGTTCGAATATAATGGCATTTCTGCAGACCAGAAATCTCCTCAGTAAAAATCGACATGTTTTCGAAAGCAGCAATCACGTCTAACCCATCTCTGAGAACCAGACGGGGTACATATGCCGTGTTTCTTGATTTCCTCTAGGCGGTTGCACTGTCACCTGATGGACAAAGTGCAAGCCTATCGAATAAAAGATAAACTGTGTGAATGGACTGAGCCGTTCCTAGCTAACAGAAAGCAACATGTGATTCTCAAAAGAGAAGAACCTTCAGACGTTAAGTCGCCCTCTGGCGGTGCCCCATGAGAGTGTTATAGCACCATCGTTTTTCACAAATATGTATTAATGACCTTGTAGGCAACAGTGAAGTTCAGTTAGGCTTTTACAGATGAGTCTGTAGTTTATCAAGAAGTCGCAACACTGGAAGTGGGTAGCGCCGCGGCGGAGCGCCCGATCGCAGAGAGGCGTGGTCTTCCCCGGCGGACGTTCGAATCCACCCTTGGGCCTGGATGTTTGTGTTGTCTTTAGTATAAGTTAGTTCATAAGTAGTTTGTACGTTTAGGAACTGATGACCCCGCAGTTAAGTCCCTTAAGTTCAACAAACATTTAAATTTTATAATATTATGACACGGCGGAGCGGCCGAGCGCATTGAGGCGCTGCACTACGATGCGCGAGGCCGTTCCCCGTCGGGGGTTCGAATCCCCCTCGGGGATGGATGTTTGTCTCTGTATATCCATCTTAGTTAGACGGATGATGAGACGCCGGTGTTGTATTAATTAGATAAATGGAAAAACCTTCAGCCGTTATTTTTTGGAATTTTAATTACATCTTTCGAGAATATATTGTTCTCTTCTTCAGACCCTGTATCAGAATATAACAAAAGTTCACAACAACATAAATGTATGGTAAAAAATTTAAGTTACAAACATGATACTACTACAAGATTATCATGAAATAACTTTAAAATATTAATTTTGGTCAAAATGTGGGTAATTTTTTCTTTTTTCTTTTTTGTTTTTATGTTATTCATTTATTTATTTTATTAATTTTACAGAATAATGTAACATATACCTAACAATTGCCACGGTTAAGGTTAATGCAGAATGGTTGTAGCATAAGATACCTTGACTGTATTATTATCAATGTACAGTTAAGAATTACACCATATCGAATTTCCACTAAAACGTAGTCACCTGTAATAATTATACAGGTACTAGGAATTCTGTTGAGCATCGATTGGGAAGCCAAGTGTATAAAAACTGTGATAATAAAACTGTCTAACGTTAAAGCACAAAAAATAAAAATATTTTTATTCGTAAAAACAAAATGGGGAATAGGGACTGTGCGTCTGGGAAAGAGGGAGGTGGATGGGGGATGGGGGGGGGGGGGGAAGGAGGATCGACACCATAAATATGGTTCCCAGTATGATAATTGGATTAAGTGCTCGACAATAGTATTATTATAGGGATTATAACTTGTGGTGGGTGAGTATGGGGGATAGGTGCTCTAAAGCGCAATAATATGTTTGTGTCGTCTTCAGTATAAGGTAGTTCATAAGTGGTTTGTACGTTTAGGCACTGATGACACCGCAGTTAAGTCCCTTAAGCTTTTCAAACATTTGAACATTTTATAATTTAATAACTGTGGTTATCCTACATATAAAGTTTTATATTTTAATTTTAATTTTTGATCTGCAGCAAATTGACGCATGGTGCAGGGAATTTAAATTGAGCCTGAACATAAACAAGTGAAAAGTTCAGCATTTATATAGAAAGAACATTTATATAACTAAGCAATAGGAAAAAACACTGGAATTTATTGCTTCTTTAAAATATCTGGAAGAAGACATAAGGGGTTTAACGGGATGGAACAATCTTCTAAATTCATTTGCGAGTGAGGCAGATGTCAGACTGAAATTCATCGGAAGAATCATTATGAAGTGTAGTCTGGCCAGCAATACTGAAAATTGAGTACTTCTTGTAACCTAATTTCTTTGTTGACTGTCTGTGATCAGTATCAAGTAGGTTAATAGAAGACATAGAGACGATCCAACGGAGAGCTGCACGCTTCATTACAGGCTCATTTAGGAACTTGGGAAGCGGATCCAGGGGCAGAGAAGGAAAACAGAGATAAGGGGAGAGAGAGAGAGAGAGAGAGAGAGAGAGAGAGAGAGAGAGAGAGAGAGAGAGAGAGAGCGAAGGGAGAAGAGAAAGAGAGAGAGAAAGAGAGAGAGAGAGAGAGAGAGGGTGAGGACGTGAGGAAGGGAAAGAATCTCAGCATTAGAATAATTGACTTCTACTAACGGGCAGCATGTAATTGTGAGTTTAAAAATGCAAAATCCCAGTAATTAACATAACGTTATTTGACTTTTTGCGCTGTGTTTCCATTTAATTGCTTCTTGCTCTTTTTTCTCAGTAGTTTTCGATAAAAATAAATAAAAGTTGTTTTTTGTTTCGTGATTGCTTGGGAGATAAATGTACTATTGTGTACATTTTACTCATACGTAAACAAGGATTTATTAATAAAACAAGATCTGTACAGCTTGACATGACAATCGGAACTAACTCATTTTTCAAAGAATTTTTTTCGTAAATTTTTACAAAGAGAAAAGCTAATAATTTGTTTTTCAGTAAATGTCTTCTTCGATCACGCCGCAACACCGGGCTGCAGGTTCTCCTGATGGCGCATGGCAGTCGACTCGCAACAGTTGGTAGCCAGCAATCGCATCTTTGGTTCCGGCGTGTAGGACGCTGCTGACCGCATGAAACAGAAAAAAATACAAAAATTTAAGTACACAATGTATAAATATTAATAACATGATAACAAACATTTAATGAAACAAATTATCAATTTTAACGCTTACCTGACAAACTGAGCTTATGGAGTGGCTTGTGACGGGATGTAGCTCCTTGTCCCACTACAGTATGTGAAAAAACTGTGAATTTCAAGGCTGCGTTCAGGTGTTTTCGGTAGACGGTTCATCTCTCTGGATTCTTTTCCTTGACACTAATTATAAGAGAGAGTACTGCTACCCATCATAAACAGTTTTATTTGAAGCTACACGTTTAGATTTTCCTGTTATTGGAGTAAATTAGAAATTTGGACGGCATTTTTCCACACATTAGATACAAAGGATTTCATGGTAGTAGAAATTCTTCTTAAAACACCGTGAAGTGTAATTTTCTGAATTAAATTTTCACTCTACAGCGGAGTGTGTTCTGATATTCCTGGCAGATTAAAATTGTATGCTGGGAACGGGTTTCGAACCTGCGACCTTTCCCTTTCGCGGGCTAGAGCTCTACCGTCTGAGCTATCCCAGAACACTTCACAGGCCGTACTCCCAACTTTACTTCTGCCAGTCCTCGCCTCCTACTTCCCGAACTTCACAGAAGTTCTGCAAAGGCAGCGTCGCAGTGTTATAAACTTTACCCGTAACATTGTGTGCAGTAATATTTCATGTCTACGGGGAGCGTAACGTTGGCAGCTCTCCGAAATAAATGGATGTCCTTCAATAGTGCAGATGTTTTCTTCTGCTGGCATCACCAGGTAAAATCGTCTTCACTTGTCAAATTAAATACTTCCATCTAATTACCAATGGACTACTAGTTTGTCGCGGTGAAGTAGCCGAGCGGTCTAAAGCGTCTCGCTGCGGAGCGCGCTGTTGCTCGCCTTGGAGGTTCGAGTCCTCCCTGGGGCATGGATGTGTGTGTTGTCCTTAGGTTAGTTTACCTAGGTTTAAGTAGTTTGTAAGCTACGGACTGATGACCACGCAGTTTGGTCCGATAGGTTTACAAACATTTGAATATTTTTGACTACTAGTTTGTTTGTTTGTTTTGTATAGCTTATGGGACTTAACTACGGGGTCATCAGTCCCTAAACTTACAAACTACTTATGAACTACTTACGAACTAGAACGTCACAAATATCCATGCCCGACGGGGGATTCGAATCCCCGACCGTACTGGCCGTGCAAACCGTGACTGAAGCGCCTCTGTCCCCTCGGCCACCGCGGCCGGTCTGAAAATGTTTAGCGCAGATCCAGGCGAAGCGTCACAACCAGAAATGTTCTATGGACCAAGATCATACGACCCGGATAGTTCATCAGCATCTATATACTAGTGTGCTGTTCTTTTTTTCTCTGCAACTAACAGTCATATTACGCAACAAACATTTTCTAGTTCACTCATTATATCGCGGCGTTCGGGATGGAATATCGGAAACTCCCTCCTTAAACGACACTTACAGTACAGCATCGACAGTTTCTGGAAACTTTGAGTTTCTGTGTCGGAGGTTTGGACTGATTGATGATAAATCACTCATTACTCAATCAGGAGATTGCTTTTTTAATATGCAGAGATTTGTACATACGAGAGTATTTGTGGGCTGTTGCAGCTGTACTGTATAGATATTTTATTCCACACAAATGGCGAATAGTTATGTAGCACTTACATGTACTGATAAATTGCGGAAAGAAATTTACATTACCTTTTAAAGTCACGATGAAGTGTTTGGATATTTTATATTGAGTACTTCCGCTAATAGTCCTCTACATTTTCACCTGGAATACATCAGTTAAGGTAGAAGTTTTTATTTTTATTTTTACTTTATTTTATTTACCTCTTTTTTCTTTGCCGGCCGCGGTGGCCGCGGGGACTGAGGCGCTTCAGTCACTGTCTGCACGGGCACTACGGTCGGGGGTTCGAATCCCCCCTCGGGCGTGGATATTTCTGCCGTTCTTAGTATAAGCTAGTTCATAAGTAGTTTGTAAATTTAGGGACTGATGATCCCGTAGTTAAGTCCCATAAGCTATACAAACATTTATTCTTTTTAATGAGGCCTACCTGTTATTTTTACATGGCACATCAGTATCAAAACGTTTCAACAGTTATCTCTAAATACATTTGTCCTCAAATGTATGCAGCACTCAACAGCAACTTGCTATGATTCGCGTCACACTAAGGCAATAAATTTAATTGTTAGGAACCAGTTGTAGCCAGTTTATTGTAACGTAAAAACTAGCTACGCAGGTACTTTTTGCTGTTTGTTCAATTATTATCATGTAATTAGAGTAATAGATGAGGCGCTACGTTTGTGGTATGATTAAAAGAAAGATGTGTTATAACTAATGGTGGTAAAGTTACCAACATAATGGTTGCCTTTCAAAGTATTGCATTGTATAGTACACCACTTAAGTGATTACAGCGCTTTGAAAGAGCGAAACTCTCTGCATAGGTCTCACTGTAGCCGGTACAACAGGAAAACGCGGAGCACGACCAATGTGTAGCGGAAACAAAAGGAAGAGGGCGTAACTGTTGTGGGTACGCACCTGTGTGTTGGCGGCGCATGTCAAAGTGGGATTACTAAAGCGGCACACGAGTTCCAGAATATCATAAAGAGTAAGATAGCACGAGTTATTTCCACGTTTTGCAGTATCAATGTGACAGCAACACATGGACACACGGAACACGGTAGGGAAAAGTTATGAAAGTGGTTAATGAACCCTCTGCCAGGCACTTAAATGTAATTTGCAGAGTATCTATGTAGATGTAGAACTTCGAGCACTAGGATCTTTACTTCAGTTCCTGCTATTTGCAAAAATGAACTGACGCCTCTTGGTCGTCCAGAGCTTTAACCCATACTGAAACTGATGTGCCCAGCTCTGTCGTATGATGATGGATTCTTATACACACTTTGGCTCACTTCATTGCTTCAGCTTTAATTTCCTTGAAGAGAAGCGAAGTAATTACGGCAGTATACTTTACGTAGAATGTATAGACAGTGGAATTTGCAGTTTTTTGTTCCTCTAATGACTTGCTGGTATACTCTCGTTCGCAGAATACGGTACATTCCACGACTGAAGACATACCTTGCGATTCCGCGAAGCAGTTAACAACTTCGAGAGACCACGGCGAAGGGTAAATCAATGAAATTCATCCAGGTCCAGTAACTACAGAGTCTAATGTTCCAAGCTAAATTCTGCTCAAGTTCTTCCTTGGCCTCGCCCAAAGTTCAAACTTTAGGACCAAGCCCGTAAATTAATACCAGAGAGATTGAAACTTGTGTGCCCACTGTACAATAATGATGAACTCCTTTCACTTGCACTTCTCCAGTGTGAATTCGGACATGGCATTATCGAAGTTTCGTCTTGCTCTTAGTAGGAAGGGAGATAGCAAAATAACGCACAATAATTTTATTACAGAAGTGTCAATTTGCAATAAAACCAAAACAAATACATCACAAAACAACTTGCATCTTTTACCTGCTTTTCTACACACTGACCTCCATGTTGTTTCGTGGCGTTACTGTCAGTATCGCTGCCTGTAGAACTCTCCTGCGGTCTTCTACATTCACTCCCGCACTTGTCTCAAAGCGTTGGCCCGTCAGCATTTTCGTCGTGAGACCAAACAGATGAACATCCAACGCAGCTAGTTGAGAACTGTATCCTGGAACCTGGAGCTGGACCACTCAAGTTTGGCGAATTTTCAGGGACAGGAGCGGCAACATAGGGGCGACAGTGCCGCACAGATGTCTGACGCCGTCAATGGCAGTAGCCAGCGGCAATTAGCAACCAGACTGCAGAGGGGAGACATTCAGCTTCCATGTTTCCTTCACGTTTTAATTAATAAAGTCTTTGCTCGTAACTGCATTGCGTAATTCTTAAAATACCTGCAGTTTTGTATTTAATAGGAGTTTTGAGATTACCGTCTTGGTCATAAAATATATGACCTAAATAGCATTAAATACACTGCAGACATTGTCAATGCCAATGTACAAAATTTTATACTTTATCTTTCATTTAATGATAGCAGTATATGTATTAAGTAAGATAACATTTATTGTGAAAGCAACATAGACAGAATTTTCTCATGTTGGCGAGCGCTGTGGTCTTGAGGCAGAGGAGAGGCCAGTAGGTAGTGTTTTTTCCTGGATCAGGGAAGTCCAGGCTAAGTCCTACCAGGGGGAGTGCTGGACAATGGGAGCTTCCGGGCGACGTGCAGTGTCCAGCGCAGTATAAAATATTCAAACATTATTTGAATCTGTAGCAATACTACGTACTGAGGAGCCTCTATGGGCGTTACTGATGATAAGATGATGCTTAGTAAGTAATTTATTGTACGATAAATTGGTAATTTGAACTGGAACTCAGGCATACAGCAAATATTAAATAAATATGTAACGATTTCGCATGTTAATATTTATACAAGTGTGAGACAAAGACAAACGTGGGCTCACATTATTCATTCTGTCTATGTGCATCTGCTAATATGAATGTGTTTTACGAGAGGTGTTGATCTGATGCAGAAAAAGCATTTTAACTATGAGAAAAATAACATACCAGTTGCTACCATATTTATATCCAACACAATTACACAGATAGCATGGCAATGTTTGGATATAAAGTTATTTCAATAGTTATTTCACATGATATCCCTGTAAATAGTTTGTAATTTTTATGTTAAATGTTCATTTAAATAGAATTCCAATTGTATGTGCAGGTATACAATTTAAATACTTATGCAAATATGTGTATGTTCATGTAAGTGTATAAGCAAATATTATTTCATGTATTTCATAACTATTGCAATTTTAAAACAAATATTAGAAATGTATGTGGCTGAACTCTGTGCGTCTTGGCTAGGCTTTGGGCAGTTCAGGCTGGGAATTTGATGACGTACGGGTAAAACCAGTTAGCGCGCATAAAAGGGCGCACGCGGCCTTTGTACGGGCTCTATTAACACCTTTCCAGACACAGTACACAATCACGAATACTCAAATCAACTACTAACGCTCACACAAGGACATCACACACCACAACATCTTCTGGCACTGGATCCTGCCCCATCCCAAACCTCTCTCCACACCCACACCCAAAGTGCGATATATATAAATACACACGTATATATAAAAGTGTAAACAAGATTATCAAGTATCATCACTACAAACTATGTAACCATTGTGAATGATAAGCAATTGTACTCAAATACCACAATATGTAACAACAAAAAACCGTTTGCAAATTAAATGTTAATTGAAAAATAACTGAAAAGAATTATGTACATAAAAATGATTTATATTATTAGTATGTAAGTTTAATTATAAGTTAATGAAGAAATAAAATTGTTAAATAAAGAAACTTATGTGAACCCTTTGGCATCCATAGAGCGAAATGCTCTCACGTTGCCCGCCCGTGCCCTTCAGGCCCAGGAATGAAAAGTATTAAAAAAAAAAAAAAAAATAAAAAAAAATTGTACGGGGCAGTCGGAGGGTAGTTTACCTGCGTGGGGGCTGCGTCGGTCTGTGCCTCGAGTTGGCACTGTGTTTGTTTGTGCAGACGAGTCAGTGTTCCGAGCACTTGGCCGGAGGCTCTGTTACTCGCCGCTACGACGGCAGTATTTCTCTTGATTCAGTGTGTGTGCATGTGTGTCCGAAGCGGGTCACAACATCAGTCAGTGCAACGATTTCAACGTGTGTAATTTTATCGAGGTGGAAGATTTTTTGTAGCTGCAATAAGAAGGAGTGCGTGTGTTTACTTGGAGGTAGCTTGCTGAAGAGCGTATTGAACTGAAGTACATGCTGAGATACTAGTTCAGCGGAGAGTTACCGAGTGAATTTGTGTCTTGAAACAGTGCTAATTGTGGAGAGACGAAGTGAATAGTAGAAGTACTTTGGTTGTGATAGCGTCAAGACACTAAAACAGTCAGTGACAAATAACATTTTATTTATGGGGGCTCACGAGCTATGAACGATGTTAAATTAAATGTGCCAGAGGCCAGAGGCATCAGCCATTAGGGATTCAGAAATTAGAAATAAACCGAACTACATTATTTGAACTGAAATAGTGTTGATGTTTTGACTTACACACTCTCATATTTCAGAACTTTGAATATTTTACTCATTTGTTGTATATGCAAGGAAAAGGCAGGAACTGTGCACAGTCATACCCCTAGTCTAAATTACAGACAGTACAGCAGTTTCTGTTTATATTTTAACGTGTGCAGTTTTCGAAGAGGAGACTTTATTGTGCAATTGTGCTGCAGTTTTGGTTCGTTTGTCGTTCTGTCTCTAACCTTCTTGCTCTTTCCCCTCGCAGAGTGTTATCGTTTTTCCTAACGTTAAAATCTAAATTCGAGTAGTCATTTGCCACTTTTTTTTCTTGTGAATAGTGACAGATGCAACAGCCCTCCCAGAGTCAGCGTCTCAGCGCGTTTTCTACTTATCTCATGTGAATGTCAGAACTCAAATCGCAAAAAATCAGAAGCCATTTGACGCAACTATTAAAAATTCTCAAGTGAATCTCTGAATTTTTCAATATCTGTTTTCATTCGGTAGTGTTGTAGCTTGTTGAACAAGTAACCATAAGATATGTGGTTAGAATTGCGTCTTATGAAGTATGTTTTACTGGCAAGTAAAAAACTACATTAAGCGTCTCCTGATCCAAGCAGAACGCTAAATATCTGCAATATTGACGAAATCAGTGATACAGAACATTGAAAGAAAATTCAATTTTTTTATCATGTTATCCTCTCAAGTCTTTGGTTCAATGCGTGTTAAGCTTCTAAGAAGAAGAGTGTCTGTGAGGCTAAATGACGTTTCTTCTCCAGACCACATACAGAATAAAACAATGTTTCAGTAATGGAATACTTGTACAATCTTCCTCTGTATGCCATGAAATTTTAGCTTTTACGACGCTAATCATTCTTAATCGTGTGAGACTACATCTGTGGTGTAAAGGAATGAACATATTCCAAATAAGTATCTGATACTACCTGAAATATGTGTGACGTTTTTTAACCGAAACAACCGTTGCTAAAAACCTTTAATGAAATGTCGAATATTAGCAATAAGTCCTTGAAATAATAAAAGAAAGTCCAAAATTAAGTGAACACATAAAGAGGTGCGTATTTAATAAAATTGTGGTATGTGTTACACTTGTGTTTTTCTTAAAACGTATTATTTAATATGTCTGATCTTTCATTTATTGTATGTATGTTATATTTAAGTAATGAACACAACATAAAAAGAATGTTGTGTTAGAATCGGAAGCAGGAAACCTATGACTGATTAATAACAGAGGGAAAACAAACTCTTGTAAGGAGCACTTCTGTCGTGGAGCGGACCTTAGTGGAGAATACTAAAGATTGCGTGTTGTTCATAGTGTTGGCTGACACACTTCATATCCGGTGTCAACATTGACAGAGTGCATTAGTCAACGGTTGCGAGCGCGTTTTTGAGTGGCATCACGGCGGGTTAGTCAGACTGGCGTAATCACGCCAATTTATAGCCACACCAGAATTTATAGGTCGTTGTTGACTTCATCAAGACGCAGGAAAAGTGCGATCATCAGCAGTCGATCAAGACAGACAATATTTAGTTTCGGTTTCAGCGAAGACGCAGTCGGCGACGCAGCTAACGGTTTTGTGTGCGAACTCCAACCATCCCCAAACAGCAATAACAAATACACTTTTACCATTGCGTAACATTTTGGACTTTGCGACAGCCTTGAATGTAAACTGATAAAATTGAATTAATTTTAAAGTCAAGTAGGCGCGCTCCTTCAGCCATTCTACCAACTTTGTTTCGTTTTGAAATTGCTTATACGTTTCATCTATCGTGTCAACCTATCCGGAACTTGGAAATTAAAATATCTAATTTATTGTATTTATAGATTTGAGTTTTCTAAAAAGGTTAAATAGTAAAGGAAATGATTCACAATCAGTTTTTTTTTTATTTCATTTACTAGCGACATCAGTTTAGTACCCAAACTCATCCTCACTAGTTAAACTTTTTTAATTTTAATGTTCTCTTCTGCGCCATGCCGGCAGTCGGTTTACGTGGTGTCTCGTGGCAATATTCTACAGATTTGCTACAGGTTTCTGATCAAAGTCTATATTTATTAATGGTGTTCTTCCATTTACTGTGCGGAACTGTATGAACAGTGTTTTATCAAAATTTAAGGGTGGTCCTTTTGCTGAGACCACTTAATGATTTTCTGAGAGACGTTGTTTTCAATTTTTTCTGTTAGTTCTTGTCTGTCAAGTGTGATAACTATACTTGTATCATCAGCAAAATGAACCAGCTCTGCATCTTCATGAATATAGAATGCAAGTCATTAACATATATTAAGAACAGCAAAGGACCCAAGACCGAACCTTGTGCCACCCCATTTTTGATTGTTCCCCAGTTTGAGGAATCAGCTCCTTGTGTGTGTGTGTGTGTGTGTGCATGTTATGTGAATTACTTATGCCAACTTTCCATGATTTACACAGTGAAAAGCCTTGGAGAGACCACAAAAAATCCCAAGGGGTGATGTCCGGTTATTCAGAGCATTTAATATTTCATTGGTGAAAAGCCTTTCTGAAAACCAAACTGATATTTTTTAGAACTTTATTTTTCCTATGTGTGAAACTTATCATCCGCCCAGCTTCTGCGGTATAAACGGTGGCATGATTTCAATGGGACACTCACCATATGCGTCCGTGCGTGAATACACACTCCCGACGATTGCAGATGGTTTTTGTTGACACTGCGCGCCCTGTTTCTGCCTGAAGGTGTGTATGGGCTGAGTTGCAGTCAGCCTTCTACCTCGACGCGCTGTTTACCGGAAACAACGGTCATCCCTTGCTGATGTTAACCGTGGTCGGCTTTGGCGCTGCCTTCTTTTAACGGTTCCTGTTGTCTGCCATCGCGTCCAGGTCCTGGAAATTACCCTTGGGGAGCCTCCAACAGCTGCAGCCACCTCCCAGTGTGCCTGTTCGCTTCCAATCTTTCTATGGCTCTCCTGCAATAGCCTCAGGTGATGTTTCTGTTGCATTGCACTACCTGCTCACTGCACAATCTGAACCAAACAGCTTGTGTGATAGGTTTGTTAGAGTGAACACCAACCCCTCCGCAGAAACTTACTGTTATTACCACCATCTTGGTTGCAGTAATGTTGTTCACTCCACAGAACCGACAGAAAGACATGGAACCATTTTAGTTTAATCTCCCACTGACAATACTCCAGTACCTAGATATCTCACCTAACCTCTTATATGTATGACCATTGTATGTAATAATTACAAAAATACGATGCTCTTGCTGTCTCCTTGTCAACCCGAAATTAGGTGCGCTTGCATGTTATTGAAACTACATCTGTTGACTAAATTAGGATAGGATCCCGCAAACGATTTTCAGAATGTCTTTCGCTAACAGACACAACAGAACTCGGTCGTTTATGGATCCGAGATCAGTGCCTCACACTGAAACAGATAAATGTCGCATGATCATAGAATCATCCTGTATACTAGCCAGCAAACTTCCACGCAAAAATAAATAAAATAAATAAATTAATAATAATAATAATAATAATAATAATAATAAATAATTGCACTTGTGTTTTATAAGGCCCACTTTGTTTTCCTGTTATTTTACAGTTTTTACAAAATATTTTGGACGGAAATAATAATAATACAAATAAAAAATAAAAGATCAAGGACGATACTATTGTGATAATATGCATGCACTTGACACATTAATTCTCTCTGACCGCATTTTAAAACACATTTTATATGATATACTTTCAACACACTCTTTTTTAAACTCTTACTTGTTGAAACTATGTTTCCTTTCCGTGTTTTAATTATCCTTTTCGGTTAAAACATTATCACTTGTCTTGTTATGGTAGTTTTCCCCCTACTTGAAGTTTATTATCTTTTCCAGTGCGGTTTAACGTAAAATCAGATGACAGTATCAAATCGGCGTTATTTCGGCAAATTTTCTGTAACGCAACAGAACAACGTTGGAAAGAATTCCCTCCCCCTCCAAATAAGTTTCTTGTAGGGTTACCCGTTATCTGATATATTGAAAGAATCTACGAAAACTAAAGTCAGTCGGCCAAACCAAACTACCCGGCCGATTTCCTTCATTTTTGCTTGAAACGAAAGGTATTCATTCGCACATTTGTCATCAAGTATCAGAATTAACTTAAGTCTCTCCATCCTTTATTTTTATTCAAACGAGGTATCCTTCTGTCCTTCATTGAATATTTTAATCCGTTTTGTTTTACATCTTCGGTAGTAATTAAGATACGCAGTTCTTTTTGACCTAACAACACTCAGCGGATCAAGCTCTTTCATTCGTGCTCTTAAACACTTGTATTGATGATTCTGAAGAAAGCTATGCTTGAACATTCAGCTTCACTTCCATTTTTTCCCAACTGTTTTGTCATTCCACTAACGCTCCGAAGGATTCTCACGGGTCCTCTAGGTTTAATTTAATTTTAAAGCTGAACAAAAGTCGATCACAAAGGCGGGCTTTTAGTATTAGTACCGTAATCTAAAGTGAGCCAAAATTAATTACGTAGAGCTGCTTTATGCCTGTACCTCGTTAAAGAGGTGCGACGCACTAGCGACGAGGGAGGTGGCAGTTACGCATTTGCGGGAGCCACAAGTGAGAGGCAGGGGACGAACGGCCTAAGGGCACCGCTGCTGAGCATCTTTCTGGGAAGCAGTCGCTCCTCAACTGCAGACGGACTTCCGCGAGTCATTCTGTTTCCTGCCCTCTACAACGCGACAAGGGCAGAACGGCAGGCAGTGCCTCCAACTGCCGCTGCCCTGTCCTTTGTCCAATCCGACGTGACTTCCCGGCCGAAGGAACACAATGTGTCAGAATATTCCTGGCGTTCTACCTGCGTTTTTACATTTATTTTTACGGTCCCGTCTGTATACAGATATTGAATAGAAAGAGCCCCTGACGTGGCTTTTATGCTGAATAACGTTCTTAGAGTAATGTTTTATATCAGATGCAAGTCATAGGCTGATGAAAATTTACTGTTTTACACATGGGATTTTATTCGATTTTTAATGCATGGTGACTGAACCACACTCTTTGGACATAAAGGGGTTTTATAGGTGGTTTTATAGGCACGTTGGTTACAACTCTAGAATGATGGGGATCAGCTAGTTTAGAATCAAAGTAACACTTTATGGTTAAGATCTGAATGAAATGAACACCCTAATGATGCAGATTTAATTTGCGAAAACGGTCGTTAGCGCTTAGAAAAGAATTTTTAACTGTCGCAGCGGCGAGTTATCAAGAAAAAAGAAAATGAGTTGTTGAACAAGAACCCGTGCCGCACCCAGGATTCGAACTCGGGACCTCCTGCATGCTAGACAGATGCTTTATCCACTATTTTCTGTTCCTTTTTCCTATTATTTTAAAAATGCATATTGTCAACTATGAGCTGTTTATTTTAGCTATAACGTTACTCGTTTCCGTTTTAAACCATGTTCTGAACGGTCTGTTAAATAAAAACGGCAAACATGAATTAAAGTAAAATACAAGTTATAATCCATAAACTATTTACAAACTGGACAGAATGATTACATTGATACATTGTCTGATATCTTATCCATGTCAATCAATAAAAGATTCGTAACATGTCAGTTGATATTAAGTCTTCATGACAAATAAAAACAATGCCAGGGCTGCATTCTAGTGCAATCAAAATATTATCCATCGAAAATATTAATAAAGTTAGCATAATCGAAGTATTCATGGTATGAAAATAATTTACCTTTATGTATGATAAGTTACCATAGCGACTGAAACAGAGAGTGGTATGTAAACATTATGTAAATAACAGATTGGAACCTGAAAAACAACAAATAAATATGTCCCTCAACAGCCATGGACTGTAAAAGTATAAAGTTAGGTAAACAAAAAATACTCTAAAAACCTAATGTTAGGGAATATAGCAGACAGTTATCCTGTGACAGAATCGTACAATTATTATCAAGTAGTAGCATTCGCAACTATTTAGTTATCAAGTGTGCATTCCAATTTATTTTTACAAAATAACAGCAATAATAAGTAAACAAAACCAAAAGTAAGTGGCAAATGATTCACGCCTACAAATAACAAGTTTTTATCCAGATATAGAAGTTATCATTAACACGATTAAACACCGATCGACAAATCTCATTGAGTTTACCATTTCATATGAAAAATAGGCTTTTTTTATGTATATTTGCGTTCACCAGATTGAAAACCCATCACCAGCAAAGTAACGGCACATGCAGTATTTGTATAGGGTCGAGAGAAAATTTTCAGAAAGATTGTGGATCTCACTACAAAAACCTTTGTGAACCACTGTTCCAGAGAACAGAAGATAAGTGACGTCATCGACTGGGGTACCCTCGCTGCCGGCCGGCTACGTCTGGGAGTGCGGGCAAGTGTATCTCCTGCAGGAGACTGACGTCGATGTATGATGCCCATGTCTTCTCTCTCAGAAGTTGTATTTTCATTGAACAAGTAATGCTGTCAGTGGTAACCGTTGCAAGTCTGTACGTGTGTACTCTGGCCCCACTGCAGCCTGTGGTCGTGGGGAGAAAGGGGGTGGAGAGGAAGGCATGGCGGCCTCATACCACCCCCCTGTGGCGCAGGGTTCACAGTCACTTGGGTAGGTGGGCCTTTCAAGGCAGGTATAGCCGCGGCTTGAGGGGGGTAGGAACGCTTGCGAAGAGTCACATTTGTGAGGAGTCACACTTGTCAGAAGTCCTGGACGAGCAGGTAGGAGGAAGTGGACACCTGGAATCTTTTACCCGCCCAGCAGCTGGAGTCCGCACATCATAAGGTGGACGGTGTACAGAGACAAATTTGGTCGGAAGCGCAGGGCGAGTTCATTGCTTCGTTGGGAAGGGGAGGCCGCGTCAGCCCACTCGACTCCCTCCTGCCGGCCGGTGGGCTGGCTGGGCACTTCTCTTCCCCCCACTGCTCCGGCCACTACCCCCACCACTACCGCTCTCCTCACTCTTAGGCAGTGGTCTGCGCATTTACCGGCCACTTTATCCTGAGCACACTCTACTCTCGGTTGTTATACCTGCGACGCCTTTCTGTGGATGTTGTGCAGGTCCAATTGTTTTGCACTTACTAAAATGCGATTCTATAGTTGTTTCCCAGCTCCCTGTAAAGGTAGCGATTGTACTGTGTCTAAGCCTCTTTCTCCTTCATGCTTGTGCACCTTTTGGTGCTTACAAAATGTATGGAGTAACTCATTTTTCGACATTTTTAGCCGACTTTGTGCTGCTTCGCTTCTATTAGGTTTATTTACAAGATCTCCATTATAGATCTTTATTATAGTTCTGGTTCAGAGGAGAGAAAAGAGTTTGTGTTGCCATGGATCTCGAGATTTTTTTGAAGTAGTGTCTGTCTCTCTACATTATGTTTTCTTTTCTTTCTCGTCGGTATTTGAAATTAGTTTGTTTTACTATTCTGTATCTTCTCTAGGACCTTTTTCCTAATCTATAGGTATTTCGATTAATTTTTAGTCTTAGCCTTTAGAAACGTTCGTAATCCAGCAATCCCTTTGAGTGCAATTTCATGTCACCATTTGCATATGTTTCTTACTCTGCCATCAGTTTACAAAACCGACGTAAAATTCTTGTAGAATGTGGTTTTTTATGCACTCTTCAGAACACATATTAACTATTTTCTCAGATACGAAGAGATTCAACGAATTTGTCCATTTTCTTCTAGAGAGAAACAAAGCTACAATCTTGAACACGCTCCCACAAAGACTAATTAACGTGACAAGCGAAACTTGTAACTTTGGTTTCAGAAAACAAACTTGTTAACGTCCTGGAATATAGCAAATTAAAGATCTATGCAGGTTTCCAACAGGGTACATGCGTTTTAATGGGTTTTAAAACGTATTTGAATCTCGTATTATGTTCTCTAGAAAGGTGTCAATAGCTACGATGTGTTTCTTCTTTTCCAAGAACTTGGGACAGAGCCAATTAAAGGTCCACACAGGTTTCCCCCAGGGACTATACGTTCTAGTAAGTTTAAAAACGTATTTGTAGCTCGTATTCCGTACGCCACAAAGGCCTCGACAGCTGCAATGTGTTTCTTGCTTACCAAGAACTTGCGATGCCAGTGAAGAAGAAAGTACATTGAAATCTGCTAGATGAAAATTTCGAGCTTGAAAGCCGAGATATTTCATTCTGTAAACTGATAGTCAGGGAGAACTAAAGAATGGAAGCGAACAGTCAATGTGATGAACATCTATTGCAGAAGGATCGTAATATACGTCTATTCACAGAATGTATAACATTAACTGCGAATGGGTAAAGCTGAAACGTGTAGCCAGCCTGGATTCATTCCTGGGTCCCCCAGTTCCTAGGCAGTTGCGCTGACTGTTACACCACTGGAAACATAGCGACCGCCACACCAGCATGAAATTACTGAAGTACGCCTCCCGTCAGATACAAATTCTCACTAGAACTCCAACTCGTAGTTATTGAAACTAATTCCCATATGAGTAAGGGCCTAGAAGTGCCTCCGCACTGAAGAAAGGATCATTGTGCATCATTGGCACGTTGTCTGTACTTTTGGACGTAACAGACACCATACCCCTCAGGGGCTCAGCATTAATTTGCTGGGTACGGGCTTGGCGATCTCGGGGTCTAGAGCCGTGGGCTGTGTCGCGCCAACAGTCCGCTACACTGTAAGCTCTGTGCGTGCTTCAACGACCATCGTTCGGCGCGACGATGGAACGTTGTACGTTTCAGAGCCCGGGGATCTTGGCTTAATCGCCCGGGTCACGAGGACGGTACAAACCTCTATAAAAAAAAACCTCAATCTCAAGGTGTGCTACGTGCCGAGGAGATGCATGGCTGTTGAGGTTGAACAGCCGCTAGCGAGCAAACTCTGAGGAACCTGCCGCACCTCAGTTGTATAAGGCTTACCCAGGCAAGCGGGGCTCTGCCTGGGTGGACCTCTTTTCCCTAGCTGCTCGTGGGATGGAAATGAAATGAGCAATAACTAGCGTGGGCGGTCGCAAAAAGCCGTTTCTAAGCGAGGAAAGTCCGATTTTGATGCAACAGTATACCACCCTAAGACGTTCCCTTCCCTGGCTATGCCATGGGAAGAGCGCAAAGCTTTACGCAGTTCAGATCCCTACACGCCGCGATACCTTGTTTTTTCCCGGACTGATGGAGACTCTTTCTTGTCCACCAAACCGCAGTTCTTGGTTGACCATCTCGAGGACAAATATGGTGAGGTGGAGTCTTTCTCAAAAATGAGAAGTGGGGCTGTTTTGATACAGACGGCTTCTCCAGCCCAGTCCAGGGCGTTATTGGCCTGTGACAAGCTGGGTGATATTCCTGTCAGTGTCACGCCCCACAAGACCCTCAATATGGTCCAAGGTCTAATTTCCCATCACGACTTACTGTCGCAGTCCGATGAGGAGTTACGGACCAACCTGGAACGCAGAGGAGTTCACATTGTTAGACGTATTTATAGGGGACCTAAGGCTAACAGGGTTGCCACCGGTGCATTCATCCTGGCCTTTGATGGCGATACACTGCCCGAGAAGGTCAAGGTAATGATCTACCGGTGCGACGTCACACCATATGTCCCGCCCCCTATGAGGTGCTTCAGGTGCTGGAAGTTTGGGCATATGTCCTCCCGGTGCACTTCCAGCCCCACGTGCAGGGAATGTGGACGTCCACCTCATCCGGACACTCCCTGTATGCCACCTCCCGTCTGTGTGAACTGTAATCAGCTGCATCCACCGTGCTCCCCGGACTGTAAAGTCCTACACAAAGAAGGGAAAATTATGGAAATTAAGACCTTGGACCGGTTATCACACAATGAGGCAAGGAAAAAATACGAGCGACTCCATCCGGTGACTATGAACAATTCCTATGCTGTAGTAACGTCGTCCCCGCGCACTACGGGTACAACGTCTAACAAGGTATCGCTTCCTCCTGTGGGCCCTAGAGGCCACAAAACTACCTCTGCCCACTCGTTAGGTGGAGAAGCAACAGCTTCCTCCAACACCTCTCTCTCGGAAGGGGTCCTACGGGACACTCCCTTCTGGGAAGTCCCAGGGTGCCTTTGGCTGAAGGATCCGAAGCCTGCTGGTCGAAGGGCTTCTGGCTCTTCGACGGCCCCTGATGCCACTCCCGTGAAGTCCTCCCAGCCCTTAACACCGATGGGCCAGCGAGAGGGCAAAAAGAAAGTCAAGAAGAAAAAGAAGACGGACACAAAGGAGGCCTACTCGGCGATTCGGAAGGAACGCTCCATCACATCTTCGACCTCTGAAGATAAGGTGGAGATCCTCGCGTCGCCTGAGGATCTCGCCATACTTGGGTCGCCAGAACCGATGGTTCTGGACCCTGCAGAGTCTGCGGAGTTGGCAGCAGGTGCCACTGCTGAATAACCATTGAACAACTTAAATTATGGATATTCAGCACACTGCAAAAGACATCTTGCAGTGGAATTGCGGCGGTTTATTCCGCCGTCTGACTGAGCTGCGGCAATTACTCTGCCACTTCCCTGCTATTTGTCTCGCCTTGCAGGAAACATGGACCACAGCCCTCCGAGGCTATCGGGGCTATTTTAAGAACCGAAACTCCTACAACAGAGTTTCCGGCGGCGTATGTTCACCCTTCTGTCCCCAGTGCTGCTGTGCCTCTGCAAACACCTGTAGAGGCAGTCGCTGTATGGCTCCAGTTATTGCGAGATATTACGATCTGCTCTGTCTACCTTCCACCAGATGATGTCGTCTCTCCCGTAGACCTCGCTGCCTTGGTCTCCCAACTTCCCCCACCCTTTCTTCTTTTGGGGGATTTCAACGCCCACCACACTCTGTGGGGTGGCGCACAGACCTCGGCCCGGGGTAGGGATGTTGAGTCTCTACTATCAGAGCAGAATCTTTGCCTTCTAAACACCGGTGCTCCTACCCACTTCAGTGCAGCACATGGTACTTATTCCGTAATAGACTTGTCTGTCTGCAGCCCTAGCCTTCTTCCACATCTCACTTGGAGGGTCCATGACGACCTGTGTGGGAGCGACCATTTTCCTATCTTCCTGTCGCTCCCACAGTGTTTGCTTGCTGACCGCCTGCCTCGCTGGTCCCTCCGTAGGGCTGATTGGCCAGCTTATTCCTCAGCTGCTGTGCTATCCTCTCACTTTCCAGCTGATGTTGATGCCGCCGTTCAGCAGTTCACAGCGGCCGTCGTTTCTGCAGCCGAAAACTCTGTCCCCACCGGTTCGCTCCGTCGTACATCGGTGCCCTGGTGGACACCAGAGATCGCTGAGGTCATCCGGGAACGTCGGCGAGCACTACAGCGCCACCGACGCCACCCTTGTGTTGAACATCTCGTAGCCTTCAAGTGTCTCCGGGCACGGGCCCGGCGACTGATACAAGACAGTAAGAGGGCTTCCTGGGAGAAGTACGTCGCCTCCATTGGTTCTCGCGCTTCTCCTTCCAAGGTGTGGTCACAGGTTCGACGCCTCTTTGGGCACCGCCCACCGGCGGGAATTCCGTGCCTCAGCGTTCAGGGTACGCTCAGTACCGACCCTGTCCCCGTCGCTGAGCACCTGGCAGATCATTTTTCACGCATCAGAGACTGATGCTTATAGTGCAGACTTTCGCGCCCTTAAAGGGCGAGCAGAGAGACATCTGCGACGTCGGGAACCATACTACGTCCCATTCACTAAGTGGGAGTTTGAAGGTGCTCTTGCTGCATGCCCCGATACCTCCCCTGGACCCGATCGCATTCACAGTCAGTTCCTCCGACACCTATCTGCGGATGCCAAGAGCCAACTTCTCGCCCTGCTTAATCGGTATGGCTGGAGGGTGTTTTTCCGTCCTCATGGCGGGAAAGCATTATCATTCCAGTGATTAAGCCTGTGGCAGATCCGCAGGTGGCAGATAGCTACCGCCCGATCAGCCTCACCAACGTTCCATGCAAGCTCCTCGAACGGTTGGTGAGTCGGAGGCTCATGTGGATCCTCGAGGATCGGGGACTTTTGGTGCCACAACAGGGTGGGTTCCGTCAAGGTCGCTCCGCTGTTGTGTCACTGGAGTCGGCCATCCGTACAGCATTTGATCGCAGCGAACACATGGTTGCCGTATTCTTCGACCTGCGGAAAGCATACGACACTACCTGGCGCTACCATATCCTGTCTACACTGTACGACTGGGGTTTACGGGGTCGGCTTCCTATATTTATTCAGAATTTCCTGGCGTTGCGTTATTTTAGAGATCGTGTTGGTTCTTGTTTTTAGCTCACCTCATTGTCAAGAGAACGGAGTCCCACAAGGTTCCGTTCTCAGTGTCCCTTTATTTTTAGTCGCTATCAACTGCCTTGCGGCGGCAGTGGGGTCATCGGTATCCACTTCCTTGTATGCCGATGACTTCTGCATGTATTTTAGCTCCACCAGCATCAGTGTTGCTGAACGTCGGTTGCAAATAACCATTCGAAAGGAGCAGTCATGGGCATTTGCCCACGGTTTTCAGTTCTCTGCGTCGAAGACCCGTGTAATGCATTTCTGCCGAGGTCGGGCAGTACACCCGGAACCTGAACTCTATTTAGCTGGAGACCTGCTACATGTCGTAGAAACACACGCGTTTCTAGGCATGTTGTTCGACAACCGTCTCACCTGGGTGCAACACCTTCGCCAGCTGAAACGAAAGTGCTGGTGACACCTCAACATCCTACGTTGTCTCAGCCATTCTGTTTGGGGAGCCTCACGCCCAACACTCTTACAACTTTACAAGGCCCTCATTCAGTCTCGACTAGACTATGGCTGCATAGTCTACGATTCTGCTGCGCCGTCAGCACTGCAGGCGTTAGACCCAATTTTACACAGTGGTGTCCGTTTGGCGACAGGGGATTTTCGCACAAGCCCAGTGACAAGCCTCCTTGTCGAAGCTGGAGGCCTCCCCCTGCTAATTTCCTATGTTGCTCGTGTTCAGGCGTCGCCCTTCCACCCGAACCGCCGGCTCCTTTTTCCAGACGCTGCACTACCTATCCCTCCACGGCGACCCAGGTCGGGTTACCCGATCTCGGTCTGAGTTCGTATCCTTCTTTCATCTCTCACATCCTATCCATTACCTACCACTTTCCACTATTCCTGTCACACCCCTCCTTGGTCCATTCCTCGTTTGCAGCTCCGTCTGGACCTGTCCCATGTATCGAAGGCCTCTGTTTCTCCCGTCCATCTCCGTCACCAGTTTCTGCAAGTGCTCGAGTCGTTCCGTGCCGCAGACGCCATTTACACAGATGGTTCTGTAGTAGATGGTCGTGCTGGGTTTGCCTTTCTGCATGATAACCACGTGGAACAGCATTCTCTGCCCTGTGAGAGTAGCATCTTCTCCGCCGAGCTGGTCGCTATGCTCAGAGCTCTACAACATCTCAAAGGGGTCATTCGTCATCTGTACTGACTCCCTGAGTGGCTTACAAGCGATCGACCAGTGTTTCTCTCGGCACCCAATAGTGCGGTCGATCCAGGATACTGTTCACTCCCTGTGCCACTCAGGCCGTTCTGTGGTCATGTGTGGACCCCGGGCCATGTTGGCATACCAGGGAATGAACATGTTGATCGATTGGCCAAGCAAGCCACTATGGGACCACCTCTCACTATTGGTGTCACGGAACAAGATGTTAAACTGGTGTTGCACCGGAAAGTGCGCGAGGCTTGGAGCACCGAGTGCGCTACAGCGACTGCGCCGAATAAGCTTCGGGCAGTGAAGCTCTCCACAGCTTTGTGGAAATCTTCACTGCGGTCGACCCGCCGAGAGTCAGTTGTCCTCTGTCGCCTCCAGATTGGACATACGTGGCTAACCCACGGGTATCTCCTCCGGCGCGAGGCTCCACCCAAGTGTCGATGTGGCACTGTGTTGACAGTAGCCCATCTTTTAATGGACTGTCCGCTTTTAGCCGACTTGCGGCAAAGTTTTAATATCCCAGACGCTCTATCATTAGCTTTAGGAGACGACGCCTCTATGGCTAACGCAGTTTTAAGTTTTATCCGCGCTGCTGGTTTTTATGACTCTTTCTAACGGTGGGTGCTGTGGCCTGATATCGTAGGCCACCGCCACTCCAGCTTTTTACTTTTTCACACCCTTAGGGGTTCTTAGTGTATGCAGTATGGCTGGCTCATCCTGTTTTTACTTTGTGATCAGCCAACCAAGGTACTATGCTATACAGTTTTATTCCTGACTTTCTTTTACCGATTCTGTGTGTCTTCGTTTTATGTTATCCCTTATGTGCGTGATCATTTTTAGAGCTTTGTTTAATTTTTTTGTCGTTTTTGACAGTGGACTCTGAGCTAGGAACAGGGGACTGATGACCTAGCTGTTTAGTCCCCTCAAAAACCAACAACAACAACAACAGACACCATATATATAACATACTTGCAGCCGGCCGCGGTGGCCGAGGAGACTAAGGCGCTCCAGTCACGGTCTGCACGGCCACTACGGTCGGGGGTTCGAATCCCCCCTCGGGCATGGATATTTGTGCCGTCCTAGTTCGTAAGTAGTTCATAAGTAGTTTGTAAGTTTAGGGACTGATGACCCCGTAGTTAAGTCCCATAGACTTTACAAACATTTGAACATACTTATATGTTATATTTACAAAATTTTTATGTTTGTCATATACTCAAATTTTTTATCAGGGCAAAGGTTTAGTTGTTTTTCACTTTATTTTTATTTTCGAATTATTGGATATTCATGAAGCCGCACTTCTTTTCGTAGTGGACTTGCAATGAAAAGTCTTTAATAACTTTTATACCACAAATGTAAACATTCCTCATATACGTGACTCTGAAAAACAATAATTGCATTTCGTAATTTGACGAAAGCCACTTTATATTAGTCTTAACCAGCACCATGCAGAGCGGTCATTTAAACCCAGTAGTAGGTACGGCGGAAGCGCTAGTATAGCAAGTGTGCCTTACCTGATTCCTCACAACTGTCTACACACTCCACCTGCTCACAAATGTGTCTTCTCGTGGCTTTTGGTGGTGCTCTTCGTCCACACTGTCGGTCCACGTCATCGGAGTCATCCCCGCAGGACTGTCCATGTGTTCTGCTGCAGTGGCCGCAGGAACTAGCGCGGCTCCTGCGCCAGTTGAGACAGAATTTGTCTGTACGCCTGCGCCATGATGGGCGTCAGCGACAAGTTCTCCGATGTCGTGTTGTCTGTATTTCTTTATATCAGACTCTCCTAGTCATCATGTGGTTGGGCAGCGTATGTATCTTCAGGGCGTGTGAGCTGCTTCGTTCATATGTTGAGCGATGTCCACTAATGCGTCCATTAGTCTATCGAATTTTTCGCGTTGGCTCTCCGTGTCAAAAGATGGGAAGGAGTCATGTCGCTCCAAGAGAACTCGGCCGTTTGAAGACGTAAACATCTTGTGTAAGCATTGTATTCATTTTTCTGAAATGTATTACGTACAACACATCAACCGTTAAAAGTATTTGGTAAATAAATTTCCAAAGTCAAAGAATAAATATGTTTCATGAGGAAAATCCAGCAACTCAGAAGCTAGAAAAGAAATATTGATTCCAAGGTGTTCCATAATTCGAGTTATAATCGTAAAATAATAAAAATAATCTTGAATTACACGCTTTCCAAAGTAGTTTATGTTTTTCTTCAGTGTTCAGGATATCTCCATACCCAATTTTATGAAAATCGGTTAAGTGACTCAGTAGCGAAGGTGTAGCATGTTGATCCTCTTTTGCATTCATAATAAATGCTGTCCCGATTTTGACAAATAGTAATATAGAGTAAATGTCACTATACCTGGCGTCATATGAGAAGGCGCTTCCGCAGAGCGATGGGGCGAGAGTGGAGGGGAGGAGCTACGGCCGAGCGGCAACAGCTGGGCCTGCGGGAGAAATGTTGCGTGACTCACGGCCAGCCAGGCACCTACAGAATGAACGCCATTGGCTGGCGTTGCGGTAATGGAGGGGGTGCGCAGAACGGCTGAAAATTGGACTGCCTTCATAGCTGATGCCGACTAGAGGTAACTGTGCAGCGTTGGATGTAATCGCCATGGTCTAGGGGTTGAGAAAAAATCCATTAGATGTGTCTACAAGCGCTCGCTTGGAGCGTGCAGCCAGTCTCACGGAATATGGCGTCCGCGCGCAGCACAAGGAGTATTGTGTAATTGAATTTAGTCGTACTCAATCAGAGATCGCAGATCAGTGGGCGTTGCATATTCGATTGCGTGCTAAACAACCATGACCAAAGAACTTTCCACTGTGGTATAAACAGTCTGAAGAAACAGGGTGTCTCTGTAAAGACAGAAGTCCTGAACCAACAGTGTAACAAATCTGACCTGGTCATTCCCACAACTCGCACAATTTCATCTATCAGCAAGATGGAGCACCACTGCACTGGCAGAGCTACGTATGCGGTTTCCTCAATGTCAATGAGCCACAACGTTGGATAAGGAGAAAGGACCACGAGACCAGTCTTTACACTCTTTGACTCCAAATCAATGTTCAAATGTTTGTATAGCTTATGGGACTTAACTAAGCGGTCATCAGTTCCTAAACTTAAAAACTACCATTAAATGAACAAACAGTTTTAAGAAACAGGGTTTTCCCAGATTGTTTATCCACACTCTTGGATGATCATTGAAAATGTAGTATGTGTTCATACAGTGTAATGGTTGCTCCTTACTTGTAATTTCCTTGTAAAACACTAAGTTCAGATATTATTGTTTGAACTTGTTCACCTTTGTCCAACCCTTCACTTGCTCTACTTTATATAAAAGTCACAAATTAAAGTCCATTCTATCACTATGTTTTCTCCAGTGTGCTGATTACTCACACTGACTTCACTTATCTGGTGTGTTGCCTCCAAAAACCACCTCCCCTCCCTACTGTTTTGAGTTTTAACTCATCCTTGTACCTTCCATAGTATATCTGTTCCATAGGGTGTCAAGATTGATAAATATGTAATAATACAATTAAATCAACAGTTGATAATGAACAATAAGTTCACTATAGTATTCATTATGTTACTTTACATCAGCCCCTTTCACATATTACATATGCTTTACAGCCATAACCTTTCTGACTAACCCACCCTAATACTGCACATGAATGCATAACTAGCTCTAAACAGACACTGAACTAGTCCCTTATGTTTATGCCTATCTTAAGACTGAAAGTGGTAGCCACCCCACATAACAGTGGTAAACCAAAAATAACTTTATCAACAGTCACAGAGCATACACTTGTGGTGCCTTGCATATGGATTTGTCTTTGCACAAATTCTGCTACACTCCTCCCCCCCCCCCTCCCCATTCCACACAATAATCACCTATTCCCCTTCTTCTATAAAACCCTCCCAAAACTAATAACCATAAACCTTGCTCACACCCACACTCATACCTTACATACCTTATCTCCACAGTTACACTATCATTTTCACCAATTACACAAACACACACACTCAACACTCTCCACCTGCTACCTACTGTTTACTTTACTTATAAACTTAACATATTCAACCCCCCTTCCTCTTCCCCCCCCCCCCTCGCCCCCTCCCCCACATACTACGTTCAGCCACTCTCACAATATTCTTCTTCCTCTGTGCTACCACTACATTAAAATTATCTCACATTCCAATTTTTACAGCCCTACTCCTATTTCTTTATGTAACCCTACTCTGTTCTACTTTACTACACAATGTAGTTATGTAGTACACCACCACTTCCCCCTCCCCCTCCCTTAGGTCCCACTCCCACCCCTGGTCTTACATTGATGTCTATGCGTGGTTCCTCAAACTTTCCTTGGTTGCTTCCTCTTTGTGCAGGTTCCTTACCGCTATTCCCCCCAACCTCACCCCCCCCCCCCCCCAAAATCCCACGACCACCTCAGTCAGTCATCAACTACTTTCTACCACTCTGACCCCCTTCCACCCCAAATATTTGGATACATATGCCATAACTCTACTCTCCTCTCCTATCAGCCCCCCACACCTCATATTAAAGATAGGTTATTTTATGCCTCCACTTTGTTAAACTGAACTATGCAATGGACACTACCATTATGATGGTGACTTGCTTATTTTTAGAAAACCAGCCACCACTTACTCTTACTGTGTCTTAAGTACCGTGATCTGCTCTACATGATTGACCTCTTTGGTATATTTCTAGCAAGTTGACTGTTTAACTCTCTTCGGTTGTCTGACTAGATGTACCAATTGTAACACTAGGTCAATATTACTGTAGCTATTCACATTTCTTTGCACATTAGTTCACGGATCTTAAAACTTATAACCCATATCCTTAACTTATTTATCGTATGAGAATCACTTCTCAATCTATCCCTATTAATATTTGAAGCCATAGACACTATCACAAATTATTTATATTGACAGATGCCCTGACAGTGACATTCTAAGCATCCTACTACTGTGTAAGCTGCTAGTTCCGAAATATTCCGCTTATGGCGCCACTTATCATTTTACTTCTTACACTACTAAATATGAATCTGTTAAGCGACTGTTTTATCAGTCACCTGCTCCCCTCTTCACGCTTTTCTTTTCAACACATCGAGTATTACTGTTTTCCGATAGCATTTTTCCTTATTTATTTTTACTCTTTCACTATGAGGCTCATCCACAATACTTTGTTAGCAGCTGATTGTTATTCATTGCAAAATCTCTGCACTCAGTGTTGATTCTCCTAATAGCATGTAGCTACATTCATTAAGCAACAATACTAAATTTAAGTGTTAATTCTATCCCATTATATGAACATATCTTATTACAATCGATTTGGTTCCAAACTGCTTCAAATTTCTGTAACCGACTTTTGTACGTTTATAGCCTTTACTGTATACCAATCAACTTGTTTGTATAGAGACCAGAAGAAGGGCACTCAAGAGTCCGAAACCGGTCGTCTAAAATAAACAAATTACAAGCAACTGGTTGCTGAATTTTATTAATTTAAAACTACTTATGAACTAACTAAGACTAAGGACGGCACCAATATCCATGCCCGAGGGGGGATTCGAACCCCCGACCACAGTGGCCGTGCTGACCGTGACTGGAACGCCTCTGTCACCTCGGCCTCCGCGGCCGGCTAATTTTCATCTCTTGCAAAACAAATCTGATATGGGAAAGTAGGGGCTCAAAAATCTGCCCCACTACAGGGGGCGTACGAATGTCGGAGGGTTCGTGCTTGAGTAGCCCGCGCAGCTGCGTTCCATCCGTGTGGCCCGGGTGTCGCAGGGGCCTAGTGCAACTGCCGTGTAGCCATATTAACCGTACAAGGAAGGGCAGGAAGTCGTTAGGAAGGTTTCAAGCGCTTTGTGACGTTGCATGCCGACTAGAGTGAAAATTTCAACATCAACCCTCCGTTAGGCGCGCGGAGTACGGTTATAGTACAGTCAAATTTAAGTGCCGACTTTTACATTCTCAACAATTCTGAAAAAGTCTCGCGCATTATAGTTGATTGCTGGGCATTGATCTATCTACAAACTGGACTAAGATGTCTGCATCGTGCTTCTACATTCATACACTACTGGCCATTAAAATTGCTCCACCAAGAAGAAATGCAGTTGATAAACTGTAAGAAAATCAGGTGATGCTGAAGGAATTAGACTAGGTAACGAAACAATAAAGGAGGTAGATGAGTTTTGTTACTTGGGCAGTAAAATAACAAATGATGGTCGCAGTACAGATGATATAAAATGCAGAATGGCAATGGGTAGAAAGGCGTTTTTGAAAAAGAGAAATTTGTTAACATCGAATATTGATTTAAGCCTAAGGAAGTCCTTTCTGAAGGCATTTGTATGGAGTGTTGCCTTGTATGGGAGTGAAACATGGACGATAAGCAGCGTGGACAGAAAGAGGATAGAGGCTTTTGAAATGTGGTGCTACAGAAGAATGCTGAAGATTAGGTGGGTGGATCGCGTAACTAATGAGGAGGTACTGAACCGAATTGGGGAGAAAAGAATTTTCTGGCATACATTGACTAAAAGAAGGGATAGATTGGTAGGACACATTCTTAGACATCAAGGAATTGTGAATTTAACGTTGGAGGGAAGTGTGTGGGGTAAAAATCGCAGAGGGAGACCAAGAGACGCGTATAGTAAGCAGATACAAGTGGATGTGGGTTGTCGTTCTTATGAGGAGATGAAAAGGCTTGCTCAGGATAGAGTAGGGTGGAGAGCTGCATCAAACCAGTCTCTGGACTGAAGACCACAACAACAACAAAACGGATATTCATTGGACAAATATATTATACTGGAACTGACATCTGATTACAATTTCATGCAGTTTGGGTGCATAGATCCTGAGGAATCAGTACCCAGAACAACAACCTCTGGCCGTAATAACGGTTTTTATACGCCGGGGTATCGAGTTAAACAGAGATTGGATGGCGTGTACAGGTACATATGCCCATGCAGCTTCATCACAATACCACAGCTCATCAAGAGTAGTGACTGGCGTATTGTGACGAGCCAGTTGCTCGGCCAACACTGACCAGACGTTTTCAATTGGTGAGTAATCCGGAGAATGTGCTGGCCAGGGCAACATTCGAACATTTTTCGTATCCAGCAACACACGGTCGTGCATTATCCTTCTGAAATGTAGGGTTTCGCAGGGAACGAATGAAGGGTAGAGCCACAGGTCGTAATACATCTGAAATGTAACGGTCACTGTTCAAAGTGCCGTCGATGCGAAGGAGAGGTGACCGAGACTTGGAACCAATGGCACCCCCATATGATCACGCCGGGTGATACGCCAGTATGGCGATGACGAATACACGCTTCCAAGGTGCGTTCACAGTGATGTCGCCAAATACGGATGCGACCATCATGATGTTCGGGACCTTGATTCATCCGAAAAAATGACGGTTTGCCATTCGTGCAACCAGGTTCGTCGTTGCGTACACCATCGCAGGCGCTTCCTTCTGTGATGCAGCGTCAGGGTAACTGCAGGCATGGTCTCCGAGCTGATATTTCACGCTGCTGCAAACGTCGTCGAATTGTTCGTGCATATGGTTGTTGTCTTGCAAACGTCCCCATCTGCTGACTCAGGGATCGAGACGCGGCTGCATGATCTGTTGCAGCCATGCGGATAAGATGTCTGTCGTCTCGAGTGTTAGTGATATGAGGCCGTTCGGATCCAGCACGGCGTTCCGTATTGCCCTCCTGAACCCACCGATTACATATTCCACTACTAAGTCATTGGATCCCAACCAACGCGAGCAGCAAGGTCGCGATATGATAAACCGCAATTGATATAGGCTACAATCCGACGTTTATCGAAGTCGGAAACGTGATGGTATGCATTTCTCCTCCTTACACGAGGCATCACAATGACGTTTCACCAGGCAACGCCAGTCAACTGCTGTTTGTGTATGAGAAATCAGTTGAAAAATTTCTTCATGTCAGCACGTTGTAGGTGTCGCCACCGTCGTCAACCTTGCGGGAATGCTATGAAAAGCTAATCATTTGCAAATCACGGCATCTTCTTCCTTTCGGTTAAATTTCGCGTCTGTAGCACGTCATCTTCGTGGTGTAGTAATTTTTAATGACTAGGAGTGTATGTTTTACACGCTAGTAGTCTTCGCTCGCCACGTTTTAATTTGATAATTGAAAAGTAATAATAAAGTGTTGCAATTTGTTTACTAATTAAAGATTACACTTCATATATCAAATTTAATGATAAACTATTAAAACAAAGTGATTAAATTCTTAACTGCTATTTCAAAGTAATAGTATTGATCAGTTGGTAATCATAACCTGATTGATTGCCTCAAATCAGTAGTACAGTGCATATTTTCTCTCCAATTTTATAAAAGCTAAATTAATTTCAATGGTATTTGTTAAAAGTGAAAAACATAGTTTAATGGAACTGCAAATATAGTTAATGCTGGTCAAAATTAATTAATACAGTGGAAAGGCAACTATACCAGTTTCAGGGCTACCACCATATGTTTACAAAATCCATCAGCAATATACCCGTAAAATTATTTATACAATGCTTAATAATACTGGTTTGTGGTTGATAAATTTGTGTAATTTGTTGTGCGCAATCCAGAAGTGACCGAACTAGTGTTACCTATGTCCAAAAATCTTTCATTGTTTGATCAAAGGCAAATATTTATTTTATGTTCTGGGCTATAATTAAGTAGTACATAAGTGGTTTGGTTTGCCTTGCTTTACATATTGCTTTCCATGGAGATGATAGTGTTTTTGATTGGACCATAAACCTAACGCTTTCTACTTGTTTGTACCTAGTTGTTCTGAAATAATATTTACAACAGGTCATGAATAATAGTCTGAACATTTTATTGCCTAATCAGGCTGGCGACCGTATATATCTCATTCAGTAAACTGATTAATTCTTGTACACAGCATTTTGTCCCTGTTTAGCAAATAGTCTGCCCAAAATCCGATATAAATCAAGAGTGCCTTATTCGTAGGCACACACACGATCAAACCAAAAGATCCCACCATGTGTTGTGTCTTTACATTCGCTTTGGACGCGTTTACACTACCTCAGCAAGTGTCTTCAAATGTTCTAAGAAATTTCGAAATTTGCGCATGGGCTAGAAATGAATCTTCTCGAAAATAATGCCAATAATGCCAACATTTTATATGTAAAGAATATGTCCGTGCAGTATGTACTAAGTTTCGTATTTTTACATTTTTATAATTCAATTTTATATGTGTGAAACATTTTTGTACAACGAGATCTTTTGTGAAATGAAGTACATTTTGTATATTTTTACCTTCAACTTTCAAGGTTAATTTTTGCTTTTCCTAAACAACATACTTAATGTTGTTAAAACAAAAGAAAAAGAAAATTTAATTTGTATTAAATATTTTAGTGTGCACTGCACCTTTAGTCCACGTGTCTAACGTTGTCAAACATCTAAAGGTAAAGTAGTCAACAATCCGAAGATTGGTTTGAACACCACAGGCATGGTCCTGTTTGGAAGTGGTATGCCATTGCCTTCCTTCGACCTTCAAACTGACTTACCCAGCCAGTTATAGGGGGACTTACAGTTTCAACGTGGGTTCCGAACCACGGTGCTACTCGGTATTTTTCACATGAGCAATACTGCCAGAGGTGAAAGAAGTGGAAAGTGACAGTTTAAAATCCTAGGACCTGGCGGGCATCGAACCCGCGACCTTTGGATTTGTAGTCTGGCACTCTACCACTGTGCTACGGAGCCGCACTAAGAGCGAATAACGGAGGGTTGAACGGACAAATGGGTATCAGGAAATCCCAGCTCCATAGGTACATGCCACGAACCATAGTCACTAATTATGAAATCACGAATATGAGACTCCATTTTGTTACAAATGACATTTTCTTTTATTGGCTTAGTTACTGGAAAATTTATAAAAATCATTGTTGTGCCCAGACCTGTAAAATACTTGTATTTCTTATGATCTACCAGTTTCGACCATTGCTGTCATCTACAGGATATTGACAAATCAAATGGAAGAGAAATACATAACGGTTACATACAATCACATTACACAGAGTCCAATATATAAAAAATTAAAAACATTATTGATACTTACATAGTTTACTGCAAGAACAAAATGATAACATTTTTTCTGAATACGGCAAAGTCACATTTACATTATTTACTGCGACTGTTTCTAAGAAAAACTGTCCATTTTATATCATTTTGAAAGTGTTTCTTCGTTTGATCCTTAACTATTACTATTACTATTATTGGAACAGATGAATGTTTACCAATGAATTTTGGTTTTCGTTCTTTTTTTAGCAGTACACTGATTCTATAGTCTTTGGTAGCAGTTTTGTAAACAGTCAAAATGGCGTCTATGCAGATCGAGCATTCAGATATAATTTATGAAAACTCATATAAAAATAGAGGAATGTTCGTTCGAGAAATTTTTATCAGGCATCTGTCATTGATTACGTCAAAAGTAAAAATATTAAAACCAAAAATGTTGCGTGCGTCATCGTATATATAACAATACATTCACTGTCAAACTCAGCAGGAAGTTTATGAAATGTGATAAAGTATGTTATAATCGTCAAAATCCGATATGAAATATAACTATAAATTAAAAGTATTAGTAATAGTCATTGATACGAATCTTATATGTTGTCGTTGTTCAGTTTTCTTAAGTTGGATTTACGCTTACACTTAGATCTTGAGTCACCCATGAAACAATTATTTGATGACTTACTTTCGTACATCAAAATGGGTCCAAATTGAGGGGTATTGTTATCAATGTCATCATATTCTACAAATCACTCTGTTGAACAGCTATTATATCCTATTTGTTGCTTACCAATTATAAAAACATTTCTAATTACTTCCGTTCTATTAGGATCATTATGAGATTGACTGCGGTAGTCCATTAGTTCTGTACGTCCTTCAAGAATACTTTTCTAAATGAATACACTTCTCGAAACGATGAACATGGTCTCGCACTGAAGACAAACATATATTTATAAAAGAGGGCTTAGCCAATGAAGCATGAATGAATCTAACAAGAGACAAGTAATGCTCAGCTGATTGACACCACTTTCACTGAACCAAGCGAACCTTCCAGCTGCAACATAGGCACATAAGTACTAACATTGCTATCACTATAAAAAAATATGAGACAAACATGTGAAAAACCGAGATTGTATTTACCGATTCTCGTCATCAATCAGGAACATCTAAAAACGTAACGAAATCAGTTAACATTTGTCGTGTCCCAAAAGAAAAAAATACAATAAATACATGAAGATTACATTATCATATCAAACATCTGCAAAGAAAACAAAATGGAATAACTGCATTGAGATCGCATTTTTATTTCAAACATTGTATTCACCATGGTACTGTGATGTTCAGTAAAGTTGCGCTGTCGTTGTTGTTGCTGTTGTCCTTGTTGTGGTCTTTAGTCCGGAGACTGATTTGATGCAGCTTCCTCATCTGAGAATAACATCACCCATTTCAATCTACGCACTGTACGCGTCTCTTGGTCTCCTCCTGTGAATTTTAGCCTCCACACTTCTCTCTAATTCAAAATTGGCTCTTTGGATGGCCCAGATTGCATTCTATCAATGGAGCCCTATTTCAGTCAAGGCAGGTCACAAATTTCCTTTCTCTCCAATGACGTTCAGTCACCCTCATTAGTTACGAGATACCTCCACACAATCTGTAGAATTCTTCCGGAGTAACATATTTTAAAACATTCCATACTCTGTTCATGGGGCCTGCATATCGACCAGATTCACTCACGTCTGAATATCCACTCCATACAAATAACGTCATGAAAGACGTCCTGATACTTAAATTGATGTCACCAAATTTCTTTCTCCAGTAATGCTTTTCTGTCCATTACCATTCGTAATCTTATATCTTCTGTAACCTGCCAATCATGAGTTATGTTACTACCTAAATAAAAAACCCATCACCAATTTTATTGTTTCCTTTCCTAATGGAATTTCCTCAGCATCGCCTGATTTAATCCAACTAATTTCCATTTGCTCTTGCAGGTCGGTTGCTGTTTCCGACAGAATTACAATATCGTCGTCAAACAGCAGAATTTTTATTTCTTCTCCTTGAATTTTCATTCCCTTTCCAAATGTTTATTGCATTCTTTCACAGCTTGCCACTCTGCAGAATGAATAACACCGGGGCAAGGCTACAGCCCTCTTTTACTCCGTTCCCAAGCGCTGTGTCCTTTTCATGCCCTTCGACTCTCATAAATGCTGAAAACGTATGTAGAAGGATTTACCATAAATTCTCTAATCATCTTTCACTTCATTCATTTCATTTCTAGATAACTTTTCTCTTCAATCTTGTAACTAACCTTATCACATTTACTACTCTTGTTCCAAATACTCCCAT
The DNA here is from genome assembly GCA_026315105.1 of Locusta migratoria. NCBI lineage: Eukaryota > Metazoa > Arthropoda > Insecta > Orthoptera > Acrididae > Locusta > Locusta migratoria. The sequence goes on along the minus strand of CM048745.1, from coordinate 27,253,811 downwards.
TGTTTAATAATATAAAAGTGTGAAAGCATCTCGGTGATAATAATGATATTCTCCCAATAATTTTTGGGAGTGCACTCTACCACGCTATTTCGGCCCATCTTCAAGTGAGTAGACAATTACTGAAGAGCTCAGTGCCGTCACCGTAGACTGCAGATCAACAGCATTCCTGCGTTATGCAGGAAATGTGTACACTAAGATAGGCAGATTGCTTATGGAAATTAATATCAAGGTTATTTCCCGTCCACCAGTGATATGTTTGACCTTAGTAGGAGCTGTGAACGATAATTTAAAAACGAGAAAAGCGGGTGTGTACAAAATTCATTATGTGTTGTTCTGCATACATATATGTCAGACGATACGGTGTACAGAAAACGAGCCAAAGTTTGTAGATCTATGGGGCTTAACTACTCTGCTCATCAGTCTCTAGGCTTACAAACTACTTCAACTAACTTGTGCTAAGGACAACAAACACACCCATTCCGCCGCGGCGGAGTGGCCGAAAGCATTGAGGCGCTAGGCTCCGATGCGTGATCGAAACTCACCCCCCGCCCTCCCCCCCCCCTCGGGCATGAATGTCGGTGCTAGCTTTACTATAAGTCAGTTTATAACTAGTTTGTAACCTTAGTGACTGATAACCCCGCAGTTAAGTCCCTTAAGCATTTGACCATCGATGGGACAAGTAACGAAATATAAAAGAACAAAAATTTTACCTCCAGCTCCCTTTTTTTGTGATTTATTATTTAAAGATTCGGAGGTAATACATCTTATCTACTATCTTATAATTCTTGGCAACAGCTTTCAGCTGAATGTACATTGGAATCCCGTGATGCATGATTAGTAGCCGTTTCCATTCCGTCACAAAAGCAGCACATACAACTCGGCTGTACCTTGCATGTCAACACCCAACGCATGCGGAAAATATCGCCAGCACATTTCGCACGTGTATGAAACAGCATAAATATTGTAACTGCTACATGAGATCTTTGTCTGTTCACCTGAAGATGACCGGACGACTCTCGGCAGTAATATCGTGGCAGAATGTCAAAGGTATCGAGCTACAGAACCGAAAGTTAATGGAAGAAGAAATACGCCGAGAAAAATAAAGAAGTCACAATAACAGGAGTACTTATGTTGTGCCTTTGACACATTTTAAATCGAATTTTAGCTGAAATTCCTTATGCATCGTTTTATATAATACTTTGCTTCTGTTTTCAGTTTGCCAATCCATGTATAAGACTGTGTAATAAGACAAAGAGTGAGGAGACTGTTGTGTTGAGGCAGTTTGCCACTAAATGTCTATGGCAACGCCACCTGCAGATCAGGCCTGCGTCCAAAGCGAAGTGACGTCATCTCGTTTAGTCCGCTGATTTGTGGTAGTTGCCGCTGTTGTGTATGTTTTGGTATGAGTGCGCGTTTTCGAAATCTGAGAAGTTTTGTTTTCTGTGGTGTCTGGTATTTCTCAAAATGCCTTACAGATAATCAGTGCCTAAGTGCAAAGGCAATCACAGAAATGGCTCAAAGGTCAGTGTGTTCTCTTCCCAAGCAGACGAAATAGAGAAGCGTTAGAGGATTCGAGTTATATAAAGAGGCGATATTTAGAAACAAGTCATTTCAGAGAAAGCAGTGGATTACGATACATACATATATATATATATATATATATATATATATATATATATATATATATATATATATATATATATGTGTGTGTGTGTGTGTGTGTGTGTTGATATTCTGTAATAATTCAAATAGAAATAAACATTCCGAAAACTTTTATGGATATATTTATTATTATAGTAGCTGTACTGTCACTGTACCCAATATGCTCGTCGTACTTGTCACAAACGAGGACGGAATGTCATGAAAATAGAAGAACAACGGAAGAAAGAGTAGAAAGTTTTTCTGAAGCTCGTCGGCAAAGTACCGTTCAAGTTATTAATGAAAATGGAACGAACTCCTAAGGCATTGCACCCTGACTGGTCTGTTGTACAGAAAGACAAAATGTTATTGTTTATAATTTAGGAAACATAACCAAGAATGAGGTAGAGTGCGAAAATTTAAATTTTTCAGTGTTTTTCGATGATGTGGAATTAAAAGGTGCTTTACACCAGCTTTTCTGTGGTTGTGTCAGATATTAAGCAGGTGGAAAAATTTATCCAGAATACACATCCATTTGTGGGGCATCTATGAAGCAATAAGTTTATTATTGTGTAGCTGCACTGGAAAAAGTAATTACTCATTTTGGAGAAATATTTCCTGAGAGACATAAAGCTCTGTGGTTCCTCAAAGAAAAAAATGATTTATCACGGAAGATGAAAGTAACATGTTGTTCCTGGGAGACTGTTTCCAACCCCCTATGTTCTATTTCAACACATGCTTATAAATATATCAGGAGCTATCGCAATTCATCTTCCCTTCAGCAGGTCACTTGGGGTCAGTATGCGCTAAGTGAAACACTGTTCCTCAAAGGGAGGACAATGGAAATTACCTCGGTTACCCGACAAACTGGTCTTTCTATTAATGGATGAAGATTACGTAAAGTCACAGATGGGTAACAAGCAGCAATGTTGTAGGTTGTACAGCACACAAAACTGAGCTTGGGGAAACAGCTTGTGTATTTATGATTTCAAGTTTTCTCTCTCTTTTGTTTAAAAAATGTTGTCCACATAGTACCAGAGGCAAATGGTGATGGTATTCAGATGTGCTCTGTGATAAAACGCATTATTATCGGGCTGGAAGACATAGGATTAACAGTTGGTTGGTTGGTTGGATGTATGTTTAAGGGGGACCAAACGGCAACTGTCATCGGTCCCCTGGATTAACAGTTCTTGCTATTGTGGTTGATAATAGTGTAGTAAACAAAAAGGCCATTTCACACCAGAACTGAAGACCCAGTATCTACATTTACATCTACCTCTACATCCATACTCCGCAAGCCACCCGACGATATGTGGCGGAGGGTACCATAAGTACCACTACCCAAGCAGAAAATTATTTTTGTGACTGATCCATATTTTAAACTAGTTAACGAATTAATGGGTGAATGTCGCTGACTAGGTTAATATTCCCAGAATTCAACGGGATTACTATAGCAGTAGCTTCCTTCGGTACCGTAGAATCTGTGAACTCAATTGAGAGAAAACAACTGGTGCAATACGGCTTTAACCTTTCCCTGGAAGCACTGTACCCATCACATTTAGAAACACCAAATGTTTCTCTGGCTTTAAGAATATTTAATGAATGCATTCAGGTAGTACTACGAAATCTAGGGCCGTTACACAATATCGGCCACTGATACAGTACCGCTTCATTCATAGAGATTATCTGTAAATGGTCCGATGCATTAAATGTTAAAACATTATGGAAAGGAAAACAATTGAGAAACCATTACCGGAGCCATTTACAAAACACTCTCCACATTTAGTGTTCCTCCAGCAGTTTGTCCGGTGCCTGAATAAGTGGAAGGAACTAAATACTGGTAACAAATTTATGAAAGAGAAACATTTTGCTTTGTGTCATTCAAGGAAGGCTAACATGTATATGTCCAACCATTGTCTTAAACATTGTGGACTCATTCTACCAGAAAAAAATCTAGACAGTCAGTTTATAGGCACGATTTGGTCAGCTGAAGCAACTGGCTTGCGCGAATTACAACGTTTCAGTTCGCCAGATATTTGTGGTAAAAAAAATAAAATAAGAATGACTGGTCTGGTGGCTTTGGGTCAACCAGAAATCTGTAAAGAATACAGTGTGACAGATATTTCTGAATTTAATTCCAGTTTCATAGACAGGAATAATGTTAACGATATTTATGTTGAAATGTAGAAACGGTTAATGCGCAGTCTTTGTACAGAATTCCTGCTGTACAAATTGACACAAGGGATAACATGTAATGCTACAATTTAAATACTGTATCAGATACAGCTCTCTAGTATCCAAGTAATGATGTGGTGCCTTGTGCTTCTGTGTATGCTGTAATGAATGTGTTACTCAACCAGTTCAGAGTGTAGTTTCTGTACAGACAAAATCAACGAGCTGTTTTAGAAGGAGAGTGTTTACCTAACATTCTTCTGAGACGTTTGCGCTCAGCTCATTCAAGGAGTGTGGCCAAAGAACGAATTTTGTACATTCCTAGTAATATTTTACTAAATAATTTCGTTAAAGACGAAAGTGAGCAAGTAAGGTCAAAAATTATGCCTGCAGCTAAAAGAAAAAGATAAGCCAATGTTGAGAAAGAGGCTAAAAAATTTCATCTATAAGAGAGGCTATATTTATTTTAATGGGAAAATCAAAATTAAGAATTTGTATCTGTAAAGGAACGTACATAATTGGCCGAAAGGTTCTTCCAGTACCTGTGTAATGTGTAAGGTGATCCCATCTCCCCAAAATTGTTCTCGGCTGTACTGGAAATGGCTATGTCAAAGTTGAGCTGGAAAGGCAAGGTAATCAGAATTAATGGAAGCAGGCTTACCAACTTGAGATTTGCTGATGATATTGCCTTACAGGCCAACGACTTCACAGAGCTCCAGAACGTAGTTACGGATCTTACTTCGGAATGTCAGTTAGTTGGCTTGAATTTGAACCTCTCCAAAACAAAAGTAATGTCAGACAAATGGGTCCCAGCTGGTGATGTGAAAGTCAAGGACAGTCCATTAGAAGAGGTCAGTAAATATATCTACCTTTGCCAGATTATAAACATGAAGGGAGATGTAAGGCCCGAAATCTATCGGCCCATCAAGCTTGGCTGCCAAGCATTTGGGAGGAATTCTACAATATTCATATCAAAAATGCCGGTAAATCTGAAGAAAACAGTATTTGATCAATGCATTCTTCCTGTGCTGACGTATGGCTGTGATACATGGACACTGAACTCATTTACAAAAGGGAAAGTTAGGACAGCACATAGAGCCATGGAAAGAGCAATGCTGGGCTATACAAGAAAGGATAGGAAAAGGGCAGATGACATCCGATCTGTGACCAAGCTAAGGACATCTTAGAGATCGTATGCTCCTTGAAATGGCAGTGGGCCGGCCACATCGCTAGAAGAAACGACAACGGATGGACGAAGATAGTACTGGAGTGGAGTCCGAGGGAGCACCGGAGGCCTAGAGGAAGACCACCGGACAGATGGGACAAAGGTATCAGGAAGGTCTCTGGTAGCGCCTGGCAGAGAACTGCTCAAGACCGTTCCACTTGGAGAAGACTGCTGAAAGCCTACCTAAATACACGACTCGATGAGGCCACATCATTAAATGATTGAAATGGCTGATGATGATGATGATAATGATGATGATGACCTGTGTAATAACAGTTTTGCATAATTTTTCCTTCATGTTTTGTGAAGAAAAAAAAATGAACCGTTTGTTTTAGACTGTAGGATGCAATTCATTTAATTATTTGATTTATTAATTATAAATAAGGAATACACAAAAATATTTTTGAAGTGAAACTTAATGAGGTAATGCATACAGCTAGTGATCTCTGTTTGTATAGTTTACTTTTCGGATTATATTATTATTACTATAATTTTTTGTTTGTTTGTTACATACTGTACGAGTGAGAAGTGCATCCTTACACAAGTTGAACGATATATTTATGTAATTAAAAACTTCCAACTCTTCGTAGTCAGTTTCTGTCATCGTCCGTATGGAACTTTTCTGAAGGCAAACAGACTAGACACTATGACGTCACGGTTAACGATGTCAGGCTTGATCTGTAGGTGACAGATAGAGAATTTTATATGAAGGCAACCTCAGCTAAAATATTTATGCAGTAGCTCATAAACTACGTTTTTGCAGGGTATATACACACTTTTCCAATCTTATAATAGAAACGAAAATAAAAATTCGGAAAAGACATCATCTTCATGTATTCATGAAATCAGTGGCGTAGCGTGGACTTCTGCCACCCGGTGCGGGCCCCCATCCCCCCACCCCCCAACAAAACCTTCATTAATTTAAGATAGTTTCAACTAAACAGAAGTCTTGCATTAAGAAGTAAACACTTGGTAACATAAAATTTATGATGAAACAAAAACAGTCTTTGTTGCACAAAATTGAGTTTTTATTTAATTATACATGACGCGTTTCGCCTCTTCTGGGCATCATCAGAGGTTGAATGAGGGGAAAAAATTACAAACTTGATTAAAAACAGAACTAAAAAATAAGTTAGATCTTTCCTAAGCAAGAACTATTAGAAATAGGGAAGGTGCAGACTCAGAAAACTGCAGGCCACTTGACCACATTCACGTTTTGGCCTGTGGGGAATGAACACTGAACTAATAAATGCCACTTAAGAGCATAGTTTAACAAATAAAATTACTTATCTCTGATGTCGCAGAGCGTCAAATTATTAAATTCATTAAAACAGAACCTTTATAACAGATGTTGGTCGACGACTGTGGCAAGGAGTGGCTCTTACATGAGTAAATAAACCTTCCAGCAGGCTAAATTAGGTTTTACCATTGACTTCCTTGCCCCCCCACCCTTTCCCAATTCTTGAGCAACAGTTACCACATCACTTGTAAAGGTTCTATTTTATTGAATTTAACAATTTGACGTTCTGCAATCTCAAAGATAAGTAATTTTATTTGTCGAACTATGATTTATAATGGTTTTTATTAGTTCTATCTGCATCCCGCCCTCCGCGCCGAAACTTCAATGTGGTCTGCAGTTTTAACAGTTTGTACCTTTCCTATTTCTAATATTTCTTGCTTAGGAAAGATTTAAAATAGTTTTAGATCTGTTTCTAAACAAGTTTGTAAATTTTTTCCCTCTTTTAACTTATGATGATGCTCAGATAGGCGAAACGCGTAATGTATAAATAAATGAAACATCAATTTTGTGCAACCAAGACAGTTGCTTATCAACATATCTATTACGGTAGACCGGCAGGTCGATATTTCCTTGCAAACATATAAAAGTAAATCCATTGACGAATTTTGAAGTGAAGATGTCGCGGAAAAATATGAAAATTGCAAAACATTAGGCATGTACCTGAGTACAATGTTTAGCTAAACATACATTTGTCAAATTTCATTAAAAAACTAATTTGTTGAAGAATAAGTATCGCTCAAGATTAATGGCAACCCACTTTTGGGACACTATTCAAATAAGCTTCTCCGCTTGTGAACCTAACTTTAAAAAAACTGGCTGAAGACCGCAAATATAATTTCTTGCACTGATTTTTTAACACAAATACCTGCAGTTTATTGTATTTCGTAATTTTTAGTGAAAATTAAGCAAAAAAATATGTTTAATGAATGACCTGTTACTAGATTTTTCAGTAGAAGTTTGAGTACACATTTTATTTAATACTTTTTATGAATGAAAATAAAAATAAATAAATCGCAATTAACATGAGTTTTACTAAATAATCATACATTTATTTCACATCTTTTGTGTTTCATATTAATTTGAGACTGACATTTAAAAAATTGATTAAGAATATGTGGTTTTACTTCTGGACCTCATTAAAAATTTTCAAAAGTATCCGGACCCCATCCAAGAGTACTTGCCGACCTCCGCTCTAGCCCATCCCCTCCTCTCTGCACTGGTCCGGTGCCGCGCCTCCACCACTGTATTCCCCCTGCTCTCCACCTGTCCACACTTTCCCGTGGCAACTTCCGCACCCTCGCCCTCCCGGATGATGCCCTCCGATCTGCCATCTACCCTTTCTACCAGCTGTGGTCCTTCCCCTGGCTCCCTCTGCCCCTTCTCTCCTTGAGGACCCAGACTATCCCTCCCTTCCAACCCTCCTTCACTTTCTCCCCTCCTCATTCCACCCAGCTGTTCCTCCTTCTCCTCCCCTTACTGCCCTCCCCTTTCCTTTTTCCTCGTGGCTTTCTGGGATATCATCCCCTCCGCCCCAGTTTCTTTCCTGCTGGCCCTGTGTTTACTCCCCACCCTCTCCCTCTCGTCGCGGTAGAGTAGCCGAGCGGTCTAAGGCGCCTCGCTGCGGAGCGCGCGGTTGCTCGCCGTCGGAGGTTCGAGTTCTCCCTGGGCATGGGTGTGTGTGTTGTCCTTAGGTTAGTTTACCTAGGTTTAAGTAGTTTGTAAGCTACGGACTGGTGACCACGCAGTTTGGTCCGATAGATTTACAAACATTTCAACATTTTTCTGCTCTCCTTTTATCCCCTTTACCCCACATCACATCAATACTGGGAGTGCTCCTATTGTGCTTCCGTGTGAGTGCTTCACTAAGTGTGGTGTGTTTTAGTTACATCGGTGCTACAGACAATGGATGAAGATTAGACGGGTAGATCACGTGACTAATCATTAGGTGCGTAACCGAATTGGGGAGAAAAGGAGTAAGCAGTAAGGATGTATGTTGCCGAACACATTGTCAGATGAAGAGACTTGCACAGGACAGTGTAGCGTGGAGAGCTGCATCAAACCAGTCTGCGGGTTGAAGACTGAGTTAGATAATAAACGGCAAAAACTCTAGGTTTTTCAAACTAATTCTTCTTAAATATGGTTTTCCATAGTGTTTTAACTCCGCAAATGATCTATACTGTAAATTCCAATATTTTATAAGTGCCAGACGTAGCTTGAGTTCTCAACACGTTCTGATTAAAAACCATATGTAAACATGACTTTGAAAGTTCTCTCGATGTGTGTTATAAACTCCACGGAAACGGTAATCACATTCAACGAATGCTCTATAGACTACATATGCAACAGTCAACAGACGTGTTAAAAAAATAGTGCGTGTTAGACGATATATGGGAAGTAGTTGAAACGTTTTGGGTACTACAGGGACAAAATTATGTATCTCCTGAAATTCGAGAGCATATCACCTCTGTATTTGTCAAATTACTGGTTGTAAAAAGAAATTTAAAATATCCACATGGATTTGAAATATAAGTTTAAAATCGGATGGGTGCTGGTAAGACGGTTTCTATCCCCCTGTGTGTACGATACCATCTCCTCGAAAACAAAATCAGGCGGTAATTCCGCAAGGACTCTATGTTTACAAGTTTTGCAAACGAATGCTTCTTAAAATATTGTTATTCCATATGTTTTTAACTCCGGAAATGACTTCTTTGTAGGTAGATGGACGACACATTCGGATACAAAGTATTCTCTCCAAACGAGAGTGCATCTTTACAAACGCGTTTTCTTGCGTCCTTTAATGTAGAATAAATCCGGCGTTCCGCTAATTTCAGCCAGCACACCGACGCGTGACCAGTCTCCCAGTCTGTTTACTGTAAATCCAAATATTTTATATGTCCCAGTCGTAGCTAGATTTCTCAACACCTGCTCTTTAAAACCATATATAAATCATGCTTGGACATCTGCTATAGTTACTTCTTTCTCCAGCATCAGTTTGTATTCGTCTTTTATGACGGTTGCCTTAGCCATATATTCAAGTTTCCGTTTCTTGGCTTCGATATACACCAGTTCCAATTTTCTTTTTCGTGTATATTAGACATTAACTACACGTAGCGGTGTAATTTCTTTAATGAGGAATGGTTTGAGTCTGCACGATACATTTATTCTTTTTCGCTGGACTTATGGAATGACGCTGTTTGTAGATAACAGACCTAATTCGATTATATCTGTATCCGGAGAATAATGTTCTGGATTGGGAAAAATATGCTTCTCCTACACTGCAGAAGAGTAAAAGGCTCTTTCCACAGAGGGAAGAAACCGAGGACGATTATACATCGCAAAGTAGATACTATGCTATAGCAAATTATAACTCTACCCCTTTAGGACAAAGCGACCTACAGATCGACAGTCGTCTGTCTACACTCTTTATAAAATCGATAATATGATTACCGATAACTTTGTTGACATCAGGGTTCGTGACTTGAGTACAAATTTATTACATATTTTTACTCGGCAATTCGATGTTAACCACTGTCTTCTCGTTGCGTTTCCCCACGCGGTCTCCTTCCATATGAAAGTCATGGTTGTATACGAGATAGTCGCACATTTCCACACCGAAAAACACGACGTGAAACCCATAAACGAAGCACTAAAAGTCCTCCACATTACGCAAAAAGGAGCAGTCATGACTGTTCTAGAAGAAATATAAATATTTTTACACGCACACAGTAACACTCAAAATATACTGATTGAGAAAACCGACCTTAAACACAAAATGTACATAGAAAACATTATTGATAACATAAAATTGGAAAACGGATAAATTCAAGCAGAGATACTAAATAACGTATATCCATAGATATATAAACATTGTACTACAGAGATATAACACAATGAAGACGATACCACTATCGAAATATAACAAAATAATTTCGAAAAATTTACTAGTAATAAAGCCTAATAACATCAACAAAATTTATCAAAAATTCTAGTAAAAGACCTAATTAAAGCCAAACCCAAGAAAACAAACAAATTACAACAGAGTTCTCCACAAAACACTTCAATAGCAACTATTTAAAAATGGAATATGGCAAATACGCTGTCAACCAAGCTGTCAAGATCGAAATAACGTAAGAAGCACCAATTGACATCCAGGTGTAAAAAATAAAGACAGCATAGACACAAACGAGGCACCAATTGACATCTAGGTAAAAAATAAAGACAGCAGTGACAAATACGATATTCCATGTAAGCTAAGAACTAAGAAATTGTAAACCACTTCCATCTATAGTTACAATACATATATGTATAGTCAAACCATTCAAATATATTTACAGAGCACCTGATGATAGCAAAAGGCCGAAGTGAGCTCATTGTGATTTATAAATAATAACAGCAAATATAAAGCAGTGTTGTTGGTGTATCATTATAATAATCATGTCATTACAATACATATTTTACACTTCGGGCCCCAAAGAACGAAAGTTGATTACAATTGTTTTTAAATAATTCCTCGATTAATGTATGTAAGTTATACGACACTTAGAGTACAAACCCGTAGCATTACACCGAATTTTTTTATATCGTGTCTATATTTAGCTGCAAAATTGCATCACAATTCTTTTTAAATGAGGGATACGGTTTATACCGCGACACGAAAAAGGGTTGCGGTCTGCATAGGTGCCTGATGGTTTGTGTGTGTGGAAATTACGTGGAGATTCTTAATACTGACGTCATCACGGACGATATAAGTATCACACACAAGAGCTATATTAAAGCAGGAGAAGCATATTTCTCCCAGTCCAGAACATTTTCCTCACGGTGCCCTCGGAAACAGTTACGAAAAGTGGTTGCAGTGCCTTTGCACTACCGACTTTCGACTACTTTCAAGGTCACCCAATTACCTAGTTTCCACTATCGAAATATATGTTTGTAGATTACCCTAGATATGGTTATTATTTTCTGTAATTATCGTCGTCTATAGCGTTCGTAAATTTGAATTTTACCATTTATTACCCGCATAATACATTCATTAAAGTAGCTTTATTTCACGTCCTCCATGGTTTGTGTGTGTGGCCAGTGCGTGCGGGCGCCCCCACCCTTTACGTCCGGCCGCGTGCTCTTCGCTTAATGTTGAGGATTTTCCGGCCGCACCACGTCTGGCCGCGCGGTAAGGGGCGCGCCTCCGGACCCCCTGTGCGCGTCTGTTTGCGCAGTTGGCGCCACTGAGCGTCCACGGCGGCCGCGCAGATGCTCCCCAGGACCACCTGCGTCCCGCCGTTTATGTGATGCTGCGGGTCCGTGGCGTTTTAGAAGGAAGATTTTTTTAGAGAGCTATCGTTCTGTATGGAAGGGGGAGTCAATTATTTACATACTCAGCTATGGCTCTACTATAAAATACTCGGAACATGCGCGGTGTGGGGGGATTGCGATGTCGGAGGTCGTGGGTTCGATTCCCAGAACGTGAACTTGATCTCGATGGAAGGAGGGGGAGGGGTCTCGTAGTCAGCGAGCGGTTGGGTGGGGAGGGGGTAATGTAAAAGTCATTTATCATGTCAAATTTTATAATTAGGGCAGAGAATCATGTAAATTTTTTTATAATTATGATCATAAATAATGATGTAATTACGGCCATCCTGGTATTTGCCCTATTGTGTCCTGGTTACCGCCCTCATAAGATCGGTGACCTTGATCTTGACCACTAGGAAGGAGGAGGAAACCTCCCAATCGTCTTGGTGTGGAGGGTGGGTGTGGAGGGGAGTGACATCCTGTTATTCACCTCCCCAATTGTCTTGGAACTGTTATATTATACCTATCAACAGCGATTTTTGCTGATTGTAAGGAACGAGTGCACCAAGTTCGGTTGAAATCGGTCAAGTAGTTTAGGAGGAGATCCATACTAACATAACACAGATACAGTCTATTTTATAAGATTTATAGATAATGAAAGGAATTTTGAAACACTTAGAAATGTTAATGTTGAAGCAACTAAAATTGTAAATGACTGAATGACCGGCCATTGATCCACATTAGCTGTTTTCTATTTGGAGTCGTGTAGACCCGCACAACTGGTTTCGGAACGATTTGCACCTTCAGGTGCTTTACTGTATAAAAATAGCCATGTTTTAATAAAATGCAAATTTTTTTACGTATAATATAGTGAAATTAGAAGACGTTTATGTGATGGGAAACTCAATTCAACCATTAGACTAGGTATTGGGAAATTATGTTGGATATTACTTACATTGTTTGTATATGTGACTTTACCTATCGCGAAGGGCATGAATATTTTGGTTCGTCCGCTTGACAGTCCGGTTTGTGTTATAGGCCAAGTTATTAAAAAAAAATGTCCTATAAGTTAGATGTGTGATTTGGCTATTTTGTCATTTACAACGACGTAATCGGTGGTCCTACAACATAACTACAGTTTTAGTTACTGGAGACAGCAAATGATGTACTAAAACTTTTAACGGAAACGGCAAAAACGTGAAATTGTTAGTGTACTAGGCTTCAGCTGATTCACCATATGCACGAAAAGTTGCTGTTTACGTCCTGTGATGAGAAATCGCTGTAACTGACAACTAGTCATGTTGTACATCAGCCGCGACAGACAGACAGTAGTTCGAGTGGGCGCTAGGTGTGACGAAGAGACGAGCTGCGGTGACTACCAACCATTAAACCTCGTTACACACATAACAAAAATACGCGCCGAAGCCCTTTTGTTTCGTCCCAGAGAGGAACCCAGTACGCATAGACGGTTTTGCCCTGATTGTACATTTATCATAAGTATTTATATATCTCACTCAACAACTACAGAAGTTAATTTTAATTCATGGCAATTTTATTACAACGCAAATACGGTATATTTTATTAAAATTTTGTCCCATTGGTAGTTGTAATGTGACTATTGCCTTCAATTCAAGCGGATAATCACGCTGGGAAAATTATTCGGCACATACTTTTATAACACGGGTAACGAGGGTTAATGGTTGGTAGCCATTGCAACTCGTCTCTACCTAACACTTAGCGCCTCCACGAACTACAGTCCGTCGGCACCAGGCCTGTGCCTGGTACACAACATGACAGTTTGCAGTCACGGCGATTCCGCATCTCAGGACGGAAGTCGGAACTTCTCGTGGCTGTGGTACACCAGGTGAATGCTAATACATCAACGGCAACTTGTTAAGTTTAAATTTCACGTTTTCACCGTTTCCGATAAAAAATTTAATACCCCGTTCGCGGTCTCGAGTAACTATAATAGTAATTCCGTTGTAGGACCACCAATTAAGTCAATCTGAAAGACAAACCACCCACATTACACAGCAAACCTACGGGCGAGCTTTTTTCATAATTTTACCTGCATGACACAAACCGTACTGTCAAGCCATTTTATCTCTGCCGAGATAACCAATTATCTCCGTTAGCCATGCTAAAAGTCACATCTAAAAACAATGTAAGTAATACCAAATATTATTTTGCAATGGCTCCAGAGAGTTTCCCAACACGTAAATTACTTGTAATTTCACTATATTATACGAAAAATGTTTCTGCGTTTTATTAAAACATGGCTATTTTATACAGTAAAGCACCTGAAGATTTAACTTCATGCGATACCAAATAAAGAAACAGCTAATGTGAACCAACGTTGCTTTATTCAGTTATTTCCAATTTTGTTTATTTTAACATTAACGTCTCTAAACCTTTGTAAGTGTCTTTGATTATGTGAGGTAAGTGTCTTCGGCAACCACACTGCATTTTACATGTCGGTTTGTTACTTTTGTATGGACGAAACCCAGCGGTGGTGGTGGAGGCAATTGCACCTGTTGTTGAGAAAACATTTATATTTGCTCTACAGAGAGACTAAAATGGGGAATAAGATATGTACATTCATTATTTTGCAATTGTATGCCGCGGTGGAAAGGCCGAGAGTTCTAAGGCACCTTGCTGTGGAGTCCTCCTTGGGGCGTGTGTGTGTATATGTGTGTGTTCTCCTTATTTTAGGATAGTTTAAGTAGTTTGTGTGTCTACGGATTGAAGACCACAGCAGTTTGGTCCAATAGGTTTACAAACATTTTAACTTTTGTAATTGTAGTATTATACGATATTGTTATAATAGGGCTTGGTGTTTTCTGTTTAACGAAGTAAATTCTCTGAATAATTTCAGGTTGCAGTTTAACCTAAAGTCTTTTACTAGCTCCACCACTCCTTTCATCATACTGAAGACCAGTTTTTAATAACATGAATTTGTTTTTCTTATGTGTAAATTTCGTCTGGCAAAACCAGTCACTGACTCACAGTTTGAAAAGAATAGTATTCGAGTAGAAATCTGGAGTAATTGTAAGCCACGTAAAGGTCACTAAAGTAAAATTGGTAAGTAGAGAGTTTGGTTGCATTGCTGAAAGAATGTAGTTAGGTTAATTAGTGAGCTACTGATGATATAGTGTAGCAATTGTTGAGCAATGCACTTTATCGATTTCAGTAACATTATTGAATAATGATTTTAGGTATTTTAAGTGAAATATTATTATATGTATACTGACAAAATATTTTAGTAACGAATAAGCACTTGATTTTTTACCCTTACAGTTGAACTGTTTGACAGTACTATGGTCAACTTTAAATGAAATACGTTGAAATTTTGAAATTACTTTAGGAGACATTACGTTTCAAACATGCAGGATTAGTATTAAACCAGACTGTGAGTATATTACAGATGTCATTAAGTGTTCCCTTCTTTCATGATGTTATCAGTCGCTTGCCAAAAGAATTACACACACATAATTTTACACGATACATACGTTTAATGTATTTGAGAAGACGAAAGACACGAGGCTTCATAGCTTAAGAACTTTGTTAAATACATGACACCTTCACATAATTTTAATGGGAAGTTCAATCAGTAACAGTCACATCACGCATGAGCTGTGACACATACTTGTTTAAATAAAGACAGTTTTACGTTTCACCAACACACAGGAAGTTTCAACAATAATGTAATTGGTAAAAATAATAATAACAACAAGAATAGTAACGACAATTATTACAAATATATTGAAAACTGAACATAAGTGGTATATAATGATGGCTACAGTCATCGGTATATATAACGTTCGTAAAGGCAAAACACAAAATATTTTACGACATGTGTACGTCGTATTCTTCGATACTGCACCAGATGTCTTAAAATTTAAAAGGTATCGCAAATTCATTACGGTTCCAACGATTTGTATGGAGTTCAAAAATAATACTAGTAATATCAGTGTTTAAATGCTGCAGTTACGTATCATAGCTCAGAAGCATCTAATTGCGCTGAAGCAGACGAGATTGTAAGGCACACATTCCTTGCAGTTTTAAAACGGTCTAGGTAAAAAGTATGCCGCCGAAGACAGAATGTCAACGTTTCTTTCTTGGAAATTTACGGTGTGTCAACAAGTTAAATTTCTTAACTCTGCACGTCCACAGTTACCGAGAGCTACACAAAATGCATGTCCGCTGCAGCAAACGTAATAAAACCACTCAGTAAAACAGCGAAATGTTTGGTTCTTCTTGTGAATTCATAGAATGAAGATATACTGCGGGCGTAAAACCTACGTCATTTCTGCTAAGCTCTTGAGCATATTAAACCTTAGCAAAGAAAATAACTGTTATAAAACTGGTGAGTACGGAAAAAACGTAAGAGTTATTTAGTATTGCTCTAATATTTACAAGCAAGTTTTAAAATTTCTCTTAGAACAAACTTATAAATTCACTCTGTGTAGCTGAACCGTGACCCGAACAGCAGTATCCAATATGAAATTTTCACTCCGCAGCGGAGTGTGCGCCGTATTAAATTTCCAGTCAGATTAAAATTGTGCAGGTAACAAGGATTCCAGCCCGGACATTAGCCTTTCGCCGGAAACCGCATTATCAGGTGAGCTACCTGTGCACGCCTCTCGGCCCGTTCTCACAGCTATATATTCGCTATTGATTGCCGTCAGGCGCACACGTAGCTTAGTCGGTGGAGTGCGTGCCTGCGAAACGCTAGTCTCCTGCGTTCGATTCCCTGTCTGGCATAACGCTTCAACCCGCCTCGATGTTTCATATGACAGCACACGCAACTTCGGAGTGAAAATATCATTCCAGAAAAATCCCTTAGGCAGTGACCAAGCCGTGTCTCCACAATTCCTTTTCTTTTACTAATGCAAGTTCTTCAACGTCCGCAGGGGAAAATGAGTGAAATTTGGGAGGTGAGAGACGAGGTAAATGCGATGGTAAGGCTGTGAGGCCGGTTCGTGGGGCGTGCACAGGCAGCTCAGCCTGCAGGGTGGCTCCCTTGCACTGTCGCGCGGACATGCTGGGGTGGCGCTAACAGACCTGTCGACCACGGCGCTCTGCGTCTGCTCACCACTGAAAATCCAGCAACGTTGCCCATGGAGTTGCACCGGATTCTGATTAGTGCCTCTGCTACTGTCACTCAGTTTCTATCATAATCGACGCTACTTCGTGGACGTCAGCTATGTCTGTACTAATTTATTTATTTACACGAATTGTTTACTACAATTTAAGTAAAAATGTTTTTAGAGAAACATCATCATGAAATGAAATGTAAAATGTCTAATGTAGTTCCCGAAATTAAATTCAAAAATACTGATGTAGGTACTAAGATATAATTATTATGTTATGTATATGCAAAGGATCTTAATAAATGATCGCTGTCTATTGGCGTCAGAAATGGTCAGGATGATTGCCTTCGTCATAGATGTGTACAGTGGGCGGTTGTTGTCGCAAAGATGATGCAGCTTGTGGTAGATCGATGTTTCCTGGCATTAGGAGGTACATACTCATCACGAAACGTGTAGTGTTCAGTGTAGCAAGTCCCACAGTTAATAATATTTTGCTTCATACGATGTAAAACCATCAAGACACAATAATTGAATAAGATCCTAAGGGTCACTTTTCGAACTATATTCCAATTACAGTTCTTACATGACTAATAAACTTTCTACAACTTTGCATCTACGTAATAACCGTCAAGGTACTTGCGCCAGCATACTCTGCTAAACAACATCGCCGTTGCCTGTGGATACCGGCGGGTACACGCCATCTTTAAGACAATGAGTAGCATTTCCTATTTCGTCTCTTTCTTCAGGCAACGAACTAGACTGTGATACCTCCAAGCAAATGGTTTCCACGATGGCACCTCCAAACGCCAGCAGACAGCGACCTACCAAAAGCTGCGTCGTCTTTGCAACAACCACATACCATCACCATGGCAACAAGTGACGTCCACTATATGGTGGAGGCAGCCATCTTGACCATGTTGTCTCCACGGAGGCGGCGTCCCCGTGATACTTTCTGACGCCAGTAGATGGCGATCGTTTATTAAAACCCGTTGCATAAGCCTGTTAATATATAACATAATAATTTTATCTTAGTGCATTAGTATTTATGAACAAAATGTTTCGGAAACTACATTAGCTATGTTAAATTTAATTTCATCACGATGTTTCTCTAAAAACGTCTTTTTAACTTACATTTTACTAAACGATTAGATGAATAACAAATGATGTTATATTCATAAAGGTGACAACTCACCTTCAAGTCATGTTAATATTTCCTTTTCATAAAAATACTTCCCAAAATCATATGACATTCCCACAAAGATACTAAAGTCTCTGGGAGAGCTAGCCATCACAAAACTATTTCACCCGATGTGTAAGATGTATAAGACAGGCGAAATACGCTCAGACTTAAGAAAAATATAATAATCCCCATTTCAAAGAAATCTGGCGCAGACCGTCTGTCGTCTTCCACATAATTTTGTATATTTCTGTAACGTTATAATTTATTACGTCGCTAGATAATCGTTTTGTTAAAACTTGAACCCCACTCTTTTCAAGGCTTGAGGAATAGCATTTTTATTTAATATCTTAAAATATTAGTTAGTATTCCTAGGTATTTCTTATTTTGTTATGTTAATAATTCATTATTATGTTAATTATTGTGGCATAAGTCCGGCTTTTCCGTTACGCCTCTGTACCTGTGAAAATTTGCAGTTGTTTTACTCTTAAGTTGATGTGCGAGAATCTATGGCTCTCTGAATGTGGGGAGTGATAGCTCGCTTTGCATCGTTCTCTCTGGCTCAGAGTTGATAGCTGCTCATGCTGCAACAGAGGTTTCCACACCCTTTGGTTGTGAAGTAGTCGGTGAGCCTTCCCTCACCATGAGTCTACTCGCTCTCCGTCCCCATCACCGCTGTTTCTTGGGCTCTCCAGCTTCTGGTAGCTTTTCGCGCCGCCGTGGCCGCTCGGCTCTTCATTCTGTGCTGGTCTTCTGGTGACGTAAGGTTGATTCTGCTCTTGTTTCTGGAGACGGTAGCGTTTCATTGTGTAGCATGTTGAACTTAGACTCGTGAACATAGAATATTGTTTTTGGAATATTTTCTCCGATCGTGTGCGAAAATGTGTTCTCGTTTTTCAGTTCAGTGATTTCCAATAGATAAACGCGGTGTGTGTGATTCTAATTGCAGTTTGATAACGGCCTGGTATGTTAATACCATTTGTGATCATATGGCGGTGTATGAACTTTGTGTAACTACTTTCTAGCTTTGTGGGGTCCGATTTCTAATAGGTGATATGTTCATTTTTTAACAGTGCATGTAAGAATCTTCTTATCGTTTCCTTCCGTGAGTGATATGTGTTACACGTGGTTGGTTCATACCAGGGTAAGTCAATTATTATGCGCAAAATAGTTACAAAATTTTATTGTAATAAAATACGAAACTTACAAGATCATCATTTTTCGACATAGTCTCCTTGCTTTTCAATGCACTTCGTCCATCGCTCTACAAGCCCTCATAAAAGAAGGTTTTCGGTTGAGCTGCGAGCCAGGAATGCACCGCTTCCTTCAGTGTTTCGTCCGAGTCAAATCGACGGCCTCTTAATGCCTGTTTGAGTGGACCAAACAAGTGATAGTCAGAAGGGGCAAGATCGGGACTATATGGAGGACGATCCAGTACTTCGAATTTGAGTTTCTGGAGCGTTTCAGCAGTGTGGACAGCAGTATGCGGACAGGCATTGTCGTGCAACAACACAACACTTTCTGACAGCAATCCTCGGCGTTTGCTTCGAATTGCAGGCTTTAGCCTGTCAGTAAGCATCTCACTGTAACGTACACTGTTTATTGTTGTGCCCCTTTCACGATAATGTTCCAGTACAGGACCTCTTGCATCCCAAAAAACCGTAAGCATCAGTTTTCCTATGGACGGTTGGGTCTTGGACTTTTTCTTGCACGGCGAATTTGGATGTTTTCATTCCATACTCTGCCGTTTACTCTCCGGTTCGTAATGATGATTCGTCACAGTAATGATTCTGTCTAAGAAGTCGTCCCCTTCGTTACCATAGCGATCTAAATGTTTTTTGCAGATGTCGAGGCGCGTTTGCTTATGCTACTCTGTGAGTTTGTTTTGGGACCTACCTTGCACAAACTTTACGAAACCCAAGTATGTTTGTGAATAATTTCGTAGGCAGAACCATGACTAACTGGAAGACCATGAGACAGTTCATCAATAGTTAATCGTCTGTTTAAGAGAATCATTTCACGTGATCGCTCATTGGTTTCTTCATTTGTTGCGGTAAACGGTCGTCCGGCTCCTTCGTGCTTAACTCTAGTGCGATCATTTCGGAATTTTTCAATCCACTCGTACACACTTCGTTGTGGCAAAACACTGCCCCCGTACTGTACTGCAAGTCTTCTAGGAATTTCGGCCCCTGATACACCTTCCGCCCACAAAAAACGTATCACTGAACGTTGCTCTTCTTTGGTGCAAATAGACAGCGGAGCAGCCATGATTAACAGCAGGGCAGCGACAACGAAACTAACGTAGCAGCTTGAAGATTGCAAAGATATAACAACAAATAAATAAAGCATGCGTCACCAACGTAAAACGACAGTACTACCAACATAAACAAAAATATAAGTAAATTGCGGATAATAATTGACTTACCCTCGTAGAACAAAGCCTTCATCTTCCACTCTTGTTTGTTCCATACCCATCAGGCAAGTAACTATGCAGGTATCCTCCTGATTTCCACTAATATTTGGCGATCTTCTCTCCCCGCCTATTTTAATGTTGCTGTTTCTTCTCCGACTGGTAGTATGCACTCTGTCAGTAATTCTCTCTGAGCCTTGTAAAACCCCTTTCAATAGCTTCCTTACGTAATTCCAAACATTTGTATGGGTTGTATGCTGTAATTCTTAATTTTATTTTTCCGACTTTGCAATGATTTCACTTTTACGAGTTTTTGAGACTGGACTTCATTCATCTCTTTAAGCGCTTCCTATCGCGTGTAGCTGTATTTCTTTTGCTTCTTCATGTAATTCTAAGCATTTCTAGGGGTTGCATGCCGTAATTATTATTACTATTTTTCCGATTTTGTAATTATTTCATTTTTGTGGTTTTCCTGAGACAGGACCTCATCCGTCTCTGTAATAGCCCCCTATCGCATGGAGCTGTATTTCATTCGCTTCCTTATATAATTCCAAGCATTTCTATGAGTTGAATGCTGTAGTTAATTTTCTTTTTTTTTCGGAATGTAAATTTATTAAATGTTATCGGTTTTTCGGAACCACGTGGGTCCGAGTTCCGACTTCCGGAGTTTGCATCTAGTCGCCTGAATTCACGCCACTTATCATATGAAACCACTACCTACATCGATTTCTAACAGACTGCAACTTAAGAATCCACCGTGATTTTGTATAATGAATCCGCTTTCAACCACTTCACCTTCAGTGGAGTGCGTTCATGTAACGTAGCCGTTTGTCGCCGTTAGCGTGTTGGCTCACGGTCCATTTCAGATGTAATTTAACTTGGCTATACACACGCACTATCTCAAAACAATGACGACAGACCACAGCCAGCTTCAATGTGTTTTTTTTTTTGTTTTTTTTTTTTGGAACTTGCGTTTTGTGCTACTTCCGAATTGCTCAGTTTAGCCTACGATAGCGATTCCTGCTTTACCCTCGTCTCAGCACATTGATTTTGGTGAGTTTCGCTGTGGCATTGCACTTGTGTGAGCGAATGTTTTTTGTTTGTGAATCCTGCCCCCAGTAGAGTTAAATCATGTATACTTTAGGCATGTAAGAGATGCATTTTATTGTATTAACAAAATTGGTTCCTCATTTTGGTTGTTTTCTATCTGAATAAACAAGTTAAGTTCAGCATGATCCGTAAGTTGCCTATAAATTGTAGTTTTAGAGCACCTTCCCTCTTTTATTTAATATTGTTCTCCACAAGTGCTAATAACAAGCTCAGATGCTATTTTTCTTATGTCTAAATTCCGTTGCGCCATAAATGTTTTCTTAGCCAACTTTCTAAAATAACTTTAATGTGGTGGCTTGCTTATTAATGTCTGTGTTTAATAACGTGTGAGCTGCTATGTATATTGATCACTGTGGTATTAACATCGTGTTATTGAAGTAAATTATAACGAGTCAGTTCTCAGTTTGGGCCAGGTAACAAGGTTTTTGCAGCAGGGAGTAATCGGCAGTTCACACAGACCTTATATGCTAATTTTAGTTACAAAACAAAGCTCTTGTTTCGTACAGTGGTCGATTTTTAAGGATTGTAAATTACTGAACCATCAGTTTGATAAGTCATAATTGCAAAATTTTAGCATGAATTATCTACAGGAGAATGGAAAAGCTGGTAGAAGCTAACCTTGGGGAAGATCAGTTTGGATTCAGGAGCAACGTAGGAACCTGGAAGGCAATACTCACTTTACTGCTTATCTTAAAAGAGAGCTTAAGAATAGGCAAACCAACATGTTTAACTTCTGTATATTTGGAGAAAGGTTTTGACGATGTTGTCTGGAATACACTCTTTCAAATTCTGAAGTCAGCAGGGGTAAAATATAGGGAAAGGAGAGTTATTTACAACTTGTACAAGAGGCAGACTGCAGTTATTAGACTCGAACTGCATCAAAGGGAAGTATTATTTGGAAAGGGACTAAGACAGGGTTGCAGCCTTTCTCCAATGTTATTCAATTTGTACATTGAGCAGGTGGTGAAGGAAAGCAAGGAAAAATTTGGAATAGGGATTAAAGTTCAGGGTGAAGAAATAAAAACATAGCTTCTTGCTGATGACATTGTAATTCTGCCAGAAGAGACAGCAAAAGACCTGTAAGGGCAGTTGAATGGAATGGACGGTGTGTTGAAGAGAGCGTATAAAGTGAACATTAACAAGAGAAAAACAAAGATAGTGAAATGCAGTCTTAGAAAAGCAGGTGATGCTGAAGGAATTAGATCAGGTAACGAAACAATGAAGGTGGTAGAGGATATAAAATGTAGAATGGTAATGGGAAGAAAAGCATTTTTGAAAACGAGAAATTTGCTCACATCGAATAATAGTTTAAGTGTAACAAAGTCTATTCTGAAGGCGTTTGTGTGTGTGTGTAGTGTTGCCTTGTATGTGAGTGAAACATGGACGATAAACAGTGCGGACAGGAAGAGAATAGAGGCTTTTGAAATGTGGTAGTACAGAAGGATGCTGAAGATTAGGTGAGTGGATCACATAAGTAATGAGGAGGTACTGATGAGAATTGGTGAGAAAAGGAATTTTTGGCTTACCTTGACTAATGGAAGGGATCGCTTGGTAGGACACATTCTTAGACATCGAGGAATCGTAAATTTAGCATTGGAGGGACTTACTTTTGAGAATTTTCACCTGACAACCAGCCGGCTATTTTTGTTGGCCGATCGGTGAGGGTCGCGTGCCTCGGGAGCCCCTCTGCACGCCAGTCTGGCCGGGTGGCCCCCCTGACGCCCACGGCAGCCGCGCTCTGCTCCTCTCGCGCCCCTGCGTCCCGCCGTTTATGCGATGCCGGGGGTTCTGGCAGGATATAATTCAGATTTTCTATATACAGTTATGGTTCTGTATGGAAGGGAGAGTCAATTATTTACATAAACAGCTATGGCTCTACGTAGTATAAAATACTCGGAACACGCGCGCTGTGGAGGATTCCGAGGTAGGAGGCCGCGCGTTCGATTCCTGGAAAGTGAACTTAAGCTTGGTGGTGGGAGGGGGAGGAGTTTCATACCGAGTGTTGGGATGGGGAGGAGGTATTGCAGAAGTCATTAATCATGTCAAATTTTATAATTAGGGCCAAAAATCATGCAAATATTTATAATTAGGGTCATCAATCATGAATTACTCCCAGTTGAGCCAGAAACCGCCCTCTAGGAAGGAGGAAAAGGGGGGTACTACACCCAAAGTGAGCCATAGTGGGTTGTGGAGGGGGTGACAGCCTGTTAGAGCGCGCGACATATAACTTGGCGGGTGGACTGGCTCTTCTGCGCAGGTAGCTGTGTAGTGGTGGGGGGGACCAGCTGTCGCAGCGTAGCTGGACTGTGCGTCTGTTGCTGACTGCCGCTTAGCTTTAAAAGTTACGGCCGCATACAAGCGCAAGGAAATGTCAGGCTGCGAGTCTTGAATACACACGGCTGTATGAAAAGTGTAATGCAGAAAAACAACGCTCGTTTGATTGTTGGGAAAACTGGCGCATTTACGTGTATTTATGAGTGTCATTCTTTTGCACCTATCATGTTTACATGGCAGGGCATAATATTCTGAGCGGCACAGAAATTCATTTCGTAGCTCAGTCGGTTAACACGAAATATCTGTAAATTATACACAGTTCTTCTAGGTACATGAATCTATCCATTGTTACTTAAAAACCACATTACACGTTATCGACAGATTACGAATTCAAAGTAAATTAATTGTGAAGATAAAAAAGTGATAAATAAGAAATTGACAAATTTTAGATTCTTCCGTTAATTATATCTTGAAATCTGGATTTTTCGAAGCAGTTATTAAAATACTTTATCAATGACTTAAGTGACATATCACATGGAATGATAGAATAATTGTATATGTTTGGCATTGTACAAGACAAGGAGACTATCTAAAAACGTTACAAGCGACACATGTTCAGTCTTCGTAGACTGATGCCCATCAAGCAAGTGCTTACTGATAAAAGCAACGTGTTTCACATTTCGTGATTTATTACTACCCGGTGACCGTCTTGCAAGTTCATCTATGCCGTAAGTGCGGTATTTGGGCTTGTATGCATTTACAAGCATGAGCAATTTTGCCCTAATTTCTGACGCACTGTGAGGAATTCCATTAGATGTTAGCCACGAAATAATTTCGACCTTTCTGGTATTTGAAGTAGCTCTGTTTACTTGCACAGAGTGCAAACTTGCATTGTCCATAACGATAACAGAATTCTCGGCCAGGTATGGAAGCAGTTGACTTGTAAACCACTGACTGAAGACTGCGTAAGTCATTTCAGAATGGTAGTCTTGTGAATGCTTCGTCTTTGATGACTTAAATATTAATTTACTTTCAGGTATGAATCCCGTTTCTGCCAAAACCAGTTGTCGCTCCGCACAGTACGAGACGAACTCGAGCGCGCGCAACGGCTGACTGACGGCTATTGGCCAGCAGGTCACGTGACGTGGCGTGACGTAGGCCTACACGTGCTTCTGCGCATCCAGGCCTCACCCGCCAAGTTACGTGGCGCGCGCTCTAGTCACCTCTGAAAGTGAGCTGGAATCCATACACCCCACCTACTTCCAGATTGATACACGAAACTGATGGTAAGTTTTCTCATGGTCAGAAAATTTGATAGTTTCAAATTTATTATCCGGTATCATATGACTACCAACACGAAATTCAAGATGTGCAATACGAAGAGATGCAAATATCGATTCGGATTATTATTTAACCACAATAAAAATTAAATTCACAACACAGAGGAAATTCTAAAGAGAAACACCGATTAGCCCAAAAATTTGTCTACGAAAAATCAAATACTCCAAAATCACTTGAAACTGGGAAGAACAACTCCAAGAATGTTGGGATAAATTTCAAACTAAAATCATCGAAACATCATAAGATCTGATCCCTGTTTACAAGAAAACTAAACTCTCTAACAGGACTCAATAATATGAGAAAACACCAGAAGAAAGGAATTCCAAAACTACAATTGCAACAAATCAGAAGAAACGCCTTAAAAATTTTTCGAAACGTACAAACAAACTTCCAAGATTTTAAGACTGCTATGGTCTTCAGTCCGGAGACTGGTTTGATGCAGCTCTCCACCCTACTCTATCCTGAGTAAGCCTTTTCATCTCCTTATAAGAACGGCAACCCACATTCACTTGAATCTGCTTACTATATGCGTCTCTTGGTCTCCCTCTGCGATTTTTACCCCACACACTTTCCTCCAATGCTAATTTTACGATTCCTCGATGTCTAAGAATGTGTCCTACCAAGCGATCTCTTCTTTTGGTCAGGGTATGCCAAAAATTCCTTTTCCCACCAATTCTGTTCAGTACCTCTTCATTACCTATGCGATCTACCAACCTAATCTTCCGCATTCTTCTGTAGCACCACATTTCAAAAGCCTCTATTCTCTTCCCGTCCGCACTGCTTATCGTTCATGTTTCACTCCCGTACAAGGAAACACTCCACACAAATGCCTTCAGAAAAAGACTTCCTTACACTTAAATTAATATTCGATGTTAGCAGAATTCTCTTTTTCAAAAATGCTTTTCTTCACATTGCCATTCTGCATTTTATATCCTCTATACTGCGACCATCACATGTTATTTTACTACCCAAGTAACAAAACTCATCTACCAGCTTCATTGTTTCGTTATCTAATCTAATTCCTTCAGCATCGCCTGATTTTCTAAGACCGCATTCCATTATTTTTGTTTTGCTCTTGTTAATGTTCATTTTATACATTCTCTTCAACACAGTGTCCATTCCATTCAACTGCTCTTCCAGGTCCTTTGCTGTCTCTGACAGAATTACAATGTCATCAGCAAAACGCAATGTTTTTATTTCTGCCCCCTGAACATTAATCCCTATTCCAAATTTTTCCTTGCTTTCCTTCACCGCCTGTTCGATGTACAAATTGAATAACATCGGAGAAAGGCTACAACCCTGTCTTACTCCCTTCCCAACTGATGCTTCCCTTTCATGCCCTTCGAGTCTAATAACTGCGGTCTGGCTTTTGTACAAGTTCTGAATAACTCTCCTTTCCCTGTATTTTATCCCTGCCGACTGCTGACTTCAGAATTTGAAAGAGTGCATTCCAGTTAAAGTGTATTCCAGTTAATATTGTCAAACGCTTTCTCCAAATCTACAAAAGCTAAAAATGTAGGTTTGCCTTTCCTTAATCTATCATCTAAGATAAGACGTTAACTGAGTATTGCCTCCCAGGTTCCTACGTTCCTCCTGAACCCAATTTTAAGACTAGTGAAACAAAAATATATCAGTGAGCAACTGCAGTCAGTTGAAAAACCTTCAAAACTTATTAAATCACACGATTTCTACAAGAGCTACGGAAACCAGATCGAAGGTTAGTCACCTCAAAACTTTTGCTTTAGAAAACAATATGGTAAATGGGTCCTGACAGATAAAGAAAATTGCTTTGTACTAGCCGCATGTTTTTCACATCTTTCAAATTGTCCGGAACTCAAAGAGAGATTACCGAAAGTGCAACAAGGTGTCTCACTACAGAGCTCGTCACCACAAACACAAGAAGAGATTTATGCGCACATCGAAAAACGTAAACCACTTCTTCTACAGGTAACCTTCTGAGGTCTACTGCATATTACCTACAGCTGCCTTATTCTTAGTATTGTCCATTTGTAGCTAGAGTCACCAAAATAACGTGATTGTCCACTGTTGAGTGCACACTCTTGGTTGGTCAGTTTCCACGAGCGGCGCCAAATTGAATTTTTTTTACTATTTTATTTATTTTTTTACTAGATGGACAGCAGACTCCACATGCTCTGTCACGAGCGACGGGCACGCCGACCTTCTACTGTGTACGTCGCTGGGCCGGTGGCGGCCCTCCATTCATGCGCCAGCGAGGTCAGCGCCTCACAGCCGAGCAGGTAGCCAGCTGCCTGTAATCAGCTGCTCCAGTCACGCTCCGACAGCTGGGAGGGGTGGCTGCGTTTGGCGCTGGGTGCGCGCGCCGCTCCGTTCAGCAGACCGCAGGCAGCGGCAGCGGCGCGCTCCGGGCGCAGCTGTGAGTGCGGAGCCTCGGCACCGGCGCGCCCTCGCCTCAGGCAGCCTGCCACACCGGCCGCGCTGGCTACGCTCAGCTGTCGGCTGGCGGACCTCTCCTCTGCAGCCAGGCCCATCTTCTCTATCTGCGGCCGGATAGGATACGACCACTCCATCCGCTACATACTACAAATCATGCCTACACATTTATTAGACACAATCATGGTGGGATCTAACCACATTGTTACTGTCAAAGAAATCTTCTCTACCACACTTGCAGATTAGATATTACGGTACAATTGCGAAAGCCATGCTCACCTCACGATTAACTATTCTAAACAAACAATTGTGAAGGCCACGCTTCACCTCCAAAGGATACTAAATTGTGTCACCGAATTGAGTCAAAAGGAAATTCTACCCTAATACATAAATCAATTAGATACATACTAAGGTAACAGAATACTAGCTGCTTCAACTTTTACAAATGAATATTTACAGAACATAACAACTTTAATACCATTAACAGAATGTGTACATTCAATAGATTATTAAATCAGGGCCACAGACAATGCCCGTTGGATCAGAGAGGAGAGGCTGTTGGGTGATTCATGTTAATTTTCTACATTACTACCTTGCTTACTCAGTCCTCACACTCATTCCATTCATAGAATAGGCGGCACAGATTAGTAAAACATTAACTCAAAGTTATTACTACCCAGGGTTCTCAGCATTTTCACAGTCAATCATACCTCACACCAATTTCACATGCAAACATGCAAAGCAAAAGAAATGACATAACGATGCACCTCAAAGACAAAACAAAAAACAAAAAACAAAAAAAAACAAAAAATAAGTAAATAAATAAAATACATCAATTGCGTACAGGCTCCCACTCATTAGCCTCGGCGAATTACTCATACCACAGTTTGCAGCGATTGTCATCGTCTCTCGTATCCGCTGTCATCCTCGCTATTCGCACAATCATGCGTAAACTCAGAGGTCAGCACCAAAATTAGGTTAAGCAACATTTGTAAGCACAATTTTCACATTATTACAAGAAAACATGTTCATTGTCATAATTCAGGCACTATAACATCTTAGCAAGAAATTTCGCAGTAATTAACTACACTACAAATACTCCCTGTCTCCACGATTGTCTTTCAATTCGATTTATTTGCACCAGCTGATCGTTCAAAATTATGTACTCATTGCTTGCCTTCCATTCGTACGCTGTGAGGTACGGTGTCAAAAGCCTTCTGGAAATCAAAGAATACGGAATCAATTTGCGAACCCTTGTCGATAGTACATGTACTTCATGTGGGTAAAGAGCTTGTTGTGTTTCGCATGAACGATATTTTCTAAATCCATGTTGACCTTGTGCCAATAGATCATTCTGTTCGAGATAATTCATAATATTTGAATACAGGATATGTTCCAAAACCCTGCTGCAAATTGAAGTCAATGAAATAGGCCTGTAGTTTAATGAGTTACTCCTACTGCCTTTCTTGAATATAGGTGTGACCTGTGCAACTTTCCAATATTTTGGTACAGAACCTTCTTCCGCTGCAGTGCTCTTACGGCACACAATCCAACAACGGCGCCCTTACGGCGCTAAAAACAAAAGGAATATCTATACTGAAAACCCACGTGCGCAAAAAATTGGTACAGCATACTGTTGCAACGACAGCGTATGAGACAATCCTTAAAGTCGATCTGGCTCCACATGAGACCGTTATTCACTACAAGATGTTATGACAAGATACGACACTGCCAACAGAAGTACTGTGACAACGACATATCATTCTCTCCACATTTTTATGTTGCCCATGTGCTGCAGGCCCCTAGAACGTTACGTCCTCAGCGTTTCTACTTCCACAACATTTGCGTGAACAACCCTACAAATGTGAAAAGGACTTATGAATACACGAAAGAATTTGTGTGTCTTGTTCTTGCTCTTCGATGACAGCCTGTGGGATTTCACCAAAATTTTCTCACCTACCTGATATTCTACATGCTTTGCCGTTCGCTTTTGCTTATTCTTTCTTTTCTGCGCTTCCTTCTGCATCCTATCTGGTGCCATCTGAATGAATCTGCAATGGCGGGAATTCTACAGCTTCTTTAACCTCGTCTTCAGGGTATTTCTTCTTAAGCACGAGTAATGGACAGAGTCCAGTAGACCCATAGGGAACACCATTCAAAATGTTTTGAAATCCTTTGAGATGTTCTGACCACAACCGATGTTGTTTACAGCCATAAACCCTGCAGAACTTCACGAGTTCTTTTTACACTCACAGGCCTGTACTTCGATATGTAAACCGGCCTGATTCCTTTCCTCGTCAGAATTCTCTGCCAGATGACTGACCGAAATTGTGGCCCATTGTCCGACATCAGTATCTCATCGCGTCCTACTTCACCATAAAAATCTCGCACGAATGCGCGGGACTTCAATGCGAGATGCCTACAATACTTATCACAACGAAACTCTTTCTCGAAACTTGACTGAAAACCCTAAGAGATTTTGGTCATATGTTAAATATACTAGGGGCAAAACACAAACAATACCCTCCTATGTGATAGTAATGGCGATCCTGCCGATGACAGGGCTACTAAAGCAGAGTTACTAAACATAGGTTTTAGAAACTCATTTACCAAAGAAGACGAAATAAATATCTCAGATTCCGAATTACGAACAGAGGCCGTAATGAGTAACGTAGAAGTAGATATCATCAGAGTAGTGAAGCAACTAAAATCTCTTAACAAGAACAAGTCTTCTGGTCCGGATTGTATACCCATTAGATTTCTATCTGATTATGCTAAAGCGATAGCTCCTTACTTAACAGCCATATACAACCGCTCTCTCAAAGAAGGTTCTGTACCAAAAGATTGGAAAGTTGCACAGGTCACACCTATATTCAAGAAAGGCAGTAGGAGTAACTCATTAAACTACAGGCCTATTTCATTGACTTCAATTTGCAGCAGGGTTTTGGAACATATCCTGTATTCAAATATTATGAATTATCTCGAACAGAATGATCTATTGGCACAAGGTCAACATGGATTTAGAAAATATCGTTCATGCGAAACACAACAAGCTCTTTACCCACATGAAGTACATGTACTATCGACAAGGGTTCGCAAATTGATTCCGTATTCTTTGATTTCCAGAAGGCTTTTGACACCGTACCTCACAAGCGACTTTTATTCAAATTGCGTGGTTACGGTATAACGCCCCAAATTTGTGATTGGATAGGGGATTTCCTCTCAGAGAGGACACAGTTCGTAGTAATCGATGGTAAGGCATCGACTAAAACTGAGGTGATATCGGGCGTTCCACAGGATTGCATTGGTTCTCTGCTGTTTCTTATTTACATAAACGATTTAGTGGAAAATCTAAGTAGCTCTCTTAGGTTGTTTGCAGATGACGCCGTTATTTACCGTCTAGTAAAATCATCTGAAGATCAAAACCAACTGCAGAACGATTTGAATAAGATATCAGTATGTTGTAAAAATTGGCAGTTGACTCTAAATAATGAGAAGTGTGAAGTCGTCCACATGAGTACGAAAAGAAATCCGTTAAACTTTGTTTACATGATAAATCAATCAAATGTGAAGGCCGTAAACTCCGCTAAATACCTAGGAATTACAATTACTTCAGACCTAAACTTGAAAGAACACGTAGATAACTGAATGAAAACCAGCATGCTTATCTAAAATCGCATTTTTATATGTATAGTCAATTTTCTTCCACAAATATGTAGTAAAAACTTGCATGTGTTTTTTCAGTGTTTGTAACCATCTCCAGGAAAAACCTCTTTAATTTGCCCATTCTCATATTTCAATAGTGGCTGCACTTGATCAGGAATTAAAGAAACTGCCAAAAATCAGAACTCGCATTCTTGAAAAATAAGTCAGGGTAAAATTATAGAAAAGGTGGCATATTTTCATACTATGACTTGTACGTTGGTAATGCCTACCAAAAGAGATGAGGAAAGCTAAGATAGTGGAACCGCTGATTTTTCTAGCTAATAGGAATGTTTTCGTTTCAAATGTTGAATTTTAATATAACGTGCTTTACCACAACCAGGTTTTCTGCACTTTCCCATTCACTGGCTTCACAAATTCACAAACAAAATGTTGCCTCCAAACCTAACCTCAGTCTCTAGTTACATAATGGATCAGCTCATCATGACAACCAGATTTTGAAATGTCATGACCTCCGGCTTCCTAGTGACTGCTATACTGGCACAGCATATTCTAACATTTTCTTTATAGAATTTAGACCAATGAGCTTCTTTTAAGCTGTTGCAAATCTTTACATCTCAGTTGATATTTTTTATCAGTATAGTCCCCATGAGATGTAAATTGATGGTAAGTATTTGTTTATTCACAATCATTTTGTTAACCCCCTACTTTCTGTGCTGGCATTTTGGACACCGCTGATGCAGTAACACTCGAGGTTTCCATTAGATGGTGCTAACATAGTAGTTACAGTCAGTTTAGCTTGGGGTATGGACTTTTTGTGTGTGTCCATTATCTAAGAAATGTTTTTTGAATATATCGTACAACCTAGTTTAAGTTTATATGATAAAAGTATGTTCAATTGTATGCAAATATTAAGCAATGTCCTATGTCAATCTACAAGCATTATTTGGTGCTATCGTTTTTGGGTTTCACCAAGTCTCAAATGAATTTCCACTGTTCAATGTAACCGAGGCTTTGGGCAACACTACACAATCATGATTTGGGTGGGGTGGTGGGTGTGAAGGTTCAGTATTACACATAACACACTAAGTGAACATGTTAGTGCTGCTGACAGGTAAAGCATAATGTCTAAAAAATTTCTCACAGCTGGTAAGTTTCTTGTTGCATTTCTTTGACTATGATAAATTTTAATCACTGTCTGAGATAAAGCTGATAAGATGAAGTAAGAAACAACTCTACAGACAGTATTGAATGCAGAATATTTTAAGTCTGAAATACTATTGACAGCTTTTTGTGATTGAAACTATCGATGCTATAAATTGTTGCTGTAAAACTGATTTGCGACAGGTACAGGATTTCTTGCCACCCTTAGTGTGAAATGAAGAACACACTGAATAAACATTGTCTGCTCCTAATATTACATGGATGTCAAACTATACAACGAAAATTAGGATAATGTAACTTTATTGTTACTAATTTCTGGTATTGTAGAAAATTTGATCATTCAAAAAAATATAACACTCTCTTCATAACAATTTGATACAGAGAAGTAAGATTTTCATTCATCACCAATATTTTAATTCCTGATAACAGTTAACATAGTGAAATGCAGTTAGCTTTAGCCAAACCGAATTAGCGAGATCCTGGAAGTAGTGGAGCCACAACTCTGTGCCAGCAGTTGAGTATCTTAGACAAGTAGACGTTTGAATGGAGATTCTTGTAGTGATTTACGTTTTAAAAGCAATAACCTTATCATTAGTTTTTTCCCTTCTTTTGACTGCAATGTATATGAAATTTATCCACCAGTTGTATTTCCCTTATATTTATAAGGTATGATATTTGTTCACTGGCGTCTTTTCCTATTTTTCTGTGTGTTTAAGCGCAAAGTTTTTCCCAGCGTTCTTAGCAGAACATGGAGTAGAAAAGAAACGGCGTAACAGATTTAGCTTTTAAGATTTTTCGCCATTTATAAACTCGGTTTTTCTGTTGCGATGTTGGCGATGTTTTCTCCTTCACTTTTCTAAATATCACAAAATAAAAATCATTTGTTCCTTACTTTTTTCGACTTAAACCTCAGCCAACAACGAATGAAAACGTGTAAAAAAGGAGTAGGCATCAATGTCTGAATAAGACGCTTAAATATTCCGGAATGCGTGTTAAGCAAATCGGAAAAAAATTGCACGAAGAACAAGGCCGTTAGAAACAATTCATTCATTCATTTCCATGTCCAGATCAAGTTTTGTTTTTCCTCTGCAGGGCTGCGGCAATAGTCGGCACGTAAGCAGATGTGCCTCGTCCTGAACCTCTCCGCATTCACAAAGAGCATCGTCATCGTTAGTCAGCAGGCCCCACCTGCGCAGATTAGTTTTACATCTGAGTACACCAGCCCTCATCCTGTTTAGTGTTCTCCAAACTGTGTAGGGAAGCTTGTTTCCAGGTGCCATTTCCTCTTTTGGCGTCATTGACAGTCCGGTTTGTTCATTCTTTCATTTACAGACTCTGTTATCTTCCTGCAAACCGTCAAGGATCTTAGTTTTTGTGATGAAGCTGTTTCTAGATTTGAGCCTCCGAGCCTGAGTGACGTGCCCATTCAATGGGTGTCGGTAATCATTCTCTTTCTTTGTTCTCTCAGCGTCTGCTGTCACCTGCCTTCTTATCCTGGGTGGGGAAATTCCAGCAAGGAGGTACATATTACCTGTTGGTGTGGGTCTGAGACCGCCTGTAACAATGTTCATAGTCTCGTTGACACATCAACCTGTTTAGTGTGGGCGTATGCATCCCATACTGGTGCTGCATATTCTGCTGTTGAGACACATATAGCAAGTGTTGATGTTCTCAGTACTGATGGTTGAGCTCCCCATTCATAGTTTGTCAGCCTGCGGATGATGTTATTTCTGGAGCAAACTTTGGCCTTCGTATTTCGGCAATGTTGTTTGAAGGAGAGCGTTCTGTCAAGTGTAACCCCAAGGTATTTACGTGTTGGACAGTGCTGTAGCTTCTTACCCTGCCATGTAAGGTCAAGATCAACTCCAGCATCTCTGTTGCGTAGATGGAAAGCACATACTTGTGTTTTACAAGGGTTTGGCATTGTAGTATTGAGCAAGTTCTTCAAGACCACTGGATAGTTTTTGGGATACTTCATCAAAACTGGATCCCTGGACAGCCACAGCTGTGTCATCAGCATATACGAATAATCGTGTATCTTGAGGGATAGGTTGGTCATTAGTGTGCACATTATACAAGATCGGAGAAGGGACACTTCCTTGTGGCAAGCCATTCTTCTGCAGTCGCCATCTGCTGTTCTTGCCATTTAGAGATACATAAATTTTCGATTCTGCAGAAGGCTACCAATAGCCATTGACAGCCTACAGTCCCCTGTGAGATGATAAAATTTGCACAATAACTTTCTGTGGTTTACCGTGTCATATGCAGTAGTAAGAACTATGAAAGCTGATCCAGTTATTAATTTTCTATCAAAGCCATCTTCTATGTGCTGCGTTGAATTGAGTATTTGCCCACAACAAAATCTTCCTGGTCGAAAACCGGCTTGTTCCTTTATGACCTTTCCATCAATTATTTGAGCCATCTTGTAGAGATGGCATAGAAGTGACACTGGTCTGTAACTTTTAGGATCCGATATCTCCTTGCCAGGTTTTAGTAAGGCCACCACCCTCGCCTGCTGCCGTATTTTTTGGATCTTAAGCTCCTTAATACAGGCATTAATCATTTGCAATAACCAATTTCGAGCTTTGGGCCCAAAATGTTTATCTGCTCCGTTCTAAGGTCATCAGTTCCAGTGGCCTTATTCATTTTCATGCTCTGAATGGCGTCTTCCAGTTCGGTTGCTGTGAATGATGTATTGAGGAGGCCATCATCTTTTTGTTCTTGGGGTATAGCCCTTTTCCTTTCTTTTTTCCCTCATGTTTTCCCATTCTTCAGAAGTTGGCTAGCGATCTGATTTGCTGTTACTCCATTGTTCTTCTGTTTATGGTCAGTTGGGTCCCCACTCAAGTTTTTTAAAAATTTCCATGCAGGTCTCCTGTTTTGCTTCACGTCTAGGTTCTCAACAAGATTGCCCCACCGTGATCACTTATCCTCAGCAATAGCCTGCATTCGGTCTTCCGCAGCCTCCAACGTATCTTCGCTGAAAGGGTCCTGATTGAACAACTTCTGGTACCTGTCAAGCAAGGCTTTGCTGCTGCCAATCAGTCCTTGGATGTATTGCGTGCGGCAACCTCTTGGGATATTTTTCCTAGAAACCTCTTTCACAAGATCGATAAATCCACCATACTCATCTGGTCGAGGAGGAATTTTCTCAATCTCTTCATCCAATTGCTCTTGAAATTGTTGCCAGTTTGCTTTTTTGAAATTAAACCGCCTTCGAAAGAGCACCTTATCTGGCTTTACGATGGCATTCACAACACAAATAATGGGTCTGTGTTGGGTACTTGGGATGGGATGATGAGCAAGCTTCACACACTGCATTGACAACTTCCTGCTCACAAAGATGTTGTTAGGATTTTATCCCGCCCTCTATCTTCCACTATTGAACGATGCTGGGAGTTTTGGGTCATGAATAAGTTGCAGGTCATTACTGTCAGCCCAGGATTCAAGCTGTATCCCGTTTTCATCAGTCACATTGTATCCCCACACTTCACTAAGGCAGTTGAAGTCGCCCATTACAAAATTAATATGGTCATAAGTAAAATTGTTGGTTCATTGAAAACAAAGTCCACATCTGGTGTTTTGTACACAGTCGTCACAGAGAACGTCTGGGCCCGGATGGTAAGTACTTCAATGTTATTTATCTCTGTCAATGCAGCTGATATTACATTGAGCCCAGGTCTATTGAAATTCGCACTCCCGTACTTGTCATGAGGTCTTTCGATGACTAACTCCATTACTGCAATTTTAGGTCTGTGGCTGGTGGTTTCCTGATGTCTTTCCTGCACAAATAATACATCACATTTATGCTTATGGCATATGTCTGCTAATAAAATACTTTTATGACTAGAAAATCCCTCAATATTTATAGAGATTATCACGAGGGTTGGTCTTGATAAAGGCCGTTGCATCTTTGATGTTCCTTTTGGCTCTTACTTGAACTGGTGTTAGAAGGATAGCCGGTGAAATTTTTCACCGTTTCCAGGATACGCCCGACTGTGTGCTTAAGCTTATTGGTTCACAGTCTACTAGGAGGCTCCTTCTTCGTACTCGGTTAGAAACAATAACTGATAGATATCTGCTGCAGAAATTCCTCATGCAAATGAATACACATAATTTTGTTCCTAGCCGCTTAAAAATACTTATTTGCAAGTATCAAATGAAGCAATTATGCCATTTCAAAGATAAAATGTTTTCGTTCCTTGAATTCAAATGTTCAAATGTTTGTAGAGTCTATGGGACTTAACTACGGGGTCATCAGTCCCTAAACTTACAAACTACTTATGAACTACTTACAACTAAGGACGGCACAAATATCCATGCCCGAGGGGGTATTCGAACCCCCGACCGTAGTGGCCGTGCGGACCGTGACTGGAGCGCCTCAATCCCCTCGGCCACCGCGGCCGGCTTCCTTGAATTAAAAGGGCACAAAGCAATGACATCAGATTTTTGAACTACGGTTCTTTTTCCCCGAACGGTCTGCACTGCGGCTGGACAGGGCGGCGATGGGACTATGTGCGTGATGTCACAGACGGGTGTGCAGGCTTCCTTTTATAGGGGGTGCTGGCTTGTCTTCTTTGACAGATTTTACACTTCGCCAAGACCAATGCTACCCTATGTTGTAAAATAAACCGATTCCTTCAGTTTGTTACAACACTTGGTGGCTCCCAAATGTCCACATTTCAAGTGCACATATCAGATCATTTTATTTACTAATTCATATGGCATGCAAAGTAGCCATTGGAAACCCTCTACATTGCGCCGAAAGAACAGCACGTTGTTACGTATAACATAATACTGTTTGATGACGTCGTCATTCCCGTCGACTAAACGCTGCTTTATTCCTCTCCAGACCGCATCCCTGTCCTGCTCCCGATCGATGTTTCTGGAGCAGCAGTGAGGAAATTTTCAAAGGCTACATTCCGCATAAACATAGCGTCCAACCTATTTTCTCTTAGTTCGACTACCTCTTCGTCACCGAAACCAATTGGTCCGCGTGATAGGGCATCGGCGACTACATTCTGCCGTCCGGGTACGTATACAATTTCAAATTGGAACTCCTGTAAATACAGTGTCCACCTTGTGAGACGACTGTGGGTGATTTTTGCCATCAACAGAAACTGCAGGGCCTGATGGTTGGTGTACACACGTGTACACCTCCCATACAGGTAATATCGAAATTTCGTAAGACAATCGCAAGGGACTCGATCTCAGTAACAGTATAAGTACGCTCGGCTTTGTTTAGTACACGACTCGCGAGCGAACGCCACAGGTTTCGGTACCATTTGGCCATTCGCTTCAAATTCCTGGAAAGGGACACAACCTACTAGATTGCGCGAGCTCTCCGTGGACATGGAGAATGGCTTCTGTAAGTCCGGGTGTATGAGTAAGAGAGCCGACAGCAGGGAGCGTTTCAATGCCAAGAACTCCTCCTGTGCAACGTCGTCCCACTTCCATGTCGCATTCTTTCCAGTCAGCTGGCACAGTCTAGGTCTCGTTATTTTTTCTAGTCTGATATATCGTTTAAAGAAATTTACCAGACCGAGATAGGCTCTTAATCTGCGCTTTGTAGTTGGTACCGGGTACTCACAGACAGCTTGTAGTTTTTCCGGGTCCGGCCGAATTCCATGCGCCGAGATAATGTGACCGAGGAAAAGAATCTCTTACTTTCCGAACTCAGATTTCTCCAAATTCACGCTCAAATTAACCTTCTGCATGGCGTACAGCAGCTCGTCTATCACGCCCACATGGTCGTTCCAAGATCTTTCTGCTATCAGGACATCGTCCACATGACAAGTTATTTTGGCGCGAATTGAATCGAGGGTGCGGATAAAGGCAGCAGATGATACGGAACTGAAAGCACCGTCCAAAACACAGGAAGGTATTTGCAACAGGACGGTTCCAAAAAAAATGTTCAAATGTTTGTTAAGCTTATGGGACTTAACTGCGGGGTCATCAGTCCCTAAACTTACAAACTACTTATCAACTACCTTATACTAAGGACGGCACAAATATCCATGCCCGAGGGGGGATTCGAACCCCCGACCGTAGTGGCCGTGCAGACCGTGACTGGAGCGCCTCAGTCTCCTCGGCCACCGCGGCCGGCAGGACGGTTCCACTTCCACCTGCCAGTAACAAGAGCGAAGGTCAATTGAACTCAGAAACGTTACTCCATGAAACTTTGAGAGATGGCAGCCCATATCTCATCTTTATTATCGATGTTTATTGTTGACGTATTGTCGTAATGAGTCCTGTACATACAATTTTCTATTGCTGTCCGGAATACGATGCAGGGAAGATTTTTGCTAAGGTGAGATGCAGAGCTGACTTGGCCATGAGGAGGCAAGTGAAATTCCTTCCTACCTGCGCCCTGCGGCGCTGTAGGAGGCCGGGCGCGCTGGCCTTGGGTGGCACACTGGCAGGGCAGTAGGTCGTAAAAATGTAGCCTTGTGTCCCAAACTGTGAACGAGAGCACAGAGTAACATATGTCTGTGACGAGAGGCATCGTCTGCGCTTTTTAGAAGAAGATAGCAGGGCACACGGCTGTGGCCGAGGGTCCGAAAGGGAAAGCGACGGAATGTTGCTGGAGGCTAGGCGGCCGCTCCCACGGGCGACGGTTAGAGCCGTTTAGTGAAAATCGCGCCAAAAGTGTGTGTGGAACGGATGCCGTCTTTGATTGGCTGATGTTCAAAGCGTCAGATTTTCGAAATCAGCGGTTGTCTTGTGAGATTTTACTGGCTTTTACTGGCTTTTACTGGCTTTACGTAAAAAACGGCGTTTCTCGGGGGGTCTTGTGTGGAGACGCGGTGATGGAAGGGGACTTCGTGTTTCGTAGCGCTGGAGTACGGACGCGTCTGGTGGCGTCCTGTCCTCCCAGTGTGCGGACTTGGAGATTTTGCTTACTGAGCCGATACTTGGACGAGTGAACCTGTGTAAGTTTCAGGGTACACTCTGAGATTTATACTTGAGCGGATTGTTCCTGTTTTCGGTTTGAATAAGGTCAGAAAGCCAATACTAGTGCATCGAAGCACTAGTTGCGATATACTCAACTTCTGGAGTCATTTAGACTTTCAGTACTCATGCGTACTTGTCTATGCACACTGAAGTGGTCCTGACTTGGCAGAATTGTTTGAGATCGTAGGCACTGT
Source organism: Locusta migratoria (assembly GCA_026315105.1). Taxonomy (NCBI): domain Eukaryota; kingdom Metazoa; phylum Arthropoda; class Insecta; order Orthoptera; family Acrididae; genus Locusta; species Locusta migratoria. The sequence continues at coordinate 27,214,398 of CM048745.1, read as the reverse complement.
GTACTGCCGAGCTCACAGAGGCTGATAGCTGTGTTTTATCCTTCTTAAAAGGGTGCAATAAATATTGTTGGATTTGAAAGATTTTTTTAAACATTATTAGTAGTCAGATCCCAGTTAGTTCGTTAGATTTTTGGTGGGGACTAATTATTAATTATATTTTGTGCCACTTGCAGGAAACGGAAGAGTTTCATTACAATTGGGACTGAAACAGGGAAATATTTTATCATTCAAATTATTTGATATGCTGTTAAATATCACTAATTAATTCAGCGTCAGCCGCTCCTGCCTTCCTATTGTATTAACCCACATTAACCTTCCTCGACCGGAATCATTTTTCACCACCACACCTTACAACTTCTGCAGCAGTGTATCCAGCGTTTCCGGACGGTCTGTTTCAGGCTCGATAAACTCATTGATCCGTCTGGAGTCCAGGACCAGTCGGATAGAACCTCCCTTCTTCTCAACAACATGTAAGGGGGAATTGTACAGACTAGATGCATATTCGATCATCCCGAGGTCCAACATATTCTGAATTTGTTCCTCCACCTCACGCCGGTATGCAAGCGGAATCGGGTAAGATGGAGAAGAAAATGCTTGTGGCGTTTAACATTGAATCTATATTGAAAGTTTTGTATGGGTCCTGGTACCTCACGAAACACCCTTCTGTACTTGCGCAAGTGCGACTTAAGGCTCTCTGGTTCTGGGCATCGTGGATGTGTCTCACCTTTCTCTAAATAATTTCATCCAGGTCTACCACCTGTTCCTCATCGGGAACGACTAGCCCCATCAAGCAAATCCAGTCCGGAGACCACTCGTCTCCTTTTTCCAATTCCATGCTCAACGGTTCTCTTGGATCATCATCTCTCTCACTTTCGAAATCGAGGTTAATTCTTTCGCTGGCACAGGTGACCGTCCGTCATTCGTACATTTGCAAAGTCAAGCACCGCCTTATGTTGACGCAAAAAGTGCTGACCCAACACCACACTCACTGTGAGCCCAGGCATCACCACAAAATTCGCCGTGAACACGTACGCCTGACATTTGAAGTGCACCAAGGTTTGCTGGGTGACCGCCACGCTTTTACCGCTAACGGAACCTCGTGCTTTCGTCTTTTGCAACGGTAGGACTGGCCACTCGTTCCTGCCGTTGCAAAGAAAATCTCTTCCCTAATTAACGATACCTCATTACCTGAACCTAACAGGCACTTAAACCTATAACAATCAATATCTATGTACACATTAGGGCATCTGATAGATTTAACAACAACATCTTCCTGAAGCAAACTGTCTCGAATATCTTCCAACTGTACAAATCGCGTGTGCATGGCCTCTACATGTACACAACGTTCGGGTAATGTACCCTGAATTACTCGATCCTCTCATAACGAACGTTGCCTGCTCTTGGCACGCCGTCCGTCATCCCTAGTACTTCTCCGCTCGGTTGAACGACCTCTACCTCTGTCATGCCTCTCACGGTCATGATCGGATCGACGCTTGTCCCTTCGCCCACCGTTTGACCCGTTCTCAAAGTCATTCTGCTTCCTATACTTCTTCGATTTACTGCGCCGTTTCTTATTAGCTCAATTACCATTATTACTAGAATTCTGATTACTGTTCCAGTTACCATTATTATTATGATTCTGATTACTGTTACAATAACCATCATTGTTAGCATTCTGATTACTGTCTCAGTTACCATCATTATCAAAATTGTGATTACTGTTACAGTTACCATTATTATTAGAATTCCGGCAAATGTTCCATGACTGTTGTGTGAACCGAACCACATCATTTGGTGTGCTAACACCCTTATCTGCCCGCAACTCCTGCAACATTTGCTGGAACAGTTTTACGTCATGCATGTTTTGTCCCGCAATTGAAATTTCATGCTGTAGTTGGTTCGGCAACTTAGACACACAAACTTTGATAAGTTCTGGTGCTGTGTATGCCTTATCGAGATAATGATTTGCTCTCACCAACACACGGAAAAAGTCCAGTGGACTGTTGTGTGTCTGGTAATTACACATTTCTTTTATCAATATCCCGTGTTTTACACTCTCTTGTGTACTTTTCGACCAAACCTCGTCGAGGAAACCCCGTTTAAAATCATCGTACGCAACGCAGTGTTTCATTCGACAGTGCATAATCGCGGCCGTTTCGCCTCGCAAATGACTCATTGCGAACTTCATCTTGAGAACTTGTCCCCAAGACTCTGGCAATGAATGCTCAAATTGATTCAGCCACACCTTTGGGTGAATGTCATTACTCTCTCCAGGGAAAGCAGCATAGGACTGAACTGAGACGAAGTGTTTACGACACTCCTCCTCCATGTCCACAGCCGGCATCGACCCAGTACTGCAGGCACTGTGGCATCGTGCCTGAAGTTCGTCCAACTGGGCGTCCTCTGTTCTTTTTTGCTTGCTACAACTTTCCACCTGACTATCCGCAGAAGCCTGTTCGCGATAGTTGTTCCCAATTACATGAGTGACAGGCACTGAACTGGCTCCTATTTGTAAAGACAATTGCCCAACTGTAGACGCCATTTCAGCTGCGAAACCTTACCGACTGTGTCACTGTGCTGTGCAGTTCGCCTAAGGTCGCTACCTGTTCGCAGACTCTTTCCATCAGCTTGAATTGCGGCTCTGCGACCTTAGTAACTGCACTCTGCAATCGCTCTTCTGATATTTCGCTAACTGCTCTTTGCGACACCTCATCCACAACTGATGTTAGCCTCTCCTGTAACGCATCAACTCGGTTGCTATTCTCACAAACAGCTGTTTCTGGATTCTGCTCTAAGTCTGTGATACTTTCAGTATGCTCCTCAAAACGGACATTAAATGTAGCGCTTTGCTCATCAAACCGTACGTTCATCTTTTCTAGTTTCCCATCTACTCATTTTAACCCCTCATTTACTGCTGCGAAGTGTGCCATCATCATTTGCATAAGAGTAGCCGTATCAACGGCATTATGCTGAGCTGTATTACCGCAGCTGCTTCGTCCCTCCCTTCTTGTGGAGAGCAGGTGTCATTGTTGGCTGCCACCTCGCCCGCGGCTGCCGACACGTGCCTTTCTGGGGAGTCTCTTTTGACCGCCGCGCCCTGCAAACCGCCTTCTAAGAGGGCTGCTCCCCCTGTACGCGGCTGTTCACCCCCGTGCCCTGGCATCTCGCTAGCGGCGTTTTTGCTCAGAGACCGTCTTCCCTACCGCAACGCGACATTGGCCGAGTGATAATCTGACTCTTGCCGCATACACAAACACCGCACACTACCTCCTCACAACTAACAATATGACCTATTCTCACAATAAAAAACACTAATCCACATACGAACACAATGAAACAAACAATAAAAGCTGAAAGAAAATTAAACCAATAATTAGACAACCATAACAAATTAATACAGCAACAACACATTGCAATTGGTTATCCAAACAACTCGATCCTGGCAAGAGTCACCATTTGTAACGTACCCGTCGTTGTTTTATATTTTATATAACCTCGTGCCTGGACTGTGTATTTACCATTCTGTCTACCTCTGTGCCCGGTAACTTGTGCACTGAAGGTGCCTACTGCAAGCTATTGCAGTCCAATATGGCTCCAACACGTCTGTATGTGGAATGACTTGTCTACGTAGGCTTTATCCAGTTTGAGTACACATAGTGTAACGTACCCGTCGCCGTTTCTAATTTTTATCTTATATATCCCCGTGTCTGGACTATGTATTTTACCATTCTGCCTGACACTGTACCCGATAACTTGTACACTGAAGGTGCCTACTGCAAGCTATTGCGATGCAATATGGCTCCCACACGTTCGTATGTGGAATGACTTGCCTAAGCAGGCTTTATCCAGTTTGAATACATATATGGGTTCCCGCCACGTGCGAAATAAGCACGCCCAACAACTTTAATGAAATTGAAGAGTCATAAGATTGACCCGTGCAACGGATAACATTACGAACGCATCTGACCTAATTAATCGCAACCAATATACATACTCAAATGGAACGGATACGTTACTTTGATATTTATGCTTCAGTGCACCATTGTAGGCCACAGAAAAGACGTTAAGAATGGAATTATTAGTGCTGAATAGGGTCATATGAACATTTAGAAATTGCTTCGACACGCATGTGGGATAAAATCGTTATTTATTTAACCACTAATTTTTTAAGATAAACACTTCGCTATGTTAATTTAAATGATAATTCTTAGTATGAAACAGAATTGAAGTGCAACCTTTTGTTGCTATCATCTGAATGGGCCTCCTAGCGAGTTTCCAAAATAGACAGGTTAATTTCGTCACTCGCAAGGATATGGAAGCAAGGAGTTTCCTCTGATTCCCCGCTGTGATTTACCACATACACACAAGGCATGCAAAGAAGAATTTCTGCGTGAGCCATCAAATTAGAATCCGCCCGGCCGTTGCGCGCCAGGGGCAGCAAAGTAGTGTGAACGGACACAAAATATTTCCCGTGAATGGGATTTGTATTACCGACTTTCAGATCATTGCTAGAACCTGACAGGGGATCACAAAACATTACAATGCCCGTCTAAGTGGTGAACATACATTATCAGTGTAGTCCCCACACAAAAACCAAGTTACTGAAATTTAATTTAAAATAATTACCACCACGCTGAATAATTACTATAACACTATTGCATGAGCAGGGTAAGCAATTGCAACAAACCCTCTGTTACTTACTATGTACTGACCACCACGTGGCACAATGTACACCCTGATCACATTGCACAAACGAAACCGTCATTATTCAGAGATTAATCCTACACATTTATGCATTAAACAAACCTAAAACTCACGAGAAACAAATTATAAGCAATAAAAGACTATCATTGCACCGACTGGACTCACAAACAACAATTTATCCATTTCGCGCACAAATTCCTAGTTAGAAGGAAAATCACTGTAAATTTGAATATTGTCCCTCAAAATGAATATGTACCGGAAATAAATGCAAAAACACGTCCAACGAACTGATATTACCCATGATAATGTAACCAATAACCGACTTAGCAGCAACTTTAACCCACGACAAAGCACACACCATCTCGGTCTGATTCTATCACTTGCGTCCCCTAACAACCGGTGGTGAAAGCGTCACCATGAGCAACATCGCTGAATATCATCACCAAATCGTTGCCAAAACCTCCGCGACACCAGCGAGCAGCTCTCCTCACGTCCGCACTCCGCCAGGCCAGGAACCGATCTCTTTCTCTCCCTAGGCGCCACCCGGGCCAACCGTCCCCTCTTCGAATTCGCGAGGGCGGAGCGCCCTGATTGGCTGGACACCGAGTTTCCGTTACTCCACCGCCTTCGAAAACCTCTGGCTTGACCGTATCGACCCTCTACTTTAAAACTCAAATAAAACCTTTGCTGCTAGGCAGTCCTTGCCACCACTAACTACATAGCCACAACCAAAGATTACAATATTGCCCATGTTACCAACACCCAAAGAAATATTATTACATTCAACTCGCACTCCCTATCACACATGGATGGGGGACAGAGGAGAGTGACTTATAACAGGAAAGATATAAAATAAAGTGTACACCTATGCCATCTCTGTTTCTACAATTTCTCTTACAGTCTGCAACACCTGCCACAAAGTGTTGCAAGGCATTCCCAAGTGAATCAATTAAAATTTCATACGTTAAGTTGAAATTATGAGACATCAGAGCAATGAAACGAAATGACAGTCTAGTTTCAATTTTATAAATTCTTAACCAATATCACAATGAGAGGTATCATCAACGAAGACCTACTTTACTTGGTACACCCACGCATTAAATAACATGTTTGCACCTCCAAAACTATGAATGATAGGGAAATTGCAAGAAGATATATCGTTATTGAATTTTTATTACCATAGACAAATCACCCTGTCACATGACGAAGCTTACGGAACATTACACAAACTTTGAAATAAAATTAAAAAATTGACAATTATTCACACGAAGTTTCGTAGACTGTATATATTTACATTAACAAATGACTGGCTGAGTCAAGGGAGAGGGAAACCTTTCCAGGAAGAATAATTGTCCAAATTACTACCGCAGATGCACAAACTCAAAAGGCAGATAAAGTTTCCCAATTTGAACAAATAACCCCGGTTATGATAAGAAAGAGAAAATCCTTCAAAAACAGCAGTACACTGACCACAGCAATGATGCAGGTGACACATTACCAAATATTTGAAGCAGACGGGAGTAAGCAGCGGCAGGTGATGAGTGCAGATCAGAGCTGAAAATAAACGCTACTACACTCTCTCTTCGTTTCGTGAAGCAGAAACGATATTTAAACTAACAGACACTCCAGCGTCGGTACTGCTAGACAGACAATGGCTGCACACTTTTACATCGCGAGCAGACAAGTCGATGGTAGTGTACTTGTGAAGCACTGGTTACAAGTGCAAATCACAGAGTCCAGCTTGCGACGCAAAATCTTATAATATACACGATTCGCAAAGTGCGAATGCTCACATTGCGACTTGCAAAATATGTAAGTGATCTGTGGCCACCGGAAGTGAACCCACAGGACAAAAGTTGAAGTTTGAACAACGACACAAGTAAACCGAGAAATCAAGAGGTCCGAGCCCTGCGGAGTTCTCGACGCGAGACCTAAGTCGATCCGCACACTGTAGAGACCTACAAGCGAATCCCATAAAAATCTTCCTCCACGCCAGGGTTCACGGTCGCGACACGAGTCACCACCTACGCGGCCCGACATCTACAATTACCACATACAGCTAATAGCCTGCCCAGTGATATAGCGAGAAGCCGCTGACCAATTACAAAACTGTCACAATCCTAAGCTTTGGCGAGTCACAGAGCATTCTGCAGACGCCCCTACAAGCTCCTCCCGCACGAGTAAACTTCCCACAGAGACGATACCGTACACAGGCCAACGCCCTATCCATAATTTTCGGTCGCTCGCTTTCGGTCCCAGGCCTAAAAATACATAAATTTTATGGCCGAGACGACCGACTATTCGTCCAGAAACGACCTGACAATACTAACACAGTATGAGTCGACTGCTGTCAAACAGCTGGAACCACTCAAATAATGTGCAGAAGAAGCAGGTTCATAAATTTTATTTGAGTGAACTGAATTCTTTTGCTCAAATATTCAAAAGTCGAAACAAGATATGGTTAAATTAACAGGATATCATTCCTTAAATACCTTGGAGAATTCATCAACCCAACACACACACACTCACACAGACCTGACCGCCGTGTCCGGCCGCTGTGGTTAGTCTGTGAGAGTGTGTGTGTGGTGAGTCTCTCTGACCGACGAACCTTAACGGCCGAAAGCTTTCACTTATGCCTGTTATTTGTGCCTTTCCGTGGCTCATCAGACTTCTCTATGGTGAGTGACTTTCTTTCTTCACGAAAATAGTTTTGAATCCTTCCTGGAATTTCCATTCTTTAAATTTCAAATATTATATTTATCTGTAAATCGACCCAGGACCATTTATGATTTTTGACCCATCGTGGTGTTTCGAGTGTCCTAACCACCTCCATATTCTTTGTAGCACCAACCGTCTCGTGACGATTAACCATTTATGGAGTAGAATGAAATTTTATTCTGCAGCGGGGTGTGCGCTGATATGAAACTTCCTGGCAGACTGAAATTGTGTGCTGGAACTGGGAGTCGAACCTGGAACTTTTTCCTTTCGCGGGCAAGCGCAGTACCACTGAGCTATCCCGACACGACTCACGGTCTGTCCTCACAACTTCAATTCTGCCAGTACCTCGTCTCCTACTTTCCAAACTTCACAGAAGCGTTTGTTATTGCTTGATGAAATAAATTTGTAAACCTAACTTGGAATAAATTAATGAATGTGGTTCATTAGCCTGGCTTATATAATGGATGTCTTTATTTATCCTTAATGTCATCTCTTAACTTTTATCATAATAAAACATTGTGAACGAAGTTCGCGAAAATTTCTATTTACACCTTGGGGTCCAGTAGTCCGACTCTCTAGCCAGTTGTGCTGATGCCGAAGCGGTTCACGGATTTCAATATGACTACAAAACACCATTTATCGCGTCAGCCGTGGGGAGCTATCGAAAGTGTTCTCGTAAAGTTAGTGATTATGCGTGATCATAGGTGATCATGTTAAGCAGTTGGCTCTTAATCTCTATATATAAAAGGAAGTGTCCCGACTGACTGATTGACTGACTGACTGACTCATCATCGCCCAGCCCAAACCACTGAAGATAGAAACTTGACATTTGTGGAGGGTGTTGATCTTACTCTGTAGGCGTCATTTAAGAAGCGATTTTTCGATATTCCGTCCGTAAGGGGGTGAAATAGGGAATGAAACGTTTTTTGAAAATACGTAGTTTTTTAGGCAATTTTGAAGCTAGAACTACAAAATTTCGGATTTTAATTCAGGGTTCGAATTTAAAAGACGCGTGTTTCGGCATTTTTTGAAATTCGACAAATAAGAGGGTAAAATAGGTGACGACAAAAATTGATTTTCGAAAATATGTTGCTGTTAACTCAAATTTTAAGCTACAACTACGAAACTTCGGATATGAAATCTTGGTCAGGATTAAAAGCCCACGATTTTTAGTATTTTTGGAAATTGAACAAGTAAGAGTGTTAAATAGAGGATCAAAAATTATTTTTGGAAACACGTTGCTACTGATACAATTTCGAAGCTAGAGCTGCAAAAATTGATATTTGTATAGTTGGTTAGACGTTAAAAATACGTGTTACGGTATTTTTGGAAATACAACCATCAACGGGGTTAAATTGGAGAGGGAGTGTTTTTCGAAAATATGTTGCTATTTAGACAATTTTGAAGTTAGAACTACAAATTTTCGGATTTGGATTCCGGGTTCGAATTTAAAAGACCAGTGTTTTGGTATTTTTTGAAATTCAACCAATAAGGGGGTAAATAGACGACGCAAAAAATTTATTTTCAAAAATATGTTGCTGTTAACTCAAATTTCAAACTATAACTACGAAACTTGATGGACTCTTGATCAGGATTAAAAAGACACGAGTTTCGGTAGTTTTGGAAATTTAAAAACTAAGGGAGTAAAAAAAGGGGACCAAAAATTCTTTTCGAAAACACTTTGTTGTCAAGACAATTTTGAAGCTATAGCTGCAAAAATTGGTATTTGTATTGTTCATTATGATTTAAAAAATACGTGTTTCGGTATTTTTGTAAATTCAACCATCGAGGAGGTTAAATTTGAGAGGGGATGTTTTCGAAAATCTGTTGCTATTTAGGCAATTTTGAAGTTAGAACTACAAATTTTCGGATTTGGATTCGGGGTTCGAATTTAAAAGACACGTGTTTCGGTGTTTTTGGAAATTAGACTAATAATGGGGTGAAATACGGGATGCAAAAATTGATTTTGAAAAATATTTTGCTGTTAACTCAAATTTCGAGCTATAACTACGAAACTTAGGATATGGACTCTTGATCAGGATTAAAAAGACACGTTTTTTGGTAATTTTTGGAAATTCAATAACTAAGGGGGTAAAAGAGGGGATCAAAAATTCGTTTCGAAAACCCATTGTTGTCAAGACAATTTTAAAGCTATAGCTACAATAATTGGTATTTGTATTGTTCGGTAGAATTTAAAAAATACGTGTTTCGGTATTTTTGGAAATTCAACCATCAAGGGGTTTAAATTGGAGAGGGGATGTATATCGAAAATCTTTTGCTAATAAGGCAATTTTGAAGCTACAACCACAAAAATTGGTATATGTTTTCTTGGTCAGAATTAAAAAGACACGTGTTTCGATATTTTCATAAAATTAATCAATTAGGGGATGAAATAGGGGATGAAACATTTTTTGAAAATACGTGTTATTAAGCCAATTTTGAACGCAGAATTACAAAAAAAGAGATATTTGCATACTTGGTTGGAAATTCCGAAGTGGACTCTTGGTCAGGATTTTAAAAAAATGCGTGCTTCAGTGTTTGCAAAAATTCAACAACTAAGTGGGTCAAACAGAGGATCAAAAAATCTTTTTCAAAATACATTACTATTGGGACGATTTTCACGCTAGAGCCACGGAAATTAATATTTGGCCTGTTGGCCAATTGAAAAAGAAAGTATTTAGGTATTTTTGGAATTTCACACATCAAGGGGGTGAAAGAGGGGATGAATAGCTATTTGAAAAAATGTTGCTATTAAGACAATTTTGTAGCTACAACTACTTAAATTGGTGTATGGATTCTTGGTTACAATTTTAAAAGAATTAAAAGTACGTGAGCAAACCACATATAGCTGTGCATAACTATTTTACAGATTTCCTTTCAAATACGACATGCGTCCATTAAAGATGCGGGTAGACTTTTGCAAAAATATGTTTAAGAAAACACGGCTGTGTTAGAATGCAATTTTGTGTCAAAAATTTCAATCGGCCAAGAACTTTCAGAACTTCGATATTTAGAACAATGAAATGGAAAATGTAAATGTTTGTAAACTCTATCTCTTATCTCAAACGACTGAATTGAAATTTTTTAAAAGGTGTTCCTTTGAAATATGCCCAAGGTTTTAGATCCTTTTTTAATATGTTTGCAAAACCTGCTGCGAATAGATATAACTTCATAAATATGTTGTAGCTTACGTCATTGAGACAGTGATATTTGTCGCTGTTTACACTTAATTCATGGTGATTCATATCTCCTAACGATTTACTGCCGTTTGGAAAGATAAGTATCATAAGAATTTCTTTAATTAAGCAGAAATGTTCCATCAGTAAAGGTCAGCCACGTTTCATGTTTATATTAGCATAGCTGATTAGTAATTGTCAAAAAAAAAAAAAAAAAAAAGTTCGAAAGTTTGTCGAGTCTATGGGACTTAACTACGGGGTCATCAGTCCCTAAACTTACAAACTACTTATGAACTACTTACAACTAAGGACGTCACAAATATCCATGCCCGAGGGAGGATTCGAACCCCCGACCGTAGTGGCCGTGCAGACCGTGACTGGAGCGCCTCAGTCCCCTCGACCACCGCGGCCGGCTAGTAATTGTCTCACCATTTTGTAAATATTGCACCCTTTCATATTTTACTTTGTATATTTTTGCAAATTCGACCAATAAGGGGGTGAAATACGAGAATCAAAAATTGATTTTCAAAAATATGGTGCTGTTAACTCAAATTTCAAGCTATAACTATGAAACTTAAGATATGGATTCTTCATCAGGATTAAAAAGAAACAACTGGTGCAGACCAACCAGCCTACGCATACGAAGCAGTGGAGGTCCAGCTAGTATGTTTTATTCAGTAAAGATAGTTAAGTATTTGATTAGAGCAAGTAACAGTAATAAAAATAAAGCAATAGAAATACAAAGGAATGCTCGTTACTGCAAGGTAAAATGGAAGGAAGCACGTATGACAACGACAGCCTTATCTGCCGATTCTATAAGAGCCAGTAACCAGCACTTAAACACTGAAGTTATCTAAAAGAGCCAGTAACCAGCCAATTAATATTGAAGTTTTCTGTAGACGCAATGTGAGTGGTTTGCAGACAACGATGTGATATGTGTTGGATTTTGAACTGGCATGTCGATTTTTCGTGGCTAACCTCTTTATGTAAGTTCGACTGATCTTACCTTTTAAATATATTGTTGTGTCGTGCTGAAACCTATCGTAAAGAATTGTGTGAACGGTTGTTCGACAATATGTATGACGTGTACTGTTATTATTACATATTTTCGAGTCGTGATAAAAGTGTTTGCTTAATCTTAAAAATGTAACTGCATCTATCCTCGTGTTCTTTAAACAGTTTTCATGCATACCAATAGGCAATAAGCAATGAAATATTTTGTGGATGCATGTGACCATAATGTAATTTCTGTCGCTTTTAGAAACGTCTAGAATGTTTTCACTGCAGCAGTAATAGCGCTGCCTTTAAACATTTAAAGGCGACGTTGAGATCGAACCATTACTCCCGTAGCTGCTCAAGGTTAGGTGAGGTCAGCGGCTCTTTATAAAAATTCTGTTTTGACGGCGGTCGCGGAATTTCGGCAACGGAACGCAATTAAATGTAACGGAACACAAAAGGTTCTCTTTTACTCTCTAAAATCTCTCTGATGTGAATATTGTCACTCCAATTTTATGACGATAATTTCATAAGAAATGTTACTAACAAATATTTTCTGAAACTTCAAATTCATGATTATGTGCCCTTCTAAGTAAAATAATCCATCTTCCAATGTTACCGTCATATGGATAAGAGTTTCATAATTTTTTACATCCTTCGTTAGCTCCAGTGTCGAAATGCGTCCTTCTTTTGAACGAGTCCTCGCTGCCTTTCCAGCTAGTGTAATTCCTTGAAACAAAGTTAGCTTGAAAGCCGGCAAATTGTTATAAGAACATATTGACAGATGTCTGCCATTTGACAATTTGGCACCAGCTATTTCATACGCGTTTTGTCGGAGAACATAAAATTTACCTCATAAACGGACTAGGGTGTTCTTGCTCTCTGGCATCGTGACCTGGGGTCAGTGACCTGTCAACTCGGCTAATCACAGTAGTTTGTGAAATTAAACCGCATTCACTTACGTCTCCGATACAACAACTTGTACTTCGCTAAGTAATTAATAAAATTATTACAAAGAAGCAATAGTTAACAATGATCATGGTTTTCTCTTTCGTATGATTTTGCGATGTCGAAAATATAAGTGTACTCCTTTTCTCATCTTACTGATTTCAAATTATACATCGTTTATCTAAAGGAAAATTATTAAAAATTTACAAATGCACAGAAAAAGTCACTATAGTTTATATGGACAGGGTGATTAAAAAGTAACGGTATATACTTCGTGAGTGAAATGTATGCAACAAAAGAAACCGAAATGCTGAATAACCTTTAATCGGAAGTGCTTTATTTCCCAGTTACTGCATTTGTGATACACTAGGCATTACATCTTGAGTAAGCATAGGCTTCTGATTCGTCGTGTGTTGTGGCGTAAGGTCAGCGCCACACATCAGACGTAAGAGAATGATCGTGGAGAAGGCAGCGACCGAGGATGCGCGCCGTCTACAAGCGGCTGTATCTAGGCCGACATACGTCAGCTCCTATTCGCGAATACGACAGTTACTAGTGGGAACTCATCAGTTACCAGCGACAACTCGTCAGTTACTATTGAGAACTCGGGCAGTTACTAGGGAGCTACGAAGACGGAACTAGGACAGTACTAAGAACGCGGCTACGAACTTAGCGCCGCGCTGGAGTAGCCGAGCGGTCTAAAGCGTCTCGCTGCGGAGCGCGCGCTTGCTCGCCGTGGAGGTTCGAGACCTCCCTGGGGCATGGGTGGGTGTGTTGTCCTTAGGTTAGTTTACCTAGGTTTAAGTAGTTTGTAAGTTACGGACTGATGACCACGCAGTTTGGTCCGATAGAATTACAAACATTTGAACATTTTGAACGAACTTAGCAGTAACTAGGTCTCAGCGCAGCTAGCATCATACAAACGACGCAACGAGAAGTAAGAAGAGAGAAGAAACATACTTATGTTCTAAAGGTGATTATTAATCTGAATACTTGTTACAGTAAACTTCAATCCCTGCACCTTAAATTTACTGACGACTAGACTGGGATGAAGAAAAAACAAAAGGCGACGAGGACACAACACCGTGTTCGCCTCATATTCCTTTGTTCACGTGTTTGTAAACCTGTTGGGACATACTACTATGTTCATCAATCCCTAAACTTACAAACTACTTATACTAACTTTCACTAATGAGAACACACACACACACACACACACACACACACACACACACACACATGCCCGAGGGAGGACTCGAACACTCGACGACGATCAAGCGCGCTCCGTAGCAAGGCTCCTTAGAACGCTCGACCACTCCACCGTGGTTATTCCTCTGTTCTTCTCGGTTGATTATGGCGCAAAGCGCCTCTGTAAAATTTCTTCAAATGGAAGATAATTAGGGGTCTTCACCTGAAATATTTTTATTCATAAATATTTATTGTGGACGTCACAGTTGCAAAATCTATTAGTCTTGAGTTGCTTGTCTGTTATCAAACACTTTCACTTAACACACTGTGCTGGAAACCAATATTTATGAATGTGTGACTTTGCATATCTCTGATAATTTACGTTGTCCAAACTAGCTAAACGAGACTAATAATATGCCATGCGAGAATGACCGTGCGCTCTAAGGCGCCTTGCTGCAGAATGTGCGGCTGCTCCCCGTCGGAGGTTCGAGTCCTCCCTCGGGCATAGGTGTGTGGTTTTCTTAGCGTAAGTTAGTTTAAGTAGTTTTCAAGACTAAAAAACATTTAAAACTATGACTACCATATAAATATAAAAGACAAAGTGTCCATGCTTGTCATCCGATATTGTTTACGGATAAGAACCTACGATGAACGCACATAAAATTAGGTAGTCGGCGAAAATGCGAAGCGAGGGTATCAACATTGGCTTCTCAGTGATCACCTGTTATGGTATAGTGGGGGGGTACTGAGAACTGATAGTCATTTACTCAGCTCGCATGCTATTCCACAGTGCCTAACTGGAAAGGTGTATCGTCGGTTTTTGGAAATCGTTGAGTAGTCTGCTTCATGACGTCTTACTCACTACACGAACCATGGTGTCCCCCTCAGGGGCTCAGCATAAATTTGCTGAGTACGGGCTTGGCGAACCCGGGGTCCTGAGCTGGGGACTGGTAAGCGCCGCCAGTCCTCTAGACACCGTAACCTCTGGGCACGCTTCAGCGACCACCGTGTGGCGCGACGGTGGAACGTTGTGTGTACCGGGGAATGGGGATCTTGGCTTGACCGCCCGGGTCGCGAGGATGGTACAAACCTCTATAAAAAACCCTTCAATCCCAAGGTGTGCTACGTGCTGATGGGATGCATGGCTGTTGAAGAGGAACAGTCGCTAGCGAGCAACCTCTGGGGATACTGCCGCACCTCAGTTGTATAAGGCTTACCTAGGCACGCGGGGCTTTGTCTAAGCGGACACGTACTTCCTTAGCTGCTCGTGGGACCGACATGAGCAATTCCAATTTGTCCCTTGAACCTTCCAGTGGGATGGGTTTACCACTGGGGGGTATCAACACCCAATCCAAAAAGAGGGCTAGGATATCCAGTCCTCCTGATTCGGGGAGTAAGAAAAAGTATTTTGTGAGTAGTAACAGAACACAGGCTGTTGTGCAGAATGTGTTTACTGTTGTGAAAAGAAAGGACGGCTCGTTTGAGGGAGTATCTCCCTTCTATATTCAAAAAGGCCCTGAGGGAATTGCTGGCAGTTTAAAATCAGTGAAAAGTTTGCGAAATGGGACATTACTGATCGAAACATCGAGTTCCCAGCAGGCAACTAACCTGCAGCAGGCGAAATTTCTGGCTGAATATGCCGTAGAGGCGGAGTTGCATAACACCTTGAACTACAGTAAAGGCGTAGTGACCTGTAGAGATATAGTAAACATCCCTTTGGAAGAACTGAAATCTGAGTGTGCACACGAGGGTATTTTGGATGTGCAAAATATTATGAAAAGGGTGGATGGTGAGTTAGTGAAATCGGACTCATTCATCCTTACCTTCAATAATCCCCACCTTCCAGATCATGTCAAAGCAGGTTTCCTTCGTTTGAATGTTCGACCTTACGTCCCCAACCCAATGCGCTGCTTCAAATGCCAGCGCTTTGGGCATACCACCCTGGGGTGCAAAGGTGAGGCCACCTGTGGCAAATGTGGCAAGCTGGCGCATCACGGCGCAGAGTGTACACCACCTTCCACGTGTGTAAACTGTTCTGGGCATCACCCCGTCTGGAGTCGTAATTGCAAAGTCTTCCTTGGGGAAAGAAAGGTGCAGGAAGACCAAGAAGCGCATCTCGTATGCTGAGGCCAAGAAAATCTTCCAGGCCATGCAACCACCAGCCTTTGCCGCGTCTTTAGCTTCTGTTGTCCAGAAGTCGATAGTCAAATGTGATGTTGTCACGCAAACTGAGTCTGTTTGTGTTGGTACTAGCACCTGCACGTGCCAGTGTACCTGCCAGGCGGCTGCTGCAGTCGTTGAAGATTCCAGTCCGGTTGGTCCCCAAACTTCGCCTCCTGCGGAGATGATGGTCCCCCCGGTGGTAGAGGTTTTGCAGAAATCCACCACAGCCACTACCTCTGCAACAGGCACCCATCCGAAGCCACCTAAGGCTAAAAAAGCATTTGAAAAGTATCTGTCACAGGATAAAGTAGAAGTTACTTTGTTTGAGCCTGTCCATTTACGTGTAACAGATGCTCCATCCGACTCTCTGTCTGAGCCAATGGACCTTGATGTGCGTTTGGGGCAGCCACACCGCCCCAAGTCGGACCCTCTACCCCATAGCGTCTCGCCGCCTCGGCGGAGAGAGAAGGTGAGGGTGAAACCTCCGTAAGCAATGGCTCCCATACCACAATGGAATATGCAGGGTTTTAGGACCCATGTGGAGGAACTTCGTCTCTTATCTCAGGGTCGACCTCTTTGTATGTGAAACTTCCTGGCAGATTAGGAAGTTTCATATCAGCGCACACTCCGCTGCAGAGTGAAAGTTTCATTCCTCTTTGTATGTGTCTCCAGGAGACAAATTTTAAGCCTTCAGACTCCCCTGAAATACATGGTTACACTCTACATAGGAAGGATGACGTAAGTGGGGTGAGAGCTAGGGGTGGAGTGGCTATTTTTGTTTGTACAGCCTACCACTCTGAGCCCCTCTCCCTCACCACAAGCCTCCAAGCAGTCGAAGTATCTGTAGATGTGCGTCATCGACTGACTGTTTGCTCCGTCTATCTACCCCCTCATGATACGCTTAATGAAGAGGACCTCAAGGACCTTCTTACTCAGCTTCCCCAGCATTTATTCTGTGTGGAGACTTTAATGCACATAATGTGCTTTGGGGCTCTGTCACTACTTGCCCCAGGGGCAGAGCCATTGAGCGGCTCCTCTTGTCGTCGAACGCACATTTACTTAACACCAGTCAACCCACACACCTTTGTACTGCGACAGGGTCGTTATCAGTCATAGACCTCACTCTTTGCTCTCCATCCCTTGCACACACTATACAATGGGACGTGGTCGATGATCTCCATGGCAGCGATCACTTTCCAATCCCCATTTCCCAACCGTATGGAATCGAACCTCAAAGACACCCGCCACGATGGATACTCAGTATAGCGGATTGGGCACTTTACAGCCAACTTTGACTTTGACCATCGTGACAATGTCACAGAATGGGTGCACCATATTACTGCCGTGATGCACTCCGCCGCTGATGCATCCATTCCACAGACTTCAGGACGTCGAAAACGGCAGCCAGTCCCGTGGTGGAATGACGAATGCCAATCTGCCATCAGGACCAGGCAGGCGGCTCTGCGTCGGTTCAAGTGTCGTCCGACCTCAGAGAACCTCGCTGCTTTCCGGGTTGCAAGGGCCAAGTGTCGTCAGGTTATTAGAGAGAGCAAACGGAGGTCATGGCAGCAGTTCCTGAGTTCCATTAACCGTTCTACAATCAGCACGAAAGTATGGGAGACCATCAGGAGGATTTCTGGAAGAGGAGGAAGGTGCCCCATAGCTGCTGTGATGGGTAACGGAACTTTACAAACACGACCAGCAGAAATTGTCCAGACGATGGCTACTTACTTCGCTTCCGTTACTTCCACTTCAAGTCAGGATCCAGAATTCCGGCGCCACAGAGTGGCTGCTGCGAGGGGCCCCCTGGACTTCAGGTCTCGGGTTACGGAGGAGTACAACCGCCCCTTTTCCCTGTGGGAATTAGATTCTGCATTGTGTCACGATGGGATCTACTATGCTATGTTACGGCACCTTACAGATCGCAACAAAGTTATCCTCCTTAACCCTTTTAATGCCATTTGGATGTCAGGACACTTTCCCGACTTGTGGAGAGAGGCTATTTCAATTCCCCTTTTAAAACCCGGTAAAGATTCCACATGCCCCAGCAGTTACCGTAGTGTTGCCCTCACTAGTTGTATTGGAAAGACCCTGGAGCGGATGGTCAACCGCCGCATTGTCTGGATGTTGGAATCCAGGCAGCTCCTTAGTCGCTTCCAGTGTGGGTTCAGGAGGTATCGCTCCACCTTCGATAACCTGGCCTCTCTGGAGGCGGCAATACAACAGGCTTTCCTGCGCCGTCATCACCTTCTGGGTGTATTTTTTGATATTGAGAAGGCCTACGACACTACTTGGAGGCATCTCAGGCAGCTTCACGAATGGGGATTTCGCGGTTGTCATCCAATTTTTATCCGGTCATTCCTTTCTCCACGTTTTTTTAGATACCGAGTCGGTGGCTTGCTCTCTGACCGCTTTGAGCAGGAAAGCGGTGTCCCTCAGGGTAGTGTTTTAAGTGTGACGTTGTTTGCTATAGCCATTAACAGTATTGCATGTGTTGTGACTAGTCCTGTCCAGTGTTCACTATTTGTTGATGACTTATCTGTTTTCTGTACTTCTTCCAGCCTTGCAACGACAACTCGTCAGTTGCAGCTTACTCTCCGGCGGCTCGACGAATGGGCACAGAAGACCGGTTTTAAATTTTCAACAGAGAAGTCTGTGTGTGTTTGTTTTAACCGTTCTCGTTCTATTTTTAACTTACCTGAACTACGGATGAGGGACACCGTTCTGAATTTTAAAGACACTGTGCGTTTTCTGGGTGTGACATTTGACTCTAAACTTACCTGGTTGCCACATCTTAAAGATTTGAAGAGACGGTGCCTCGAGGCACTAAGTATTTTAAAGTGTCTTAGCCACACTTTGTGGGGAGCCGACAGGACTTGTCTGCTACGATTTTACAGAGCATTTGTGCGTTCTCGCCTTGACTATGGGTGCACCGTGTATGGGTCAGCAAGACCCTCTTATTTAAAGATGCTGGACGTGGTGCATCATGAGGGGCTTCGGCTCGCGACTGGGGCATTCCGCACGAGTCCCGTACCATGTATCTGCGCCGAGGCTGGTGAGCCACCACTTCACATGCGGCGACAGTTCCTCGTGGCACGCCAGGCATATATGACTTTGTCCTCGCCAAATACACCAGCCCATCCTGTCATTGCCCACCCTCTTGCGGAACGGTTTTTTCGTACCAGGCTACGGGCAACGAGGCCTTTTGGGATACGTTCTCAGGATTATCTTTTTGATATGGATGTGTCTGGTTTTAATGTTTTGCAGCGAGATTGGAGTAAACGTCCACCGTGGCTCCTCCAGCGGCCAAGACTACTTTTAGAGTTGACACATTTTTAGAAGCATTCTACTTCCGATTTTATATTTCAATCTCTGTTCCCTCACATTTTAGATCGGCATCGTGATTTTACCGTGGTGTACACGGATGGGTCCAAACAGGGGGACTCGATAGGCTGCTCCATAGTGTTCCCCAACACCACCATCAGGATTCGCCTCCCTCCTGCATACTCTGTTTTCTCAGCAGAACTCCATGCGATCCTGCGGGTGCTGGAGCAAATGCAGCGGGTTCGTGGTACGAAGTTTCTCCTGTGCTCAGATTCTCTCAGTGCGCTGCAATCCATACGCAATTTGTATCCAGCTGAGAAAATAGTGCAGCTCATTCATGACAGATTGTACACTCTCCAGCAGCGGGGGAAGCAAGTGACATTCTGTTGGGTACCAGGACATGTCGGCATTAGTGGTAACGAAATGGCTGATCGGGCTGCCAAGGAGGCTTGCGAAGGTTCTGGTATTACACACTGTGCCGTTCCCCTGTCGGACATCCTCTCTGTGGTACGGCGGAAGTCCCTTCGTTTGTGGGAGGAGGCGTGGCAGGCAGCGACGAACAATAAACTGGGGTTGGTGAAGCCAACTGTCCGACCGTGGCGAACATCTTGTCAGTAATTGAGGCAGCATGAAGGGGCCTTGACACGTCTCCGAATCGGGCATTGTCCATTGACACACGGCTATTTACTCCGTCGAGAGGACCCTCCGATTTGCGATGCTTGTGGTGTGCAAATCACTGTACGCACATTTTACTGGAATGTATTTCCTACCGTACTGCTAGGGCAGCGGTGGCTCTTTGTGGTCCCCTGTCCTCTGTTTTAGCTGATGACGAGGCGAGTGTGACGAAAGTTTTCAATTTCTGTGAACTTTCCGGACTCTGGCCCAAGCTTTTAGGTTGGAGGTTTTTGGACGTTAACGACTGGATAGCCCACCACTCCTCTGGCATGGCATTTTGAGTACGTCGGTAAACCTTAGACGCTCACCATCTGTTACTACCTTGCCATGTTTGGTTGGGTCTTTGCTTCGTTCCCCTTATTGTTTGGCTAGTTTGGTTACTTTCCCTTCTGTCCCCTATTTGTGTCCATTTTATTCAGGTCACACGTATCGCCTAATTATCTTGTACGGGCGCTAAAGACCTAGTTGTCGTGCGCCCATACCATCATATCCATTCATCCATCCGAACCATGGTGTCCCTGCACATTCTATTAGGGAGTTGGAGTAATATCTCAGTGTTCCTTATCCCGATTAGAGGATAGGTCGTGTAGAACCAGCTACTACGCCTGACAGAACTCCGGATCTTAGCCCCGACCACTGTGGCTGCGGATGGTGTTCAGATGAAGAATACAGAACAATTATTGCAGCGAAAATGACTCTTCAAATGTGTGTAGGGTGAGGCAATAGTGGATATTTCCCTGTACAAGTCGAACGGTGTGATGAATCATAAAGCAGTCTGGTACGGGGTGAAGGGGTAGATTTGGGATTTTTCAAATGGGATGACTTGATGTGGTACATCATATTGAAGTCCTCTTTCTCAAGAATAGACATGTGAAATCTATTGTATGCCGTCTAATACTGTAATGAAAGTTCTAGATTACTTTTTTGTATTTTATTACATAACGCTACAGCTGTTTCAGCATTTTGCTATTACCAAGCGCCTGCATTTATAAGAATTACGTTAATCAATTTCCAACCTATTACCAGTAAAATACCACGAAAATATTTAAAAAAGTTGTTATAATTGTTTTTCTTGTAACTTACGCCTATTATGTTTGACATTCGTTACAAACATCTGGCGTTACTGCTGTAAAAAACTGCAAGAATCATGTATTTTGCAGCTGTATACATTTTTTGATGTTGGATTTTCTGCAGCTTGTTTCGCTATGATGTTAAATTATAGAAAACGTTTCATATTTTTTGTAATTAGCAATAGTTCTGCCAATGATGTTTTATATACATTAAAAGTCTGTGATAACATAGTCTATTGACATATGTATATAAAACATCTTTCCTAATTACAAGAAATATAAAACGTTTTCTATACTTTAATATCAGAGTGAAATAAGCTGCAGAAAACCTGACAGATAAAAAAAGTATACAAGTACGAAATACATGATTAATTCCCTGCAGTTTTTTTACAACAGTCACGCCAGATGTTAGTAACTAACGTCAAACATAGTAGACGTAAGTTATACGTCTATGAATACATGTTTTCGATGTATTTTACTGATAATGGGATAGAAATTGATTAATATAATTCTTATATACGCAGGCACTTGATAATGACAAAAAGCTGAATCAGCTGATAACGTGTAAGCAGTGATTTTTCATTTTTCACACTGCAGACTCAAGAATCAGGAAGTTATTTGATGCATGTTTATTTGGGTATGGGTTATTAGCTGTTAAAGGACACTTGGGATACCCATCATTACAGCGTATGGTTTTAAGACATCAGCTGTGCTGAACGCACAATGGGAGACTTTTTGACAGTCCTGCTGCCCACGTCGCATGATTTGCGAGTCAACAGTACAAGTCGACCACTGTACGAAACAAGACATTAATAAGGAAGCCACCACAATTAAAGTTATCTTAGAAAGGTGGCTAAGAAAACATTTATGGAGCAACGGAATTTAGACATAACAAAAATTGCATCTAAGCTTGTTCTCAGCACTTGTGAAGAACAATATTAAATAAAAGAGGGAAGGTACTCTAAAACTGCAATTTATCGGAAACTTATGGATTATGCTGCACCCAGCACATGTGTAAGATACAGCATGTATAAGATCTACCACTGTGAAACCACAGTACATCGCCTGGCCTAGGGTCGCAAGACTGCTAGGCGAACGACAAAAGGCGGTTCCTTACAAATCGTGCTTTTCCCGTTTCTAGGGCATTACAGTGAGGTATCGGATGTCCTGCCACCGCCGCCGCCGCCGCTTGGACTGCTCCCTGCAGCAGCGGTAATCATGGTATCACCACCACCACCACCCTCCTCATCCTCTCCAACCCCACCACCGCCACCACCACCGGCGTCTACGCAATCAACCTTCATCCCCACTATGACTTTCCCCCCGTCACCACCACGTCATCCCCTTGAATGTCATCCTCTCCGCCACTTCCCCCGCTCCTGATGCTCAACAGCCTTCCCCACCTCCCCCAGTTACCATAGTCAGCGCCCCTCATGAGTTCCCTGTTTTATCTGCCCCCCACTCTCCCCACTCAACGCCCCCATCGTTCACCACCGTGCCACTGTGGCAGAGTCCTCAGCTCCGCCCAGCCCCGAATGTCGTGTGTCTGGCCCTTCAGTTCCCCGCCACCTTCCTCTCCATCCCATTCCCAGAACATCCCCACTCCACAGTACAGAAAAAACAAGTGAAACGCACTTACGTCCTCTCTCGTCCTGCCCCTGAGTTTTTAGACAACCGCCAGCTGTCCCGCGAAATATACAAGTACTTCACCTCGGCACCTCCCTTCCAACTCATTCCTCAGAAGGACTCCGTCCTCATTAACCTTTATGCGGTCGCGCGGCTTTTCGTACCGTTAAGAGTCCCGCGGGGTGTTACTCACACCCGAAATAAAATTATCTGTAGTGACATTGTTGTGCAACATATCACTGATATCACGCCATTTGTAGGTATTTTAGGGTGGGGGTGTGACGGATGGGACGATTGTGGAGGGTGAGGTAGAAATTATGGAGACGGAAGGAGCGGGTCGTACGACCTATGACGATTGCCTGGGATTTGTCAAGATTGACTGAGAGGAGCCACCGGTTACACCAAGAGGCGATTTCGGTGCGGTGGGACTAGAGCAAAAACTGGGAACGGGCAAGGGAGGGGGCGAGGGCTAGGAAGGCAGTGTCGTCAGCATATTGAAGGAGATAGACGGGAGGCTTGGGTTGAGGCATGTCGGTGGAGTAGATGAGATAAAGGAGAGGAGAGAGGACGGAGCCTTGGGGCACCCCGGCGGAGGGGTAGAACAAACGGGAATCTGAGTTGTAGACAGTGACATAAGAGGTGTGGTGGGTGAGGAAGGAAGCAATGAGGCGGACGTAATTAACAGGAAGGGCGAAGAACTGGAGCTTGAAGAGGAGACTCGAATGCCATACATGGTCGTAGGACGTTTGGATATGAAGGGAGACAAAAATGGCGGAGCGACGGGAATTGAGCTGGATGGACAGATGAGTCAGGCGAAGGAGCTGGTCGTCGAGGAGGAGGAGGTTGGAAGCCACATTGGGAATGGGGGAGGAACTGGTGGCGGCGGAGGTGCTGGTGGATACAGTGGGAGAGATACTGCGATTTCACAGTGGTAGATCTTATACACGCTGTATCTCACAAATTTGCTGGGTGCTATTTTTATTCTTCAGTTTATCGTAATTTTAAATAATGAAACCTTTTCTTGGCTATAGGTAAATTAAAATTTTATGTAAATTGACGAAACCTCAGTAGATACTCATGCAAATTTTAAATTTTATTATAGACAATTAATAACAGTTGTAGGGGTTTCACATACAATAGCGCGCTCTAGCGGCATGTTAAGGTAACATTATAGTGATCACAACACCGCCTGTTAGTAGCTTGTTGTACTCACAACTGTACAATATGGTGGTTCTTTATGTATATATGACTATACGAGTTTTATATCTGACAACCAAACGCATATTGTAATGTGAGACAACCCACCAGTACTATCCAACTGGCTACAATATGCATTTATGTAATAATGTTACTAGTTCAGGTATGTGACGAAAACTGTTGACATATGATTACCTATACACGCAGTTATATGGCGTGTTCCTTTGTTGTTGTTTTTTTGTAACCATAGTTTTTATGTTTGCCCTTAGAGACCAGAAGATGATGTCTATGTACATCGAAACCGGTCGCCTGTTACCGAAATACCGCGATCTTGGCATTTCATTATTCACAAAAGAACTTACGTTTGTCGAATGTGAGGAGAGATTTCAATTACATAAAGGGTTATGCTTAAAATTTGTGTCGACTTGCTCATCCACCCAAAGAAAAAACTTTTTTTTGAGACAGAAAACATGGACTGTATTTGTGTGGTAGTTGACGAATTCGCATGCTACCTACGCGAAATTCGTAGTTGGCGTTATCTTACAGGTATTTGCAGAGCAGGTCCACAGACAGCTTATCCTTCCGCACAGATAGGCCATAAAGAAAAGGACGGTTGAGAGACATATTTCAGGAACTATTATCGTACCTCCATGTTATTTTCAACTAGTCGTTTCTAAAACTAGCAGTTATCATATTGTTTAAGTCATGTTTAACATTTATTACCAGAGGTCAAGAAGCGTATTTCACGAACACAGTTGCAGGTTCTGAATTTGCTTTATTGCGTACTTATGTTTTCTTATTTGCTTTTCAAAGTATCCTTTAGCCATCTTCATAACAGATTGACGAGTTGTAGTTGAAGTGCAGAATTAGTTTCAGACGTATACACACAAACAATCACATTCCACAACGCACGTGGAAACTTGTTTGTGAAGGTACCAAAGCCGAGTTAGACTACATACTGTTAACAATCTACAACTGCAACACTAATCATTTGATAGTTAATTTTGTAAACAATTTTCATTTTTATTTACCAAGTTCCTACAAAAACGGCAAAGCTTTTAAGGTTATTTAACTGGCAGGTCTTACTTAGCAAATGCTATACAATTACGATTATTACGATCAGCTATACTTTCTATTATCAATTTTGACTCAGCAGAATCATAAATTATTATCATTACTATCGGTCATGAACTTTCAATATATATATATATATATATATATATATATATATCACTGTGCAATTAAAGAAAGTAAACGATTTTAGTAGGGAGATACAATCGTTCATCTGAAAAACTTTCATAAATGCTCACTCCGACGTCAAATAATTATTTCTGTAAAACATGAATCTGTAGCGTTCCTTTGACTTACTGGCCAAGCTCCGTTAAACTTTTTGGGCATTAAGTCTTCCGATAACTAAATCGGATTCTTAGTCCAAGGACCTTCCATCTTAGGATCTGTTGTGGAGGACATTTCCCCGCTGAACTCATTAGTATCGCTTTGAGAGAGTCCGCCTCGCAGATATATGAATGAACTGCTGAAAGCAGATACAGCGCTTTCATTTGAGACCTATGGCTTCTCTGGGCTTTTCTTTTTTTCCGTTTACACTTAATTCTGCTGAGAGCTTCGTTCCGTAGACGTAACTACAGAGCAATCTTACAGACTCTAGCAATTTTCTGACTATCTGACAACTAAATAAAAATGTCGGTACTGAAGTATTTCCTGACGTATCATTGCATATTTCAGTGTAGTATGCGAATTGTGGCAACATGATCTTCATTGTCCTCCGCATAAGATGCGGCGCTCCTACCCTGGTGGTAGAGCATTAGCTGCTGCGTCGCGGCGCAGTGTGCAGGGTGGACAAGTTGCCGACCAGACGGAGGCAGCCAATCAGGTGTTAACCCGTGACATTTCTTCTGTCTTCATAATAAATAAAATTGTATCAAAAACTTTATGAAGGTACATCATTTCGGACAATGACTTTTACTTACATTTGAAAAATGTTCAAATGTTTGTATAGCTTATGGGACTTAACTAAGGAGTCATCAGTCCCTAACCTTACAAACTACTTATGAACTAACTAGTACTAAGGACGGCACAAATATCCCCCGAGGGGGGATTCGAACCCCCGACCGTAGTGGCCGTGCAGACCGTGACTGGAGCGCCTCAGTACCCTCAGCCACCGCGGCCGGCTCTTACATTTGACATCTTGATTAGGACAACTGAATTTTTTGACAGCGATCCAACAATGATTTTTACTGATTGAGGTCTGGAACCCTAAAAAGCCATGATACGCACATGTCCTTCTATAACAACCGTTACAAAGCACGGGCGTATAACCTAGTAGTTGATAAAAGAATGAAGCGTTATTGAAATAGATTGTAGACACGAAGAGCAGTTTTTTCTGGTATACCTTGAAAATGACAGGCGTTCTTCACCTGCAGAAACACTGGCTGTTGCCGAAGACGTTGCCCAACTATATTCCCATAAATTAACATTACACACAGAATAAGCCCAATTTTCACAGCAAAAGTAATCGCTGTAGGGATTAGTAAATTAGAAATACCTTCCGCACTACCACATGTGGCTCAAGTCGTCAGTTGTCAACAATCGTAAAAAATCGAAAGTCTTCAGACACAGCTTCGCCAGCTAATACAACTTCATTATAATTTCTTCAGACATATGTTTTGTTAAGTTTTATTGTCAAAAAATATATTATGAAAGTTTACCCAGTTGCGCCATTCCATGGGTTCCGGGGTTACGACGCCATAATTTGAAAATCAAGGATAAACCAACACGATGAGTGAGTAGTAGTAAATAAGTGTTACAACCGTTTTAATTTCGGAGAAGTTTTGAGGTAAGGTTCAAGGAACATACTGGGTCTTCTAGTACCAAGTCTGCTTTGGGTGCGCACCTGGAAGAAACAGGTCATTTGATTACAAATGTAGCCAAAAATTTGAAGGTTCTACACCGGGAAGAAAAAGGAAATGTATTAAATATTTTAGAGGCACTTTCAATTTTCAGGGCTTTAAAGAATTACCCCGCAAATATTCCTAACTGCCAAGCAGAATTTAGCCACGGTAACCTACTGGCTAATTTTGATTTTCTAAAGAATGACGTAACTTGACTTTTCTAGGGTTTTACCGAGTAACTTTTTTTTTTCGCATACAATTTTAGGCCTTTTGGACCTTGAGGTGGAAAACTGCTAGGTGTGACTTCCAGTAGTTATGCATTATACTATCCTGATGTACGGCCAGTCCCCACCGTTCAAATCAGGCGCTAGTCAAGAGAGGCAGGCGTCGGTGCGCATGCGCGTCTCTTGTGGTTGGGCTCAGCCACGACTCGAGTCCAGTGTGATGGCGGCAGCACCAACAACAACAACAACAACGCCTCCGGCCATGGTTGTCTCCTCTGGAGGTAAAGTGTCAGTGGTCTGGCAGATTTTAATCTTCTTTTATCCCCTGACGCGGCATTCATGCTGAATACCGCTCATAGTGTTTTATATCAGAGGTAGGCCATTGGCTGATGAAAATTTAGTGTTTAATATATGTTGACGGAGCCACACTTTTTGAAGGGAGGGATTTTATAGATCGTTTTACAGGCACGTTGGTTACAAATTAAGAATAATAATGGAGATCAGCTAGTATTGAGTCAAAGTAACATATGGTTAAGATCTGAAAGGAATAAGCAACTGATAATATAAATTTAATTTGCGAAGCCGGTCGTGGGTTCGTAGTAAAGAATTTTTAACAGTCGCAGCGGTTTGTAATCAAAAAAATGAATCAATTTGACTGTGGTTGCCCGGTGAATAAAGTATTGTCTTCTTATATAAGTCGTAAAGTCAGTCTTGCCTCATGTGTTACTACGTTTCTCTGTTTGAAACTGATCATCGCCGAGGTTGGATTCTACTGGCAACGTTTTGCAGTTCTATAATTTTCAAACTTGTCTGCACGTATTTTCATTGGCATTATAATTTCTATTTTATTTCTGTAGTCAGAGGGTATTTCTCCTGTCTCAAACGTTATACACCCCACGTTCTCGTGGCAGACTCTCCCAAGGATATCAGTAATTTTCAGAGAACATCATCTACTCCACATAAACATTTCAGTACTCTGCCAAATTCATCTTTAGTTATCGTATCTTCTATATCATTTTTATCTACTTCATCTTCCCTTTTGAAAATACTGCCTTAATTTATCCTGTATAGCTCCTCTCTAAATATTTCTTTAAGCTTACTTTCACGTCTTAGTTTAGTTTTAGTTTTCCATCTGAGCTCTTATATTCATACAGGTGCTTTTCTTGTCTCCAAATTTTTCTTATTTTTCAGTAGGCGGTATCTATTGATCGCAGTTTAAACTACCTATCAATCTCAATATCAGGCAACCGTAGACCTTTTGACTGTTTCATTTGCGAAATTTGTATACTTACTACTTTCATCAATTAAGTTAAATCACTTGAATTTCTTTCTTTCACACCTCATTGTATTTATTTAAACTAGCTGATGTTTATTTGTGCTGTCATACACTTACGTTATTGGACTCCTCCAATTAGTCCTCACAATGTGGTAATATCTAGAACATGGGGACACGTAGATGTAATAAACGACACAAAAGAAGCATCAAATGAGAATCCGCCCTGCAAATAATAGTGTACGATAAATTAAATATTGAACCAAATGCTCGCAAAAGATGAAATTTAATTAGCACAAACGAAAATTTAAAAAAAAAAAAAAAAAGAAAAGAAAAGAAAAAAAGAAAAAGCCGTGAGCGTTATTTTACGTACACGTGACGCGCAAGCCCTTTGGGGTCTCTCCTGCGTCTCCTCCATTAGAACTCTAACGCAGGCTGGACACATGGCGCAATGTGTTTTTGTTACGCTAATCAAGATGTCGGCACCCGCAGTGGTCGAGTTCTTGCCTCTGGATACCACATCTCTCGCACTATTTCACTTCAAAGAATCAAAATCAAATGTTTGTTAAGCTTATGGGACTTGACTACGGGGTCATCAGTCCCTAAACTTACAAACTACTTATGAACTACCTACAACTAAGGACGGCACAAATATCCATGCCCGAGGGGGATTCGAACCCCCGACCGTAGTGGCCGTGCAGACCGTCACTGAAGCGCCTCAGTCCCCACGGCCACCGCGGCCGGCTCACTTCAAAGAAATCATTTCCTCTGTTCGCATAGCAGTAAAATTGTAAGTCCTCTACATATTCGATTTTTTAATACTGTAACCTAAGTGTGAGGTGATGAACACGAGGGGATAGTTATCAAATGTTCAAATGTTTCTGAATCTGTCGGACCAAACAGTCCGTAGCTTACAAACTACTTAAACCTAGATAAACTAACCTAAGGATAACACACACTCCCATGCCCCAGGGAGGACTCGAACTTCCACGGCGAGCAACCGCGCGCTCTGCAGCGAGACGCTTTAGACCGCTCGGCTACTCCACCGCGGCGGAATAGTTATCTTCATAATTTTTGAGCATTTATAAATGTGATATAGCAGATGCGGTTCTGTTCTGCATAGCGTTAGCTATACATTACAGCCGCGCACAGATAAAATTTACTATAATCACACCGGCCGCGGTGGCCGAGGGGACTGAGGCGAGTCAGTCATGGTCTACACGGCCACTACGGTAGGGGGTTCGAACCCCCCCCCCCGTGGGGCATGGATATTTGTGCCGTCCTTAGTTGTAGGTAGTTCATAAGTAGTTTGTAAATTTAGGGACTGATGACCTCGCAGGTAAGTCCCTTAAGCTTAACAAACATTTGAACTATCATCATGATAGAGAGACGTTTATTGTATACATGGTAATATAACACCCACGTACTGTAATCGAAACAAAACCAAGTGATAGGTTGATAAATATCAAGTACTGAACACGGTATCTTTAGAAGAACATTCAGCAATGAAAAAAGAGAAAGTAGATAATTATTTCAGTCAGTTTGTAAAGATATCACGGCTTCTGTATAATAATTATTTGCGTATCTAATGTTGAATTTGTAATGCAGGGCACAAACCTTATTACACGAAAATAATAGAAGATCATTAAGTATATAATATTGAGACAATGTAAATACACTGACCGAAAGGAGGAGAGTCTCCGGTGAGATAACATACAAAGTACGCGTATGGTACCGTGTATTATTCAGATATTCGTTTCAATTGAAACATGTGTATGACACAGTACGATATTATGACGACTCATCTCTTTACTTGAAGTATACACGGCGAGTCGCCGGGGGGCTACAATAGTAGTGAAAGTCATTGCAGTTGCCCTACAATATGGTGTGTGATCACCACGGACAGCCAGTACACTCCACACCTGCGTGGAACCGACCATTAAGCAGCATTGTCCTGCTGAACACAAGATCTCGACGCACCTGTGACCAGAACCCGGCGCCATTCGTCACGACTCCAGTCGTGATGTCCTCCGCCCAGTCCCTGCAGACTGACCGGTGCCACGTTGACGGAACACACACCGCAGGCCACACTCCCAGCAGGCAGTTCAGGACTGCTTCTGTCGATGCTGCGCGTCCTGTTGCGGCCTGGGTTGCATTCAGCCTCCTGACCGGAAATAAAGCTCATTTCTTGCTGATGTTTCCCGTGGACGACCTTTTCCGTGTCTTCTATTACGGTTCCTGTTTTTTGAAATCGTGTCCAGGTCCTGGAAATACTACTAAATATCAAACTGTTTGTGTGTATGAGTGTGTGGCTTTGTGTATAATATAGGTTCTCGCTAACTATATTTTCATTATGCATGTTACAACGGCTGTTGCAGTCAACTCCTCCGGTAAATACCTCGTTTGTGATCCGTTTACAGTATTTGTCGGTAATACCACTGTATCCGGATGTCTCTTTACGACCTCTAGAGATGCCCTTAATTGTACTGATGGCACATTAAGAACCATGGTATAGCTGTAACAAATCGTATTTTCTTTATTATTATTATTCGTATGGCTGTTGATAGAAGCAAAGTAATATTCTATCTTCGTAAAATCAGGTCTCATGAATTCCTAATCTGGAGCGTACGATCTATCTTGGCTTGTGAAAAACACTGATTTCGATCTGTTAAGTCGTACGGATCGTTGCAACGTAGAGGTGCTCTACATTTGTAGACTGCATATTGATACTTAGTAGTATGGTTATGTGTTAGGGCTGTGGTGCACTTATCTCATCTTTTAGTGATGTCTACTTTACGAATGGACCCCCCTCGGTAGCGGAGCAGAGACGCATGCGGTGGTAAATTTTTTTTCTTCGGTCGAAAAGCATCGATTGCAATGAACCCTATGGTTAGGTGATTTAAAGCTGGATAGTTACCTTCGTTGGCATGCGTCTCTTAAGGGACTGCTCTTGGTATTCGATAAAATTTTTTGGGTGTTGTATTAATTCGAAATTTACAGTAACGTGAAAATAAATTCCACATTACTGCATTTATCCGATAAAGTATAATCTGTACATAAAAATGCTATTAGGATTTCCTGTAGAACTCTGTGACAGCTATTTTGAACTGTGATCAGAACTCTGTTTGCGCTAATAGGCAAATAATTATTTAAAAAAAAACTAAAAGAACTCAAGTTTGTGGTAATTTTTACTATTTTTTCGGCCAAATTCTGCAGAACAATTTAAATTTTGTACAGAGAACTCGAGAACTATTGCATATCTGTCTAGAACACTGAAAAAAAAATACTTTTTTGAAAAAAGGGGTGCCAACTTCACAGCTCTGCCACTATTCAGAATTGCGATATTTCACGAAATTCTGCAGAACTATTTAAATTTTGTACAGAGAACTCTAGAACTATTGCATATCTGTCTAGAACTCTGAAAAAAATTTACATTTTTGAAAAAAGGGGTGCCAACTTCACACGACTCAATTTTGTGTAGTTTATGTCCCTCATTTACGCAATTAGCTCATGAACTATTATCTGGACAAAAAATATCATTAGGATTTTCTGCAGAACTCTTTGAGAGCTATTTAGAACTGTGATCAGAACTATGTTTACGCTTATAGGCAAATAATTATATGGAAAAAACTAAAATTTTTTATAGTTTTTTGTAATTTTTTCGCGAATTAGTGCAGAACTATTTAAATTTTGTACAGAGAACTCCAGAACTATTGCATATATGCCTAGAACTCTGAAAAAAATTACATTTTTGAGAAAAGGGGTGCCAACTTCACAGTAGTGTATAAATGGATTCCCCATTATTGCAATTATCTCATGAAGTATAATCTGCACAGAAAAATTTCATGAGGATTTCCTGTAGAACTCTTTGAGAGCTATTTAGAACTGTGATCAGAACTATGTTTGTACAATTAGGCAAAAAATTATTTTGAAAAAACTAAATTTTGTGGTAATTTTTCGTATTTTCGCGGCGATATTTTGCAGAACTATTTAAATTTTGTACAGAGAACTCCAGAACTATTGCATATCTGTATAGAACTCTGAAAAAATGTACATTTTCCAAAAAAGGTGTGCCAACTTCTTAGGACTGAGTTTTCGTCCGAAGCGGCGGGCGAGTTCACTCTTCCGTTCGGAAGGGGAGGCCGCGTCAATCCACTATACTCCCGCCTGCCGGCCAGTGCACGTCGAGAGAACGCACCGCTATGAACGGCGTGGCAGCACAGTCTGCAAGCGCTGTAGGTGCAGCAAGAGCTCTGCATAGCCGGGCACGACAGATTGTTTTCTGTGTAATTAAATTTATGTCGGAAGAGGCAAAAGATTGATAAAAATCCCATTAAGACTCCCCTTAACAGTGCAGGCTGTTACTGGTTTTTCACTTCCGCAAAATAAAATTTAAAAAAAATTTAAAGAATGGTAAAATGTTAGCGAGAGTAACATTTGTTGCCGCTAATTCTGAAGGTTTTCCTAATGCGGGGAAAAGCGGAGTAGAGAGAAAAAGGTTTTAGATTCAGATGACCTTTATGACCAAGTTGTGTGAAGATTGCTTAACACTTTCCACGTGACAAACAAATAGCGCTCCTCATCATCGTAACATTTTCCTGTAATATGGGATGTTACGTCTTTCTACAACTACATAGATACTCTGCAAATCACATTCAAGTGTCTGTGCAGAGGGTTCATTAACCATTTTCAAAACCTTTCTCTAACGTTATTTTCTCCAATTGTGCGCAGGAAGATAGAACACCTAAATCGTTACGTTTTCGATCTGATTTCTCTTATTTTGTTGGAATGGTCATGTCTCCCTGTGTAGGTGGGTGTTAGCAAAATATTTTCACATTCAGAAGTAAAAGTCGGTGAATGAAATTTCATAAATAGATCTCGCCTTAACGAATAACGTCTTTCTTTTAATGATTTCCAACTCAAATCGTGTAAAATTTCCGTGACGCTTTCCCCTTTGTAAGGTAATAAAACGAGTTGCCCTTCTCTGAACTTTCTCAATGACTTCCATCAGTCCCACCTGGTGAGGGTCCCACACTGAGCAACAGTACGCCAGGAGAGGACGCACAAGTGTGATATAGGCAGTCTCTTTGGTGGAGCTGTTGCATCTTCGAAGCATTCTGCCAATGAATCGTAAGTAGTAGAGCAAAAACAGTTCAAGCCCTCGTTTTTGACCTTGAACTCTGTGACATTATCAAAACTGGCGGCTGGGGAAATCCCATGACGTCATCCAAGATGGTGGCTGGGGAAATCCCACACCATCCCCAAGGGAACCCAGGGCCTACCCCACTCGCAGCAGTTCCAGACTTGCCTAACCCCCAGGGGAAAAACCCCTGAGAGTGAAATGCTGTAAACACCTCTAATGGTTGTTTTTTAATTATTCAAATTTTTTATTTATTTACAATTACTGCAATTGCAGTTATACTTTTTTAAATTATTTTCAATTACAGTTGTAATGACTCTTTGAATGCGTTCACTCTCCATATTCTGACTGCCTCAGAGTCATCTACACGTCCCCATCGACCAGTCAGAACTCAGCATCTGTCCCTGTAGGTTTAGACCTGCCTTCCTCCCCACTCCCAGCAGGTCTGAACTTGCCTGTCCCCCAACACCAGCCCTATGCTCTCAGCTAATGAGTGCACAGCTGTGTCACGTGATCAAAGGAGACAATTCAGCTAATTGAGCTTCTCCTCAACCACAGTCGCAGTCAGTCTCTCGAATGATCAAGATGTCCAGTCAGCAGCAGTAACAGCAGCAACAGAAGATGAAAGGGAGGAAGTGAAAGAGTATGTATCCCCGATAGTCCTAATTTTGTCTTTCTAATGTATGCCTCTAACATATTATTTGCTATACTAGATCTTCATGTTCCTCTCACAGACGTCCCTTGGATGAATAAGATGCCCGTGCCAGGAGATGCCAACCGGAACGCCACTGCTCCTGCACCCACACCATTATGTCGGCCGGAACGCAACGACATCAGCACCCAAGGAACCCCCTAGAGTAGTTAATCAGCAAGTTGATGGAGCAGGACAGCGATTTTCTGATGACCATGCCTCTCCCAGACACTCACTCAGACTCTGACGATAACATCAGCCCTCAGCCACTGCACGTGGGTTTGTGATACTGACCCCTGTCAACGAGCCATCTCAACCAATCCCCCGCATCCTGCAAGGTGAGGATATAGTGGACGAGAAACAGAAGGTACAAGTGACTAGTCTACCAGTGCTTTTATTTACCTCTACGTATAACGTAACTACAAGTGGCGCAAACGAGTAAATATTGGTACTTAGCCAGTGGTAGATGAAGAGTGGCATGTTGTGCTATTAGTGGAGAATGTATCTAAAGGTGTCAAAGTGCGATTTGGTGAAAACTCATAGGACCATTTCGTTCCTGAAAAAGCGTTCATTGAAAATCATATAGCTGAAGAGTATTATGAAGCCAGATTTGTTCCCCTTGAGGACATTTTTTGTGTGGTGAACTAATGGTTAGCATGACAAGTGCTTATAATGATGTTGCATTGTGTCTCAAGTCGAATAATCGTTCAACTATTTACTTACAGCATTACTCAGTGATAAACTTGTATGAAATGCCTCAAGCTGTATATTGTGCATTCAAACGACTGAATCCGAGGCTTCCATATGTTAAAACTCGTTACAGATGAATTTCAGAATATTTACATGTACACAATGTTCATTTAGATGATTTAGATTACCACCTCAAAAGACTACGTCATGAACCTAGCTGTAACTTGTCAACTGCATTGGAAACACATGGTGAATTCTTAGCATATAAGAAAAACTTGTTCAATTCCTTGTGTAAAGGTGATAGGATGCAGAGGGGTACGTTATTTTCAGAAGAATCATGTATGCACCCCAACTGTGACTACCATTAAAGTGTATCTCTTGTGCTTATACTGAATAAAAATTTGTTTTTATATAAACCCAAACCTGTGTACAAGTTTTAGTTCTATATCCTACCTAATAATAATATAATGGAATCATTGAAACGATTGAAGCTGTCAGCTGCAGAGTATATCACCTGCCTCTTCATCAGCCATATTACAACTAAATTCTCTTTTTTATTTTACACTTGAAGTAGTTGCTAACATGTCTTGGTGGGAGAAACAACAAAATTTCAAAGGTGGTGACTGGTCTCGTGATGGGCTGGACTAAAATAGTCAAAAGAAGAAAAAGAATGGTGTGCTCCTTCTAGATAATATTCGTGCAATAATTGTAAGACCATCCACCTGCGGCAAAACAAACATTCTACAATATAGATGCTGTCTACTTTGAACATGTGTGTGTATTTTCAAAACCTCTGTCGCAGCCCAAATATCTGTTATTGCAGGAGATACTACGAGGTGCAAAAGGAGTCACCTAGACAACATACAGGGAAAGCGGAGATATCCCTCTCCCTGAGCAGGTGAAGCCCAACAACGTTTTCATATTTGACGATGTTGCAGTTGAAAACCAAGACCAGATTCGTAGATATATCTGTTTTGGGAGGCATATGGGCGTTGATGTATTTATCTAAGCCAAACGTATTCCAGAATCCTGAAACAATTGCTGCGTGATAATGCAAACCTCATTATAGCATTCAAACAAGACACTTTGAATTTGAAAATATTTACAACGCCCATGTCGGAACTGATGTGTCATTCACAGACTTTGTAAAGATCTGTGCAGACTGTTGGAATCATTTGCAGTACGGGTTACTAGTTGTAGATAAAACACACACTAAATGATGGTAGGCGCAGACTGAAATTTCAGGATTTCTTGCATATATAACTGTCCATCGAGTTCAGTGCGATAGTCTATGCACCGACATGGATAAATTCACACGTATGTCTAGTGATCAAGGCGTACAAAGACAGAATGTACGCATGTACATGGATTCAAAATTTCAAATTGTCGAGCGTAGAATTGAGACAGTACATACAGATCTAAAGCAGTACGCTACAGAGCTCCTAATACTTAACAACCAGGTAAATGCACGTGTTGATGTACTTGAAGAAAATGTGAGTGCGTCAAGTACAAGGATCGATGATGTTGAGAACGAAAAAATCACAGAATCTGCAATTTTTATTGAGAATAATAATAATAATAAGAAGAAGAATAACGCTCTTATATAAGAGAGTATGCGACCCAGAAGTCTGATTAGTACGTGTTGGGATGTCGAGCAAGCAGAAAGTCATCCAGGCGCGAAAGGCCGTTCGTGAGAAATTGAGGTTACTAAGGTTGGGACAGCTGAACCGCAAACGAACATCAAGAGAAACCTTTAAACCTGATCCTGACTCTCTCAAGCACCTCAAAACAAGTTTACTTTCAGAAGAATAAGACCTAATCGCTGATTTCGTCGGCAGTCACAGCAATTCTAGATTAGACAAAATATATGGTGTTGGGAAAGTAAAACCATACACGCTTGGCTCAAAGTCTATAAAATTAACTGAGAGTACAATTCAGATTGTTGCAGAGAGTTTGAAAGAACCCCTGGTCTATTGGATCTTATTTTCCTAAAACCTACTAAAGATGAAAGCAAGGAAAACACAGCTGCAGATGTGAAGCACCATGGGGAAATATTGCGATTGACAGATGTGCATAAGAAGACGCGAGGCCAAAGCAGCTTTAAATAAAAGAAGATTATAAAACCTCTGCTAGAGGGAAATTAAAGTGACAGCGATGGTATAGACATTCAAAATAAAAGTGAGGACATGGAGAATCCCCAGAGTATATATATTTCAGTCATCCAGATGAAATAATAGACAGACTACGCCTGCTAATGGCATCAACAGCTGCTGGTAATACAGCTCACTCGAATGAGATCGTTTCCATAATTTCACAACTTAGATAACAGGGTATCATCGAAAAAGAAGAAGAATGGAGACAGTAATCCGTGAAATCCGTAGACCAGCACGTAGAACTTATCCCCGAAGACATGTTGTGATTAAAGGCTTGAATGACTTACGGCAAGCTGACCTAGTTGATATGAAAGAATATTCTAGAGTGAATAACGGCTTCAACTATATTTTAATGATCATCGACACATACTCGAAATTTGAGTGGGCATTACCGCTGAAAACCAAAACAGGAAAGAATGTTGCACGAGTGTTTGAACAGTTACTGCAGACGGGTGCGAATCCATGTCCTATGAACCTTCAAACAGATCACGGGACCGAGTTTTATAATGTGTATTTCAAGAGAGTTATGGATCGGTATGGTATTAATCACTACTCAACGTACAAGCATCTGAAAGCAAGCATCGTGGAACGACTGAACAGGACCATAAAAGCTCAAATGTGGATGCGTTTCAATCTCCGCGGCTCGCATAAGTGGAGTGATACTCTCCCCGAGATAATTTCAAAGTACGACAGAACATTAAACATGACTATAAAAATAAGACCTATTGATGTTCGAGATAACGAACTCCTAAAAACAGTCTACTTCAGAATTAAGATGCTAGACTCACGAAATCAAAAGTTTAATGTGGGGGACTTAGTGCGCATATCAATGTACAAGAATACTTTCGAGAAATCATACCTCCCAAACTGGTCAACAGAGATTTTTACAGTCACAAAAGTTCAAAGAACGAATTCCTGGACATATATCTTAAAGGATAGCAAAGATGAAGAAATTGCTGGAAGTTTCTATACGGAGGAACTGCAGAAGAGCTCAGAACCTGATGTGTTTCTCGTGGAGAAGATTATAAATGTAGAGTGGGAGTAGAGTTCTAGTTAAATGGCTCGGATTCCCCTCTTCTGACAATAGTTGGATTGCCATCGACGCTTTGCTATATAATGAGACGCATGGACCGCATGTACATCAGTAGCATACCATGCGCGGTAGGAGACGTGTCGAAGGAGCGGGAGGTCTTCTCGACAAGCTACCAGTTGAGCTTCACATTCCCGGATATAACTACTGTGGACCGGGAACAAAGCTTCAAAAACATCTAGCACGAGGTGACAAGGGGCTCGACGAAGCCTGCAAAGAACACGACATCGCATACGCATCGAATAGCGATCGTCACACTGCCTATCGAATTTTAGCTGATAAAGCTAAAGCAATGCGACGGCGGAAGGATCTTGGCATTGGTCAACGTCTTGCAACACTTGCAGTCGATAAAACCATGCGTGCTAAAATTAAGCTTGGTTTGGGGTTCCGACAAGTTATGAATGCAGCACGCCGCGCGCTAAAGAAGAAGCGTGGCTGTATGACGGGATGTATATCGACTGCACTGCATGCGGCTAAAGCTGCCACGAAGGACCGTAATCACAAAGAAAATGTTAAAACACCTCGAGTTCTACCATTGCCGAAGACGTCAGGTGGAATTATTCCTTTTCTCATTCCAGCTGTGGCGGGACTTTCGACGATTGGTTTCCTGGCCGACGGCGCGACAGCTATTGCCAGAACTGTGAATAATGCTAAAAATGCACAGCAGCAACTAGAGGAGGCGAGAAGACATAACCGAATGATGGAGGCGGCTGCTATAGGAAAAGGACTCTACCTGAAACCGTACAAAAAAGGACTTGGCCTCTTTATAAACAAAAAAGAAGCCCGTTAACCCTTCTACCAAATAGAACGCTTATTAATGCGGATCTCCTCAAGTTCCAAGATTTCGAGGAGTTTTGATGCGTGATACATTACCGAAGACTATGTGGAGATCAGGTGAATGCGGTATAGTTAATTTGGATGTTGCTGGTGATCCTGGAACTCACTGGGTGGCATATGTTGGCAAGAAGAATAAAAGTAGTGTACTGTATTTCGACTCATTGGGAAACCTTAAGCCTCCACAAGAACTACAGCAATACTGTTTTCTACAATTTCCATCGATACCAGGATTACGATACTTACATCTGATGTTACTTCTATCGAATACGAAGAGGGCTATTTAAGGATGAACATTCAAAACCTCTCGCCAGTTGGGTTTTGTCGGTCATGTCGTACACTCTGACTTTAAAAGATCGTTCATCTTTGTTAAGTGCAAATTACATCCCTCCAATCGATTTAAGCAGTGGAGAGCGGAGCATCGCCCTGATTGGCTTGGAAACCTATAACTCTATTCCGAATATCAAAGAAGCTAATAAAAAACTACATCTTGAAGTTAATGGTGTAAGAAACTAACAAACTACATGAAGTTTTAAAGCAGCTCGGTAAAGGTATTCAGCTACGTGAAAACACCATTCTGAAATAAGGACTCTGAATGCGACGATCGACATCAGTCGCAAAGGTTCAATAGGATATCTACTAGGTTTCACCAAGGGCCAAGTTTTGAAGAAGGACGCCCATAAATTCTACAGTTCCTTTCAGACTGTAGATATACTCCCAGTCAGCACTATTCGTGTTGATTGTAACATCACAACAAGCTCATACTTAAACGACATACTGGTTGTTACAATTTACGGTTTCTTTCCATCAGTTGGTTCCGGATATAAGATTATTGAGACTCATAAAAACGCAATATACCTTCCGGTGACGGTGCAGACACTGGACTACCTGGAACTGCGCATCGTAGACCAGAATAACCGCCTGGTCGACTTCAGAGGAGAGGAAATCATTGTACGGCTACATCTAAGGCAGGATGGGCATAAGGTTTAAAGCCTCTACACGTATAGCACCTAACGTCAGTTCGCCGTTGAACCTCAAAGTGGTAACAAGTGTGAACTACGAGTTCCTTCAATCAATTGGGCTGAAACCTCGCAAAGATGTCATTGCTAAATGTAACTGAAGCGCCAACTCATGACGATCGCATTATTCGTCAAGAATGCTTATCGCATAAACCATTTGCTTCAACTACATTTAACAAAAACGATGAAATTAGGATCGTCATTCAACACCAGGACGCTCTAACCCAGCCGTATCGGAGTTTCCTATACTTGGATGCATCGTTTAGGAAGAAAAATGTTAATCAACCTGTTGCAGCAGATGTGAAGCTTACATGTAATGTTCTAGCATTCCTGTTTCAAGAGATACGCTGTGAACTTAATGGAGCTGAATGCCAACGCACAAGAAACGTTGGAATAGCATCGACTCTTAAAACCTACATCTCCGCAGCTCCTACTGAGGGTAACTCACTGGAAAACGCAGGATGGTACATCGATGAGCCTACAGATCAAGCATCGGCTGATTACCTCCGGTTTATGGAGTACATACCTTTAAAAATGTTAATGGGAAACTTTGAGGACATGCATGGAATTATCGCGAACGCCAAACAGGAACTTATTCTGATACGAAGTGCGACGGACAACAAGTCCGTAACTGATCAAATAGGAAAAATATTACGCAAACACAACGTCAGACCGGTTTTCAGACCAACTAAGAAAATATGTCAGGTACTCCGTTCTGTGAAAGATAAACGACCTATTCTATCTGCTTGTGGCGTTTATAAAATTACGTTTACATATGATAAAGTTTATATTGGAACCACAAAAAGAAGTATAGAAACTAAACTGAAGGAACACAAAAGTCTTTACCGGTTAGGAAAAACAGAGAAATCGACTGTGTCAGAGCATGCTCTTCAATCTGTGAAGTCATATAGTGCAGTTTTTCGAAACATCAGTTTTATCTACAATGACTAATTATTATCCACCTCAATACAGGGAAGCTATTGAAATACACAAACATAAAGAAAATTTTAACAGGAAAGAAGAAGCTATAAACTTAGCGACATTTGGACAGTAGCTTTCAAAGATCGACAGGTTTTATCTCTGACCGATTGCAATCGATAGTGATGTTTTATCTTTGACAAGGACTATCTCTGCTGATAACGGGACAGCTTGACCACGCCAGTATATATGGTGCTCTCAGACACCCAACTCATCAGTCGGCAAGACTCAACGCAAGTAATAAGAGCTCTGAAGATGTCTGGAGCAGCTCTGGACGAAACGTTAGGAGAAACTGGAAAGTTTTATGGACCAAAGCCTTATAACCCGGAAGTTGTACCAGCAACTATAACATCCGGTCGTGAAAGCCTTCATTGCACGATTAAGAGACGTTGCTTTTATTTAAGTCATTTTCCTCTCCACTTTAGACATAAGTTATTATTTAGTATGTTGATGATGATAGGGAATGAAATAACA
This sequence comes from Locusta migratoria, assembly GCA_026315105.1. Lineage (NCBI taxonomy): Eukaryota > Metazoa > Arthropoda > Insecta > Orthoptera > Acrididae > Locusta > Locusta migratoria. The sequence goes on along the minus strand of CM048745.1, from coordinate 27,173,138 downwards.
ACAGTCAAGTAACATTTTTATTCATAACATTTTTTTGGCAATACAGTTACAGTAGAGCAAAAGCCAATGGAGCATTATAGTTTCATTTCATGTTCTTAACATATATACAACTCAACATAATTTTTTACTTACATTTTTTTATCTATAGAGTAATGTAAGATTTTTACACTGTTACAATTGAGCATTATAGGCTCATTTCATGTTCTTAACATATATATGACCAAACATTTTTCTACATACAATGTTTTTTTATAGTTAAAATTGAGCAACAAAGGCTCATTTCATGTTATTAATATCTACAACTAAACATTTTTACGTGTATGTGCGCCACTTATGACTGAGCATGGACTTAGATTTCAAGTTCTGTTAGAGCTAAGCAGAGGTAAGTCTCTTCTTTTGCAGCATTTAACTAAGACTAGACACAGAATATATTAAACTATAAACTAGTGACATTCCACCCAGACAGAACTCAAAACGGTTAAACTAGGTGCAGTTGATATGGTACAATGTAATGGAGTGCTTGCTCCATAGAAATTTTTTTAAATGTAGATGATACATTGAGCTGACGATTCTTCTTCCAAAACAATGGCTTGGATTACATATTCCAAGTTCAAAATATTTATGCAGTTGGGATGATAAATTATAAAACGTTATACAATGAACTGGTGCTGTGAAGCTACTAAATAAAAAAATGGATGGAACTCACATACTTAAAACTATTCTGATTGGATGGCTAGTGGTAGGTGAAACTTATAACTAATCTTCTCATTCAATCCCACAGACGTCTGGAATTTTTTACAGACACTTAGCACCAAACATAGAGCATAAAAAATGACATGAACATTTTTATTCACATGGTGAAAACTTTTTTTAACACATACTTGGTATGCTATATATTTTTAATAATAATAATAAAACCTGAGGCTATTTACTGCCACAATAATGATAAGCTATTTACTAATTAGCAAGAACTTTTATTCTCTTGGTGAAAACTTTTTAACGCATACTTGGTATGCTATTTTTTTTCCTTAAAACCTACATATGTACACTATGATAAAAGGTTTATACTATTTAACGCATTCACTCTCTCTCCTAGCTCATCTTTCACACTGCCTCATTCAGTGGATAGTGTGAATACGGTACGGTTTCGATCCCGTCATCACAAATAAACCTTTTATCGTCATGATGTGACAAGCCGACTTTAGTCTACTGTAACGTGTACACCTCGTGTCTTAACGATCGAATAGTATACTGCTGTACCCGATGAGGAGGCTGCTGCGGGTCACCGCGAACACCTCCGAGCAGGCACTTCAAATAGACTTCGGCTGTCAGTACTCGAGACACCGAGCGTCTAACACCCCACCCTGCCTCTGAGTGCGCCCATCTACCGTGGAATATGCATACATTTTCACTCGAAGGCCAACAAACTCCACTATCCGTAGTCCGTTTGATTCGTCTTTCATAAGACCGACTATCTTTTTGTTCTGCAGAACAATTCTGTACGGATTATGGGCCTTATAACCAGACGTATCAAACTCACTACCGATCTGTTTCATTATTGCATATGGGTCACACACCTTCACATGGTATATGAAGGAGTATGTATCCATGTATAGCAATTTTGGTTCCTTAAAATGAGGCCTACCGACCTCATAGTGGACCGATACATGTGGAGCTTGGATACATCCAGAATGCACATTTCGAAATAGATGGGTTTCGTGAATATTACAGAAGCCGTCATCATCTCCAGAGCAACAAAGTTCTCATTAAATATTGTGGCACACTTGAAATTTGGCCGTGTAGTTAAATTTCCTGCACCATAACGCCCTCCCCATTCAGTTCTAATTTTGATGTTGTTTCATTTCTTACATTTTGCATTGTCTTAGCGAAAATAGAGTTATTCATTAATTTATAGTTTTTTTTCGAAATCACTATTAGCGACCGCCCTCATTGCTGTATTTACATCAATGTACCCCTTCAACCATGGGTACTGATTGAAGGATATTGTACGAGTGATTCTATGTAGTTTCATTCCCAAGTTAATACACCGCTGCAGATTGCGGTAGTGGATGACGTACCTCTGCTTAGAGGCAACAGTAGTCATTAACTTGGGAATGGAACCTTTTGCTCCAGGAGGAACTAGTCGCTCTGGACATAATGGCAAGTCACTTGTCGCATCATGCAGACTAACTGGATATGTCATGTCTACCTTCAGGACATATCCGACATCAGAATCCGAGGCGAGACCCATCACTTTTCCACCTCATCCCTCTAATTCATTGTTGGTCACCCACTGAAACCCTCCAGCTGGTAGCGGTTGCATTATTGCACACCTGTACAAGATGTTCATATCCAAACAAAGGATATAGCTTGAATCGAGGGATGCGTTGTACCTCTGCCACATGTAGGGATTATTTTCCTTTGCATGGCTATGAATGCATTGACAAAGTCTCACCCCCCCCCCCCCCCCCCGTACTCCGCGCTCGAAGAAGAGAAGCATATCAGGGTCTGTTAACAGCTCAATGCTACACTTCGTCTTCTTGAGCAAAGCGTCACCAAGACAACCCAGGTGCCGTGTAATAAAAGGCGGGGTCAAGGGAGTATGTGGACAGGCATACACACCTGAACTTCTCGAAAACATCAGCGAGTAAACGCACGTCTGTGTCCATGTAAAGCTGTGCATATGCACCCAAATTAGGGATTTTGAATTCCCGCCAAACGTTACAGGCATTTTCATATCCCGCATCAGTTATGGCATCGCTGGTCAGAGAACTGGTAAATGCGGATATATCGCGTAGTCTAGTTTCGTTGAGTTTTTCCATAGAGTCCAGGTACTCGTATGGAAAGACCCATCTTCGCGTAACAAGCCGAAGTTTTTCCTCATCATCATGATATACAGCTCGAGTGATCAACATATGTTGAAGTAGAAACTAAACGAGTTTTTGAAATGACAATTGCATGAAACGGCATGAATCGAGGAACCGCAGCGTAATTTGTCGGTGTCATTCGCTTGAAGGACGAAATATACTTCTCTGTGATATCAGGAATTACACTAACATGTTCGTTCCGCAAACCGAATTTGTCAAGATGTTCAACTATAAAGTGACCATCATAGCTACTCAAGTTATGGAAATAGACAGGTATATGTCCGGGTACTTGGTACGCGAGGTTGCGGATATTGTGAACTGCACCGTGGAACTTACCAGTAAGATGGCAGTGATCTCATCTGGGAGTTTCCACGTTCCTGTCTGGAGGCAATCCACAGATATGACAATCTGTTGCCTTCTTGAACGCCTCCTCATCTTCCCACGACATGGTCATTGGAATATTCTTGCTGTAAAGATGATCGACTTCCCGTGGAACGTGTTCGAGCTCAGTGAGCAACCAAGTCACGGGATCGTGCCCTACATATGATTCGAATTTATTCAGCGAGGTGTCAACTGTACATACAACCTGGTACACTGCGACATACGACACTTGTTTTTGTGTGAGGGTGGTGTTAGAGGCCATGGGGTTACCCTCACATCGAGCGATTGCAACTAGTAGGCATTCGAAATCGCTGTATATTACTACAGGACATATTTTCTGGTGGTGAGCATTCTTAAATTTCAAGAATTTTGTTTCCTCTGTTGGCGTAACCATACATACCGCATTTTCAGTGTTACAGTCAAATAGATGTCTCTGCAAGTAGTCTTCAGAAGAGAAGTTACAGAGACACCTTAACCTTCATACTTTGAATAATGGTAAGGTCCAACAACTACATGCTCTGGTTTTTCCCCCCGGTTTCTTGTATTCTCCTGGCCATACACATTCACCAATATTCCGGGATTTTGCTCCTCAAACTTGGATATGTCCTGGACCTTGACCGGGAACGACATATCTTTAAAATTATACCCTCCAGGAGGGATATTGCAATTGGGTTCTTTGTAATACGACCATATGCGCTGAGGATCATAGCTAAATACTTCTCACAAGCTAGCACTATCCATGCAAACTTACCGCCCATATACCTAATGTTCTTACCAGTATCGGTCATTTGAAAGTCGTTGTTAACGTTAATGCATGCATGTCTGCTAGCTATATCTTCAAGCAGTGCAATGCAACTGGACCCTCTCTTAAAAGGATCAAGTCATACACATGAAGATCGAGATAGACGATTTGGCTGAGTGCCTTACCTGAACCGTTCACTTCCATCTCGGAATATCGATTCATAATACCACTCTTCGACTGCCGTAATCACACCATTATCGCCCCAGATGTAATAGCAGATAGTTTCATCAGCACTGTCAGTATCTTTCGGCACATGAGTCAACTCACAGCATAGAACTGCACTTGTTTTAATGGCGGGATGACGCGGACCACATATGGCGTTACTGAGTTCATCTTCAACCTTGGATAGCATGCCTCCAGGAATGCATCGATGTCTCGATACCCTCCAGGAGGATTCCCTATCCGTTTAAAAGAGATGCGCCCCCGAAACGCTGATGTGGCCACAGAGTATTGTAATGGGGTCATTACAGTCGAATCCTGATGTCCTGAATCACTAACAACAGGACGTAAATGGAGACTACCACTAGCCACAGTAATACTACTTCTACCACTACTACTACTACTACAGCTAATGCTACTAACCGGGCTTGGACTCGGAGTCTACCCGGTTGGTGATGCAGCCGTAGGAGAGCTCAGGTTAACTCGCATTGGCACGGTCCTCTTGCGGCAACGACATTCCGGCTGCTGCTGATCCGGAGGAGGAGACGATACAAGGGAGCCGCCTGCGACGACCAATGCGAGCATCCTGGTCTCGGGGATTGGGCTCCACTCTGCCGTGGAGCCACTGCTGCTGTGTCCCGGGCGGCTACGAGGGGGCCTTGCATGGTGAAGCATACCATTGATGCTTAACCCCCCCAGCAGTGGTTGATGGCAGAGATTTTCTCAGGATATGTGCGACGGCCTTAGTGGGATGTGGACATGGTGTTACCTCTATAACAGGAATAGAATTAAGTACATGATACAACAAATGTTACACATCAGAAAATAACAAAAACATGTAAATTTCATAATAACCATCACTTCTTCCCACTTGGCTCCACTCCATGAGAGTCTCATCGATCCTCCTTCCAGGACTTTGCAGTCTCCCGCCACGTCTTTTCTTAATGTTGCTGCTTCTCTGTTCCAAAGTCGAATTCCGCTATTTCGTCCCTAACAATAATGATAGAACACAATCAGTCACTTGTAAATACACGTATTGAAAACACCAGAAGATTAAGAATAGAGTATTCTCTAACCAGGAATTTCGTCCTCCACTAGTGGGTGCTTTGCTTGACAGTGCAACCACATTGGGATGCCATCCTCATCTAATTCATTAGCATCATCATGCAGCTCACACTGCTGCTTCTCAGCAGCTAGCTTAGTATCAAGGTCTTCCTCATGAAATCTGTAACAATGTTGATGTCTGTATTAGAAGAACAAAATCAGTATTACAAAGAGAGAATATCACAATAGAGATCTTTATAAGCATACAATAGTAACTAATACAAAAAATTCAATTAAAACATAATTTTTTCTTTACCAGGAAGACCTTGATGCTGCTGTTGCTGCTGTTGGTTGTTGTTGTTGTTGTTAGTGCTGCTGCTGCTTGCTGATCTTTCGCTGGCTCTCAGCAGCTCCATACATAGGCTCACCCTACAAAGGACAAGTCTGCCGGGTTGGGAAGCAGGCAATTCTGGACCCCTCAGGGATGCGGGTTTTTTTACTGGGGTGGTGTCTGGGAGGAAGGCAAGTTTGGACCTGCTGGGGGTGAGTAGAAAGTTGTCTTCAAAGTGCTGTGACAGGTTCTTTGTGTGGAATGTTATTTGTCAGTTTTCCACGAAATACCGTTAATGGATGAACTACATTCCACAATGCATTCAGTCTTGAAATCCCCAGGTGAAAGAGTCTGGACCTGTTGGGGTGAGTAGAAGATTGTCTTCAGAGTGCTGTAACAGGCTCTTTGTGTGGAATACACAATGTGTATAGGCACTGCAGTCGACCGCGCGCTATTGTAAGGAGCTAACCATTTCAAGATAAGATCATGGCAGCAATGGTCGACTGCTTGGGCGGCGCTGGGCGGGAGAGGGGCGCGGTGCAGTGGGCGTGGGCGCTCTCCCAGCACATCGGCCAGTGGGGAGGGGGCAGTTGTGGGAGGAGGCGTACGCACTGGACTGCACCTTCTCTCAGTCTCGTGCTGGGCACCGAGTGGTGCAGTCGTGTCAGTTGCGATCACTGCAGGAATAACTATGACTCTCTTAAGGTAGCCTAATGCCTTGTCATCGAATAAGTGACGAGATTTCCAATGTCTTCCTGTAATCCACTTAATATCAAATGTTCAAATGTTTGTTAAGCTTATGGGACTTAACTATGGGGTCATCAGTCCCTAAACTTACAAACTACTTATGAACTACTTACGAACTAGGACGGCACAAATATCAATGCCCGAGGGGGGATTCGAACCCCCGATCGTAGTGGCCGTGCTGACCGTGACTGGAGCGCCTCAGTCACCTCGGCCACCGCGGCCGGCCCACTTAATATCCAATGCGTTTCTGAAGCACTGGACTTAAAATACACTCCATTAACTGTATTTGTCTTTGCAAGTGCGACCAATTTATAGCATTTAAATGTCATTCCCCTCTACAAGCTGAAGTGTACGCAAATCTCCAACAGATCATTAAGTGCATCTCATTAGCGTCTACATTAAAATGAACCGTCTTCTTCTCTCCGTTGACGCTCATCTTCGAATGAGGCACTGAGTGTGTTACATCTATATATTGCCAGTGAAAGTGCATGGAGGCTCCCTTAAATGCACTACAGTAGTTTCTCCATGTATGTACATGGGGAAAAACATGAGATGTATTTAACTCGTTTCAATGGATGTGGTACAATTTTAAATGCACATAACACACACAATCAGCCGGGTGAATGAGTGGGCAAGTCTTGAATGGTGGACTGGTCTTAGCGTGCAGGGACAGATGCTGAGCTTCCATTGGTCAATGGAACAAGCAGATTGCTCAGTTGCTGCCGAGGTGTGGAAGAGTGAGTTCGAGAAATGTTAAGTAAGTGATCGTAATTCTTTTTTTTTTTAGTTCACAATGTGTTGCTTTATACTCTGTACAGCATTTACTATCGTAGAAAGCGTTTACGACTTGTGAGGTAACTCCAGTTACTTTTTCTAAGTGATACTTCACTTACATCCGCTACAACTGGTGGAGTTCAGGTGCTCTCATTAGTGTTAAAAAAATTCTTATATGTGCAGCTCTAAATATATAAATAATCCCTTCCCAATGTTTTCCTTGTTTATAATAAACAGTGTCGGTTCTGGGCTACTTATGCTGTATAATGTACCAGTGGGACTTACTTTAACAACTCCTCTGCACCTGGAGGTCCTGCCGCACCATTGGTAGAGCTATAAGTGAAGGAGCAAAGTCGCTACACGTTCTGAACGCTGCTGTGCTTTCATTCGTCGATGCCAGCCAGAGTGGGTGTGGGTGGCCAACGGGGGATAGGCAAGTGGGTATTTCACTGTCCTTGGGTGGGGCACAGGCACGTCTGGACCTTCTAGGACTTCCCGCCATTGTAGGTGCTTTTCCTCCCGGGGTGGGGGGTAGGCAAGTCTGGACTTTCTGGGGATGGGGGAGGGGCTGGTCCTGGATATTCTCTGGGGGTGGAGCATGGGGGTTTTCCCCAGGGGTGGGGTGGGATGTCCACACCCGCCATCTTCGATGATGTCACAGAGTTCAAGGTCAAAAACGAGCGCTTGTACTGTCTTTGCCCTACTACTAATGTAACCTTTGTTTTGCCTTCCCCACAATATATTCCATGTGTTCCCTCCAGTCTAAGTTGTTTGTAACTGCAACTCCTAGGTATTTGGTAGAATTTATGACCTTTCAAGGGAAGTATTTCTACTTCACATGTTAGGATTGAGTTACATTTTGATTTAAGAAAACTGCACCAGTCACTTTTTCTTGAAATGATGTTTATTCCATGAACTTGTTTTCAAACCTTTTCAGGTTCATCTTCAGATGAATCATGTTACAATATCATTTTAAGCGTCATGTTGGATGCTGGTTCTGTGGTGTGAAGACGGAAATATATTTTAATAACTGGAATTTCACTTGATTTACGTCGTGTTTGTTTGCAAAATTACGTGAAATTTGTTGCTTTACTTACTGCTACTGTATGGCCGGATATTTGTGGTTAATTTCCATTTCTTGTGTCTCCTTTTGTTTATTCACAATAGCTTTTCACCTTTTTCTATTAGGTTATACACTGCACAATAAAAGACACTTTACCAACGTCCAACATGTGCTTCTACAGCCGCTGTTATTTACAAACGTCTTAATTCAAACATATAACACTCTTTGTACAGGTGTTTGTTTTGAGTATGAAACAGTCGATCACTTAGTAAATAATTTTGTCAATATTAAACTGTAAAAGTGAATAATACATATTGTCTGCATTTTTTGCATAGTTTTTTATACTTAATATGTGTGTATACAATCAGTTAAAAGTACAAGAATAAAATTCGTATTATTGCTATATTTATTGATACACTAGCGGTTTTCTAGAAAATTAATGTAGACTAGGTTCTGTTTATTGTGTTTAAAGGCAGTACGAATATGGTTGCTCGATTATTATAGAATGGAAGGGGTAGGAATTTAGATGTGGGTAAACCATTTATGTATTTCTTCTTTAGTAGTGTTTTTACCTTATCAGATACATATGAAAGAGTTGTCATGAGTGGAGGAGGTGTGTGGAGTGGGGTGTTGAAGGGGTGGTAAGGGGGAAAGGCTTTTTGTGAATTAGTTTCTTTATATTAGCAAGTTCTCAAAATTTTGGAAGAACATTTTGTTTTTTAGTTCAATCTGATCATTAAGCAAGTTGTTTGATGCTGTATTTGTATTGATGAGGATTTCAATTTCTTCAAGGAGGTCAAGTTTCATACCCTTATTGGCCAAATGGAGTATTTGAGATTCTTTTGAATGTTATCTGCAGAATGACCTTGTATGGCAAGGTATGTGGCAAAGCTGGATTTGTTTAAGTTATTAAGGCGGAGTGCGTCCATATGTTCTTTACATCTTGTTGTGAAGCTTCTTCCTGTTTGACCAACACAGAAGCTTGGGCATAGGTTGCAAGTTAGTTTATAGACACCTGATTTTTGAAATTTATCTATTTCGGTTTTTGTGTTGTGGATGATTTTAATTTCTGTTTTGTTGTTTGTGGAGAAACTAATTTTTATCTCATGTTTTTTTAACAGGTTTGCAATTTGGTATGAAACCTTTCCTAGGAAAGGTAGGCTTTTCGGTTGTGTGTGTATGTTTCGAAATTAGTTGTTTTGTTTCTGCTGACTGAATTAATAATGTTTGTTTTCTTTTGTCTTTCATTTGTGTCCATTGGAATTTTGTGCATGCGGTTTATCATTGATCTGAAAAATGCTTTTCTGTGTTGGTTTGGATGACACGAACAATTATTAATGGAGACATTTGCTGCTGATGGTTTTCTGAAAATCTGGAAGTTGTGATTCTGGTATTTGTTAGAGATTTTTAGATCAAGATAGTTGATTCCATGGGGTGTTTCATGTTCAACTGTAAACAGTATTTTGGGGTGCAATTTATTAAGCTCAGCAGCTAGGTTGTTTATTTCTGTTGTTGTGCTATTGAACAAGATGAGACATCAACATAGCCTTTGTAATAGAGCAACTTATATGTCAGATGAGACTAGGATTTAAAAAACTTGTTTTGAAGGTAGTTGATATATTTATTTGCTAGCATTCCTGCAAGACTATTGCTCATGGCAAGTCCATCTTCTTGAATGCAAAACGTCTTGTTGAACAGAAAATAGTTGTGTGATAATATCAGTTCTAGGATATCCATGAGTTCTACGATGTCAGTTCTACTCATTGTACCAAGTTTGGAAAGATTAGTTCTTATTATGGTGATTCTTTCTTTGACAGGAATGTTTGTGTATAGGTTGAGTATGTCAAGGGATGCAAATTTATCTGTGACTGGTATGGGGATGCCTTTTTATGCTATTGATAAGATCATAACTGTTTTTGATAGAGAAGTTATTTTGAAACACATATGCTTTGTGGATAATATCATGGAGCTTTCTGGTGACTTTATAGCTTGGGCTATTAATTGAGTTTACTACAGGGTGTATCGGACAGTAAGGTTTGTGTACCTTAGGTTGTGATCTCAATTTAAATGCTGTTGGGTTCATCACTGCACATTGCTTTATTTCTGCTTGTGTCAAAAGGAAGTTGCAATTTTTAAGCAGCTTTGTAATTTTTTCTTGAAATTTGGGAGAGGGATCAAGTTCTATTACTTTTATGTTGTTATTTTTGAAGAATTCGTGGGTTTTGTTTACATAATGCGATTCATATAGGACAACAGAAGTGTTTCCTTTGTCTGAACGGACTACCATGGCATTGTTAGTTGAACGCTTTTTGTTATTATTGAGTGTGGGGGCAATGTTCTACTTAAGGCCTTTGTTTAGTAATTTTAGTTCATTGTTGTCGAAAGAGATTTCTTTGTTATTTACCACTCTGCCAAAAAACATATGTTCCATTTGCGAAGGGATACTTGGGAAGATCATTTCATTCTTAGTGATCAGGGCATCTACCTTCTTTTGATGTCAAAGTGAGATGGTATTGCAGTGTTTGTTAATACATACATTTACGTTATCCAGAAAGAGCATGAATACACATGTAGTGAGGTTGTAGCTTACAAGGAAAGTACATGGGCTCGAACAAACATATCTGTATGAACGTTTGTTTACAGGATCTCTGTGTACACCTCAATGTGCTGGTGGGTGCCGTTTTCATGCAAAACTCTGCACTCATGCTCTAGATAGCTCTGTAGATGTCACTGTAGACGCCATACGTATTGCAGATAACTTAACTATAACTTATGTAATAATCATCGTACATGTTCTCTAGCGTATTGTCATCAAAAGCCGCGATGATAGTTGCAACTTTAACCTTCTTCTCGGAAGACTGTTGGTATTCACTGCCACTGCTTCCCTCGCCGCTTCCCGCACTTATCGTAGCACTACCGCTTGCAATGAGTTGTTCGTCATTATCATCCCTATTATCACCATTATGTGCTAGTGTTCATCAGTATCTAACTTACGCTCATGTTTCTTCGCCACACAAATAACGTCACAAAACGCAACTTCGGAATCACACTGCACCGTTCCTACTAGCGAACCGACAGGTCAAAGTACAATGTGGCACGGCACACGCAGAGGACTCTAACTGACGACTGCAGAGTTTTGCAGATGATGGAGTATCACTAGTGCAATAAGGGATCTTTATATTATCTCTCATACGATTTTGGCGTATATGTGTTTGTTCGAGCCCAAGTAATTTCCATGTTAGTTCAAGATGCATATTTTACAGCTGTGAGTTAAGTACATCTTTTTTAATGTCAAGAGATTTGATTTCAGATTTTATCTATATAATTTAACATTTTGCTTTCGCTATCTGGGCAGATTTGTTAATTTAATTCTGACATAATTAGGAGTGAGCTTTTCAGAGAGGCACTTTTTGTTGAATCTTATTGCAAGAATGGTATTTGTTAGTTACAATAGTTTTTTTTATGTAATACTTTTTTCGTGCAATTAACACGGTTAACCCAGATGATCCTGACGTCTTTCCAGAAGGATGGTGTTTCGTTTTTTAAACACTTATAGTAAACTGTTTCCTGTTGGCACAAAACACTTTCTCCAACATCGGGCTGTCACTGGAATAACGATCATTGACGTGCATATACTAACAATCATTGTTTTAGCACGTTATTCTATGTTAGTCATCTTTGAACATAGGGACTCCGAAGCAACGTATGAGTTAACTCATGATTTTAGGTGTGTAAGTACTTACACATCAATTTCATTTTTATTATTCAGAAACATATGGATGACTTTATAGTTAAAAAGTTACATCTAACATGTAATATATGTTTTTTTTTACATCGTTCTAGAAAGACGGTCAATTTTGCCGAGACTAAGGGTGCAATTCGTGGTAATTCAATGTTGCAACATTTGAACGATCTATTACATATGTAAAACACTATAATTTAAACCATAGGTAACCGAAAAAAAATCAGGAACATCTGGGTCAGTATTTCAGTAGTTCAAAAAAGAGGTTACAGGAAGTTGCTTTGGAACGTCTTGAAATACGGAGTAAACGTGTCCATTATTTAAATAAAATAAAATAGTACCGTAAAGAGGGCTGACTTCACATGTATGTATGGATGGATGGATGGATGAAACGTAAACTCGCATACTACGCCCAATAATTGGATAGATGGATCAGGTAATGGAGTAAAGGCGCCACTTTCAAAAGGACAACGTGTGATAATAGTACACGCAGATCACTGGTAAGTTCTGTAGACTAATAGTTATTAATATCTCTAAAGGCTAAAGGAATCATTTACGTTTTCTTGTCTACAATACTGTATAACTGGAGAAGGTGAGATTTCCTTTTAAATTTAAAATATATTTTTGATTGTACAGTTGGGAACAGAAGTGAGAATTTATAAAGCTCTATCAGGTAGTGAACATAGGCTTCAGGTTAGAGAGGCGCTAGCCCCACAGCGCTGGGCACTTGGCTTCACTGCTGCCATCGCTTCCCTGAACCACTACCACTAGCCTCAGGCTTCCCTGTACCGCTGCCACTAGCCTCCCGCTTCCCTGTACCACTACCAATACACTCACGTTTCATTCTACCACTACCACTAGCCTCACACTTCCCTGAAACAATACCACTAGCCTCACGCTTCCCTGTACCATTATCACTAGACTCACGCTTCCCTGTAACACTACCACGTGCCTCGCGCTTCCCTGTACCATTACCACTAGCCTCACGCTTCCCTGTACCATTACCACTAGACTCACGCTTCCCTGTACCACTACCACGTGCCTCGCGTTACCCTGTACCATTACCACTAGCCTGACGCTTCCCTGTACCATTACCACTAGACTCACACTTACCCTGTACCACTAGCCTCACGCTTTCCTGTACCATTACCACTAGCCTCACGCTTCCCTGTAAAACTACCACTAGCCTCACGCTTCCCTGTACTGCTACCACTAGCCTCACGCTTCATTGTACCACTACCACTACCACTAGCCTCACGCTTCCCTGTATCACTACCACTAGACTCACGCTTCTCTGTACCGCTGCCACGAGTCTCAAGATTCCCTGTATCACTACCAATAGCCTCACGCTTCCCTGTAGCATACCACTAGCCTCACGTTTCAGTGTACTACTACCACTAGCCTCACACTTCCCTGTACCACTACCGCTACCCTGTAAAATTATCACTAGCCTCACACTACCCTGTACCACTTCCACTAGACTCACGCTTCCCTGAACCACTACCACTAGCCACACACTTCCCTGTACAACTACCACTAAAATCACACTTCCCTGTACCATATCACTAGCCTCAGGCTTCCCTGTACCACTACCAACAGCCTCACACTTCCCTGTACCACGACCACTAGCCTCAGACTTCCCTGTACCACTACCACAAGCCTCACGCTTCCCTGTACCATTACCACTAGCTTCACGCTTCCCTGTACCACTACCATTGGCCTCACACTTACCTGTACCACTACTACTAGGCTCACGATTCATTGTACCACTACCACTAGCCTCACATTTCCCTGTACCACTACCACTAGCCTCATGCTTCTCTGTACCACTACCATTAGCCTCACACTTTCCTGTACCACTACTACCAGCCTCACGCATCATTGCACCACTACCACAAGCCTAACGCTTCCCTGTACAACTACCACTAGCCTCAGGCTTCCCTGTACCACTACCACAAGCCTCACGCTTTCCTGTCCCACTACCACTAGTCTCAGGCATCCCTCAACCTATACCACTCTCCCGCTTCCCTGTACCACTACCACAAGCCTCACACTTCCCGATACCATTACCACTAGTCTCATGCTTCGCTGTACCACTACCACAAGCCTCACACTTCCCTGTACCACTACCACTAGCCTCACGCTTCCCTGTAACACTACCACTAGGTTCACGCTTCCCTGTACCACTACCACTAGCCTCACGCTTCATTGTTCCACTACCATAAACCTCACGCCTCCCTGTACCATTACCACTAGCCTCAGGCGTCCCTGTACCACTACCACCAGCCTCAGGATTCCCTGTACAGCTACCACTTGCCTCACACTTCCCAGTACCGCTGCCACTAGCCTCCCGCTTCCCTGTACCAATACCACTAGCCTCACTCTTCTGTGTACCACTAACACTAGCCTCACATTTCCCTGTATCACTACCACTAGCGTCAAGCTTCCCTGTACCACTACCACGACCACTAGCCTCACACTTCCCTGTACCACTACTACCAGCCTCACGCTTCCCTGTACCACTACCACTAGTCTCACGCTTCCCTGAACCACTACCACTAGTCTCACACTTCATTGTACCACTAGCACAAGACTCACACTTCTCTGTACCACTACCACTAGCCTCACGCTTCATTGAAGCACTACCACTAGCCTCAGACTTCATTCTACCACTACCACTAACCTCACACTTCCCTGTACCACTACCACTAGGCTCACGCTTCATTGTAGCACTACCAGTAGCCTCACGCTTCATTTTACCACTACCCCTAGCCTCACACTTCCCTGTAGCACTACCACTAGCCTCACGCTTTCCTGTAGCACTACCACTAGCCTCACGCTTCTCTGTGCCACTACCATTAGCCTCACGTTTCCTTGTACCACTACCACAAGCCTCACGATTCCCAGTACCACTGCCACTAGCCTCACGGTTCATTGCACCACTACCACTAGCCTCACGCTTCATTGTACCACTACCACTAGCCTCACACTTCCCTGTACCACTACTACTAGCCTCACGCTTCATTGTACCACTACCACTAGCCTCACACTTCATTCTACCACTACCACTAGCCTAACACTTCCCTGTACCACTACCACTACCCTCACGCTTCCCTGTACCACTACCAATAGCCTCACGCTTCCCTGTACCACTACCACTACACTCACGCTTCCCTGTACCACTACCTCTAGCGTCACGCTTCCCTGTACCACTACCACTAGCCTCACGCTTCCCTTTACAACTACCACTAGCCTCACGCTTCCCTGTACCACTACCACCAGCCTCACGCTTCCGTGAACCACTACATCAAGCCTCACGCTTCTCTGTACTACTACCATTAGCCTCACACTTCCCTGTACCACTACTACTAGCCTTATGCTTCATTGTGCCACTACCATTAGCCTCACGCTTCCCTGCTCCACGACCTATAGCCTCACTCTTCATTATACCACTACCAATAGCCCCACACTTCATTGTCCCACTACCACTAGCCCCACGCTTTATTGTACAACTAACAATAGCCTCACACTTCCCTGTACCACTACCACTAGACTCACGCTTCCCTGTACCACTACCACTGGACTCACGCTTCATTCTACCACTACCACTAGCCTCTTTGTACCACTACCATTACTCTCACAATTCCCTGTACCACTACTACTACCCTCAAACTTCTTTGTACCACTACTACTAGCCTCACATTACCCTGTACCACTACCAATAGCCTCATGCTTCATTGTAACATAACCACTAGCCCCATGCTTCATTGTAACACTACCAATAGCCTCAAGCTTCCCTGTACCACTACCACTAGCTTCACGCTTCCCTGTACCACTACCACTACCCTCACGCTTCCCTGTACCACTACCACAATCCTCACACATCCCTGTACCACTACCACTAGCTTCACGCTTCCCTGTACTACTACCACAAGCGTCATGGTTCCCTGTAACACTACCACTAGCTTCACACTTCCCTGTACCACTACCACTAGCGTCACGCTTCCCTGTAACACTACCACTAGCCTCACGCTTCCCTGTAACACTACCACTAGCCTCACGCTTCCGTGTACCACTACCACTAAACTCACGCTTCTCTGTACCGCTGCCACGAGTCTCAAGATTCCCAGTGTCACTACCAATAGCCTCACGCTTCTCTGTACCATACCACTAGCCTCACGCTTCATTGTACTACTACCACTAGCCTCACACTTCCCTGTACCACTACCGCTACCCTGTAAAATTATCACTAGCCTCACACTACCCTGTACCACTACCACTAGACTCACGCTTCCCTGTACAACTACCAGTAAAATCACACTTCCCTGTACCATATCACAAGCCTCAGGCTTCCCTGTACCACTACCACTAGCCTCACACTTCCCTGTACCACTACCACTAGCCTCAGGCGTCCCTGTACCACTACCACCAGCCTCAGGATTCCCTGTACAGCTACCACTTGCCTCACACTTCCCAGTACCGCTGCCACTAGCCTCCCGCTTCCCTGTACCAATACCACTAGCCTACTCTTCTGTGTACCACTACCGCTAGCCTCACATTTCCCTGTATCACTACCACTAGCGTCACGCTTCCCTGTACCACTACCACTACCACTAGCCTCACACTTCCCTGTACCACTACTAACAGCCTCACGCTTCCCTGTACCACTACCACTAGTCTCACGCTTCCCTGAACCACTACCACTAGTCTCACACTTCATTGTACCACTAGCACAAGACTCACACTTCTCTGTACCACTACCACTAGCCTCACGCTTCATTGAAGCACTACCACTAGCCTCAGACTTCATTCTACCACTACCACTAGCCTCACACTTCCCTGTATCACTACCACTAGCCTCACGCTTCATTGTAGCACTACCAGTAGCCTCACGCTTCATTTTACCACTACCCCTAGCCTCACACTTCCCTGTACCACTACCACTAGCCTCACGCTTTCCTGTAGCACTACCACTAGCCTCACGCTTCTCTGTGTCACTACCATTAGCCTCACGTTTCCTTGTACCACTACCACAAGCCTCACGATTCCCTGTACCACTGCCACTAGCCTCACGGTTCATTGCACCACTACCACTAGCCTCACGCTTCATTGTACCACTACCACTAGCCTCACACTTCCCTGTACCACTACTACTAGCCTCACGCTTCATTGTACCACTACCACTAGCCTCACACTTCATTCTACCACTACTACTAGCCTCACACTTCCCTGTACCACTACCACTACCCTCACGCTTCCCTGTACCACTACCAATAGCCTCACGCTTCCATGTACCACTACCACTACACTCACCTTTCCCAGTACCACTACCACAATCCTCACACTTCCCTGTACCACTACCACTAGCTTCACGCTTCCCTGTACTACCACCACTAGCGTCTCGCTTCCCTGTAACACTAGCTCCACACTTCATTACCACTACCACTAGCCACACGCTTCATTGTACCACAACCAGTAGCCTCACGCTTCCCTGTACCACTACCAATGGCCTCACGCTTCACTGTACCACTACAACTAGCTCCACACTTCATTACCCCTACCACTAGCCACACGCTTCATTGTACCACAACCAGTAGCCTCACGCTTACCTGTACCACTACCAATAGCCGCACACTTCACTGTACCACTACAACTAGCTCCACACTTCATTACCACTACCACTAGCCACACGCTTCATTGTACCACTACCAATAGCCTCACGCTTCCCTGTACCACTACCACCAGCCTCACGCTTCATTGTACCACTACCACTAGCCTCACACATCCCTGTACCACTACCACAAGCGTCACGCTTTCCTGTACCAATTTAACTAGCCTCACAATTCCCTGTACGACTACCACTACACTCACGCTTCCCTGTACCACTACCACTAGCCTCACGCTTCCTTGTACCAATTCCACTAGCTTCACACCTCATTGTACCACTACCACTAGCCTCACACTTCAATGTACCACTACCTCTAGCGACACGCTTCCCTGTACCACTACCACTAGCCTCACGCTTCCCTTTACAACTACCACTAGCCTCACGCTTCCCTGTACCACTACCACTAGCCTCACGCTTCCGTGAACCACTACATCAAGCCTCACGCTTCTCTGTACTACTACCATTAGCCTCACACTTCCCTGTACCACTACTACTAGCCTTATGCTTCATTGTGCCACTACCATTAGCCTTACGCTTCCCTGTACCACGACCTATAGCCTCACTATTCATTATACCACTACCAATAGCCCCACACTTCATTGTCCCACTACCACTAGCCCCACGCTTTATTGTACCACTAACAATAGCCTCACACTTCCCTGTACCACTACCACTAGACTCACGCTTCCCTGTACCACTCCCACTGGACTCACGCTTCATTCTACCACTACCACTAGCCTCTTTGTACCACTACCATTACTCTCACAATTCCCTGTACCACTACTACTACCCTCAAACTTCTTTGTACCACTACTACTAGCCTCACATTACCCTGTACCACTACCAAAAGCCTCATGCTTCATTGTAACATAACCACTAGCCCCCTGCTTCATTGTAACACTACCAATAGCCTCAAGCTTCCCTGTACCACTACCACTAGCTTCACGCTTCCCTGTACCACTACCACTACCCTCACGCTTCCCTGTACCACTACCACAATCCTCACACATCCCTGTACCACTACCACTAGCTTCACGCTTCCCTGTACTACTACCACAAGCGTCATGGTTCCTGTAACACTACCACTAGCTTCACACTTCCCTGTACCACTACCACTACCATCACGCTTCCCTGTAGCACTACCACAATCCTCACACTTCCCTGTACCACTACCACTAGCTTCACGCTTCCCTGTACTACTACCACTAGCGTCACACTTCCCTGTAACACTACCACTAGCCTCACGCTTCCCTGTAACACTACCACTAGCCTCACGCTTCCGTGTACCAATACCACTAAACTCACGCTTCTCTGTACCGCTGCCACGAGTCTCAAGATTCCCTGTGTCACTACCAATAGCCTCACGCTTCTCTGTACCATATCACTAGCCTCACGCTTCATTGTACTACTACCACTAGCCTCACACTTCCCTGTACCACTACCGCTACCCTGTAAAATTATCACAAGCCTCACACTACCCTGTACCACTACCACTAGACTCACGCTTCCCTGTACAACTACCAGTAAAATCACACTTCCCTGTTCCATATCACAAGCCTCAGGCTTCCCTGTACCACTACCACTAGCTTCACGCTTCCCTGTACCACTACCATTGGCATCACACTTACCTGTACCACTACTACTAGGCTCACGCTTCATTGTACCACTACCACTAGCCTCACATTTCCTTGTTCCACTACCACTAGCCTCATGCTTCTCTGTACCACTACCATTAGCCTCACACTTCCCTGTACCACTACTACTAGCCTCACCCTTCATTGCACCACTACCACAAGCCTAACGCTTCCCTGTACAACTACCACTAGCCTCAGGCTTTCCTGTACCACTACAACTAGCCTCACGCTTTCCTGTCATAACTACTACTAGTCTCAGGCTTCCCTCAACCTATACCACTCTCCCGCTTCCCTGTACCACTACCACAAGCCTCACACTTTCCGATACCATTACCACTAGTCTCATGCTTCGCTATACCACTACCACAAGCCTCACACTTCCCTGTACCACTACCACTAGCCTCACGCTTACCTGTACCACTACCACTAGATTCACGCTTCCCTGTACCGCTGCCACTACCACTAGCCTCACACTTCCCTGTACCACTACCACCAGCCTCACGCTTCCCTGTACCACTACCATTAGTCTCACGCTTCCCTGTACCACTACCACTAGTCTCACACTTCATTGTACCACTAGCACAAGACTCACACTTCTCTGTACCACTACCACTAGCCTCACTCTCCACTGAACCACAACCACTAGCCTCAGACTTCATTCTACCACTAGCACTAGCCTCACGCTTCATTGTAACACTACCAGTAGCCTCACGCTTCATTTTACCACTACCACTAGCCTCACACTTTCCTGTACCACTACCACTGGCCTCACGCTTTCCTGTAGCACTACCACTAGCCTCACGCTTCTCTGTGCCACTACCATTAGCCTCACGCTTCCTTGTACCACTACCACAAGCCTCACGATACCCTGTACCACTGCCACTAGCCTCACGGTTCATTGCACCACTACCACTAGCCACACGCTTCATTGTACCACTACCACTAGCCTCACACTTCCCTGTACCAATACTACTAGCCTCACGCTTCATTGTACCACTACCACTAGCCTCACACTTCATTCTACCACTACCACTAGCCTCACACTTCAGTGTACCACTACCACTACCCTCACGCTTCCCTGTACCACTACCAATTGCCCCACGCTTCCCTGTACCACTACCACTACACTCACCTTTCCCTGTACCACTACCACAATCCTCACACTTCCCTGTACCAGTACCACTAGCTTCACGCTTCCTTGTACTACCACCACTAGCGTCACGCTTCCCTGTAACACTACCACTAGCCTCACACTTGCCTGTACCACTACCACTAGCCTCACGCTTCCGTGTACCACTACCACGAGCCTCACGCTTCTCTGTAAAACTACCATTACCCACACACTTCCCTTTACCACTCCTACTAGCCTCACGCTTCATTGTACCACTACCACTAGCCTCACACTTCCCTGTACCACTACCACAAGCCTCATGCTATCCTGTACCAATTTAACTAGCCTCAGGCTTCCCTGTACCATTTTAACTAGCCTCACACTTCCCTGTACCACATCCACAAGTATCGGGCTTCATTGTACCATTACCACTAGCGTCACACTTCCATGTACCATAACTACTATCCTCACGCTTCATTGTAATACTACCACTAGCCTCACGTTAATTGTACCACTACCACTACGCTCACACTTCCCTGTACCACAACTACTAGCCTCACACTTCTTTGTACCACTACTACTAGCCTCACACTTCCCTGTACCACTACCAATAGCCTCACTTTCATTGTACCACTACCACTAGCCTAAGGCTTCATTGTACCACTACCACCAGCCTCACGCTTCCCTGTACCACTACCAATAGCCTCTAGCTTCCCTGTACCACTACCACAAACCTCGGGCTGCCCTGTACCACTACCACTAGCCTCACACTTCCCTGTACCTCTACCACTAGCCTCACGCTTCCCTGTACCACTACCCCTAGCCTCACGCTTCCCTGTACCGCTGACAATAGCTGCCCGCTTCCCTGTACCAATACCACTAGAATCAACACTTCCCTGTATCCCTACCAGGAGCCTCATGCTTCCCTGTACCACTACCATTAGCCTCACGCTTCACTTTACCACTACCACAAGCCTCAGGCTTCGTTGTACCACTACCACAAGACTCACACTTCCCTGAACCACTACTACTAGCCTCACGCTTCATTGTACCACTACCAATGGCCTCATGCTTCCCTGTACCACTATCACTAGCCTAACGCTTCCCTGTGCCACTACCACTAGCCTCACACTTCCCTTTGCCACTACCCCTAGCCTCAACCATCCCTGTACCACTACCACCTTCCCACTTTCATTTACCATTGCCACTAGCCTCACACTTCCCAGTAACATTACCACTAGCCTCAGGTTTCATTGTACCACTACCACTAGCCTCACACTTCCCTGTACCACTACCACTAGCCTCACGCTTCCCTGTACAACTACCACTAGCCTCACACATTCCTGTACCACTGCCACTAGCCTCAGGCTTCATTGTACTACTGCCACTAGCCTCACGCTTCCCTGTACCACTATCACTAGCCTCACACTTCCGTGTACCACTGCCACTAGCCTCACGCGTCATTCTTCCACTACCACTAGCCTCACAGTTCCCTGTATCACTACCACTTGCCTCACACTTCCCTGTACCACTACTACTAGCCTCACGCTTCATTGTAGCACTACCACTAGCATCACGCTTCATTTTACCACTATCACTAGCCTCACACTTACCTTTACCACTACCACTAGCCTCACGCTATCCTGTAACACTACCACTAGCCTCACGCTTCTCTGTACCACTACCACTAGCCTCACGCTTCCCTGTACCACTACCACTAGACTCACGCTTCCGTGAACCACTACAACTAGACTCACGCTTCTCTGTAGTACTACCATTAGCCTCACACATCCCTGTACCACTACTACTAACGTTATGCTTCATTGTACCATTACCATTAGCCTCACATTTACCTGTACCACTACCAATAGCCTCACGCTTCATTGTACTATAACCACTAGCCCCACGCTTAATTGTACCACTACCAATAGCCTCACGCTTTCCTGTACCACTACCACTAGCGTCACGCTTCCCTCTACCAGTACCACTAACCTCACGCTTCCCTGTACCACTACCACTAGCCTCACGCTTCCCTGTACGACTACCAATAGCCCCGAGCTTCCCTATACCACTACCACAAGCCTCGGGCTTCCCTATACCACTACCACTAGCATCACGCTTCCCTGTACCGCTGACACTAGCCGCCCGCTTCCCAGTACCAATACCACTAGCCTCACATTTCCCTGTATCTCTACCAGTAGCCTCATGCTTCCCTGTACCACTACCTTTAGCCTCACGCTTCACTTTACCACTACCACTAGCCTCACGCTTCATTGTACCACTACCACAAGCTTCACATTTCCCTGTACCACTACTACTAGCCTCACAATTCTTTGTACCACTACCAGTAGCCTCACGCTCCCCTGTACCATTACCACTAGCCTCATGCTTCGTTGTACCACTACCACTAGCCTCACACTTCATTCTACCACTGCCACTAGTCTTACACTTCCCTGTACCACTACCACTAGCCTCAGGCTTCGTTGTACCACTACCACAAGCCTCACACTTCCCTGTACCACTACCACTATCCTCAAGCTTCGTTGTACCACTACCACAAGCCTCACACTTCCCTGTACCACTACTACTAGCCTCACGCTTCATTGTACCACTAACACTCCACTAGCCTCACGCTTCCCTGTACCACTACCAATAGCCTCACGCTTCCCTGTACCACTACCACTAGCCTCACGCTTCCGTGTACCACTACCACTAGCCTCATGCTTCCCTATACCAATACCAATAGCCTAACGCCTCACGCTTCATTGTACCACAACCACTAGCCTCACGCTTCATTGTACCACTACCACTAGCCTCACGCTTCTGTGTACCACTACCACTAGCGTCATGCATCTCTGTACCACTACCACTAGCCTCGCGCTTCCCCGTTATACTACCATTAGCCTCACGCTTCATTGTGCCACTACCACCAGCCTTACGCTTCCTGTACCACTACCAGTAGTCTCAGGCATTCCTCAACCTATGACACTCTCCCGCTTCCCTGTACCACTGCCACAAATTCACACTTCCCTGTACCACTACCACTAGTCTCATGCTTCGCTGTACCACTACCACAACGCTCACACTTCCCTGTACCACAACCACTAGTCTAACGCTTCCCTGTAACACTACCACAAGGCTCACGCTTCCCTGTACCACTACCACTAGGCTCACACTTCATTGTACCATTACCACTAGCCGCTCACTTCCCTGTACCACTACCACTAACCTCACGCTTCCCTGTACCACTACCACTACCCTCACGTTTCCCTGTACCACTACCAATAGCCTCACACTTCACTGTGCCACTACTACTATCCTCACGCTTCATTGTACCACTACCAATAGCCTCACGCTTTCCTGTACCACTACCACTAGCCTAAGACATCCCTGTAGCACTACTACTAGCCTCACGCTACCCTGTACCACTACCTCCCTCCCGCTTCCCTGTAGCACTACCACTAGCCTCACTCTTCCCTGCACCACTACCACTAGCCTCAGGCTTCATTGTACAACTAACACTTGCCTCACACTTCCCTGTAGCACTACTACTAGTCTCACGTTTCATTGTACCACTACCATTAGCCTCACGCTTTCCTATACCACTACCGCTAGACTCACACATCCCTGTACCACTACCACACGCCTCACGCTTCCCTGTACCACTACTATTATCCTCACGCTTCCCTGTACCACTACCACTAGCCTCACGCTTCATTGTACCGCTGCCACAAGCCTCCCGCTACCCTGTACCAATACCACTAGCCTCACGCTTCTGTGTACCACTACCACTACCCCCACGCTTCCCTGTACCACTACCACTAGCCTCATACCTCCCTGTATCACTACCACTAGCCTCACGCTTAGCTGTACCACTACCACTAGCCACAAGCTTCTTTGCACCACTACCACTATCCTCACACTTCTTTGTACTTATACCACTGTTTTAACGCTTCCCTGTACCAGTACCATTAGCCTCATGTTTCATTGCACCACTACCACTAGGCTCACGCTTCCCTGTACCACTACCACTAGCCTCACGTTACATTGCCCAACTACTGCTAGCCTCACGCTTCATTGTACCAATACCGCTAGCCTCACGCTACCATGTACCACTACCACTAGCCTCGCACTTCCCTGTACCACTACCACTAGCCTCACACTTCCCTGAACCAATACCACTAGCTTCACGCTTCCCTGTACTATTACCACTTGCCTCACGCTTCCCTGTACCATTACCACTAGCCTCACACTTCCCTGTAGCACTACCACTAGCCTCACGCTTCCCTGTACCACTACCACTAGAATCACGGTTCCGTGTACCACTACCACTAGCCCCACACTTCCCTGTACCACTACCACTAGCCTCACGCTTCCCTGTACCGCTGCCATTAGCCTCCCACTTCCCTGTACCAATACCAATAACCTCACACTTCTGTGTACCACTACCACTATCCTCAAACTTCATTGTACCACTACCTCTGGCCTCACGCTCCATTGTAGCACTACCACTAGTCTCATGCTTCCCTGTACCACTATCAATACCCTCATGCTTCATTGTACCACTAACACAAGCCTCAGACTTCCCTGTACCACTACCACTAGCTTCACGCTTCCCTGTACCGCCACCACTAGCCTCACAGTTCATTCTACCACTACCACCAGCCTCACACTTCCATGTGCCACTACCACTAGCCTCAGGCTTCATTGTACCACTACCACTAGACTCACACTTCCCTGTACCACTACTACTCGCCTAACGCTTAATTGTACCACTACCACTATCCTCAGGCTTCTTTGTACCACTACCAATATCCTCACACTTCCCTGCACCACAACTAATAGCCTCACGCTTCATTGTACCACTACCACTAGTCTCACACTTCCCTGTACTACTATCAATAGCCTCACACTTCATTGTACCACTACCACTAGCATCACACTTCCCTGTACCACTACCACTAGCTTCACACTTCCCTGTACCACTACCAGTAGTCCCATGCTTCCCTGTACCACTACCGCTAGTTTCACGCTTACCACTACCACCAGCCTCACACTTCCATGTGCCACTACCACTAGCCTCTCACTTCATTGTACCACTACCACCAGACTCACTCTTCTCTCAACCAGTACCACTAGCCTCACACTTCCTTGTACCACTAACACAAGCCTCACACTTCCCTGTAACACTACACATTGCCTTACACTTCCCTGTACCACTACCAGTAGTCTCACACTTCATTGTACCACTATCACTAGCATCACACTTCATTGTACCACTACCACTAGCCTCACACTTCCCTGTAAAACTACCACTAGCCTCACGCTTTCCTGTACCACTACCTCTCTCCCGCTTCACTGTACCACTACCCCTAGCCTCACACTTCCCTGTACCACTACCAGTAGCCTCAGGCTTCATTGTACCACTACCAATAGCCTTACACTTCCCTGTACCACTACCGCTTCCCTGTAAAACTATCACTAGCCTCACGCTTCCCTGTTTCACTACCACTAGACTTACGCTTCCTTGTACCACTCCCACTAGCCTCAAGCTTCCCTGTTCCACTACCACTACCCTCATGCTCCCCTGTACCACTACCACTATCCTCATGCTTCCCTGTACCACTACCACTACCACAAGCCTCACGCTTCCCTGTACCACTGCCACTAGCCTCCAGCTTCCCTGTACCATTACCACTAGCCACACACTTCCCTGAACCAATACCACTAGCTTCACGCTTCCCTGTACTATTACCACTTGCCTCACGCTTCCCTGTACCATTACCACTAGCCTCACACTTCCCTGTAGCACTACCACTAGCCTCACGCTTCCCTGTACCATTACCACAAGCCTCACACTTACCCGAACGACTACAACTAGCCCTACGCTTCCCTGTACCATTACCACTAGCCTCACGCATCTCTGTACCACTACCACTAGCCTCAAGCTTCCCTGTACCAATACCACTACCCTCACGCTTTCCTGTACCACTACCACTACCACTAGCTTCACGCTTCCCTGTACCATTACAACTAGTCTCACGCTTCCCTGTACCATTACCACTAGCCTCACACTTCCCTGTACCATTACCACTAGCCTCACGCTTTCCTGTACCACTACCACTAGTCTCAGTCTTCCCTCAACCTATAACACTCTCCCGCTTCACTGTACCACTGCCACAAACTTCACACTTCCCTGTACCACTACCACTAGTCTCATTCTTCGCTGTACCACTACCATTAGCCTCACACTTCCCTGTAACACTACCACTAGCCTCACGTTTCATTGCACCACTACCACTAGCCTCACGCTTCCCTGTACCACTACCACTGGCCTCACGTTACATTGCACCACTGCCACTAGCCTCACGTTTCATTGTACCACTACCACTAGCCTCTCGCTCCCCTGTACCACTACCACTAGCCTCGCGCTTCCCTGTACCACTACCACTAGCCTCACGTTTTCCTGTTCTACTACCACTAGCCTCAGGCTTCATTGTACCAATACCACTAGCCTCACACTTACCTGTACCACTACTACTATCCTCACGCTTCATTGTACCTTTAACACTAGAATCACGCTTCCGTGTACCACTACCACAAGGCCCACACTTCCCTGTACCACTACCACTAGCCTCACGTTTCCCTGTACCGCTGCCATTAGCCTCCCACTCCCCTGTACCAATACCACTAGCCTCACACTTCTGTGTACCACTACCACTACCCTCACGCTTCATTGTACCACTACCACTAGCCTCACACTTCCCTGTACCATTCCTACTAGCCTCACATTTCTTTGTACCACTACCACGAGCCTTACGCTTCCCTGTACCACTACCAATAGCCTCACGCTTCATTGTACCACTACATCTAGCCCTACGCTTCATTGTACCAATAGCAATAGACTCACGCTTCCCTGTACCACTACCACTAGCCTCACGGTTCCCTGTACCACTACCACTAGCATCACGCTTCATTATACCACTACCACTAGCCTCACACTTCCCTATACCACTACTACTAGCCTCACGCTTTCCTGTACCACTACCACTAGTCTCAGGCTTCCCTAAACCTATAACACTCTCCCGCTTCCCTGTACCACTGCCACAAACTTCACACTTCCCTGTACCACTACCACAAGTCTTATGCTTCGCTGTACCACTACCACAAGTCTCACACTTCCCTGTACCACTACCACTAGCCTCACGCTTCCCTGTAACACTACCACAAGGCTCACACCTCCCTGTAACACTACCACTAGCCTCACGCTTCATTGTACCACTACCACTAGCCGCTCGCTTTCCTGTACCACTACCACTGGCCTCACGCTTCCCTGTACCACTACCACTAGCCTCACGTTTCCCTGTACCACAACAAATAGCCTCACACTTCACTGTGCCACTATTACTATCCTCACGCTTCATTGTACCATTACCACTAGCCTCACGTTTTCCTGTACCACTACCACTAGCCTCACACATCCCTGTACCACTACCACTAGCCTGATGCTTCATTGTACCACTACCACTAGCCTCCCACTTCCCTGTACCACTACTACGAGCCTCATGCTTCATTGTACCACTGCCATTAGCCTCACGCTTCCCTGTACCACTTCCGCTAGCCTCCCACTTCCCTGTACCACTACCACAAGCCTCACGCTTCCCTGTACCACTACTACTAGCCTCATACCTACCTGTACCACTACCACTAGCCTCACGCTTCCCTGTACCATTACTACGAGCCTCAAGCTTCTTTGCAACACTACCACTATCCTCACACTTCTTTGTACCTATACAGCTATTTTAACGGTTCCCTGTACCAGTATCATTAGCCTCACGTTTCATTGCACCCTTACCACTAGCCGCACGCTTCCCTGTACCACTACCACTAGCCTCACGTTACATTGCACCACTACCACTAGCCTCACTTTTCATTGTACCACTACCACTTGCTACCCGCTCCCATGTACCACTCCCACTAGCCTCGCACTTCCCTGTACCATTACTACGAGCCTCATGATTCATTGTACCACTGCCATTAGCCTACGCTTCCCTGTACCACTACCACTAGACTCACACTTCCCTGTACCACTACCATAAGCCTCACGCTTCATTGTACCACTACCACTTGCCTCACGCTTCCCTGTACCGCTGCCACTAGCCTCCCGCTACCCTGTACCAATACCACTAGCCTCACGCATCTGTTTACTACTACCACTACCCCCACGTTTCCCTGTACCACTACCACTAGCCTCATACTTCCCTGTACCACTACCACTAGCCTCACGCTTTGCTGTACCACGACCACTAGCCTCAAGCCTCTTTGCACCACTACCACTAACCTCACACTTCTGTGTACCAATACCACTATATTAACGCTTCCCTGTACCAGTACCATTAGCCTCACGTTTCATTGCACCACTACCACTAGCCTCAGGCTTCCCTGTACCACTACCACTAGCCTCACGTTTCGTTGCACCACTACCACTAGCCTCACGCTTCATTGTACCACTACCACCTGCCTCCCGCTCTCCTGTACCACTACCACTAGCCTCGCGCTTCCCTGTACCACTACCACTAGCCTCACGCTTTCCTATTCTACTACCACTAGCCTCATGCTACATTGTAACACTACCACAAGCGTCACACTTACCTGTACCACTACCACTAGCTTCACGCTTCCCTGTACCGCTACCACTAGCATCACAGTTCAATCTACCACTACCACAAGCATCACACTTCCCTGTGCCACTACCACTAGCCTCAGGCTTCATTGTACCACTACCACTAGACTCACATTTCCCTGTACCACTACTACTAGCCTAACGCTTAATTGTACCACTACTACTAGCCTCAGGCTTCTATGTACCACTACCACTATCCTCACACTTCCCTGCACCACAACTACTAGCCTCACTATTAATAGCCTCACGCTTCATTGTACCACTACCACTAGCCTCACACTTCCCTGTACCCTTACCACTCTCCCGCTTCCCTATACCACTACCACAAACCTCACGCTTCCCTGTACCACTACCACTAGCCTCACGCTTCATTGTGCCACTACCACTAGCCTCATGCTTCAGTGTACCACTACCACTAGCCTCACACTTCCTTGTACCACTACTACTAGCCTCATAATACTTGGTAAAACTATCACAAGCCTTATGTTTCCCTGTACCACTACCAATAGCCTAACGCCACTACCTGTTGCCCCACGCTTCATTGTACCACTACCTCTTGCCTCACACTATCCTTCACCACTACCACTAGCCTCACGCTTTCCTGTACCACTGCCACTAGTCTCACGCTTCCCTGTACCACTACCACTAGTCTCACACTTCCCTGTACCACTACCACTAGCCTCACACTTCGCTGTACCCTTACCACACTCCAGCTTACCTGTTCTACTA
Source organism: Locusta migratoria (assembly GCA_026315105.1). Lineage (NCBI taxonomy): Eukaryota > Metazoa > Arthropoda > Insecta > Orthoptera > Acrididae > Locusta > Locusta migratoria. Next base: position 27,143,403 of record CM048745.1, on the reverse strand, counting down.
CCACTAGCCTCATGCTTACCTGTACCACTACCACTAGCCTCACGCTTCATTGTGCCACTACCATTAGCCTCACACTTCATTGTACCACTACCAATAGCGTCACATTTCCCTGTACCACTACCACAAGCCTCACGCTTCATTGTGCCACTACCATTAGCCTCACGCTTCATTGTACCACTACCAATAGCCTCACACTTCCCTGTACCACTACCACTATCCTCACGCTTCCCTGTCCCACTACAACTAGTGTCAAGCTTCCCTGTACCACTACCACACTCCCGCTTCCCTGTACCACTACTACTAGCCTCACGCTTCCCTGTACTGCTGCCACTAGCCTCCCAATTCCCTGTACCAATACCACTAGCCTCACACTTCTGTGTACCACTAACACTAGCCCCACGCTTCATGGTACCACTACCACTAGCCTCGCACCTCCCTGTACCACTACTACTAGCCTCACACGTATTTTGTACCACTACAACTAGCCTTACGCTTCCCTGTACCACTACCAATAGCCACACTCTTTCCTGTACCACTACCACTAGACTAAGGCTTCATTGTACCACTACCAATAGTCTTACACTGCCCCGTACCACTACCGCTTCCCTGTAAATCTATCACAAGCCTCACGCTTCCCTGTACCACTACCAGTCGCCTTACGCTTCCCTGTACCACTACCACTTGCCTCACGCTTCCCTGTACCGCTGCAACTAGCCTCCTGCTACCCTGTACCAATACCACTAGCCTCACGCTTCTGTGTACCACTACCACTACCCCCACGCTTCCCTGAACCACTACCACTAGCCTCATACTTCCCTGTACCAATACCACTAGCCTCACGCTTAGCTGTACCACTACCACTAGCCTCAAGCTCCCTTGCACAACTACCACTATCCTCACACTTCTTTGTACCAATACCATTATTTTAACGCTTCCCTGTACCAATACCAGTAGCCTCACGTTTCATTTTACCACTACCACTACCCCCACGCTTCTCTGTACCACTACTACGAGCCTCATGCTTCATTAGACCACTGTCATTAGTCTCACGCTTCCCTGTACCACTACCGCTAGCCTCACACTTACCTGTACCACCACCACAAGCCTCACGCTTTCCTGTACGACTACTACTATCCTCACGCTTCCCTGTACCACTACCACTTGCCTCACGCTTCCCTGTACCGCTGCCACTAGCCTTCCGCTACCCTGTACCAATACCACTAGCCTCACGCATCTGTGAACCACTAGCACCATCCCCACGCTTCCCTGTACCACTACCACTAGCCTCATACCTACCTGTACCACTACCATTAGCCTCACGCTTCCCTGTACCGCTGCCACTATCCTCCCGCTACCCAGTACCAATAACACTAGCCTCACGCTTCTGTGAACCACTACCACTACCCCCACGCTTCCCTGTACCACTACCACTAGCCTCATACCTACCTGTACCACTACCACTAGCCTCACACTTCCCTGTACCACTACCACTAGCGTCAGGCTTCATTGTGAAACTAACACTTGCCTCACGCTTCCCTGTACCACTACCACTAGTCTCACGCTTCATTGTACCACTACCACTAGCCTCAAACTTCCCTGTGCCACTTCCACTAGACTCACGCTTTTCTGTACCACTACCACTAGCCTCAGGCTTCATTGTACCACTACCACTAGCCTCCCACTTCCCTGTACCACTACTACGAGCCTCATCCTTCATTAGACCACTGCCATTAGCCTCACACTTCCCTGTACCACTACTACTATCCTCACGCTTCCCTGTACCAATACCACTAGCCTCACGCTTCATTGTACCACTACCACATGCCTCACGCTACCCTGTACCGCTGCCACTAGCCTCCCGCTACCCTGTACCAATACCACTAGCCTCTTGCTTCTGTGTACCACTACCACTACCCCCACGCTTCCCTGTACCACTATCACTATCCTTACGCTTCCCTGTACCACTACCACAAGCCTCACGTTTCATTGCAGCACCACCATTAGCCTCACGCTTCATTGTAACACTACCACTAGCCTCACGCTCCCCTGTACCACTACCACTAGCCACGCGCTTCCCTGTACCACTACCACTAGCCTCATGCTTTCCTGATCTACTACCACTAGCCCCACGCTTTCCTGTTCTACTACCACTAGCCTCAGGCTTCATTGTACCAATACCACTAGCCTCACACTTACCTGTACCACTACTACTATACTCACACTTCATTGTACCACTACCACTAGCATCACGCTTCCGTGTACCACTACCAACCACAAGCCTCACACTTCCCTGTACCACTACCACTATCCTCACGCTTCCCTGTACCGCTGCCACTAGCCTCCCACTTCCCTGTAGCAATACCACTAGACTCACACTTCTGTGTACCACTACCACTAGCCTCACGCTTCATTGTACCACTACCACTAGCCTCGCACTTCCCTGTACCATTACTACTAGCCTCACATTTCTTTGTACCACTACCACTAGCCTTACGCTTCCCTGTACCACTACCAACAGCCTCACGGTTCATTGTACCACTACCTCTAGCCCCACGCTTCATTGTACCAATACCAATAGTCTCACGCTTCCCTGTACCACTACCACAAGCCTCACGCTTCCCTGTACCACTAACACTAGCCTCACGGTTCCCTGTACCACTACCACTAGCCTCGCGCTTCATTGTACCACTACCACTTGCCTCACACTTCCCTTTTCCCACTACCACTAGCCTCACGCTTCCCTGTACCACTACCACTAGTCTCACACTTCATTGTACCACTACCACCAGCCTCACACTTCCCTGTACCACTACCTCTAGCCCCACGCTTCATTGTACCAATACCAATAGTCTCACGCTTCCCTGTACCACTACCACAAGCCTCACGTTTCCCTGTACCACTACCACTTGCCTCACGTTCCATTGCACCACTACCACTAGCCTCACGCTTCATTGTACCAATACCACCAGCCTCCCGCTCCACTGTACCACTACCACAAGCCTCTCGCTTCCCTGTTCCACTACCACTAGCCTCACGCTTTCCTGTTCTACTACCACTAGCCTCATGCTTCATTGTACCAATACCACTAGCCTCACACTTACCTGTACCACTACCTTTATCCCTACGCTTCATTGTACCACTACCACTAGCCTCACACATCTCTGTACCACTACCACGAGCCTCACGCTTCCCTGTACCGCTGCCACTAGCCTCCCACTTCCCTGTACCAATACTACTAGACTCACACTTCTGTGTACCACTACCACTATCCTCACGCTTCATTGTACCACTACCACTACCCTCGCACATCCCTGCACCATTATTACTAGCCTCACAATTCGTTGTACCACTACCACTAGCCTCACCCTTCCTGTACCACTACCAATAGCCTCACGCTTCATTGTACCACTACCTCTAGCCCCACGCTTCATTGTACCAATACCAATAGACTCACGCTTCCCTGTACCACTACCACTAGCCTCACGCTTCCCTGTACCACTACTACTAGCCTCACGCTTCCCTGTACCACTACCACTAGTCTCACGCTTCTTTGTACCACTACCACTAGCCTCACACATATCTGTACCACTACCACGAGCCTCACGCTTCCCTGTACCGCTGCCACTAGCCTCCCACTTCCCTGTACCAATACTACTAGTCTCACGCTTCCGTTTACCACTATCAATAGCCTCACGCTTCATTGTACTTCTGCCACTAGCCTCACACTTCCCTGTACCACTACCACTAGCTTCACGCTTCCCTGTACCACTACCACTAGTGTCACTCTTCCCTGTACCACTACCACACTCCTGATTCCCTGTATCACTACCACTAGCCTTACACTTCCCTGTACCACTACCACTAGCCTCAGGCTTCATTGTACCACTACCACTAGTCTCACGCTTCTATGTACCACTACCAATAGCCTCACACTTCCCTGTACCACTACCACTAGCCTCACACTTCCCTGTAACACTACCACTAGCTTCACGCTTCCCTGTACCACTACCAATAACATCAACTTCCCTGTACCACCACCACTTGCCAATCACATCCCTGTACCACTACCACTATCCTCACACTTCCCTGTACCAGTACCACTAGCCTCACGCTTCCCTGTACTGCTGCCACTAGCCTCCCAATTCCCTGAACCAATACCACTAGCCTCAGACTTATGTGTACCACTACCACTAGCCCCACGCTTCATGGTACCACTACCACTAGCCTCGCACTTCCCTGTACCACTACTACTAGCCTCACACGTTTGTTGTACCACTACAACAGGCCTGACGCTTCCCTTTACCACTACCAATAGCCTCATGCTTCATTGTACCAATACCACTAGCCGTACACTTCACTGTGCCACTACCACTAGCCTCTCGCTTCATTGTACCACTACCGATAGACTCACACTTCCCTGTACCACTACCACTTGCCTTACAATTCCCTGTCGCACTACCAGTAGTATCACACTTCATTGTTCCACTCTCACTACCCTCACACTTCACTGTACCACTACCACTAGCCTCACACTTCCCTGTACCACTACCAATAGCCACACGCTTTCCTTTACCACTACCTCTGTCCCGCTTCACTGTACCACTACCAGTAGCCTCACACTTCCCTGTACCACTACCACTAGCCTAAGGCTTCATTGTACCACTACCAATAGTCTTACACTGCCCCGTACCACTACCGCTTCCCTGTAAATCTATCACTAGCCTCACGCTTCCCTGTACCACTACCAGTCGCCTTACGCTTCCCTGTACCACTACCACTAGCCTCAAACTTCCCTGTACCACTACCACTAGCCTCTCACTTCCCTGTACCACTACCACTAGCCTTACGCTTCCCTGCACCATTGCCACTAGCCTCACACGTCCTTGTACCACTACCACTAGCCTCACGCTTCCCTATACCACTCCCACTAGCCTCAAGCTTCCCTGTACCACTACCATTACCCTCACGCTCCCCTATACCACTACCACTACCCTCACACTTCCCTGTACCACTACCACTACCACTAACCTCACGCCTCCCTGTACCGCTGCCACTAGCCACCCGCTTCCCTGTACCATTACCACTAGCCTCACACTTCAATGAAACATTACCACTAGCTTCACGCTTCCCTGTACCATTACCAATAGCCTCACGCTTCCCTGTACCATTACCACTAGCCTCACACTTCCCTGTATCACTACCACTAGCCTCACACTGCCCTGTAACATTACCACTAGCCTCACACTTACCCGTACCACTACAACTAGCCTCACGCTTCCCTGTACCATTACCACTAGCCTCACACTTCCCTGTACCATTACCACAAGCCTTACACTTCCCAGTACCACTACCACTAGCCTCAAGGTTTCCTGTTCCACTACCACTAGTCTCAGGCTTCCCTCAAATTATAACACTCTTCCGCTTCCCTGTACCACTGCCACAAGCTTCACAATACCTTGTACCACCACCACTAGTCTCTTGCTTCGCTATACAACTACCACAAGCCTCACACTTCCCTGTACCACTACCACTAGCCTTACGCTTTCCTGTACCACTACCACTAGGCTCAAGATTCCCTGTACCACTACCACTAGCCTCACGCTTCATTGTACCACTACCACTAGTCGCTCGCTTCCCTGTACCAATACCACTAGCCTCACGCTTCCCTATACCACTACCACTAGCCTCACCTTTCCCTGTACCACTACCACTAGCCTCACACTTCACTGTACCACCACTATTATCCTCATGCTTCATTGTACCACTACTTCTAGCCTCACGCTTTCCTGTACCCCCACCACTAGCCTCACACATCCCTGTACCACTACCAATAGCCTTACGCTTCATTGTACAACTACCACTAGCCTCACACGTCCCTGTATCACTAATACTGGCCTCACCCTTCCTTTTACCACTACCACTAGTCTCACGCTTCATTGTACCACTACCACTAGCCTCACACGTCCTTGTATCACTAATACTAGCCTCACCCTTCCCTTTACCACTATGACTAGTCTCACGCTTCATTGTACCACTACCACTAGCCTCAAACTTCCCTGTACCACTTCCACTAGACTCACGCTTTTCTGTACCACTACCACTAGCCTCAGGCTTCATTGTACCACTACCACTAGCCTCCCACTTCCCTGTACCACTACTACGAGCCTCATGCTTCATTAGACCACTGCCATTAGCCTCACGCTTCCCTGTACCACTACTAATATCCTCACGCTTCCCTGTACCACTACCACTAGCCTCACGCTTCATTGTACCACTACCACTTGCCTCACGCTACCCTGTACCGCTGCCACTAGCCTCACGCTTCCCTGTACCAATACCACTAGACTCACACTTCTGTGTACCACTACCACTACCCCCACGCTTCCCTGTACCACTACCACTAGCCTCACGCTTCCCCGTACCACTACCACTAGCCTCACGTTTCATTGCAGTACCACCACTAGCCTCACGCTTCATTGTAACACTAAAACTAGCCTCACGCTCCCCTGTACCACTACCACTAGCCACGCGCTTCCCTGTACCACTACCACTAGCCTCCTGCTTTCCTGTTCTACTACCACTAGCCTCACGCTTTCCTGTTCTACTACCACTAGCCTCAGGCTTCATTGTACCAATACCACTAGCCTGACACTTACCTGTACCACTACTACTATACTCACGCTTCATTGTACCACTACCACTAGCATCACGCTTCCGTGTACCACTACCAACCACTAGCCTCACACTTCCCTGTACCACTACCACTAGCCTTACTCTTCCCTGTACCGCTGCCACTAGCCTCCCACTTCCCTGTACCAATACCACTAGACTCACACTTCTGTGTACCACTACCAGTAGCCTCACGCTTCATTGTACCACTACCACTAGCCTCGCACTTCCCTGTACCATTACTACTCACCTCACATTTCTTTGTACCACTACCACTAGCCTTATGCTTCCCTGTACCACTACCACAAGCCTCACGCTTCCCTGTACCACTAACACTAGCCTCACGGTTCCCTGTACCACTACCACTAGCCTCACGCTTCATTGTACCACTACCACTAGCCTCACACTTCCCTTTTCCCACTACCACTAGCCTCACGCTTCCCTGTTCCACTACCACTAGTCTCACACTTCATTGTACCACTACCACCAGCCTCACACTTCCCTGTACCACTAACACTAGCCTCACAGTTCATTGTACCACTAACACTAGCCTCAAAATTCATTCTACCACTACCACTAGCCTCACACTTCCCTGTACCACTACTACTAGCCTCATAGTTATTTGTACCACTACCACTAGCCTCAGGCGTCATTGTACCACTACCACTACGATCACACTACCCTTTACCACAACTACTAGCCTCACGCTCCATTGTACCACTACCACTATTCTCATGCTTCCCTGTACCACTATCAATAGCCTCACGCTTCATTGTACCACTACCACATTCCTCACACTTCCCTGTACCACTACCACTAGTCTCACCCTTCACTGTGCCACTATCAATAGCCTCACGCTTCATTGTACCACTACCACTAGCCTCACACTACCCTGTACCACAACTACTATCCTCATGCTTCATTGTACCACTACCTCTAGCCTCACGCTCCATTGTACCACTACCACTAGTCTCACGCTTCCCTGTGCAACTATCAATACCCTCATGCTTCACTGTACCACTAACACATGCCTCACACTTCCCTTTACCACTACCACTAGCTTCACGCTTCCCTGTACCGCTGCCACTAGCCTCACAGTTCATTCTACCGCTACCACCAGCCTCACACTTCCCTGTGCCACTACACTAGCCTCAGGCTTCATTGTACCACTACCACTTATCTCACACTTCCCTTTACCACTACTACTAGCCTCACGCTTAATTGTACCACTACCACTAGACTCAGACTTCATTGTACCACTACCACTAGCCTCACACTTCCCTGCACCAAATTACTAGCCTCACGTTTCATTGTACCACTACCACTAGTCTCACACAACATTGTACCACTACCACAAGCCTCAGGCTTCATTGTACAACTAACACTTGCCTCATACTTCCCTGTACCACTACTACTAGTCTCACACTTCAATGTTCCACTACCACTAGTCTCACGCTACCCTCTACCACAACCAATAGCGTCACGCTTCATTGCACCACTACCACCAGCCTCACACTTCCCTGTATCACTAATACTAGCCTCACGCTTCCCTGTACCATTACCACTAGACTCACGCTTCATTGTACCACTACCACTAGCCTCACACTTCCCTGTACCACTACTACGAGCCACATGCTTCATTACACCACTGTCATTAGCCTCACGCTTCCCTGTACCACTACCACAAGCCTCATACCCACCTGTACCACTACCACTAGCCTCACACTTCCCTGTACCACTACCACTAGCCTCACCCTTCCCTTTACCACTACCACTTGCCTCACGTTTCATTGCAGCACCACCACTAGCCTCACGCTTCATTGTAACACTACCACTAGCCTCACGCTCCCCTCTACCACTACCACTAGCCACGCGCTTCCCTGTACCACTAACACTAGCCTCACGCTTTCCTGTTCTACTACCACTAGCCTCACGCTTTCCTGTTCTACTACCACTAGCCTCAGGCTTCATTGTACCAATACCACTAGCCTCACACTTACCTGTACCACTACTACTATACTCACGCTTCATTGTACCACTACCACTAGCATCACGCTTCCCGTGTACCACTACCAACCACTAGCCTCACACTTCCCTGTACCACTACCACTAGCCTCTCACTTCCCTGTACCGCTGCCACTAGCCTCCCACTTCCCTGTACCAATACCACTAGACTCACACTTCTGTGTACCAGTACCACTAGCCTCACGCTCCATTGTACCACTACCATTATCCTCGCACTTCCCTGTACCATCACTACTCGCCTCACATTTCTTTGTACCACTACCACTAGCCTTACGCTTCCCTGTACCACTACCAATAGCCTCACGCTTCATTGTACCAATACCGATAGTCTCACGCTTCCCTGTACCACTACCACAAGCCTCAAGCTTCCCTGTACCACTAACACTAGTTCACGGTTCCCTGTACCACTACCACTAGCCTCACGCTTCATTGTACCACTACCACTAGCCTCAGGCGTCATTGTACCACTACCACTACGATCACACTACCCTTTACCACAACTACTAGCCTCACGCTCCATTGTACCACTACCACTATTCTCATGCTTCCCTGTACCACTATCAATAGCCTCACGCTTCATTGTACCACTACCACATTCCTCACACTTCCCTGTACCACTACCAGTAGTCTCAACCTTCACTGTGCCACTATCAATAGCCTCACGCTTCATTGTACCACTACCACTAGCCTCACACTTCCCTGTACCACTACTACTAGCCTCATAGTTATTTGTACCACTACCACTAGCCTCAGGCTTCATTGTACCACTACCACTAGGATCACACTACCCTTTACCACAACTACTAGCCTCACGCTCCATTGTACCACTACCACTATTCTCATGCTTCCCTGTACCACTATCAATAGCCTCACGCTTCATTGTACCACTACCACATTCCTCACACTTCCCTGTACCACTACCACTAGTCTCACCCTTCACTGTGTCACTATCAATAGCCTCACGCTTCATTGTACCACTACCACTAGCCTCACACTACCCTGTACCACAACTACTATCCTCATACTTCATTGTACCACTACCTCTAGCCTCACGCTCCATTGTACCACTACCACTAGTCTCACCCTTCCCTGTGCCACTATCAATACCCTCATTCTTCACTGTACCACTAACACATGCCTCACACTTCCCTTTACCACTACCACTAGCTTCACGCTTCCCTGTACCGCTACCACTAGCCTCACAGTTCATTCTACCACTACCACCAGCCTCACACTTCCCTGTGCCACTACGATAGCCTCAGGCTTCATTGTACCACTACCACTTATCTCACACTTCCCTGTACGACTACTACCAGCCTCACGCTTAATTGTACCACTACCACTAGACTCAGACTTCATTGTACCACTACCACTAGCCTCACACTTCCCTGCACCAAATTACTAGCCTGACGTTTCATTGTACCACTACCATTAGTCTCACGCAACATTGAACCACTACCACTAGCCTCAGGCTTCATTGTACAACTAACACTTGCCTCATACTTCCCTGTACCACTACTACTAGTCTCACACTTCAATGTTCCACTACCACTAGTCTCACGCTACCCTGTAGCACTACCAATAGCCTCACGCTTCGTTGCACCACTACCACCAGCCTCACACTTCCCTGTATCACTAATACTAGCCTCACGCTTCCCTGTACCACTACCACTAGTCTCACGCTTCATTGTACCACTACCTCTAGCCTCACACTTCCCTGTACCACTACTACGAGCCTCATGCTTCATTAGACCACTGTCATTAGCCTCACGCTTCCCTGAAGCACTACCGCTAGCCTCACTCTTACCTGTACCACTACCACAAGCCTCACGCTTCCCTGTACCACTACTACTATCCTCACGCTTCCCTGTACCACTACCACTTGCCTCACGCTTCCCTGTACCGCTGCCACTAGCCTCCCGCTACCCTGTACCAATACCACTAGCCTCACGCTTCTGTGAACCACTACCACTACACCCACGCTTCCCTGTACCACTACCACAAGCCTCATACCTACCTGTACCACTACCACTAGCCTCACACTTCCCTGTACCACTACCAATAGCCTCAGGCTTGATTGTAAAACTAACACTTACCTCACACTTCCATGTACCACTACTTCTATTCTCACACTTTATTGTTCCACTACCAAAGGTCTCACGCTTCATTGTACCACTACCACTAGCCTCACACGTCCCTGTATCACTAATACTAGCCTCACCCTTCCCTTTACCACTACCACTAGTCTCACGCTTCATTGTACCACTACCACTAGCCTCAAACTTCCCTGTACCACTTCCACTTGACTCACGCTTTTCTGTACCACTACCACTAGCCTCAGGCTTCATTGTACCACAACCACTTGTCTCCCACTTCCCTGTACCACTACCACGAGCCTCATGCTTCATTAGACCACTGCCATTAGCCTCACGCTTCCCTGTACCACTACTACTATCCTCACGCTTCCCTGTACCACTACCACTAGCCTCACGCTTCATTGTACCACTACCACTTGCCTCACGCTACCCTGTACCGCTGCCACTAGCCTCCCGCTACCCTGTACCAATACTACTAGCCTCTCGCTTCTGTGTACCACTACCACTACCCCCACGCTTCCCTGTACCACTACCACTATCCTCACGCTTCCCTGTACCACTACCACTAGCCTCACGTTTCATTGCAGCACCACCACTAGCCTCACGCTTCATTGTAACACTACCACTAGCCTCACGCTCCCCTGTACCACTACCACTAGCCACGCGCTTCCCTGTACCACTACCACTAGCCTCACTTTTTCCTATTCTACTACCACTAGCCTCACGCTTTCCTGTTCTACTACCACTAGCCTCAGGCTTCATTGTACCAATACCACTAGCCTCACATCTACCTGTACCACTACTACTATACTCACGCTTCATTGTACCTCTACCACTAGCATCACGCTTCCGTGTACCACTACCAACCACTAGCCTCACACTTCCTTGTACCACTACCACTAGCCTCACGCTTTCCTGTACTGCTGCCACAAGCCTCCCACTTCCCTGTACCAATACCACTAGACTCACACTTCTCTGTACCACTACCACTAGCCTCACGCTTCATTGTACCACTACCACTAGCCTCGCACTTCCCTGTACCATTACTACTAGCCTCACATTTCTTTGTACCACTACCACTAGCCTTACGCTTCCCTGTACCACTACCAATAGCCTCACGCTTCATTGTACCACTACCTCTTGCCCCACGCTTCATTGTACCAATACCAATAGTCTCACGCTTCCCTGTACCACTACCACAAGCCTCACGCTTCCCTGTACCACTAACACTAGCCTCACGGTTCCCTGTACCACTACCACTAGCCTCACGCTTCATTATAACACTACCACTAGCCTCACACTTCCCTTTTCCCACTACCACTAGCCTCACGCTTCCCTGTACCACTACCACTAGTCTCACACTTCATTGTACCACTACCACCAGCCTCACACTTCCCTGTACAACTAACACTAGCCTCACTGTTCATTGTACCACTACCACTAGCCTCAAAATTCATTCTACCACTACCACTAGCCTCACACTTCCCTGTACCACTACTACTAGCCTCATAGTTATTTGTACCACTACCACTATTCTCACCCTTCACTTTGCCACTATCAATAGCCTCACGTTTCATTGTACCACTATCACTAGCCTCACACTACCCTGTACCACAACTACTATCCTCACGCTTCATTGTACCACTACCTCTAGCCTCACGCTTCATTGTACCACTACCACAAGTCTCACGCTTCCCTGTGCCACTATCAATACCCTCATGCTTCACTGTACCACTAACACATGCCTCACACTTCCCTTTACCACTACCACTAGCTTCACGCTTCCCTGTACCGCTACATTTAGCCTCACAGTTCATTCTACCACTACATCCAGCCTCACACTACCCTGTGCCATTACCACTAGCCTCAGGCTTCATTGTACCACTACCACTTGCCTCACACTTCCCTGTACCACTGCTACTAGCCTCACGCTTAATTGTACCACTACCACTAGACTCAGACTTCATTGTACCACTACCACTAGCCTCACACTTCCCTGCACCAAATTACTAGCGTCACGTTTCATTGTACCACTACCACTAGTCTCACGCAATATTGTACCACTACCATTAGCCTCAGGCTTCATTGTACAACTAACACTTGCCTCATACTTCCCTGTACCACTACTACTAGTCTCACACTTCAATGTTCCACTACCACTAGTCTCACGCTACCCAGTACCACTACCAATAGCCTCACGCTTCATTGTACCACTACCACTAGCCTCACACTTCCCTGTACCACTACCACTAGCCTCACGCTTCCCTGTACCACTACCACTAGCCTCACACTTTTCTGTACCACTACCACGAGCCTCAGGGTTCATTGTACCACTACCACAAGCCTCTCACTTCCCTGTACCACTACTACGAGCCTCATGCTTCATTGTACCACTACCATTAGCCTCACGCTTCCCTGTACCACTACTGCTAGCCTCACACTTCCCTGTACCACTACCACAAGCCTCACGCTTCATTGTACCACTACCACTTGCCTCACGCTTCCCTGTACCGCTGCTACTAGCCTCCTGCTACAATGTACCAATACCACTAGCCTCACGCTTCTGTGTACTACTACCACTACCCCCACGTTTCCCTGTACCACTGCCACTAGCCTCATACTTCCCTGTACCACTACCAATAGCCTCACGCTTTGCTGTACCACTACCACTAGCCTCAAGCTTCTTGCACCACTACCAATAACCTCCCACTCCTTTGTACCAATACCACTATTTCAACGCTTCCCTCTACCAGTACCATTAGCCTCATGCTTCATTGTACCACTACCACTAGCCTCCCGCTCCCGTGTACCACTACCACAAGCCTCTCGCTTCCCTGTTCCACTACCACTAGCCTCACGCTTTCCTGTTCTACTACCACTAGCCTCATGCTTCATTGTACCAATACCACTAGCCTCACACTTACCTGTACCACTACTACAATCCTCACGCTTCGTTGTACCACTACCACTAGCATCACGCTTCCGTGTACCATTACCACTAGCCTCACACATCTCTGTACCACTACCACGAGCCTCATGCTTCCCTGTACCGCTGCCACTAGCCACCCACTTCCCTGTACCAATACTACTAGACTCACACTTCTGTGTACCACTACCACTAGCCTCACGCTTCATTGTACCATTACCACGAGACTCGCACATCCCTGTACCATTATTACTAGCCTCACAATTCTTTGTACCACTACCACTAGACTCACCCTTCCCTGTACCACTACCAATAGCCTCACGCTTCATTGTACCACTACCTCTAGCCCCACGCTTTATTGTACCAATAGCAATAGACTCACGCTTCCCTGTACCACTACCACTAGCCTCACGCTTCCCTGTACCACTACTACTAGCCTCACGCTTCTTTGTACCACTACCACTAGCCTCACACTTCCCTGTTCCACTATTACTAGCCTCACGCTTCATTGTACCACTACCACTAGCCTCAGGCCTCATTGTACCACTACCACTAGCCCCACACTTCCCTGTACCTCAACTACTAGCCTCACGCTTCTTTGTACCACTACCACTAGTCTCTTGCTTCCGTTTACCACTATCAATAGCCTCACGCTTCATTGTACTTCTGCCACTAGCCTCACACTTCCCTGTACCACCACCACTAGCTTCACGCTTCCCTGTACCACTACCACTAGTCTCACGCTTCATTGTACCACTACCACTATCCTCACACTTCCCTGTACCACTAACACTAGCCTATTGCTTCCCTGTACTACTACCACTAGCCTCGCGCTTTCCTGTATTACTACCACTAGCCTCAGGCTTCATTGTTCCAATACCACTAGCATTACACTTACCTGTACCACTACTACTATCCTCACGCTTCATTGTACCACTACCACTAGCTTCACGCTTAACTGTACAGCTACCAATAGCCTCACACTTCCCTGTACCACTACCACTAGCCTCACGCGTCATTGTACCACTACCAATAGCCTCACGCTTCATTGTACCACTACCTCTAGCCCCACGCTTCATTGTACCAATACCAATAGCCTCACACTTCCCTGTACCACTACCACTACCCTCACGCTTCCCTGTATAACTACCACTAGACCCACGCTTCCCTGTACCACTACCACTAGTCTCACGCCTAATTGTACCACTACCACTAGCCTCACACATCCCTGTACCACTACCACTAACCTCACGCTTCATTGTACCACTACCAATAGCCTAACGATTCATTCTACCACTACCACTAGCCTCACACTTCCCTGTATCACTGCCACTAGCCACACGCTTCATTGCACCACTACCACTAGCCTAACGCTTCATTGTACCACTACCACTAGCCTCACACTTCCTTGTACCACTACCACTAGCCTCACGCTTCCCTGTACCACTACCACTAGTCTCACGCTTCATTGTACCACTACCACTAGCCTCACACTTCCCTGTACCACTAACACTAGCCTATTGCTTCCCTGTACTACTACCACTAGCCTCGCGCTTTCCTGTATTACTACCACTAGCCTCAGGCTTCATTGTTCCACTACCACTAGTCTAACACTTCCCTGTACCACTTCCACTAGCCTCACACTTCCCTGTACCACTACCACTAGCTTCACGCTTCCCTGTACCGCTACCACTAGCCTCACACTTCATTCTACCACTACCACGAGCCTCACACTTCCCTGTGCCACTACCACTAGCCTCATGCTTCATTGTACCACTATTACTAGCCTCATACTTCCCTGTACCACTACCACAAGCCCCACGCTTCATTGTACCACTACCACTAGCCTCACACTTCATTCTACCACTACCATTAGCCTCACACTTCCCTGTACCACTGTCATTAGCTCCACGCTTCATTGTACCACTAACACTAGCCTCACGCTTCATTGTACCACTACCACTAGCCTCACGCTTCCCTGTACCACTACCAATAGCCTCACGCTTTCCTGTACCACTACAACTAGCCTCGCACTTCCCTGTAACACTGCTACTAACCTCACACTTGTTTGTACCACTACCACTAGCCTTACACTTCCCTGTACCACTACCAACAGCCTCACACTTCCCTGTACCACTACCACTAGCCTCACGCTTCCCTGTACCACTACCACTAGCCTCACACTTCCCTGTACCACTACCACTAGCCTCACGCTTCCCTGTACCACTACAACTAGCCTCACACTTCCCTGTACCACTGGCACTCTCCCACTTCCCTGTACCACTATCAATAGCTTCACGCTTCCCTGTACCACTACCACTAGCCTCACGCTTCATTGTACCACTACCACTAGCCTCACACTTCATTCTACCACTACCACTAGCCTCACACTTTCCTGTACCGCAACTACTAGCCCCACGCTTCATTGTACCATTACCACTAGCCTCACGCTTCATTCTACTTCTACCACTAGCCTCACACTTCCCTGTACCACTGCCACTAGCCACACGCTTCATTGTACCACTACCACTAGCCTCTCGCTTCATTGTACCACTACCACTAGCCTCACACTTCCCTTTAGCACTACCACTAGCCTCACGCTTCCCCGTACCACTACCACTAGCCTCACGCTTCATTGTACCACTACCACTAGCCTCACACTTCATTCTACCACTACCACTAGCCTCACACTTTCCTGTACCACAACTACTAGCCCCACGCTTCATTGTACCACTACCACTAGCCTCACACTTCATTCTACTACTACCACAAGCCTCACACTTCCCTGTACCACTGCCACTAGCCACACGCTTCATTGTAACACTACCACCAGCCTCTCGCTTCATTGTACCACTACCACTAGCCTCACACTTCCCTGTAGCACTACCACTAGCCTCATGCTTCCCTGTAACACTACCACTAGCCTCACGCTTTCCTGTACCACTACCACTAGTCTCACGCTTCATTGTACCACTACCACTAGCCTCAAACTTCCCTGTATCACTACCACTAGCCTCACGCTTCATTGTACCACTACCACTAGCCTCACGCTTCATTCTACCACTACCACTAGCCTCACACTTCCCTGTACCACTGCCACTTGCCTCACGCTTCATTGTACCATTACCACTAGCCTCAAGTTTCATTGTACCACTACCACTAGCCTCACACTTCCCTGTACCACTACAACTAGCCTCACGCTTTCCTGTTCCACTACCACTAGCCTCACGCTTCCCTTTACCACTACCACTCTCCCGCTTCCCTGTATCACTTGCCTCACACTTCATTGTACCACTACTACTAGACTCACACTTCGCTGTACCACAACTACTAGCCTCACGCTTCATTGTAGCACTACCACTAGTCTCACACTTTCCTGTACCACTATCAATTGCCTCACCCTTCATTGTACCACTACCACTAGCCTCACACTTCCCTGTACCACTACCACTAGCTTCACGCTTCCCTGTACCACTACCACTAGTCTCACGCTTCCCTGTACCACTACCACTAGCCTCACACTTCCCTGTACCACTACCACTAGCCCCACGCTACCCTGTACCACTACCACTGTCCTTACGCTTCCCTGTACCACTACCACTAGCCTCAGGCTTGATTGTACCACTACCACTAGTCTATCGCTTCTCTGTACCACTACCGCTATCCTCACGCTTCCCTGTACCACTACCACTAGTCTGAAGCTTCCCTGTACCACTACCACTTGCCTCACGCTTCCCTGTACCACTACCACTACCACTACCACTAGCCTCACGCTTCCCTGTACCACTACCACTAGTTTCACGCTTCATTGTACCACTACCACTAGCCTCACGCTTCATTCTACCACTACCACTAGCCTCACACTTCCCTGTACCACTGCCACTTGCCTCACGCTTCCTTGTACTACTACCACTAGCCTCACGCTTCATTCTACCACCACCACTAGCCTCACACTTCCCTGTACCACTGCTACTTGCCTCACGCTTCATTGTACCACTACCACTAGCCTCACGTTTCATTGTACCACTACCACTAGCCTCACACTTCCCTGTACCACTACAACTAGCCTCACGCTTTCCTGTTCCACTACCACTAGCCTCACGCTTCCCTGTACCACTACCACTCTCCCGCTTCCCTGTACCACTACCACTAGCCTCACACTTCCCTGTACCACTACTACTAGCCTCAGGCTTCATTGTACCACTACTACTAGCCTCACACTTCGCTGTACCACAACTACTAGCCTCACGCTTCATTGTAGCACTACCACTAGTCTCACACTTCCATGTACCACTATCAATAGCCTCACCCTTCATTGTACCACTACCACTAGCTTCACACTTCCCTGTACCACTACCACTAGCTTCACGCTTCCCTGTACCACTACCACTAGCCTCACACTTCCCTGTACCACTACCACTAGCCCGACGCTTCCCTGTACCACTACCACTGTCCTTACGCTTCCCTGTACCACTACCACTAGCCTATCGCATCTCTGTACCGCTACCGCTATCCTCACGCTTCCCTGTACCACTACCACTAGTCTCAAGCTTCCCTGTACCACTACCACCAGTCTCACACTTCTCTGTACCACTACCACTAGCTTCACACTTCCCTGTACCACTGCCACTTGCCTCACGCTTCATTGTACTACTACCACTAGCCTCACGTTTCATTGTACCACTACCACTAGCCTCACACTTCCCTGTACCACTGCCACTTGCCTCACGCTTCATTGTACTACTACCACTAGCCTCACGTTTCATTGTACCACTACCACTAGCCTCACGCTTCATTCTACCACTACCACTAGCCTCACACTTCCCTGTACCACTGCCACTTGCCTCACGCTTCATTGTACTACTACCACTAGCCTCACGTTTCATTGTACCACTACCACTAGCCTCACACTTCCCTGTACCACTACAACTAGCCTCACGCTTTCCTGTTCCACTACCACTAGCCTCACGCTTCCCTGTACCACTACCACTCTCCCGCTTCCCTGTACCACTAACACTAGCCTCACACTTCCCTGTACCACTACTACTAGCCTCAGGCTTCATTGTACCACTACTACTAGCCTCACACTTCGCTGTACCACAACTACTAGCCTTACGCTTCATTGTAGCACTACCACTAGTCTCACACTTCCATGTACCACTATCAATAGCCTCACCCTTCATTGTACCACTACCACTAGCTTCACACTTCCCTGTACCACTACCACTAGCTTCACGCTTCCCTGTACCACTACCACTAGCCTCACACTTCCCTGTACCACTACCACTAGCCCGACGCTTCCCTGTACCACTACCACTGTCCTTACGCTTCCCTGTACCACTACCACTAGCCTATCGCATCTCTGTACCGCTACCGCTATCCTCACGCTTCCCTGTACCACTACCACTAGTCTCAAGCTTCCCTGTACCACTACCACCAGTCTCACACTTCTCTGTACCACTACCACTAGCTTCACACTTCCCTGTACCACTATCACTCTCCCGCTTCCCTGTAACTCTACCACTAGCCTCACGCTTCCCTGTACCACTACCACTAGCCTCACGCTTGCCCAGCCGTCTGCCCATATCCCTGCGTGCACTCTACTTCGGCCGCCGGGGGCGTCCGCAGTCTTGCTATCTTTTTGCTTGCTCTTGCTTTGCGTGCTGGCCAATAGGAAGAAGGGGTCTCGCTCGCAGACGTATATTACTAGACTGGCAAATGTGTTCCTCTAACTGAACCTCATGCCACCATCTTGCTTCATTTCACGTCAAAAAGTATCCGTATGCAATTACCATGTCCATCTAACACAAAATCATGTTCTTAGCTTTAGTAGTTGTATTTAAATATGCTTTGTATTTAAGCTAATACTTCAGTCGTAGTCTAATTTAGAATTTCAGAATTGTATTGCTAGAACATGTTGCGTACCTTTAAATCTGACTGTAGTTATTTGAAAAATACTAAAAAAAAAAAAAAAAAAAAAAAAGATACGTGGTACAGTACTTAGAGCAGCACATTTACAGCGGTTATACAATTCAAAGGAAAGCCGGAGGCCATGGCTACTGTTAGCATTAATAAAACCATAAAATTAAAGTGTCTCAAAAGAGTAAATATATGTATTATTCACGGCAAGTAGCACTTTTATGACGATTATACTACTGAAAGAAATGCGAAATTAAATTATGTTGGTAACAGATTAATAAAAATAGCAACTCAGTGCAGCTCATTACTCTATGTACTTTCCGTTTACTGTACGAAAAATTAAAGCTATTTACAACACAATTATGTCAAAACTTCAAAAACAGCTTAGTTACGACAGTCCATCCATGTTTTTACGACTGCTGACTGTAATTAAACACACGCCTGGTCACACGTTTTTAGTTTTGAAATATGGCGACGAGACGTCAGTGCCAGACGGTGTTTACGGCATTGCCTGGCTAGTGACATGTCTTCTGACTCACCTACGTATGCCAGCACACCACAGCGACACGACAGTTCGACAGTTCTGTCCAGGAGTTCAGTCTACGAGAACCGTCAGTCTATCTTTAGCAGAAGCCGGAACAGGATACTATTGCCAGGAGACTTAGTGATACATGTCATAACGACATAATAGTTACGAATGCTTTAGTACCAACACAAGCTATGTAAATGATTTACTTCATCTTGTAAATCAATTATATGTGCACTTAGACTTTTAGTTACAGTCTCATGTCCACATGTTTGCGTCACGGTCTACCGCTTGATCCGCAACATCCCGAGACATAACATATAGAACAATAAAAAATCTTAGGGTTTAACGTCCCGTCGACATCATGGTCAATATAGACGGAGGTCCGGCTCGGCGTTTGCGGAAAGGCTGGGGAAGGAATTCGGGCGTGCCCTTTCAAAGGAACCATCCCGGAATTTGCCTGGTGTGATTTAGGCAAATCACGAAAAACCTAAACCACTAAATTACAGTCCTATTTCATTGACCTCAATTTGCAGCAGGGTTTTGGAACATATACTGTATTCAAGTATTAAGAATTATCTCGAACAGAACGATTTATTGACCCAAGGTCAACATGGATTTAGAAAATATCGTTCATGCGAAACACAACTAGCTCTTTATTCACATGAAGTGATGGGTGCTATCGACAAGGGTTCGCAAATCGATTCCGTATTTATTGATTTCCAGAAGGATTTTGCAATCGTACCCCACAAACGGCTTTTAATCAAACTGGGTGGTTATGGTATATCGCCCCAAATTTGAGATTGGATAGAGGATTTCCTGTCAGAGAGGAGACAGTGCGTAGTAATCGATGGTAAGGCATCGACTAAAACAGAGGTGATATCGGGCGTTCCACAGGGTAGAGTTATTGGTCCTCTGCTGTTCCTTATTTACATAAACGAATTAGAGGGAAATCTAAGTAGCTCTCTTAGGTTGTTTGCAGATGACGCCGTCATAAAATCATCAGAAGATCCGAACCAACTGCAGAGTTATCTGAATAAGACATCATTATGGTGTAAAAATTGGCACTTGACTCTATAAACAATGAGAAGTGTGAAGTCGTCCACATGAGTACGAAAAGAAATCCGTTAAACTTTGTTTACAAGATAAATCAATCAAAAGTGAAAGCCGTAAACTCCACAAAATACCTAGAAATTACTATTACTACAGATTTAAATTGGAAGGAACACGTAGATAATGTCGTGGGAAAGGCGAACCAGAGATTGCGTTTTATTGGCAGAACCCTTAAAAGATCCAACAGAACTAAAAAATAAACTGCTGAGACTACGCTTGTCCGTCCAGTTTTGGAGTATTGCTGCCCAGTGCGGGATCCTTATCAGGTGGGTTTGACGGATGACATCCAAAGAGTCCAAAGAAGGGCAGGTCGTTTTGTATTGTCACGATACAGGGGAGACAGCGTTACGGAAATGATACAGGATGTGGGATGGGAATCATTACAACAACGGCGCTTATCGCTGCGGCGTGGGCTACTTACGAAATTCCTCCGAATGCGAAAATATATTGTTGACTCCCACTTACATAGGTAGAAACGATCATCAGAATAAAATACGAGAAATCAGACCTCGAACGGTGAGATTCAGGTGTTCTTTCTTCCCGCGCGCTATTCGAAAATGGAATGGGAGGTAAATAGTATAATGGTGGTTTGATGAACCCTCTGCCAGGCACTTAAATGTGATTTGCAGAGTATCCCATGTAGATGTAGATTGATGGCTGGAAGTGGATTTGAACAACCGTCCTCCCGAATGCGTGTCCAGTGTGTTACTACTGCGTCACCTCCCTCGGTATATATAACTGAAAAAAAGTGTTTTATAAAGATAAGAAGACCAAGAATTCCTTTGTTCGGATCTGGATTTATTTTCGTTGCGGAAAGTTGAGTTTCGGCGCTGCTCTTCAGAACCTGTTTCCGTACCAAGCTTCGAAGGGGCTGACAGTGGTATTAACGCATGCAAATACAGATCCCGCCGTCGATCCCTCGCTGCGCGCGTTTTCGTTTGCGCGTCAGCTGAATATTCATGCCGTGCACCGAGTACGTCAGACGGCCTTTTGGATTCCATCCTTGTTTGCGCAGAAAACATAGCGGGGTAAACGCGTCAGGTTAGCCGACAATTGCATTTCAAGACCGATTGTTCAGTTATTTATCTTTAATCCACTACAAATGCCTGTAACGAATGGTAGACAAAGTAACTTGTTTCCGTAACATTATCCGTCGTATTTACCTATCCACTAATAGTTCTGGGAATAGTTCTCCGTTATATTTTCTTCTTCAAACTGATGATTACCACCTTCATAAAGTTTTAAGACACAACAAAGTACTTTAATTAAATACCCTTTCACCTCACAGTGGGATTCAAGTGCTGTAAGTTAAGTAATATACACGCTGGACTTTATTACCACTAATGGTAGTTGTAAATAAATAGAAATTTCCATATGCTTTTTATTATTGCACAAATGAGTAAAGCAGGATATTTACAATAGCGACTATTACTAAATAATATATTCTAGTTTTAATGATATATTTTTTACATTTGATTGTATAAAATGCAATGATGTTTCTGATTTTAGTTACTATAATGAGCAACATAGCTTAGTACTCGTCACATTTCAACCCGATGGTTTAAATTAGTTTCCATATATTTACGATATTACTTGTATATAATCAAAATACGCCTCAATTTCAGTGTATAAAATAATATAAATTAATGGATTACTTGACTTTTACAGGATATTTCGACAGGGTGTATTTAATAATAGTTTCTATTGTACTACATTTGTGGAAAACTAACATAAAAAAATTATATTAGAATGAAGTGCTTATAATGTCAGTGAGCACACTCCCTACAAATTAATGCCCTATTTTCATAACAAATTGCCCTTTCACAAATCTGGCAACACAGTTTTTACCGCAACATCTATGCAAAACTTTGAGATAACGTAAAGTACACGTCTGCACTGTCACCGATATAACTTCTTCTTCTACTTCTGCCGTGATGCATTACGCTTTCCCTCAGCCTGTTGCAGCTACATCTGCTCCTTCCACCGTTCTTCAGGTGTTCTGCGCATTTTTTCCCTTGCGTAGTATATCGACAAAAATGTAGTGGCATTCTTGATTCCTCCATTCCCTAGCAGATGGGATATCCATTTTTGACGGTATCCGTCAACCTTACTGTTTATATCGAAAGTATTTACTTCCTTCATGATATCTGTATTTCTTTTGTAATCTAGCTTCGTGTATCCTGCTATGTACCTGAGGAATTCCATTTCATTGCCTTGTATCTTTGTCATAACCCAAGTTTCACTTACACATATTAATGTTGGTACTGACATAACTTTATAAAATTTTATACATGTTTCTATTCATTTTTACGTTGAATGGCTCTTCTGATAGTGCCATGTAAGTAGTTAAATTTCTCAATTTTCTCTTTTTGATCTAAATCTCCCATATACGATAACATGGTTCCTAGAAACTTGAATCTATGTGCTTGCTCTACAATCTTGTTGTCTATAACAATTTTTGTTCTTATTGTTTTCTTTTTCATACAAAGCCGTGGCTTTTGTTTTTTTGTATTGATATTGATATAGTAACTATCTGGCATGTTTAGTGGGCCTATAGTTGGTAGGCAGCTCTCCACAGTCCATCTTCGTTATTCGAAATTAACACTTGGTCATCTGCGAATAACAAAGTCATTATGTGATGTTCTTGGTATAGTATTCAAATTCATTTACTGTTGCCACACCATGACGTCAATGTATATAATAAGACGCAGTGGACGGAGGCTGCAACCTTGTCGAACTCCTAAATCAATACCCTCTGTTGTTTCCTCATTATCCCAAATTATTTGGATTCCTGTATTCGCATAGATATTTTGAATTATCTGTATAATGTGTATTGGTATACCTCTTCTTATTAAAATTTCACACAACAGTTGTCTATTTACTTTATCAAAAGCCTTTATATAATCGACGAATAGTATGTGTGTTTCTTTATTGAATTCCTTACGTTTTTCTATAATTTGCTCTATATATCGTCTACGTCTTGTTCCATATCTGTATCAGTTTTCTCCTCCTGATTGTAAGCACTCTGTTATTGGGTTTAATCTTTCCGTTATTATTCTCGCACAGATCTTATACGTTGTATTTAGTAGTGATATGCCGCTGTAATTTTGATCTGTCACCAATATAATCTCCACCGAATTTCAATAAACTGTATCCCCCATACCTTTGTAAGACACGACAGTGCACATTATTAACATGATCGTAAACGCCGTGCGTGTATGCGCGATTCTTTCTGGGGCCTACATCTCGGGTTCCACTGACTAAACCGTTAAGGGGTAACGTGATCTCGATAGCCCTTGGCCTAGTGATTATTCCTATACGTACTAGAAGAATGGAAAAACTGTAACTGTGCTACAATGCAACGTCAATTTTTTAAATACTACACACTTCCTGATGATCATCCAACTTGAGCAAATATGTTGGACTTTGCACATTTTGTATGGTATATGTTGGGCTTTATACGGCTTACAAAAGCACCATTTACACATGGACGGTACCTGAGAAAACACGAAAAATCGTCATTTCTGCGTACTAAAATCACTAATTGTGAAGATAGATTCGATATCTTCTGTTCATTACAAAAAGTAATGCAATATGTTCGTGTAAGACCACCGTTATTTGTGAAATTAATTCTAGCTGAAGGGAGCCAGGTACATGCTTACTTCAAACATCTCATTCTGGCCGTAAGAACCAGTTAAAGGGTTCGCGTGACTACTGACTAATTCCTGCAACAGAATCTTTTTCCACGGCCCAAAATTTATAACCAACTCAAAATTTTCTTTAGCAGCAGGAAGACAATGAGATGGTGACGGCACAAGTCATAGATCACGAGAATTACCCACAATCATTAATATACAAGCCACCACGAACTAAACCATTTCATGAAGGTGGCCGAGAGAACATTCATGGCTCAACGGAATTAAAATATGATAATTTGCATCTGAATTTGTTTTCAGCACTGGTGAAAAACAACATTAAATAAAAGGGAGGGTATTCACAAACTAATATTTGTAAGTAGAATAAAATTTCACTGAGAATAAATTATTTATTCAGTTCAAACATCAGCAAATGAGAGAACCAATTTTGTTAAACAATAAAAATGCAACACATTGAAAATTAACTTTAAGTAATCTGAACTGAACATCGTCGGGGGAAGGATTTACAATCAACAAACATTCATTCACTCACACGCGCGAAGCAAAGCGAATCTCACCCAACTCAGTGTGCTGATACAAAGCAAAAGTAGGCGCCGCTATCGTAAGCGAAATTCAGCGAACCAGAATGTACCACACAACACAAGGAAAATAAACTTCGTAGGTGGCTCTGGTCTGTCTTTCTTCACTTGTGATGGTACGCGATAATAACGAGATTAATTTCCATTTAAGTAAAATAGGAAGCATGCAGACTTACTGAGACACACGGCACGTGTCTGCTACATTACATATTCACACCTCACTGAAGGCGAAGTGCTTAAAGATCGTATTCATTTCAACAAATATCAACCGAATCAAAGATTAACAAGCAAGAAATACGCAATGGCAAGGCACTGGTACGTGAGCAGTGGCGAGAACTCAAGTGACTAGCTATAAGCCCTTCAAGTCGGAGTTCGGAACCACGCGGTTCCGAAAACCAGTAAAAATACAAAAACTCAATTTTCTGAAAATAAAGAAAATTAGCTACGGCATGCAACCCTTAGAAATACGTTGGGTATCATAGGGAAGCTAAAGAAAGACAGTTAGACGCGATTGGAAGGTTTTACACGGATGGACGAAGTCAAGTCTTCAAAAACCAGAATAATGGAATAAATTCAAATTCGGTTTAAATCAACTAAGAAATACGGCATGCAGCCCCTAGAAGTACGTACTGTTTCATAAGCAAGCTAATAAAGGGGGTCATACAAAGCTAGTAGAGAATTTACTGACGGAGTCGGAATGCAAAGTACAAGTTTAGAAATGAAAGAGTAATTTAAAATGGACGGGAAGGAGATCCGATGTACTAATGGAAATCAGAAAGATACATGCATAATTTCCTGTCTGAAAAGCACAGAAACAGACACAGGGATAGCTGAAGGCTTTGTTCTAAGAAAACACCACGTGGAGTACATACCACTCGCAGAAGGAGGAATTGGAAAGGAATATTTCACACACACTACAAAGGATGAAAATATTCCTGCATATTAGTTGCGTCACCAAAAGCTAGCAAGAAATTAAATAGAGTTCGTACACCGCCAGCTAGTCTCACAAAGGTTACCAATACCGGGCCATTATCAAACCGAATTAGTCCCATACTGCACTCGCAGTGCAACAAGTCAGTCGATGCACGTCGGGATCAACGTCTGCACACTATGGACATAATGGGTCGTTACGGAGGCGAATGGAATGTAACCGCTGACGATTAGGGAATTTTTCGTTCACTAATATGTACCACGATGTCCGTACTTTTGTCGGCAGAAAAGGTGAATGAATCGCCCGTCACACTCATTTCCAGGAGATGTTCGGATGTCGCCGTTCTATCATGTTACTTGGATTACATCTTTGCTAAATGTTGTAATAGTCCTTAGCCATGGCCTCTCGTGTTGTCGGTGGGTCAATGAGCATGTAACTCTGTCTACAAAATAGATCTTGATGTGAGCAAGCGCCGGCGATAAATGGCCAACCAGAACCGGTAGCTACAGAGATCGTGGCGCGACTTCATCAATACGGGTGCTGAGAGTAAAACCGTCCCCACGTTCTTGTCGGGGCGGAGATAGGGTGCTGTAACGACGCCATTGAGCACGGAGTGCGTCTCGAAAGTTTTCCATTTTTCGGCCACATAGCTTACAATTGTGTCATAGGGGTGTAAAGCATCCTTTACTAACGGGCGGGCAGTTCCAAGGGGAGTTCGAAAACTCTCACCATCCGAACACTGAAACCTACATGTTCTACTCTCACTTCAGCCACATTCCCATCGGAGTGGCAAATGCGGAATCCTTCCTTAGATCTATGGAGAAGTCTTTGAAAGGGCGCTTCGTCGACGAATTTGAGGTACACAGTGCTTGTAACGATGAACAAATGAATACCTATTAGTTTTTGCAGTACAATAGGCATCACTTCGCATAGAAAACGTTCAATTTCGTGCGCCTTTGGTCTTCAGTAATGTGCTGCGAACGTTATCTCGATCGTAGCTTTCCTCTGGGAACGGGCGGTCGTGTTACTGGGTCGTGACGTGAATGTTGCTATGCGATACCGCGCGCGAGTAAACACACGCTGCAGCGGCCCACGGCATGGAGCGGTGGCGCGTTCCCGACGCAGGCCGACTGTGCTGCACACTCAGTACAGACTGCCCACTAGACCACCGCACCACTAGCGACTAACGAGCCTCGGAATAGTCTAAAGTACCACTTCCGTCCACATCACAAACTTTAATTATGCTTCTGTGCTACATGAAATATTGCCAGTACTGCCAAAGGCAGTAATAATCCCCAGACACATGTGAGAATTACAGAACCATCAGTTTAATATGTCATAGTTGCAAAATTGTACCACCAGGGGGTTCACGGTACTTTCTTGATTACGTGTGTGGCGAGCACGGGGCCCCGAGCTAATGCAGTCTTCCTTCCTTCTTTACTTCCCGGACTGCATTTGTTTTCCCCCTCCCCTCCTTTCCTATCCTCACTCCTTCCCCTCCCCACCGAGGGGACTGATAACCTCAGTAGTTTAGTCCCCCTATCCCAACCAAACAACCCAACCCAACGCAAAATTTTAACACGAATTATTTACAGAAGGATGGAAAAGCTGGTAGAAGCTGACCTCGGGAACGATCAGTTTGTATTCAGGAGAAATGTAGGAACACGGGCGGCAATACTCACTTTACGGTTTATCTTAGAAGATAGATTAAGGGAAATGAAACCTACATCTCTAGCTTTTGTAGATTTCAAGAAAGCTTTTGACGATGTTGATTGGAATACACTCTTTCAAATTCTGAAATCATCATGAGTAAAATATAGGGAATGGAAGGTTATTTACAACTTGTACAAAAACCAGACAGTGGTTATCAAAGTTGAAGGGCATGAAAGGGATTTAGAGGTTGGGAAGGGAGTAACACAGGTTTGTACCCTTTCTCCAATGCTATTTAATTTGTACATTGAGCTAGCTATAAAGGAAAACAATGAGAAATTTGGAGAAGGAATTAAAGTTCATGGTGAAGAAATAAACACATTGAGTTTTGCCGATGATATTATAATTCTCTCATAGACAGCAAAAGACATGGAAGAGCAGCTGAACGGAATGGATATTGTGTTAAAAGGTGCGTATAAAATGAATATTAACAAGTGCATAACAAGGGTAATGGAATGCAATGTAAGAAAATCGGGCGATGCTGAAGGAATCAGATTACGTAACGAAACAATAAAGGTAGTAGATGAGTTTTGTTACTTGGGCAGTAAAATAACATGCGATGGTCGCAGTACAGAGGATATAAAATGCAGAATGGCAATTGGAAGAAAGGCGTTCTTGAAAAGGAGAAATTTGTTAACATCGAATATTAAGTGTAAGGAAGTCGTTTCTGAAGGCATTTGTGTGGAGTGTTGCCTTGTACGGGAGGGAAACATGGACGATAAACAGTGCGGACAGGAAGAGAATAGAGGCTTTTAAAATGTGCTGCTACAGTAGAAAGCTGAAGATGGGTGGATCGCGTAACTAATGACGAAGTATTGAACAGAATTGGGTATAAAAGGAATTTCTGGCATACCTTGACTAAACGAAGGGATAGATTCTTAGACATGAAGAAATCGTGATTTTAGCAATGGAGGGAAATGTGTGAGGTAAAAATCGCAGAGGGAGACCAAGAGATGAATACAGTAAGCAGATTCAAATGGATGTAGGTTGCAGGTCTTATGAGGAGATGAAGAGGTCTGTTCAGGATAGAGTAGGGTGGAGAGCTGCATCAAACCAGACTCCGGACTGAAGACCACAACAACAACTGCCAAAGGCTCTCCATGCAGCGGAATAGCACCTCGGCGATGGACATATTGGAACATTCCTGCCTTTAACATTAGGCTAAGGTGATATAAATATCATTGTAAATAGACATTCACAAACTCTGAGGCTCTTTTTCCGTCTCGAACTTGCCAAAGACATTGAAGATAAAGGTGCGGTGGTCTAGTAGTCGTTACGCTTGAGGTGCCGAAGAGTGAACACGTGTCAGAGTCTATTGCTGTTTGTTTACATTGTGTTTGTGCTTCTCTGTGAGGCGTTACTTCGTGGTGCTGTAACTAGTTTTTCGCGTGGTTCATGCAATTAGCCCAGGCGAGTTGAATTAATTTGCACAACGGCCCGCATGGTCTCAAGGAAAAAAAACCGCTACAATTCGAGTTTAACAAGGTAACTCGTTCACTTCAACCAAGCCCCTTAGAAATACGCGATTGGATTGTGGGTACTCTTGGCGTCAGCAGGGTCAAGTTCAAACGGCGCCTACGAACTGGATTTATACTGCGTTTTTGTGAAGCTGCTGAATCCTGTCCTACTGGAGAAAACATGGCAACAACACAGCGCCGGCGTGACATTAGAACATCGCGACGGCTCTCTAACAGTGACGTAGAGTCGAAAAATGTCCGCATTTCAGTCTCCCGCACGATTTGGAAAACTATTTCTTGCGAGAAGTCCTATCTCATTACGATCACGTAAAGAGCATTCGAAAGGAAATGTGGTCAAAACAACATCGTTCGCAGGTCTTTGGCGGTATCAAATCAGTCGAGACTAACATTCCGTCGCATATCACGATATGTGGGTACAAGGCACAGGTTCGACATACGGATCAAGAGTCCAGGTGTTTCATACGTAACCAGAGTGGCGATGTAAGACAAAGTAGTCCCACGAGAGTGACGGTACAGAAACGACAGCGACTAACTTTAGCGGACCTAGTGACAGGAATCCCAGTAGATGACAGTGGAAAACCCTGAACTAGTGACAACCTGAATAATGGAAAGTAAACCTTTCGAGGAGTATTTCCCACCATTTCCTCGAGAAAAGGACCAGGAACAGAACTCGCTCAGCCTTAACAACCCCGAACTGTCTTTTAAGTGACGCCAGACGGATGATAGTAGTTCTGACGAAAGTGCGTCTGTGTCAGAAGACTTTGCAATGGACGATATCCAGCAACCGGTAAATGTTAACGAATCCATCAATAATCAAATTCAGCAACCGACGGTAGTCGAACTTTCTTTGCAAACAGAAAACAACAACAACGAGCAGGCGCAAGTAGAGTTTACATTGCCCGCCGCGCCTCGTAGCGAAGTATCGGAACAACTTGTCACGGTATCGGAGCAGGATGTACGCAGTGACGTAAGCGAGGCACCGGCTTGTCAACAACTCGTCACCACGCAACCGGCCTCCGAAAACAAACAAGGGCCCGGCAACGTAAACACACAACACGAGCCGGCCAGTGTTGATAAGCAAGCCGGAAGCGTCAGTGTTAACAGCAACCCGACAAAGCGAACAAATACGGAAACAGAGCGTCGGAGTATACCGTTTCCGAAGAGGCGCGGGTGAAGAAATCCACTGCCGGTACTTCCAAAAAATATTGGCAAATTTAAGAACCCCGACAGGGCAGCGTACAGAAAAAGGCAGTAGAGGTGACAGGAGCAAGACTAGAGCCCAATCAAACCGGAATATATTTCGGAACAAGTCACAAAGTAAAGAACGAACGGAGAAAATCAATAGTGAAGTAGACTCGTCTAAAGCTACTTCAGTAATTGATTGGTTCGATGACGAGGACGAGCCGGTGAGTCTGAAATAGATTAACCAGCTACATGCTACAAGCGTACAAGTTTATCAGCACCAACATTAACGAAATAAAATCTGATCTGAATACTGCATTGTTTTAGCTGTTCATTTATGATTCTGAAGCCGATGACATATTCTTGCAGGAAGTTACAACTCCGAACTTGTTTATTCCTGGATTTCATGACATTGAAAATGTTGCTCTCGAACTTAGCAGCGGTACGGCTATGTTTGGTGCGAGAAGGAATCCCCATATAAAAAAAACTGAAAAGTTGGAGTCTGGTCGTGGTCTGAGTTGCCATATGTATGGCGTAACCGTGTTCAATTTTTACGCCCCCTCAGGCAGTTGTCGTAAAGTAGACAGATCGAAGTTCTTTAAAGACGACATTATATATCTGCTTCGAAGAAACCCTCCAAATATTATCATATGAAGCGATTTTGTGTTTTTCATCTGAAAGATCAAAGGCCACATTTTAATTTCTGCAAAGATTTGCATGATTTAGTCTCCAAATGGATCTTGAAGATACTTGGGAATTGCTTTATCCAACTCTCGTAAAATTTCATTTCAATCTTCAGCAGCCGTTGGGCAGAATCTGCCTTCGCCCGCCGTGGTGGCCGAGGGGACTGAGGCGCTTCAGTCAAGGTCTGCACGAACACTACGGTCGGGGGTTCGAATCTCCCCTCGGGCATGGATATTTGTGCCGTCCTTAGTTGTAGGTAGTTCATAAGTAGTTTTTAAGTTTAGGGACTGATGACCCCCGTAGTTAGTCCCATAAGCTCTGCAAACATTTGAACATTTGAACATTTGAATCTGCCTTTCATCTCGTTTGAGTGGACGTGTCGTGGATGCTGACGCATCCCACTATCAACCTGGACCCGCAACCTACCAGGCGATTCAGAGGGCGGTGGATGCTTAAAGTGTCCCGTCTGCAGGACACAGATCTAGACGAACCTATCATGTCAACCTGGTCTCAGTGCCTACGGTCTGTATATCGATACGCCTCGAAATTACAGTGATGGACGGATTTGGCCAAGAAGAGGCTACGTCGGTGTTTAATAACGTACTGTTATGAACAAGCGAGGGAGGAAAAACGGACAACCCAATTCTAGTACACCGGTTTGCAGGTGTTGTATGAGAAAGGTAATACAAACAATGTATAAACAGCACTAATAAAGGCGATTAAGGCAAAATTAATCTGTATTCAGCGCCGACGCCTAGAGGGGCTACAAATAAACAACTTCCCTGTATGATTTAATCAAACACCAAACCTACCGAAGCCGTACTTTTATAGACAAACTGGCAACCGAAAACGGAGACACGTTCGCGCGTCACAATGACGTAGTAGCAGAAATATACAGGCAGTACACAGCCTGTACTCCACACGACCGACCGATGACGGACTGCTTGCTTATGGGTCCAGAAATCACTCAAGTCGAAACTCGGTAGTTTGTAACAGATTTTAGCGTTGAGGACACTTCCGATTTAATTGTCAACTGGCCGTCGAATATAGCCCCAGGACCGGATGACCTCCCAACAGGGTTTTATACGCGTTTCTGGAATATCATTGGTACAGTTTTTACTTAAGTTTTAAATGGAACAATCAAGGGAGCTACAATCCCTACCGATATGAAGGAAGGCTCAATAGTGCTCGTCCCGAAACGACGAGGAAGGAACAGGTTTGACAACCTGCGACCCATTACCCTGCTTAACTTTCATTACAAGACCGTTGCTAGAGCTGTCAACATCAGAATAACTACGTTGATAAAAAAAATTTTTAGACCTCATCAGACCTGAAACCCAGGCAGATCCGCTACGTCCGCAGTTTCAGAAATCAGGGACATTTTATCTATTGCCTCAGTTACCAACCTGAAATGTGCTTTGTGTTGATTTTAATAAGGCCTTCGACCACGTTAGCCATTCCTACCTAAAGCGAATAATGGCAAAAGTGGGATTTCAAGACGGTCTGTGGACATTTATTAAGAACATCATAACTGGGATTTCTGCAAGACTACAGGTTAATGGGCAACTTACGCTACCGATTTACATCCTGCAAGGTTTACCTCCTTTCAGTTCTCTTGTTTTCCTTATCGAGCCTTTGTTACGATCACTTGATACTTCGTTATCAGGCACCTCCATGTCTGATGTCAGGTTAACGTAGGTGCTTACGCAGATGACATCGCCGTAATGATACGTCGTGAAGAGGAGATTGACATCATGAAACGTGACATCGACAAATACAGTGCTGCATCCGGAGCCAAATTAAGCAACAGTCAGAGTAAATTGTTGAACATCGGGGGATTGGACAATAGAACGATATCTTGGGCACAAATTGTGGAACCGCACAAAATGCTAGAAATCAAAGGAGTGAGAGAATCCATCTTAAAATGATGGCCAATAACTGCAGAGCTGTGATGCAAAATATGCGAGGTGTCCTACTTGAATGTAGCTGAAGGACAGTTATAATCATTGAAAAAGTCCGGATATGAATACTTATGTGTTCTCAAACGCATATTACGTTGCACAGTGGCGGCACTTGGCGTCGGCGACGTCGGCGACCGCCGAGGGCCTCGCGCGTGTGGGGGCCTCGTAAAACATTCGTAAAATTTTAGCTCTTATTTTACTTTATTTATTTATTTATTTATTTTTTTAGTGTGATGTTTAACGGCGCTTTGCAACTGCTAGGTTATGTAGCGGCGCATTTAACTTACACTAGCTTAACCAAAGGACGAACACAACATCCGTACCCAAGGGTTTGATTCGATCCCCGACGGGAGCCACCTCGCGCACCATGGTATGACGCCTTAGTGCTCTCGGCCATTCCCGGACGGCAGCTATTTACTTGTCCTAATTTATTTCCGTACGAGTGCAGCAGTGATGAAATTTTCAGTTAAGTACTTCGTGTTATGGAAACTGAGTTAAATGTTTGACACATTAAACAATGAAAATAATGCAACAAAAGACAATAACGACAGGCCATCTCCGTTTTTGTAAACGCAGTGACACTAGGCTGTTAACTCACTCTGTGCAGTTGACAGCGAGCATCGTCACCGTAGCACGCATCGACGTCTCACGAGCGCTGTCGACTGTTACCGATCTGTTAAGGGAATTCCCATACAACCAGGGCCAGTCCGAACAATTTCGGCGCCCTAGGCAAATGGATTTAATGGCGCCCATTTAATAAAATTGCAATAAAACATTAATATAAAATAGACACTGCAACTTTTTTATTCAAATACATAATCAACATATACATTACATAAACATATTTCCTCATTAAAATGGAACACATCATACACTTTCATACAATAATGTTACTTTTTCATCGTTTTTACATTTCGATTTTTAAAAGGTTTTGGTTGATAGCTGACAATAATTGGTTCGAGTCCTCCCTAGGGGATGGGTGTGCGTGTTTGTCCTTAGGTTAGTTTACCTTAGTTTAAGTAGTTTGTAAGCTACCGACTGATGACCACGCAGTTTGGTCCAATAGATTTACAAAAACTTGATTTTTGACAATAATTGATACAATTATAAGCTTCACTATACAAAGAGTCATACAAGTTTCATTTTTCTTGCTTTGCCTTTTGTAAAATCTGAGACGATCTCCTGTAAATCAATTGTGTTTGCTGTTTCTCGTTCAATTGACAAAGTTGCCAACCCCACAAGTCTCTTTTAAGACATTGTGGATCGCAGAAATGTTTTTATAGTTTTTATTTTGAGAAGCTGTGGTCACCACTGTCTACAGACACAGAAATAGTAAGCAACACTCTTAGTGCAGTAACTAAATTAGGTACGAGTAAAATGTCTTGAAGTCCATTTTTACAAATATAAATCAGAACGTCGTGCGAATCTGAGTTATTGGGTACTCTGCTAGCAATGGCTCGTAATTCATTGCATAGATCAGTAGTATCAATAACTTTGGAGTCTTTGTGAGTTAGAGAATCTTCCAAATTAACTTATTCTTCAAGAACAGCTTTGTGAGTTTTATTTTGTACATCATGTATGTTGTACAGACCGCCAAATGCAAGATTCAGGTTGTTAATGTGATGAAATATCTCGTCAATTGAATTTATTGCAGTAACACCAGCTCCGATCACGTGATGGTTACTTTGAAAATGCTACTCATCTATTCACTAAACGCTCACTAGCAAAATTCGAAGAGTCAAAGAGAATGTATGTAACATTGACTTATGTCTTGTCTGTAGCCTGTCGCTCTGTCTTTGTGCAGTAACCGGGAATTCGTCGCCCCTGGAATCGCAGCGCAGCAGCAGAGTAAAGCGCACCGCGAGCGCACGAGGGTTTGTCTCGCCCCCCAATTTTGCCGCCCCCCAAATTCGAGCGCCCTAGGCAGTCGCCTAGTTGGCCTGTATCGACGGGCCGGCCCTGTATACAACACTTGTCATGAATCTGCGCATGCACACTAAACGACAGTGACGAAATGACGCACAAAACTCAATGCGTCAAGAGTCTTGCACACAGAAAACTTCCGTCTACGTTTCTGTTTGTCGATACCGACTGAAAGATTGTTTTTTGTTTGTTTATTATAAATAAGTTAATACGTATATTTCCATACATTTATCACACTGTTGGGATTGATTTCATATTTGTAAGGTAAGTCAGTATTTAGATACATTTTTTATCATATTTATTTTTCTGTAAAGCATCGGCCGCGGTGGCCGAGGGGACTGAGGCTCTCCAGTCACGTTCTACACGGCCACTACAGTCGGGGTTCGAATCCCCCCTCGGACATGGATATTTGTGCCGTCCTAGTTCGTAAGTAGTCATAAGTAGTTTGTAAGATTAGGGACTAATGACACCGTAGTTGAGCCCCATAAGCTTTACAAAAATTTGAACATTTGACGATACAGCGGCCAATTCTTTCTGTACTATAACATTGAGTACTTTTAAGCACCGTCAGATGGGGTAATTTAGGACAGTATGGTATATAAGATTTTTCGCGCTGCATAGCAACAAATTGCCGCTTACTTTCACTTTCGTGCACTATATATTTTAAGTGAGAAGCTGTATTTTCGCATTCCGCGGCTTTTGTTTTGAGTGTTATATAAACCTTGATAAATATCCGATGAAATCTTGAGGTAAAACATTTCACACAATATCATGAATTGGAAACTTTCTATTGTCCAGATAAGGGGACAAGTGATCTAACTGCTGTTGTTATCGACGTCATTTGCCACTTTATTTGTGTGGCACATCGAGTTTTCTGTTTTTAGGATGTTTTATTCGTACTACATACACCCTCCCACTTCACTAACAAAGAATTAAATCTAATACAACCTATGGAGGTTATGATAAAAACAAGCTCAAAACAGCCCTAAATCACCCCATTTGATGGAACTGCACTTATCTATGTATGTAACAAAAAATAATTTTTTGATCACCATGTCTGGAGGACCCTGAAGAGAAAGAGGCATAGCGATGAATTGGGAGTCCAGTGCATCAAAAAGAAGAAGAAAGGCTGAGACAGCTAAATCTAACCAAGCTATGAGTCTGAGCCTGATTAAATTTCTGAAGATACCTATTTCAGGTGAATCTGCTCCAGAGGCCTCTGATGCCTCTGTCCTCCAAGTTTCTATAGTCTCTGCAACAGAACCAGGGTCGAATGAATCTGTTACCCTTTCGGATACAGCATCATAATTGGGCGAAACTGCTGTTATCCAACATTCTGAGGCGAATGAGGAGTTAAGAAATTTTTGTGATTCAGAAAATCGAGAGGACATTGTTGATAAAACAGAATCATTTACACAATTAGAACCGGGAAAGTGGATGTTTCCAGTAACAGATTCACAGCATCATGACTTAATTCAAAATGGTCCTCAATAAAATCTCGAGAAATCTGATGAGAGTTACCCCAAACACGCAAATAAAAGACGTTTCACTAAATTTTATTTTACTAGAAAATTGAGTAACGGTGTATAGCAACATCGCAAGTGGTTGGTTTACTCCACATCTGAAGATGAAGTTTATTGCTTTCCATGTAGACTATTCTTGCATTTGCAGACACATATGGTAAAAGAAGGCTGTTGCGACTAGAAAGATCTGAGCAAGATATTACAAAGACGAACAAAGTCAAGGACACATGGATTGTATGATTAAATGGATGTAATTCTATAGAAGAACCAAATATGGGAAAACAATAGCTAAGGAAAACTAGAGACTGATTAAGATACACGAAAGTATTGGTGTAAGTTATTTGAAAGATTGACCGAGATTATCAACTTCACAATCTGGTATTTAGAGGTCGTCGAGAATGCCTTAACCTGAATTATACTGAAAAGAGCGGAACTTTTACAGACCTATTTAAAATGTTATCCAAATACGATCCAATACTAAAAGATCACTTGCAACGTATTAATGAAAAGTAACTTTCTCAGCACTATCTGAGCCACGAGATCCAAAATGAATTAATTTAATTAATGCCAAAATCTGCCATTAACGAAATTGTAAAAAGAGTCAAACAAGTAAAATATTATGCCTTCTTGCTCGATTGTACCAGGGATATGAGCCGTGTGAAACAAAAGTCAATAATGTTATGAATTTGCAATATCTCAACTGGAGAGATAGAGGAACACTTTGTTAGGTTTACTACCGTTGCAGAAACAACGGGAGAGTATTTAACAAATGCAGTTTTAAAGGAACTAGAAAATAATGATCTACATAGATGACAGGGATATGATAACGGAGCCAATTATGGTTGGCATTAATAAAGGTGTTAGAACAAGAATACTGAATATTAATCTGCGAGCATTCTTCACGCCGTATGCCATTCTTGGAATTTACTTCTCATAGATACAGCGAACTCATCTATAACAGCTACAACATTTTTCGGCTTCACCAATAAAATTTATGTCCTAGGTCTAACAAGCATTGGGAACTTATAAAAACTAAATTAAAATTAACATTGAAACCTCTCTCTGAAACAAGATGGGAAAGCAGAATCAGAGCACTAAAAGCTACATCATTCCAATTTGATGATGTCATCGAAAGCTTGAATGACCTGAAAAGTAAAACTGATGATTCGGAAACTCTTACTGATTGTGAAGCAGTCTTACACGAAATGTTAACTTTTGAGTTGATATTCAATGGTACGAGATGTTGTTACGTGTGAACAATGTAAATGAACCATGGCAGTCGATTCTAGTGTACCTGAAAATGGCTGTTGACTCTTTACTTTCATTTCGCGACTGGATTCGAGAATTCCGTATTGCAGAATTGGAAACATGCGTTGCAGAAGCTCGATTGTAGACAAATGTAGTAACGAAATAATGGTTTCAAAAAGGAAAACAATAGCACAGAAAACGTATGTTCGACTACGAACAAACTGATGAACCAATACAATCTGCGGAAATGGAGTACAGAGTTAATTTATTTAATAAAATGATATATGCTGTAATAGTCCACAGTGATCGATTCAAAGCTCTCGAAGAATATTTTGAGCGATTTAGTTTTATTTATGTCAATTATTTGAAATCCTTATTAAAGGAGAACCTTCTCAAGCATTGTAATGATTTAGGTATGATACTCTGAAAGGGCGAAAATAGTGACATACAGCTGCGCGGGAGTGTCCGAGCGGTCTGGAGCGCCACGTTTCGGATTGCGCGGCCTCCCGCGTCGGAGGTTCGAAACCTCCCTTGGGCATGGATGTGTGTGTTTGTGCTTAGGTTAGTTTAACTTAGTTTAAGTAGTTTGTAAGTCTAGGGACTGATGACCAACGTAGTTTGGTCCCATAGAATTACAAACATTTGAACATTTAGTGACATATAGCCTTTATAACTTTACGAGGAACTCCAGCTTTTAAAATCCAAACCACTAGACTCAAAGACGCAAAACAACTTCTTCTGTACATTTTAGAAAACAATTTGGAACAAGTACATCCAAACGTTTATATAACAATCAGAATCATGCTTACTGTGCCGGTCAGTACAGCTTCGGCCGAGAGAAGCTTCTCAAAGTTAAAATCGATTAAGACTTACTTGAGAAGCACAATTAGCCAAGAAACACTATCAGCATTGTCAGTACTATCAATTAAAGCTGAAATAGCGGCTATTATTAATTATGATGTGATCTGTAAAAAATTCAGTGACGCTAAAAGCCGAAAAAATCTCTCTGTTTTAATTTTTGTTTGTTTAATGTAATAATACTTGTATATTATACTAACAAAATTTTAGTATAATGATTATTGGTGTATAAATCAGCTCATATTATTTAACATTTTCTTTCTTACTAAAAAATGAATGTGGCCTCGCAAAGACGAGTTCGCCGAGGCCCAGTTTTCGCCTAGCGCCGCCACTGACGTTACACAGTTCTTCCCAATTCTACAAATGCAAAGCAACAGCATAATGCGTACAGCAGATTGGTACATCTGGCAAGGAAGTATCCTTAAAGTGTCACATAGCAGTGCAGCAAAACCGAGACATAATGGAGGGCTTGACCTCTTCAACATCAAGAGAAAGGCAATGGCCTTGTTCGTTAAGCGGACCATAAGCATGATGGATGACAGCCAGGATAACATCACGACAGCGCTTTTTGTGACATTGCGACCTGCTAGCATGCTTCCACCTATACTTTGAAGTACATCTGAGATTTCTTTTTGCAAGTCAGCTACACGGACGTCAGTCTTACTGGAAGAAGACCATTAATAATACTACACTTACAACGAGAGGGAGGAAAGACATAATAACCAAACGAGTTCTTCCCATTAGCGTTCTGAGCTCCGATACCCATACAGCCAGGGCAATTTACAACTATTTTCGTCCTGTCTTTGATCTGTACCTCATGAATCACTTTCTGTGTGTTCCCGAGGCCCTCTAAAGTGAAACTAAAATAAATAAATAAAACAAAAAAAGTAAAATAAAAAAACTGCCAGTCCACAACACACAATCCCCTCTTCCTGCGTGTGGTGGACTCCTGGCCTATCCAGCGGGGACCAGAACCCCACCACTGTATGGTTCCAGTAGAGGAATCTGCAGCCTACATGGTAGCAGAACTACAAACCTCGGATTCAGACCATTCACTCGGCTCCGTATCTGAGGTCCACATTCGGTCCTGTAAAATATGCTCATATTGTCTGATCTGCTTTCATCTTGCAGTCTTCACCACTTCAGATAGCCGGAGAGAATCTCTTCTGATCCAAAGCAACAACATTATTGGTACCAACTGTGGTAGGCTAACTGGTTTGTAACAATACCGAGTCGCAAATCGCCACATATGTAGCGATTGCGACTCGGTATTGTTGCACAACGTTAACCACCACGTGCAGTTGCCTGTTACCCATCATATTCATAAGGACCTCTTCTACAATTGGAGTGACTCCACCTGGTATGCATAAGGAGTGAACGTCGGCCGTTTTCCTCTCCCTAACCGCCATATCCCTAAGGGACTCCATTACCCACCCAATGTTGGAGCTCCCATCTAGAAGCAAACCCACTCTCTTTGATAGACCGGATGTTCCAGGCAGGGAGGTGACCTGAGGAAAAGCGACACAGCGGCCGCGGTGGCCGAGCGGTCTGCGGCGCGCCTGTCGCGCTCTGCACGGCCACTACGGTCGGGGGTTCTAATCCCCCTTCGGAAATGGATATTTGTCCCGCCCTTAGTATTATTTCATGTTTGTAAATTTAGGGATTGATTATCCGTAATTAAGTCTCATAAGCTATACAAACATTTAAATTTGAAAGGCGACACAATCTGGCTCAAAAACATTGTCTTCCACAGATAGTGCCATAAAACATGGGGGTTAGACGAATTGGGGAACCCAATCAAAAATCTTCAAATGTTTGTTAAGCATATGGGACTCAAATGCGGGGTCATCAGTCCCTCAACTTACGAACCACACTCCTGGACATTAAAATTGCTACACCACGAAGAAGATGTGCTCCCGACGTGAAATCTTACCGACAGGAAGAAGATGCTGTGACATGCAAACGACTTGCTTTTCAGAGCATTCACACGAGGTTAGCACCGGTGGCGACACCTACAAAGTGCTGTCATAAGGAAAGTTTCCAACCGATTTGTCATACACAAACAGCAGTTGACCGCCGTTGCCTGGTGAAACGTTGTTGTGATGCCTCGTGTAAGAAGGAGACATGAGTACCACCACGTTTTCGATTTTGATAAAGGGCGGATTGTAGCCTATCGCGATTGCGGTTTATCGTATCGCGAAATTGCTGCTCGCGTTGGTCGCGATCCAACGACTGTTATCAGAATATGGAATCGGTGGTTTCAGGAGGGAAATACGGAACGCCGAGCTGCATCTCAACGACCTCGTATTACCAGCAGTCGAGATGACATGCATCTTAACCGCATGGCTGTAACGGATCGTACAGCCTCGTACCGATCCCTGAGTCAACAGTTGGGACGTTTGCAGGACAACAAACACCTCCACGAACAGTTCGACGACGTTTGCAGAAGCCTGT
Source organism: Locusta migratoria (assembly GCA_026315105.1). Classification (NCBI taxonomy): domain Eukaryota; kingdom Metazoa; phylum Arthropoda; class Insecta; order Orthoptera; family Acrididae; genus Locusta; species Locusta migratoria. Next base: position 27,101,943 of record CM048745.1, on the reverse strand, counting down.
ACCATCAGCTCGGAGACCATGGCTGCGGTTACCCTTGACGCTGCATCACAGACAGGAGCGCCTGCGATGGTGTACGCCTCAACGAATCTGGGTGAACGAATGGCAAAACGATATTTTTTCGGATGAATTCAGGTTCTGTTTACATCATGTATGATGGTCGCATCCATTTCTGCCGACATCGCGGTGAACGCACATTGAAAGCGTGTATTCGTCATCGCTATACATGCGTGTCACCTGGCGTGATGGAATCGGGTGCCATTGGTTACACGTCTCAGGCACCTCTTGTTCGCATCGACGGCACATTGAACAGTGGTTATTACATTTCAGACGTGCTATGACCCCTGGCTCCACCCTTCATTCGATTGCTGCGAAACCATACATTTCAGCGGGATAATGCACGACTTCATGTTGCAGGTGCTGTAGCAGCCCCTGGCCGTGTGGAGTGCCCGCTTAACAGGCAGCCAATGTGGGCTGCTGAGATCCTTTTCGTAGGCTCTCACACGTTATATCATAAACACAAACAGCGGCCAACGGCAGAGGAAACGGTGTTGTCCGGTGGCACTACATTACGGACAGCCAAGTGACAGTGCCCAACCAATGACAGCAGAGTACGGGTTGTAGCCCTCCGTCGATGCCGGCTTCACAAGCGCGCCGACGGAGTGTGGAGGCAGTGCATACTCAGCCACCGGCCGCTCCTACGCCGGATCCAGCTGCCGCCGCACTCAGCGTAGTTTGCTCACTTGTGTAGTTGCGTTGCCTTGGGCTAGCGCCACTGGAAATAGTTTATTGTCTATCGTATGTTTCACTATTATACTTGTTGTTTGTTGTTCCTACGTGACTGACCATCTGTTTGCTTGACATTGTTTTATTGTGCGCCCAGAAGGTTGAAAGACGACCGTCTGTCTTCATCCATATATTTTTTGTATATTTCTGGAAAGTTATAATTTATTTAATGTCACTAGATTATCAATTTGTTAAAACTTGAACCCCACTCTTTTCAAGGCGTGAGGAATAACATTTTTATTTCATGTGTTAAAATGTTAGTTAATATTGATAGGTTTTTCGTATTTTGTTGTGTTAGAAATGTATTACTATATTAATTAATGTGGCAGAAGTACGGCTTCTCCGCTATGCCACTGTCCCTGTGGGAATATACAGTTGTTGTACTTTTAAGTATGTGTGAGAATCTATGGCTGTTTGAATGTGGGGAGTGATAACTCGCTTTGCATCGTTCTCTCTGGCTCAGAGTCGATAGCTGCTGAGGCTGCGAAAGAGGTTTCCACACCCTTTGGTTGCGAACTTGTCTCTCCGTCCCCACCACCGCTGATCTTGGTTTTTCCGGCTTTAGGTGGCCTCCCGCGTCTCATGACTGCTGGATCTTCACTCTCTAAAGGGCGTCTGGCAAGGTAAGGTCCTGGTATCCGTGAGATGGAAGCATTTCCTTCACTAGCACGTTAGGCAAAGATGCGTGAACTTGGATTACTTTTTTTTTTTAATATTTTCTCCGATCGTGTGCGGAAATGTGTGCTCGTTTCTCAATTCAGTGATTTCCAATAGATAAACGCTGTGTGTATGATTCTAGTTGCAGTTTGATAACGGTCTGATCTGTTAAAACCTTTTGTGATCATGTGGCGGTGTATGAACTATCTGTAAATACTTTCTAGCTTTGTGCGGCCCGATTTCTAATAGGTGATATGTTCATTTTGTATAGTGCATGTAAAAATCTTCTCATCGTTTCCTTCCCTGAGTGATATGTGTTCCACTTGGTTGGTGCGTAGAACAAAGCCTTCAGCTTCCACTCTTGTTTGTTCCATGCCCATCAGAAAAGTAACTGTGCGGGTATCCTTCTGATTTCCACTAATATTTCGCGATCTTCTCTAGCCGCCTATTTCAATTTTTCTGTTTTCTCTCCGACTTGTAGCACGCACTCTGTCTTGTCAGTAATTCTCTCTGAGCCTTGTGCAACCTCCTTCAATAGCTTCCTTATGTAATTGTAAACATTTCTATGAGATGCATGCTGTAATTTTTAATTTTATTTTTCCGACTTTTTAATTATTTTAACTTTTACGACTTTTGGAGACTGGACTTCATCCGTCTCTGAAGGCGCCCCCTATGGCGTGTAGCTGTATTTCATTCGGTTCCTTACATAATTCCAAGCATTTATATGGGTTGCATGCTGTAGTTAATTTTCTTTGTTTTTCGGAAACTGAATTTATTCGATTTTATCTGTCTTCGGAACGACGTGGGTCAGAGCGGGGTATGCAGCTAGTCACGTTGCTTCTCATATGAAACCAGTACCTAGGTCGATTGCTGACAGACTTCAACTTAAGAATTCGCTGTGATTTTGTATAATGAATCCGATTTTCAACCACTTCACCTTCAGTGGAGTGCGTTCATGTAACGTAGCCGTGTGTGGTCGTTAGCGTGTTTGCTCGCGGTCCAATTCAGATGTAATTTAACTTGGCTATACACATGCACCATCTCAAAACAAGCACAACAGACCAGAGCCAGCTTCATAGTGTATTAGTATATTGTGTTTTGTGCTACCTCCGACTTTCTGAATTTCGCCTACGATAGCGTCGCCTGCTTCCGCCTCGTCTCAGCACGCTGATTATGGTGAGTTTCGCTGTGGCATTGCGTGTGTGTGAGAGAATGACTGTTTGTGAATCCTTCCCCCAGTAACGTTAAATCATGTATAATTTAGGCTGGGCACCGTCCGCATTAATCTCTCTAAGAGATGCATTTTATTGTGTTAACGAAATAAACAAAGTTAAGTTCAGCAAAATCCGTAAGTTGCCTATAAATTGTAGTTTTACAGCACCTTCCCTGTTTTATTTAACATTGTTCTTCACATGTGCTGAGAACTATCACATATGCAGTTTTATGTCTAAATTCCGTTCCGGCATAAATGTTTTCTTAGCCACCTTTCTAAGATAACTTTAATTGTGGTAGCTTGCTTGTTAATGTCTGTGTGTAATAACGTGTGAGCTGCTATGTATATTGACCACTGTAGTATTAAGTTCCTGTTATTGAAGTAATTTGAAACTAGTCAGTTCTCAGTTTGGGAGAGGGAAAAAGGCTTTATAGCAGGGAGTAACCAATAGTCCACAAGGACCTCATTTACCAATTTTAGCGATAAAGCAAGGCTCTTGTTTCGTACAGTCGTCGACGTTTAAGGTTCTGTTGTTTAATAAACCGTTGGCGCTTTTTACGAGTTGTTGTCATTCCTGCAGTTCGCAGGACTTAACAGCAGGTCCTGTACGGGCCATTCTGGATACGGAAAATGTTCGACTGCTGCCCTGGCCAGCAATTTCTCCAGATCTACGAACACTGGACACACATTTCCTCACATTAATACACGTTTCATTTAATTACTAAACTACTCGAACCTTTTCATTAACTATCTAACAAAAGTACCACAAGACAGTAATTATTGTTTAATTTTCGTGTAACTTATTTGGTAGTTCTCATTTCAGTGACTTTTTTCTAGGCACTGCAGCCAAATCACAAATTCTTCTTAATTGTAGTAAACGTACGGTATGACATTTAAAAGGTGATTAAAAGGTGATACCAGAGATGTAAGTGGTTATGCATTAGATGTTTCCACATCCTTTTCTGCATTTACATTTTCTGATGTGTCAGATTCTTGGATTTGTTGCTGTACGTTTGCCTGCAGTGTTTACGTCAGTTTCGTCATCCAACTTGATTGGAAAATCTCAATCGTACATGAGTCACTTTTTAACATCTTTGGCATCACACTCCTGCTATATTTGTATGTCTGTCATCTTCCGCAATAAAATCATCCGTATTAGTTATTGAATTTTTGTGCTCATCTCTTAGCACTCTACGGCTAGCTCTGTTAAAAGTCCTCCTTTCAGTCGAATCCTTGGCGTCCATGAGCATGTAACAATGGCTACTTTATTATCTTCATCAAAAGAAAACTGTGTACGTTAAAGTTATTTTCTACGAACGAGACTAAAACGTACTTCCTAATGTCTGACAATCTGGATAATCACAAGTCCGTGTAACCGAGATCTGGATAATCGAGTCTGTACTAAATATATTTCTATACATATATTTGCTACAGTAAGAAGGCGGTTAAAATAAACTAACAAACGGTGTATGTATAGACCTCCACTCCATCATGGCTTGATTCAGCTAGAAATGTTTTGAAATTCGAAGAATAAATGATCGTCTTCTCTGCAAGTTTCTTTAATTATCAATGATACGTAGGTATCTGGTGTCGCTTCGGTACCTGGCACGCCTTATAAACGCAAGTGAGCTATTTTATTCCTTTTAATTTGCTTATTTTATACGCGGTGTAGATAGGTAATCGATTGCATGAAAGGATGCCTATATGTAACAGTTATGATGCCTTATTTACAGAAAAACATAAATGTGAGCCAAAATCGTGATTCGTCTTTGATCAAAAAATCGTTAAACAGAGACGGTCTTTTATTGCCGGGTGTGAATTTATACGTTCGTCACGTTACTCCTACTTGCCTCTCCTTCCTCCGCCTACCGCCGTGCTCCCCAAAAATTTCAGTTTCGTTTTCATTCAGTTCAATAAAAAATTTCACTCCATAACTCCTGATCTTTGTATCATACAATAGTACAGGTTTCTAGTGTGGTAGAGTGGAATATTTAAAACTGTATTAGAACTTGCATTGTTAGTGCAGAGGCAGTAAAGACAAATCTCGTGCGAATGGGGCAAATTTGTATGCCTTTGATTGATTTTCAACTCACATCTCTTTAATAATGTGTCCCAGGTGGGTCTTATCCCCACGACGATTGTGATCTGACAATAAGGATTAGGTGTACCAAATTTTTGGAAAATGGTATCGTACTTTAGAAGGAGATATGGTACACACACACACACACACACACGTATATATATATAATGTTCACATACTTTTATAATAATGTAGATATTATGTGCACAGTTTATTATCAAATCAAATGTTTGTATAGCCTATGGGACTTAACTACGGGGTCATCAGTCCCTAAACTTACAAACTACTTATGAACTAACTAAGACTAAGGACGGCACAAATATCCATGCCCGGGGGGGGGGGATTCGAACCCCCGACCGTAGTGGCCCTGCAGACCGTGACTGAAGAGCCTCAGTCCCCACGGCCACCGCAGCCGGCTTTATTATCTAGAAAGCTATAGAGAATTTCATGATTGTTGTGAGGGGTGTAATTGGTAACATGACATAAGTAGACTTTAACGGAAAGATACCACAACTTCAGAAACACATAAGAAATTTATGAAATACATGGGAATACCTGATCTTCGGACATTGTGGAAGTAAAGTCATTTTTTTCGATGAATCCAGGTTCTGTTTACAGCATCATAATGGTCGCATCCGTGTTTGGCGACATCGCTGTGAACGCACATTGGAAACGTGCATTTGTCAACGCCATACTGGCATACAACCCGACGTGATGGTATGGGGTGCCATTGGTTAGACGTCTCGGTCACCTCTTGTTCGCATCCACCGCACTTTGAACAGTGGCCGTTACATTCAGATGCGGTACGGCCTGTGGCTCTACCCTTCATTCTATCCCTGCAAAACCCTACATTTCAGCAGGATAATGCACGACCACATGTTGCAGTTCCTGTAGGCGTCTTTCTGGATACGGAAAAAGTTCGACTGCTGCCCTGGCCAACACATTTTCCAGATCTCTCACTAATTGAAAACGTCTGGTCAATGGTGGCTCAGCAACTGGCTCATCACAGTACGCCAGTCACTACTCTTTATGAACTGTGGTGTCGTTTTGAAGCTGCATGGGCAGCTGTAACTGCACACGCTGTCCACGTTCTGTTTGATTCAATGCCCAGGCGCATGAAGGCCGTTATTATGGAGAGAGGTGGTTGTTCTCAGTACTGATTTCTCAGGATCTATGCACCCAAATTGCCTGAAAATGTATTCACTTGTCAGGTGTAGTATAATTTATTTGTCCAATGAATACCCATTTCTCATCTGCATTTCTTCTTGGTGTAGAAATGTTAATGACCAGTAGTATTGTTAAGAGTTAAGATATTTGCAACAGAGAAATTGCTTAATTGAAAGGCAAACTGAACATTTACTATTTTTTTTTTTTAAATTAACAATATATGTGGGCAGGAATGCCAAGTAAGACCGGTAACGTCGTTATGAAATCCAAAGAGCATGAAGTAGTGTGACGGAAGATATCCTGCGCCAACGCGATAGGAAATGTAAGACGCACCGTGTTTACAGAAGTGTAAACACTAGTGCGATGGAATACGTGTCATAGGAGGATATTCTGTTGGTAGTTTAAAAACAGGAACGTCCAAAGAGCTTCACACGTACAGAGGAAGCGGTGTTAACTGCTCTGCCGGCGACACGTTAGCTACGGAATTTACGTTCGCGGACTGGTGCGGCTGTTTGTCTCGTCGGCGGGGGACCGTGTGGCGACTGAGGACAAGACGTCTGCCATGTGACGACTGAGGACAAGACGTCTGCCATGTGGCGACTGAGGACAAGACGTCTGCCGTGTGGCGACTGAGGACAAGACGTCTGCCGTGTGGCGACTGAGGACAAGACGTCTGCCGTGTGGCGACTGAGGACAAGACGTCTGCCATGTGGCGACTGAGGACAAGACGTCTGCCATGTGGCGAATGAGGACAAGACGTCTGCCGTGTGGCGACTGAGGACAAGACGTCTGCCATGTGGCGACTGAGGACAAGACGTCTGCCGTGTGGCGACTGAGGACAAGACGTCTGCCGTGTGGCGACTGAGGACAAGACGTCTGCCGTGTGGCGACTGAGGACAAGACGTCTGCCGTGTGGCGACTGAGGACAAGACGTCTGCCATGTGACGACTGAGGACAAGACGTCTGCCATGTGGCGACTGAGGACAAGACGTCTGCCATGTGGCGACTGAGGACAAGACGTCTGCCATGTGGCGACTGAGGACAAGACGTCTGCCGTGTGGCGACTGAGGACAAGACGTCTGCCATGTGACGACTGAGGACAAGACGTCTGCCATGTGGCGACTGAGGACAAGACGTCTGCCGTGTGGCGACTGAGGACAAGACGTCTGCCATGTGGCGACTGAGGACAAGACGTCTGCCATGTGGCGACTGAGGACAAGACGTCTGCCATGTGGCGACTGAGGACAAGACGTCTGCCATGTGGCGACTGAGGACAAGACGTCTGCCATGTGGCGACTGAGGACAAGACGTCTGCCATGTGGCGACTGAGGACAAGACGTCTGCCGTGTGGCGACTGAGGACAAGACGTCTGCCATGTGGCGACTGAGGACAAGACGTCTGCCGTGTGGCGACTGAGGACAAGACGTCTGCCATGTGGCGACTGAGGACAAGACGTCTGCCATGTGGCGACTGAGGACAAGACGTCTGCCATGTGGCGACTGAGGACAAGACGTCTGCCGTGTTGCGACTGAGGACAAGACGTCTGCCATGTGGCGACTGAGGACAAGACGTCTGCCGTGTGGCGACTGAGGACAAGACGTCTGCCATGTGGCGACTGAGGACAAGATGTCTGCCGTGTGGCGACTGAGGACAAGACGTCTGTCATGTGGCGACTGAGGACAAGACGTCTGCCATGTGGCGACTGAGGACAAGACGTCTGCCATGTGGCGACTGAGGACAAGACGTCTGCCGTGTGGCGACTGAGGACGAGACGTCCGCCATGTCAAAGCGCGTCCCGGGAGGGCGGCGGAGCCTGTAGCTTGTGCCGGTGATTTCCCACGTGCAGCAGTTGCCGGTAAATTCGCCACTTTCCACTGTAAAGCAGCAGAGGTACGTTCACAGGCCGTATTACATTCGGTGCAGAGCACGTGTACGGAATAACGTAACATCACTCTCCAGGTGTGAGCCCTAGGGAATTTCGAAGAATTGTCGTAACAATATATCTAGTGTTTCGTAGCTGCTACTTTTATGGCCTTTTGCTGATTTTGTAAACTGGCCACATTATATACATTGTAAGTGGCGCAGTAGACTTTGGAGAGTAGTCTGCGAGAGAGTCTGTAGCGGTAATGAGAAGCTGTTGGTCGAGGCAGTCGTCAAGTACGTGTTGCAGCACGCAATTATTGTAATGCATGATGTTGATTTAATATACTGTAATATATATTTTTTTACTTTATATTTATTTCGGAATATACCAGTTTTGATCTTAAATTTGCTTTCCGCGTTCTCATTTTTGTAGTTACTTTCCCCTCTATTTTATTTTCTTCATTTGTGATTGTTGCTTATTTTAATACTGTAATCGATTAAGTCATGATACTGCATTATGCGAACTCCTTGCTGTTTCCTGTTTCCAGTTTTGTAATAAGAATATACGAGGTTTTCTTTTATCTGTGTCACAGTCAGATTGTCTTCCCCTTTCATTATTCAAGTTAATCAGTTTGTTGTATCCTTTGGGAGTACTTTCGACAGGGGCCTACATTTAGTACAGCAGAGTCCCGAAAACGCGGTCTAATGTGGACCGGAGGTTGGCCGGGTTCGTGAAAATGCTGGGTTATCGGGAACGGTGTTAAAAGAAATATGTAAGATTTTTTGTTATAAAATTGATACTTTAGAATAAAATACAAATGATGGATTACACTTATACAAAATAAATTTAAGAAAATATCTATGGAATGATATTCGTTACTTACAAGTACGTACATTTAGAAAACTACTTCAAGAAGGCATCCAGCCTTGAACAATGGAAAGTAAGAACAATAGTGATTTACCTCATGAAACACATTCCACTAAAATTCCCATCACACCTAAGTTAATTTTAAAAGGTGCTGTGAAAAAATGCACTCCAATAATTTGATGATTTTTTTTAATACGAAGACGCATCTATATAATCCATTAATGAAACTCGAAGGATTTTTAAATAGAGTGTAGGTGACAAAAGAAAAGAAATGGTCCGGTTTGGAACTTGACCGCCACCTTAGATCTATCAGCAAAATAAATGTGCCTCTCCGTTTAGACGATGCAAGCAATAGTCATCGAACGGAATTGACGGTAACAAACGCTACAAATCTTCTATGTCAACCACACTTTCGATAAAACAACAACAGCAGAAGACGACATATAGTTTATACAAAAATACCAATTTACTGGTGGAAATAACGAAAATCGGCAATGACATCTAGCACAACGTCTGCATAGAAACTAATGATTTCCAGGCCGAAATTTAACACACACTCTCTCTCTCTTTAGCTATCTGGCCCAGTTACGTTTCCTTAGATCGAAGTATAGATGCGCCTTCCGAGAATTCGGATAGTTTAATTTTACCTCTTATTTCCTTGCTACAGCAGTGCACATCTTCTTGCGTATACCCATCTAAGAAATCTCTATCTCCTGTTACGATGCAACTACAGATATCTGACGCAGGTCAAACACCGATATTCCAGCGTCCCAGAAGACATTTAAACCCTATTGTGCAACGGAGGGTGGAAATAAAAAAATAGTGAAATAATTTACCGATTTCCGACCGTCTACACCAAAACCTTTTTTTCTCGAAAGCACTGACCTAACAAGACCCTTATTCGACAATACACCAACCACGGAACCGAAGTAGTACATCACCTGCCCAACGCAACACAGATTTTCAGAACAGGATCGATCAGCCCTTTACCCACAAAATTCCTACTCCAAGTTCCTTTCTTGTGATCTCTTATCATTCCACTAATCCGAACTCGGTTTTATATTTTTAATTACAAGTAGATGTATACCACTACACCTAATCCTATATAGAACATGAAGTATATACAGTTTTTTTTCGCAAACACTTATATCGCACCCAATGCCCGCATACATCGATCATAACCTGCTCTCTAAGGAATGGATGAGTGTGACACACAGTACAAACACGTTTGTCGTGTGTTCCGCTAATTTCAGTCAATACAACGATTCGAGACCAATCCCCCGCCTGTTAGTGTAAAAGCCAATATTTTTAAGACGTAATCGTAGCTATATTTCTCCACACTAAACTGGGCTTGGACATATGCGATAGCCTCCTTTTAAAAGCTTTTGTCTTCGTCATTGAAATACTCCTCCCGGTGAGATTTGAATTTTAGTCACACACACAGATGGTGGAGAAATATAAAATAATAAGAAAATGTTTAGCGCCTGAATATTATGTTCCGCGAAATAATGAAAGAAATAATAAATGTAAATGAAATTACGGCACTGAAATCACAACAGGGAGAAATATTTCAACATGGGTTACGCCGAACATTTGCAATATGAAAGTAGTGCATAAAGACTTGAATATTCTGAAAATGAATTTCCTTTTTTAAAAAACCTCGTCAGAGAATTTTAATTTATGGCAGCGCACCCTATACTGTTTCAGGTTGGTATTCAGCGCACCACGAACCTCTATATAAAAATTAACTGTTGGACTGCACATTGACAATGCAGATTTATCGTATCACCACGGCTAGCCAAATGAAATAAATTGAAAACTAACAAACCGGCAGAAATCTCAGGGACGCTTTTACGGAACTTACATTTATGAAAACTATTACTTGAAATAATGTAGAATCGTGCGTTGTCCAAAAATTAGTTTTGCGTAGGCCGTGTTATGGCGGCTGTTGATATCTGAAAAAAGAGATTTGCACATATAAAATACTTTTATATTATAAGGTAGGAATGAGGTGGCTATTAATGATCAAATGCATGATTACGAGATATTCTTAAATGATGGAGTATTCACTTACACTGACTTATCAAAGATCCAAGTGAAATCAAACGATAAATTAAAATCAGACAATTTACAGACCGACACTTCATTACGACCGTACAGGTCAATGAAGAGCGTAATTACGTTTTGTTTTTTTCTTCTTTTTTTGAGTGCATAAAGTTTGTTTTTGCATATCTATGGATCCTTAAAATATTTCTTTGAAGAAGCTTCTCATCAATTAATCTAAATACAGGAATGTTCATTAAAAGACAACTGTTAAATTATGTAACCGAATACATCAGAGCCGGCCGCGGTGGCCTAGGGGACTAAGGCGCTCCAGTCACGTTCTGCACGGCCACTACGGACGGGGGTTTGAATCCCCCCTCGGGAATGGATATTTGTGCTTAGTTAGTTCATAAGTATTTGTAAGCTTAGGGACTGATGACCCCGTAGTTGAGTCCCATAAGTTCTACAAACATTTGAACATTTTGATTACATCATATAATAAATATTTCCTGGGCGGTCCACGTAACATTACACAATATAACCCAGTTTTTGTTTACCCTTCCCCTTAGGACATGTGGAATACCATAGATAATATCTACGTCTGTGGAGAATAAAGTCCTGGAATGATAAAAAATATAGCTCCTCACTCAACACTCCAGGTAATTTACAGCTGATACTAGAAAACATAATGTCCGAAACAGCGATCAATATTCGGGTAATCTTAATACCCAAGTAGTGAAATTGCAGAATACCTGATCTCTAAAAGCATACGTTAGCCGGGACCATATGGATAGGAGCGACGCATAGTACAACGGCGCACTTTTTAAATACCGTACCTTCTCTTTTAGAACACTTAAACGATATTCTTACACAGATGCAGAACCACAATCCTCCATCCTGGTAATGCCATCTTCTCGACCCACCGGCCGGCCGCTGTGGCCGAAGGGACTGAGGCTCTTCAGTCACGATCTGCACGGCCACTACGGTCGGGGGTTCGAATCCCCCCTTGGGCATGGATATTTGTGCCGTTCTAGTTTGTAAGTAGTTTGTAAGTTTAGGGACTGATGACCCCGTAGTTAAGTCCAATAAGCTATACAAACGTTTGAAACATTTGAAACATCGACCCGCCGAAAAAATAAAACTCCTCACAATCAACTGTCTGGATGCTTTATAAAATCTATATTGTAACTACCGATAACTTTGCGTTCTCCAGGGCTCGTGATTTTACAAATAATTTATTTTTATTCCACAACTCGATGCCAACCACGTTAAGCACTTTATAAGATGTATATATACCCACAGGACGTACATATTTTCCCCCTTTATTCCACAAAGTAGCCACAAATAGAAACTTTGTCTTATCTCCAGCGCTCACAATATCCAACATGCCGAATTTACTACGCAGGTAGATCCACACACATGCACTCCATTGGCTACAACTAGCGCACTTTAAGCTGCCAAACTATAGGGGTTTTATAAAACACGTTAATTTCGACGAAATAATTATGAGCTACCACAGCAGACATATCCGCTACGTAACGTAATGCACACCAGCTGTAGACAACACTAGCAATCGATTAAACAGACGATGCATCGACGAAATATAACTGCAAAGTCTTTTTTTTTTTTTTTTTTTTTTTTTTTTTTTTTTTTTTTTTTTTTTTTTTTTTTTTTTACCACCAAAGTCGGTTTCTTTAGAGCTCGACTGTGACTTGTATTAAAGGTATATCTATAATTTTTATTTAAATACCGTCCCATCTACCCTACAACACTCTCTGCAAGCGCCAAGCATTTCCAATACAGTAACAGAACTACACCTGCAGTCGACACTAACCTATAACTACAAACGAATCTAGCCTTTCCAACTCGATTTTTACAAAAAATTTTTGTCCCAATTAGCATGCTGCAAGCTCTGTATACGTCCAAACGGAACCCAGACAGGGCTATGCTTACAGCTGTCACTAACCCAGCACTCCGCATAAACAAGTTACCACAGACAGTGTTATAACCGTGATCACTAACAGATAATATTTCCCAGACACAATGCATTTTTTAATAAAGCTTCGATCCTTCTCAACCCAATAACTGCATTGCGGCTGCAGGCGAGTGCGGACCTGTTGACTCATCTTAGACGCTGGTTTGGAGCGTGTGCGTCCTATACACGTAAACATACCTGTCCACGCTCGCGCCTTTGTGTCTTCCCTATAGCCGGGAGGTCCTCCCCAACTGTTGCGCTTCGGGACTTGCCACCTTCGCGTTTCAGCTGAATGTTTTGTAATATGCAGGAGTCGATACTACGCACCTGTCTTTATACCACAAGTCACAAAGAACGCATCTAGAATCTCGCCTATATGTAGGTTATTTAGTACTTAGCCTGTAAATATCAGTCAAAACCATAATTTGGAGAACATCCTGGAGCCTTACTAGAGGATAATCTGCTGGTTGTGGTGTGAATTTTGTGATCCGTGACCCGATTTACCCTAAAAAGAGAGATAGATATCTATTTGCTGCATCTGAGCACTTACTTCGTCGCTGGGTCTGAACAGGAGTATTACAATATACGGTTACCGGATGGAGAGTGTTTTTGATCTTGTGCAAGACTCTTTAAGTTTTTAAACTGTATCTGCAAAGTGTTTCTCCACCATGTGGGGGGGGGGGGGCGAATAACAACCATATGGGACAACAGATGCTTTGTAGTGTTTAATAGTGTCCTTCAATTTGTGTACTGGGGTAATGAAGATACCCGAAAATTGATCGGTGTACAGGTAAAAACCTTCCAGAACGGCCGGCCGCGGTGGCCGAGGGGACTGAGGCGCTTCAGTCACGGTCTGCACGGCCACTACGGTCGGGGGTTCGAATCCCCCCCTCGGGCCTGGTTATTTCTGCCGTCCTTGTTCGTAAATAGTTCATAAGTAGTTTGTAAGTTTAGGGACTGATGACCCCGTAGTTAAGTCCCATAAGCTGTACAAACCTTTGAACATTTTGAACTTCCAGAACGATGAAAGCTTATACATTACGTTCTATCAGCTTTTAGTTTCAATTGTCTACCTGTAAATTACGTGGAGTTTCGTAATACTGACACCGGCAAAGACGATATAAGTAGTACACTTAAAAGCTGGAGAAACATACTTCTCCCAATTCAGAACACTGTTCTCCACACTGCCTCCAGATATAGATATCGCCAAATTAGGTCTGGTACCTACAAACAGTGTCATTCCGCAAGTCCAGCGAAAAACGTATATGTAGCACACAAACTTAATCCATCCGCTATTAAAGAAGTTACGCCGCTACGTGCAGTTAATGTCTTATGTGCGCGAAAAGGAAACTGGAAATGGCGGATATGGAGACCAAGAGAAGGAAGCTGGAATATACGGCTAAAGCAACTGCCATAAAGGACGAGTACAAACTAATGCTGGAGAAAGACGAAGCTATGGCATATGTGTAAGGCAGGCTTAAACAGAGGGTGTGGAGAAATCTGGTTATGACTGGGACTTATAAAATATTTTCGTTTTACAGAAGAAAGTCGGGGAGATTTGTCACGCGTTGGTGTACTGTGTGAAAACAGCGGAACATATGAAAAACGTATTGCATTCTCGTTTGGAGAAGGGACTACATTGTATCCAAATGTGGAGTACTGGGAGACAGTGATTTGCAGAGTTGGTTGGTTGGTGTTGGGGGGTTTAAAGGGGACTAAACTGCTTGGTCATCAGTCCCCTGTTCCCAGCTAAGATATCACAGGGTTTCATGTATGATTAAAATAAGCGCCCTGCAACTAGTACAAAAGACGTACAGGAAGACAGTGTTGGTCATAATTGCAACATAAAAAGGAAAAGGGAACCACAGTAGTGGTGGAACAAATAATCAACTAAAATCACAGCATATGTTGTTGGCTGGCTGATCACTAGGATAATGATGGATGAGCCAGCCATTCTGCACATTCTATACAACTGCCAGTCGGAAAAGGGTCTGACAAGACATAAGTGACAACAGATTAAAACTATAAGCGGTGTATGCCTGAAGATCATGCATACGAACCCACCGTTAAAGCTTGTGATAAAAGCCCGCTGCGCGAATAAAACCTAAAACACAGTCAGCCATAGAGGCGTCGTCAGCTAAAATCAAAGGGAGTGCAGGAGGCAGCTTAAAAGACTGCCGGAATGCGGCTAAAAGTGGACAGTCCAACAAGATGCAAGATGTGGACTACAGTCAATACAGCTCCACAATGACATTCTGGCGGTTCCTCTCGGCGTAAGAGGTGGCCGTGCGTTAGCCACGTATGGCCGATACGCATGCGACAGAGAACGACTGAGTCCCTTCGAGAAGGCCTTAGGGAAGTCTTCCAAGCTGCTGTCGTGGGCTTGATTCCACGGAGCTTATTGGGCATACTCATTGTTGCCCATTCCGAATTCCAAGCCTCAAAGATCCTTCGGTGGAGACCCAAGCGGATATCGCCTTCTGGGGTACCGATATCCAGGCGCTGGCATGTGATGGCCTGCTTGGCCAGCTGATCAGCGCGTTCGTTCCCTGGAATTCCAATGTGGCCTGGGGTCCATATGAAAGCCACAGAACGGCCTGACTTGCCAAGACTAAACACCGTGACTTGGATGGATCGCACCAAGTGGTGTCTGGGGAAGCAGTGGTCTAGAGCGTGCAAGGCACTCAGAGAGTCACTACAGATAAGATATGACTTCCTGGGGCATGCTCTGAGATGGTCGAGTGCACGGGTTATTGCGATTAGCTCTGCCGTAAAGACAGTACAGCCAGAGGGCAGGGAGCGCTGTTCGGTGTGGTCGCCATGAACATAGGCGTAACCCACTCTGCCGTCTACCTGGGAGCCATCAGTGTATATGACGTCTGCATCACGGAATGTGTTAAGTATGTCCAGGAACTGGTGTCGAAGTAATTGTGGTGAAATCGACGCCTTTGGACCGCCGGACAATTGCAGGTGAAGCTGGAGGCGTGGGATGGTCCAAGGAGGAATATTAAATAGGCAAGAGAATGCAGGACGGAGAGGAAAAGACTCTAGGGAAGAAAGAAGAGAATGTACACGGACCGCAACTGGAAGACCCGATCTGGGTCGACGTTGCGGAGAGGGAAGGTCGGTATTTGCAAACAATAACCTACGATTTGGATGGTGAGGCGTAGCGTGGACATGGACAACGTAGGAGGCCAGCAACTGTTGCCGGCGGTACCTCAAGGGAGGGATGCCAGCTTCGGCAAGGAGGCTAGGCACAGGGCTGGTGCGGAATGCCCCTGTTGCTAAACGGACACCACTATGTAGAATGGGATCCAAGATCCTCAGTGCTGAAGGTGATGCAGAGTCATATACTTGGCTCCCATAATCCAGGCGTGATTGGATGAGCGCCTGAAAGAGGTGCATGAGGGTTCGACGGTGCGCTCCCCAGGCAGTATGGCTGAGACATCGCAGTAGATTTAGGTGCCGCCAGCACTTCTGCTTCAGCTGACGAAGGTGGGGCCCCCATGTCAGTCGGTTGTCAAACAGCAAGCCGAGAAACCGATGGGTTTCTGCAACATGAAGCTGGTCAGCAGCTAGGTACAGTTCTGGGTCAGGGTGAACAGCCCGATGACGACAAAAGTGCATCACCCGGGTTTTAGAAGCTGAAAAAGTAAAGCCATGCGTCGTGGCCCATGACTGTGCCCTTCGGATGGCTCCCTGAAGACGCCTTTCAGCAACACCAATGCTAGGAGAGCTGTAGTATAAGCAGAAGTCATCGGCGAATAAAGAACAACAAACCGATGACCCCACTGCCGCAGCAAGACCGTTTATCGCTATTAAAAAGAGCGGTACGCTGAGAACGGAGCCCTGTGGGACTCCGTTCTCCAGCTCTCGGCGTGAGCTGAAGGAGGTACCAACTCTCACCCTAAAAGTGCGTAGCGAGAGGAAATTCTTGATAAAAATTGGGAGTGGACCCCGTAAGCCCCAATCATACAGTGTAGCGAGAATATGGTGGCGACATGTCGTGTCATACGCCCGCCGGAGGTCAAAAAAGACCGCAACTAAGTGCTCACGTCTAGAGAAGGCTGTACGGATGGCCGACTCCAAAGACACTAAATTGTCGATAGTGGAGCGACCCTGGCGGAAACCCCCCTGTTGTGGGGCCAGTAGACTCCGATCTTCAAGGATCCACATAAGACGGCGACTCACCATACGCTCAAGCAACTTACACAGGACATTAGTCAAGCTGATGGGGCGGTAACTGTCAACTGCCAGCGGATCTGCTCCCGGTTTCATAACAGGGATAATAATACTATCCCGCCAATGGGATGGGAAAACACCCCCTGTCCAGATCCTATTAAATAAGGCGAGCAATTTCTGATGGAAGTCCGCTGGCAGGTGACGGATGAACTGGCCATGTATGCGGTCTGGTACCGGAGAGGTATCGGGACATGCAGCAAGAGCAGTGGTAAACTCCCATTCCGTAAATGGAGCATTGTACAGTTCCCGGCGGCGAGTGTGGAAAGATAGAGGAATTCGCTCCACCCGTTGTTTAAGGGAGCGGAAGGAGGCACTATAATTTGCTGTCGCGGAGCATCTTGCATAATGCTCTGCCATGCACTCAGAAATTACTGCCGGGTCAGTACAAAGAGTTCCATCGATGGTCAGAGATGGGATTCCCGCTGGTGGGCGGTATCCATAGAGGCGCCATACCTGAGACCAGACGCGAGAATGGGAGGCACGAGAGCCTATAGAGGTGACGTACCGCTCCCAACAGTCCTGTTTACTTTGCCTGATAAGTCGTCGGGCTCGGGCCCTGAGCCTTTTAAAAGCTATCAGATTCTCAAGTGTAGGGCGGCGCCGGTGGCATTGTAGTGCTCGCCGACGGTCCCGTATAGCCTCAGCAATCTCTGGCGTCCACCAGGGCACGACCTTGCGCCGAGGGGAACCAGTGGTGATCGGAACGGTCTCCTCTGCAGCTGAGACTATAATAGCTGTGACCTGTTGGACTGCCGTATCAATATCATTTGGTAATGGAACAGAAGCCACAGCAGCCGAGGTGTAACGCTGCCAGTCTGCTCGATGTAGACACCATCTGGATGGGTAGCCTGCAGGTTCAAAGTGCTGGAGTGACAGAAGAATGGGGAAATGGTCACTCCCGCAAAGGTCGTCATGGACCATCCAACTCAAATGTGGGAGCAGGCCTGGGCTACATACAGATAGGTCAATAGCAGAATATGTGCCATGTGCTATACTAAAATGTGTGGGTGCACCGGTGTTTAAGAGGCATATGTCCTGCTGTGTCAGTAACGTTTCAACGTCTCTACTACGTCCCGAGGGCTGTATACCGCCCCAGAGAGGATGGTGGGCGTTGAAGTCCCCCAAAAGGATAAATGGTGGGGGTAGCTGCGCGACCAAGGCAGTGAGGTCAGCAAGGGAAACGACCTCATCTGGTGGGAGGTATAGAGAGCAGACAGTTATGTCCTGCATTGTTCTGAATCTAACAGCCACTGCCTCGAGAGCCGTGTTAAGAGGCACGGCAGCACTAGGAACAGTGGCGAGGACATAAATGCAGACACCTCCAGATACCCTGTTGTAGTCAGCGCGGTTGTTATAGTAGCCCCGATAGCCACGGAGGGCTGGGGTCTGCTGGACAGGAAACCATGTTTCCTGTAGGGCTACACAGAAAGCAGGATAGCGGCACAGTAATTGCTGCAGCTCCGGTAAGTGGCGGAAAAAGCCGCCACAGTTCCATTGCAAGATCATGCTACTTCTTGATTGCTGAGGCATGGCAGTATCGACGGTGCTGTTGGTTCCACAGAATCACCGGTCGTCGCCGTCGGTGGAGGCAGGGCCTCTACATCCATCGCCTCCAAAGTCTTGGTGATAGCCAAGTCCTCTGGTGAGGCGAGGAGTTCCACCACGTCCTCAGATGTGTGAGGTGGTGGTGGTGGTGGTGGTGGTGGCGGCAGCGGCGGCGGCAGCACAGTGTCCACCGTGGAAGGCGTTTGCTTAGCAGCCTTCGACTTTTTCTTCTCTCGCTCCTTTTTGGGTTTCTCTTGCTGGGAGGGCTTTGGGGCCTCGACCTCAGCCTCAGGGACTGCGGAGGACCTTGAAGCCCTACGACCACGAGTCAGCCACTCACTGGTACCCACATTATCAGTGGGAGAAACCATAGGAGGAAGGGAGCCCAGGGACCCCTTCCTGGCGAGAGGTGCCGGAGAAGGCTGCTGCTTCTCCGGCTGGGTGTTAGGGACCGGAGTCCCCAACGGGTGTGGGGCAGTTGCCCCCACAAGAGGTGGTGGGGGGGCAACAGAGGAAGGGCCCCCAACCGTTAAGGGGGCAGTTTTATGTTTTCGGCCCACAGGGGCCACAGAGGGTGGCGTGACATGGGAGGCTGACGTCCCCATAGTGGTCGGAGACGACGCAATGGCAGCAAAGGATGACGACATCCGAAAGGGATGAAGACGCTCATATTTTCGTCTGGCCTCTGAGTACGGTAATATATCCAGGGTTTTGAATTCCATGATCTTGCGTTCTTTATGTAGCACACTACAGGTCGGCGAGCAAGGTGGGTGTTGCAGCCCACAATTCACACACACAGGAGGAGGTGTACATGGCGCGTCCGGGTGTGATGGTCGCCCACAGTCCCTACATGTGGGGCTGGAAGTGCATCGGGAGGACATATGCCCGAACTTCCAGCACCGAAAGCATCGCATAGGGGGAGGGATGTACGGTTTTACTTCACACTGGTATATCATTATCTTGACCTTCTCAGGCAGTACATCGCCCTCGAAGGCCAAGATAAATGCACCGGTGGCAACCCTGCGATCTTTCGGTCCCCTGTAGATGCGCCGGACGTAGTGAACTCCTCTCCGCTCTAAATCAGCTCGCAATTCGTCGTCAGTCTATGACAGAAGATCACGGTGGAATATTAAGCCCTGGATCATGTTGAGCGTCTTATGCGGCGTGAAACTTACGGCGACGTCTCCTAGCATGTCACAGGCGAGTAAAGCCTTTGACTGTGCAGGGGATGCCGCTTGTATTAAGACAGACCCGCTTCTCATTTTAGAAAATGATGCGACTTCACCAAATCTATTTTCGATGGTTTCGACAAAAAATTGCGGCTTAGTATTAGTAAAGGATTCCCCATCAGCCCGAGTACAGACTAAGTACTGGGGTGAGTAAGGCTCACATCGGTTAAGGGCCTGACGTTCTTCCCAAGGCGTGGCCAGGGAAGGGAACGACCTGGGGTCATACTGCGCACCATTAAATTCATTTCTTCCTCTCTTAGAGACGGCGGTTTTGCGCCCGCCCACGCTGTTTATGGCTCGTTTCATTTCTGTCCCACGAGCAGCTAGGGAAATAAGGTCCACCCAGGCAGAGCCCCGCTTGCCTGGGTAAGCCTTGTACAACTGAGGTGCGGCAGGTTCCTCAGAGGTTGCTCGCTAGCGGCTGTTCAACCTCAACAGCCATGCATCTCCTCGGCACGTAGCACACCTTGAGATTGAGGTTTTTTTTTATAGAGGTTTGTACCGTCCTCGCGACCCGGGCGATTAAGCCAAGATCCCCGGGCTCTGAAACGTACAACGTTCCACCGTCGCGCCGAACGATGGTCGTTGAAGCACGCACAGAGCTTACGGTGTAGCGGACTGTTGGCGCGACACAGCCCACAGCTCAGGACCCCGGGTTCGCCAAGCCCGTACTCAGCAAATTAATGCTGAGCCCCTGAGGGGGATTTGCAGAGTTATAAACGGATGGAATAACAAGCAATGGTTTTCAATAGTGGTAAACCTAGTGTTCCATACGGAAATTACCACAAGAGTTGGTAACGTACACACATAGGGACACACAGTGCTATAACCAGTATGCTACACAGGAAATAATGGGAAAAGTTAAAATTCCCGATTGTTCTCGTCTAGAAGGTGCAGAGCTGATTATAAAAACTATAAAGGAGGAAACGAAGATACGTAATGGAGTTCGAGAACATACCTTCCTTATACCTTTCGAACTTCTGGCTGGAACGGAAATAGGAGACGCCAATGTGGATATAATACTACGAGTTAAAAAAAAGTACAGCGGAGAAAATTAAAGTTACACATAACAAGAATAATAAAGAACGAGTTGTATTCCGTCTCTAAATGTATATAAACTTGTTTCCTGTATGTAGACATATATGATAAATGTAGTATAGGTTCTGTGCTGTAAAACTTGTGTTTTTATTTACTATCTACGCAAGCATAAGATTAAAGGTACTAGCTGTGTTGTGCGAGAGGATTAATGTAGGATGTACGAATCTCCCAGTTTTTGCTTAGTATGAGCCTCATTTGGACATCCACCGAGTACAAGAAGAAGTGTTTAGGGTTAAAGAGTTGTACAATAACGTACTGTGTTTTGTATTATTATTTTAAATGGTTCTTTGTATAGAATGATCGCGCAAAAAGCCATTTCGAATAACAACTAGGTGTCTTACTAGGTAAGAAACCAGTGGATTTCATTTGAATTTCTCTGATCTGTGGCTACTTTTGACCTAAAACAAAGGGATATAATCTCGTTCTTTGTCGATGTGATTACCTAAAATTAGTTATAGTTTGCATCTGTAGCAGTTAATTATTGTTGTTAATACTTATAGCTTCTCGAGTAGAACGTTTCGGTCTTACAGGGTTTAGAAGATACCAGAAGACAGGTTGCTTGTTGTCAGAGAGCAGTAACTCCCTCGGTAAATTATCTGTTAGGGAGATGTAATTCTGTGTTGTTCTATTCTACAGCTAAGCAAAGCGACAGTTTAAATCGATGTTGCTTGGTACATTGCTGCATGGAGTGGGGTTTGACTTATTGCACATTGGTTCATCTTGTATCAATTTCGTTATTCTTCTTCTTATCGAATTTCCAAAAATCTATATTTCTTTTCTGTAATAGCTATATGTCAGTTTACCGCTCATCCAACTGTCTGTGCATTTATCTGCGTATAAAAGTTATAACTACTGCTGTAGTCATCTCGTACGGTAGAAACACCGCTTGTGTCAGCTGCGAGGAAATGTTGCAGTATTTGTCGGTAATATGCATGTGTGCGTTTGTCTCTTTATCGGTTGTAAAGGCTGTCTTTATTCGGATGATGGTGTATTAAGAGGTATGGTATAGCTGTAGCATTTCGATCGTTTTTTATTTTTATGTCTGCTGTTACAATCAATGTAATTATATCCTCGTAAAAATAGCTCTCGTGTATTCGGAATGCAGTTATTGGGTCGAGAGAGACCGAAACGTTATTAAAAATCCATTGTGTCTGGGAGATCTTGTCTGTTAGTGATCACGGTTATAACACTAACTTGTTCATGCGGAGTGCTGGGTTAGTGACAGCTGTAAGGATAGCCCTGTCTGGGTTGCGTTTGGACGCAAGATTCAAAAGGATGTATGTTGCCGAACGTATTCTCAGATGAAAAGACTTGCACAGGACAGGGTAGCGTGGAGACCTGCATCAAACCAGTATGTGCACTGAATACCACAACAACAACCACAACATACCCTAAATACACGTCACCGTAGAGCTCGAAAGAAACAGACTTTGGTGGTTGTAAATAAAACTTTGCAGTGATATTTCGTCGAAGCATCGTCTGTTTAATCGTATGCTAGTGTTGTCTACTTTATAGTTGGTGTGCTTTATGTTACGTAGCGAATATGCCTGTTGTGGTAGCTAATAATTATTTCGTCGAAAATCAACGTGTTCTACAAAACCCCTATAGTTTGGCAGCTTAAAGTGCGCTAGTTGTAGCCAATGGAGTGCATGTGTGTGAATCTACGTGCGTACTAAATTCGGCATGTTCGATACTGTGAACGCTGTAGATAAGACGAAGTTTCTATTTGTGGAATACAGGGGGGAAATATGTACGTCCTGTGGGTATATATACATCTTATAAAGTGCAACTAAACGATGTTTTTAATGGAGGTGGCACCATTTATACTACAGCAGCATCTTCATGTAGATGGCTCTCCCTCCTGAATTTTTGGACGACATACAAGATGTCGAAGGGATTTTTCTTTTTAACTGAGTGGCGTTCGTATCCGAGAATGAGTTTTCGGAAGGAAGGAGCAAAAGGAATGTGGTTGCGGGCGAGGATAAGACAATGGGAAACGACTGCTTAACGTGGTTGGCATCAAGTTGTGGAATATAAATAAATTATTTGCCAAATCATGAGCCCTGGTGTAAGAAAAGTTATCGGTAGCTACAACATCGATTTTATAAAGCGTCCAGACAGTTGATTGTTAGGACTTACATTTTTTCGTCTGGTCTAGAAGATGGCATTACCAGGATGGAGGATTGTGGTTCTGCATCTGTGTAAGAAGATTGTTTAAGTGTTCTAAAAAAGAAGATACGGTATTTAAAAAGTGCGAAGTTGTACTGTGCGTCGCTCCCATCCATATGGTCCTGGCTAACATATGCTTTCAGAGATCAGGTATTCTGCAATTTCACTACTTGGGTATTAAGATTACCCGAATATTGATCACTCTCTCGGCATTATGTTTTTTTTAGTTTCAACTGTAAATTACATGAAGAGTTTAGCGAGGAGCTATATCTTTTAGCATTCCAGGAGTTTATTTTCCACAGACATGGATATCGCCTACGTTATTCCACAAGTCCTAAGAACAAGGGTAAACGAAAACTGGGTAATATGGCGAGGGCAAACGCTTTTAAAAGGAGGCTATTGCATATGTGCATGTCCGGTTTAGTGTGGAGAAATCTAGCTACGATTACAACTTAAAATATTTGCTTTTACACTAAACAGGCAGGGGACTGGTCTCGAATCGTTGTATTGGCCGAAATTAGCGGAACAGACGACAAACGAGTTTGTACGGTGTGTCATACTCATCCATTCCTTAGATAGCAGCTTATGATCGATGTACGCGGGCGTTGGGTGCGATAT
Organism: Locusta migratoria; assembly: GCA_026315105.1. Taxonomy (NCBI): domain Eukaryota; kingdom Metazoa; phylum Arthropoda; class Insecta; order Orthoptera; family Acrididae; genus Locusta; species Locusta migratoria. The sequence continues at coordinate 27,078,393 of CM048745.1, read as the reverse complement.
AAGTGTTTGCGAACATTACGTTGCATGTACTCACTTGTAACAAAAAAAGTGTAGACAATCCATGTTATATATAGGATCATGAAGAATGTAGAATGGCTGTAAATCTATCGGACCAAACTGTGTTGTCATCAGTCCGTAGCTTACAAACTACTTAAACCTAGGTAAACTAACCTAAGGACAAACACACACACCCATGCCCCAGAGAGGACTCGAACCTCCACGGCGAGCAACCGCGCGCTCCGCAGCGAGGCGCTTTAGAACGCTCGGCTACTCCACCGCGACTATATAGGATCAGGTGTTGCTGTGTGTAAGTTAGTATCTTTGTTTGGGGCAGACATACACTTGTAATTAAAAATATAAAACCGGGTTTGGATTAGTGGAATGATAAGAGATCACAAGAAAGGAACTTGGAGTAGGAATTTTGTGGGTAAAGGGCTGATCGATCTTGTTCTGAAAATCTGTGTTGCCATGGGCAGGCAAAGTACTACTTCGGTTCCGTGGTTGGTGTATTGTCGAATAAGGGTTTTGTTAGGTCAGTGCTTTCGAGAAAAAAAGTTTTAGTGTAGAGGTCGGAAATCGGGAAAATTATTTCACGTATTTTTTTATTTCGACTCTCCGTTGCACAATAGGGTTTAAATGTCTTCTGGGACGCTGGAATATCGGTGTTCGACCTGCGACAGATAAATTTAGTTTGCATCGTAACAGGACATAGAGATTTCTTAGATGGGTGTACGCAAGAAGATGTGTACTGCTGTAGCAAGGAAATAAGATTTAAAATTAAATTACCCGAATTCTCGTAAGGCGCATCTATACCTCGATCTAAGGAAACATAACTATGCCAGATCACTAAAGAGAGAGCGAGTGTTAAGTTTCGGAACTTTCGGCCTGGCTCAGCTCCATTAAATATATGTAATGCGCGCTATCCTTGTCAGAGCGGTGCGTCTGCAGAGGTGTTGCGTAGAAGGTTTTGATCATTTCGAGATTTAACTTATCTGTTTTTGAGAGATTTTGTTTAAACATTTAGGATATGTTTCTTTTATGTAGCCTGCCGAGACAGCGCTCTGCGTTCTGGACGATTGTTAATGGTGCATGCAGATGTATATTTAGCCTCATTCCTAACATTCTGGTGCTGACTGACAAAGCGGATTTCCCTATGTTGGGTAAAATGCCTTGTGTGTTGGAAATCATTAGTTTCTAAGCAGAAGTTGTGTTAGATGTCATTGCCGAATTTCGTGATTTCCACCAGTAAATTGGAATTTTTGTATAAACTATATGTCGTCTTTTGCTGTTGTTGTCGTTTCATCGAAAGTGTGGTTGAGATACAAGATTGTAGCGTTTGTTACCGTTACATTCCGTTCGATGGCTATTGCTTGCATCGTCTTAATGGAGAGGTACATTTATTTTGCTTATAGATCTAAGGTGGCGGTCAAGTTTCAAACTGGACTATTTCTTTTCTTTTAGTTAGCACCAAATGTTTGACTCTGGCTAGAATTGTTTTTGGATATCGAAAGAGTGTGTTAAGATGGATACGTAAATTTGTGGCGTTCGTGACCGTTTATTATCTAACCTGCGCTATTATTAAACATATCTGTCGGCTGTTGTATTTGTTGTCTATGTGAAGAGCATGGAGAGAGATGGGATTGATTGTGCATCGATAAATTCTTACTCGCAAATTTTGCATACGAGTTTTAATATTTTAATACAAGCTGTATTATACGGTCTTTTTGTCCAGAGACAAACAAACAATTCTGTTCTAAATGTTTAAAATTGTTTTCTAGTATCACACCAAAATTCTTGTTAAAAATACATATGTAGAACAATATCGTAGCTTTATTTTTCCGTGAATAATAAACGGTGGAAAATGTTATATAGGTTGTCAGAATTAAGAATTTTATATGCAAATAAAAATCATCGAGATCTGGCGTACGGATCACTGCTGCGCGCTTAATAAATATGCAATTTAATTGGCAGCTGACCGGGCGGGGCGCGGTCGCTGTAAGAGTGCAGTACGCCCATGTCCTTGGGTGTAGGGGTCGGCTGACGGAGGCGGTGTTGTTTAGAGATGTCGATGCGGTCAAGACAATCGTTGCTAAGTGCGGTATCGTTTGTTCTGTCCTCGCGGGTAGGGCGGGTGGCGGCGTCCTTTGAGAAGCAGTCCAGGAATAGGCCAAGCGGGTAGGGGTGGCGGCCTCGGTCAGGTGTGTGGCAGAGGGTGCAAGTACAGACATGTCGATGGGGTGGCGGATGTCAACATTTTTGTTTGTTCCTGGAAGTGCGAGGCCGTTCCCTTTGCTTAGTGGTCGGAGGAATAGTGTCGATGACAAAAGAACCTGTCAATCATCCTGTCCTTCTGGGAAGTGCGCTTTTGACCTGTCAATCAACTTGTCAATCATCTTGTGGCGGCATCCTTTGATCTGCATTCCGGCAATCGGCCGAGCGTCCGGCGTCGATGACACTATCGTCGATGGGCGATTCTTATTGTGCTATAACTGGTGTTGCCCCACTACTTACATAGTAGACAGTATTGGACTATTTCCACTCAACTCTAGACATTTTTCAATATTTTGGATACCTCCCGTCACTGAACCTTATTCTTTAAGACATTTTTACATGGCGGTAGACTCCAAGGTGTACACTACAAAGATCAGTGGCCTGGCTGATCCATGGAATAGCATCAGGAAAGCAACAGGACTTATTACGTTTAAGGTCTACGTTTTGTTCCACTGCTGGGAGGTCGAGTAAGTGTTTTGAACTAGATGGCCGTGATGTTGCACAGTGGGATACGAGCTATACTTCCCAATAAACATGAGTTTTCATTCACTGTCTTCCGTCACTGAAACAGACTTTACAGGCACCTAGTATTCAGTAACATTATACCTTTTCCCCTCTGTGGCAACGACTTATCTAAAAAATTATTGTAGACTAATCTAGTTCAGCGTGTTCCACGGGCATGCCTTTGTTGCATTCTTATATCAGTCCAGTTCCTTCCATATCTCTGTTCATCGCTTTCTGCTAGTCTCTCTGTCCCATTCAGTTTCGTTTTTGTTTCGTTTTGTTCTTCTTGATTTTTTATATGTTGTTTGCAGCTCGATCTTTACATCAATCTCCATAATAATACGATGGTTGGAACTGAAATAGTGGCAACACTGCAGCCGACACACTAGGCAATGGCATCTACTATTTTCGATGATCGCACATGTCGTTGATTTACCGACCTTACCTCAGAGCAAATGGACTCGTCCCTCCCATGTCTTAATCTAGGAAAAATCAGTGGCTTGTGAGCGAGTGGTCTAATGTAACGCATTACGTTCCTCCTCGGCAGACTGTGAATACACAGTATTACTGATCGTTTTGGGAGCATCACCTGCGAGCAGATTTGCAAAGAAGCAGCAACACTTCTGCGCAACCCACCCATCATTTTGCACGAGAACGCAAGGCCCCCTGCAGCGATAGCTGTGGCTGCTCTGTTCAGTCGATAGGACTCGTAAGTTTTGTACCATCCACCATACTCCCCGGACATAAGTCCTTGTAACTTTGATTTGATTCCGAAGATGAATGAACCACTTTGTGGTATTCGTTTCAGAACTGTTCCATAGATTCTACAGGCATTAGAACGCTCCATTCACACCATCAACAGAACAGGCTCTGCTAACGGAGTACTACACTGTCCTCATCGCTGGCAACGGTTTCTATACAATGCTGGTGACTACTTTGAAGGACAGTAACTGTTTCAGACATGTAATGCTTTTGTATGGATTGTGAATAAATAGTTGCCACCATTTCAGTTCCAACCCTTGTATGAAATACAATAATATAAATTTCTAGAAACATAGAGTGGAATGCTGTTGTTATTGTGGTTTGCAGTCTGGAGACTGGTTTGATACATCTCTAACCCTATTTTAACCTGAACAAGCCTCTTCGTTTCCTCATATGATCAGCAAACCATATAATTTTCAACCTGCTCACTTTATTCGTCTTCTGGTCTCCTTCTATGATTTTCGCCCCACACATTTCCCTCTAAACTGACGATTCTTTGATGTCTAGGAATTTTTATTATCAATCGATCCCCTCTTTTACTCAAGGTATGCCAGAAATTCATATTCTCTCCAACTGTTTTCATTTCCTCCACCTAATTTTCAATATTCGTCTTTAGCGCTACATTTCGAAAGCTTCTGTCCTCTCCGTGCCTGAAATATTTATCTTTTGACAACTGTACAAGGCCATGCCTTCTTAAGCAGGTAAATTAATATTTGTTGTTAACAAAATCTCTGACATTGTAAGTTATTTTACTGGCAAAGTAAGAAACCTTATGTACCCCTTTTACTCTTTTGTTATTTAATGTAATTCCTTCAGTATCGCCTGACCTTCTTAGGTGGCATTCCATTACTTTGTTTTGCTCTTGTTAATGTTCATCTTATATGCTCTGTAGATTGATCAATTATTTCTTCATTTATTTTCTCTCTTTCTGGTGCCTTTATGTGTACTGTATGTAATAGGAGTAATTTGCTAGTCCTTTTTTTTTTTAATTTATTCTTGCATATCATAAGGGTGTGCCCCAGAATATATTGTTTGGTGAATCTGCAGTATGTGTCTTGAATGACAATTTTCTCATTGTTCTTGGGAACTGTATTCGTTAAATGTTAGGCGCTGTACCTGGCTGCGAAAGGCAGAGCTGGGCTGGCTTGTCGAGGGAGGCTGGTCTCTGGCGACATGGTTATGGGGACAGTTTGCGAGGTGGGACCTATCTGTCGGTAGGCTCACTACTTGATGTGGCTCCAGTCTGGAAAACAGTCGATAATTTATTGCATCCCGTTTAGATAGTGGGTCGTGTGGGCCGCATTCCATGGAATTCCTATAATCACGGAGCCTCTTTGTGTACGCCTTTGGGGAGGTTATCTTCTAACTATGCGTTATCCTTCCTAGTCGGCAGAAAAACAGCCTCGGGCTGACTCGGGCCACGTTTTTTCACGGTGATATACTGCCTGTCGTCCTGTGGAATTTCGGTGCGCAATGGAGTCTGGTGTTTCGTGTCTCCACTTTGCTCTTCTATCTGTGGCTATTTGAGTATAAGCTCGCTATATAAGACTTTAAATTCCTTTTAGGGCAAAAGAATGGGAAACAATGGGCGTGAGGAATTTTTGAAAGGGCGGTTGACTCGGGTGACGTCCTCTGGAGGCGATCCGATTGTCTCCATCTTTATAGGCGACAGGTCTAGCTGTCTGTCATAGCTGCCTGTCCATCTCATTGGACGGTGGGATAGAGCTCTCCAGTGATTGGTATATCGAGTTTAGGGGGGCGGTACGCCCACTATTTAGCGTAGGCGGACGAATAATCGCGAGTCACTTCTCTAGTAGGCTCCGTCTAGTTCGGACGTCTTCTTTCAGATACGACCTGCAGAGTTTTATTCGCTCTTATGGGCTGGGTCCTGAGCGTTTGGTAGACTTTAGTTTCCTGAGGTTTCCGCCTGCAGTGGATCGCGGACTTTAAAAATTTCACATGTCGATCTGGACAGGAACTCAGTTGCAGTTGTTCGTTTTGCCAAGCAGCTGTGTTTTACCTTCTTGTTCAGATTGAGACTTGAGATTAGACAGCCACTGTCGTACTGGCCGTACCTACGTGCTAGTGGTTTATGCAATTTTATTTGGGGACACTTGTGCTCAGTACTCGCGTTTTGCGCTTTAGTTTGTGAGTGTATGTCCTAGCCGACACTGGAAGCATTTACCTAACAAATGTTATCTGCCGTGACAGTGGGGTTGTTATAGTTTATTGTTGATACTGCTTCGCAAATTGTAGTGAGATTTCCGGGCGGAAGAATTTATTTTCTTTCAGCTTCACTTCTTTAACATCGTCCAGTCGCCAGCGAGATCCAGAGTCGACACATCAAGCCGACTCAAGGTTATTGATAAAGTGATGCTCGCTATTTGCTAGGGTTGTTTTATATAATTGCAGAACGGCATATTGACCATAGCTGTTTATTTTTTCTCAGTGCTACCGGTTTCGGTCATTTACCATTATCAAGCGTTAGCAGAGATTAGCTAATAGCTTAACATGTCGTGATACAAGAATTCAAAAATACAACATAAGTATTTGCTGTCATTGCTCTAGTCACTGATAGTATCACAGTGGCTGACTGTTACAGACTGAAGTCTGTAACAGTGATAGTGATACTATCAGTGACTAGAGCAATGACAGCAAATACTTATGTTATATTTTTGAATTCTTGTATTACGACATGTTAAGCTATTAGCTAATCTCTGCTAACGTTTGATAATGGTAAATGACCGAAACCGGTAGCACAGAGAAAAAATAAAAGCTATGGTCAATATGCCGTTCTGAAATTATCTCAAAGCTGTTATGCCCCATTTGTTCAACATTCTCTTGTTTTATATACTTGCAGTGATCGCCCATCAGTGTCTATGTTCGTGTATACGATCGATATTGACTTCCCTTTCCTGTAACTAACTTCTTAGCGCCTCTGTCCACCCTTCCAGTATTTCACGATAGGACAACACCACATGTATAGCCAGATATTTCACTAACTAATCTAGTGCTAAAAATATTGTATGTAAAAGTTACGGCTCCATTTGTCTCATTCCTATTACACTTCGTAAATTGATTTGTAAACTTATTTGTTAAAAATCAGACAATTTGCTGGTCACATTTGTATTTCGTACAGTTAACCCATTTTACTGAATTTGATGTTATTTTTTATAAATATTTGTTTTCATTTGTAAACCATTGCTAGACTACACTTTTAAGTGTAATTTCATTTTACAAAATCTTTTATATTATATGTTAACTATCCCCCGAATTTTTGTGTCCTTTAATTTATACATTTATTTGTTTAAGTCATAAATTTACTTTAGTGTACAAATTCCTAACTCACTATTTTGGAGGTGTAATTAGATAGATAAGTAGATGACTGTGTTTATTATTTGGTGCACTCTGATCAATTATAGTACGTGTAGATTTAGGGTGTCGGATCTTTTTCCATGTTTTTAATAAAAAAATATGGTGGCGATCTTTGATATTAACATTAATGAGCATTATATTTAAAATGAATTTGCATATCTGTGTGTTTGCACATTTATGTACCAGTGGTTCGTCACCCCTGCCGATTTTAGAATCAGACAATCAACATTATCAAACGTTTTCCCCAAATACAGAAAGCTAGAAATGAGGGTTTGTTTTTCATTTATCTTGTAAGATAAGTACAGCCTCTTATTTTCCTACATTACTACGTTTTCCAAACTGATCTTCCCTGAGGTGTAATATTATGGAACAATGTGGGTATCTTGTTGCCATTAATAAACAACAACCTCACGCCTGATTGGGTGGTATTTGAACGAAGTTTGTAAGGTAATAATTGCAGACGGAGGCCAGGACACGAATACAGAAGGCAGGTTTCAAAGGATGTGGGCTGTCGTTGTTACTGAGGAATGAAGAGGCTTCCACAGTACAGGATAGCATGGAGAGTTGCATCAAACCAGTCTCTGAACTGATGACCACAACAGCTTGATGAGCACAACAGACCTACACAGTGCCTCAGTTTCAGTTTTTCGTTTTTAGTACACTCCTGGCCATTAAAATTGTTACACCACGAAGATGACATACTTCAGATGCGAAATTTAGCCGACAGGAAGAAGATGCTGTGATATGCAAATGATTAGCTTTTCAGAGCATTCGCACAAGGTTGGCGCCGGTGGCAACACCTACAACGTGCTGACATGAGGGAAGTTTCCACCGATTTCTCATACACAAACAGCAGTTGACCGGCGTTACCTCGTGAAACGTTGTTGTGACGCCTCGTGTAAGGAGAAAAAATGCGTACCATCACGTTTCCGACTTTGGTTAAGGTCGGATTGTAGCCTATCGCGATTGCGGTTTATCGTATCCCGACATTGCTGCTCACCTTGGTAGCGATCCAATGACTGTTAGCAAAATATGGAATCGGTGGGTTCAGGAGGGCACTACGGAACCCCTTGCTGTATCCCAAAGGCCTCGTATCACTATTAGTCGATATGACAGGCATCTTATCCACATGGCTGTAACGGATGTGCAGCCACGTCTCGACCCCTGAGTCAAAGGATGGGGACGTTTGCAAGGCAACAACCATCTGCACGAACAGTTCGACGACCTTTGTAACAGCATGGACTATCAGCTCTGAGACCATGCCTGCGGTTACCCTTGACGCTGCATCACAGACAGGTGCGCCTGCTATGGTGTACGCAGTGACGAACCTGGGTGCACGAATGGCAATATGTCAGTTTTAGGATGAATCCAGGTTCTGCTTACAGCATCATGACGGTCGCATCCGTGTTTGGCGACATCGCGGTGAACGCACACTGGAAGCGTGTATTCGTCATCGCCATACTGGCGTATCACCCGGCGTGATGGTATGGGGTGCCGCTGGTTACACGTCTCGGTCACCTCTTGTTCACATCGATGGCACTTTGAACAGTGGCCGTTACATTTCATATGTGTTACGACCCTTCGCTCTACCCTCCATTCGATCTCTGCGAAACCCTACATTTCAGTAGGATAATGCACAACCGCCTGTTGCAGGTCCTGTACGGCCCTTTCTGGATACGGAAAATGTTCGACTGGTGCCCTGGCCAGCACATTCTCCAGATCTCTCACCAACTGAAAAGTCTGTTCAATGGTGGCCGAGCTACTGGTTCGTCACAATACGCCAGTCACTGCTCTTGATGAACTGTGGTGTCATGTTGAAGCTGTACCTGTACCTGTACACGCCATCCAGGCGTTTGACTCAATGCCCAGGCGTATCAGGGCCGTTATTATGGCTAGAGTAATTGATTTATCAGGATCTATGCACCCAAATTGCGTGAACATGTCAGTTCTAGTATAATATAATTGTCCAATGAATACCCGTTTATTATCTGCATTTCTTCTTGGTGTATCAATTTTAATGGCCAATCGTGTATATTAGCGCTATACTGATTTTTCGTAATAATGTCTATGTTCTAACTATTGGATCTAAAAAAGTAAATAAATAAAAATTAAATGAAAATAAGTTAATAACTAAATAAATAAAATGAAATCCATAACCTACAGCAGAGATGTGGGTAAGGCATCGTTGTTACTAAATGAAGGCTTAATTTAACAATATTGATTTCCGTCTTTTAAGAAAACATTTATTAGTCCGTCTTCGCTTCTACCGAGTTCAGTCTGTTGCCAGTTGACCAATTCATGGACCATATCTGACTGGATTCGTGATGTGACTACAACAACACAGATGGCCAAATACAGCCGATTAAACCAGCCTCCTCAGGTGGATTCTGTTGTTCGACGCCCTGTTATAAATTTGACGGGAAAGAATCTAGACGAAGCCACTGTCTCTGTCTTAAGTAAAGGGCTAAATTTCGCCCCCACTCCAAAGAACTTGCCAATACCATCTTTCATTAGTGTTATTGAAGAAGCTGTCCGTCCACTATCAAAAGATTCATCTGAAGAAATCAGACGTGAAAGCTGTCGAGCAATTATAAAGTATCGTCCACAAAGAAGTAACATTTCTAGAGAAGAGAAAACTCCGCGAGGACACAGACACAGTAGTTTTACGTGCTGACAAAGGCAACGCCACCGTCCTGCTGCCTCGGGAAGACTAGAATGAAAAGATCTATGGTTTATTAAGTTCTGACGCGTACCGGAAGATCAACAAAGACCCAACTAGCAAGGTGACGATAAGGACAGCTGCCTTACTGAATGCTTCGTCACTAGAACCTGAAGTTATAAGACGTTTAAAAGTGCGAGGAGCTGTACCACCGAGACTTTATGGGCTTCCTAAAGTCCACAAACTGGATAAGGATGAGCGTCTGGAGGATCTGCCTATGCGGCTAATAACAAGCACAATTGGTTCACCTACCTACCTTTCTGCGCAGTATTTGGCTTCACTTTTAAAGCCATTGGTAGGAAAATGTAGTCACCATATCCGAAATTCTGTAGATTTTATTCAAAGACTCAGTCACCTCAGGCTTAATAGTACAGATGTACTGGTGAGTTTCGACGTGGTATCACTATATACCAAGGTACCTGTACAGGATTCTCTTTCTCTAATTGGCCAACATTTTGACAAGGATATCACCGCCTTATTTGAACATGTACTGACGTCATCTTATTTCCAGTTTAATGGTGACTTTTATGAGCAAATTGACGGAGTTGCTATGGGAAGCCCCCTATCCCCTCTGGTAGCGAATTTCTTCATGGAAGACTTCGAGGACAAGGCTCTGGACTCGGCAAGTTTTAAACCAACGGTCTTCTGGAGATACGTGGATGACACGTTTATAGTTTGGCCTCACGGGAAGGATGAGTTACATCGATTTCTTGACCATCTGAACTCCATCCACGCTAATATCAAATGTACTATGGAAATGGAAAAAGATAGCTGCCTCCCTTTTTTGGATGTACTTGTTCGTCGAAAAGCTGATGGTACATTAGGACATGCAGTATATCGGAAACCAACCCATACGAATCTGTATTTACATGCCAGTAGCTGCCATCATCCCTCACAAACCGCAGGGGTCCTTAACACATTGGTGCACAGAGCACATTGTATATCAGACGACGACAACTTGCAGGAAGAGCTCACACACCTGAAGAGCATTTTCAAAGCAAATGGATATTCGCAGCAACAGATTCGCAGAGCATTTGATGTGAGTCCAAGAATGCAAGCACGAGACGTGGAAGAAGAAGACGAAAATAATAGTTATAGATCAAGAGCCTTCTTACCTTACGTGGACGCTCTTTCGTCAAAGATAAGTCGCAATCTCGACAAACATCGTGTTAAGGTTATCTTCCGGCCACCAGTGAAGATTGCAGCCTTACTCGGGTCAGTGAAGGATGATTTGTTGCTTCGCAAGTCAGGTGTGTACCAGATCTCTTGCGGAATTGTGATAATTCATATATAGGCCAGACAATACGCACTGTCCACGAGAGATGCGTTGAACACAGAAGATATACTCGCCTATTACTGCCAGACAAGTCAGCTGTGGCCGAACATTGCATAGAAACCGGTCATTCAATGAACTATAACGATGTGAAGATTTTGACACCCATATCTTCGTTTTGGGATGCTATATTTAAGGAAACTGTTGAAATTAGACTGGCCAACAACTTATTAAACAGAGATAAAGGTTTTAATTTAAACAAAGCTTGGAACCCTGCACTTGGAGTATTGAAATCACAGAGAAGACGTGAAGGTGTTGCCGCCGCCGAGCATATATCGATAAGTGAACACCGGAGCGCTTCCGCCACGGGGGGCGCACGCGTGTGAGTACTTCGATATGGCCGGCCGCGGTGGCAGAGGAGACTGAGGCGCTCCAGTCACGGTCTGCACGGCCACTACGGTCGGGGGTTCGAATCCCCCCTCGGGCATGGATATTTGTGCCGTCGTAGTTCGTAAGTAGTTCATAAGTAGTTTGTAAGTTTAGGGACTGATGACCCCGTAGTTAAGTCCCATAGACTATACAAACATTTGAACATTTGAACTTCGATATGCAGTATACCAGCATCTGTGACGCGCACGCGCGTTGCCACCGCGATCAGGCTTATAAGGCCGCGCCCGGCACCTCGTTGACAGTCTTCGACTCACTCTGAAGATGGCCGGAAGGTACGCGGCCGAAATATCAGCAGAAGAAGTGAATTTTACGCGGCTGCATTCCCGAAATCTATTGGACTATACATTACGCCGTGAAAAGTTGAAAATGCACTGTTTTAATGCTTTCGGTAGAAAAACATTTTTCTTTGTTCAGAAACAGATCGCCCAGCTACAGGAAATCCCTCATCATGTGACACGCGATTTCGCATTCGCTAAATGAGGCAGAAAGCAGGTCCCTACCTGCCCTGATGTAGAGTTAATGAAGCCCTGCTGGGAGGCCTCTCAACTGGATGCATTAAGCACAGTGGCTGATGAAGCGTCGGCGGCCGCACCCGTAAGCGGTCTTTGAAGTACAATCAAACGGGCACACACTCGGCGGTTAACTTACAATCCTCTCAGATCTCTGAGTAAATGGCCTTATGCATACTGTCCATTTTCGTGTTTATTGTAACAGGTAACAACAGAGTGGCTTTGGATGAAACTGTAATGTAGGACAAAAGGCGCAAATACATCATTATTGTTATTGGTCAAAGATATTGAAAGAGCTTTATATGTTTCTTTCTTTTCTTCACCAAATATCTTAAAATGTCTCTTCCGTAATTCATTTTTATTTTTATTTTTTATTTTTATTTTATTTATTTATTTATTTTTACACGTGTGTTTTCAGAGGGTTCTTTTATGATACTGATCATTATTTATTCTGCAGTGAAATTGGTTTTGTGAGGCCAAAAGAGAAGAAAGTCAGGTCCATGTGTAGAAGGATATGAGTGGAGATGCTTCAAGACAAGGAAATTAGGCACAAATACATAACAATGTTCTCGGAAAGGTACCAGTTAGTTAAATATAACTAACAGTGTGTACAGTCACTGGAAGAGGAATGGTCAAGGTACAGGGACACACTACTGGAAGCAGCTAGAGAATGTCTTGGAATAATAGTGTGTAAAGGCAGGAAGAAGCAGACAGCTTGGTGGAATGACACAGTCAAGGCAGCCTGAAAAACGAAAAAAAAAAAAAAAAAGGCATTTCAGAAATGGCTCCTTACTAGAAATTAGGCAGACAGAGAAAGTTATGTTGAAGAATGAAACAAAGCTAAACGGATAATTGCAGACTCCAAGCGGAAGTCATGGGAAGACTTTGAAAATAAGCTAGAACCTCTTGGTCAAGCCGCGGAAAAACCATTTTGGAGCGTAATTAGCAATCTTCGAGAGGGAGGGAAGAAGGAATTAACAAGTGATTTGGACGGGTCAGGAAAGCTTCTAGTCAATCCTGTGGGTGCCTTGAGTAGATGGAGGGAATATTTTGATGAATTGCTCAATGTAGTTGAAACTTTCAATGATGTATCAGATTTTCAGGTAGAATGGGATAGGAACGACGATGGAAACAGGATCTCATTTGAGGAAGTGGAGAAAATGGCCAGTAGATTACAGTGCAATAAAGCGTCTGGGGTGGATGAAATTAAGCCGAATCTCGTCAAATACAGTGGAATATCAGGTCTCAGATGGTTACACAGGATAACTGAGAAGGCGTGGGAATCGGGACAGGTTCCGTCTGACTGGACGAAAGCGGTAATCACGCCATGACTTAGTTGTAATGGCCGATTCGATTGTAAGGTTGCAAACTATTATTTCAGAGCTCGATCAGAGATGCAAGGATTATGATATGAAGATCAGCATCTCCAAAGCGAAAGTAATGTCTGTGGGAAAGAGATTTAAACAGATTGTGTGCCAAATAGGAGGAACAACGTTAGAACAGATAGACAGTTTCAAGTACCAGGGATGTATTTTCTCACAGGATGGCAACATAGTGAAAGAACTGGATTCGAGGTGCAGCAAACCTAATGCAGTGAGTGCTCAGCTAAGATCAACTCTTTTCTGCAAGAAGGAAGTCATTACCAATGAGGAACTGAGGGAGACCATTCATATGCTTTCGGGGGTCCGGATCATCCAAATGGGGAAAACTTAACAAGAATAATTTCATGTCACAGTAACAATCCTGATGATCTAGGTCGCTAATTCATTTTACCTGATGACTAGTTTCGGATCTTTAAAGAGCGGTCGCGTGGATTATCCACTTCGCATAAGGCGTCATGATGCGGACTGAGCGGTCATTTCCGCCGAAGGTTCGAGTCCTCCCTCGGTCTCGCGCGTGTGTGTGTTGTCTATAGTGTAAGTTAGCTTAAGTCTGTGATAACAGTTTGGTCCAATAGATTTACAAACTTTTTCTTCCATATCATAAATGTGTTCGGAATATATAACTGTCGTCGTATTAATAAAACATATTACACAAAAATTTGTAAAATGATACTTGGTGTCATATTCATGTACAGGGTCGAATTTTTTACCCCAAATATCTCTGGAACAATAATAGAAATTGAAAAACGACATTCACGGGCAAAGAAACGTACGGCAGGGGCTTATGAAAGTAAGTACAGTCAGTTAGTCTGAACGTACATAAATATTACTTTCAACGTAATCTTATGTTTTTTTTTAATAGATACCTCATATTACTTCTTATGTAACCAACAGCATGAGCAATGATAAAAAGAATGACGTTTGTACCTACGCAGAACATCAGTTACATACAGGGCAAACGCGAAGCAAAGTTTACGATTGAATTTCGGCGAGTGGCTTGCCATTCTGAATGCATACATTGTTTATATCAGTATGTTACGCATGTGCCAACTCCCATTAACGCTATATAGTACACTTATCACTGTTTAGTTCAGATGCAACACTTGACTGTTGTAAACAATGTGTGAATGGAGAACGGCAAGACACTTTCCGAAATCTAGATCAGCTCAATATAATAATTTCTTTTTTGAAAAAATAACGAATGATTGCTGCAAATCTCCCATTTGGAAATCATGTACAGTCATGGGCGCAAGATGCCTTCTTTATGGAAATTCATCTGTATTTCAAACGTCTAGTTTCCTGGATGTAACTGACTTACTGTATTGCAACCAACGTCGTTCTTTTAGTGGTTTTCATGCTATTGACTGCGTAAGAAATGATATGAGGTCTCCATAGAAATCATAGGTTTGTGTTGAAAATAATGAGTCAGACAGAAACATGATTTGTAGCCGGTAACCAAAACTTTCGTAATTGAGTTAAAATTTCTGTACATTTTTTCACGTTACACCACAAATCACTGGTTTTCCGACTTGTTTCGATATCATTTCCCTGTACTAAGCCTTTTTCGGTGTGTGGAAGCGTAACAGTAGTCCGTAGACGACATGAAAGGCAAATAGGCATGAACAAATCGACGTTACTTTTATTAAAGAGCTTCCAAAATTGATTTTTTTTCTCTTCGTTGTGGCATTTTCTACCTAAAAAAAAAAAAAAAAAAAAAAAAAAAAAAAAAAAAAAAAAAAAAAATTAAAAAAAAATAAATAAAGAAAGAAAGTTTGACAATAAGTAACCTCAACTCGATACAGTGGACTCTCGATATTTCGAGTCTCGGAATTACGAGTTGCCCATAAAACAAAACAACAAATGCGGATACATTCCACCTTAACAGAACGCGAAGTAAATAGTGAAAAGACTTTAAAACATTAAGGCTGCCAAAGTAAACAACTATTTAAAAACTTTGTTTTAAGAACGGTCATATTTTTTTATACGTGTATTCTTTTCAAGGTCGCTTTTCTTCTTTTTCAAACGTGAATTTCGATAGATCGATGTGATCCCGGTCCCGTTCATCTCGAACTAATGAGACTCCTGTATAGCTACCGCAAATTCCATACTCCTGCATTCCTTCTTGTAGGAAGATAGTCGTTAGTCTTTGGGCACACAATAAACATGCCAGACAGATACTACGAAATATCAGAGCCTTAACACAACTACCACTAGTTTCCTTCCGTAAGAAGCCTTTACGATTTTCGTATTGAGAGCGTTAGCTTTATGTTGCCATCTTCACTTTCAATGTTTGCCACCTACAAATAATTTTACACATCTCCATAATGGCATTCCTGAATACATAGCAGCTTCAATCAGTGCTATAGAAAGTATTTTGAAGTATAAAGTCACAATTCCGAGTAACAGTATGATTGTTGTCAGTACAAATTTACACAAACTAAACAACAAGAAATGTGTATCACATGATAAATGTCCCCTAATCCCATATTAAGTCTTCGCTTTCAAGGAAACACACAATTAAAGCTTTACACCATAACAATATGATAACCCCTTCCATTACGCACAATACTGAGTAAGTTAAATTGTTACTAACATAGAATAAGAATATCACTATTAGATAATATTCCGTAATATTGTACTTAACTACAAAATGCCACAAAATTGTTACGCGGGTGAAGAGTTTGCTCGCAGTTAAACGGCTCACCATCAGTTCAGGTAAAGCGTTGCTGTTGACAGAGTCCATCCAGAACGCGACCGGACTTCAGCAGTGAGTTCAAGTTCAAGCCGAAGATGCGGCTGACTTCTGCCGAAACCGAAACTACGGCCGTAATCAAAATATGGCCGCAACTGACCGTAACCAAAGCCGAAAATTCAGCCGACCCTGGAAAATAATTTTTGTAATTATACGTCTGAAACCGTTCCACAGAACCTGCGTTTATAAGCCTCTGCCCTGCGTTCATGACAGTGAAAGTCGTTTTACAGTTTCTATTTTTGTTGGAGGAGTGTCTGGGGTGAACAGTTTGAGTAGGACACCCTGTATAAGAAAAATGATTGTACAGTGTGACGGCTGTATTGTTTTAATTGTGTAATACGCCTAACGTGACCACTGTACTCACAGGGCTGCTACCGCTTTTTGCATTAGAGCCAGGCGAATAAGACGTGGTATCTCATTAAATGAAGTAAAAGTTCGCTAATGGAGACTTCACGATGATCGAGGAGATCAAACTTGTTCTGGTCTGTAGACGAACTACCGAACAGGTTCTAATGAAATCATTTCGTAAGCATTGCTTTCTTGGTGGATTTGGGGAATAAGGTAATTGCTTTGGACTTATCGTCAATAACGTCAGAAAAACATGTCGATGTGAGCCCAAGACAGATCGTAAGAGAAATTTCTGATGTGGAGAAACTTAATAACTACTGCACTTATTTATTTAGAACACAATACCTTCACTACGCGATAGAAGTGGTGATGCAACTGATGATAGTGCTGATAAGGAAGAACAGCGAAACACAGATTTCCAAATTTCTTCACCCTAGAAGACATAGAAAATGCTCTAGAATTCGATTTAGAAAAAGCTGTCACCGTAAGTTAAACGTAGTGTTAAAGTAACTAAAATTAATTAAAATAAGCACGTCTTCAGGCCAATTAGGTTTCTATGACAGTATGCTGCTGTAACAGATCCATACCTAGCTGTAATGTACAATCGCTTTTTCAACGAAATCTCTATGGCCGAGGACTCGAAAGTTGCACAGGCCACTCCAATACTCGATAAAGGCAATAGGAGTGATCCGCAAAGTTATAGGCCCAATTCAATGACGGCGGTTTGCATCAGGATTTGGGGACATATAGCATCCTATTTGCTACGTTGAAGAGAACGACCTACTGAGCCATAGTCAACACGGATTCAGAAACTATCATTATAGTGAAACTTTACTTAAGTGAAGTGATGAGTGCTGTTGACAGTAGGCATCAAATCGGCTGTATATTTCTAGTTGCATACAAAACATTTACTTTGAGGAACTTTTTATCTCCAATAAGTTCAGCTGGGATATCTAATCCTAATAAATAAGAAATAGGAGGTTTCAATTATGAGTGTTTAATTATAAAATAAAAGGGTTTTGGTGCATCCATACCAGATCTATGTTGTTCTAAACTATCTCGTATGTCGTACACTGTTTATCCTGAAGGTATTTTTGATCGCAAGTGCATCCCGCATTCATTACAACAATAACAAAACTCATATATTTTCACGGGAAAATGTTTTCTTCGTTCGTTAACATCTTGACAATTCGGTGTACACTTTCCCCAGTAACGCCTTTAAAAATTCACTAATTTTGTTTCTGTGATTCTTTGTCACTGCATTGTATACCATCTTGAAAAAACTTAATTATCATGTTTAAGTAACAACAAAGAGTTGATACTTCAATTGTAGTACGTGTTTCAGTTACAACCGTTTTCTTCCAAAAAAATAAAATACCCAGTACCTTTGGCGCCACTCAGTAAAATGCAAAATTTCTTTCAGATGTTACATCATTACAGCTGAGGAGGTAGGGAAGTATAAAATCATTAAAAGTAACGCACTCTCAGCATTTGTTTACTCGTCTTGATTATGGAAACAAGAGAATCTCTCATCTGACTCATTTAGTGTAACAAATTTTAATTCGATCCGATAGTGCGCAGTATTCAATGTTCTGGCGAGTATACAGGGTGGTCCATTGACAGTGACAGGGCCAAATATCTCACGAAATAAGCATCAAACGAAAAAACTACAAAAAACAAAACTGTTCTACCTTGAAGGGGGTAAACAGATGGCGCTATGGTTGGCCCGCTAGATGGCGCTGTCATAGGTCAAACGGATATCAACTGCATTTTTTAAAATAGATACCCCCATTTTATTACATATTCGCCTAGTACGTAAGTAAATGTGAATGTTTTATTTGGAACACTTTATTTGCTTTGTGATAGATCGCGTTGAATAGTTACAAACGTATAAGTACGTGGTATCCCGTAACATTTCGCCAGTGCCGATGGTATTTGCTTCGTGATACATTACTCGTGTTATAACGGACTGTTTACCAATTGCAGAACAGGTCGATATGGTATTTATGTATGGCTATTGTGATCGAAATGCCGAACGGATCTGTGCTATGTGTGTGGATCGTAATCCTGGAAGACATCATCCAAGTATTCGGACCTTTCGTCGGATAGTTACGTTATTTAAACAGATAGGAAGTGTTCAGCCACAAGTGAAAGGTCAACCACGACCTGCAACAAATGATGATGCCCAAGTACGTGTTTTAGCTGCAGTT
The DNA here is from genome assembly GCA_026315105.1 of Locusta migratoria. Taxonomy (NCBI): domain Eukaryota; kingdom Metazoa; phylum Arthropoda; class Insecta; order Orthoptera; family Acrididae; genus Locusta; species Locusta migratoria. The sequence goes on along the minus strand of CM048745.1, from coordinate 27,059,838 downwards.
TCGGCTAATCCGCACGTCAGTAGCAGACAAACTGAGCAAGAATCGGGAATCTCAAAAACGTCGGTGTTGAGAATTCTACATCAACATGAATTTCACCCTTACAATATTTCTGTGCACCAGGATTTGCATGGCGAAGACATTGAACGTCATGTACAGTTTTGCCTTTGGGCACAAAATAAATTACGGGACGATAAAATATTTTTTCACGCGTTCTGTTTAGTGACGAAGCGTCATTCACAAACAGGGGTAACGTAGACCGGCATAATATGCACTATTGGGCAACGGAAAATCCACGATGGCTGCGACAAATGGAACAGCAGCGACCTTGGGGTGTTAATGTATGGTGCGGCTTTATGGGAGAAAGCATAATTGGCCCCTATTTGATCGATGGCAATCTAAATAGTGCAATGTATGCCGATTACTTTTGTAATGTTCTACCGATTTTACTATACCATGTTTCACTGCATGACTGAATGGCGATGTACTTTCATTATGATGGATGTCCGGCACATGGCTTGCGTGCATTTGAAGCGGTCTGAAATGGAATATTTAATTACAGGCGCATTTTTCGTAGAAGCACCATACTATGGTCCGCACGATCACCGGATCTTAAATCCCCGTATTTCTTTGTGTGGGGAAAATTGAAGGATATTTGTCATAGTGATTCACCGACAACGCCTGAAAACATGCGTCCGCGCATTGAAAATGCGCATCAGAACATTCACTGAAGGCGAACTACTCGCTGTTGAGAGGAATTTCGTTACGCATATTGCCAAATGCATTGATCTTGAAGGACATCATTTTGAGCATTTATTGAAGTCATGAGATAATTACAGGTTATCACGCAGTAGCAGTATGCGTTCTCAACAATGTATGATAATTTCACAAAATTCCATGTATCACATTGGAACAACCGAAATAAAGTTCAAACTTATCTACGTTCTATGTTCTAATTTAAAAACCTACCTGTTACCCACTGCTCGTCTAAAATTTTGAGCAAGATGTTTGTTAATATCACAGCGACATCAATCACAAAGCGACAAAAGTGTTCCAATTAAAACATTCATATTTATTTACGTACTACACGAATATGTAATAAAAACTGGAGGTACCTATTTAAAAAATGTTGTTGATTACCGTTTTACCTATGGCAGCGTCATTTAGCGGGCCATCCATAGCGCCATCCGTTTCCCCCTTCCTCCTTCAAGCTAGAAAAGTTTTGTACTGTGTAATTGTTTTTTTTTTTTTTTAGGCTTATTTCGTGAGATATTTCTCACGGTCACTATCAGTGGACCCCCCTGTATACATGGCAAGAATTCTCATCTACGTAGCTCGTTAACTGCTTTATGATTAGTGGGAGCTTAACATTTAACGAGCCACATATATCTCTCTGAGCACAGAACGGCAGTATCAGATATCCCGGAGTCGCTAAATGTCAAAAGCAACCACGTACGCTGTGATTTGAAGCTGCAGTGCCGCGCTCTGCATGTTTGCTCCATCCATTAACGTCAGAAAACGCGTTAGTTACCTCTGTTTGCTATTAACCTACGGCTGCCGTCTGTTGGAAAGCGTGCGACGCGAATAGATGCCACGTATGCGATCTCTCGTATTAACTGCGGGAAGACTGACATGCACACTGTACTAGTTCTGCGGCGATAGGCGCTTGTGCTAGCTTGCCGCTGACGGAATCCTATATGAAGAGCTTTGCGGGCCACGAATCCTGCAACACGTTTCGGCTTCGTCGTCTCCGCGTACACCACGACAGAAGCGGAGTTTTAAAGTGTACACAGCACGGCGGCGGCGTTACTAGAGCAATGCCCGACACAGCGACCGCCGTGCTAATTGGCTCTGTACACTGTTTTGAAACTGCCCGTACGATGGTATCGTGGGGTTTCCTATCGTGGGGTTCCTATCTTGCCGGCCGCGGTGGCTGAGGAGACTAAGGCGCTCCAGTCACGGTCTCAACGGCCACTACGGCCGGGGGTTCGAATCCCCCCTCGGGCATGGATATTTGTGCCGTCCTAGTTCGTAAGTAGTTCATAAGTAGTTTGTACGTTTAGGGACTGATGACCCCGTAGTTAAGTCCCATAGACTTTACAAACATTTGAACATTTTTGGTTCCTATCTTCGGGTTAGCTACTGATACTGGCCGGCATAACAAACTGAGTCTCCCCTTGCAGCTCCTCCCCCCCCCCCCCCCCCCGCCTCCACGCACAGGAGTACTCCGAGAGTTTCAAACTCAAGACGCTAAAATCTTCATTAAATCTTAAATGATTCCTGTTGTTCCGAATTGCTATCGTTAGTCCCGCTAAAACTCGAGAACGGCTGAACCGATTTGGCTAATTTTAGTCTTGAAATATTCGGGTAAGTCCAGGGAAGGTTTAAACGGAAATGAAATATGGAAAAGTTGTCCGGAAATGAGGAAAATTGGGAAAAACTGAAACAGCTTTTTCCAGTGAGCTACCAATACCGTTAGTCAAATTGCGATAAAATTTTGTACATTTCGTGTTGAAAGCGAGAGGAAGGTTCGCATCAAATAAAAATTTGGAAACGTCGACCGGAAAGGAGGAAAATGTAGGGAAAACCGAAGGCGATTTTTATCCTATGAAAAAAAATGTCTCTTGGTTGTGAGAGCATCTCTTGAGTACAGCTTGACAGGACAAGGTTTGTATGAAATACATTTTTTGGGAAATCTACCGGAAAGTTGGAAAATTTGAGGAAAAACTAAAAGTGCGATTTCGTTGCGTTTTTGATTGAATTTAGCAGTATAACTGACTATTTATACGACGGAGAGGGGTAATTCTTTTTTGTTTTGTTCAGAATGAACTTGGAAAAGTTCTCAGAAAAAAAAAAAAAAAAGAAAATTTGGGGGCAGTTAAGAAAGAAGGCCGCAAAATTCGAAGCTAGTTCCTTTTTCATTGTGTTTGTAAATGTACTCAACACTATTAAGTTGAGAACCGGTTATCCGATTGCGATAAAAGTTTGATCATTTGACGTTCAACGAAAGATGAACTTTCTCTTGAACTAAAAATTTGGCAAAGTTGACTGGAACATTTAGAAATTTGCGAGAAATCGAAAGAGCTTTCTTCAATGGGATGTAAATATCATTCGTCTGATTGTGATAAAAGTTGCATATTTGTCGATCAAAGCAAAGAAAGAACAGACGTCACTTCTACGCCTGTAGTTGCTATTGTTTCGTATTCACAGAATATATGACATCAACTGCGAATGGGCAAAGCTGAAAATGTCTACCCAGCCGGGATTCGAAGCTGGGAATTTGTATCTGATGGGAGGCGTCCTTACGTAGCAGGTGCGGTGATAACTGTGAATACCGTTGGTGTAGGGGTCAGCGCAAATGCCTAGAAAGCAGGAGACCTGCGTTCGAATCCGGGCTGGATACACATTTTCAGCTTTGCTCATTCGCAGTTGATGTCATATATTCTGTGAATTGGAAAAGTTCCCCGCAGAAATAGAAAATTTAGAAAGAAGTAGAGAGAAATTTTACTGTGAAATATCAATACCATTCATCTGATGGCGATAAAATTTTGCACATTCGACGTTCAAAGCGAGATGAAGGTTTGAGTGAAGTAAAAGTTTGTAATATTTGGCTAGAAAATAGGGAAATTTATGGAAAACAGGAAACAGCTTTTTTCTTTGGGATACCAATAGCATTCGCACCATTGCGATAAAATTTTGCACATTTGATATTCAAAGCAGGAGTACATACATATTAGCAATTGCGAAACATTTCTGGGTCACTAGACGACTAGATAACCCCGTGAACTTCGTATCACTTACCTCTTAATATGTTCAAATGTTTGTACAGCTTATGGGACTTAACTACGGGGTCATCAGTCCCTAAACTTACAAACGACTTACGAAGTAGCTAATACTAAGGACGGCACAAATATCCATGTCCGAGGGGGTGTTCGAACCCCCGACCGTAGTGGCAGCAGGACGTGACTGGCGCGCCACAGACCGCTCGGCCACCGCGACCGGCCCTCTTAATATGAACCATATTAGTTGAAATCGTATGTATTTTAGACCCATTAGCTTTATAAAGGCATCAGATAGTCTAAGTATCGGCACGATAGTGGGCGGAAAGAGTGAGAAAATCACGCACACATGCCCAGGATAAATAGGAGAAAATATAAAAATGCAGTAAATGAAACAGGCAAAATGGAGTACAGACGACTAAGAAATGAGATTGACAGGAAGTGCAAAATGGCTATGTAGGAGTGGCTAGAAGGCAAATGCAAGGATGTAGAAGAATGTATGAATAGGGGAAAAATAGATATAGCCTACAGGAAAATAAAAAAAATGGAAAAGCTGGTGGAAGCCGACCTCGGGGAAGATCAGTTGAGTTCAGGAGAAATGTAGGAACTCGGGAGGCAATACTCACTTTACCGCGTAACCTAGAAGATAAATTAAGAAAAGGCAAACATACAGCTTTTGTAGAATTGGAGAAGGCTTTTGACAATGTTGATTGGAATAAACTCTTTCAAGTTATGAAGCAAGCAGGAGTAAAATATAGGGGGCGTAAGGTTATTTACAACTTGTACAAAAACCAGACAGCGGTTGTCAGAGTTGAAGGGCATGAAAGGGATGCAGTGGTTGGAAAGGGAGTAAGACAGGGTTGTAGCCTTTCCCCAATGTTGTTCAATTTGTACATTGAGCAAGCTATAAAGGAAAGTAAGGAAAAATTTGGTGAAGGAATTAAAGTTCAGGGGGAATAATTAAAAATATTGCGTTTTGCCGACGACATAGTAATTCTGTCAGATACAGCAAAGGACCTGGAGGAGCAACTGAACGGAATGGACAGTGTGTTGAAAGGTGCTTATAAGATGAACATTAACAAGAGCAAAACTGGGGTAATGGAGTGCGGTCTAAGAAAATCAGGTGATGCTGAAGGAATTGGATTAGGTAACGAAGCAATAAAGGAGGTAGATGAGTTTTGCTACTTGGGCAGTAAAATAACAAATGATGGTCGCAGTACAGAGGATATAAAATGCCTTTCTGAAGGCATTTGTATGGAGTGTTGCCTTGTATGGGACTGAAACATTGACGATAAACAGTGCGGACAGGAAGAGGATTGAGGCTTTTGAAATGTGGAGCTACAGAAGAATGCTGAAGATTAGGTGGGTGGATCGCGTAGCTAATGAGGAGGTACTGAACAGAATTCGGGAGAAAAGAAATTTCTGGCATACCTTAACTAAAAGAATGGATCGATTGGTAGGGCACATTCTTAGACATCAAGAAATTGTGAATTTAGCGTTGGAGGGAAGTGTATGGGGTAAAAACCGGAGAGGAAGACCAAGAGATGGATACAGTAAGCAGATTCAGACAGATGTAGGTTGCCGTTCTAATGTGGAGATGAAGCGCGTGTTTTTTTTATTATTTATTTATTTATTTATTTATTTTTTTTTTTTTTCGCTGGTGTTGTCACAAGATCAAAGTTGAAAACCGGAATTGAAATTTAACTGAAAGTAAGATAAGCAATGAATATTAATTTTTGATTGGTTCATACACTGAAAGGACCACAAAAGATTCCGCAGTCAGTTCTCAGTAGCAATGTAAGTTAAAAATTACGACAACACCAGAAAACACCATTACATAAGGAAATAGCGAAATCAGTTACCTGGTATGCATTCATTGGTGGAAGCCGCGACACTGCAGTTGAACCTGTATGAATTGATTAATATCCTCGTTCTCGTAAACTGATGCTTGGTTTCTCATGACTATTAATTATTAAAGTTTTAAGACCGTGTGCAATTTTGATCACTATGGTTATCGAAAGTTAAAGAAATTATCTGACTTCGCTTTTAACAGAATGAAGATTTCCTGCAGGCATTGAATTCAATGTTTAATATAAAATGAGAGTAAATAAATTTTTCATCGAGAATGTTCTTTTGTCATCATGAGACAATAGGCAACAATGACCAAGCATTAATTTACTAATATTGCTGAAAATAAGTCATCAATTAAATGAAAGATGGGGAGAAATAGTCATTATTTAAATAAAATAGGAATTCCAAATGAAAGTTAAAGTTTATTACGTAAAGGGTGCTAACCAGAGGTCACACTTACATGATTATGGAGATCGATTAAAATACGTCCGCTCAGTATAAAGGTAGAAAAACGAAAGACGACAAGCGATTCCGTTGTTTCTCCAGATCGTTTGAAATAGTTGAAGGTATAAATTGAAACAAGGATAATCAGAGATTTATTGGCAGAGAGAACGGATGCTTGCGACAAGCGTCGCAAATATAATTTCAATAAAAAAATTAATGTATTGCTAAAGTGTTACGACGCTCGCACGTTTGGGGAGTCTATATCGATAGTAGTGATGAGTTTCCCCTTAGGCGGCGCTTTGATCTGCCATAAGGCAGTTGTTTGCGATGTGCCATCTCTGGCCGATGGCTAGCTGGAGGCCTGTGACGCACGCGAGGTCAGTGACGGATTGACGTCCGAATAGCGCCTGGGTTCCTCCGGAGGTGTTGTCACCGACTTGTGGGCCGCCGCCACCGTGAAGCGATGGAGTAACAGCCTGGCGTCCAGCGAGTTCTGGTCGCCTGGGTAGCGGTGGTTATGTTACCGTCCCTCGGGCCGACCTGGGCGCACAACTTAGCGTCCTAGAGGCGGAGTCGCTGTTTGGTCCTGAAGTATTTTGCAGCTGAATGTTTGGGTAGCGACAGGTAGCTGAAGATGAGAGCTTAATGTGGGCGACGGCGTGCTGTGCCGCGTGTGTCACCTAGTCGAGCAAGTTCTTTCCTCTGCTCTCGAGTGTAAGTGCTGTACTGGTAGACCTGGTTCGAGCGCCGGAAGGCTTTAACTCTCGGTGACCTTTTGTGTCGGGCTCTGCTATACACGTTGGTGCCCCAGGCTGCGTTGGTTATGCAATAGTCTGTTGTGTGCCTTTTGAACAGACGTTCGTCGAGAGTAGGGTGTTTTTCCCCTGAACTTTATTTTGAATTGTGGATTGTCTGATGTTTCTTATGGTTGTCCCGGCATTGTCAGTGTCCGCCCCCATCTGAGTGTCGTTATTCTGATGGGCAGTCTTGTTAGTTTTGATTGTGGAGGTCTGCACTGTGCGCCCTGGTGGTTCTGGCCGCACCTCCGGCTTCGTGTTGGAACACCGTCGGCTCTGAGTCGTGGGAGCGGCTCGGTTAGAAAACTGTTAACTGCGCTGATCTATTACAGACAGCTGTGGTTGGCATTTGACACTAAAGTGTGGTATTGATGTTTAATCAATTGTTTCATGCCTTCAATGTTAAGAGTTCTGTGGCTGTGTTTTTTTTTGTGGTTTTTTTTTTACTAACCGTTACTGTTTCTGCAAAGAATATTTAAGTATTTGAATTTTGTACTAGCATTTATTTGAATTTTAAAATTTTACTAAGTTGTAATGAGTGCCTTTTATTTCTCAAATTGCTAAGGAGGCTTGATATTTTGGCACTTATGTACTGTTTTATAATTCAAAGCGTTTTAGATGTGTATGTCGGCGTAATTTGGTGCTGGATACTGTTTCTGGAATTTATGTTGCAGATTTAAATTATTTGGGCTTGCCCGGCGGTACCGCAACGGAGGAGGAAGTTGTGATTTCCGGTTACGAGCGTGTGGGGACCGCGGTAGCGCTATGTTTTGCTTCCTTCAGTTAAGCGACCCGTCTCCTCCTTTGCGGTCCTGCAGTGTCCGCCGAGTAGTATGTATGAAGGTAGCTACCAACGTGCATTGTACTTGGTGGTCGAAAGTTTAAATTTCCAGTTTCAACATTTGCCAGTTTGTTACCTGCTTCGGAAGCATTGTTTAAATTGTGATTTTAAGCAATTCAGTAGTTGTAAAAAACATTTTAGAAGGGTTTTATTTAACGTTTTCTTTGGTTTAAATTGTTGAAGTGAATTCTTTAAAGGAGTCCTTTAAGGCTTTTATTATTGTTAATAAACCTGTGTGCATGAGCTTTGTTGAGTTCACCATTTTGCCATCCTGTCCTTAGTTTCCTTATTCCCTGAACTGATTTCAGTGGTGCCGCCTCCATCTGCATCATGGAAATGGTAGCAGAACCTTTCCTTCCCGGACCTTGGGTATTTCGCGTGTTTGTGATGTGAATGTGATATTCTTGGTCTTGTTTATTCATAGTTTTTTTACTATTGCTAGCTTTGCTTATATTCTCCCTGTCTGTTGCACAGGACACCGCAGCTGTGATGTGGAGATCAGTACCAGGGTTAGATCTGCTTACGAAGGCCCAGCTCGAGTACGAGGTGCAGATTCGGGGCAAGTGAGGGCACCGTTAGCGATCCACTCCCACGGCTCCGTGCGGCGTTGTCGGTTCCGGTCACGTTGTCTCCGGGGCTGTTTCCGGATCAGGGTGAGTGGATTGAATCACGTTCCACGTTTTTATCTACATGGAGTGCTACTGTCTCTTTCTGAGCGTGACCCCCCACCATAAAGCAGCTTCGCCGAGCGCAAGCTCAATTGGCCCATGTCCAACAGTCCTTAGTAGACTTGCATTCAGTCGGAGTCCAATACGAGCATAAGTTGACCTTTGCTCGGAACTTTGCGGTGGCGGAAGGTTTGAGTTCGCGTCTCTTGTTGCTAGCTTTGGGGGGGGGGGGGGAGGAGAGTAACAATAGTCCCGAGTGTCACCGAGACGTACAGGAAAGCGCGTCCCAGCGGGTGGGATTAGATCAGTCTGTCGCCTTTGCTAAGTAACCCCATCATTTAAGATTGTTGCAAGATGTTGCTACTGACTGTCGACCAAATAGTCAGTGTTGGGATTAATTGTTCGTCTACGGCGACATACGGAGGCTCTCTCTCCCGCATGCCACTGTGTTAATGGGGATGTATTCGATGGCCCAAGGTAGTTTGGCTTGGATAATAGCTGAAACGCTACAAGGAGGGGGTCACTTACGCACCTTAGGGATAAAATGTTGAAAATTAAGCTTACGGACCGCGCACGTAGAGCATTGGAACAAGAACAGTTTTGAAGGGTGCAAGGCAATTGAGAACCATTGATGGGATTTGTGGAAGTGTTAGCATCGCGGTGGAGGCACTCAATATACAAATATCTGAGTGTGATTGTGTCACTCACATTCTTGATGGGTTGACATTGGCAGAGAAGGGAAAATTCATTTTTGTTGACAGGCCGAGCACCTTAGTTATTAGCTATTGTCAATAAGGTGGATACCCGGCAATTTCCGGTTGAATCACCCCAGCGGTCTAATAAGTGTGCCTTCGGAAGTGCCGCCCACGGTTGGGCATCGTAACATATCCAACCAGCGTCAACGTTATCGGTGTGGATCTCCGGACCATTTAGTCCGATCCTGCCCTGTTGTTCGCACGCCGCGGGATCCGAAGTGACGCCAGGAGATAAAGGGGGCAGGGGGGGGGGGGGAAGGCGCGGGAAGCAGAAGCGTAATTGGCCCGTGAATTGTCGTGCTATAAGGGCCCGGTCGGGTTCGTCTCTCCCCTTTGTTTGCGCCTAGGACAAGAAGCAATTTGTGCCTTGATACGGGTAGCGCTCGGTCTCTCGTTAGTAAACAGTGGTATTTGGAATTTTGTAAAAATGCTCGCTTTTCCCGTGTGCGTCCCTCCGGAACTAGATGTCGTGCTGCTAACAGTGAAATGTTACCTATTCTGGGGGACTGCAGCGTGAGTCTGTCCATTGCAACATTTTCATGGTAAATTCAGTTGTTGGTTGCTGAAAATTTGAGCACGCCGCTTATCTGGGGTTGAGACTTTATTAGTAAGGCTGGTTTGATAGTGGATCCGTCAAGGGGCACGTTCTATTTTCAGTTTCGACCTAGTATGAGAATTGCCTTCTGTGAGTGTCGTATGGGAGCCAGGGTAATGTCCTTACGGTGACACAGGATTATCCAGATGTGTCGCATCTGTCTTCCGACCAGGAAGAAAGGGTGAAGGTACTGTTATCTATCCTCAAGTCATTACGGATAGATTAGGAGTCACCAACCAGATTGAGTATGAAACTCTCCTTACCGATCAGATTCCTGTACGTACAGCTTCTTATAGGTTGTCACCTCCTAAAATGCTGGTGCTGCGTCACAAGATCGAACAGATGTTGAGGGATAGTGTAATCCGTTATTCCACATCATCGTATGCTTCTCCGGTCTTCCTTGTTCCGAAGGCTGGCAACAATGACCACCGGCTTGTAGTGGATTATCGACTTTTGAGTAAGAAAGTGGTGTTGGAATCGGTACCCCTTCCCGACCTGCATAATTGCTTTACGTGGTTTAAGGGTACAACCTACTTTACCGTATTCGATCTGAATCAGGCTTATTTCCAAATACCGCTTGCGGAGAGTTCCAAGCGAGCTACGGCGTTTACTACAGATTGGAATTTGTTTGAATTCAACAGTCCCATTTGGTTTAGCCACTGGAGCGGTGGTACTGAGCAGGTTGTTAGAGTGTACGGTGATTTGAAGTTTGATTGTGTGTGCAATTACTTAGATGATCTGGTCATTTATAGTAAATCATTTGAGGATCATTTGCAACACCTTAGGCTGGTGTTGGATCGGCCGGGGCTGGCGGGACTGTGAGGCCCTCTAAGATTAGTTTATGTAAAAGGGCGATGTCCTTTTTGGGGCATATTGTCTCGGAGCGGGGTGTTGAAATTGATCGAGAGAACACGTGCTATAAGAGAATTTCCCCCTCCCAAGGACAAGCAAGGGATAGCCCGTTTCATTGGCATGTGTAATTTTTGTAGAAAATTTGTGCCGCAATTTGCTGAATTAGCCGCCCCCTTAATAGATTGCGGGGAAAGGATGTTGAATTTTGTTGGGGAGAACAGCAAAGTGCGTTTCAGGCCTTGAGAACTGCCACTGCTAATCCACCGGTGTTAGCTATACGGGATTTTAATCGGCAGTTTATCGTGCAGACCGATGCGTCTCGGGGCGGTGTGGCTGCTGTGCTGCTCCAAGAGGAGGAAGGGGAGCGACGCCCGCTAGCCTCTGCATCTCCAAGTTTATCTCAGGCGGAGAGTAGTTACTCCATTTGTGAATGCGAGGCTCTGGCGGTGCTATTTGCACTTGAGATGTTTGCCTTTACTTAGAACATTCCACCTTCATATTGGAGACAGTTAATCAGGCGCTCAGGTGGGTGCTTGACCGCCCCCGCAAGACAGGACGGATTGCCCGGTGGGAGCATTCAGAAATATACTTTGTAAGAGTGAAGTTCGCTTTACAGGAACTGGACCCGTACCTATGAACTGTCAAACTGACCGTCGAATGTTAAACACTCTAAATAAATCTAAAATGCACACTGAATATAGTGTCACTGCGCCTTGAAACTAACTCCAAAAACAAACAAAAAATTAAACTTCATATCTCATTCTGTCACCATTATAGTTACCATAATTAGTGCACGAAAACATTATCCCTATAGCCTACTGATTACAATGCCGAGAAGACCTAACATAGGTGGTCGAAGTCACAGATGAGCGACGCACTGATGACCTTCGAGAGACTGATAATAACAGTCGTATTTGAATGTCAGATTTGCGTTCTAGAGTGAACCACAATGAAGTAGACAGGTATACAATGGAAGGAGTTCGGGCACATCGATCACAACAGCAGCGAGCACGGAAAAGTGAAATTGATAGATTCCGCAGACGCAATGAACCTGGAACGAGGGGCATTCTCTTACGATCCGGAAAAATTATTATAGTGCCGACAAATGTCTAACAATTAGGAAAATGTCAATCACTTGTCAACACTAATTCTTTATAATACAGCGGTGAATCTGCAGTATTTTGTTGTGCTCGTGGTAAAGTAAAATTGCCACTATTGGTCCCACCACGTGATCCATTTCACTCGTTAGTTTTGGGATGGAAAATGACTGTACATACTTCTTGCCCAACACCTAAAAATATAAAAATTGCTCCTAAATGACGTATGGTGCAACACGTAGCGTACAGAACAATTTCATGCCCACCTTCAAGGATTTGTGCTCCTGACTTTTTCCTGTCTCATATCTTTTGTCCTTCGGCAGTTAAATTAAGTTCTGAAAATGTTATTCCCTCAGATGACACTGTTGAGCGTACTTCGGTTTTAATAATAGTAGTTGATTAACTCAATTTTTTTGTTCCTTTGCTCTATTGATTCGTATTATTCGGCTGAAACTGTGACTTCATTTGATGCAAAACTTGAAGGTATCAGCGGTTATTGTTAAACATTCGTCGCATCTTAACAAATTTTTGGTGCTACTAGGACAGGTCCTTCTGTTCTGCCGCACTATCCACTTTTTACAATAGGGACAATGCATTTTTAAAAGTTATCACAATACATTCAGTGGTTTATGTAATGATATATTGCCAAATCGGTTCAGCCGTTTTGGAGATTTGGAGAGAGTAATGAACAGCAGTTCATTTTTATCTTTGCAGTTCATACTCGGGTCAGATCGTGTAAAGCGAACTTTACTCTTTCCAAGTACATTTCTGAAACACCCAACACCAACCAAGTCATTATTTTACATGTGTCAAATCTAAATTTTCCTCGCAATTTTTCCATAATTTATCACCGTTTAAACCTTCATTGAACTTCCACGAATGTGACAAGAACATTATCCTGGACATGTGTGCGTGATTTGCCCACTCTTTCCGCCCACTACCGAGCCGATACTTAGACTATCTTATGATAACGCTACTGGGTCTAAAATACATATTTAAATTAATATGGTTCATATTAAGAGGTAACTGATACGAAGTTCACCGGGTCCGCTAGTATTATATGTTTCGCAACTAAGACGCCAAAGAGCGAGCGGGGTGTACCCGTTTAAAGTGCTGACCATAATGAAATGAAGATTTAAGCAATAATGGGCGTGTTCGTCTGAAAGAAATTAGCGAATGTTTTACTGCGGTTAGATCCGGCATGTGATGTCTAGAGAACTAGTGTTGTTCTTGATGACTACGAATCATAAAATTCGTTGCCTAATATTGATGAGTCCGCCAAAGGACATCTAGGTGGAATTTCATCTTTCTAAAGTGAATTAAATGATAATTATATGTAACCATTTCAGAAGTAATTTTTTGAATGTAATACTTCAGCTGAAAAACTAAATCACTGGCAACCACTTCAATGCACATATGTCCTTAATTTTATACTGTACTTACAGCACACCTGTGTAGATAGTACAGGTATTAAAACGATTCACGTAAAATAGTCTTGCAGAACACTGGTAATTATTATACGCTATTTAAGTAAAACACAAAATTTTAGAAAAATTTTAAAAATTCTGAACACATCTACAGACGCCATGACACCATAATAGGTCCGTAGGTAGGTATGCTTGTATTTTGCATAGGTATGGGGCCAAGAACTTAAGACTGCGTTGAACCGCTTTAGAAATACAAACATCAGACTTTCAGGCGCTACCTAAAATCAACAACCCTGTTGTTGTGAAGATTACATTGCACCTTGGTTATTGAAACGGTTGTCAATAGCCGCGCGGAAGAAGCCCAGCGGTCTGGAGACCCACGTTACGGATAGCGAGACCTCCCGTGTCGGAGGTTCAAATCCTCCCTCGGGCATGGATGTGTGTTAAATTCAAAGTAGTTTGTAAGACTAGGGACAGATGACCAACGTAGTTTGGTCCCATAGGATTACAAACATTTAAACATTTGAAACTTCCTGGCAGATTAAAATTGTGCCGGAACCAGGACTCGAACCTGGGACCTTCGCCTTTCGCGGGCAAGCGCACTACCAACTGTGCTATCCCGACACGACTCACGATGCCGCCTCACAACTTCTGCCAGTACCTCGCCTCCTACTTTCCAAACTTCACAGAAGCTCTCCTGCGGACCATGCAAGACTAGCACTCCTGGAAGAAAGGATATGGTGGAGACATGGCTTAGCCACAACCTTTGGTGTTCATGAGCTTAGATTCCCGCTAGATACACTGTATCTTGTGAAACTGTTCAAAGTTTCGTGCAACCCCAGCCATCTGCAGCATTGAAGTAGGTCCACCTCTTCTAGTCCCTCTGACATGGTCAGCCACTTACGTCGGAAGCTTCGCAGAACGAGTAGCCATATTATGTACGAAGTTTACTACGTAAATTTTCAGTTTTGTTGAGAATTCTGTAAGAAGCAGATTTCGTATTAGAACTTACAAAAAACTGTTAAAAGCGTACTTTTGTGAACGAGACCTGCAAAATACAAATAAGTTTCGTATGACATACATGATGAAATTCTAGAATCGGTTAAGTTTTGTGAAATTACTGATGTTGGTAAAATGTGTGCTGTATATACACATACCGTTTTCAAACAATATCTTAAGGCACACAGAAAATTTCTCACACATCACGGTAAATTTATCATCCAACTTTCATAACTCTAGAACCCCTCCGTAGTGACAGTTGTTCCAGACGAAAATAAATATCGTAACTTCCCCACTGATGTGGAAATAACATCCCTTCACAGGCTTAGGACTGGCAATGCACGCAGTACATAGGATTCTTTAGATGTTTTTGATTGTTTTTTTTTTTTCATTTTATTTTTATTTGCTTTTATTATTCAAATTTATAGTAGCAAATTGATAATCTTTTTTCTCATTCTATTAATCGTGATTTCTTATTCAATTTTTTCGTAAAAAGATTTCAAAAACCTTTTAAATCTCAAGAGTCTTCATATGTTTGTATAAAGTATTCATGTTTTGTCAAGATCTATATACCTTTTCTTTGATTTTTGAAGAGTCAGGCCAATGGAATCATTTTTAACTTCAAAAGTAGCATTTACTACCTCCATCTTTTGAGTAAGAAAGTGCACATTTGGGTGTTTTTTATTTACTGAGTTCAGTTTTCTAAGCCAACTTTCGACAGCGTTCGTCGATCTGTGTCGTTGGTTAAAAATATTTCACATTTCTATACGTATATTAGGATTTTCCGTCCACTGATCCACCATACAGTCTGTGATGTGATCTTCTCTCCACTAGGTATCTGTTCCGTTATTAAAATCCACGCATCATCTAGTGTTATCAGGAAGATGCACCAATGCGCCACACATGCGACGAGACATTCGAACTTCCTATCCCTGTACCCTTCCGTTAAGCCCAGTTCTTGTATCTTCTTCCACAGACATTGGTTGAAGTGAAAATGACAACTGGGAGCTATGTTTCAGTGAACACTGTGTTCATTGATATTGTAGCCATTTCAAAATCTAGCACTGCAGTTTTTAGGGATCACCCAGGCACCTTACTTTTCAATCCAGAAAAGTCTTTCATCTGAATTTTGACTTTTGTCTGGGATCAAAGCAAATAAAACAGGAAATATGTTAGATGCCACTTCTGTCCTTCCGATGTCAACATCTCTTGTGTATGGTTGTTTGAACTGTTTGTAACAGCTGTCAAATGTCCCATCCATAGCACAGTTCAGATTTCGCAAATGATTTTCTCTGCTTCTTCGCAAGAAATTGCCAGAATCCTCTTTCCTGGAACAGACCAATATCTAGCTTCAAAATAACTAACTTTCAATTAATATTAACATTTTCGCTACGTTGAATTTCCAAACTAGAGCCAGGTTTCTGCAGTGTCCCAATAGCTCCTATTCTTGTCTTACACAATATTGATTCTTGGAGCTGTCGTAATTATTCGGAATATTTGTGACGAATTCCAATCCATTATCTTTCAGATCTTTAAATTCATGTTTAAAAATTTGTGATACAAGCACTGTCATGTCTTCACGAACGCTTCTTTCTACAATTATGCATTATTTCTTTATCTATACATCTGTTTTGCCAAATGGGCAATAACGTTGTTGAGCAACGATTCCACCATTTGCGATTTTTTAGGCGACCTCTCTACATACTACGATCGTAATTGACGTACATCCAGTAACCGGTACACACCCAGTTCGCATATTCTTCAGTTTTCTTATAAATACGGTGGCGATGAACATTCTTGACAAGACAAGGCATCCTCTTCGTTATCACTTCCACCGTGTACAATGCACAGAACAGAACGCGTACCAAAATGCTCGGAGCGACGACACTGAGAGACGGTGACGACACCTGGACTGATAATGAGCGACCGGGGGAGACAGACAGTGGGGAGGCAAACGCCTTGTTCAGGAAAATGTTCAAATGCTTGTAGGGCTTATGGGGCTACCGGGTTATCAGTCCCTAAACTTAACAACTACTTACGAACTACTTACAACTAAGGATGGCACAAATATCCATGCCTGAGGGGGATTCGAACCCCCGACCGTAGTGGCCGTGCAGACCGTGACTGGAGCGACTCAGTCCCTTCGGCCACCGCGGCCGGCCCTTGTTCAGGAACCGGTTGGGCGGGACAGGTAAGCTTCCCGCGACAGCCTTATAGGAAACCCCGCAGTAGGAAACCCCATGTAGCCGGTACGATTGCGGGTTTCACCGTCAGTGAATATCAGCTTAAATGCTGCGAAAATCCCTCGCCTAGTCCCCGCCTACCCGACTCAAGCTCCACCTCTCAGCGTCAAGGTGCTGATCCCAGTGTCATCTAGGTGGCACTGGTTCAACGAAACCACAAGGAACCCCTGGACGTCAAAGGTAGGTTACATAAAGCAACAGTCCCTAATGCACAGTCTAAGTTTTCAAGTACAACATTTTTACAGATACTTCGTATCAACGAAATAGAAGCATAAATAAAGTGGATTGCCTGAGGTATTTACATGACTAACATACAACTGTTTTTGTTACAAGTGAATAGCCTTTTGTATGGTTCTTCTTCATAAAGACAACTCATTTATCTGAAAACCTCATTCTACCAAGAGTAACCGAAATTTTATAAGGCAGTCTACTAAACTTTTCGTAATAGTATAAACACTGCTAAACCGAGGCAGCTATTAGTTTCATCAGTCTATTTTTACCCTAAAGCTGTAAGTTACCAAAAAGTTCCCTATTATTTAGTAATTAGACAAATGTAATGTATTTCTACATTTCTGTTTGAGTTAAATTTCTTTATCGTAAGCGTTTAAAAACATAACCAAACATTATTAATAACGTTTTTTTCTAACAAAATAAATGCTAACTGACTTTTCCACGCTATATAACTAAATTTCTCCAATAATAGCACTAACAGCACAATACAGATTCGCTTCCTTCAGAAACTGACATTTTTTTTACTTCTTTAAAATTTGACTGAGTGAGAAATATGGGAGCTGCTGATGGTTGCAGTAACGACATAGTAAGTTGGTGTAGAGAAGTAGCTGAGAGAAACAAGTCATCAGGTCCAGATGTTGCACCATTACGATTTTACAAAGAGTACTCGGCGGCATCGGCCCCCTTACTTAGCTTGCATTTATTGTGAATCTTTGATCCAGCGCAAAGTACCAAGACTGGAAAAAGGTACAGGTAAGTCCCGTGTATAAGAAAGGCAAAAGAACGGACACATGAAACTACAGACCTATATCATTAACATCAAGTTTTCTGCAGAATTCTTGAACATTTTCTGTTATAATGTAGTAAATTTACTTCAGACGAAAACGCTGCTGTCCATGCATTAACACTACTTTAGGAAGCATCGATCGTGCGAAACCCAGCTGGTCCTTTTGTCTCATGGTATCTTGCCTACTATGGATGAAGGGCAACAGGCAGACTGCACATTTCTCGATTTTTGAAAGGCCTTTGATACGGTAACGCACTACAGACTGTTAACAAAGGCAAGGGCTTGTAGAATAGGTAACCAAATATATGAGTGACTCGAAGATTACTTAAATAATACCTAGTACGTTGTCCTCGATGACGATTTGATCAGAGACTGTGGCATCGTCAGGGGTACCCCCGGGAAGTGTGATAAGGACAGCTATTATTTTCTATCTACATAAATGACGGCTGTTTGCTGATGATGCTGTGGAGTACAAGAGGGTGTCGTCATTGAAATCCTATAGTAGGATCCAGGATGACTTGGACAAATTTCTAGGTGGTGTGAGGAATGGGAGGTAGCGCTAAATGTAAAAAAATGTAAGGTGATTCAGATGAGTAGGAGGAACAATCCAGTAATGTTAGAATACACCATTAGTGGTGTGCTGATTGACAGAGTCGCGGCAATTTGATACCTACTCGCAGCGCTGCACAGCGATATGAAATGAAACGAGCGTAGGACAGTCATGGGGAAGGCGAATCGTCGACTTAGGTTTATTGGGAGAATTTTGGAAAGGTGTAATTGGTCTGTAAAGCAGGCGGTATATAAAGCCTTTGTAGGATCCCATGTTGAGTGTGTTTGGTATCCCCAGCAAACGACTTATAGGTTGGAATGGATGCAATTCAGAGGCGATCGGCTAAGTTGTAACTGGTAGAATCGAGCAATGCGCGAGTGTTACAAAAATCGCTTCGGAAATTCAACTGGGAGTCGCTGGAGGGGAGACGTTCTTTCCTAGAAGCACTGTCCAAGGAATTTAGAGGGCCGGAATGCGAGGAGCACTGCAAAACGATTCTACAGTCGCCAACCTACACTTCGCGTGAAACCTTGAAAGACCACCGTTAATTGTAAAATTAACTCTGGCTGTAAGGTGCTAGTTAAAAGCTTACTTTAAACATATAATTCTTGCCGTAAAAACCAGTTAGAGGATTCGCGTGAACTACTAACTACTTCCTGAAACAGAATCTTGTTCCCTGGCCCAGAATTTAGAACTGACACAAAATTTACTTTAGCAGCAGGAAGACAAAGAAACGGTGGTCAACACACATCGTAGATCACGAGAATTACACACAATCATTAATATACAAACCACCCCCAACTAAACCATTTCATGAAGGTGGCTGTGACATCATTTATGGCGCAACTGAATTGAAAATATAACATGCATCTGAATTTATTCTCGGCACTGGTGAAAAACATTAAATAAAAGGGAGGATATTCATAATTAGAACATTTCTCTGACAATAATTATTTATTCAGTTCAAACATGTGTAAATGGAGGATTTTGTTAAACTATAAAACTAATCCCATTGAACTACTAACTTAAGATAATCTCTAAAGAGCATCGTCGGGGGAGAGATTTACAATCAACAAGCATTCAGCCACTCACATGCGCGAAGCAAACCGAAACTCACCCAACTCATCGTGCTGATACGAAGCAGAAGCAAGCGTCACTATCGTAGGCGAAAATTCAGCGAACCAGGATGCACCACACAACACAACGAAAATAAACTTCATAGGTGGCTCCGGTCTTTCTTTACTTGAGATGGTACGCGATAGCTGCGAGATTAACTCCATTTAAATCAAACCGCGAGCATGCCGACTTCCTAAGATACACGGCACGTGTCTGCTAAATTACATATTCGCATCCCACTGAAGGCGAAGTGCGTATAGGTCGTATCCATTTCAACAAAAATCAACGGAAGCATAGATTACGAAACAAGAATACACGATAGTAAGGCACTGGTATATGAGCAGTGGCGAGAACTCAAGTGACTAGCTATAAACACATGAAGTCGGAGTTCGGTACCAGGTGGTTCCGAAAACAAGTAAGAAATACAAAATTTATTTTCCGAAAAATAAAGAAAAATAGCTACAGCATGCAACCCTTAGAAAACCGTAGGACATCATAAGGAAGCTAAAGAAATACCGTTAGACGCGATTGGGAAGGCTTTACACGGATGGACGAAGTCCAGTCTTAAAAATCAGAAAATTGGAATAAATTCAAAGTCGCAGTAAATCGACTAAGAAAACGGCATGCAGCCGCTAAAAATACGTAGAATTTCAAAAGCAAGCTAATAAAGGGGTTGTACAAGGCTAGGTGGGGGGGTCTGAATGCAAAGTACAAATTAGGAAACGAAACAACAATTTAAAAATAGACGGAGAGGAGATCGCGAGGTACTAAAGGAAATCAGAAAGATACATGCATAATTTCTTGCCTGAAGGGCCTTGAAACACACAGAGGTAGCTGATGGTTTTGTTCTAAGAACACACCACGTTGAGTACGTGTCACTCGCGGAAGGAGAAGACGGAAAAGAATATTTCACATGCACTACACAGAATAAAAATATTCCCGCACATTAGTTGCATCCCACAAAGCTAGAAAGAAATTAAACTGAGTTCGTACACCGCCTTCTAGTCTCACAAAGGTTACCGATTCTCAGCCGCTATCAAACCGAATTAGTTAAATCTTCACAGCGCTTACCTATCAAAAATCACCGAAATGGAATTGAAGAATACACTTCCGTACATGTTCGAAGTAACTTATTCCGAAAACTGAAACTAAGTTCTGAGGTCTGTGACAAAGCAGACAACGAATCGCTAGTATCTAAATGGAGGGAAAAAATCAGAACGTCTTACCAGGTCGAAGCGCAACCACCTAGTTTCCAAGTCGGCCAGCCAGTCCCCGCCACCACGGAAATCCACCGGAAATAGGTAAAAACCCTGGAGCAACGAGGTGGTCATACCGAGGGTCGCTACTGGGCACTGCCAACCCAACTTTTAACCAAAGGGTGGAGGAACCTCTTTGGTAACATCAAAAGCAGAGGTTGGTAACGACTACCTACCGATACGAAGCCTGAGAAACACTAGTAGCGACCAGCCAGCAGCCGACGACGAAAATACTCATTCATACTCAGACTCCCATGCTAGAAGATTCTCATACATGCACATACAGAATAAAGCAAGTACACATTCTCACAGGGACAGTGGCGTCACGGAGAAACCGTTCATCTCGCCACATTCATAGACGCAATGATAAATTATTAGCATAATAAAATCCCAGCAATATTATAGAAATTAACATTTAAAAACATGAAATGAAACGCTATTACTCATGCCTCCGAACGAAAGGGGTTTTCGTTTAGAAAAAAAGCCCGTCTAGTGAACTTAGATAATGTACAAAGTTAAAAACCTAGGGAAGACGGCAGACAGCCGTCTTTCAACTAGAAGGGGAAGATGAATTGTGTGCTGGATACAAGTATTGTCTGTTACTGTTCATAGTCGCGTCTACAAGCACTCTGAAGAAGTGATAAAAATTTGTTCTCGGATTGTTTTAAAAAGTGACGAGCTATAATATAGGATTTCAAATTTGACACATAAGTGTATACATACTGGACAGCGTACTTTAAATTTGTATGATTTTTATTACTTATCATCAAGCACCATGCAAGGCAAGGTGCTATTTTTTTAAAGAGATATGAAGATCACAGCTTTGTCGAAACCGGTAACCTAAAACAGAATAAACATTTAACAAGCAGTCTTGACTTATAAATTTTCAACCATTTGAAAGACGACCGCCTGTCGTCTTCCATATATTTTTTGTAAAACCATAATTTATTTGATGTCGCTAGATTAGCATTTTGTTAAAACTAGAACCCCGCTGTTTTCGGAGCATGAGAAATAGAATTTTTATTTCATGAATTTCTGAAATGTTAGTTAATATCACTAGGATTTTATTTTAATAATTTATTATTGTGGTTATGAATGTGGCAATAAGTACGGCTTCTCCGCTACGCCAGTGTCCCTGTAAGAATGTGTACTTGTTTTAGGGTTACGTAGATCTGCGAGAATCTAATGGCTGTCTGAATGCGGGTAGTAATAGCTTGCTTTGCATGGTTCTCTCTGGCTCAGAGTAGATAGTTAATCATTACCAACACCTGCTGCTGATACTACCAAAGAGGTTTCTACACCCTTTGGTTACAAGCCTGTCGGCGAGCCCTCGCCAGGGCAAGTCTCACGTCCCCACCACCACTGTTTCTTGGATTTTGCCAGTTTCCGGTATCTTCGCGTCTCCTGGCCGCTCGGTCTTCTTTGTGCTGGGATCGTGATGAGGTAAGGTTGGTTCTGCTCTTGTGTCCGCAGAGATGGTAGCGATATTTTTTCGATCGTGTGCGTAAATGTTCTAGTTTTTCAATCCAGTGATCCTCAACAGATAAACTCGGTGTATGTGTTACTAGTTGCAGTTTGATAACGGCAAGGTATATTCAAATCTTTTGTGATTATGTGGCGATGTAAGAACTCTGTGTAAATTCTTCCTAGCTTTGTGGGGCCTGATTTCTAACAGACGATATGTTCATTTCTATATAGTTATCAAAATGTTCCAATATTTGTATAGCTTATGGGACTTAACTACAGGGTCATCAGTCCCTAAACTCACAAACTACTTATGAACTAGGTAACACCAAGGACGGCAAAAGTATCCATGCCCGAGGGCGGATTCGAACCGCCGACCGTAATGGCCGTGCAGACAGTGACTGACTGCGCCGCAGTCCCCTCGGCCACCGCGGTCGGCTCTGTATAGTGCATGGAAGATTTTTCTTATCGTTTCCTTCCATGAGTGATATGTGTTCCGCGTCGTTGATTCTTAGAAAAACCTTCAGCTTCCACTATTGTTTGTTTCATGCCCATCAGGCAAGTAACTATGCGTGTATCTTTCTGATTTGCACCAACATTCGCACCTTCTCTCTGCGCCTATTTTAATTTTGCTGTTTCTTTTCCGAACTTGTAGTATGCAGTCATTCTTTATCAGTAATTCTCTCAGACCTTTGCACTACCTGCTTCTATAGCTTGCTTATGAAATTCTATGTATTTCTAAGGGTTGCATGCCATAGTTTTTATTCTAACTTTTTCGTCTTTGTAATTATTTCACTATTATGGTTTTTTGAGACTGGATTTCATCCGTATCTGTAATCGCTCCCTATCGAGTGTAGCTGCATTTCATTCGCTTCCTTTTGTAATTCTAAGCATTTCTATGGGTTGCATGCCGTAGTTTTTGTTTTTATTTTTTCGACCTTGTAATTATTTCACTTTTCCGGGTTTTGACACTGGACTTCTCAGTCTCTGTGAATGCTCCCAATAGCATGTTGCTGCATTTCAGTAGTTTCCTTATCAAATTCTAAGCAGTTCTAGTGGTTGCATGCTGCAGTTAATTATTTTTATTTTTCGGAAATTGAATTTATACATTTTTATCGGTTTTCGCAACCACGTTGGTCCGAACTGAGACTTCAGGGGTTTGCGGCTAGTCACTTAGATTCACGTTACTTCTCATAAAAACAGTGCCTAGATAGTTTACTCTGATTGCAACTTAAGAGTCCGCCGTGATTTTGTGTAATGAATCCGATTTCTAACCACTTCACCTTCAGTGGAGTGCGTTCATGTAACGTATCCGTGTGTCGCCGTTAGCGTGTGTCCTCGCTGTCTAATCTAAATGCAACTTAACATTGCTATACTCACCCATCATCTCAAATCAGGCACGACAGAGCAGAGCCACCTTCGCAGTTTTATTGTATATTAGGTTGTGTGGTACCTCCTGGTTTGCTGAATTTCGCCTACGATAGCTGCTTCTGCCTCGTTTCAGCACGCTGATTTTCTACATCTACATCAACATTCATAATCCGCAATTCACCGTAAGGTGCGTGGCGAAGGGTAAACTGTACCACTACTAGACATTTCCTTTCCTATTCCACTTCCAAATTGAACGAAGAAAAAAAAATGCCTATATGCCTTCGTACGAGCCCTAATTTCTCTTTTCTTGTCTTTGTGAGCTTTACGGAAAGAACGTCTTTC
The DNA here is from genome assembly GCA_026315105.1 of Locusta migratoria. NCBI lineage: Eukaryota > Metazoa > Arthropoda > Insecta > Orthoptera > Acrididae > Locusta > Locusta migratoria. The sequence continues at coordinate 27,036,376 of CM048745.1, read as the reverse complement.
TTCCAGCGATCCCCAATTGAGTTGCCGGAGCATTTCCGTGACACTCGTGCATTGGTCGAACCTGCCGGAAACAAATCTATCTGCTCGCCTCTGAACCATCTCTATGTCTTCCTTTTAAACTGATCTGCTGCGGGTCCCAAACACTTGATCAATACTCAAGACGTGCTCGTACAAGCGCTTTATACGCGGTCTCCTTTACAGGTGAAGTACATCTTCCCAAAATTCTCCCAATAAACCGAAGTCGGCTCTCCGCCTTACTCACAACTGTCCTTACATGTTCGTTCCATTTCATATCGCTCTGCAATGTTACGCCTAGATATTTGAACGACGCGACAGCATCAAGAAGCTCACTACTAATGCTGTATTCGGACATTATGGGATTACTTTTACTACTCGTGCGCATCACCTTACATTTTTCTACATTGAGAGCTAGCTGCCATTCTTCGCACAAACTAGAAATTTTGTCTAAGTCATCCTGTATGGTATTAGTCAGTTACAGACGACACCCTCCCACACAACACAGCATCATCAGCAAACAGCCGCAAATTAAAACTTACTCTGTCCATCAGATCATTTATATAGATAGAAAATAATAGCGGTCCTATTACACTCCCCTGGGGCACGCCTGACGATAGACTCGTCTCTGATGAACACTCGCCGTCGAGAACAACGTACTGCGTTCTATTACCTAGGAAGTCTTCCAGCCAGTCACAAATCTGTGAACCTATTCCATAAGCTCGTATCTTCGTTAGCAGTCTGCAGTGTGGCACCGTGTCGAACGCCTTTTTGAAGTCGAGAAAAACACAATCCGCCTGTTGCCCTTCATCCATGGCTCGCAAGATGTCATGTGAGAAAAGGGCAAGCTGAATTTCACATGAACGAGGTTTCCTAAACCCGTGCTGATTCATGGAAAGAAGCTTTTCCGTTTCAAGGAAATTTACTATATTCAAACTGAGAATATTCTCCAAAATTCTACATGAAACTGATGTCAACGATATTGGCCTGTACTTGTGTGGGTCAGTTCTTTCCTTTCTTATACAAGGGAGTCACCTGCGCTTTTTCCAATCACTAGGAACTTTGCGCTGAATTAAAGATTTGCTATAAATGCAAGCTAAGTAGGGGGCCAATGCCGCAGAATAGTCTTTGTAAAACCGAACTGGTATTCCATCCGGACCAGCAGACTTTTTCGTATTTAGCTCTCAGCTGCTTCTCTACACCGGAAATACCTATTGCTATGTCCCTCATTTAGGAATTAGTACGTTGATCAAATGATGGTACATTTGTGCGGTCCTCCTGCGCGAAAGATTTCTTGAAGGTTAAATTTAGAACTTCAGCTTTCCGTTTGCTTTCTTCTATTACTGCCCCGGAATGATCATCTAGTGACTGGACAGTGGGCTTTGACCCGCTTATCGATTTTACATAGGACCAGAATTTTTTCGGGTTATCGGAAAGATCTTTTGCTAAGGTATGGCTGTGATAACTATTGTATGCTACGCGCATCGATCTTTTCATAGACGCAGGAACCTCTACTAACTAATGCCTGTCATCATTTGCGTATTCTTTTTTGAATCGAGAGTGCAACAGCCTTTGCTTTCTCAGCAGCTTTCCAACATTATACCACGATGGATCTTTTCCATCCTTAATCGTCTTTACTGGCACATATTTCTCTAACCCTTTATTAACAATGCACTTAAATTCAGTCCACAATTCCTCAACATCCATAGTCCCGGAATTAAACGAGTTTTGCTGTTGCATTTCGTGTGTGAGCGAGTGTCGTTTCTAAATCCTTCCCCCAGTAGCGTTAAGTTCTGTGTAATTTGTTAAATTCAATGCTGGGCATTGTCAGTATTAGATGTGTAAATGGGATGCGTAATCACTGTATGAACAAAATTGGTTCCCCTTTTGCTTGTGTTCGACGTGAATAAACAAGTTTATTCAGTATAATTTTGACTTGCCTATAAATTGTCGTTTTCGAGCACCTTCCCCCTTTTATTTAATATTGTTTTTCACCAGTGCTGAGGAGAAGCTCAGGTGCATTTTTTTATGTTTAAGTTATGATATGCCATAAAAGGTTTTTTCGGCACCTTTAAGAAATAACTTTAATTGTGGTGGTTTGTTTATTAATACCTGTGTGCAATTTCGATTGCACTCCTACGTATATTGGCCACTGTATCGTTAACTTCCTGTTGTTTGAGTAATTTGAACCAAGTCAGTTCTCAATTTGGGTCAGGGAAAAAGGTTTCATAGCAGGAAGTAGCCGGTAGTTCATACCGACATTTTGCTAATTTTACTGCTAGAATTAATCTTTTTTTATAACAGTTAACTCTTATCTGGGTACCTCCTACCAGAATTAACCTTTTATTTCGTTAAGTGGCCCACTTTTAAAGTAAAACTTGTGAATAGGTTCTCAGAAAGGGCCATTCTGCTAATCGGAAAGCAACAATTCAACACATCAAAAACTCACTCAGTTGGCTGTAGGAAGCGCGAGTGTGTCTGTGGCATGCCGGCATTTTGCTTCCCACGTAATATAACACTGAGCCTTATGGCTGAAAAGTTCCCTACTAGAAGTTACACGCAAATGGCGCTCTCGCCGATATATCACTACGCCATGTGTTGGCGCACGACATTGTGACCATTACATGTGCTGTCCGCCAGGCGACATCTGTCGTCATGAGATCTAAATAGACGTCTTTTTAGTGTGCTATTGCTTTTTTTTTCGGGCAGTGTATGTAAATCTCTATTTTTCAATTATATCCAATATAAAGATACTTCATTTTTTAGCCTTTTAACACTAGAGACTTTTCCGTACCTGTAGTAGTGCTATGTGGGCAATTTTTTGACCAATAGCAGAAAATTACCCTTTCATTACTATTTAGCTGGCATTTTGGGTTTCACCACGTTGGCATTACATTTAAAAAATATTGTTGGGTGTAAGAAAAAATATTTGTTCTCAAACATGCATAGTTCAGTCAAATGTAAATTTTCAGGATTAAATGTTGTCTTATTTAAATTTTACAGAAATAATTCCACAGGCTTTCATCAGGCGTCACTAAATCAAGTAAAATAATTTTAAAATTTCCATCTATATAAAAACATTGAAACAGACAGAAGATGTAGTTCATACAATTACTAATTAGGTGTTGTCTTTTTTTTACTACACTTGTCTAAGCTGGGGTGGGTTCACAGTAGATGTTTCACAAATGTTTCGGCTTGGCAGGTTTTGCACACGTACATGTTGGACTTGAAAGGTACTTTTGGTGTTTCTTACCACCATCATGGATTTGAAAATGCCTTCTATTTCCATATCGGCCAGTGAAGCCGCAGAGTGCTTACGCGGGGAGTTTGACTCCCCTCTTCTGCTTTTAGGGTGCAGCAAGATCATTCGAAACTCTGACAACAGATAAGATTCACTCCTTGTCATGTTCTTAGATTGTGTGAGCAATGATCATTGCAAAATCAAGAATGTTGTAAAAGACATTCGCAGGTTATCAGTGGGTACCAGCTCGGACACTGATGTTTTGTCTTATGGTCAACTACATCGATGCTACCATTGGTTTCATCACATGTTTTGTTCCTACTATTGTCATTGACGTGACATCCGGTAGGCTCGTCACTTAAAGAGATCCATCACGACGATACTTAAATAACAGAACAAAGAAAGACATAGCTACATTGCAGTGCGGACTTATTGGTTCGAAAACTTGTGCAGAATGTAACGTTGTCAGTTCTTTTAGGTCCCGTCTTTCCTCTCTCATACCCCCGTCCTCAATGGCATGTGCGTAGTGGTGCTAGCTGTGAAGTACTGAAAAACAAAAATGCAAAGGGACTGATGACCGTAGTAGTTGGGTCCCTTTAAAACCCCAATCGAACCAAGCAACCAAATACGCAAAAGGAAAATATTGAAGCAAAATAACCTGAAGCCATCAATCAGCACTACATGTAAATCAGAATCCACGAAATATTGTAGGTAATAACATCCAAACATCGGTAACTACTAAAATAACGCACCAGAATTGTTTATAACCTAAAATACTAAGGAACGTAAAAAAACGAACTATTGTAAAACATAACGATGTATATATTACATGCCACTGATTCCTTCAAATAATACAGGCCACTGATGATTCCTTCCAAATAAAGCCGGCCGGCCGCGGTGGCCGAGGTGACTGAGGCGCTCCAGTCACGGTCAGCACGGCCGCTACGGTCGGGGGTTCGAATCCCCCCTAGGGCATGGATATTTGTGCCGTCCTAGTTCGTAAGTAGTTCATAAGTAGTTTGTAAGTTTAGGGACTGATGACCCCGTAGTTAAGTCCCATAAGCTTAACAAACATTTGAACAATTTTGAAATAAAGCCGAAATGCATATGGAAATAAAATCTCTTATTAGTCAGTTGCATAGACGGATAACATAAATACCTAACATCTGCCACGGTGTCATAGAACTATTAGCAGTGCCTCAGAAAGGGATGCGACTTTTCTGTGGATTCCCAGTATCACTTGACAGGTCTGAATGTCACCAGTTCACAGAAAACCGAAAGCCGCGCTTATATAAGGTGTTGCCCGGTCTACGTATTTTTAGTATTTCACGTTATTTTCGTCTAAAGTACGGGAACACACTCAAACATCTCGTGAACAACATTGAGGCATGCGCCAGATATTATTTTGCGTCTAATGCCTGGTGTTCGCCCCCTACCTGTCACAGAACCCTTCAAATCCTCGACGCCACGCCCTCCGCCTGGCCTACCGCATCTGCCTCCCCTCCCCTCCCCCACACGCATCCTGTACGACGTCCTCCGGTTCCTGCCCCTACTCTAGTTTCTCGAACATATCCGGCTCCTGTACATTACCCTGTACTGTACCGCCCCGATATACCCACTCCTTACCCACTCAAGGTCCATGCCACGCCTTCACCACTGCAACCCTCCCTCCCTTCACCTCCACACCCTCCGCGTCGTTTCCCAGAGTAGCTCGCGACGCCTCCCCCTCCCGGATGACGCCCTCTACCAGCTCCAACCCTCTACCGGTGGACTCGACGCCCCCTCTCCCCCTCCCTTCCTGTCCCTCCCTCCGCCTCGATCTCCCCCTACTCACCCCATTCCTCAGGAGTCCCTAAACTCCCTCCCCACTCCTACCCCTATCTTCTCTTCATTCAGAGCTTCTGTCCACCCCTCCCCTCCCCTGCGGGGTCCCCAGTGCCATCGGTTTCAGTTAGTGCTTCGCCTCATGTTTCGCGTCTCCTGTGTTTCAGTGTCTGGTGTTGACAGCGCGTCCCCCGTCATGCAGACAAGTGCCGCCGCTGGATGTTTCTGACGGTGCCTTCAGTGCTTCCTGGACTCCCCAGTCTCGTGTTTCTCGCTGTGTGTTTCTTCACAGCCACCGTGGCCCAACGATTTCAACAGACTACATCTTTTACTATTTTGCTCTGTATTGCATCACCGAAGAACTTCTCTCAGCCATTGTTGTTAAATACTTCATGTTTTTAACGTCTTGTTATTTAAATCTTCCTGTTCAATTTTGCAAGCCACTCGGCTGTAGAGCGGCGTAAGAGGTTGCTGCCAACCTACCGATGTTTTTCTATGTTGGTATTATAATAACAATAAAGGAAAAAACTGGTATTGATGATATTAAATTGTGTCTGGGTCAGAATGAGCCCCATGGTACTACTGGTATAACAGATAAATTTTATGGAAAGAAAATTCAGCATTGGTCGTAAATTTATTATTACAGATCGATTGTGGGTATTGTATAGCCATCTTCAGGCAACTTACATAATCGACTAGACACATTACTGATGTTTCTAGTGGATTGTGCAAGTTGCACTCAAGATGGTTAGTCAATTGACGAAATCGATATCTAATGATAAACGAATTTACGACCAATGGTGAATTTTCTTTGGATATACAGGGTGAAACTGCACTCGCGGAAACGGAAAGTGCGATTGATGTGTTGTTTTCACAGAATGTATTGTTAGTCAGGGACTCATATTTTTAGCCAACAAACAGATTGTAATATTACTTAGAAAGTGTATTTTTATGCGAACATAGTGTTTTTTAAATGGAACAATGATTGTTTTTATCATGCACTGGAGTTTTGACCAGCTGCGTACAGAGAATTTTTGAATGACATTTTTACCACTGTTAGTTTGGCAGCTACAACCGTTCAGTTTCGGCGGCGGTGGCTGCGGTACCGTAGCTGACTGGCCGAGTGGCTAGCCCCTGGTGCACGGCCCACTGTCTCATGACCACCAGCCAGTGAGCTATGCTGTAGTAGTCTCCGCCCCCCCCCCTAACTTTGAATGGTTGTAGCTGCCAAACTAAACGTGACAAAAATGTCATTAACATTATTTGTACACAACTTGTCTCAAAGATTCCAGTGCGTGATAGAAACAACCACTGTTCCATTGGAAAAATTGTACGTTTGCATAAAAAATACTTTCTGTTTATTGGCTAACAATATAAGTTCTTGGCTATCAATCCATTCTGTGGAAACCGCACAGCAATCGCACTTTCAGTTTCCGCAAGATTTGCGGTGCAAGTGTTACGTGATTCACCCTGTATATCATTGTACGGTTGCCGTGCATACTGCTCCTAATGGAGTCCCAATTTCATAGATAATATTACACACTTCTACATGGCCTAGGGGATGAAATTTTTTGGATTCTACAACTCCATAAGTGATTGAAAGTCAACAGAGGTTTTTGATGCTACGTTGAATATGGAGAGGAGTAAGGCAGTCGAAACACGGCCAAGGGTAAAAAAGATCCACATTGTCCTTTCAGATTCTGTTACAGGAAGTGGAGACCTGCAGCAAGTTGTGCCTTGTGCGCTGCTGCAGTTTCCCTCACACGACGCTGGGCGGCTGCGCGCACAGCTGAGTGAGAAGCGGCCACCAGCCGTTGCGTCGCGATGCGCCGCCTCGTCACGTCACAGAGGGACAGGTGTCTGCCCGGTGTGACGGATGTCCGGGCTGGCTGGCTGTCTGGCTGGCTGGCTGGCTGGCTGGCTGGCCTGTCAACAGAGGCGCCGACAGCCCGCGGCTGCTGTGCTGTGCTCCACCTGCTGGGCACGGCGCGGCGCTCTGCCAGCCTTCTCGCTTCTCTCGGAATGCGTGCACGGTCGCTCTGGCGAGGCGCACTTGTGCAGGGTGGAGCAGCACACAGAAGGAAGTACTTTCATTTTAATTCGAAAGTATGTCTAGCTCGCGAAAAAAGTAAATAAATAAATAAATAATAAATAAAATAATGAACTTTATTTTGTAATCAGGTGACCCGTTTCAAATGTTCAAATGTTTGTTAAGCTTATGGGACTTAACTGTAGGTCTTCAGTCCCTGACCGGTTTCGATATTATACCAAGATTATCCTCAAACACGGATTCATGACGTATCGTTCTTGTGAAACATAGCTAGATCTTTACTCACATGTTGTGGTGAGTGCTAAAGATAAGGGATGTCTTAGCTTCCGTACTTTTAGATTTCAGTAAGGCTTTTCACAATGTCCATCACAATTGTGCGATTGGATTCGAGGTTCCCTGTCAGAAAGGACACAATACGTTGTATTTGAAGGAAACTCATAAAGTAGAACAGAAGTGGGGTGATATCTGGCCTTTCCCAGGGAAGTGTTTTAGCATCCCTACAGTTCCTTATTCTTGTAAACGATTTAGGAGACAATCTGAGTAGCTCTTAGACTGTTCGCGGACGATTCCGTCATTTGTCGGCTAGTAAAGTCGCCAGAGGATCAAAAGCAACAGCAAAATGATTTGGATAAGATATCTCTATGGCGCAAACATTGCAGATGACCCTTAATAACGGTAAGTATGAGGTCATTTTTACGACCACTAAACGACATACGTTAAATTTCATTTTAAAAGTCGACCACTGTACGAATCGAGCTGTGTTTTATCACTAAAATAAGCAAATGTCTGTGTGAACTACCGGTTACTCCCTGCGATAAAACCTTGTTCCCTGGCCCAAACCGAGAACTGACTCGTTCCAAATTACTTCAATAACAGGAAGTTAATACTAAAACCCCCTCAGGGGCTCAGCATTAATTTGCTGAGTACGGGCTTGGCGAACCCGGGGTCATGAGCTGTGGGCCGTGTCGCGCCAACAGTCCGCTACACCGTAAGCTCTGTGCGAGCTTAAACGACCATCGTTCGGCGCGACGGTGGAACGTAGTACGTTTAAGAGCCCGGGGATCTTGGCTTAATCGCCCAGGTCGCAAGGACGGACAAACCCCTATAAAAAAAAACCTCAATATCAAGGTGTGCTACGTGCCGAGGAGATGCATGGCTGTTGAGGTTGAACAGCCGCTAGCGAGCAACCTCTGAGGAACCTGCCGCACCTCAGTTGTATAAGGCTTACCCAGGCAAGCGGGGCTCTGTCTGGGTGGACCCTTATTTCCCTAGCTGCTCGTGGGAACACGATGAAAAGACCACGAAACGTTGGCGGACCTACAACCGCCGTCTCTAAGCGCGGTAGAAGCGATTACAACGCTGAACAGTATGACCCCCAAACGTTTCCTTCCCTGTCTACACCGTGGGAGGAACGTAGGGCCAAAATTCAAGGCGAGGCTTACGCCCCAAAGTATTTAGTGTGCAGCCGTACAGATGGGAATCGTTCATGTCCACAAAGCCAATGTTCTTTATGGAACATTTGGAAGACAAATATGGAGAGGTCGATGGATTGTCAAAATGAGGTCTGGATCCGTTTTAATAACGTCATTCCCAGCCCAGTCACGGGCTTTGCTAGCCTGTGACAAGCTGGGTGATGTTTCCGTTTCCGTAACACCACATAAGACCTTATACATGGTCCAGGGCATCATTTTTCACAGGGACCTGCTGCTGCAATCAGACGATGAATTGAGAGCCAACTTGGAGCGGCGAGGTGTGCACTTCATCCGCCGTATCTATAGGGGTCCAAGGGACAAGAGGGTTGCCACCGGTGCCTTCATCGTGGCTTTCGAGGGCGATTCATTGCCTGAGAAAGTCAAGGTGATGGTTTACCGGGTCGACGTCAAGCCCTACGTTCCTCCCCCTATGCGCTGCTTAAAGTGCTGGAGGTTTGGTCACATCAACATGTCGGGAGTGTGGGCGTGCATCCCATCCAGACGCCCCCTGTACCCCACCTCCAGTGTGCGTCAATTGCAGTCAGCAGCATCCTCATTCTTCACCTGACTGTTCTATACTCCACAAAGAGCGCAAGATCATGGAGTATAAGACCCTGGACCGGCTGACATACGCAGAGGCCAGACGTAAATATTTGGAGCTCCATCCTGTCACCATGACAACATCTTACACCACAGTAGCTTCGTCAGTCACCAGACCATCTGTACCACGAATGCCAGCGGGCCCCCAGGCCTGAACTACTGCACCTGCCCCCCTTGACAGTTGGGGGTACTACTCCTTCGGTTGCTCCCACACTTTTCTCGTTGGGAGCAACAGACAAACCATTGCGGGGGACGTCGGTCCCCACCCCAGCGCCGGAGAAACAACAGCCTTCTCCGGCTCCTCTCGCCCGGAAGGGGTCCCACGAGACACTCCCTTCCAAGGCTTCTCTTGATGGGGAAGTGGATCCTAGCAAATGGCTGAAGGGTCCCCGGCTGCTGATCGAGGGGCCTCCACCTCGTCGTCGGCAGCTGCAGCCCCTGTTGAGAAGCCCTCACGGCCCTTAACACCCAAGGGCCAGCGAGAGGTTAAAAGGAAAGACAAGAAGAAAAAGGATTCTTTGGTGGCTTCCAAGCCACCCACACCCACATCCTCTGCTTCAGAGGATGAAGTCGAGATCCTCGCCTCCGCTGAGGATCTCGCACTTCTTGATTCGCCCGAACGTAGGAACTCTGCACATCCAGAATCACCTGTGGTCTTAGATTCTGTAGATCCTGACCATAAGGCAGCAGATGTTCCTATGGCATGATCTTCTTTTCTTTCTTTTGTTTTATGGCTTTACATCGAGGAGAGTGAGTTATTCTCCAGTGGAATTGCGGCGGCTTCTTTAATCACCTGGCCGAGTTGCGCCAATTACTGTGGTGCTACCCTGCACTTTGTATCGCCCTACAGGAGACATGGTTTCCGGCACAGCACACCCCTGCCCTCCGTGGGTATCGGGGCTACTACCGCAACAGGACCCTTTACGACAGGGTGTCTGGTGGTGTGGCGGTGTCTGCCTGTATGTCCTGGACACTGTACCCAGTGCCCCAGTGCCACTCAACACCACTCTTGAGGCAGTAGCTGTCAGAATCCGGGCAATGCAGGAATTCGCTGTCTGCAGCTTGTACCTTCCTCCAGATGAGGCCGTGTCTCAACACCCTTACTGCTCTGGTCTCCCAATTTCCCCTACCATTCCTCCTTTTGGGGGACTTCAACGCCCACAACCCTCTGTGGGGTGGACTCCAGACCACAGGCCGTGGTAGGGATGTTGAGACATTAGTGGCGCAACAAGACCTATGCCTCCTGAATACAGGTGCCCCCACGTATTTTAGCGTGGCACAAGGCACGTATTCAGCGATCGACCTCTCAGTCTGCAGCCCCCAGCCTTCGACCTCACTTCGGTTGGCGTGTGTATGAGGAGGACCTGTGTGGCAGCGACCACTTCCCAATCTTTGTGTCGCTCCCACAGTACCAAGCTGCAGACAGCTTACCCCGTTGGTGTCTCCATAGGGCTGACTGGCCAGTCTATACTTTAACCACTGTCATCGCTGCACCACTTCCAGATGACATAGACAATGCAGTCCAGCAGGTGACTGACAGTATTGTCATGGCGGCTGAGGTAGCAGTTCCACAAACCACCGGTTCCACTAGGCGTAGGTCCATGCCTTGGTGGATACCGGAGATTGCTGAGGCTATCCGGGAAAGTCGGCGAGCGCTCCAGCGCCATCGACGCCACCCATCCGTGGAGAATTTGGTGGCCTTTAAATGGCTCCGTGCGCGTGCTCGACGACTCGTGCAGCAGAGGAAGCAGGATTCCTGGGAGCGTTATGTAGCCAGTATCGGCTCCCGCACCTCCCTGACTCAGGTATGGGCGCAAGTCCGACGCGTCTTTGGATACCGCCCGCCGACAGGAATCCCATCCCTCACCATCCAGGGTGTGCTTAGCCAAGCACATGGCAGACCACTATGCACCATGCTCTGCGACTGCCACGTACAGTGCCGACTTCCGCTCCCTCAAAGAGCGGCCTGAGCGGAAACAGTTATCTTTCCGCACTCGTCATCGGGAAGTATACAACGACCCGTTTAGCGAGTGGGAGTTCCGAACTGCCCTTGCTGCGTGTCCTGATAAAACTCCAGGACCTGATAGGATACATGGCCAATTCTTCCGACACCTTTCACCAGAGTTTCAACGCCGCATTATCGCCCTGTTTAACCATCTATGGGCAGAGGGCACTTTCCCGTGGCAGTGGTGGGAAAGCACTATCATCCCGGTGCTGAAACCTGGTGCAGATCCCCAGGTGGCTGACAATTACCGTCCGATCAGCCTCACCAACGTTCTCTGCAAGCTCTTCGAACGTATGGTGAGTCGGCGGCTTATGTGGATCCTTGAAGAGCGTGGACTCCTTGCTCCACAAGGGGCTTTCGCCAGGGCCGTTCTACCATTGACAACCTCGCGTCACTGGAGTCGGCCATTCGCACGGCGTTTTCTAGGCTTGAGCATTTGGTAGCTGTATTTTTCGACCTACGAAAGGCGTAGGACACCACATGGCGCCACCATATTTTAACAACTCTTCATGACTGGGGCTTACGGGGTGCCCTTCCTATTTTTATTCGCAATTTCCTCTCCCACCGCTCGTTTCAGGTGAGAGTTGGGGCATCTTTTAGCTCCCCCTGTATTCAAGAGAACGGTGTTCCACAGGGCTCTGTCCTCAGTGTCCCGTTCTTTTTAGTTGCAATTAACGGTCTTGCTGCGGCTGTGGGGTCGTTGATCAGTTGCTCCCTTTTCGCCGATGACTTCTGCCTGTATTTCAGCTCCGTTAGCATCGGTGTAGCTGAACGACGGCTGCAGGGTGCCATCCGAAAGGCCCACCCATGGGCCTCTACTCACGGATTTCAGTTCTCCGCACGAAAAACCCGTGTGATGCACTTCTGTCGCTATCAGGTAGTTCACCCTGACCCAGAGCTCTACTTGGGTGGTGAACTACTTCAGGTTGAGGAAACACATCGCTTCCTGGGCATGGTCTTCGATGCCCGGCTGACTTGGATGCCACACCTACGCCAGCTGCGACAAAAGTGTTGGTGGCATTTAAATATTCTTAGATGCCTCAGCCATACTGCATGAGGAGCAGCACATTCCGCCCTTCTTCAGCTCTACAAGTCACTTATTCTGTCTCGGCTTGATTACAGGAGCTTGGTTTGACTCAGCAGCCCCTTCTGCCTTGCGCGTCCTAGACCCCATCCACCACACAGGTGATTTTCGCACCAGTCCCGTAATGAGCCTTCTAGCTGAAGCTGGTGTTCCCCCTCTGCGGTATAGCCAGCAACGGCTGGTGGTGAGCTACGTTGCCCGGGTTCATGCTTCATCCCGCCATCCGAACCACAGGCTTCTTCCCACTTTCTGCACTCCCTTCCCCACGGCGTCGGCCCAGGTCAGGTCTCCCAATTGCGGTCTGTGTCCGTTCCCTTCTCTCCTCACTTGATTCCTTACCGCTTCCTCCACCTTACCATTACTCCCCCCCGTATCCCCCCCCTGGAAAATTCCTCGCCTGGAGCTTCGGCTGAACTTGTCCCGGGATTCGAAAGCCTTGATTTCACCACTGCTTCTCCGTCGCCGGTTCCATGCACTGCTTGATTCGTTTCACGGAGCAAACATTCTTTACACGGACGGTTCTTTGGTCGATGGCCATGCTGGATATGCCTTTGTCTATGGTGACCACATCATTGAACAGCGGTCATTGCCTTGTGGAAGCAGCATCTTCACTGCAGAACTGGTCGGTATTTTGAGAGCTCTTGAACACCTCAGAGCTCCAGCCTCCCCCCTCCCCCTCCCCCCGTCCCCCCTCCCCCCCCTTCCCCCCCGCTTCCCCCCCTCCCCCCCCCGGGGTCGTTCTTCATCTGTAGCGATTCCCTGAGTGTCTTATAGGCCCTTGACCAGTTTCTACTGAAACACACAGTGGTGCGAGCCATTCAAGATGCTGTTTTCGCCCTTGGCGAGTCAGGCCGTTCTGTCGTTTTTGTCCAGACGCCAGGGCACATAGGTATAGCGGGCAATGAACGTGTGGATCAGCTGGCCAAGCAGGCCACCACTTCGCGGTCCCTGGATATTGGCCTACCAATTTCCGACCTCCAAACCCAGTTGACCCGCAAGGTCTTACGGGTTTGGAATTCTGAATGGGCAGATTCCACTGAACCCAATAAGCTCCGTGCTATCAAGCCGTCTACCGCTGCATGGAAGACGTCCGTGAGGGCTTCTCGCAGGGAGTCGGTTGTCCTTTGCCGACTCCGTATAGGCACGGTCACCTCCTGCGTCGCGAGGACCCTCCTCAGTTTCGATGTGGTGTGCCTTTGACGGTCGCCCACATCTTACTTGGATGCCGCAATTTAGCCGCAGCACGACGATATTTTAATCTTCCTGACACTTTGCAGCTAGCATTTGCTGACAATACCTCCACGGTTGACTCTGTTTTAAATTTTATGCACGAGTGTGGACTTTACAAGTCAATTTAAAGTTTGTGTTTCTGTTATTGCTCTGTCCTCCACCTGCTTAAGTCTGTTAGGTAGGTGGTTTTAACGTGTTCCAGAGTGGCTGGGTGTGTTGCTTATATCCCTGCGACCACCCAGCAAAATCACTCTTGTACTGTTTCATCCCTTCTTAGTTTTTAATCGTATCCTTTCTTTCTATTAGTCTCAAAGTTTTAAACTTTGACTTGTTAAAGCATTCACTTCGGATCGCTTCACAAAATGTTTTCTCTCTTTGACTGGAACAAGGGACTGATAACCGTCGCTGTTTAGTCCCTTCCAAAACTCAACAACAGCAACAACAACAATACTAAAGTGGTCAATATACAAAGCAGTTCACACGTATTACACACAGAAATTAATAAGCAAGCCACCACAATTGAAGTTATCTTAAAGGTGGCTAACAAAACATTTATGGCGCAACGGAATTTAGACATAAGAAAAATTTCTTCAGAGCTTGTTCTCAGCACTTGTGAAGAACAATATTAAATAAGAGGGAAGGTGCTCTAAAACTACAATTTATACGCTACATACGGATTATGCTGAACATAAACTTGTTTATTCAGATAGAAAACAAGCAAAATGTGGAACCAATTTGGTTAATACAATAAAATGCATCTCATACATGGATTAATGCGTACGCTTCCAGCCTACATTATACATGATTTAACGCTACTGGGGGGGAAGGATTCACAAATAACTGTCATTCTCTCTCTCTCTCTCTCTCTCTCTCTCTCTCTCGCACGCACGCACGCTAGCGCGCGCGCGCGCGCGCGCACACGCACACGCAATTCCACAGCGGAAATCACCAAAATCAGCATGCTGAGACGAGCCGGAAGCAGGCGCCGCTATCATAGGCCAAATTCAGCAAGTCGGAGGTAGTACCAAACACAATATACTAAAACACTTTGAAGCTGGGCTCTGGTTTGTCGTGCCTGTTTTGAGATGGTGCGTGTGTACAGCCAAGTTAAATTACATCTGAATTGGAAAAAAAAATGTTCAAATGTTTGTAATTCTATCGGACCAAGCTGCGTGGTCATCAGTCTGTAGCTTACAAATTACTTAAACCTAGGTAAACTAATCTAACACACACACACACACACACACACACACACACACACACACACACACACACACACACACACACACGCCCCAGGGAGGACTCGAACCTCCATGGCGAGCAACCGCGTGCTCCGCAGCGAGACGCTTTAGACCGCTCGGCTACTCCACTGCAGCTCTGAATTGGACCACTAGCAAACACGCTAACGGCGACATACGGCTACGTTGCATGAACGCGTTCCTCTCAAGGTGAAGTGGTAGAAAATCGGATTCATTGTAGAAAATCAAGGTGGATTTTTAAGTTGCAGTCTGTTAAAAATCGATCTAGGTACTGGTCTTACATGAGAAGTGGCGTGAACTCAGGCGACTTGCTGCAAACCCCGGAAGTCGGAAGTCGGAACTCGGACCCAAGTGGTTCCAAAAACCGATGACATTGAATAAATCCTGTTTCCGAAAAATAAAGAAAATTTACTACAGCATGCAACCCATAGAAATGCTTAGAATTATATAAGGTAGCAAAAGAAATACAGCTACACGCGATAGTGGGCGATTACAGAAACGGATGAGATCCTGTCTCAGGAAAAACACAAAAATTAAATAATTACAAAGTCGGAAAACTAAAAATAAGAATTATGGCATGAAATTCATATAAATGTTTAGAATTATATGAGAAAGCTATTGAATGAGGTTGTACAAGGTTCAGAGAGAATTACTGACAAGGACTGAGTGCGTACTACCAGTCGGAGAAGAAACAGCAAAATTAAAATAGGCGGGCAGAGAAGATTGCCAAATATTAGTGGAAATCAGAAGTATACCCACATAGTTCCTTGCCTGATGGTCATGGAACAAACAAGAGTGGAAGCTGAAGGGTTTGTTCTATGAACCAACCACATGGAACACTTATCACTCTTGGAAGGAAACGATGAGAACATTTTTAAGTGCACTGTACAAACATGAACATATCGCCTATTAGAAATCGGACCCCACAAAGCTAGAAAGCCCCCGCCCCCAGGGGGCCCACAGTTCTTTTGTGGGTACGTGTGTGGCGTGCACGGGGCCCCGAGCCGGAGCAGCCTTTCTTCTGCCCCAGGCTGCTTCACTTTCCCTCCCGGTTTATGCCTTCGCCCGGAGACGGGCATATTTCGTGAGATACGGTGGTTCTTGTTGTGGTTTTTCTTCCTTCGTTCCTTCCATTCTTACCCTTCGTTTTGTCTTTCTCTCCTTGAACTCTCCTAGCCTTCTTCTCCTCATTAGTCTCCGCCTCGGCGTTTGAGACACTTCTTTTCTTTCCTTCTTTCTCTTCCGTTCCTATCCTCTTCTTCTTTCCTCCCTGTGCGTGTCTGAAGGCCGACCCACGCATTATCGTGCGTAGCAGGTGACGGGGTAACGCGTAATTCCCCGCCCCGGGTAGACAAGTAAGGCACGTACGTAACCCCTGGTAAAGGCCAGGCCCAGGGAGGGGTGATTACCCGAGCTGGTACCTTCCGAACGTGCCGATTGGTCCCTCCGTCAGTTCTCGGGAGGTGTGACCTGAGGTGTGAACAATCACCTAAGGCGGGTAAGCCCTCGGAGAGGGCCCCCAATAGGAAGGAGCGCGCCATCGGAGACGCCGGTAATCACGGGGGACACTTCCGCGATGACTTCCTTATCTTCTTTCGTGACGTTGACCCATAAACGTAAGTTAGACTCGCCTCAGCCTAAAAAGACTCTGCCTAATGTACCTAAATTTCTGGTTGTCTCTCGTACCGACGGAAAGGATTTCAATTCTGTCAATCCTTCCGTTATACAGAAAGGTGTAGATGCAATTGCTGGCCCTGTTACAACCTGTTCACGTCAGCGCAATGGCACATTGTTGCTGGAAGTGGAAAGTGCCTTCCAAGCCCAAAAACTTATACGTACTACGTTGTTGCACACGTTTCCAGTTAAGGTAGAAGCACACCGCACACTCAACTCGTCAACGGGGGTAGTTTTTACGAGATCCCTTGACGGGCTGTCTGATGAAGACATCCAATCGTATATGTCCGATCAGGGTGTGACAGCCGTCCACAGGGTGATGAAAAAGGTCGATAACCAATTGACACCGACCCGTACTGTGTTTTTGACGTTCGACAGAGTTGACCTCCCGTCGAAGGTCAAAGCAGGGTATGAAGTCATCTCTGTCCGACCTTATGTGCCTAACCCAACGCGCTGTTTTCAATGCCACAGGTACAATCATACCCGTGAACATTGCCCAAATGCAGCAAAGTGTGTTACTTGTGGTAGGGACGCCCATGAGGGGGATTGCCCACCTCCGTCCCCTCACTGCCTAAACTGCAACGGTGACCATGCGGCTTCCTCACGCGACTGCCCTTTATACAAGGATGAGAAGGTAATCCAGCAAATTCGGGTTACGGAGAAGGTATCAACATCTGCCGCTCGTAAGTTGTTGGCGAGTCGAAAGCCCACTGTCCTCCCAGCGGGTACATACAGTAAGGTACTCACCTCAACTCGACCTAACAAGGATTCCAGTACACAAACATGTGACTTCACTTTCGCTGACACAGTTGTGCGATCCGCCAGCCCGAAGATTGCCTGTTCCATGTCCCCGCTTCCTCCTGCTGCTTCTAGGGTACAGTCTTCGTCAAACTCTAGTAAACCGCGAGCACCTAAACAAGATGCCTGGACCTTAAAAAAGGAACCCGTCCGTGAGGATTTTCTGCGTTCTCGGGCTTCCCAACCGTCAACTGCCTCTTCCCGCCGTCACTCTTCCAAAAGAGCTGACAAGAAAGAGTTCCTCTCCTTCCCCGCCGAGGCGTGACCCATCTGTCACGCCGTCCAACAGTTGCCGGCCTCGGCCGTCTTCTGTTTCACCGGGACGCTCCGTTTGCCGGGCGGCCGGCCCTTTACCGGCGGTGGAAACTGCCCCTCCTGATCAACTCAGGGAGGTGGCAGGCGCGTCGGTCGAACCAATGGAACATGACCCTTTGCCCCCAGACAGCGATAGCAGTGCTCCCTCGAAATCCGGTCCTCAGCGGCCGTCGAGGTGACCCCGCTCGCTACTTGGTTTTTATCCTTATTTCTTCTCTCATTTTTATCATGGCGCTCCTTCAATGGAACATTCGCGGCATTCGTTCTAATCGGGAGGAGTTGAAACAACTCCTTCGATTGCATTGCCCGCTTCTAGTCTGCCTCCAGGAAACTGTTGCGTCCACGTGATCGTGCAGACTTTCCACACTACACCTCTGTGCGGTTCGACCTGCCACCCGTGGAAGGTGTCCTAGCCCATGGAGGGGTTCTGATGCTCCTTCGAGACGACGTCTATTTCCATCCCATCCCATTTCCTTGCACACTCACCTACAGGCAGTTGCCGTCCGCATCACCTTATCCACATTTACCTTCTCCCTCTGTAATATATATTCGCCATCGTCATCTGCCCTTACAAGGGCAGATGTGCTAAACCTTGTTGACCAGCTCCCTTCACCTTTCGTGTTGGTAGGCGACTTTAATGCCCACCACCCCCTATGGGGCTCTCCCGCACCTTGTCCGAGAGGCTCCCTTTTGGTGGACCTTCTCCACCACCTCGATCTTGTCTGCCTCAACACCGGTGCACCGACCTTCCTTTCTGACACAACACACACTTATTCCCATATAGACCTCGCAATATGCACTCCTCAGCTTGCCGGTCGGTTTGAGTGGTATGCACTTTCTGACACGTACTCGAGTGACCATTTCCCTTGTATCATCCACTTCCTACATCATTCCCCATCTCCAAGTCCCACCAGTTGGAACATTTCTAAAGCCGACTGGGAGCTTTATTCTTCCATGGCTGTTTTTCACAATCAGCATTTTCCCAACTGTGACAGTCAGGTCGACTACCTCACAGAGGTTATTCTCACTGCTGCTGAACGTTCCATACCTCGTACATCCTCTTCTCCACGTCGTGTCCAGGTCCCTTGGTGGACTGCAGCCTGCCGCGACGCGCTTCGAGCCCGACGCCGTGCCTTACGCACCTTCCGCCGCCACCCAACTTTGGAGAATTGCATCAATTACAAACGAATGAGAGCGCAGTGCCGTCGTATCATAAACGACAGCAAGAAAGCTTGCTGGACAGCTTTTACTAGTTCTTTTAACCGTTTTACTCCCTCCACGGTTGTCTGGGGTGGCCTACGCCGTTTGTCCGGCATCAAGGTCCACTCCCCGATTCCTGGCCTGACCGTGGAGAACGCGGTCCTCGTGGACCCAGCTGATGTTTCAAACGCATTGGGTCGTTTCTTTGCGGAGGTTTCGAGCTCTGCCCATTACCACCCTGCCTTTCTCCCTCGCAAACAGGTAGAGGAGGCACGGCCGCCTTCTTTCCGCTCTTTTAATCGTGAAAATTATAACGTCGCCTTCACCATGCAGGAGCTAGATCGTGCTCTCGCCCTGTCCCGGTCTTCTGCTCCCGGGCCCGATTACATTCATATTGAGATGCTGAAGAACCTCTCTCCTGCGGGCAAGTGCTTTCTTCTTAGTACCTACAATCGCATATGGACTGAAGGTCATGTTCCCACAAGTTGGCGTGAAGCCATTGTTATCCCCATCCCCAAACCAGGGAAGGACAAACACCTTCCTTCCAGTTATCGCCCCATTTCTCTGACTAGCTGCGTCTGTAAGGTAATGGAACGCATGGTTAACGCTCGGTTGGTCTGGCTCCTCGTATCTCGCCGCCTTCTGACTAATATCCAATGCGGTTTTCGTCGACACCGCTCTGCTGCTGACCACCTCGTTACGTTGTCGACCTTCATTATGAACAACTTTCTACAGAAGCGTCAAACAGTAGCCGTGTTCTTCGACTTGGAGAAGGCATACGATACCTGTTGGAGAGCGGGCATTCTCCGCACATTGCACAAATGGGGCCTTCGGGGCCGCCTTCCTCTTTTCATTCAAGCGTTTTTGGCGGATCGCAAGTTCCGGGTACGGGTGGGCTCTGTTTTGTCAGATACCTTTTGTCAGGAGAATGGGGTACCACAGGGCTCCGTCTTGAGTGTGGCGCTCTTTGCCATTGCAATCAATCCGATCGTGGACTGCCTTTCAGCCGACGTCTCCGGATCTCTTTTTGTTGACGATTTCGCAATTTATTGTAGCGCCCAGCGGACGTGTCTCTTGGAGCGTTCTCTCCAACGCTGTCTTGACCGTATATATTCCTGGAGCATCGCAAACGGCTTGCGATTCTCCACTGAGAAAACTGTGTGTATCAATTTCTGGAGATACAAGGAATTTCTTCCACCTTCTCTACGTCTCGGCCCTGTTGCTCTCCCTTTCGTGGAGACTACGAAATTCTTGGGACTCATGTTGGATCGGAAACTTTGCTGGTCCACACACGTGTCCTACCTGGCTGCCCGTTGTGCCCGATCCCTTAACGTTCTTCGTGTCCTCAGTGGCACGTCATGGGGAGCGGATCGTACCGTCCTGCTTCACCTTTACCAGGCCATTGTTCAGTCGAAGTTCGACTATGGAAGCCTTGTATACTCTTCAGCACGGCCGTCGATTCTCCGCCGTCTCAACTCTATCCACCATCGTGGATTACGTCTGGCGACCGGTGCATTTTATACCAGCCCTGTTGAAAGTCTGTATGCCGAGGCTGCTGTATTACCCTTGACTAATCGACGTGACATACTCTTGTGTCGGTACGCATGCCGCCTACGGTCGATGCCCAACCATCCATCTTACAGATTATTTTTTGACGACTCACTCGATCGCCAATATCAGTTGTCTGCGATTGCCTTGCTTCCACCGGGAGTTCGGTTTCGCCGCCTGCTACAGCGGCTCGATTTTACCCTTCCTTCCACCCTTCGGTTGAGCGAAAGCCCGTTGCCACCGTGGCATCAGGCCCAGGTTCACACACACCTCGAACTTAGTTCGCTCCCCAAGGAGAGCACTCCGGATTTGGTATTCCGCTCGAGGCTTGTCGAACTCCGTTCGCGGTTCGATAATGCCGTATTTATTTACACTGATGGTTCCAAGAGCACTGCCGGTGTCGGATCTGCCTTCGTCGTCGGGGACAACCGGTTCCAATACAAGCTCCCTGACCGGTGCTCGACCTTCACAGCTGAGCTTTTCGCCCTCCACCAGGCCGTTTTGTATACCTGCCGCCACCGCCAACCTTTCTATGCCATATGTTCTGACTCCCTTAGTGCCCTGCAGAGTCTTAAGGACCCTTTCTCGAACCATCCTCTCGTGTATCGGAGCCAACGCTCCCTCCAGTTGCTGGCGGATGACAGCTGTCACGTTTCTTTCCTGTGGGTCCCTGGCCATGTGGGTGTGCCCGGGAATGAGGCCGCCGACACAGCAGCCAAGGCAGCAGCTCTTTTGCCTCGCATGGCTACCTTATGCGTCCCATCGGACGATGTTCAACGGGCTCTTCGCCGGAGTATCGTGTCGCAATGGCACAGTGTGTGGCTTTCACTGTACAACAATAAATTGCGAACTGTCAAACCGATCCCGACCGCTTGGAGGACATCCTCACGCCCCTCTCGGCGGGAGGAGGTCATCCTGGCTCGGTTGCGGATAGGTCATTGCCGTTTCAGCCACCGTCACTTGCTATCCGCCGAACCTGCACCGCTATGCTCCTGCGGTGAACTGCTGACAGTGCGACATGTTTTACTGACTTGTGTTAATTTTAATCATCTCCGTGTAGCCCTTCACTTTCCGTCTACTCTGGAGGAAATTTTAGCTGATGACACACGAGCAGCTGCTCGAGTTTTGCGTTTTATCAACTTGGCCAACTTATCCAAGGATATTTAACTCTTTTAATTGTCTTTTATTTTTCGTTTTTAGCCTCTTGTCTATGTTCTGACAGTCTACATTTTTTAGACCATAGCGAATCTATGTTCTTGGCTGGGCGCTAATGACCATAGAAGTTGTGCGCCCTAAAACCACAAAAAAAAAAAAAAAAAAAAAAAAAAAAAAAAAAGCTAGAAAGTATTTAGACATCATACACCGCCACATGATCACAAAAGGTTTTAACATACCAGGCCACTATCAGACAGCAACTAGAACCACAAACACCACGTTTATCTGTTGGAAATCACTGAATTGAAAAACGAGAATACATTTCCGCACACTATCAAGGAAAAAATTCCAAAAAAATTATTATAAGTTAACAATTCTAAGTTAAATGTGCTAGACAATGAACCTCTACCATCTTCAAACACAAGAGCAAGACCAACCTTACCTCACCAGAAGACCAGCACAGAATGAATCGCCTGAGCGGCCACGAGACGCAGAAAGCCACCGGAAGCCGGAGAATCCAAAATCGGTGGTGGTGGTGGTGGTGGTGGTGGTGGTGGTGGGGGACACTCGCTGTACAGAAGGCTCCTCAACTGGACTGTAACCAAAGGGTGTAGAAACCCCTGTGGTAGCATGAGCAGCTATCGACTCTGAGCCAGACAGAACGATGCAAAGCGGGCTACTCCTACCCACATTGAGACAGCCATAGATTCTTGCACCCACTTAAAAGTAAAACAACTGCACATTCTCACAGAGACATTGGCGTAGCAGAGAAGCCGTACTTACGCGACATTAAATAATATAATTATTAACATAACAAAATAAAAACCTAGCAATATTAACTAATATTGTAACACATGAAATAAAAATGCTATACCTCAAGCCTTGAAAAGAGTGGGGTTAAAGTTTTAACAAAATGATCATCTAGCGACATTAAATAAATTGTAACTTTACAGAAATATACAAAAAATATATGGAAGATGACAGACGGTCGTCTTTCATCACCCCCCCCCCTTCGTTAATTGAAAATTTTGATGTAGGCTGAGGTAATTATATCACATCATATAAAGCAAACTTTTCAAAACTAACATGTGGTTACCTTATGGGCGACACAGACAGCTGAGGCACGTCAAACTAAAATAGCAAATACAACAACAAAAAGCACAATGAGAAACCATAATTGCCATAGGAACTAAAACAATGGAGATGCAGATGTGGCTGGTGAGACCACAGTATTGGGACAACAGAGTACATAAAATAAACACTACAAATTCACAAATGTCAAGCAATCCTCAACAAAAAGAAGCATATTATCAAATTTACAAACACATAATATAAACACTAGAAATCCACACAAGTTAAACAGTCCAAAGTTAATAAAATAATTGTAGGTAAAATTGATTTACATTGCAACCTATTCTTCCCACAATTATGCTGCAAGCAAAAACTGGAAGATTAGTTTTACAGTTTTACCGTCCTATTGGTGTTAGAAATTCAGGTGTCCTCATGGAACATGTAGTGCGGACAGCTCCTTGACGTGGAGCTTGCCTCTGTTCAGCTTTTTTGTCTTTCCTCACATCTGTGATTGTACTATTTTGAATGTGAGTCTCACCTCTTCTACAGATCACGCTCCGTCGCTTAATTTACAAAATTTCCCTGCAAAACTCCAAAACTCTGGTCATCACGTTCCGTCTCTTCACTTGGTCAGACGACTTATTCAACCTTGTAATTCATGCAATGACTGACATGTATTGTTTTTTGTACCCTTAAACAGTAGGCTCTGCAGGTTGAACAAATATGCTGTTATTCTTAGGCTTAGAAATGGAAAAATTAGTGCCCGTCTCAATTCAAGACAGGTAAGTGGTCCTTAACTATACTAAAAAAGATCTGAACTACCACTCCTGTACATTAAAAATTATGGGAAATTAAATAATTACTGCTATGTGACCTCACCGGTTATGGGAATGGGGTATTGGCAGTTTCTCGGTAAATGAAAGTGAACTAATTACTGCGAGGTAAAAACGTAATTTATTTTAAAACAATTAAAGTTGAAATGCGAATATTATCAAAAATAGTCAAATTTAATAGGTTCTCAAGTCAAGATTGGATAAGATACGATAAATCTGTACAATATTACTGACATATAATTTTTAAGAATGCCTGAGGTATTGCAATTACGCGTAACTCGTTCTTTCATAAACTGAAATATCGGACGATAGGATGTTGCCGTAATATCAAGAATGTTGTAGTGGTGTGGCGTTTGCACGGACCCTATACTACTCAAATATCGCCGTTCGCTCGCGTTGCATATGCGCACAAATACCGTGTGTTGCGTCGATGCTGACAGCGGCTGCGTCTCTGATACCTGTAAAAAGTTAGATGATTAAATCGCTGGCTGGTATTATTCAGACAAAAACTTCCTATTGCGCTTGGTGACGCCAAGGCTTGCTATTCTCCCTAGTCAAACGAATATTGGCTGGGTACGCTAATTCAGCAAATTAGCCCACCGGAAGAAGCCGCTCAGAATCGTCCGCAAAGGTTAACTATCAAAATTATGGACTGCAAAATGTCCACCGCTCTGGACTCGTACCGTACTACCACGTTATGCAGGTAACTCAACACTTGGTGACGCAAACTTCGCTGGACACGCAATCAGGCGTAACCACAGCAAGTCGCTTTCAAATTCACAGAGCGCGCGACTCCGTCGCCTGCGCAACGCGAGAGAAGTCTACCAACAGTTTCCTCCGGCAGCTCTTCAATTTCTCCTACCACGTATCTTTCCTCAGCAGCCAATCAGCGTTATCGTAGCAACACGCCTGCTAGCTTTCACCAATGACAACGCGCTTCACATACAGTCTGGGCAGTTCCGGTAAAATTATGCGGCGCCAACCTCGCCTCCCATTGTCTGTCTACTCTTAAGCTCCTCAGACGCGACCTTCCCCCCTGCTGTTTAAAGCGTCGTCCTTTGGCCACGCCTTTGTGTTCCACCTGCCTGACTCACTGTCGCTTCCTCGTTCCGGCTACGACGTGAAATGTTGCTTGTCTGCGTACGGGATCCTCTCGTTAAATGTTAAACGCAATTGACAATTTCATGTGTAATTGCTCATTACACTCATGACCAATATGAATTACATATGACGTGTGAGGTATCAAACGAATCTACACAAACAAATCTACACAAAAAGTTATGGAAGTCAGGAAACCTTCACTCCTTCCAAAACTTATGTGAAAAATATAAGTTGGTTCTTTCAATAAGCCAGGGTGTTTATTGTCATTGAATTATTGATGAACTCCATTAGTGCTCTGCCGCGACCGTCTACCGGTCGAATCGCACACCACCTGTTATTCAAACGAACAATCCCTAGACAAAATTATGTAGACCCCTGAGCATCAACACCAAGTGCATCTACGTGCAACCAAAAATCCTATGAATTACGGCGTTGGCGCCTACCACGGCGTCTTATAAACGGGGAGATTGCCGATATTGAATTTCCCAGTAAAGTTGGCAACTAAAGCACTTGCTAAACAAGGCTAGTTTCACGCACAGTGAAGAAGAGCACACACACTGCAAACTATATACAGGGACACAAATTACCATAAATAAGACACACAAAATATACACAATACAATACTTAACATGGCCTAAAGAACTTAGATTATGCATCATCAATCCTCACGATGGAAACAGAGATAAAAACATGGACAAAAAGAAAAAAGAAAAAAAAGGAACTATGTGAGGCAGGCATCTTTATAGCAGACAGAGACACTTCAAAGAGTCACACTAATAAATATTTGATGTACAAATGGAGCGTTAAGGTAACGTTCGTCGAACAGCCTACCAGAGGGAACTGGCAAGTTGCTGTTATCCACCCCAATAGCGGCGTGTACCTTATAGTACACAACACGCATACAAAGTGAAGATGCGTTATAGCGAAATGAAATCGCACAAGAAACACATACATATTCGAAGGATACATATAAGAGATACACTATTAAAACAAACCATTTAAAGAAAACACTTCAAAAGACATACAAAACACAGCATAAATCTACAAACACTAATGACATTGGTGGTAAGAATATCGCTTAAATTTACCTTGGCATACAGAAAATTACACAAAACAAATGACAATTAGGCGCCTGGCTACTCGCGGTAGAACCTCAGGCTCGAGACATGGCGGAGTCCTCTGGATTTCCTTGTGCGAAGATATTCTACCTCCGCGGCGCTCTCTTGGGCTATGTCTGACACGGTGGGGTCTGACAAAAATGGGGAAAAACGTCTTGGTAAGCGAATGACGCTTGCTCGAGAGTCGCCAGCGTACTAGGACCTTCTGGCCCACTTCGAACACTCTTACCACGTGACTGACTTCGTCTTGCCGTCGTCTCCTCTCTGCGGCATCTCTAATATTTGCCAGGGCGCGTTCGATAACGTCACGGTGTCTCAGACGATCCAGCGGATCGAGGGGCACGGTTTTACGCTCCTTGTCCTCAGAGTGCTGGTTTTTAAGTACCAGCACCGAGGGCATAGAGGTGGTGTTTGCGAGGTCGTTCAGGACGTGATGCAAATCTTGTATACACCGATCCCAAGACCTATGACGACGGTAGCAGTACAGGCGGCACAGCTTCTCCAGTTCCTTCATCACCCGCTCACAACGATTTGACGCAGGGTGATAAACGGATATGAAAACCGGCCTCATGCGTCTCCTCCGCAGGATTTCTTTCCAGATGGGGAAATAGAACTGAGAATCGTTGTCCGCAATGACTTTTTCTAATGGCCCGACTTGTCGCAAGAATGTTCAAATGTCTGTAAATCTATCGGACCAAACTGTGTGGTCATCAGTCCGTAGCTTACAAACTACTTAAACCTAGGTAAACTAACCTACGGACAAACACACACACCCATGCCCCATGGAGGACTCGAACCTCCACGGCGAACAACCGCGCGCTCCGCAGCGAGGCGCTTTAGACCGCTAGGCTACTCTACCGCGGATTGTCGTAAGAAGTCGTTGATAAAGGCCTGAGCAACCACCGTCCGGTCGCTCTCCTTAAAGGAGTCAAGGTAATAAAATTTTGACGTTAGCTCCACTGCCACAAAGATGTAGGAATAGCCCTTCATTGTGCATGGTAGTGGTCCGAAGAGATCGACCACAGCTAACTCACGAAGCCGAGAAGGGATTATAGGAAAGAGGGGAGCTTCGTGTGTCACCGTTGGAGATTTAGATTTTTGACAAAGCTTATAAGTGTCCAGCACTTTGCGGATCCTTTTTCGACATTTAGGAAGTAACAGGTATCACGGAGTTTCTGGTAGCACTTGCGGGGTTCATAGTGAACGTAGCTTAGGTGAGTAAACCAGATGAGTTTGTTGACTCCATCTGGAATGCACACAACCCAGTTCGATTGCCCCGGGTCGCAAGGTCGGAACAAGCTATTTCGCCAAATTAGGTAGTAATATCGGATAGACAGATGAGTCTGATAACGCCACTTGGCCTTCACATCTCTCACAATCTCATCCTTATCCTGTTCCCGCGCTATGTCCTGAAAGGAGACTGTTATAAAGTTCTCAAAAGCAACGCCACGGAGATATGACACTAGAGTTATTTTCATTCAGTTCATCATTGCGCCCCTGTGTCAAACCAACCGGAGAGCGAGAAAGACCGTCAGACACTACATTCTCGCTTCCAGGTAAGTGAACCACGATAAAATGAAATTCCTGGAGAAACAACGCCCACCTGTCCAACCTACCGTGCGTCAACTTAGCCGACATGAGAAATTCTAATGCGTGGTGATTGGTATATACTTTGGTCGTCCTTCCAAACAAATACCCTCTGAACTGAATTTCCTATTCAGTTTGCGTACCTTATATTGACAAAAAACGTACTATTAGTCGAAAGTGTGACATATTCAAAAATACTTTCTGCAGCATTGAGTGAATGTATTGAAGAATGCCACAAAGGTTATATCTAAAGTTGTTTGCGACTGCAAGAAACGGAAGTGAGGATACGAATATAAAGGTAGAGCTCTCAAGAACAAAATCGTAAAGGAAACTTATTGAAGGAAACAAACGATTACTTTCAGCCTATTTTGTATTGTGGTAGTCACGTTGAGGCTCTGAAATTTCGTAGCATCTATTTGGCATGTTGTGTACCGTAAGACTAAAGACGATGTTCCCATAACACGTTATGCAGCACTGTGGAATTTGGGGCAGCTATAAGGAAATCTCGTTAATTCGATATTTACGAGACAGGGATCACATTGCACTATCAAAATTTACGCTTGAAAAAAAAAAAAAAAAAAAACAAACCGATCTTGAAAAGAATGTGTTGTTGTTGTGGACTTCAGTCCGGAGACTGGTTTGATGCAGCTCTCCACAATTCCCTATCCGGAGCAAGCTTCATCTCCACATAAGAATGGCAACCTACATCTGTATCCATCTCTTGGTCTTCCTCTGCGATTTTTACCCCACACACTTCCCTCCGACGCTAAATTCACAATTCCTTGATGTCTAAGAATGTGTCCTACCAATCTATCCCTTCTTTTAGTCAAGGTATGCCAGAAATTTATTTTATCCCCAATTCTGTTCAGTACCTCCTCATTAGTTACGCGATCCACCCACCTAATCTTCAGCATTCTTCTGTAGCACCATTTTTCGAAAGCCTCAATCCTCTTTCTGTCTGCACTGTTTATCGTCCATGTCTCACTCCCATACAAGGCAACACTCCATACAAATGCCTTCAGAAAGGACTTCCTTAGGCTTAAATCATTATTCGATGTTAACAAATTTCTCTTTTTCAAGAACGCTTTTCTACCCATTGACATTCTGCATTTTATATCCTCTGTACTGCGACCATCATTTGTTATTTTACCTCCCAAGTAAGAAAACTCATCTACCTCCTTTATTGCTTCGTTTCCCAATCTAATTCCTTCAGCATCACCTGATTTTCTTACACTGCACTCCATTACCCTAGTTTTGCTCTTGCTAATGTTCATTTTATATGCACCTTTCAGCACACTGTCCATTCTGTTCAATTGCTCTTCCAGGTCCTTTGCTGTATCTGACAGAATTACTATGCCATTGGCAAAACGCAATGTTTTTAATTCTTCCCCCTGAACTTTAATTCCTTCTCCAAATTTCTCCTTGCTTTCCTTTATAGCTTGCTCAATGTACAAATTGAATAAAAATGGAGAAAGACTACAATCCTGTCTTACTCCCTTCCAACCACTGCATCCCTTTCATGCCCTTCAACTGACAACCGCTCTCTGGTTTTTGTACAAGTTGTAGATAACCTTACGCTCCCTATATTTTACTCCTGCTTGCTTCATAACTTGAAAGAGTTTATTCCAATCAACATTGTCAAAAGCCTTCTCCAAATCTACAAAAGCTAGAAATGTAGGTTTGCCTTTTCTTAATGTATCTTCCAGGATAAGCCGTAATGTGAGTATTGCCTCCCGTGTTCCTACATTTCTCCTGAACCCAAACTGATCTTCCCCGAGGTCGGCTTCTACCAGCTTTTCCATCCTTCTGTATATAATTCGTCTTAATATTTTGCAACCATGACTTATTAAACTGATGGTTCTGTAGTTTTCACACCTGTCTGCACCTGCTTTCTTTGGAATGGAGATTATAACATTTTTCTTAAAGTCTAAGGGTACTTCGCCTGTCTCATACATCTTACACACCAGGTGAAACAATTTTGTCATGGCTGGTTCTCCCAGAGACTTCAGTAGCTCTGAGGGAATATCATCTACTCCAGGGTCCTTGTTAAGACATAGGCCTTTCAGGGCTCTGTCAAATTCTTCTCTCAGTACAGGATCTCCTATTTGAAAAAATAACTGTGTAAAAAGTATGAGACTTCCTAAAACAAAGTTTTCAAATATTCATTTACATTGGCAGTTTAAATATTTTAAAGTCTTTCCACTATTATTTCGAGTTATTAGGGTACAGTGCCTTTTACTGTGAAGATAGAATGTAAGCGCAGTTGTTGTTGTTTTGTGTATGTGTGGGGAACTCCTAATTCCGATACTTGAAATATCTAGACTACACTGTATCGAGTTCATTTTTCTTATTGTCTAACTTCCTTTAATTTTCTTCTCGGTGAAAGACGTCACAACGAGAAGAAAGGAATCAATTTTGGAAGTACTTTAATAAAGTCCCGTCAAATTTGTCTAAACCTGTTCGTCTACCACGTCGTCTTCTACGCATTCTTGATTAGGCTTACACACACTTAAGAAGGCTTATTTCAGAGAAGGAATTTTGCAAAATGTGGGAAAAGTAGTGGTTTGCGCGTGAACTTTATATAGAGGAATGTGAACTTAATTATAGCAATTTTCGGTCGCGCTTTCGGTTCGGCCTCAAATCACGTTTCCGTCAGACTGTAATGACAACCAGCGCGTCATTCCGCGATGCCTGTGAGTCAACTGCTATGCCACTTGTGGCAGATGACTTTCGACCAACCAACATTTAGAATCTTCTAGAAATAGTTGTAAATACAATTAAAGTTACACTCTTTCCTATTTCTATTTCTGCAGTATATATTCCCGAACTGTTGAACACTAACATGTCACATCACGATAAATTTCGAACAGAACATTTCACTCCACTGGATAAATAGATAGTTCTGGGAAATCTGCTTGTAATGCACAGTGTTAAATAAACGCCGGGAAAACAGTGAGAGACGCTGCTGCCAATGTATTTCTTATAATAGCAATGGCTGTACAGTGCCACACACTGCACTGCAAGAAAAGCAAATTGTTTATTCTTATATACAGCCCATGTCCCGCTGTTGTATGTTATTGTTTCAGGTGCCAAAAGGCAAGAATAATTAGAATACTAGTAACTGTTAAGCGATGTATTAAGATATTCATTTTAAAAGTCCATCAAGAATATTTCTTGTTTTTGTAGAAACGCATGAACAACCAAGACAACTGCGCAACTATCGATACAATATGATAGATTCTACGCTCCGTCAAGAGACCTCACATTACGAACAGCATCACGTGTGAAGACTTACTGGCCGAAACACTGTTGAACAGTCAGCGCATACGGCCTGTAAAACACATGTGTGCTTCGAGGCATCAGTGTCATCCTATCCTGTAGACAGTGAAACACCTTCCACTATACAGCGCTACGCAGTGTCGCAACACTTACCTCTATATTGATTCGTAGAAACTCTTGCAGACAGCTGTGGAAATTTGAATTAGTCACAGATGTCTGGACTTCAACTTTCTTCAGTCTGATCTTATTTCCACAACGCCGAACTTGAGTAGGTAGAGATCTATTTGTAAGTAACAAAACTGGTAATGCTTCGCAGTTCCTGATATGTACGGGAATCGGATACACTCCCTAAGCTGCTGCTCCTTCTTCTCTTTAGCCCTTGCCTCCCCCCTTCCCCTCCCTTTGTCTCTCTCCTCCTTCCCCTCACTTCGTTAATCTCCTCCCCATATCTCTGTCCATACCTTCAACTCACTCCTTGTACATCTCTTCCTATCCATCCTCTCTGCGTCGATATCCTCCCATCGTTTCTTTATATTCCCCCTCCTCTTTCTGTCTGTCCACCACATCAAATTTTATGCTGATCGGTCAAACAGTATGTGACAAGTCTAATTTTATTTCTTTATTAGTTTATTAATAGTATTTGGAGTTTTAAAATCTTAGTTTGGACTTGTAAATTTTATAGAAGCCAAATAGCTGGCTGGCAGTAGGCAAAGCAGCATGATGGAATCGATGGAAGGGTTGGGGAAAGCATAACGGATGGCACAGCTCATGTATGGACCGTGAGAAAGCGCGGCGGTGTGACATCGACGTGATCTGATTGGCTGCCGCCTCCCCTGTGGGTGCTACCATTCCTACATTTCAGTTATTAATATTTAAGGAAGTAAACATTAGATAATAGCGTAATTTAAGTGTAACACTTTTATGTTAGTAAGTTTTTATTTGAACCCATGTGCTACATTGACCAGTGTAATTTATATAAACAAAATATGAGCCACGAATCTAGAAGGTTCGTCTGGCGCCAAAAAGCCAGAGGCAGCAACTAGCAGCCACGCCTGGCCGAGCGCAGTCCAGTGCCGACCTTCCAACTGTTGACACGTGGCACCTCGTCTCATTAGAGAACTTGTACATTTATCATCATGGCACTAGTATTTATTGTAAAGTGAATATCGTTCAATGTACCGCTGAGATTTGTGGATTTCGCTAAGCGTAGTAAACGTCGGAAGAATAAATTTAATATCCAATAGCACCCGTGTTTTATGACGAAAATCGTAGTTAGAGCCCTTAAATTATTTTCACAGTATTTTAGCTTCAACATCAAGAATCTGCGACCTGAATGCTGAAACTGCTTGGGACGCTATCTACTTCGAGATCTAAATAATAAACAAAAGAAATTTGTTTCATCGGTCTGAATAATCAGTGAAACCTACGGCCCTCGTGCAATATGCGTTACCCAGTGCAAATAGAACCATATGTGCATACATCCCTAGTAATAGGGGTAAGGATAAAGGAGGAGAAATTCATAAGAGGGTCGAAGACTGTGCTGAAAGAATGTTAGGACGTTTACAGTAGACAGTGTTAACATCCGTATATAAAGACTTTCTCTCGGACAGAGACTATTTCTCCCCTATATATTAACTCTTTTATTTCATTGGAAGAGTCATTTAAAATAAATTTTCTACCAGGCAAATTGTAAGTGCCGAAGGTGCAGTAAGGTACCATTCAGAATGCAACACACGAAATCATCTGTAGTCAAGGATGTTTCTGTTCTTTATGTATTTTTAGTTGTTTTTTGTTGACAAGATCAAGTGCGAAAAAATTCATCTAAATTGGAATATAACTCCAGAGTGGGAGTTCGTTGAAAAGTACACTCCGCCATGCACCGTCCGAACAGTTATATAGACCGTGTCACTCCTCTTGTTTCGAAGGTGAAATGTGCAAACTTTCATAGGAATCCCGTGAACTATATTGAGGGAGATTGGTCAACTGCGTCCTCTTTTCGAGATTGCCAGCTGCATCAGTTAAATGTTTTCTCGCGGTAGTGGGTACGTGGCTACGTACTCGGCGGCGTTGGCCCCCCACAGACGCTAGACTGGCCAACTCGCCTCTGAGACTGAAGCTTGACGTCACCATCTCGCTTCACCTCACAACAAAACGTTTCTGTACGGTACTGCTATGATCTTGTAAGCTTCATTAGTTGGTATGAACATTATTTGCATTTGAGTTAAAACTTCCGCAATATTTGAATTTAACACATAGGTGTACGTTGTTGAATTGTGTTATGAGTCGAACGTGCTACGGTCGGAGACGCGGCAGAGCGGTCGAGTGCATTGAGGCGCTGTGCTACGATGCGCGAGGTCGTTCCCCGTCGGGGGTTCGAATCCCTCCTCGGACGTCGATATTTGTGCCGTCTTTAGTATAAGTTAGTACATAAGTTCATAAGTATTACCCAATCGCGTAACAACGGAAATGTTTCGTCATCAAGTCTTCGTTTACGAGGGCAATTACAGTGTCAGTCTTACGATTTTTGGAGGCACTTTATTTACAGACTGTGAAAGTTGCCTGTTCTTAAAATTAGCAAAATCTCGGGCAGTTGAGATCCGCAAATGAAAGTTCAAACGTTCACTGCTGCTCTCAATAACTTTATGAGTGGCCACAGTACATACGCAACAGAAATTTAGTTAACTGCACACTCATTAAGGGAGCACCCACGTATTAACAAACACAACATCAAAGTTAAAAAATAAATGAACAGATAATTGAACATGGGACGGGGAGCATGAAATCATAAAACAGAGGCTTGGTACTTTAAAATCATAATCTAATCAGAAAAATAACAAGCAAATAAATATGGGGAGACCAAATCCAGCACACACCTTGTACAAAAGTGAATTAAATCATACAACTACTGCCAGTATTTAAGCTGTTTCTGCCCTTTGTGAATATGGAGGTAACGTCGGAGGAAATTTGCAAACACACAATGGGTAGCTGAAGGCGCATTCATTCACAGACATGCGCATAATGCTTACTGGTACATCACTCTCTGGGAACACTTGAAAATAGCGGCGAAATGAAGTGTCGACGGCGTCTTGACGAGATGGCGGATGTCTTGCTCACAAATTTTTAAATATACTGTGCACTAAAAGAAACTTGTTTGTGGGGAGGCAGCGGCTCACGCGACCACGCCGACTTTCATAACATTTACAAACAGGGATTAATTCAGAATATGCAAGTAAACGACGCGCGAGAATTCGTATAGAAGAAAGCTAGTATTAACAAAATCATGGCCGAAGGCCGAAATAACGACCGTTCCGAAAGCACGTGGTGCAATCGGTCATACATGACAGGAAAGACGGTATCAAACAAGAAAATCAGAGAAATATTTAGCGTACTCGTGGATAAAGTAACGACGCGAAAAGTTAGTTAAAAACACAAGGAAATTTAAACACATTAAGTTAACACAAAGGCTGAAGGCCACACGTGTATTCTAACTTGATCAAAACCAGACACACAATCATCACTGGAATGAAAATGCAAATAATACATTCACACTGAATTTACTCGTGTTATGTAAATTAAGAAACACTCCGCCTCGCATAGTGAAAGAATTACTCAAAAAACGGTAATTGAAAACCAAGACTGCCTGATCTCAAAGAAATTACTGTCCTAACAGCATGCCTTCCCCTCAGCATGATTCGGCAGAGTACTTACTTTCACAATTGTCGGAGCCAGAATGAAGAGTGAACACTAAAGCTCTAAGGCCTCAGAGAAACCTCTCTCTACCATACACCGGATGTAGAGTGCGCTAAAAGCGACGCTGAGCGTCTTCAGAGGCTACTGTTTACCAACCCTTGCTACCTGGCCAAGACAATTCCCTTTTCAACCGCTCCCAGAGAGGTCTCCTGTCACCTCTTTCATCAAAGATTAGGTTGGTACGACACTTAGAACATGGCCACCTCGCCACCTTGCCAAGTAATCTTGTCTCTGGCCACCCAGCAGACGCCAGCGCAGACGACAAACGAAGCCATGCGTTCTTAACTGCAGCAAAACGAGGCCTAAAGGGGGAGGCGGCGACTGTAAGCCACTGCGCGGCAGTCAGTCAGTATTAAGAGCACACATTCACATTCACATGAGCACACAAGTTCAATCACGCGGGTGGAAACATATATACATGTGGGGCACACATATATAAACATGGGGCATTGATCATTAATAAAAAGAATACAGTAATTAATAAACATATAGATAATATTAATGTTGAAGTAACACTTTAGGTTAATGAATAAATCAAATTGGAACACCACCTCACATTCAGTGGACGCGTTTCAACTTGGACACATTTTATTTGAGTGTAAATACTTACAAGAATGGCGTGCAGCTTACACTGAGTTCGATTCCCGGCTCTGTCGGAGTCTCTCCGCTATGGGACTCCGTGGTGTGTTGTCTTCTTCAGTTTATCTTCGCTGATGGTTCAAGTCGTTAAAGTGACTTCGAGTAGAGAGGCCTGTCCCAGACCCAAGAGCTAACCCAAACAGAGTCCTTCGTCAATTAACGTCATCCAGTCAATTCATCATATTTCGTGCAAACAAAAATTTCATCTTTTATATCGAGTAGACTTCTCCTGAACGATCAGTTTCATTAGTTTGTCAACTTTAATTGCCTATTTAGTCTTTCCTCTTTCTTCCAATTTATCTTTCCATGGATGCTTCTTATCCTCAGTAGCATTGATCAGGAAGTCGGTGCGTAGTAAAACCTAGACACTATTTCCGGACTATCTCCATACCTCTGTGATACTTACTTTCCGTATTATCTCATAGGCTAAACAAGATATCGAGGCGTGTAGCATCTCACAACAATACAGGAGTCTCCGCAGCGGGTAACGCTGTTGCGTGGCAACAGTTCTAGACGAGCACTCTGACCAGCAACACCAATCTCGACGCCAGCAGCGTGCGGAATATCAGGAAGAATGTGAAACGCGTGAAGAGATAGCAGTCACAAGGTAAGACACCAACAAATGAAGACCTCGGGAGATAATAATGATAACCCTCATCTATAAAGTGTTGAGATGTGACGACTTGTATGTTTGAAAAGTAGATTACATTAAATCTTTTAATATTAGTTTTAATATTCATATTTGCAGTCTCTTGGCAGTTTCATGTACTACTTGAAGAAAATGAAACATTCTGTCGGATATGATCGTTTGCACGAAATACATTAAAAATACAAAAGTTGACTGTTATCATTATTTACCCCCGAAGTCTTTAAATATCTCAAGCGTCAAATGGATGGCATCTTTTGTAGACGCCTAACGTATATTGTAAAATGGGGTCATTTATAATGTTCAGAACCACCCGTCGCCTTTGACGGATTACGTCATGTATAAAGTCAATATGGCACAAACGATTTCGTATAATATGATTATTATTAGTAGCTGATGACATTTTAAATATGGCAGAGATAATATTTATTATGATTCGTAGGTGTATTTACGCATTTCGTGTTTGCGCAGTACAGTATTGTTGAGGAATATCAAATAATATTTGTTTAATCGTTGTGAGCGGCGTTTGGTTTGTTAGCATCATGCGACATTTTTTAAAATAATAAATTGATATTGGTATCGTTGTGAGTAGCATAAAACATCGTTCTGTTTGCATCATGTGTTTTTTAACATTAAAATGATTTTGACATTTGTATAAAATATGGTTCCCTAACAATACGTGTTTTCCAGTGAAAGCAATACACTTACAACGTTACCTTTTCGTGTTGTTAGCTCAGAATTATCTGTTATAAATAATAAGACCAGTTTGATATTGATTAGGACAAAATACAGTAAACAGTTCGTCGAGGCCGCGGCGGAACAGCCGAGCGCACCCAGACGCCTTGCTCCGGTGTGCGCGGCCCTCCCTCGTCGGAGATTCGAGTCTTCCCTCTGGCATGGGTGTATTTGTCGTCCTTAGTTTAAGGTGCTTCAAGTAGTTTGCAAATCTAGCGACTGATAGCCTAAGTCGTTGAGCCAAATAGGATACCAAACATTTGAACATTTTTTAAATCGTCGATTAATGATTGATTGAGCTGGTCTTGTAACATCAGCTAACATGGCTTTGCCATGCAGTTTCTGCGAACGGCTGAAAGCAAGGGGAAACTACAGTCGTTAATACTCCCGAGGACATGCAGCTGTACTGTTGTATGACTATATGAGGATGGCGTCTTCTTGGGTAAAATATTCCGGAGGTAAAATAGTCCCCCATTCGGATCTCCGGGCGGGGACTACTCAGGAGGATGTCGTCATCAAGAAAAACAATACAGGCATTCTACGGCTCGGAGCGTGGAAAGTTCTAACCCTTAATCGCTCAGGCGAGTTAGAAAATTTAAAAAGGTAAATGGATAGGTTCAAGTTAGATATAGTGGGCATTAGTGAAGTTAGGTGGCAGGATGAGCAGGATTTCTGGTCAGGTGAGTACACGGTTATTAATACAAAATAAGTTGGTGGTAACGCAGGACCAGGTCTCATAATAAGAACATAGGAATGGGGATAAGTTATTATGAACAGCGTAGTGAACGCATTATCGTAGTAAAGATAGACACGAAGACAACACCGACCACAGTAGTGCAAGTTTATATGGCAACTAGCACAGCCGATGATGAGGATATCGAAAAAAATGAATGAGGAGATAAAAAATAATTCAGTAAGTTAAGGGAGACGAAAACTTGATTGTGGTGGGGGACTGGAACTCGGTACTAGGAAAGGGAAGGGAGTAGTACGTGAATGTGGACTGGGAAAATGGAAGGAAAGAGGAGATCGCTTGGTAGAATTTTGTGTAGAGCACAATTTAATGATCAGCAACACTTCGTTTAATCATCATGAAAGGAGGCTGTATACATGGAGAAGGCCAGGAGACACTGGAAGGTACCAGATTGACTTTGTAATGGTAAGGAATAGATTTAGGAACCTGGTCGTAAACTTTAAGTCATATTCAGGGGCAGATATAGACTCTGACCATAACATATTGGATTTGAACTACAGATTAAAACTTAAGAGACTGCAGAAGGGTAAAAAGGTTAGGAGATGGAACCTGGACAAATTGAAGGAACCAGAGGTGGTTGAGAGTTTCAGAGGGAGCATTAGGCAAGGATTGGCTGCAACAGGGGAAAGTAATACAGTAGAAGAACAACGGGTAGCTCTGAGAGATAGGGTCGTGAAAGCCGCAGATGACCATATAGGCAGAAGGACAAGGCCTAATGGAAATCCCTGGATAACATAGGCCGGTCGCGGTGGCCGAGGGGACTGAGGCGCTCCAGTCACGGTCTGCACGGCCACTACGGTCGGGGGTTCGAATTCCCCCTCGGGCATGGATATTTGTCCGTCCTTAGTATTAGCTAGTTTGTAAGTAGTTTGTAAGTTTAGGGACTGATGACCCCGAAGTTAAGTCCCATAAGCTATACAAACATTTTAACATTTGATAACACAGGATATACTGAACTTAACTGATGAGTGGAGAAAATATAAAAATTCAGCAAGTGAAACAGGAAAAAGGGAGTACAAACGTCTGAAAAATGAGATTGACAGGAAGTGCAGACTGGCTAAGCAGGAGTGGCTAGAGGACAAATGCAGAACCGTAGAAGAATGCATAATTAGGGGAAAGACAGATACCGCCTACAGGAAAATAAGAGAGATATTTAGAGACAAGAAAAGCAAGAACTCAGACGGAAAACCAGTACTAAGCAAAGAGGGGAAACCTGAATTGTGGAAGGAATATATAGAGGGCCTATACAAAGGAAATAAACTAAAAATGGAAGACGAAGTGGAGAAAGATGAGATAGGAGATGTGATACTGCGAAAAGAATTTAACAGAGTGCTGAAGGATTTGAGTCGAAACAAGGCCCCTGGAGAAGATTATATTCCTTCTGAACTGCTGATATCGTTAGGAAAGTCAGTCGTAGAAAAATTGTATCACCTGGTATGCAAGATGTATGAGACAGGGGAAATAACCTCCAACTTCAAGAAGAATATCGTAATTCCAATTCCAAAGAAAGCAAGTGCGGGCAAGTGTGAAAATTACAGAACTAACAGTTTAATAAGTCATGGTTGTAAAATACTAACACGAATTATTTACAGACGAATGGAAAAACTTGTGGAATCCGACCTCGGGGAAGATCAGTCTTGATTTAGGAGAAATGTAGGAACACGGGAGGCAATACTCACATTACGATTTATCTTAGAAGAAACCTACGTTTTTAGCGTTTGTCAATTTGGAGAAGGCTTTTGACAATGTCGCCTGGAATACACTCTTCCTAATTCTGAAGGTTGAAGGGGTAAAATATAGGGAGCGAAGAGTTATATTCAACCTATACAAAAACCAGACAGCGGTTATTAGAGTCGAAGGGCAAGAAAGTGACGCAGAGGTTGGGAAGAGATAAGACAGGGTTGTAGCCTTTCCCCAATGTTGTTCAATCTATATATTGAGCAGGCAGTGAAGGAATTGAAGGAGAAATTTAGAGAGGGCATTAAAGTGCAGTGAGAAGAAATAAAAACATTGCAGTTTGCCGATGACATACTAATTTTGTCAGAGACCGCAAAAGATCTGGAAGATTAATTGAAGGAATGGACAGTGTCTTGAAAGGAAGATATAAGATGAACATTAACAATAGTAAAACGAAGGTAATGAAATGCAATGTCAGAAAATCAGGCGATGCTGAAGGAATTAGATTGGGTAATGAGACAATAAATGTGGTAGATGAATTTTGTTATTTGGGTAGCAGGATAACTTCAGATGGCCGAAGTAAAGAAGTAATAAAATGCAGAATGGCTATGGATAGAAAAGCGTTTCAAAAAAGCGAAATTTGTTAACATCCTATATTAATTTAAATGTTAGGAAGTCTGTTCTGAAAGCATTTGTCATACGTTTAGCGTTGTATGGGAATGGGAGTGGATGATAAGGAGTTCAGATAAAAAGATGATAGAAGCTTTTGAAATTCGGTGCTACAGACGAATCATGAAAATTACATGGGGTAGATCACGTAACTAATGAGGTGATTAACCGAATCTGGGAAAAAGGAGTTTCTGGCATATCCTTACTAAGAGAAGGGATAGATTGAGACATCAAGGAATGTCAACTTAGCATTGGAAGGAACCGTGTGGGGTAAAAATCGTAGAGGGAGACCGAGGGACGAATATAGTAAACAGAAACAAAAGGATGTAGCTTGCCGAACGTATTCTCAGATGAAGAGACTTGCACAGGACAGGGTAGCGTGGAGAGCTGCATCATACCAGTCAGTGGACTGAAGACCCCAACAACAACAACAACAACAATCCGCGTTTATTCCATTAGCATTGTTCTTATCAAATTACTTCCTTTGTTTTTAACGTTGTTACAGCGTGGAATGTACAGGCAGTTGGTTATCGAAATGATACCCCTCTATCTACGAACCACACAGCTCGAATTTTGCTATACAATAATGTGTATGAAGATGTTTTGTGAGGTAAATACAAAAATTAGAGTGAAAGGACATGAATGATCAGATTCCATTATGAAATTGTAATCCACGGTGAAACTGAGTAAGAACTACATGACATGTGTAATGGAATAAGTAGAGGGAAATGGGTAAATAAGGTAGACTGAGACTCACTCACAAGAAGATAAAATGAGAAGTAGCAAACATGAAATTAATGAGAAATTTTACATCAACTTCGTCGTCCGATTTGAAGCACTTCTATTTCACGGTTTATTTTGCTTACGAAATGCTAGCAGTCAGTTTACACTACAGTTGAGTGGGTTTTCTGTAGACATTGTGGCTGAGGTGACCATTGGTTTCCTGGTGAACGAGGACATCTAGAAAGGGTAAATAACCGTCTTGTTCAACCTACATCGTGAATTTAATTTGGTCTTGAACACTATTCCGACGATCCATGAATTGTTCCAGTTTCTCGCGTACATGAGGACAGATGACAAATGTATTCTCGACGTAGCGGTAAAAGCAAGTTGGCTGCGCCGCAGCAGTGTTCAAAGCAGTGCCCTCAAATGTCTCCATAAAGAGGTTTGCAAGTGATGGATGTCCTCGTTCGCCGGGAAACCAATGGTCACCGCAGCCACAGTGTCTACAGAAAGCCCACTCACACGGATCGGTATCTGAATGCGCTCAGCCACCACCACTCTGCGCGAAAACGCGGCGTTCTGAACACTCTAGTTCACCGCGCAAAAGTCGTTTCAGACGCTGAGAGTCTGCCACCAGAGCTAACCCATCTCCGAAGGGTCTTCAGGGATAACGGCTATGGTCACCAACAAATAGAACAAGCAATTTCTGGCGATAAAAGGAGGAAAAGTACGCTAGAAGAAGAAAGAAAGAATCTTAGATTTTTTTCCTTTTTGTGGAACTGTGTCGGGAAAGATTAGCCGGATGCTGAAGCGATATAACATCGCTTCTGTGTTCAGGCCACCAGCAAAAATTCGACAGGTGGTGATGCCAGTAAAAGACGACCTCGGTCTCAAAACACCAGGAGTATATAAAATACCATGTGAGTGTGGCTGCTGTTATATTGGACAAACTTTACGCTCTGTGAAGCAACGCCGGACAGAACACGAGAGGTGCTTACGTCTTCGCTACCCGGAAAAATGCGGCCGAGCGCATTGAGGCGCTAAGCTATGATGAGCGACACCGTGGTTTGAATCACCCCTCGGGCATGGATGTTTGTGCCGTTTTTAGTATAAGGTAGTTAATAAGTAGTTTGTATGCTTATGGTCTGATGATCCCGCAGCTAAGTCCCTTAAGCTTAAGAAACATTTGAACATTTCGACATACGTCAATGAGTTTATTTACCATCTTTTAACAAGAAAGATTGCTTTTTGTTATTATTGTTTGAAACCATGCCACAATTCACCGATCAGTTATAATTTTAATCGTTGTAATACATGTTTATTAGGTTGCTTTATTGTCGGTTGTGTGTTTGGTACAAATTTTGCTACAGATTTCAAACTAACTTTAAGAAACCTGAAAAATTAACGTAGCTCGTGCTTACCCGCATTCGTTTCTCGTACGGTGCGAGTTGGCGTGTTTGTAACGCACTGGAATCACATTCGGGTGCACGGCGGTTGACAGTTTTCCCGCCATTTAGTTTTGAGTTTGCTAAATCAATCCAGGCAAATGCTGGATCTGTCCCTGGGAAAGGACATGGCCGATTTCCTTCCCAGTCCTTATCGTAACAATCGGAGCTTCTGCTCCGCTCTAATGACCACGTTGTAGATGGGACGTTAAATCATAAGCTTCCTTCTTTCTTTTCTGTGTGTACTGTAGGCCATCAGGTTCCCCTGAATGGCAGGCAGCACCGCATAACAGCAGCGCTGTAGGGGAAACAAACCAACAGCTTACCAGGCGACGACATCAGGTAAACACGCAGACGATTCCAATCGATTAATAGGAACCTTTCCTTGCAGAGGTCGCCGCTGCATATTCCGGGTTCCTATTGGCTGCAGCTCGCTATATAGGCTCGGCTGCACGCGGACAGAGCCAGTCTTCGTTCCGCTGCTAATGGCAACCGCTCAGCAGAAACACCGCCAAGATTGCGCCGAAGCCGCTGTACCGGAAGACCGACGGCCGTCGTACCAGCCGACCGAGAGGAACCACATCTCACGCTACACCGACGAACGTCGACGTCTACTGGTACAGCAAGTAATCGTATTGTAGAAGAGGTGATTTCAATAGTCTTGTAGATGATTTCATACCAACCTCCAACTGAACAACAGACTACATACTTTCAGCGTAACGTACAAGTGGATGACACTGCTATATTAATGCCATTTCTGAACTGGTATGTGGTGGTGGGCACTTTTTATACCACTGCTATTTCCTCCTGTTTCTCTTCCAGTCGTGAATGTTTCATCGTTCAAACTATTTCTGGTAAGCCTTAATGTGAGTTCAATACCCTATCTTTTACCTTGCCGGCCGCGGTGGCCGAGGGGATTGAGGCGCTCAAGTCACAGTCTGCACGGCCACTACGGTCGGGGGTTCGAATCCCCCCTCGGGCATGGATATTTGTGCCGTCCTAGTTCGTAAGTAGTTCATGAGTAGTTTGTAAGTTTACGGACTGATGACCCCGTAGTTAAGTCCCATAGACTATACAAACATTTATTTGAGAACATATACTATGATTATTACTTAAATTATAGTTAAGATATCTGCACTACGTATGGCGTCTACAATTACATCTACAGTGCTATCTAAAGCACGGTTGCTGAGCTTTGCAGAGAAACGACACCCACCAGCACATTGAGGTGTACGTAGAGATCCTGTAAGCAAACGTTCATACAAATATGTTTGTTCGAGCCCATGTACTTTCCGAAAACATTTAATTTATGTTTTGTTTGTTTTGATATTGTTCCAAACTTTCTATCTATCTTTGTCTTCTACTCAGATTGGTTTTGCTCTAGCATAGTTTTTAAATGCTTATTAGATTCGGTAATATGTGATTTACATTCCTGCGACACTAGCAAAGCAAGTCCGTCCTTTCTGACGATTCCTCAAATCTCTTCTCCACACTTGCTTTTACAGTCCTCAGCCATGGCTTGTAACTTACTCATCAGCATCACAAAACCTGCATTCATTTTAGCTTCTTCCATAATTCCAGTTTTAGGCATTTATCTGTAACAATACAACACACTTCCGTTCCCACAACTCTTTAAACACACAAAATAGGAAAAATAGTCTGAATCGGGTACGCTAACCCAGGTTCTGCCCGCCGAACTGCGGCGAGTTGGTGGAAAGGCGACAGGAACACAGCAGCGCTCGATCAGGAAGTCAGGACCAGATGCGTTGCTCGAACAGGTGGCCGCAATACCCGTCATGCTCGAACGACGCAGCCCACTTCACGACGTAACACTCAGATTAACCTTCAAAACAATGGAGTTTATCGCTGTTTATCGGTTGCCATTGTAACTTCCCAAGTCCATATATCTCACATTATCACGATTTTCGTCACTTTTATTCACTCTCTTCTCTAATATCTTTCTTTTCTTTCTCTTTACTTCTTTCGTCCTGTCAATTAGGTCGCCAAATTCTATGTGGTGTATATGTATGGGAGAGAACGTGATCAGTTTCGCATGAACTTCCAAACACCACAAGGTTTCTTTTTTCTGTAAAATGTGTAATTAATGTCGTATATCTATTTCGTCCCTAATTTTAGCTGCATATGTAATTTGAGGCCCAGCTAGTCTGTTCCTCATGCATATTGTACATCTTCTTTTAAATGCTCTGACTTTTTACTTTCCGAAGACTATATAGCTATATAGTAATTGATTAACATTTCATTGCACCTTTGGATACAATCAATAAATAACAACGCTTATCAAGTTTCGTACATGTAAACTCGTTAACGTCTTAACACAGGATCCTAAAATACAATACCAAAAACAAAAGACTATACCACATTGTTCAACTAACTGAATTACAAGGCGTCCCAACTTCTGAATTCTGCGTATTCCCTTACCACGTTTTCTCCGTGTTCGCATAGCGTACCACAGCAAGTTTATAATCAGTTTGCAACTGAACCAAAAGTGCAGGTGTTAGCGTGGTAGTACATCGAAGCACAGTTTTGTATCAACGAATGCTAGAAGTACAGATAGAAGCAGTGAACACGACGGAATATGTAATCCATCTGGTACAAGATGTTCATAGACTCAGGCTTTCATTTTTACTCAATACTTTCACTTGCAAATGAACATTTAATACCTTAAGTGCTGTTCCACACGAATGCAACAAGCATTTATAGTTACTTCAAATGAAGTACATAAGAAAAAACCTTACGCAGCCATCGTTTTATGAAAAATACTTCATTTAAGGATCAGAATAATAGAGGCAGCTTGCTCTTATCTCTCGATCAAAGTTACACTAAAATGTATTGTGTTACAAAAAATATGATTGAATGAAAACTTTTCTTGCTTATCAATTGTTATTAGTTTTCACTGTTCCACGTCTGCTTAGTAGAGAGAGAGAGAGAGAGAGAGAGAGAGAGAGAGAGAGAGAGAGAGAGAGAGAGAGAGAGCGCAGAAAAGGAAGCAGTGATTATCGAACCTGCGCGTACACAACCACGGAGGTGAAAATGAAGAACCTTCAAAAATGTTCAAATGTTTGTAATTCTATGGGAACAAACTACGTTGGTCATCCGTCCCTAGTCTGACACACTACTTTAACTAAGGTAAAATAACGTAAGGACAAAACACACACACAAACACACACACATTCCCGAGGGGGATTCGAACCTCCGACGCCGGAGGCCGCGCGATCCGTAACGTGGCGGCCCAAACCGCTCTTTTTTCTTTTTCTTTTGTTCTTTGCTCTATGCGTAGTTTTGTTCGTTGCAGACGCTAATCGGATTTGTACGTTGTTGATCAGTACGTTCTTAGCTCAGCTTTTCCCTCTGACCGGACGTGCCGAACCACGACGCCCGGCACCGCTCGGCTGCTTACCTTACACCTTGTTCTGCAGTAACCTTATCGCCAAATGACTAGCGCGCAGCTCAGATGTTTGTAGAGCTATGCGAACAAACT
Source organism: Locusta migratoria (assembly GCA_026315105.1). Classification (NCBI taxonomy): domain Eukaryota; kingdom Metazoa; phylum Arthropoda; class Insecta; order Orthoptera; family Acrididae; genus Locusta; species Locusta migratoria. Next base: position 26,991,383 of record CM048745.1, on the reverse strand, counting down.
GCAGTGGCGATCAGTCCCTAACCTTAGAAACCTCATTAACTTGTGCTACGGACAACTCACACATACACCCCCTGCATGAGGGAGGACTCGAACCTCTGACAGGTAGCAGCCGCGCACTACGCTGCAAGGCGCCTTAGAGTGCACTGCCCTTATTCCCGCGCGGGTGGTGCGCAGTAACTCTCCGTCATAACTACAGCATTCTCATTTAACTACTAAATGGAAGAACAGAATAACACAGTTATTTGATTATTATGAAAAAAAGGGCATAAAATATTCTATTGAACGTCAGACACCTCTACAGTTTTCTCCCCCTACAGAAATAGGGACGGTATCGCTCTGTGCGTCACAGTAATTTAAATGCCAAGTTAGTATGTGTGGCCTTGAAATCTACATCACAAAAATAGTTACCTAAGTTCCGTAGTTAATAGGAAACGATCCTTTATGACACGAAACCTTCGTATAGAGAAACAAACCTTAAATGAAGAGTGGAATTGCTTAAGTGCCGAAAATGAAATGATTGAGGAAACGAAAAAAACTGCACATCTCTGTGAGAAATTGATACTTATTTCTAACAAAGCACATATTAACTCTTTTACATGGTTATACAAATGTTGACAAAGGATTTTTTACTTATGGTGAAATTTCAAAAAGTTACGTAGCGTTTTATGCAGAAAGATGTAAGTGCGGGGTTTTGTCATAGCTAATAGATCTAAGTGCCACGAGACAACATTGACTTTATGGAGGTAACAGCTGTCGGAAAAAGTCCTTGTTGTTTTCGTCCACGTAATCAGTAATAGTGGAAAAATCGTTTTCTTATTTGATGCCAGTGAAACAGTAGCTGGAAGCTTTATCAGTTCCACAGCTGCAGTGTCTTTCACGGTCTTGACTTTCTCAGGGCATGAAAATTCTCCCAATCACACTGATCGGAAAAGCTCCTTTTGCAAGACACAATACCAGGCTGTTGTTTGCTTATTTTGATCAAAGAAAGCTGTGCCTTTGAAAACTTCATAACCTGATTTTTTTCTTCGTGACAATTGTGATTTTGTTTTAGCAGAAACATTAAAGTTATTTAAAATGTAGCTTTGCATACTCTTTTTGAGGTCTCCTGTCCCATCAGGCAGTGGGTAGCAGAGAGTTGACTGCCTTTTACCTCTCTGCGTCTTCATTATAAGGTCACATGGCGTCGTCTTTGAGTAAGAAAAACCTCTATAAACGACTTCAGGTAATTGCCTTGTTGGTTCAGTTCAAGTTGATGGTATTCTTCAAAGAGCTGAGAGCTGAGTTTTCGTATCAACTGTACTTACACTTGCAGAACACATAACACAAAACAAGCGAAAAATATTTACATCAACCTGGTACAATTGGATAATGTAGGCTTGTTTCATATTATAAGTTTACTATAAAGATGACGGTTGTTTTGCAGCAATTTCCCTCCTTGTTCTGCTTCTTCTGCGTGAGGTACGGCGTTCCGCTTAATCTTGCCTTATCCTGTCCCTAACTCAACATAACGTTCTCTACACTTCCATCAACACAAGTCACTGGCGTTCATATTATCGTTATTAACAGGTACATCATTTTAGATAGCAAGCAACAGCTTCAGTAAGCAAAACAATAGCGTTGTGGCATAACCCTGACTACAGAGTTCTGTTTGGCTAGCGCCAGATGCCTGTGGCACATAGATCCATTAGCAGCGCAGGCCCATCTGGATAAAGGACTAGTGCAATCTCTTGGGGGTCAGTAACAACTACAAGGAATGGTGGAGCACATAAATCTGTTAGCAGAGCATTGGCGCAAAGACGTAGATGGGTTAGCAGTGAAAAATCCCCAAAGTCAAAAAATGGCACTTACATCACTATGAATGGCAGTGATTTTCCGTCTTTTGCAACTACAATAAAATTCCATTTTTTCACACCAGACGAGTTTCGTTTTATTGAATGTAAAACATCATCAGTGGTCTGAAATAATAGAAATCTACAGTTTGGTTTTTGTTTAGATCGAAAACAGTTCTTAAATGGACCCTGAAAAGTAGGCCTAATGTTTGGTACTTACGGAAATTTTGTCTTCTTTTCGCTTCACATCATGGAATGCCGGTCTGTTTAGTGCAATACCGCCGGTTCTTCATGCTGTGTCGTTTTCTCACTACTTTCACTGTCACTGTTTCACTGTTTATAGTTGTTTTTCACAGATCAGAAGTGTTTGTTTTTGTTTTTAGTGATTCTTCTCAGTGTGTTATTGGAGTGTTGCCAACCTCACAAATGTAGTTCTTTCTCTGTTTTATAGTAAATTATGTTTCGATGTATTTAGTTTTGATGTAAGCAGATTGGAATAGTGGCAGAATAATACATGTGTATATGTATTATTATTATTTTATTTTATTTTATTTTATTTTTTTAATTACATTATTATAATTATTGTTATTATTGGTGGGGGGTTTAGTAGTAGGGAAAGATGACTGAATGGTGGTTGGATGTGGTAAGGTGTGATGTGAAGTGAGATGGAGGACAAAAGTGATGGATATGAGGTGTGGTGCACTAATATTAAACTCCTGGGTGGTGGTAATGCAAGTAGTATGCATGTGTGTGATGTGTGTGTGTTTGGGGGGGGGGGGGTTTGTTGAATCTGGTATGTGATGTAGGGTAACAGTGATGGGAACGAGGTTGAGTGTTTGTTAGCAGGGAGCGAAAAAGTTTGGGAGTTTTATATCAATATGTGTGACACGTTCGGAGGGTCTCGTGTTTAGCGGAGAGATGGCTATGTGATTTTATTTTACCTTAGCTGTGGTGTGTTGGTAGTGGTATCTGGAATGGGATGTGGAAGTAGTCTGAGATAGCTACGGGCATGACGGGGACTGTTTTATGTGATTTCATCAATTATTTTATACAATGTTTGTTTTCCTATATTTATTTAGTCATTTAGTAATTGTTTGTTGTGTGATAGTGCTTTGTGTATGTGGAGGTTTTCTTGGAAGGGGAGTAGGTGTCTGTCTCCACTAGTCCGTATGATTTCCGTATCTTTTTCTATAGTGCTGGGCCTATGGTGTTCTTGTTTCAGGTGGTCGGCAAATGTTGAATGGTTTGTGCCATACTTCCAGGCTCTGATGTGCTCTTTGTATCTGGTATCAAATGTTTTGCCAGTCATCCCAATATATATATATATATATATATATATATATATATTATATATATATATATTATTACAGTCTCTGCATTTGAGCTGATAAATACCAGATTGTTGGTATTTGTCTCTTTTTGGTTTTAGTTTGGGGATGTGTTTTTGAATTGGGTTGCTTGTTTTGTAGGCAATGTTTATGCCTTGTTTCTTGAATATATTACCTATGTTGTAAGTGAATTTGTTGTGGTAGGTTAGTGTATGCCATTTGTTATTGTGTGTGCTGTTTGCCTCTGTCAATGTGGTTTGTGTTGGTTTTTTCTATAACTGTGTCTTTATTTTCCTGTTTAGTTTGTCTACAAGGGTTTCTTCGTAGCCATTTTTAGTGCAATTTGTTTTATAATAGTTAGCTCCTTTTGGTAATTAGAAGTGTTTAGGGGGATCCTATTGAGTCTGTTGAGCATGTACCTAATTGCAGCTTGTTTGTGACTTTGTGGATTGTTTGAAGTGGCATGTATAATGATGTCTGAGGTGGTGAGTTTTCTAAATATGTCAAATGTGTGTGTGTGGTTTTCTTTTGTTATTGCTATGTCTAGGAAATTGAGTGTGTCCTTTTGTTCTTCCTCTATTGTAAACTTTATGTTTTTGTGTATGGTATTTATATCTTTATGTAGTTGTTGTATTCTGTTTTTAGGTTCATCCACCATACATATTATAGCATCCATGTATCGGTACCAGTAGATGATGTTGTAATTCTGCTTTGTTACTATATCTTCAAATATTATTTTCTCTATATGATTCATGAAAATGTTTGCTAGTGTTCCTGAAATTGGTGAACCCATGGGTAGCCCATCTTCTTGTATGTAGTAGTCCCCATTGAATTCAAAATAGTTTTGTTTTGTTATTAGTTCTACCAATTTTATTATTTCATTTATTTGTTCTAGAGGTAGCTGGCTGTGTGTTTTTAGATTATCTTCTATTAGCCTGATAGTTTCATTTACAGGGATGCAGCTATACATGCTTTCTACATCAAAAGAGAGCAGTGTTGCTGTGTTAGGGATGTTTATGTTTCTGATGTTCTGTATTAATTGAGTGGTGTTTTTCACTGTTCTGTCATTTTCAATTGTGTAGTAATGTGTGAGCTGGGACTGCATTTCTTTTGATAGCAGGTATGTGGGTGCTGTTCTGAAATTTACTATCGGACGGAGAGGGGTAAGATTTTTATGGACCTTTGGTTGGCATCTCATGTTGGGTGCTTGAGGATTTTTTTGCACAATTCTCTGTTTTTCTCTGTCTGAAAGTTGTATTCTATGTTTTTGAGTGTGTTTTTTACCTGGGTTTGGAATCTGTTGGTTGGGTTTGATTTTAGCTTTTTTATGTTGTTTTTGGTGATGAAATCTTCAGTTTTTTCTATGTACTCTTTTGTTTCCATGAGAACAACACTATTGCCTTTGTCTGATTTGGTTATGATAATGTTTTCTGCCTGCAATTTCTTCTTTAGATTTTTAAGTTTTGTTTCATCACTGCTATTATTAAACTTATTAGAATCTTTTTTAATTTGTGTTGCTATGTTTTTAATTTCCTCTTTTATTAATTCCCTAGTAAGCCCTGTATTTACAGTACTGTTTTCGTTTTTTTCTTCTGTAGTGAGGATGTACTCAGCTTCTACAATGAGATTTTCTATTTGACTTTCATTTGCTGGCGAGTCAACATTGTGTTTTAGACCCTTTTCTAGGAGTTGTTGTTCGTCTTTATTTAATGTAACATTTGTGAGGCTGATAACTCTTGGGTAGAAGTTGTGTGTGTATATGTGACTGTTGGTTTTAGGTTTTGTGTGCTGTAGTTTGAGACTCTTTATTTTCTTTTGATGTTTTAGGCGCATATTATCTACTGCTCTGCATGTGCGACATTCGACTTTTTCCATGATGGAAGCGAAAATAGCAGGATTGTTTAATTTTTGCGCTATCTGAAGGTGGATTTCGTATAGCTTTTCATTAAGTGTTTGTTTTTTCTCGTATAATGATTTTAACTCATGCCTTAGCCATGAATTTTGGGCAGATTGTCTGGCTGCTTTTGCTGCTTTCGAACTGTTTTTGATCTTTACATTGATGTATTTTGGTACAAGATTATTACGTCTACAAAGGTTATTAAATCTGATAGTTTCTACAGTTTTATAAAGATTAAGATGCATCTTCTTAAACTCGTAGTAGAGGCCAATTGGAAATGCTTGACAAGGCGGCGAAAAATTCTTCGTTTGTGTGGCCATAATGTCCGTAGTTGCTTTCATAACTATGAATGGCAGTGATTTTCCGTCTTTTGCAACTACAATAAAATGCGATTTTTTCACACCAGACGCGTTTCGTTTTATTGAATGTAAAACATCATCAGTGGTCTGAAATAATAGAAATCTACAGTTTGGTTTTTGTTTAGATCGAAAACAGTTTTTAAATGGACCCTGAAAAGTAGGCCTAATGTTTGGTACTTACGGAAATTTTGTCTTCTTTTCGCTTCACATCATGGAATGCCGGTCTGTTTAGTGCAATACCGCCGGTTCTTCATGCTGTGTCGTTTTCTCACTACTTTCACTGTCACTGTTTCACTGTTTATAGTTGTTTTTCACAGATTAGAAGTGTTTGTTTTTGTTACATCATTTAGCATTTCCACTCTTCAAATCAGTATAACACCTCTGACAATAAAGTTCGGTGAATACTACTGTAACATTAACGTAGATGAACTATGAGCTACAGCTACGTTAGTGTCCGTACAAACAGGCACCTCTCATAACTATGCACCGCTGATATCTGCGAGACATGTCCTGGAAACTTGACATGAAGTCTTCCTTTGGGATGGCGTTCAAAAGTCTCGTCACGTTTCGTTGGATGTAAGGAACATCGTCAAAACACGCGCCTTTCAAAGCGCGTCTGAGTCGAGAGAATAGGAAGAAGTCTTGAGGATTCAGATGCGCCGAGTACAGTGGATGTTGAACTTTGACGACAACGCTTGCAGCCAATACCGTCAAACAGGCGTGCAACTTAAACATACACCATACCCGCCAGATCTCCATACTCCAAACTTCTTCCTATTCGCTCGACAGAAACTCGCTTTGAAAGGAAAGACAATTGGCGGTATTCCTCACATCCAACAAAACCTGTCGAGTCTTCTGAGCACCATCCCAAAGAAAGACTTGGTGCAAATTTTCCAGTACATGTAACCTAGAGCTCAGCGGCGCATACTTATGGGAAATGGCTCTTTCAATGGACAGTGGTTCACCCTTCTTCTATGCTAATGTTACAGAACTATTCACCGACCCTTATTGCCGGCGGCTGTATTCCTGAAATATGAGTGGGTACTTAGGTTGTCCCAGAAACGGCTGCCTAGCACTTCGTGGCGTGCGACTAACCAGCGATAACAGGCGGTTGTCGGCATTCCACGCACAAAAGGCTATCATTACTTGCTACGTCTACTGCTTTAGGCTGATGTTATATATCAATTTAAGTATTGTGTGTGGATTTACTTAACAGGCCTCTTTCTTCCAGTTACCCATAGGAAAAGGTTATTAGTTGTTATAGCTGGTGAACGTGTTGGCCACAAAAGTTTGCTGACACTTCGTTCCTCAGAGAAAGATACTATCATAGCCTCGTTCCAGAGACATCTTAGACATTTTACACGTAGCCCCAGCTTACTAGATGCCGCACTGTAGTCTTTCATGTGCACTGAGTTGACCCAAAAAGTATAAGAAAAGTTCCTATATGCTACCTTGTCGAGGGTGGTATATCGTCCGATGATGGGCTTTCCCGTCATACCGCACTTTCATGGGGTGCTGCCGACACACTACATTAGCAGTCTTAAGATGTCCAGAAGTTCGTGATGTGAACTTTATGACTGTCATCCTCACCTAACTGCAACACGCCCGTCACACGTTATGGCCTCAAAATAAGACTTTTCAATGTCCGCTATGTGTATGCACCTGTTCGGCCAGTTTACGTGCAGACTCTACTTCATCGTCGAATGTCTGCAATAACGGCCTGTGTGCAACCAAAGTAATTCTTTGTCGTGTTTTTTTGGACAGATCCGTAGATGCACCACCAGTTTTATACACACTTTTTCTCTTTGCTGTTAATTCCTCATCTGGATACTTGGCACCTAAAATTTCGCGAGTTTTCCTTAACGAACGTGTTTTTACACATGCTTCCACAACTTCCATTGCTTTATCTATAGAGAAATCATTTTCCAAATCGCAAAGAGAAACGTCTAACTTCACTAAAGGAATTATGGTGAAATGCTGACAGAAGAATGCTAACAATCGATAGGAATATTTCATTTGAATTCAATGGCGGTGTTTTCAAATATTGGAAAACCAAATTAACTAACAAAATTTCTCCCACCCATATACGCAGTGTTTCTTTAACGGGTTTTTGTAAATTCGCTTAAAACGATTATCAGTTCGCTTCACTGTACACGTCGACTAATATCCATTGTACCACTGAGAATTCCTCCTCACATTCCAATCGCGTATGGTTCGTTAGAAAAATGATTGCAAGTGTGCCTCAGTTTGGGCTGTAATCGATCTAATTCTATCCTTGTGGGGCGCATCAAACCGGTCTCCGGACTGAAGACCATAAACAGCAACTTCCCATTCGGTACGTCAAAGTACTGTCTCTCTTACAAATAGCCGCGGTGGAGTAGCCGAGCGGTCTAAAGCGTCTCGCTGCGGAGCGCGCGGTTGCTCGCCGTGGAGGTTCGAGTCCTCCCTGGGGCATGGGTGTGTGTGTTTGTCCTTAGGTTAGTTTACCTACGTTTAAGTAGTTTGTAAGCTACCCACTGATGACCACGCAGTTTGGTCCGGTAGATTTACAAACATTTGAATTTTGAAATCTTACTAATAACTGCTACCAGTAATTTATATCCGAAAATTTATCCCGATTGTTACCGTTTTTTTTTTTTTTCTTTTGAGACATTTAATTAGACATACGAATCTATTCTGATCGGTGATACAGACGGTCTTTCCACGGCCTCTGATAAACAGCTTGAATATTATATTTTGTGTATTACTTTTCTTAATTAAATTATTTTCGAGTCTCTTATGTTTAAAAATGTATACAAACGTTTTTATATTGCTGCTGATAACGTGATCTCTAACATAAGTAGAAACTTATGTCATTTGTACTGTTCCTATGGTAATTCACTGTTAACAGAGATAATTTTCCCGAACATTTCATATTAGATATCAACTATTCCTTTACTGATGCAGCCTAAAGAAACCTTACCTTCGGGTCAGTGCAATATTGTTTGTTTTATCATTGGTGCTTATAGCCGCTTCTAGCATCATTCAACAAACCTTGATTTTAATCAAAAGTTTAAGTTTTTTATTTTTGTTCTGTGTTATTTTTCTGTATTGTTATTAATCATTTAAATAGGGCAGTTTCATTTAAATGGGACTCAAAATAAGACAAACACGTAGCAAATTATGTTCTTTTCTCAGGTAACCAGTACAGCAATTACTGCAGGATATGCAATCTACTACGCACTCCACTTCAAGCGATATCGCCTATTCTATCAATTTCCTCTGAAGTAATTACTGGATACTCGCCACAAATATATAAGAAGGTTAACAACTCTATATACCAACGGTTCCTAAGATATGCCTTCAGATACTGTCTCATTTAGCTGGTGTAAGGTCTTAGCAGCTGGTTCTAAATGCATTAATGAATATCCGACTTTCGGTGATTATCAAACTGCTACTATAAAGCGACGCAATCTTATTTGTAACATGAAAAGTAAACGGCACGTATTGATTCCGCACAGGGGACCACTCGAATACAATTTCATGTGGTCCCAATTCAGTTCAGCTACGTAGCCTGCATTCAATTATCACCATAGAAAAGGTCGAGAGACGTCACAGCGCTCTTGTTGAGCTGATGAAATTTGACGGAAAACCCAAAGAGATTTTGTTCATATGTTAAATATACTAGGGGCAAAACACAAACAATACCCTCACTACATGATAGTAATGGCGATCCTGCCGATGACAGCGCTACTAAAGCAGAGTTACTAAACATAACTTTTAGAAACTCATGCACCAAAGAAGACGAAATCAATATTCCAGATTTCGAATTACGAACGGAGGCCGTAATGAGTAACGTAGAAGTAGATATCATCGGAGTAGTGGTGCAACTAAAATCACTTAACAAGAACAAGTCTTCTGGTCCGGATTGTATTCCCATTAGATTTCTATCTGATTATGCTGAAGCGATAGCTCCTTACTTAACAGCCATTATACAATCGCTCTCCCATAGAAGGTTCTGTACCAAAAGATTGGAATGTTACACAGGTCACACCTATATTCAAGAAAGGCATAGGAGTAACCCAGTAAACTACAGGCCTATTTCATTGACGTCAATGTACAGCAGGGTTTTGGAACATTCCTGTATTCAAATATTATGAATTATCTCGAACAGAATGATCAAGATCAACACGAATTTAGAAAATATCGTTCATGCGAAACACAACTAGCTTTTTATTCACACGAAGTGGTGGGTGCTATCGACAAGGGTTCGCAGGTCGATTCCGTATTTCTAGATTTCCAGAAAGCTTTTGACACCGTACCTCACAAACGGCTTTTAATCAAATTGCGTGGTTATGGTATATAGCCCCAAATTTGCGATTGAATAGGGGATTTCCTGTCAGAGAGGACACAGTTCGTAGTAACCGATGATAACGCATCGGCTAAAACAGAGATGATATCGGGCGTTCCACAGGGCAGTGTTATTGGTCCTCTGGTGTTCCTTAATTACATAAACGATTTAGGGAAAATCTAACTAGCTCTGTTAGGTTGTTTGCAGATGACGCCGTCATTTACCGTCTAGTAAAATCATCTGAAGATCAAAACCAACTGCAGAACGATCTGAATAAGATATCAGTATGGTGTAAAAATTGGCAATTGACTCTAGATAATGAGAAGCCTGAAGTCGTCTACATGAGTACGAAAAGAAATCCGTTAAACTTTGTTTACAACATAAATCAATCAAAAGTGAAGGCCGTAAACTCTACAAAATACCTAGGAATTACTATTACATCAGACTTAAATTGGAAAGAACACGTAGATAATGTCGTGGGAAAGGCGAACCAGAGACTGCGTTTTATTGGCAGAACCCTTAAAACATGCAACAGAACTACAAAAGAAACTGCATACACTACGCTTGTCCGTCCATTTTTGGAGTATTGCAGCCCAGTGTGTGGGACCCTTATCAGGTGGGTTTGATGGAGGATATCGAAAGAGTCCAAAGAAGGTTTCGTATTGTCACGTTACAGGGGAGACAGCGTTACGGAAATTATACAGGATCTGGGATGGGAATCATTACAACAACGGCGGTTACCGCTGCGGCATGGGCTACTTGCGGAACTCCAATCGCCAGCATTCTCCTCCGAATGCGAAAATATATTGTTGACGCCAACTTACATATGTAGAAATGATCATCAGAATCAAATACGAGAAATCGGAGCTCGAACAGAGAGATGCAGTTGTTCTTTCTTCGCGCGTGCTATTCGAGAATGGAATGGGAGATAAATAATATTATGGTGGTTCGATAAACCCTCTGCCAGGCACTTAAATGTGATTTGCAGTGTATGCCATGTAGATGTAGGTGAACATTACAATGGAACAACATACGCGGCAACAGACCGAGCAACTCCGAAGGGGCCATTTTTTACAGGTAGACCCAAAAATCGTCCTTTTCCGAACAGAAAACATAAATAAACGCTCACTGTAACATCCGTGGAGCAGAAATTCACAATCGCTGACAGTCCAAACAAATGGGTAGCAGCACCCCACATTAGATGTTCTCTAACAAACATCTTTCGTTCATTAAAGAACTCCACTCTTTTTTGTGTCGGCCTCGCAGCGGCGAAAGTCAGAAGTTTCACGAGGTGTACGCACAATGGGTAGGCCTACGAAGAAGGACGTGGTGACTACTAGGTGCCGATGAGGACACTGCATTTATTAGTTACACACAAAACAATTGTTAACGTTAATACCCATATTCCAAGTGATGTCTTCTCAAGGTAGTACGTGTTGTTGTGAGACACTTGTCGTAATCGAATCTACCTAACAGAACAAAGTCCAGTACTACTTACAAGGGAACATCATTAAGTCGATCTCATATTTTCTCATGGAAAAAATAAATGAGCTAGATGTCAATTCCAGAAATGGATATCGCGTGAACATTTCGGTCATTACCCAGATACTACGCAGTTACGGGCTCCTCAAACTAACAGCTTTTAAACATTCGCTCGCTCGGGTTGTTCCTCACTCGGCCCGCTTCACTGCGACCGCTTAATGCCCGAACGTCTGGTACTGTGAGCAGAGTGCAGTAAGAGGTTTGTGTTCGCGATGTCAGTTAACCCACAGGCTGTAGGGCGACATATCCAGGAGCGGTATGGAATGATAACTAATCTGCAAAGATTAAATGTCAAAGAATTACAGCTCTTTAAAGTCGTCACCGATAAGCATAATCGTATGCAGTTATTAGACGTGCTATACACGGAAAAAGAAAATACATTGCGCTTTCTTTGTGCTTTTCGTATATCTTTGAACAGCGTTGCACCTATCATAGACAATTGTACTAATGAATAGGTGCTGGATATAAAAGAAAATAGTGGGTTGACGTTCGGTGCAGATTTGTAAGAGGATGACGTCGACGATAACGACTCCTCCATTTGACCACCGCCAGATTCGTCGAGCACTTTCATTGCTTCAACAGAGCATGGGCGTGGAACTGAGGTCGTCAGTGATGGTGAAAGCTGCTTTATTGATTTTAAATCGTCGAATACCACTTTGCCCGTCTCTGTAACAGAAGTATATATGCAACGAGTCGTTTCCGTTTTATACAGCGCGTCACAACTGCAGTGGAAACGAAGAGGCGGTTTTCAACAAGCGGGGTAACGTAATTTAATTTTCAATACCTTTTATGTTCAAAAAATGTTCAAATGTTTGTTAAGCTTATGGGACTTAACTACTGGGTCATCAGTCCCTAAGCTTACAAACTACTTATCAACTAGCTAATCCTAAAGACGGCACAAATATCCATGCCCGAGGGGGGATTCGATCCCCCGACCGTAGTGGCCGTGCAGACCGTGACTGAAGCGCCTCAGTCTCCTCGGCCACCGCGGCCGGCTACCTTTTATGCTCATATTTTGTTTTATGTAAAGATGCCACTATTGAAGTGGAGTGAACTTGATAGAGTTACACTACATATGTTTCATTTTGTGATATTATTTCTTCCTCCACTTCCCTAGCTCTTCAAATGTCATATTTCAGGGTACTCTCTGCTGTTCCTTCATTGCACAGTGCCAGACGTTCGGGCATTAAGCGGCCGCAGTGAAGCGGGCCGATTGAGGAGCAACCCGAGCGCGCGAATGTTTAAAAGCTGTACTTTGAGGAGGCCGTAACTGCGTATTATCTGGGTAATGACCCAAATGTTCGCGTGATATCCATTTCTGGAATTGACATCTAGCTCATTTATTTTTCCATGAGAAAATATGAGATCGACTTGATGATGTTCCCCTGTTAGTTCGAAGATTGATACTTGTCACCTGCTAACTATAACTGCTGCAGCAACAGGGGAAACACTACGGATCCCTATCAGCGGATGCGATGGCTATAGCTGCAAACACTCTGCTAAGCAAACACCTGCTGGTGGTGACTGCAGTGCACTCGCGAGCTATTACAACTGAGTGCGGAGTGCAGTGCGAAGCTGCAGTCGCGTTCCTGTGATGACTGAACTACCTAGGCACGGTCCTCTTCTTGTAGTATCGAGCTGTAATACTACAACTCTAAAGTAGCACGAATAAAACGTGCTACTAATACATGGGTTGAACATATACCTCTGCTCCTCCAAGAACATGAATACTGAAATTTGCATGCAGATATTAAGTTCTGAGCTGGATTGTAGAATATATTACTGAGATTCGTAGCATCTCCTCCTCCTCCAAAGACCGACTCCCCATTCACATCCAACCCCTCTCCCTCCAGTTTCATTCACGTCCTGCCTCCATGTTTGTATCCTTGGACCTAGAAAGGACCTATGACCGGGTATGGCATCCTGTCCTATTCTTCAAACCCCAGACCTATGCATTTCCCATCAACCTCGTCCAGGTCATTGCCTCGTTTCCCTCCAATCGCCCTACCTACGTTACCATCCATAGTAGTGACTCCCATGTCTTAACCCCTTTACTGGTGTACCACAAGGATCCATCGTTCTCCTACTATACCGCTACTCCAACCACAGATATGCCAAAGCCTGCCCCTCCTATTCACCTCTTCCAATACACTGATGACATCGCCTTCTGTGCCTTGGCTTCCACCCTCACCCAGTCCAGTAGTCTCGTCCAGTAACACATTGACTACTTTGCACTTAGTGTATCCAATGGCTCCTCTTTATCAATCCCAACAACACCCAAGCAATCATTCTAGGTCGAACAACCCTCTCCTTCTGTCCCCAAGACATTTAGCTCACCCTATGTGGTCGTCCCATTCGCCTTACACCCATCCTTAAATATCTACGACTGACTATAGTCCATACCCTTTCCTGGACTTCCCACCTTAACACCAACCAAGTTAAAGCTCGCTCCCGGCTCCACCTTCTGAAACTCATCGTCGGCTGAACATAGGATCTACACCATTCCACAGGCAGTCTCTTACACCTACAAATACTTCATCCACACCATCCTTCGTGCAGCCCATCCCACATGGATCTCCCCCCCCCCCTAGCCCCCTGGTCGTTGTACAATTCACTCGAGATCCTAGAGCGCCATGCATCCCACCTCACCTTCCTTATCCCCCTTTATCTGCCACACAGATCCTCTATGACCGCATCCCCATCCCCACCTCGTCCTCTTCACTGAACACCTCTGCCATAGACTGGCCCAATCCCCTCGTCCTTCCCCTCCTTACAGATCCTGCTTCATTGTCGCGCCTCTCTCACTGTGTCTCTAACGCCCCCCCCCCCCCCCTCAGCTGTCCACCCTCCGTATTCTCTCCCGTGGCAACTTCCACAGCCTCCCCATCCTAGATGATGCGTTCCACTACAACATTTATCCTTTCTACCATCTGCGATCCTACCCCTCCCTCCTACTCCTCCCACTGGGCCACGTCCCTCTGCCCAGTTTTCCTCCTCCTGTCCCCTCCTCTCCCCACTTCTGCTCCCCCTCCCCCCCCCCCCATTGCATCTCCTCCATACTTCACCTCTCTATCACTCATCGGCGTCATGTTGTTCTGGTGCTACGTCCTAGTGTGTATGAACAAAGTGTTATTTTTAAAACAAACAGCGAACGGATAACCTGCATCCCAAACCATGTGTGATTTAACTGTTCGTGTTTTACCGCCACCCTCACCACCCAATCCCCGCTTCTCCCCTCTCCGCCCATCTCATCATCTGGCAGTGTTTCAGCGACTGCTTCGGACATATTGTGTATTTTGACTGTGATATTTTATTTTATGAACAGTGGACGGCCAACTCACAGCTGACACCTTGTGTTTCTGCTAGATGTTTTATGTGCTGCAGTGTCTCCGAGTCTCTCTTATTTATATTTTGTCTCCATTCTTGCCATGTAACTGCGAAAAGACTGCATTCATTTTTCAATTTTAAGTCATGTATTGTTTCTCCAACACTGTCACGATGTAAATTTTAATTACCTTCTAATTTTATCATATTTACTTTATTTGTGCAATCCTTTTCTTTGTTATTCTCTATCTCTCGACTGAAGAGCGCCTGCGTACGCTGACAGTCCATCCTGTTTAGGGGAACAGAAATAAAAACATAGAAAAAATACCGTTGCATCTCAGAGCGCACAACTAGGCATTCCATATATAATAAAACATCGCGATCTAGATGTCGGCTTGACCGAATCAGTGCTGGCGGACAATACCATGTAAGTCAGCAATTGTAACAATATACTAGCATGGTTTTCCCCAGTAACACTTAATTGTTTATTTAGGCCGTGGACAAATCTTCTGGCAGCGACATATCAGCTGGTTGTGCACGTTGGTACTCGTATAGGTCGAGAACTCCATGCGTTTGTGTACTTCACAGCTTGTACCTGACTATATACACAACAGTCACAAACATACAAAAAAGAACCATCAAGACTAAATGATAATAATTACGAGCATAGGATAGGAAACTGACACAAAATTGAATAAGGCGATTGAAGTAATTTTGTATGATGTAAAATTACGTCACCTCACAACCACACCTAAGATCACAGATTCGCACGGATATATCCTATGGAATGTGTGGCTACTCTTGTTGTATTTAATCCTAAGGCCCACAACTTATATCATCTATCTTTTCTTTTAAAATAATTGTTTTTGTACTTTAGTATTGCTGTAACCTGTCTTCAGATAGTAGCGTAAGCAATCATTAGCTTATCTTCAACAACAAAATGCATTACATAATTTTACAAGTGACTAGATGCCGTCACAAGAGGAATTCTTTTATCTCTAGCTCTTTCGTATTAGGATATTTTAAAGCTTAATTACATAATGTTTTGTGCATACAAGGGCACCAGCAGTGTTGCTACTAGGGAGGGACCGGCGCTAGTGTGTTAAAACGGCTGCGCGTCGAGTAATGCGGCGGCCTTTTGGGAAATCACCGGCAGGCAATCACACAGGTGCAGCAGACAATAGAGGTCGAGTGCACAGCTCGCGCCAGCTCACAATTTGCTGACAGTTCGCTGCTGTTGAGTGATTGAAAACTCAGTCAAACAGGTCGCTGATTAGCAGCAACAAAATTAATGCGCGTTGACGAATATATTAACTGTTAGTCTCCAATGACTAACGAGTTTCATAAAAGCCATTTCAGTGCCTTATGTATACGTTAATAGTGTCACGAGCTCTATAGATTAATTTCAATACTACCTCTTCCCACATAACAAATACCGTTTATCTGTTTCATATCTATTTTTAATCGTATGTATTCGGTCTATAAACGATACCACAGTCTACTTAAAACATATCTGATATTTTTTTCTCTTATTGCCGCAAATATATAAAAATATACTGGGTAACAGCACGACTAAACCCAAAAGTCTTTGACATGTCTCAAAAGTCGTACTATACCAGACGTAGGCGTATCGCAAACGATAAATGAATAACTAAACATTTTTACAGTATTGATTCTGATTTATCTACGTACAGTTTCTTCCTTCGTTGTTCACAAACTGGAAGTTATATTGATAGTACATACAAATCTCAGACGAGAAGTTATTTAGGAAATCGTATTATATACATTGATCTCCAAAATTAAAGCAAGGAACGGATTGTTTATAGTTTTAAATCTGGCTGTGCAGACAACAACAGCGCAATTTTTTTAAATTTTGGGTTCCGTTGACTGAAAGAAAGTATTAACATGGCTGAGACCCAACTAAACTTGTCTTCGTCGGAATAATTTTAAAATTATTAATACTGAATACATATATTATTACTAAGGACAGACTTTATCCGAGCGGTCTGGAGTGCCACGTAGCGGATCGCACGGCCTCCCGCGTCGGGACTTGGAATCCTCCCTTGGGCATGGATGTGTGTGTTAGCTAAACTTCGTTTAAGTAGTTTCTAAGCTACGGACTACTAACCACCCAGTTGAGTCCAATAGATTTACGAACATTTGAATTTTTGAGACTTTGAAAAACTGAATAAATGTAACCACTCACACGTAAAAGAAATATCCCAGTACAGCGACATGGCCTCGTCATTTAAAATTATTCCAAAAGCGGTTGTCAATGAACCAAATCATTATAAACAACTACCTACTGACAGTCCATGAGAACGTGCATGCATCTTACGGAGCAGCAGTGGCCCGTTATTTAATTTCTTGTTTCATTTTTTGAAAATTACCTTTGGCATCATTTTACTTGACGAGAGCCATGCCCCTGGAATGTGTCGTTTCTTTTACATGTGAGTAGTCCCATAGGCGCCGACTTTTGGAAATCGGGGTATGCTCAGCAGCGTATCGATCTGGGGGGGGGGGGGGGGGGGAGCCTTTTCCCGCCTGCTGCAGCCCCACCCCCCTCCCCAGACATGTAGTACTAAAAAAAAAAAATAACGTCAACATTTTACCAAACCATTTTCAAAGGTTTCGTCTTCTGAGATATGCATATCAGATAATGATGTGCCTGCATTGTGAATAATGTGTTCACTATCGCAATTACTTATATCGAATCGTCTTCCTAGCACATTTATTATCTATACAGTATCACCAAAAGCCGATAAACACATCTGCTGTCATACCATCTCTGTCGTTACCAATAGATTTACAACACATTGTTAACATCACATACAAACTCAGTGAACTGGATGAAAAAAATCACGATTTATACTAACACGATTCCTTGAAGACAATTGACTTCTAATAGAATACATAAAACGTTTGGAGGAAGAGCGGCGCCATTCCAAAGAGGGTTCTGCACACCGTGTAGTAAGAGCCCAAGGTATGCCCTCACATGCCATGCCGGCACGTATACTTGTGTATTTGTATGCGAATATGACATTATTTTAGAGTTTCTGTTTAGGCAGGGACCAGAGAGTTCAGTTTAAATTGTTACCAGTGAAATGAGCAGGAATCCTTGCTTGTCAAAAGTATATTTGTTTTTTATTAGTATGTCATCATTTTAAAAGATGCACTTTAAGAGGATAATTACTTTATTGAACAGACAAGATTTCACACTATAATCTGTCAACCTCAGAGCAGGAATGCAGGAACTGTAAGGCAGCAATTGCCCTAGCGAACATTCATGACAAGATCATTTTTTTTAATTTCCCTGCTGCTGTGTTCTGACCAGCTAACTACAGCTAATATGCTCTACTCCAACTCTGCTTTCTGATTTGCTAACCATGACACGTGCACATCTAACAGCGTAAATTAGATTTCCCACTTCGCGAAGCTCTCGCGCGGTCTTTGTCAAACTTTGTATTTATACTTCAGCATTAGATGCTATACGGCATAAAAGTTCTTCACAAAATGAGTCAAGAAATAAATATATCGTAAAGAATAAGTAATACCAAAATTTTCAGAGTGGTATGCCCAGCATACTCACTCAAATTTTGGGGTACGCTTGGGCGACCGAGCACACCCGTACTCGGCGCCTATGAGTAGTCCAATATACGGTATTCACTTTGTAACAATTGGTGAAAAATTTACCTCTTCTCTCTCTTTATTAATATCTACACTTAATCAATTTTAATTCATTTTACATTTATTCTTATGAAGAGGATTTCTTGTGGTGTAGAAACCATGGTAAATATCATGAACAGCTTGGAAATTAAAAATTACAATGTCACGGTTATTTTCTCCCAAAACAGTTTACATAGTAAAAACAATGAAAACTATACAGAACGGAAACAAATGCAACTGGCTCAGTTGGTCAAATGTAAAGAATAATTTTTCTTAGATATTTTCCAATTAAACGTGTCTGCATACACTGATTAAAGTGCAGAGACCTGTAAATATTACTTGGCAGCGACTTTGTCTAACCACTTTCATAAAATTTCCCAACCGTTCCTTTCTGTAATAGGGTACTGGTAAAAGGAACGTCTAAATCTTTCAGTTTTTGGTATGATTTCTCTTATTATTATGATCATGTCTAACTATGTAGGTACGTGTTAACAAAAAATGTTCGCATTCTGAGGAGAAAGTAGGTGAAATATACTGGGTGATCAAAAAGTCAGTGTAAATTTGAAAACTTAACAAATCATGAAATAATGTAGATAGAGAGGTAAAAATTGACACATATGCTTGGAATGACATGGGGTTTTATTATAACAAAAACAAAGGGTCCGACAGATGGCACTGGGCAGCAAAACCTCAGTGACTGCGCATGAAAATCGCGTATCAAAGTATCTGTAATGAGAGAGAATCAGATGCACCAGCAATCGTAGCATGTTGACCTTTCCTTGAAAGGCGCTTTTAGTGAAGCTGTTTTATCAGAATGGGAAATGTGCTAGTTCAGCGTTACGATCCTATCGACATAGGAAGGGGATTAGAACTGGTAAAGGCCCGTTGATAAATGCAGATGTGGCGACAATGATTTCGATGTTCGAAGCCACGAGTTGTTTAGACGATAGACCCCGTACTGTCCGACCTAGCACAAGGCGTAATGATGCTGAGACAGTTCAGGAAGAAATTGAGACTGTAGCGGGTTCGTCTATGCACGAGGAAGTCAGCGCTCGTGCAGTCGCGCGTCGCACCGGCATTCCATTACTCTACTGTTCGGTTGGCACTTAGGCGTACCCTCCGATGCTGTCCTTAAAAAAATCCATCGTCATTATGAACTGTTTACCTGGCGATTTAGTGAAGAGGAGGGCATTTGCGGTGTGGGCGTTTAAATAGATGGCGGCAGATGACGATTGTTTGAGTAACTTGTTGTAGACCTACGAAGCTCATTTAATGCTCCGAGGGTCTGTGAACGCCCACAGCTGCAGAATTTGGGCTACCGAACATCCTAGAACTGTCGTGGAAACTCCATTATACGACGAGAAAGCCACGGTATGGGTTGGCTTTACAACATCTACCGTTATCGGGCCTTCTTTCGTCGAGAAACTGCGTGATTCTAGTTTTGTAACTGCTACCATGACGGATGAGAGGTACGCCGATATGTTACAGAATCGCATCATCCCCAGCCTGATAAACACCTGCTGGAACGAACGATTTTTATGCAGGATGGCGCTCCACCCCGTATTGCTAGATGCGTGAAACATTTCTTGCGCGCGTCTTTTGGTGATGATCGTGTGCTCAGGCGCCACATTCGTCACGCTCGGCCTCCCAGGTCCCCAGACCTCAGTCCGTGCGATTATTGGCTTTGGGGTTACCTGAAGTCGCAAGTATATCGTGATCTGTAGGGATGCTGAAAGACAACATCTGACGCCAATGCCTTACCATAACTCCGGACATGCTTTACAGTGCTGTCACAACATTATTTCTCGACTAAAGCTATTGTTCAGGAATGATGGTGAAAATATTGAGTATTTCCTGTAAAGAACATCATCTTTGCTTTGTCTTAATTTGCTATGCTAATTATTGCTTTTCGGATCAGATGAAGCACCATCTGTCGGACACTTTTGAACTTTTTTCGGTTTTAATAAAACCCTCGTCATTTCAAGCATGTGTGTCAGTTTTACCTCTCTTTCTACGTTATTCCGTGATTTATTAAGTTTTCAAATTTATACTGATTTTTTATCACCCGGTTTATCGCCAAAATGAGTACCGCCTCTTTCGTAATATATTTCCACCGTAACTAGTACGTCATTTCCGTAACACCATTTTATACATTTCTATAATACAAAACGATTCCACAAATTGCCAGCCGTTCTTAATTCGAATTTTGGAGTATTTGCTTCGTCTTTTTAACATCATCGTTGCTATCGCGTAGTGAAGGTATTGATTGTGTTTTTCCGCTAGTATATTTACATACGACCAGAGTGTCTCAGTATTTTCTAGCAAATTACGTCACAGTACTTCGTTTTGGAAACTGTTATAATCTTCTGGCATTGAAGATGGAGCTAAATTTCGAGTTTCTGATAAAGATTGCCAGTAGTGTAGATTTTGTGTTTGTTTAAATTCTGCAGGCTTTTTTCTTTGGTTTTGAATGAGTGATCTAGCCTTTTTCGTGTAACAAGGTGATCAGTTGCCTTTTTTGTTAATTTCTCTGGTATAAATCTCTCAATAGCTGTTATTATTTCTTTGAACGTAAGCCACATCTACTCGACACTTTCTTTGTTAGTTTTGACTGGAGGTTCTCACTCAGCAAAGAGTTCGAATTTTTCTCTGCTTCTCAGGGAAAGAAAAGAAAAAAAAAGTTTAATTTTGATGGGAAAGTCGATATTCAGTCTCACTACAACAACTCTGTGTTCACTAATCCATGCGTCTGTTTTGATGCACTTTATTAGCTCCGTATTATTTGTTCTAGCAGGTCAAGTATGTTTCTCTGTTCACTGCCACTTGCTACTGAATTAATTCCTCGAGATTATTTTCCGGAGACGGTGTTCAGTACACTTTCGGACGATAATTTGTGGTTGCCGCTGGTTTTCAATATGTATTTTTGCCTACATAATGAAGGCAATTGAAAATCACTAACAATTAAAATTTTATGCTTTGGGTGCGTTCTTTAAATTTGATCCCAGCTTACTTTGAACAAATCGAAAATACTGTGTCAAGAGGGTCACAAAAATATTGAATTATTATTTACTCCGGTTTTCAGGTATAACGTCTACCCATACCAACACACTGGAAATGTGTGATTCAATTTTTCTATAGCATAATCCGCTTGTGACATCTATAAATGCGCTACCACCTATTTCATTGAAACTATTCTTTCTGGATATCACTTGTTTCCTTGTAAAATTTTTCAATGGAACGTATCTGTTGGTTTCGCCAGCTTTCGCAGCCTATAATGATTTGAGCTTCAGTACTTTCTATTAGCGTCTGGAGTTCTGGTACTTTCCCCACACAGCTATGACAATTTTCAACTGTTAGACGAATTCCTACCCCATGATCCACAGACATTGCCGAGGTGGGGTGGCTTGCGTGTCTCAACGATAGAGATAGCCGTACCGTAGGTGCAACCACAGCGGTGGGGTATCTGTGGAGAGGCCAGACAAACGTGTGGTTCCTGAAGAGGGGCAGCAGCCTTTTCAGTAGTTACGCGGGCAACAGTCTGGATGATTGACTGAGCTGGCCTTGTAACATCAGCTAATGTGGCTTTGCCACACAGTTACTGCGAACGGCTGAAAGCAACGGGAAACTACAGCCGTTAATTTTCCCGAAGTCATGCAGCTCTAATGTACGGAAATATGATGATGGCATCCTCTCGGGTAAAATATTCCGGAGGTAAATTAGTCCCCCATTCGGATCTCTGGGCGGGGACTACTCAGGAGGATGTTGTCATCAGGAAAGACAATACTGGCATTCTACGGATCGGAGCGTGGAACGATAAATACCTTAATCGGGTAGGAAAATTAGAAAATTTAAAAAGGGAAATGGATAGGTTGAAGTTAGATATAGTGGGGATTGATGAAGTTCTGTGGCAGGATGAACATCATCAGTTGGGTGTACCACAGGAGTAGGACTGATAATGAATAAGAATATAGGAATGTGGGTAAACTACTATGAGCAACACAGAGATCACATTATCTTTGTCAAGATATATACGAAACCAACACCGACAACAGTAGTACTAATTTATATGCCAACTAGCTCTGCCTATGATGAGGAAATTGAAGTAATGTACGAGGAGTTAAAGGAAATTATTCAGACAATTAAGGGGGAGGAAAACGTAATGGTGATGGGAGACTGTAATTCAGTAGTAGAAAACGAAGGGAAGGGAAGATAGTAGGTGAATATGGACTGGGCAGAAGGAATAAAAGAGGAAGTCGCCTGGTAGAATTTTGCACGAAATGTAATTTGATCGTAACACACACCTGGTTTAAGAATCACAAAAGAAGGTTGTGGAAGAGACCAAGAGACACCGGAAAGTATCTGATAGATTTTATAATGGTAAAACATAGATTCCGGAACCAGGTTTTAAACTGTAAGACATACCCAGGGGCAAATATAAACTCTGACCATTACTTATTGGTCATGAACAGTAGGCTAAAATTGAAAAAAATGCAGAAAGGTAGGATATAAGGAGATGGGACTTGGATAAATTGAGGGAACCTGATGTTCTTAAGAATTTCAGAGGGAGCTTTAGGCAACAATTGACAGAAACGTTGGAAATAAAAGAGTAGAAGTGGAATGGGTAGCATTGAGAGATGAAATAGTGAAGGCAGTAGAGGACGAAATAGGTAGAAAGGCAAGACCAACAAAAAAATCCTTGGATATCACAGGACATACTAAATATAATTGATGAAAGGAGAAAATATAAAAGTGCAGTAAATGAATCGGGTAAAATGGAGTACAGGCAGCTAAGAAATGAGATTGACAAGAAGTGCAAAATGGCTAAGCAGGAGTGGCTAAGCAGGAGTGGCTAGATGACAAGTGCAAATCTGTAGAAGAATGTAAAAGAAGGGGAAAAGTAGATACAGACTACAGGAAAATAAAAGAGACAATTGTGGACAAGAGAAACAGCTATAGAAATATCAGGAACTCAGATGGAAAACCAGTTCTCAGCAAAGAAGGGAACGCTGGAAGGTAGAAAGAGTACATAGAGGAGCTAATGAACTCAGACACAATTTTGTTGGAAGGGAAGAGGATGTAGATGAAGATTATGTCCATATCCTGGATAAACGTTTCTAGTATCTTGTAGAAAAATACGAAGAGTATCCGGTGCGTAAACTTTTCCGCGTATTCTCAGATTATACGAGGCGCGTCCAGAAAGTAAGTTCCGTTTCAATTTATCGGCGCTGCAGCGCTGCTATTGCAGTTCCGCACACGCGATGTAGACGATGTGTATCAAGGAGAAGAACGTGCGCCACTTGGAGATCGCTGTCAGTTACGTACGCTTTGTTGTACTTGTTTGAAATTTCGGCGTTGATTGAAAATCCCGCCTCCTGTGAAATCAGGTCGGTGATTTGGTTTCTGAATGCGAGGAAAGTGAAACCAAGTGAAATTTATCGGCAAATTTACGATGTTTACGGACCAATCTTCTCGATGGGTCCGACAGTTCAATGGCGGGCTACAGAGATTTGCCTGGGACGTGTTTGACCATCCTCCGTACAGCCCTGACCTCGCTCCTAGCGACTTTCATCTGTTCTTACATCTCAAGTCTTTCCTTGGTGGTCATCACTTCACCAATGACGACGAGCTGAAAGAAACTGTTTCCAACTGGTTGAAGACACAGGCGGCAGTTTTCTTTGAAGTAGGTATACAAAACCTGGTGCCACGCTATGACAAATGCCTGCAAAATTTCGGCAGTTATGTGGAAAAGTAGTTTACGAGTTGTAGAATTTTGTGTAATAAAAATTTCTTCTATATCTGTGTACAATTTTATTACCAAACGGAACTTACTTTCTTGACGCGCCTCGTAGATGAAGATGAAATAGGAGATACTATATTGAGAGATGAATTTGACAGAGCCGTGAAAGACCTAGGTCGCAACAAGGCCCTGGGAGTAGATGACATTCCCTCAGAGCTACTAAAGTCTCTGGGAGAGCTAGCCACGACAAAACTATTTCAAATGTTCAAATGTTTGTATAGTCTATGGGACTCAACTACGGGGTCATCAGTCCTAAACTTACAAACTACTTATGAACTACTTACGATCTAGGACGGCACAAATATACATGCCCGAGGGGGGATTCGAACCCCCCACCGTAGTGGCCGTGCAGACCATGACTGGAGCGCCTTAGTCCCCGCGGCCAAAACTATTTCACCTGGTGTGTAAGATGTATGAGACAGGTGAAATATCCTCAGACGAAGGAAAAAAAAAATTAATAATCAGGCACAGGCAGGTGTGAAAATTTCAGAACCATAGACCCATCAGTTTGATAAGTCATGGTTGCAAAATTTTAACACGAATTATCTACAGGAGAATGGAAAAGCTGGTAGAAGCCAACCTCGGGGAAGATCAGTTTGGATTCAGGAGGAACGTAGGAACCCGGGAGGCAACACTCACTTTACGACTTATCTTAGAAGATAGATTAAGGAAATGCAAACCTACATTTTTAGCTTTTACAGATTTGGAGAAAGCGTTTGACAATGTCGACTGCAATACACTCTTTCAAATTCTGAAGACAGCAGGAAGAAATACAAGAAAAGGAGAGTTCTTTACGCCTTGTACAAAAGCCAGACCGTAGTTATTAAACTCGAAGATCATGAAAGGAAATCATTAGTTGGGAGAGGAGTACGACAGGGTTCTAGCCTTTCTCCAATGTTATTCAATTTGTACATCCATCAGGCGGTGAAGGAAAGCAAGGAAAAATTTGGAATAAGGATTAAAGTTCAGGGTGAAGAAATAAAAACATTTTGTTTTGCTGATGACATTGTAATTCTGTCTGAGACAGCAAAGGACCTGGAAGAGCAGTAGAATCGAATGGACAGTGTGTTGAAGAGAGCGTATAAAAAGAAACATCAACAAGAAGAAAACATAGATAATGGAATGCAGTCGTTGAAAGTTACTTAGGCAGTAAAATCCTGGATGATGGTCGCAGTACAGAGGATATAATATGCAGAATGGCAACGGGAAGAAAAGAATTTGTTAACATCGAATATTAGTTTAAGCGTAAGAAAGACATTTCTGAAGGCATTTGTGTGGAGTGTTGCCTTGTATAGGAGTGAAACATGGACGATAAACAGTGCGGACAGGAAGAGGATTAAGGCTTTTGAAATGTGGTGCTACAGAAAAATGCTGAAGATTTGGTCAGTGAATCGCGTAACTAGTGAGGAGGTACTGTTCAAAATTAGGAAGAAAAGGAATTTCTGGCATACCTTGACTAAAAGAAGGAATCGTTCGGTAGGACACATTCTTATACATCAAGGAATCGTGAATTTAGCGTCGGAGGGGTGTGTGTGGGGTAAAAACCGTAGAGCGAGACCAAGAGATGAATATAGTAAGGAGATTCAAATGGATGTATGTTGCCGTTCTTATGAGGAGATGAAGAGGCTTGGTAAGGATAGAGTAGGGTGTGTAATGTTACTTTTTTTTATTATTATCACTGGTGTTGTCAAAAGATCAAGATTGAAAACCGGAATTGAAATTTAAATAACCGTAAGATCAGCAATGAATATTAATTTTTGAAATTGTTATCAGTTTTCAGTAGCAATGTAAGTTAAAAATTACGACAACACCAGAAAGCACCATTACATAAGAAAATAGTGGAATAAGTTACCTGGTATGCATTCATTGGTGGAAGCTGTGACACTGCAGTTGAACCTGTATGAATTGATTAATATCTTCGTTCTCGTATACTGATGCTTGGTTTCATATTATTTATTAAAGCTTTAAGACCGTGTGTAATTTTGATCACTATTGTTATCGAAAGTTAAAGAAATTATCGGACTTCGCTTTTAACAGAATGAAGATATCCTGCAGGCATTGAATTCAATGTTTAACACAAAATGAGAGTAAATAAATTTTGCATTCTTTTGTCATCATGAGACAATGGGCAACAATGACCAAGCATCAATTTACTAATATTGCTGAAAATTGGTAACAAGATGGGGATAAATAGTCATTATTTAAATGAAATAGGAATTCCAAATGAAAGTTAAAGTTTATTAAGTAAAAAGGTGCTAATCATAGCTCACACTTACAGGATTATGGAGGTCGAGTAAAATACGTCCGCTCAGTATAACGGTAGAAGAACGAAAGACGAAAAGCGATTCCGTTTTCTCTCCAGATCGTTTGAAATAGTTGAAGGTATAACTTGAAACAGTGATAATCAGAGATTTATTGGCAGAGAGAACGGATGCTAGCGACAAGCGTCGCAGATATAATTTTCAATAAAAAAATATTAATGTATCGCTACAGGTGGAGAGCTGCATCGAACCAGTCTCCGGACTGAAGACAACAACAACAATTAAGCCATATTCCAATATATATATATATATATATATATATATATATATATATATATATATATATATATATCCTGCAAGTTCATAATACAGGTCACATCACAACTTCTCTCTCCATTAAAATTCATTATCCACCTATTACATAACGACTGTAGTCACCAAACGCCTCTGGCCACTGCTACTAACCAACCCTGGCACGCTACAACTACTGACTGACTGCTGCATTATCGCTGCTGCCACTCGATTTCGAAGCGCTCACTCTCAAATAGATCGATAGTTCCAAGCATTATTGTGCCACTTACAATGTATTTCTGTGGCCAGCTCACATCAACCACATTGAATATCTTTACTTTAAAATACGTACTAAATAAACTGAGCACATTACAGAATGACAAACAGCACAAATAATCAGACATGATATAAATTTATAAGTACTGTGTGAACACTATTGTGGCTTAAATATTACATAAATTAATAATATTGGGTCCATAGGGACAGTACTAAGTTAACAAACACTGTAAGCTGCACCAGTGGTCTCAGAACAGGAGATCACGCACTTCTTTTTCTTTCTTCAAAAGTTGTACACGTTTGGTAGTCCACTAACTGAACACACCCTGAAAAAAGTCATGTGACAGGGATAGTAACAGATGCACATACAGATGGCACTAGAATCACTCACACGATGCATAATAGCCCGGTGCATTGGAAGAGCTTTCATTGGTATTCCGATTAGTCCATGTGATGCCCAAAAGCATTCATAAGTATCAAACAATGTCCAGAGACATATTTTGTCTCGAAATCTATTAGAGATGTCCACTTGATTATAATATATCGCCTGTTCCTGCGTATAAAGCAGGATTTTCTGTTAACGTTTTTTTCTGAGGTGCTATTCCGCTGTTTGAGAGACTTGGCACTTTCATACGTTTTTATAAGGGGTCACGAAGCAGAGGTGAAAATTAAGTAGCGGCGGAGGGCCTCCTGAAGGCCGTCCGTGTAGGCGCTGTGCCCATTAAGCCTCGGTGGCCTAGAGGTTATGGCGTCTTCTTCGGAAGCAGGAGGTCCTGAGTTCGAACCCCAACCGCGATCAATGCCTCTATTTCAGTTAAGCATTCATAATGTTTGCATCGGTTCCATTTCGCTATGGTTTATATAACTTTCGAAACGGAGGACGCAGGATGTTCGGCTATCGTGACACAGCACGTGCATTACAGGGCACTGCATGTTCTAGGCCAGTTCTCTCCAGGATTAGAAACGAAATGAAATGTATCGGGTAATGCAAGTTATGCAAGTGCACTACCTGTAATGAAGGTCTACCTTGTCCCAAGGGACTCCCCACCTGTCCCCCCCCCCCACAACCCCTCAAATAATCATAAGCGAGTTCTCCCTCCCGCCATAGTTTTCAATTAAGGGTTACGATGGGTGGAAGACTTCATTCGAAGTAGAGAAAGAACTGAAGCGAACAGTGAGCGCCATCTGACAGAATAACCGGAAGTCTGCATTAGAGTCTCTGCTCATTATTTATTTATTTATTTATCTTACAGCCATCTATGGGATATATTTTCTCAACTTCCCTCACTTTCTTAAGTTCTCTTCCTTCCTCTTTCACCAGTAATACTTCATCTGATGGCTCACTCGTGCGCGTTATTCTGCCGAGCATACTCCTCCTTCAACGTTTTCTGGTAGATGAAATCCTTCACCTCCGCAACCTTTTACCTAGATCTGCCTGTTCACAGTTTCTTCTGCAGGTATATCCCGCATTTTTCTAGAACCAAGTGCACTTTTTTCAACCGTGGAACTCGTGCCTTCCTGTTCTCCTCGAAGAGAAGAATCTTGTTGGCGAGCCTCTCTGATTCCATTCATTTAATATGTCCTTAGAAAGACAGTCTTTTTTTCTTCATTATAGTGGTGGTATTTTCAAATCGTTGAGAAATTTCTCGATTTGATCTTAGGCAGAAAGTAAATTCATTTGATTTTTTCTAGGCCCCACAATCTTTCTTTTCCAAGTCTGAAAGTTCCTGGCTGTTGTCTCAGATGCAAATAAATAAATAATTACGTTTGACGACGGTGCTGTAGTGTCGGAATTTGATCTGGTATGAGAGTGATTTTGATTTGTATGTGTTCCGACACAATCTGAAGGCTATTTCCATTTTCGTTGCCAGTTCTTCAACCGCTGACTTTTCGTTGTTGTCTGGAGTCGAAATTTCTCCTGCGTAACTGAACCTCCGTATTCTTTGATGTCGCCATACCGTGTCCTCATTGTCCAGACTGCATCAGTGGCATTAATTTTCATATATTGTGTCT
Organism: Locusta migratoria; assembly: GCA_026315105.1. Lineage (NCBI taxonomy): Eukaryota > Metazoa > Arthropoda > Insecta > Orthoptera > Acrididae > Locusta > Locusta migratoria. The sequence goes on along the minus strand of CM048745.1, from coordinate 26,962,470 downwards.
TCTCAAAAGATATTTCCAATCCCGCCTTCACTGCTGTTTCCTTGAGGACTTCAGTATGTTTAGTTGCAATTTGCAGATTCTCTGCAAAAAGCACTACATCGTCTGAATACGGAAGGCATTCAAATGTAAGGCTAGACTCTTTGCAGCCTAGCCTGATTCCATTCCCTAATAACCAACTTGTCTGCTATCGATCTAAACCCGTACAGGTTACAGCAGCCTCACCTGACGACGCGCGACTCCTAGTAAGATATATGAACGGTGCATGTGTTATGGGCGAGCGTGGCGCATTTCGCAAAACTGCACCGATTCTCAGGTTTTTTAGGAGTGTTGTCGAGAGTGTCTTCAACAAGTAGAGAATGCAAGTGGAAGAGTTAGGTAGTCATCCCTCAGTATAGATGTCAGACGTCGTAATCTGGGCAGACAGGTAAAACATGGCTTCAATGCTAGGCAGAGTAAAAGTTTGTTTGAATTTAGCTCGAACTTCATTGCGAGGAGCTTATAATAAATTGGACAACGAAAACCTGTCACGTAATTTGGTAGAAAGTCTAGTCGTAAGCAAAGTATACTAGCTGCAAAACACCTTCACTACGCGATAGTGACGGTGATGCTACGGATGACAGTTCTGCTAAAGCAGAACTGCTTAACATAGTCCTCCAAAACTCCTTCGCGAAAGAAGATGAAACAAATACTCCAAAATTCGTATCAAGAACAGCTGACAGCATGCGTAATACAAAAGTTGACGCCCCTGGTGTATTAAAGTAACTAAACTCACCTAACAAAAGTAAGTCTCCCGGTCCCGAATGTATACAATTAGTTTCCTTTCAGAGTATGCGGGTGCAATAGCCCTATACCTAGTAATTATATAAAACCGATCGCTCAGCGAACTTTGCGTACTCAAACACTGGAAAGTTGCACAGATCACTCCTATATTCAAGAGAGGAAATAGGAGTGATCCGCAAAATTACAGGGCTATATCAATGAGGTCGGTTTGCAGCAGGATTTTAGAACATATACTTCCTCAACTATTATGTACTACCTTGAAGAGAACGACCAGTTGACCCATAGTCACTACGGATTGAGAAGTATCATTCTCGAGAAACATCGCTAGCTCTTTACTCACAAGATGTGATGAGTGCTATCGACAAGAGATGAAAAATAGGGTCTGTATTTCTGGATTTCCGAAAGACTTTAGGCACTGTACCCCACAAGCGTCTTGTAATCAAACTGCGTTATTATGGAATATCCCCACAATTGTCCGATTGGATTCGTGGTTTCCTATCAGAACGTACACGGTACGTCATAACTGACAGAAAGTTATCGAGTAGAACTGAAGTGATATCTGGCGTTCCATATTTTTATAAACGATTTAGGAGACAATCTGAGTAGCTTTCTTATGTTGTTCGCTGATGATACTGTCACTTATCGGTTAGTAAAGTCACCATAAGATCAGAAGCAACTGCAACATTATTTAGATAAGATATTTGCATGGTGCAAAAAATGACAAAGTGATCGAAATGACCAATGAAAGAAGCCCGTTAATCTTCATTTACACGATAAATCGGTGAAAACTACAGGCAGTAAATTCAAATAAAATCCTAGCAGTAACAATTACAAACAATGTTGTTGTTATGCTCTTCAGTCTGGAGACTGGTTTGATGCAGCTCTCCACCCTACTCTATCCTGAGCAAGCCTTTTCATCTCCCCATAAGAACGGCAACCCACATCCACTTGAATCTGCTTACTATAAGCGTCTCTTGGTCTCCCTCTGCGATTTTTAGCCCATACACTTCCCTCCAATGCTAAATTTACGATTCCCGAATATCTAAGAATGTGTCCTACCAAGCGATCCCTTCTTTTAGTCAGGGAATGCCAAAAATTCTTTTCGCACCAATTCTGTTCAGTACCTCTTCATTAGTTAAGCGATCTACCCACCTAATCTTCAGCATTCTTCTGTAGCACCACATTTAAAAGCCTCTATTCTCTTCCTGTCCGCACTGCTTATCGTCCATGTTTCACTCCCGTACAAGGCAACACTCCACACTAATGCCTTCAGAAAAGACTTCCTTACTCTTAAATTAATATTATATTAATATTTCTCTTTTTCAAAAATGCTTTTTTTCCCATTGCCATTCTGCATTTTATATCCTCTGTACTGCGACCATCGCATGTTCTTTTACTACCCAAGTAACAGAACTCATCTACCACCTTCATTGTTTCGTTACCTAATCTAATTCCTTCAGCATCGCCTGATTTTCTAAGACCGCATTCCATTATTTTTGTTTTGCTCTTGTTAATGTTCATTTTATACGCTCTCTTCAACACACTGTCCATTCCATTCAATTGCTCTTCCAGATCCTTTGCTGTCTCTGACAGAATTACAATGTCATCAGCAAAACGCAACGTTTTTATTTCTTCCCCCTGAACTTTAATCCCTATTCCAAATTTTTCCTTGCTTTCCTTCATCGCCTGCTCGATGTACAAATTGAATAACATCGTAGAAAGGCTACAACCCTGTCTTACTCCCTTCCCAACTGATGCTTCCCTTTCATGCCCTTCGAGTCTAATAACTGCAGTCTTGCTTTTGTACAAGTTGTAAATAACTCTCCTTTCCCTATATTGTACCCCTGCTGACTTCAGAATTTGAAAGAATGTATTCCAGTCAACATTGTCAAATGCTTTCTCCAAATCTACAAAAGCTAAAAATGTAGGTTTGCCTTTCCTTAATCTATCTTCTAAGATAAGACGTAAAGTGAGTATTGCCTCCCGGGTTCCTACGTTCCTCCTGAATCCAAACTGATCTTTCCCGAGGTCAGCTTCTACCAGCTTTTCCATTCTCCTTCGTGTTAAAATTTTGCAACCATGACTTATCAAACTGATGGTTCTGTAATTTTCACACCTGTCTGCGCCCGATTTCTTTGGAATGGGGATTACTACATTTTTCTTAAAGTCTGAGGGCATTTCGCCTGTCTCATACATCCTACACACCTGTTCAAATAGTCTTGTCATGGCTGGCTCTCCCAGAGACTTTAGTAGCTCTGAGGGTATGTCATCTACTCCTGGGGCCTCGTTTCGACCTAGGTCTTTCAAGGCTCTGTCAAATTCATCTCTCAATATAGTATCTCCTATTTTATCTTGATCTAGTTCCTCTTCCCTTCCTACAACATCGTCTCTCAGTTCATTTCCTTCGTAGAGCTGCTCTATGTACTCTTTCCACCTTTCAGCTTTCCATTCTTTGCTAAGAACTGGTTTCCCATCTGAATTCTTGATATTCGTAGAGTTGCTTTTCTTGTCCCCAAATGTCTCTTTTATTTTCCTGTAGGCGGTATCTACTTTTCCCCTTGTTATACATTCTTCTACAGATTTGCATTTGGCTTCTAGCCTCTCCTGCTTAGCCATTTTGCACTTCCTGTCAATCTCATTTTTTAGTCATCTGTATTCCATTTTGCCTGCTTCATTTACTGCATTTTTATATTTTCTCCTTTCATCAATTAAATTTAGTATTTCCTGTGATATCCAAGGATTTTTTGTAGGTCTTGCCTTTCTACCTATTTTGTCCTCTGCTGCCTTCACTATTTCATCTCTCAATGCTACCCATTCCTCTTCTACTGTTCTATTTCCCCCTGTTTCTGTCAGTTGTTGCCTAAATCTCCCTCTGAAATTCTCAAGAACTTCACTTTCCTTCAATTTATCTAAGTCCCATCTCCTGATTTTCCTACCTTTCTGCAGTTTTTTCAGTTTCAGCCTACAGTTCATGACTAACAAGTTATGGTCAGAGTCTATAACTGCCCCTGGGTATGTCTTGCAGTTTATAACCTTACCATTATAAAATCTGTCTGATACCTTCCGGTGTCTCCTGGTCTCTTCCATGTATACAACCTTCTTTTGTGATTCTTAAACCACGTGTTTGTTACGATTAAATCATGTTCCGTGCAAAATTCTACCAGGCGACTTCCTCTTTCATTGCTCCTGCCCAGTCCATATTCACCTACTATTTTTCATTCTCTTCCTTTCCCTACTACCGAATTCCAGTCTCCCATCACAATTAAGTTTTCCTCTCCCTTACTTGTCTGAATAATTTCCTTTAGCTCCTCATATATTTCTTCGATCTCCTCATCATCGGCAGAGCTAGTTGGCATATAAACCTGTACTACTGTTGTCGGTGTTGGCTTGGTATCTATCTTGACAATGATAATGCGATCACTGTGCTGCTGGTAGTAGTTTACCCGCATTTCTATTTTGTTATTCATTATTAGTCCTACTCCTGTGATACCCCCAACTGATTTTGTATTTATAATCCTGTACTCACCTGACCAGAAATCCTGTTCAATCTGCCACCGAACTTCACTAATCCCCACTATATCTAACTTCAACCTATCCATTTCCCTTTTTAAATTACCTAATTTTCCTACCCGATTAAGGGATGTAAGATTCCACGCTGCGATCCGTAGAATGCCAGTATTATCTTTCCTGATGACAACATCCTCCTGAGTAGTCCCCGCCCGAAGATCAGAATGGGGGACTATTTTACACTCGGAATATTTTACCCGAGTGGATGCCATCATATTTACGTACAGTAGAGCTGCATGTCCTCGGGAAAAGTAACGGCTGTAGTTTCCCGTTGCTTTCAGCCGTTCGCAGTAGCTGTGTGGCAAAGCCACATTAGCTGATGTTACAAGGCCAGCTCAGTCAATCATCCAGACTGTTGCCCGTGTAACTACTGAAAAGGCTGCTGCCCCTCTTCAGGAACCACACGTTTGTCTGGCCTCTCCACAGATACCCCTCCGCTGTGGTTGCCTCTACGGTACGGCTACCTGCATCGTTGATGCACGCAAGCCACCCCACCTCGGCAATGTCTGTGGCTCATGGGGGTCGTTACAAACAATATAAACTGGAAAGAACACATAGAAAATATTGTAGGGAAAACGAACCAAAGGCTACGTTTCGTTGACTGACCACTTAGAAGACATAACAGCACTGCTAATGAAACTGACTGCACCACACTTGTGCGTCTTACTTTGTAGTATTGTTGCGCAATGTGGGATCCCCACCAAATGGGACTGACAGACGATTTAAAGATTGTTCAGAGAAGATCAGCTCGATTTGTATTGTCGCGATATATGGGAGAGAGTGTCACGGAAATGATGCACGAGTTGTGGGGCGGAAATCATTTAAGAAAGTCGTTGTGACGAGATCTATATTCTACAGTGCGAGATGCATGGAAGAAATATGGCGTGCATGTTTTATGACATGTGCTGTTATCCGTGTGTTTAAATTCTGTTTGTGGAATTTTTTCAAGTATTTTGGAATCTGGTATCCAACGGTGCGAACTGGTGTTGCATTCCTGGATGTCGTGCAACAGGGAGTAATAAAAACTAGGATCTACAGGAATGGAGAAGGAGCTGGATAGTTAGGATTTAAAGGGCTTAGGATTCGCTGAGATTGTTTGCAAAGGGATGGTTGCTGTGAAGTAGCGAGCAGTCACGTTTCGTGGCTTACCCATGTGCCGATGGAAAGATTTCCAGTGTTTGAGGAGTGTAGCGATATGTCTGGTGCATGTTGACTGTAGTCCCACCTTTTTATGGTATTTAATAAATTCATAAATTAGGGTAGGTGTATAGGGATAATAGTTTAGACAAAGGAGTCGATATGAGTGATGATGAAGTAGACCTAGTTGTGGGAGTATATAACGCGAGTATTGAGGTGGAAGATGGATACAGCAAGGGACATTTGTTTTAGGGTATGTGACGTTGGAATGGATGAATGTTTTGCAAGACTAATGGTATGAACCGTCTTCAGCAGGGTGTCGGGTGAATAGAAAGAGTTGTTAAGGAGGATGCGATCATGAACATGCCGGACAAGAACAGTAAGTTGCATTTTTAAAGGTTGAAGCTTAACTTTGTATTTGGCGGAGTAGGTGGAGCGGGAGGCATTACAGATATTGCATTTAGATCGGAAAGCAAAGTTTATGTACTATTTGAGGAACTGTGAGACTTTGGAGTGTGCAAATGCGGTTGGGTTCATACAGGCTACGGTGAGGTAGTTGGTATATTGGAGACAGTTTTGACAGCCATGTGACTGCGCATGGGATTCAGAGACTTCAGTCTTGTGGCGGTGGTAGGATATGAGGACTACCGTTTTCATTAGGTGATCAGATGTCATGGCTGACTCGCTGAAAACAATATTATAGTGGAGAGCAGACTTTAATTGCTTTGCTAATCTTTAAATCAAAGCTATAAGACCTAGTATACAATAGGCTATATAATTGCATTTCAGTTACTGCAGTTAAAGCACTCATATGCAGTATCATTTTGAACATAAAGCATTATATGAGATGAAATTTCAATACCGATTGAATTTATTGCCGCAGTAAGTTTTTGTAGAAGAACCCGTTGCCTCTGCTCCAGGCTTTTGGCGCTGTCAGCTATTCAGGAGCGCCACCTCCCTCTGACGACAGCGATGCCCAGCTGGTAGGCCCGCTATTTCGGTACCTTTCCGGTGTCCTCGGCACGAATGCTGCGCTCTGACTGTCAAAGGCGACCTTCCCTTCAGAACTGGCAGGCTTAGAATCTCTGGAGCGCCGCTCCCCCTTTACTAGTTAATTCACGAGATCTCCAATAAGCCTGGCTTCTTTTCGTAACTCGCTTTATAAACGTGAACTTATTAGGACTTCAGAGCCTGGAACATATCAGGCAGTACATATCTCACTCTACGAGAGAAGAGAGTGTGTGATGTAGTGCCCGAAATCCATTGTCCTGGAATAGCTGACTCCGTATTCATTAGTTCCCATTACTTGCAACTGTATTTATCCGGCAGTACACATATTGATTTCCCTATCGTATAGCAAGAGTGTTATATCAATTTCCATCTTATTTCACACATAATTAACGACGCCTACGTTCACTAGAATTAGTAAAAATAATAACAATATCTGGACTTTCTATATTTTCGTAATGTACATACAATACGAAAAAAGTTGCAGTTGTGAAGAATACTACAGAAAAATTATGTAGGTGGGAGAAACTAGCAGCAGATATTTTGACGATTTCAGTACTGGCTAAATAGTTTAATGGAACAGATTTTCCATTTGTTGTTTTATCATTCGAGCGGGCTAATGCTGCATTAAATACTCTGCCAGAAAAAATAATAAACTTGCAAAGATGATGTTGATTTTGATCTGATTACGGTAGGGGGATAGTAGATGCACTGATAATGTAGATTTGTAGAAAATTGACAGCAATCAGTCGTAAATATCTTGTTTATTCACCAGATATAGATTTCGATCACTGTGTAATCATTATCAACGCTTGAAACAAACAGCTAAAACGTAAAAGTAGGCTACTGTACGCAATAAAAGCTCTGTTCTGGTAGGAGATACCCAGATAAGAATTTTCTGTTATAAATAGCTTAATTTTAGCAGTAAGATTACCAAAAGACCCGTGTGAACTGCCGGCTACTCCCTGCTGTAAAGCCTTGTTCACTGGCCCAAATTGAGAACTGACTTGGTTCAAATTACTCTAATAACAGGAAGTTAACGATACAGTGGCCAATATACAGTTCACACGAAATTAAACACAGGCATTAATAAACGAGCCACCACAATTAAATTTGTTTCCTAAAGGTGGCTAAAGAAAAATATTTATGGCGCAACGGAACTTAAACATAAAAAAATTGCATCTGAGCTTGTTCTCAGCACTGGTGAAAATCAATATTAAATAAAAGGGGGGAGGTGCTCGAAAACTACAATTTATAGGCGAGTCAAAATTATACTGAACTCAACTTCTTTATTCAGGTCTAACACAAGCAAAATGGGGAACCAATTTTGTTAATACAATAAAAATGCATCTCATTTACTGAGTCTAATTTTGACAATGCCCAGTACTGAATTTAACATAAATTACACAGAACGTAACGCTACTGGGGGGAGCATTTACGAACAGCACTCACTCGCTCACACACACGCAATGCAACAGCGAAACTCACCAAAATCACCGTGCTGAAACGAGGCAGAAGCAGGCGCCGCTATCGTAGGCGAAATTCAGCAAAGCCGATTCATCACACAAAATCACTGCGGATTCTTAAGTTGCAATCTGAGAGTAACCCATCTAGGCACTGGTTTTATGAGAAGTGGCGTGAATTCAGGTGACTAGCTGCAAAACCCTGAAGTTGGAGTTCGGACCCACGTAGTTACGAAAACCAATAAAAATGTATAAATTCAATTTCCGAAAAATAAAGAAAATTAACTACAGCATGCAAACCCTAGAACTGCCTAGAATTGCATAAGGAAGGTACTGAAATGTAGCAACATGCGATTGGGAGCGTTTACAGAGACAGATTAAATCCAATCGCCAAAAACCAGAAAAGTGAAACAATTACAAAGATGGAAAAGTGAGAATAAAAACTACGTCATGCAACCCTTAGAAATACATAGAATTTCATAAGCAAGCTATTGAAGGAGGTTGTACAAGGCTCGGAGGGAATTACTGACAAAGACTACTCAGTCAATCTCGGAGAAGACGGAGCAAAATTAAAATAGGCATGGAGAGAAGATCGGGAAATGTTAGTGGAAATCAGAAGGATACCCGCATAGTTATTTGCCTGATGGGCATGAAACAATCAATAGTGGAAGCTGAAGGCTTTGTTCTAAGAATCAACCATGTGGAACACACATCACTCACGGAAGAAACACGATAAGAAAGATTTTACATGCACTGTACAAAAATGAACATATCGTTTGTTAGAAATCGGGCCCCACAAAACTAGAAAGAATTTATACAGAGTTCGTACACCGCCACATAATCACAAAAGGTTTGAATATACCAGCCCCTTATCAAACTGCAACTAGTAACACATACACTGCGTTTATCTGTTGGAAATCACTGGATTGAAAAACTAGAACACGATCGGAAAAAATATTCTGAAAAATTAATCTAAGTTGCAGAGTCTAAGTTAAACATGCTAGACAACGAATCACTACCATCTCCGTGGACACAAGAACAGAACCAAACTTACCTCACCACGATTACAGCACAAAGTGACCAAAGCTACCGGAAACGTGGAATCAAATAAAAATTTTTTAATTCAAATGTTCAAATGTTTGTATAGTCTATGGGACTTAACTACGGGGTCATCAGTCCCTAAACTTACAAACTACTTATGAACTACTTACGAACTAGGATGGCACAAATATCCATGCCCGAGGGGGGATTCGAACTCCAGACAGTAGTGGCTGTGCATACCGTGACTGGAGAGCCTTAGTCCCTTCCGCCACCGCGGCCGGCTAACTGGGAATCCCAAGGAAACAGCGGTGGTGGGGAGAGAATATCGCGAGACTCACCCTGGGGAGGGCTGGTCGACTGGTTTATAATAAAAGGGTGTAGAAAACTGATTGGTCGCATCAGCAGCAGGGGTTGGTAATGACTAACTATCGACTCTGAGCCAGAGAGAACCATGCAAAGCGAGCTATTACTACTCACATTCAGACAGTCATTAGATCCTCGTACATCCACTTAAAAGTAAAACAAGTACACATTCACACAGGGACAGTGGTGTATCGGAGAAGTCGTACTTAATGCCACATTCATAACCACAGTAATAAATTATTAAAATAACAAAATTCTAGCAATATTAACTAACATTTCAGAAACTAAAGTTTTAAAACATAAAATTAAAATGCCATTCCTCATGCCTAGGAAATAGTGGGGTTCTAGTTTTAACAAAATGCTAATCTAGCGACATCAACTAAATTACAATTTCATTTAAAAAAAATATATATGGAAGACGACAGACGGTCGTCTTTCAAACGTTGTTACGTAACCTCCAACATGGAGAGTGAAAAGATTTATAAGTCTTATCTGTTTTTCATAATCATTGATAATTATCACACAATGATCGAAATCTTAATCTGGTGAATAAACGAGAAATTTACGACTGATTGCTGACAATTGTGTACAAATCTAAAAGAGTCGTTGACCACAACAGCCATAATGGAACCAAGCCTGACACTGATAATGGTTTGAACGCCGTCTGCTAACAGATACCGTAGTGAAATAGCTGCCACAACGCCATTTGTGCGTTCACTTGAACAGCGAATGTTTACGTCCATGAGGCTCAGTGTGATATCGACGTTCTGAGTGAAACGCGCGTCATGTTACAAGAGATGCCTTCGGAGTGACGTGATGGGTCTTTAAGGGAACTACCACACACGATGGACGTGATGCATCAGTTGTGCAACGATGCTGGTTGCGACGATCACGTGTTCGTTGTCACACCCGAAAGCAAGGTTCCGGACGCCTACGGAGGACAGACGTTCGCTAGTGAGTGTTATCATACGGTAATCCGCTCCCGTAGCCCAGCCGACAGCGTCGTTGACTGCCACGCGGGGCACCGGGTTCGGTTCCCGGAAGGGGACTAGATAATGTTTTCTTATCATTCTCATCACCATCGGCATGCAAGCCGCCGTAAGACTTGAACTAGGCGGCCGAACAGTTCCAGACGGGCTCTCCCAGCACAAAATTACCATAGGATCATTTCATGGTTTACGGGTAGCAGTGGCAGATAGTACATGAGAACTTCTGTGAAGTTTGGAAAGTAGGAGGCGAGGTACTGGCGGAAGTAATGTTGTGAGGCGGCATCCTGAGTCGTGTCGGGGTAGCTCAGTGGTAGAGCGCTTGCCCGCGAAAGGCAAAGGTCCCAGGTTCGAGTCCCGGTTCCGGCACACAATTTTAATCTGCCAGGAAGTTTCATATCAGCGCACACTCCGCTGCAGAGTGAAAGTTTCATTCTGGAAACATCCCCTAGGCTGTGGCTAAGCCATGTCTCCACCATATCCTTTCTTCCAGGAGTGCTAGTCTTGCAAGTTTCGCAGGAGAACTTCTGTGAAGTTTGGAAAGTAGGAGGCGAGGTACTGGCGGAAGTAAAGTTGTGAGGCGGCATCGTGAGTCGTGTCGGGGTAGCTCAGTGGTAGAGCGCTTGCCCGCGAAAGGCAAAGGTCCCAGGTTCGATTCCCGGTTCCGGCACACAATTTTAATCTGCCAGGAAGTTTCACTTTCATAATCTTTCTCTGCCGTTCCATTCTCTAATAGCACGCGGGAAGAAATAACATCTAAATCATACAATGTAAGCTTTCACGGCCGGCGTCAACTTCATTTAAAACTTCCGGGCTCATAAGCCGTGGTCGATTTATAAAACTTTCCCCTAACGTTTCATCTTCGGCTGCGGAAGACATCTTCAGAGGTAGAATGGCGAACTGCCATTTCGCCATTCTACCTCTGAAGATGTCTTCCGCAGCCGAAGATGAAACGTTAGGGGAAAGTTTTATAAATCGACCACGGCTTATGAGCCCGGAAGTTTTAAATGAAACATCTAAATCGTTCCGTTTTTCATCTGATTTCTCTTATTTCAGTGCGATTGTCATGTCTCCCTATGTAGGTGGGTGCTAGCAAAATATTTTCACATTCAGGAATAAGGTCGGTGATTGAAATTTCACAAATAGATCTCGCCGCAACGAATAACGTCGTTTTTTAAATGATTTCTACCTCAAATTGTACAACATATCCGGTACGCTTTCCCCCCTGTAACGTCATAAAACAAAACGAGCTGCCCTTCTTTAAACATTCTCAATGTCTTCCGTCAGTCCCACTTGCTGAGGGTCCCACACTGGACAACAGTACTCCAGGAGAGGACGCTCAAGTGTGATGTAGGCAGTGTGTTTGGTGGAGCTGTTGCATCTTCGAAGCATTCTACCAATGAAACGTAACCTTTGGTTCACCTTCCCGACAATATTTTCTATGTGTTCTCTCCAGTCTAAGTTCTTCCTAATTGTAACTCGTAGGTATTTTGTAGAATTTACGACGTTAAGGTTAGAGTGATTTATCGTATAATTGAAGTTCAGCGGATTTCTTTCAGTGGTCATGTGTATTACTTCATACCTTTCATTATTTAGTGTCAACTGCCAATTTTCGTACCTTGTAGATATGTTGTGTATATCGTTTTGCAGTTGCTTTTGATGCTCTGTTTACTTCAGTAACCGATAAACGACAGCATCACCCGCGAACAGTCTAAGGGAGCTATTCAGATTGTCTCCTAGAACGTTGATAAACACGAGGAAGAGTAGGGGACCTATAACGCTTCACTGTGGAACGCCAGATATCACTTCTGTTTTACTCGATGACTTACCGTCAATTACAACGAACTGTGTTCTTTCTGATAGGAAATCGTGAATCCAGTCGCTCAATTGGGGAGATATTCCATAAGCACGCAATTTCATTAGAAGCCGCTTGTAGGGTACAGTATCAAAAGCCTTCCGGAAATCCAGAAATATGGAATCTATTTGAGATTCCTTGTCGATGGCAGTTATCAGTTCATGTGAATAAAGGTCAAGCTGTGTTTCGCAAGAGCGATACTTTCTGAATCCGTGTTGACTATTGATTAATAGGTCGTTCTCTTCGAGGCAGTTCACAATCTTCGAATAAGGAATATGTTCCAAACTCCTACTGCAAATCGACGTCAATGAGATGGGCCTGCGATTTTGGGGATCACTCCTGTTGTCTTCCTTGAATACTGGAGTGAGCTATGGGACTGCGGCCAGGCACACCTCTAGCCGTTTTCCGCTCACGCCACACCATGCACCTGAACGCTCCACTTGTGCTGTCAGATCATTTGGAATGTGGCGGGCCGTCCTCTTCAGCGATGAAAGCAGATCCTGCCGCACACGAGTGATGTTCGTTTGCGCGTACGGCGCAGACCTGGTGACAGCACTGTGCGAGACGCCTTTTGGTCCGGGATGTAGTAACCGACATCTGTCGTTAATGTGTGTTCGTGGTGTTTGTGTAGGGAACACTGACCAGCACCCAGTAACTTCAGAGTGTTCTAGGAACAGCAGGAAGGTGATGAGATTTTTCAGCAGGATTTCGCTTGCCCAGACACTGTACGTGAAACTCGTCGTCATCTGCACGACGCGGGAAACGTACCCTAACCAGCACCATCTCCGGACTTTTCTTCAATCAAGCCATGCGTGGTCTATTATGGGACGACAACTAAGACGTGCAGCCCTTTAACCCACGACACCTGCAGAGATACGTGAACAATTTCAGAGGGCGGGGAATAACGTATGCCGAGGCATTCGGCATCTGCATCATTGGTATGGATGCGAAAATCAGCGCCTTTATTGATTCCCGTAGAGGCGACACGCATACCAATAAAATAATTTCTAATTGTCACGTACCCGTATAAGATTGTGCCTCATTTAATTTTTTATTCACCTTAATTTTACCTTACTTCCTCTGGACGTGTGCCTACCCGAGCACTGTCGTTTCGACATCCAGGGCTCCCATGCGTGCTACATGAAATAGGCTCGGCATTACTGCAGGCTTTATCCTCATTCACCAGCCACATCGGTTTAGCCATATTTCTTAATTTGCTCTGTTATTACATCTGAGATTCAATCTAATAGCAAATTATGACGCAAATTTTATTGTGAATGAAACCAATGTGCTTGCTCTAGAGGAAAGGATACGTCGATGTTTAACGGCCAGAGAATTTTTTTTTAGTAATTTTAGTATTTATCTGAAATAGATATTTTCTTGCCAGCTTAATGAGGAGGATCCCATATTTAACATACTCGAAAGCTTGGCTATTTCTATTAAACAAAAGTGAATTATTTAATAAAAAACATATGCTAAGCGCAGGGTGGCGGGGGGCGCAGTAAAAAATATGAGTCTCTTACTGAAAGAAAACATCTCAATGAATATTTGTAAGGGAGGGGCAGGTATTTCCGTTTCACACGCCGCCACTCACACACACAGAATCTGAACGTTGTCATGCTCCACGATACAACTCGCTACATTGACCAGAAATCTTTAGAATTATTAATTATAACGCAATATAATTTCAGATAAGTGCACTACCTCGGTAGGGTGGTCAGTAAGGCGACATATTAAACTGATTAAAATTCTCTTGTGTGCTCACAATCGAGCCACAATGGTGGTAAACCCGCAGGAGGCGCATTATTAATCAGTACAGTTCACGTAATGGTGCACGCTCCGAAGGAGAAAACACATCATTTATCTTTTGCTGCCCTTCATTGTTCCACAAAACACATCGCCCTCGCTTTCGTAAATCCACCAGAATGGCTCACTGTCCACTAAATTGCCTACAAAAGCTCCTGTTCTCCACACTAATTAAATGGATTAACTAAACAAGCACGTAGGTGCCTATAATTTTTCAATTAAATTTTATCTCTGCTATCACCATAACTATCGCCAGCCGCAAATCATTTTAAGACATTAAAATGATCACATTCGAACCATTTCTTACCACAAATTGCAGAAATTGTGCAGCCACTGCCACATACGTCCAGCCAGGTCCAAGGTCCCGTCAATTCAGCTAACATGGCATCCTAAATTGCCAACGGTTACCGGTTTAAACTTCCTCGGGGAAGACGCGCTCTCATTGGCGGATCGGTATGTCCGTTCCACCTGCTTGCTTACTGGCCACCCCCTGCCTGAGATCGACTGCTCGCCGAAGCGTGCGAAAAGCTTTGCTCAACCCCAAGCCAAAAGCAATATCTTTGCTACCAGGAAACCTCTCTTCTGCTAAATACAGCCCCCACTTCAGTCTACCTTGTAGAATTATTCTTGCAGATCTAAATACCCAAGTTGAACTGCTCTCTCTTTCATACAGGGAAAGCACACAGATGATAGTGACATGGCCATATTTATGATGAACAAAAACCACAATACCTCGCCATCCCTGCTTCTACGGCATTGCCAGTTATAAATATGCTGAGTCAATAAGCCACTAAGTGCTTCTAAGCAAATGCACATTCTCACATAACCATTGTACTTGGCTAGTGCAAGTTATTGCACGGCTTTCAGTGGACTGATGTGGGTAATTTAGCGCGGGTGAACTAATGAGGCGATACAGCAGTAACGTCTCACAATTTATAACAATATGGCTGTTTTAGCATGTCTCGACAGCTTGTACTTCAGTAAAACTCCAATTATTGACCGGTGGATGTAATCATTTCATGTACCCTATATCCAGTGTTTCAGCGATAAATCTTGAGTGTATTGCAGAACTCTAACAGTGTGTACTCAGTTTTATTTCTGATAGTGTATTTCTGAAAAATGTAATCTTTATTTTCGGATTACTCTGTGCACAATAGAGCTAGATTGTAGACTAAAATGACTTCAAATGGAACTCGTTTGACGTCCAGGCAGTAGTGGATTTAAAACTTGATGCTATTTTGTCATTTAATTATCGTTTCGTTATTTATACGTTAATTGTAATAAGCTTTTTCGTAATTACCGTAATAGACTGAGTTTATCAATTTCTTCGCGAGAAAACGATACGTGTTCAAAAACTAAGGGGACTTTTTAGTTTTATGAAAAAAAATTGTTTATTGATTAGTATTCATGTTGTTCTTTTCAAAGTAATCTTCAGACAAGTAATAAAATACACTTGTGTCAACTCTTCTTCCAATCGTGGAACCACTTCTCACAAATACTTTTCAGTACAGCGTTGAGTACAACCAAATTTGCAGTTTTTATTTCCTCAATCGTTGCAAATTTTTGTCCTTTGACAGGTTTTTTCACTTTTGGGCAAGGAAAAAGTCGCAGGCTGGCTGAAGCACGATTGTCGTGTTCTTTTCGGTCAATAAATCTCTGACAACCAACGAAGAATGAGAAGGTGTGAAACATCCTGACAGATTAAAATCGAATACCGGCAGTGGCGTAAGTATGAGGGGATGAGGGGGATAGAACCCCCCCCCCCCAGAACCCGAAAAGAGGAAAAAATCGTATAATAGCAATATGGTAAAGGTAAAGATTGGAAAATTGGGGTGTTTTACCATAAGCTTTCATTGGATGGGAGTGATTTAGTTTCTTCAACAGGAGTGGTAGATGGTAGTCTGTCTGGGAATTGACGAAAATTTTGCTCGTCAAGCAGATCTATCCCCCCCTCCCCAGAGCCAAATCCTAGTTCCGCCACTGAGTGCCGGAAACGGGATTCAAACCTGGGACTTTTGCTTTACGCGGGCATGCGCTCGACTGACTGAGCAATCGCGACATGCCCCACGGTCCGTTCTCACACCTTTACTTCTTCCAGCAGCTCGCCTTTTGCTTTCCACACTTCACACAGGTTCTCCTAGGGACCTTGCAGGAATAGCAACCCTGGAAGAAAGGATATAGTGAAGACATGGCTCAGCCACAGCGTAAGGGATGTTTCCAGATTGAAACATTCACTCTGCAGTGGAGTGTGCGCTGATATCAAACTTCCTGACAGTGAAACGTGCCGGGATAGCTCAGTCGGTACAGCGCTTGCCCGCGAAAGACAAAGGTCTCAGCTTCAAATCTCGCTTCCGGCTCACAATTTTATGCTGCTACGAAATTTAATATCGACGCACACGTCCCTGCAGAGTGAAAGTTTCATTCTGGAATTAGGCGGTGCATTGTCGTGATGCGAAAGCCATAACTGTTTTTCCACAATTCCGGCGTTTTATTTATTTATTTATTTTTGTATTGCTTCTCGGTAACGAAGCGTATATCGTTATTGACCGTTCGATCTTCAGACAAAAATTCATAATGAACATTACACTAAGGTAACTGAAAAAAAAAATAACAGTAGGGAAAATTTTGACATTTGATGGAATATACATCCCTTTTTCGGTCTTGGCTCTGAGGAATACTTCCATTGCTTTGGTTTCGACGTCATTACCGCAACCAAGTTACAACCCCTTTGAGTAACTCAGGATTGTCATTGACGTAATTCGAGAGCTCAGCGAAGCTCATGCGACGGTTTCGAGGAGTTTTGGAACAAACTTCGCTGACTCACGTCTCGTGTTCAAAGCATTAAAAAAATATTGCATGGCACGATCCGACAGATGTGCCAACATCCTCGGCAGCTTCTCTTACGGTTATTCAAGTTTTTCTAAAACAATTTTCTTCTCAGTTTCGGCCCTTTTGTCTGTTATTGATTTTCTGGGACGTCCAGACCGTGGTTCGGTATTGGAATCTTATCTGACGTCTCGGAAGACCTTGTAGCACTTGCAAACGTTTCTATTTTACTTAGACTATAGACTCCCCCTAAGCCACTATGAACATTTCAAGTGTTTTAGACCATTTTATTCCATTTCTCACACAAAATATGATGCAGTTTCTTTGCTTTGTTTTTGTAATGATAGAAAATCGCGGAGCACACTATAACACGTCTAACATTTCTATCTGTCAAAAACAAAGGAAGTATGCTGTTTACTTGAAACTATGTACATACGTTTGGGAAATAAAAAGCTCGATAGCAGCCTGCAACTCATTTTGTTCGCGTATTTTCAGACCAACATGGAAGGTGAAAGAATATTTAACAGCGGCAAAAGATGTACGATACACCGGGTGTGTATGAAATTCGCCGCAGCTGTGGCTTACTATACACTGGAGCTACGTAAAGAAGTGTCAACACTCGTTTGGGCAAAGATAAGACGTAACACTTTAAAAAAAAATCGGCCGTAGTGGAACATGTTTACCAAGATTGCAAAACACGTAATTACATATCACGAGATTATGCCATCTACTATGTACGAACGTACAGAGAAGCAATCGAGATCTACAAACACCGTAATAATTTTAACACGGAAAGAGGAATCTGTTAAATTTGACACAATATGGACTTCAACTTTTCCCTGTCAATAACGTTGGCAACACCAGAGAAAGTGTCGGAGCCTACTTCATGTGATGGCTTGTTCCGCCCTGTAGTACGTTCAGTACTACAAAATCGGACCTCATAAAGAATGTAAAATAATGTGGCTATGAAGTAGTTAAGCAATACAAAAAATCTTTCATATGTTTATTGATTCGTTTGCGGAACATTTGCACTTCGCGAAGGCAATCCTCAATTTGTAATACTGCACTCTTTAAATCGCTACTATACCAGTTTAACTAGTAACGCAGTTGTGACCTATAGACATCAACGGTGAAGTGGAAAAATAATACTGGAATGTACCTATGAAATGAAAATCAAGATTTCTGTTAATGTTAGATTATACGAACGGCATAATAGCTGCAATGAAAAACATAAACAAATACAATCTGATATGTCAACCAGTTATAAATAACTACAGATAGAGAAGATCGAAGATAGTGACATCAAGATGAAGTTACTATATTAATAGTGTGACTGATTCTTTTCCAGTATCTTACGACTGAGCTTCTCAAAGTCTGTATTTTCAACGCCCAACATGACAGATGGGTATAATCCTCCTCCTGATAAAAGCTTTAGTATTCGCTATACATATCAACACTTACATCCGACCAAAGCCGCTTGCTTAGTATTGCTACTGAGGGGAGTTGGAACATACAAGTCGTGTTTATACTACGAAAAGATACGATACTGTTTTTCACAGTGCTACCTACAAAAACACGTATTTTAACCTTTATAGCACAGCAATGCGCAGTCTGCTACATAAAAAAAGTTACCGAATTTATTAGATCTTGAAGTAATGCACGTAAACATTTAAACATTGTAATAAAAATATTTCATTTGTTACTTTATACAGGATGTTTGATTAAGTGTGTTTGCCTCTGTAACTTATAAAATAATAGGTGACGGGACATTTTAATGCGGTAGGTCAACACAAGATATGTTACTTTCTGCGGAGCTATGAACATAGTTTATTGTATCATTTTCCAAAGAGTTACAGAACAAAGATATATATTTTTTTAAATCGAGCATTGGACTCCTTGAAACCAGCTGCGTCCAAATCAATTTAAACTACATTCCTATCACTGTTAGTTTGGGAGCTACAACCCTTCAAACTTTCAGGGGCAGATACCATAAACGCTGCGCATAATGCAATGCGCCTTCTAAATGTGGTGCGGCCGAGTTGTAACATCGCCGGTGTCACGGAGCGAGAAGCTTCCTCGATGCGCTGTTAGACTGCCGACTGTCGCCGCACACGGCCGTATACCCGACAGTTGGAGCCACACAAACAACCGGAGCCCAATATACATCGGATGACAATGGCATGACATTGACATGTTGCTGATGCTCGGCGAGTGCCGACACGATGCCACAGAAGCAGCCACGGCGTATGCCGTGAGATATCTTAGGCGAAGAGCCCCGGCAGCCAATACGTTCTTACGTGCCGAACGACGACTTCGGGAAACAGGCAGCTTGGTAATGCGCCACAGTAACAGACGAAGACCTGCAAGAAGTGAGGAGACGGAGGTGTTTGTTTTAGGTGCACTACACCACGATCCTCATGTCAGCTTACGAGTCGTTGCTGCAGTCGCTGGTGTCAGTCTCACATCTGTGTGGCGTATAGTACACGGCCACAGGTTTCACCCGTACCACCTGTCACTGACCCAGGAGCTGCGTGGGAACGATTTCCGTGCAAGAGTGACATTATGTGAGTGGGCGATGCGTAATTTCACGCTGGAGTCTTTACAAACTGTTATGTTCTCTGACGAGTCCAAGTTCACAAATTATGGTGCAGTGAATCGCCTTAACATGCACTACTGGGCCGCAGACAATCGGTGGGTACGACCTGTCGACCGTCGACGTAGGCGGTCTATCAACGTGTGGTGTGGAATCCTTAGGGGATGAAATCATCGGTCCACCCTACTTCCCAGGTACACGGACAGGTGAGTTATATCGCGCTTTTATAGCCGACAGTTTGGGTGGTCTCCTTGAACATGTGTGTCTACGCACGAGAGTCCATATGTGGACGCAGCACGATGGTCACCCAGCCCATTCTGCGCGTGCTGTTGTGGAAGAACTAAACAACAGGTTTGCAGGAATATGGTTGGGGCCAGGGCCGGCGCAAGCCCAACTGCCGCCCCGTGCGAGCTGCTAAATTGCCGCCCCCCCCCCCCTTTCCACGTATTTTTTTCTTTCTTTCTTTACTTTTTTCCCTCTTTCAAAGCGTTTGTGGAATTTTATTTGAACAAAACTGTAGGTAATGTCAGCAATCAATCGCAATTTTTGTTTTTACTTTTCAGATCTACTAGGTTTCGGCCACTGAGTTTTTGAAGTAACAGATCATAAGAAAAATAAATATTCCTATTCTGCAATATCAAAGGAGAAACATTCTAACTTATGAATAACGTGCATGCGCAATAGTAGTTGTATGTTATATGAGAAGCACTTACCTATTACATCACAAGTTGCAAAAAATTCGGACGCACCAATTGTTCTGTTCTTACGAAAAGCAATGAACGTACTTCTGACCAATCGAGACTCCCTCGGCCGACTACCGAAACGAATTCTTGCAGTTTTCCTTGTAGAGATCGCAACAATACCAATTGCCTGGAAAGGCGAAGTGGTGACGCTGCAGTGCCAGGAACTAGGTCACGTGACGAGGTACAGTAAGGCTACGGTTAAACTAGCGCCCAAGAAGAAGAAACAAGAAGCTAACAGTAAATATGTGACCGATGATACAGACAAATTTATTATCACGCAGCAATTTCTATGGCTTTACGAACAATTGAAAGAAATACGAACTTTGCGAAAACTGCACAAATTTCGTCAAAAAGAAATGAGCTTCAAAGCTAACAAGGTAACCTTTAGAAACAATGTTTTGTCTATGAATTGTCGTTTTAGGTGTCAAAACTAACGTTTCGTTTTGTGCGGACGAGAGGGCATTGTTGCCAAAAGACCATATTTTTTCAGGTTTTCATCAGAATCAAAGCGACCAGTACTTTACTTAGATGAAACGTGGATTCACACGCATTATACAGAAAATGAATGTTGGCAAAGGGATAATGTGCAAGTAATATTGTCAAACAAAAGTGCCGTTCAGAGTTTGTTGTTCATGCATTCGGAGACAGGTGTTTCATGGCTCAAAAACCAAAACGATGGCCTTTAACTCAGAAACATATAGCAAAAATTTTCAAAAATGTGTCGAAACTCAATTTATTCCAGACTTACTACCAATGTCTTTATCCCTTGTAATTACTCGCAGCGTATTTACCCGTTCAGAATATTTCTATCCATTGTAGGTGTTCGACAAGTTTGACTATAGTAAGGTTCAACCATTTTTTCTATTGTTCAGGAGGAATAAAACACTCGGAAACTGCCACTGAAGGGCTTAGCAAAACTGCTTCAGGCTTAACATGTAATCGCACACTCGAACATTGCATTCCAATTTCCAAAATACATTTCGTCTTCTGGAAAATTAGTTGCTACAGTGGTTCAACAGGGGCGGCCGGCAGGTAGTCGAGGTGCCATGTCACAGTTCCCGAAGCCGCTCTCTCCGAGCGTTGGTCTCGAATCCCAACTTGGGCAAGAGTTTGTCCAAAATGAAAAAAAAAAAAAAAAAAAAAAAAAAAAAATGCCGCGCCGTGCGGTCGCACGTTTCGCACGTGCCTTGCGCCGGCCCTGGTTGGGGCGCCATGGTCATCATTCATGGCCCGCAAGGTCGCCAGATTTAACACCAGTATATTTCCTTTTCTTGGGCGATCTAAAGGATCGTGTTTATGTCACTGAGCCCACATCCCCAGATGATCTAAAACGGCGCATTGAGGACGCAAGTCGCTCCGTCACACCGGCGATGTTACACCTCGTCCACAGATCATTTCGACGGCGCATTGAATTATGCATTGAGGAACATGGACACACATTTGAACATCTCATGTAAATCAACTTCCCTCCGCCATAACATCCATCACCCACTACACAGCCATGTATTATGTACAGCGTGTGGTATCTGCCCTGAAACTTTGAAGGGTTGTAGCTCGCAAACTAACAGTGATAGTTATGTAGTTTAAATTGATTTGGACGCAGCTGGTTTCAACGATTCAAATGCACGATAGAAAAAACTATTGTTCCATTTAAAAATTATAACTTTGTGCTGTCACTCTTTGGAAAATGATACAATAAACTAGGTTCATATCTCCGTAGAAAGTGTAACATTTCTCGTTTTGACCTACCGCATTAAAATTTCCCGTCACCTATTATTTTATAAGTTACAGAGGCAAACACACTTAGTGAAACATCCTCGTTGGGGCTAACAAGGACCACGTTAAGTCTTTTCTACATTTAGCACTGGACCTGGGTTTTCCCTGGTCCCAGACTCCCCTCATTCGCTGTGGGTGGGCCTGCTTGCGCCCTTCTGTGTAAGGGACGCCGCTTCTTTCTTTTGGATGCTGGTCTCGGGTTACTCCGTTTGTCACTATCTTCTTTCGGAAAAGAACTTTATCAACGGCATCTTCGGGTTTGATATCTGGAGATCTTCTTTGTTATTTTCATACCATGGCATCGTAGGTTTTGGTTTAGAATCAAAAAAATAGAAATATATTTCTGATTAACCTGTTGCCGTCTATTCGTTTTAGGTGACCATAAAATCGTACCCGTCTTTTACGTATTGTGTCTGTAATTTTTTCTCTTTTGCTGTAGACTTCAATGTTGGATCTGTTTTGATCGATGTCATTTTTCTACTTGGAGCCAAGGATTCGTCTAATGATTTTGCGCTCTTTTTTCTCCAGTTCTTCGAGGAGTCCTTTATCAGCATTTAAGTATAATGTTTCAGCTGCATCCCTTCCGTAAGTGCTTCCTTGTCCAGTTCATTTTTCATTATGATCTCACCTAGGTACTTGAATTTATCCACCTGGGCGATGATACCATATTTAGTATGAAGTTTTGGTAGGGCGTCTTTAATGTTAGTCATGACATCCGTTTTCTCATATGATATTTGCAGATTAGTTTGTTCAGCGATTTCTTTTAACAGTTCGATTTGAACTGAACTGTAGCGGTGTGTATGTTGTCTGAGAGAATGGCAATGTCGGCAGCAAAGGTCGTAGCAGTCTACCTCGATCCCCTTCGATTTGGTTCTAGTTCGTAACAGGCTAAGGTTCGTTTTCGTTAATCTTTCGCGCCAGGTTCTGATGATCTTTTCAAGGACGTAATTGAAAAGCACCGGAGACATACCATCACCTTGCCTGGCCCCTGTTCTGATTTCAAAGGAATCCCAAAGACACCCAAGGAAATTTACTTTGGATCTTGTATCCGCCTGGGTAACTCTAATTAATCTCTGAAGTTTAAGATCATCTGCGATCTCATTTAGAGTGTTCAGCAGGACCTCCCGGTCTATGGAGTCATATATAACATTTTATTCGGAAAATCGCAAATTTTATAATGGCAGAAAAATCCTTAAATGGGAAAAAACTTTCATTCCAACCCTCCTGCTGCAAAATCCATGTGGAGAAAATGGTACCTCGACAAACAAATGCTCGGCTTTGATATCAACAGAAAATAGTTTTCTGCGCTGTCGTCTCAAAATAGTTTTTCCGCAGTGTTTCTTCCAAACCTCTGCAGATCGTATATGCTCTTTATAGGGGAATCAGCTTCAGGTACTTTCTTCATTTTCACAGTTATTCAGACCTCACGCCTTCATGTTTGCGTTCTGCCCGGTGTCCCGCGCTGCTGGCAGGAAGCAGTGTCTGCTCTGTTTCAGCGTGCCAGCTAGGAAGTTTCCGCGCAAAAAGTAAACACTATAGACAGCTTGTTTATACTCACAGCAGCTCGGCAGCAACTTGCTATCTCTCAGTGCCACGCCGGTGGATCCAGTCCGTCGATCCGCTCCACACCCGCACTGTGAAATGCTTACCTTCGCCAAAAAGGTGTTGTACGTGTCGAGTATCTGTAGCTACTCCTGATTGAAAGCATAAAAAATAATTCTGAAGTAGTTGATAGTTAAAAAAATAAACGTCAAATTAATCTCCTGAAATTGAGTTGGCCCTGAAGTTACCGACTGTTACACAACAAATGAGCTGATGACCAGATAAATTTTCATAATTGTATTTCATTTAAATGTTACCTGCTGAAAATGTTTGCATTACTGCTGACTCAGACATTTAGGGACGGTTACAAAACGAAGATAATTTTTTTTGTAATTGAAGTAATAATCTGATAATTTTCATAATAAAATATCATTTTATTGCTGGTACAAAACTGATGGACATACTGGAGCTCAGTGTACACTGTATACAAATGTGTCGAACGTTATAAAGAAATTGCCAAATCATTGCTTATCTATAGAATTTGTTTAACACTAACCGTACGCCTTGCAGTAGAAAGATGGGAACCACTTTAGAAATACTCTTGTCACGGTACAAAAGAGGCACATGTACTCCTGTGTGAAAGTGTCTTACAGAAAAGTTGGGGATCAGAACTTAGAGACGCGTTTAGGAAGAAATTGAAGGTTGAGTGACAAATGAGGAAAGCACCAATCTGAATTTTCCTGCGATCCGACAACGTCTTACGATTAAACTCCCAATATCTTCGAATTTTACAGCAATGTTAACAGATCGTGCGAAACTGAAAGCCTATTATCAAAGGTTAAAAAAAATTGAAGACGGAACGTGCTCATGTAATAGAGATATTCAAAGTACTGACCATCTGATTTTCGACTGTAGTAAGTTATTAAATGAGAGATGCCATCTCAAGAAAAAAATATAACTTACACAGGAGGAGGATTTGGTTCTTAAATTCACTACAGATTTTTACGTCTTCTGTAATTCAATAAAATTTCTTGCTCTGTAAATGCGTCTGGTTTCTTTATGTAAACCGATAAATCTTGTATAGCCGAAATGTCTTCTTTTCTAAATCCTTTAATATTATTTACTGCGTTTGTATTTGTCAAAGTACCTGATATAACCGCCTAAATTTAATCTTCAAATTTGTAATATTACTACTGTGTAACGCGGCATGTTAAATTAACAAATAAAAAAGAAAGGAAACCAGCTGCCGGAGCTTTCATTGCGCTTTCCTCACCAAAACTGCTGAAAGAGCATTGCAGAGATGTTGGGTTAAAAAGAGAATAAATCGTGCAAGTCACGATGGGGGAGGGATAGTGGTAGTAAAAGAGACAAATGCATGTAATTAGGGGCCATAGGAGCAGAACAGAATAGTGGAACTGAAAAAGGAAGGGGAGTGGAGACCGAACAGAAGTTTTAGGGGTGAATAAAATAAAACTTTGCTCCATTGCCTATGACCGTTTGTTAAAGTTCATATGATCTAGATGTTACCAGCCTGGCCACGGCGTCTACAAGACTAGGTATAGAGGGAAAACAGTGGTGTCTAACAACCAAGCAGCAGATTGTGGGAAAGATAGAGACAGTGGCAATGTGAAAGAAAGAATAATGGGAAAAAGAGAATGGCACACTGACAGTCGAACTAAATGAGCATAAGACAATGGCTAGGAAGATTGACAGAGACGGACGAAGACAGTGGCAGTAGATGAGTCAGATAGATGAAATTGCCAGTGGTAGAGAACAGGAACAGGGGGAGTGAGGCATATGAGGACAATGGCAGTGAAAAGCAGGCGTTTTGTATAAAAACGTCTTTACCATAATAGACTGCGTTAAACGGTTTAGCAAGTTAAATGAGCGTGAAATTGTTCATTTGCAAATATTTTTTGGTTAGGAAGATTCCCCACTTTTCTGTCAGTGTGTTTAAAGAGGAACATGCTATCTTCGGCGATAAAGTCTAGTGAAGTGTCCTTTAAGATTAACGTAAATGAATTATGAGCTACAGTTAGCTTACTGTCCTTCCAAATAGTTAGTTCCCGTTACTGTGCACCGCTGAGCTCTGCGGTGCATGCCCTGGCTACTTTGCAACGAGTCTTCCTTTGGGATGGTGCTCAAAAGCCTCGTCACGTTTTGTTGGACATGCTTTGTCGAACTCGCCGGATCTCAATTCTGCAGACTCCTTCCTACTCCCTCGACTCAAACTCGCTTTGAAAGGTAAAAGCTTTGGAGATATTCTTGACAAACAACTAAACGTGAAGAGGCTTTTGAACACCAGCGCGAAGGAAGATTTCGTGCAAAGTTTCCAGGACATGTATATCAGAACTCAGTGGTGCATAGTTACGGGAGGTGACTATTTTGAAATGCAGTAAGGTAAATGTAGTTCATAGTTTATCAACGTTAATGTTACACGTTCGTTCGCCGAATTTTATTGCCAGATGTATTTTATACGTTGGCACACTGTCAATCGGTTTGCGATATATTTCTGCTAACATTAGCTTTATGACAAGACGAACATCACTATGTACGTAATAATTCGTTTATTGTATGATGGAAGAGCACTTTACGACAGATGCTATCACCATTCTACAGGAATTCGGTGAAATTTTGCACAACCTCAAATCTTATTTCCAACTTTATGAAAGTTATACAAAACAAGAGAGACATCATTGTGTACATTAGCTTTCGTATGGTACAAGGTGGAACATACCTTACTCAGAACATTGACACGGTTTGACTGATCATCAAATTTGGGAGATGTACATAATTTTTCATGTGCAAGTTTATGCACAGGGGAGGAAGGATGCGCACAGAGAGAGGGGACAGGGGAGGATGAGGTTGCTACAAAACGGGGGAGATATTGATAGCGGTCGAGTATGAATGCATAGAGGGGACAGAGGAGAAGAATGAGGAGGAGTACGAGGAGCAAGACGAGGAGGATAGACAGAGGAAGGAGGAGGAAATTGAAAGAGAAGGGGGGAGTACATGGACTAACTGAATATTGATATAAATATTTGCCTGATAGATGGCGAGTTTTCAGCTAATACCAGAGAGAGGCTTAAGAGTAGAAAGTGGAAGTTAAGAAACAGACAGATGAGGGAATTGACGGGCAGAAAAGTTAAGGGAAGGAGTAAAGGATATGTATTTCATTCCGGTGTGTATTTAGTAATAGCGAAACTTCGCCGCGTTAGATAGTCGATTATAAATTTTTGGTGGAAGAGCTTGGAGAAAGTCCTCAACGTCCGTTCTATAAACGAAATTCACGACTGTAACAGAAAACTTAAATAGCTCGGGCAAGAGAAACCTTCATTATTCATTTTTAACTCGTTTAAAGATTTAAAAAATTTTCATATTTCTGTAGAGATAAGATTTCTCGCCAGTGCTTCATATATTTTATGGTAATTTATGTGTAACTTTCAGAAATGTGTGTTTTCTGGAGGCATAATTTTTCCCTATTGAAACAACATTCACAGACTTAAGAGTTAACTCCAGGCGTTTAAGTTTTAAGTTGGCTTCTGCTCTTCTCCCCACAATATTACTGGCCTTCTCTGTGTTTAGTATGCAAGATACACGATGCACGATGTAACCGCTAACTGTGAATACAGTTCAAAGCATTCACTGTTACAGGACATTCATGTGTTCTCGCATTACGCACGTGTCTATCAATGCAATGGGCGCCACACTTACGGGACAGTGTTTTAAGCGGCAGTCAGTAACAGTCGGTTGCCTGTTCCGGTGGTCACTGTGTCAGCCTCCATCGCTCGCAGTAAGCAACCCGACTACTGCCTACACCGACTGTCCTAACCGCGCAACAGCGGCACCAGCCCGAAGTTTTCGGAATCCACACGGATGTTCTTGCTCGACCAACTCATCGAAAGTGGCCATCGAGTCCTCCGACCGCAGGAGGACGCTAAAAGGCAGCGACTCCTGGAACACTGGTGTGGACGACTCTCTGGTCCAACAACAGCGGCCGCATTCCGATATGCGGCGCCCCTGTGCAGCAATTTATTTAACGCACCCCCCTCCCCTTGACAACTGGGATTTAAACTCATTTCTTAATAAAAAAAGTTAAAAAAAAAACACTCTCTGGATACGCCAATACTATCAACACAAAAACCCGAATTTGGAAATGTATTGCTGTAATCGAAACTCTGAATAATTATTAACAAAAATTTTGCCACCCCCAAAATTATGCCGCCCTGTTTAGCTGCACATGTAGCACCTGCTTAAATACGGCCCTGACAATAACGTTGATACTCAGAACTTTTAAAGCAGCATTGTGTAGAAGTATTGCTTTAAGGCTTCTTTTTAACAATCAATAAAAAGTCTCTACTCATCAAGAGCGTATTTTATTTTGAAACGTGCCACAAGTCCAGGAACAGCACTGCAGATCACAAGGTCACCCTCTTGAGAGAAGAAAGATACAAACTCCTTTTCCCTCGATTGATACCAAGAAAAGGATGTACCCAGAGCCAACATATGTTTATCTTTCAATATAGATCCTAAAACTCTACCAACTCTTTAGAAAGACCTAGGTCTCATAGTAAATCGTACAGTTCAGATTGTGAGAATTGAATGGGATGGTTGTGCTTGGATCGTAGCAATCTCGGTCTTCTTCACTATCATCTCGCTGAGTCAATGACTCGTGATCCTCTATATCAGGGCTGGGCAAACGCCGTTTCGCGAGCGCGAGCGCTCTCAGCGGCTCACACGGTCTGCTCGCGGCTCCCCCCTCACTCCGCCAGCCAGCAGTGCCCCCACTCACACTCGACTAGCCGCGCACCTCACTACACCACGCGGAACCACTCGTTCTGTTTACTTCTGGAAATCGCGTCCGGTGTTCGTGATAAAGCAGAACTAGTGTCTGAAAACTGGCTGAGGAGGACGTAAAATCTTGGGAAAGAAAGTCTTCTGAACACCCACAGTGGGAAGAAGAGTACTTTTGTGTTTGAACGCAAAGCGGGCTTCAGTGTTTGTTTTGCAATTCAACATTGTCTTCATGGAAGAAGTACAATGTGAAGCATCATTTTCAACTGCTTCACGAAAAAGATGTAGTTAGAGTAAAGAAGAACGAAAAGTCAAAGTTATAGAAATGAAGCAGAAAAAAGGAAAAAAGACGTAAGTATACTTGTAGATAATTATGTTATTAATTCAATTTACTGCTGTTATTAATATGTTGTGTGCATTTTCCGTCAATTTTACCTTCTCCTCTACGTATTTACAGGTGGAAAACCTTCTAATCCACAACGCTGCAGCGATGAGAGTAAGCTATCATGTAGCTCTTAAAATAGCTAAAACTGCGCGGCCCTTCAGCGATGCAGAATTTGTGAAAGAATATTTTGTTGCTGCCGCAACAATTTTGTGCCCAGCAAATATTACTCTTCTTGAAACTGTTCCTCTTTCAAGGAGAACGGTTAGCAGGCGCATTGAAGAAATGGCAAACGACGTGGAAGCTCAGTTGAGAGACAGGATCAAAGATTTAGTTTTCTTTTCTTTAGCATTGGATGAAAGCACTGACGTATGTGCACTGTGCGTCAGCAAGCGGCCAGCCACCCCGCACAGCCCTGCTGGCTCTCAAGGCCGCTCAGCGCTGCCCTCGCGGCTCTCGCTGCTCGCGGGCAGCCGCGCCAGCAGCTCTCGTGCCCACCCCTGCTCTATATCATCCAAAGGATCTAGAGGAAGACGTATTGGTACTTCAGGTCCATGAGGAACTGGGCGAATGGCTGGTTTCCAAATTGGAACTCGTACGTTGCAAGATCAAAAATATCAGTCATCACTAAGATGTTTTGGCTTCCTCCAAACCATTGGTATTCCGAGACGTAAGGTCTGCTTTTTACCTTGAAACCATTGCCTCAGTGCTTCAACTCAAACTGAACAAACTTTGTATGGAACCCAAGGGTAATCTTGATCCCCTAACTTTATACCAAAATAGGTGAAGTATACTTTTTCAACAAAATCAGAAATGTTACTTTGTTGCTGTGTTGCTTTGCTATATTTACCACCAATGTAGCAGAAGTAATCTGGCGAGTTCATACATGCTCTGCTGTCCATAAAACAAATTCACAACTCAAGAAAACAGTCACTACTTCAAAGCACTAGTAACAATAACGTGTGAGCAGCACAGAGTGAAGAGGTACAGTGAACTGAAGGACAACAGCAGGAGCTCACCGCTCGGTGATGGCGGAGGCAGGGGCAGCGTGACAGAGGGGCGCTGACGTCACAGATGTGCGGAGAGTCAGCAAGTGGATGGGGGGGGGGGGGGAGGGCAAGGACAGGCGTTACTCTGTTATTTACTAGATAGACATCAAATGAAGTTAATGTAGATCCTGAAAACAAAAATTCAAACTCATGAAAATGAATATTAATATCGAAAACAGCTCAAACTACTCAAGCAGTTTGTGAAATACCTGTACTTGATGCAATTTTTTCACTATTTGCCCGAAATCAGCGTTGAAAAGACTATAAAAGTCATTTATTAAATTTGTAACAATTTTTATGTCGAAGACCTGTGTTATCGTCATTAATGGTGTCACATCCTGTCTGCGGTGAACAAAAGTGCGACCATCGTTTTCAAACCACCAGAACCTTGATTGATCTGAAACAACTGATAACAATCCAGTCCTAAGCGACGTCGTTTGCCGGCCGCGGTGGCCGACGGGACTGAGGCGCGCTAGTCACGGTCTGCACGGCCACTACGGTCGGGGGTTCGAATCCCCCCTAGGGCATGGATATTTGTGCCGTCCTTAGTGTTAACTACTTCATAAGTAGTTTGTACGTTTAGGGACTAATGACCCCGTAGTTAAGTCCCATAATCTATACAAACAAACATTGGCGTCGTTTCATACCCCACTGCCTTCTATCCGCGCATTAGTCATAGGCGGCTAGAGGACTGGAATGGAGGCCGGAATAAACAGCGGCGCACTGCCAGGCCTGATAGTACTGCACTGCTACGACAGGGCTGAGGAGGAGGCATATCTTCCTTCAATGACCTTCAGAAGAGGTGTCGATTTTCCAGTATACTGTTGTGGCTGGTGCAACATCCATGTTCACCTTGAACCCGCCTGCCGACAAGGTTGAAACGCTGATCACTTCTGCAGAACACACTAATGTACCTGTCCTGTGTATATTAACTCCCTACCTCTAATCTTTCGTCATTAAATGCCATCAAACGCAAAGACACACCGCACTGCAACTGAACAGCCATGGAGTTGTCCCCTCAGGGGCTCAGCATTAATTTGCTGGGTACGGGCTTGGCGAACCCGGGGTCCTGAGCTGTGGGCTGTGTCGCGCCAACAGTCCGCTACACCGTAAGCTCTGTGCGTGCCTCAACGACCATCGTTCGGCGCGACGGTGGAACGTTGTACGTTTCAGAGCCCGGGGATCTTGGCTTAATCGCCCGGGTCGTGAGGACGGTACAAACCTCTATAAAAAATCCTCAATCTCAAGGTGTGCTACGTGCCGAGGAGATGCATGGCTGTTGAGGTAGAACAGCCGCTAGCGAGCAACCTCTGAGGTACCTGCCGCACCTCAGTTGTACAAGGCTTACCCAGGCAAGCGGGGCTCTGCCTGGGTGGACCTTTAGTTTCCTAGCTGCTCGTGGGACCAAGATGAAGCGAGCAATAAACTCTGCCAATGGCGTCTCTAAGCGAGGAAGAACAAATTTCAATGCCACGAAGTATGACCCCCGATCGTTTCCTTCCCTTGGTACATCACGGGAAGAACATCGGGCTAAAGAGAGGGACGAGTTATACTCTCCAAAGTATCTAGTATGTAGCAGAACAGACGGGGAAAGCTTTGTGACGACAAAATCTCTTTTCTTTGTCGAAAATTTAGAGGATAAGTACGGCGAAGTCGCAGGAATGTCGAAGATGAAGAGTGGTTCAGTGCTGATAGAAGCTGCATCATCCGCTCAGTCGAAAGCATTGCTTGCTTGCGACAAGCTGGGTGATGTCCCTGTCAGCATAACGCCCCACAAATCGCTGAACATGGTCCAGGGTCTGATTTACCACAGAGACCTCCTCCTACAGTCTGATGACGAGTTACGCGCCAACTTAGAACGACGGGGCGTCCACTTTGTCCAGCGCGTGTATAGGGGTTCGAAGGAATGTAAGGTTGCCACCGGTGCTTTTATCTTGGCCTTTGAGGGCGATACGTTGCCCGATAAGGTCAAGGTCATGATTTACCGGTGTGATGTAAAGCCCTACATTCCTCCCCCAATGCGATGCTTTAAATGTTGGAAATTTGGGCGTATGTCATCTCGCTGCACCTCTAGCCCCACATGTAGGGAATGCGGGCGTCCAGCCCATCCGGACGCTCCCTGTACTCCCCCGCCAATATGTGTCAACTGTGGGCAGCATCATCCACCCTGTTCATCAGACTGTACCATTTTCCGGAAAGAACGTAAAATAATGGAAATTAAGACTCTGGACAGACTGACATACACCGAGGCGAGGAAAAAGTATGAAAGAATCCACCCCGTACCACAGACTGCTTCATATGCGACAGTTACGTCGTCGTCAGCTACTCTGGCGTCGATGGCACCAACGGTGCAACCATTTTCTGTGGGCCCTAAGGGCCATCAACCTCAGTCTGCCTCCTCGAAGGTTGGGGGGCCTCCATCCATTGCCCCACCAGTACCATTGGTGGGGGCAACCTCACCCCCACCATCGGGGACAGAAGTCCCCATTCCCCTGCCGGAGAAACAGCAACCTTCCCCGGCCCCTCTCGCTAGGGAGAAATCCGTTGGGACGCTCCCTTCTTCGGTTTTGAAAACTAGACCGGAGGATCCAAGCCGTCCATTGGGAGATGTAGACACCACTGGTCGCAGGGCTTCCCGATCCTCATCGGCTCCTGAAAATTCAGAGAAGCCCTCCCAGCGGTCTAAACCGAAAGAACAGCGGGAGGAGAAACACAAGAAAAAGAGATCTAAGAAAAAATCTCTTCCGACGGCACTCCCGCCGTCGGTTTCTCAAACTTCAGATTCTGACGATGGGTTGGAGATGCTAGCATCCGCTGAGGACCTAGCACTCACCGACCCTCCAGAATCGATGGACATAGATGCCACACTCAATAAGGCGGCGGCAACAGGTGATACTAAGGCGTAAACGAAATGTCCGCGACGTTCATGGCATCCCAGTACGCCAACAGCAATATCCTCCAGTGGAATTGCGGTGGTTATTTCCACCGTCTCGCTGAACTGCACCATTTATTGAGCCAATTCCCTGTGCTGTGTGTAGCACTCCAGGAAACTTGGTTTCCTGTTCAGTGGACCCCCGCCCTTTGTGGTTATCGGTGCTATTATAAAAATCGTGCAGTCTATGACAGAGTTTCCGGAGGTGTTTGCATCTTTGTTCTCGCCAATGTTCCCAGTTCACCGGTACCACTAAACACTGCACTCGAGGCAGTGGCTGTGAGGATTCGGGCAGGACAGGAAATTACTATCTGCTCTTTGTACCTGCCTTCAGACAAGGCAGTGTCTTATGCGGAACTCGCCGCCTTGGTTGCTCAGCTCCCATCGCCGTACCTGCTGCTGGGGGACTTTAATGCCCACAACCCCTTGTGGGGTGCAAATGATATTACGGCCCGTGGTAGAGACGTGGAGTGCCTCCTGGCGCAGCTAAATATTGGCCTGCTTAACAACGGAGCTGCCACTCACTTCAGCTTGGCCCATGGCACTTACTCAGCCATAGATCTGTCGCTCTGCAGTCCCAGCCTACTTCCACATTTAACTTGGAGGGTCCACGATGACCTTTGTGGAAGCGACCACTTCCCTGTTATACTGTCGCTCCCACAGTCATCACGTGCAAGCTACCTGCCTCGATGGTTACTCCGTCGGGCAAACTGGCCGGCCTACACCTCGGCTGTTACAGCAATTTCTCCAGTCCCAGACGATGTTGACTTGGCTGTCGATCAAGTTACTACGGCCATTATTTTCGCTGCTGAAGCCACAGTCCCGAAATCCTCTGGTTTTCCCCGTCGTAAATTGGTGCCCTGTTGGACACCAGAAATTGCTGGGGCTATCAGGTAGCGTCGTCGAGCGCTCCAACGCCACCGCCGCCATCCTTCATTGGAGCACTTGATTGCTTTTAAACGGCTCCGTGCCCACGCTCGTCGGCTTATAAAGCAAAGCAAGCGAGATTGCTGGGAGAGGTATGTAGCCACTATCGGCTCCCGGGCCTCCCCAACGGAGGTGTGGAAGCAGGTTAGGCGCCTTTTCGGGCATCGTCCACTGACAGGAATCCCCAGTCTCTACATTCGGGGTACCCTGTCCACAGACCCAGCTGCTATTGCGCAGTACATGGCAGAACATTATGCTAGCACCTCAGCATCTACATCTTACAGTGCGGACTTTCGCGCCCACAAAGAGCGTGTTGAACAGCGGCAGTTTTCGTTTCACTCGCGCCGCCAGGAAAAATACAATATGCCATTCAGCGAGTGGGAGTTTGAGATTGCTCTAGCTGCATGTCCTGACACCTCCCCAGGACCAGACAGCGTCCACGTCCAGTTTGTCCATCACCTGCCTGCGGCTTTTCAACGACGACTTCTCACCCTATACAACACTCTGTGGGTGAAGGGTGCTTTCCCATCCTAGTGGCGGGATAGCATCATTATTCCGGTGATGAAACCTGGTACTGATCCGCAGGTGGCTGAGAGCTATCGCGCAATAAGCCTCACCAACGTTCTGTGGAAGATCTTCGAACGTATGGTGAGCCGGCGGCTCATGTGGCTTCTTGAAGACCGGGGACTCCTCGTCCCCCAACAAGGGGGCTTCCGCCATGGCCGCTCTGCAATAGATAATTTAGTGTCACTGTAGTCGGCCATCCACACTGCTTTCACCAGGCGTGAGCACATGGTAGCGGTCTTCTTCGATCTTTGCAAGGCGTACGACACCACTTGGCGCCACCATATATTGGCTACGCTGTATGACTGGGGCTTACGTGGTCCCCTACCGACGTTCATACAGAATTTTTTATCACTCCGTACTTTCCGAGTTAGGGTCGGTACTTCCCTCAGTAATCGTCATACCCAAGAGAACGGGGTCTCCCAGGGCTCCGTTCTCAGTGTACCTTTATTTTTAGTAGCCATAAACGGCCTTACGGCGGCTGTGGGGTCATCGGTCTGTTCGTCCTTGTTTGCCGATTACTTCTGTCTATACTACAGTTCTGCTAACATTGGTGTCATTGAAAGACGACTGCAAGGAGCCATTCAAAAGGCACAATCATGGGCCTCAGCGCACGGCTTCACATTCTCAGCATGCAAAACCCAAGTGATGCACTTTTGTCGTCGTCGGGTCGTTCATCCTGACCCGGAACTCTACCTTGCTGACGAACAGCTTCATGTAGCAGAAACGCATCGGTTTCTTGGCATGCTGTTCGACAACCGACTGACTTGGGGACCACACCTCCGTCAGTTGAAGCGAAAATGCTGGCGGCATCTAAATATATTGCGCTGTCTCGGCCACACTGCCTGGGGAGCTGGCCATCAAACTCTGCTGCATCTCTTTAAGGCCCTAATATTATCACGCTTGGATTATGGAAGCCAGGTGTATGACTCTGCGGCGCCTTCAGCATTGTGGACCTTGGATCCCATTCTTCACAGTGGTGTTCGTCTTGCAACAGGGGCTTTCCGCACCAGCCCTGTGCCAAGTCTCCTCGCTGAAGCTGGCATCCCTCCCTTGAGGTTTTGCCGGCAACAGTTATTAGCTTCCTATGCCGTCCACGTTCATGCTTCACCTCATCATCCTAATCGCAGGCTTTTGTTTCCACACACCCCACTTCCCTCTCCAGACCGTCGACCCCGATCAGGACTGCCAATCGCGGTTCGGGTACATACTCTCCTTTCCTCCCTAGAGTCCTTCCCCCTACCTCCCGCATTCTCCTGCCAATCTCATATCCCTCCTTGGTCCATCCCTCGCCTACAACTTAACCTGCAATTTTCCTGTGATCCAAAGACAACGGTTTCACCACATATACTTCACCAACAGTTTCTGGAGATCCTTGGTACGTTCCGCGATGCAGAGGTCATCTATACTCATGGCTCCCAGGTCGAAGGCAGAGTGGGTTATGCCTATGTTCATGGCGACCACATTGAACAACGCTCCCTTCTTCCTGGCTGCACCGTCTTTACTGCTGAACTGATCGCTGTACTTCGTGCTCTCGACCACCTTCGCACACGCCCGCGGAAGTCATATGTCATTTGCAGTGACTCCCTGAGTGGCCTACAAGCTCTCGACCAATGTTTCCCCAAACATCATCTGGTGCAACACATCCATGAGTCTGTGTTCAGTCTCGGCGTGTCTGGCCGTTCGGTGGCTTTCGTCTGGACCCCGGGCCACATAGGCATTCCAGGGAATGAACGAGCTGATCGGCTGGCCAAGCAGGCCATCGCCTCGCAGCGTCTGGATATTGGTACCCCAGAAAGAGACATCCGTTTGGGTCTGCGCCACAAGATATCAATGGCTTGGAACTCAGAATGGTTGACATTAAGCACGCCCAACAAGCTTCGTGCGATCAAATCTTCGACAGCAGCTTGGAAAACGTCTCTTAGGCCATCTCGAAGGGACTCAGTCATCCTCTGTCGCCTGCGTATAGGCCATACATGGCTCACGCACGGCCATCTCTTACGTCGAGAAGACCCGCCAAACTGCCATTGTGGCGCTCTGCTGACTGTGGTCCACATCTTGGTGGACTGTCCTCTTTTAGCTGCATTGCGACAATCTTTTAACCTGCCTACTGCGCTTTCTTCGATTTTAGGTGACGACGCCTCTATGGCTGACTGTGTTTTAGATTTTATTCGCGCAGCTGGATTTTATCATAAGCTTTAATGGTGGATTCATACGCCTGATTTTCAGGCATACACCGCTTATAGTTTCACTCTGTTGTCAATTTTATCTTGTCAGTCCTATTTCCGACTGGCAGTTGTAGTCTGTGCAGAATGGCTGGCTCATCCATTATTATCCTAGTGATCAGCCAGCCAACAACATCTGCTGTGGTTTTAAGTAAATCTGATTATTTGTTCCACCTCTCTTGAGGTTTCTTTCTCTTTTTATGTCGTACTTATGACCAACACTGTCTTCAGTATGTCTTGCGTACTGGTTGCAGGGTGCTTAATTTTAAAGATACATGAAACCCTGTGATATTTTATCTGGGAACAGGGGACTGATGACCCGGTAGTTTAGTCCCCTTTAAACACCCAACGAACCAACCAACCAGCCATGGAGTTGTTATGGTATCGGGAACATGATACTGTTAGATAGTTAACTTCCTCATTTTAATAATAATGTAGTGTTTTCTTCTGTGTAATACAGGAATGGCTATGCAAAAAAAAAAAAAAAAAAAAAAAAAAAAAAAAAAAAAAAAAGTCGAAATTGGTAGTTTTCAATTGGCATCGCCACTTCAGATTATATGCCGAGTGCAGTAAACTGTGTAAGTAAATTAGTGAGCTAAAATGCAGTAATAAATGGAAAGTGGTTAATACATGAAGTAAAAATTAAAATTTCATTTCATTTGGGCCTGCAGCATTGTGTATGTCTTTTAAGGACATATTGTTAATCTAAGTAATGCCAAAATGCTGCTACACTTTATAGATGTTAAAAACTGTTTATTATCATAGCAATAGGCCTATTTCGGCACTGTGGCCATCATCAGGCTATTTTCATATGGCATCGTGAAGGTATAATTTATTACAATGACTGCATATAATTGCAGTATATATGTTCTTTAGAAGGTAGAGAATAGAGCATCGCTGGAGGATATGTCAAACTGACAGATTAACAGTAAAGAATTATTACCCGATAAACGTAATATATATACCATCTAAAGAACATATATATGCAGTCATTGTAATAAATTTTACCTCTACGATGCCATATGCAACTAGCCTAATGATGGCCACAGTGCCGAAATAGGGCTATTGCTATGATAATAAACAGTTTTTAACATCTATAAAGTGTAGCAGCATTTTGGCATTACTTAGATTAATAAAAATTAAAACTTAGTTCAGTACTGTACCATAGACTGACCATCTCGGGTGAAACCAGCAGACTGTCAAACGTGACTAGCTCTTACGTCTTGAGACAGTCACCGGAAGCCAATAACGTAATGTATTGGCTTCCAGAACAAAGTGATGATTGATCTTTCTAGAAACTGTCCAGCGAGACAGAAGAGAGAACGACCTAGAAGTCGTTCACCTCCAGCCATGCCCACCAAATAAATACCAGAGCCCAGAAGACGGCGCCATAGTTGGCCTCGTCAGTATGGGCAGTAGAAGCACTGGCAGCAGCAGCGGTTGCTGAAGTGGAGGGAGACCGAGTCGCGATCAGCCACCTGTAGCGACACTTGATTTCGAGATTCAAGTGTCTCGTCATCAGTAACAGAATTCGGGAAGGAGATCAAGAATAAAACAGCATAGGTTAATGACCAGAACGATAGGATGAGGTCTGCTCATGAATGTCACCTGTGATCTCCGTCAAGAGTATCGCAGTCGAAGACGCGCAGCCAGGAAAGTGTTGGTTCGACCCCAGGACAAGGACGAACCGCCTGCTCGCCAGGCTGCTACATCTGGTTGAAGAACAACACGACACTTGAGGACGAAGAAGGAGGAAATACCGCGCGGCCCCGCCACCGGGTGATTCCGCTGGGCTTACGGCCTTTTGACACCCGCGCGGAAGAGTAGCAGCTGCGACAGCGAGCACTGTTCCTCTGGCCAGCAGGAAGCAGACTGCCGCCAGCGTTGTCGCAGGCACACGGCTCACCCAAAGGAATGCACTCCGCCGCCGCTGATGACGACACTCGCCAAGTCATTTCATTACAGTACGAAGAATGCCTGAATTATTTGTTTAATAAGAATATTTTGCTCCAATTCTGCTTCATTTAGACCTCATACCTGAGCCAAGGAAAAGATCCCACTTAACCCACACCCACACACACACACACACACACACACACACACAAAGATGCCTTTTAAGAGTGCTCTCATGACACTAACATGTTAAAATGTCATCCTCACAATAGGACAATGCATTTACAGTTGTACTTAAGTGTTCATTCTTTAACTAAGCGGTAACAGAACTCTTCTTCAAGAAGAGTCTTCATAGATTCGTATTTTATGCGCTGCCATACAGTTCATCCAATTGCGATAAAATTTTCCACACTTGACCATCAAAACAAGAGGTAGGGCATAGGCCACGTAATAATTTATATAGTGCATGGCAAAGTTTACTTTACAAGAGAATTGAAACTGTTTTGTAGTTTCACGCCTATCTTGAATAAATTTTTCACACTTCATTTTCAACACAAGATAAACATCATTGCACGTTGCCTGGCGGATGCTGCCGTACTCCAGATTTCGACATAATCTGACCGGTAACCACGAATGTTGACATATTTTAGGACATGTGGAGATTGCAGAGAGCAGTTGGAGGTAATGACAGAGTCAGGACGGGTGGATGGGTGGATAGTGGGAGTAGGAGGCGGAGGGTGAGGATGAAGGTAAGAAGTAGGCTTAGAAATGGGGGAAGTGATGGGCAGATGCATTAAGTGGAAGGGTGCAGGATGGCCGCGCGGGAGTAGCCGAGCGGTCTGGAGAGCCACGAAACGGATCGAGCGGCCTCCCGCGTCCGAGGTTCGAATCCTCCCTCCGGCATGTATGTGTGTGTTGCCCTTAGGTTAGTTTAATTTAGTTTAAGTAGTTTGTAACACTAGGGACTGATTACCAACGTTGATAGGACCCATAGAATTACAAAGATTTGAACATTTGATTTGGGTGTAGGATGTATAACCTGTGTCTTGCATATTTAGCAATTACGAAGCATTGCTGGGTTCTCTAGAGAAAAAATTACAATGGATACAATCGTAAGTGAATAGCGTGCGAGACGGGGGACTGGGGGAGGAATATGATATATAAACACTAAGACATGCAACATTGACTACAAAAATGAGTGAAATTTGTCGAGGGGGAGGAATAAGATGACAATTAAGTGGATTTCATCCACGATGGATGTAACTGAACAGTGACTGTTTCTATTACAGATTTGAGAATAAAAACAGCTATCAGTCACAATTAAAGACCGCATTATATATTTATATGACGTTCGCTTTGTGAAGCTTAAGGGACTTAACGGCGGGGTCATCAGTCCATAAACTTACAAACTACCTATGAACTACCTTATACTAAAGACGGCACAAGCATCCATGCCCGAGTGGGGATTCGCCCCCCCCCCCTCCGACATGGAACAGCCTCGCGCACCACAGCATGGCGCCTCAGTGCGGTCGGCCGCTCCGGCGCGGCTTCGGGCTTGTCCTCATCATCAGATGCTTAGACATCCAGAATTACGTGCAGTTTGTTGGTGAAGATCACTGTATGAAAATGAATTATGTGACATTGATTACAGTGAAAACAAATACAAGTGACGATATGTCACGACCATAAACAATCTTTTAGTTGATGAAGAGTTTCCGGGGTTCCAGTCGTGTGGTAGTGTTTTCTAACCTCGACTGG
Organism: Locusta migratoria; assembly: GCA_026315105.1. NCBI lineage: Eukaryota > Metazoa > Arthropoda > Insecta > Orthoptera > Acrididae > Locusta > Locusta migratoria. The sequence goes on along the minus strand of CM048745.1, from coordinate 26,922,460 downwards.
TGCCATACTCATCACATTCTACTCACACGCGTCGTAGAAGATGGCTATGGCACTCGCCGAAGCGCCGAACGACGCGCTTAGAAGACACTGCCACTCGGCTGGAAGCCCGAGGAATTTTCATCAGTTATATACGCCGGGTAAACATAGATTCACTCTTAATGTTCTTCTTAAATGTAAATTTAGGATCCATATCGTCATGTGATATATGGGCAACGACGAAATGGATACTAAATTTAAATGTAAGTAGAACAGTATTTTTATACATGTCACCTCCCTACATGTAGATGTTTTCACTGTAATCAATGTCACATTATTTATTTTCAAACAGTGAACTCCTGCAATGAACTGCATACGATTCTGAATGTATCAGTACGTGATAATCGGCTGTGTTATAAGTAAACAATTCAGTCTTTACTGTGATTGGTATCGTTTCTTATCCTCAGCCCTATAATATGACAACTGATGATGTCGAAATAACTAGTCAGTAACAGTAAAAAGCCCATACAGCCCTATAGCTTCGTTTATTTTCCCTTAAACGTGTTACTAAAACGATCTAAGAAGGCAATAAAAATGAAGTTAATATCTGCATTGAAATGAATGGAATTAAAATATAATCATACTGATAACTACATTACATCAATTTACCAAAGTTATCAATATATATCTAACGAAAAAGAAGATAAAGCGCAAGAAAATATTGGAGCAGAACATACAGGGACATGAAGGGCACTCATGCTTACGGAAGTTACGGAATAGCCTATTACTGTAGCGCAAAGATGTGACAAAGATGAAGGTGGCAGCAGGAGGCTCTTCTGATATTTCGCTCAACATTCACATGTCCGACTTTAGATGACTAAATATACTGGCAATGCACATTTGTCAACTTACCTGTGATTTTATGGAACCATCAACGTACCGCGGAATTTTTAAATGTCACACGATAGTATCTGTCGAGAAGTACCGGCCGGCCACTGTGGCCGAGAGGGCTGAGGCGCTCCTGTCACGGTATGCACGGCCACTAAGGTCGCGGGTTCGAATCCCCTCTCGGGCATGGATATTTTTGCCGTCCTTAGTATTAGCTAGTTCATAAGTAGTTTGTAAGTTTAGGGACTGATGACCCCATAGTTAAGTCCCATACGCTATACAAACATTTGAACATTTTTTTTGAGAAGTACCGATTCTGTTGAACCTCGATACGTCTCCTGAAAATACGACGAGCTACGATGGAACCTTGTGAAAGATTTATCTGGGTCTAAAAAGCATACATGCATCTGGAAAATGCGAGAACATTACCTTGAAAGTTTATTTACGGCGCAATGCAGTTTCAATCGTTTTAAGTGGACAGGATTTATGTGCAAAGAGAAGAGACGTAGTAGAACGTACGTACGTCACCCGTGTGCATTCCAACTGTAATCCTCGAGAATGTGGCGTCGTGTTGTATTGACAGCATTTCGGTTGGCTGTTATACATACCTAATGGGCTACTGGACTGATGACTCGTGGGTTCGGACGGTAGCAGGTGGAGGGAAAATACATTGCACTCAAACATTACGTACTGATAGTCCATTGTTGAAATGAAGTGCTTAATAGGGACACAATGATCTAAAGTATAAAAATTGAGACAAGAATATAATTTCGACCTTTCTAATTTTAGTTGTAGACGCGCGTTTACATACCGGATGAACATTATATCCACCTTCAACAGTTGTTTAGTGATCGTAATTGGGTAGTTTCGTAAATGTCCTGTTGGTTGGTTGCTAGAGGGAAGTAGCATCACACCTGCTTTCTGAATTAAGTGCAGTTTGTTGGTGGACTTCAGTGTGAAAATAGATTATGTGGGATTAACTACAATGAAAACAGCTGCAGGTGGCGAATGATATGTACGTAAACACTGGCATGTAGATTTAGCATCCATATTCACATTGTGACTTATGGACATATGGATCCTAAATTTACATGTAAGGAAAACATTCTTTTTTTTTCTTTTTTGGCATTTCATCTCACCACCTGCAGTTAGATTTACTTTTGTTAATGTCGCATAATTTATTTTTCAACAATTAACTCCACGAGCAAACTGCACATAGTTCTGAATGTATAAGCACCTTATGATGGGAACAAGGACGAAACCAGTCGTGTTATAAATAAATAATACTATCTTTAATGTGATTACTAAAAGTTTTTATTCTCAACCCTGAAAGTAGCCTGTTATTAAAATAAGCAATATCTCGGGCAGTTGAGATCCGCAACTGAAAGTTAAAACGCTCACTGCTGCTCTAAATTACTTTATGAGTGGCCACAGTACATGCACAACGGAAATTTATCTAACTGCTCACTCCTTAATGGACCAGCCTACGTTTCAACAAACACACAATCAACTTCAAAAAATAAATGAATAGCTAATTAAACATGGGACGGGGAGCATGAAATCAGAGATTTTACTTTAAAATCATAATCTATTTAGTAAAATATAAGTAAATAAATGTGGGGAGACCAAATTAAGCACACACTTTGTACAAAAGGGAATTAAATCATATAATTACTGTCCGTATTAAAATTGTTTCTTCCCTTTTTGGGGTAAAGTGGGAGGAAATTTGCAAACACACAATGGGTAACTGAAAGCACATTCATTCATTCCAAAGCATAAAACTATACAGTACATAACAAAACTGGAACCCTTTAAATCAGCGGCGAAACGAATCGTCGGCGGCGTCTTGACAAGATGGCGGGTGTCTTGATCACAAATTTAATTAAACTGTGCACTAATCCACCTCATGTTCGGGGAGGCAGTGGATCACTGTTCTTAAGTACCATGTGGTGCGCAACCACGCAGAATTTCATAACATTTACAAACAGAAATTAATTCAGAATAAGTGAGTAACACGCACACGCGAGAGTTTGTGTAGAAGAAAGCCAGTATTAACAAAAGCATGACTGAAGACCGAAGTAAAGACCGTTACGAAAGCACGTGGTGCAATCGGTCATACAAGACAGGAAAGACAGAATGAAACAAGAAAATCTGAGAAACATTTGGCATACTCGCGGATACAGTAAGGATGGGAAAAGTCGTTTAAAAACAGCAAGGAGATTCAAACCAAACACACAATCATCACTGGAATGAAAATGCAAATAATAAATTTTCGTTCTCTGGGGCCCACAGTGTGGAGTATGTCTTTGATTGACATGTTCAATACCACAATAACATATATATATACCTTTTTTTTTCTTTTTTTTTTTTTTCTTCTTTTTTTTTTCTTTAAACTTTATTTACTCACTATAAGCTTATTTAGGCCTTAGGCCATAAGCAGGTGTTCTGTAATACAAGTATAATGTTATACTATGTTTTAAGTAATTACAGTTTATTCTACCGATACTCAGTTTTTTAATATTGCGTTGTATGGGGGTTCTGCTCGCTGCAACATTACTCTCCTGGGGCGTCGTGGTAGAAATAAACACTCGATATATACAATTTTTCACTTCTTCTTTAATATGAAACAAACTTCTCCTCCACCGATACATTACAATTTAATAACATGAACAAAGCATCTGAACGGTAGTACTTCCATTTCAAAACAACTGACATAGCTTCCAGCGCACTTCAGAAAAGTCAACACTCGAACCCCCCACGCAAGGCGGTGAGGCAAATATATAACATTGGCAATAATGACGTTACATTATCCATTGTACATAACAATTGAATATAGTAATTTACAATTAACGAACACAACAGTAAAACATTTCATGTATACAAAAATAATCACAATATAAAATGAAAACTTTGCATACAATAATTTTAGATGGCACATGTATTTTTAAGACGAAATTTCCGATCTTTCTGTTGACAACAAAGTGCGATTTTAAATGTCAATTAATTTGTTAACGAGTACATCACACATGTTCCTAACATATATTGAGCTATCAATTATCTTGGAAATTCTCAAAATAGGTTCAAAATCTCAAGTGTGTCAATATATACAAAAAAATACAATAATGAAATCTCGAGTACATCATTAATTACACAATTGGCTGGTCTACACAACTTGTTTATGAGCCTTACATATATAAAATGCTATTTCTTATCATTTCTTTGTTTTACAAAAGTTTTTAACCTTTGTTTGTCTATTTATTTGAAATAATGAATAATAACAAAAGTATTCTTTATAGAACTGTCTGGAAAGCAAATATATGAATCTCCTATTTAATGAAAAATATCACTCGTTTTAATCACAGTTTCAGCCAGACACTGTCCTACACCGATTCCTAGGCTGGCTATTATGTTTTTAAATAACTTCACACGCAACTTTTATCACTACTGAACCACACAATTCCGGATATGACGCAGACGGTATCGTAGGATGACATTGAGATGAGAGGACCAGGCAGACGGTATCGTACGATTACATTGAGATGTAATGCTTGACGATGCCCTCATAAGTCGAGGAGATGTAAGAATAGAGCACCTACTTTGGATGGCTTGGACCCGGTGGCTGACTTGGCTGCATCAGTACCTCATTACAGTAGAACAGAGGTGATATCTGGCGTTCCCCAGAAAAGTGTAGTAGTGTCCCTACTGTTTCTTATCTTAATAAGCAATTTAGTAGACAATGTGAGTCGCTCTCTTAGACTGTTCGAGGATGATCCTGACTTTTATCGGTTAGTAAAGTCAACAGAGAAGCAAAAGCAGCAGCAAAATTATTTAGATATCTGCAAGTTGCAAAAATTGACAATTGACCCAAACAATGAAAAGTGTGAAGTCATCAATATGAGCACTTAAGAAGCCGTTAAAGTTCATTTATACGATAAATCAGTCTACATCTACATGGGATACTCTGAAAAACACATTTAACTGCCTGGCAGAGGGTTCATCGAACCACCATTATACTATTTATCTCCCACTCCATTCCCGAATAGCGCGTGAGAAGAAAGAACATCTGAATCTATCTGTTCGAGCTCTGATTTCTCGTATTTTATTCTGATGATCATTTCTACCTATGTAAGAGCGAATCAATTATATATTTTCGCATAAAGTGGAGAATGTTAGCGATTGGTGTTTCGGAAGTAGCCCACGCCGCAGCGATAAGCGCCGTTGTTGTAATGATTCCCATCCCAGATCCTGTATCAATTCCGTAACGCTTTCTCCCCTGTATCGTGACAAGCCAAGCTGCCCTTCTTTGGACTCTATGTCCTCCGTTAAACCCACCTGATAACGATCCCACACTGGGCTGCAATACTCAAAAAATGGGTGGACAAGCGTAGTGTATACAGTTTCTTTTGTAGTCCGTTGCATGTTTTAAGGGTTCTGCCAATAAAACGCAGCCTCTGGTTCTCCTTTTCCACGATATTATCTACGTGTTCTTTCCAATTTAATTCTGAAGTAATAGTAATTACTAGGTATTTTGTGGAGTTTATGGCTTTCACTTTTGATTTATCTTGTAAACAAAGTTAAACGGATTTCTTTTCGTACTCTTGTGGATGACTTCACACTTTTCATTATTTAGAGTCAATTGCCAATTTTTTCACCATACTGATATCTTATGCAGATCGTTCTGCAGTTGGTTTTATCTTCAGATGATTTTACTAGACGGTAAATGACGGCGTCATCTGCAAACAACCTAAGAGAGCTACTTAGATTATCCCCTAAATAGTTTATGTAAATAAAACAGCAGAGGACCAATAACACTATCCTGTGGAACGCCCGATATCACCTCTGTTTTAGTCGTTGCCTTACCATCGATTACTACGAACTGTGTTCTCTCTGACAAGAAATCCCCTATCCAATCGCAAATTTGGGGCGATATACCATAACCACGCAATTAGATTAAAAGCCCTTTGTGAGGTACGGTGTCAAATGCTTTCTGGAAATCAAGAAATACGGAATCGATTTATGATCCGTTGTCGATAGCACCCATCACATCGTGTGAATAAAGAGCTAGTTGTGTTTCGCATGAACGATATTTTCTAAATCCGTGTTGACCTTGGGTCAATAGATCGTTATGTTCAAGATAATTCACAATATTTGAATACAGGATATGTTCCAAAACCCTGCTGCAAATTGACATCAATGAAATAGGCCTGTAGTCTAATGGGTTACTCCTACTGCCTTTCTTGTCTGACCTGTGCAACTTTCCTATTTTTGGTACAGATCCTTCTTTGAGAGAGCGGTTGTATATGGCTGTTCAGTAAGGGGCTATCGCTTCAGTATAATCAGATAGAAATCTAATGGATATACAGTCCGGAACAGAAGACTTGTTCTTGTTAAGTGATTTTAGTTGCTGCACTACTCCGATGATATCTACTTCTACGTTACTCATTACGGCATCTGTTCGTAATTCGAAATCCGAAATATTGGTTTGGTCTTCTTTCGTGAATGAGTTTCTAAAAGATATGTTTAGTAACTCTGCTTTAGTAGCGCTGTCATCGGCAGGATCGCCATTACTATCACGTGGTGAGGGTATTGTTTGTGTTTTGCCCCTAGTATATTTAACATATGAGTAAAATCTTTTCAGTCAAATTTCGAGAAAGTGTTTCGTTGTGATTAGTATTGTAGGCATCTCGCCTTGAAATCCTCGCTAAATTTCGAGCCTCTGAGTCAAATATAAAGGTCTAAAATTCAACTAAATACCTGGGAATTACAATTACGAAGATCCTAAATTCGAAAGAACACAAAGCAAATATTGTAGGGACGACGAACAAAAGGCTACGTTTCATTGACAGAACCCTTAAAAGATGCAACAGTTGCAAGAATCAGGCTGGATTAAACTCGTGCGTCGCATTTTAGGGGTATCGTTGCCCACTGCGCGTCAACACCACGTAGGACTGACGTATGACATAGAGAAAGTTCAGAGAAGGGCAGCTCATTTTGTGTTATCACGATATATGGGAAGAGTGAACAGAAATGGTGATCGAGCTGGGGTGGAAATCATCAAAACAAAGGAGAGATTTATTTGTCCTGTCTCTAACATTCTCTTCCGAATGCGATAATATTTAGTTCGCACCCAGCTACATAGGACGACACGATCGTGTCCTTTGTCGCACGCGCTGTTATAGAACAGAACAGTCAAGAAATTTCTTACAAGTGGGTCGATGACTCCCCCTCCCCCCTGTCTTACTCATAAATGTTATTAACGGATTTATTATGTAGACGTAATCTGTTTTTTGCTAGAATTGTTGATCTGGCTTAAGACTAAAGTGGGGAGCTCGAGTTAATTAATGTTTAACAGTTTAAAGCCAATTTATTTAATCTATTTGACTTTTTCCCATTTTATTTTCTGTCCGGATTTTTCTAGAAAAATGTGTTTATGAACACGGTTCAAAATGTTCACTGAACCGAAATGTTATGCTCATCATTTCCTAGTCTTACGAACTAATTTAAAACTTATACTAAGGACAACACGTACACTCATGTCCGAGGAAGGATTCGAACCTCCGACGGCGAGCGTTCGCGCGCTCGGCAGAAAGGCACCTCACGACGCTTTGCCACTCGCGTCTCTTACTGCAGAGAAACTTCTGATCTCCGTTACCAGTTTGACGTTAAAGTTACTTGGAACCATTCTGCAATGTGAACAATTTGTTTGGTTGTACACTTCTTGCAGTTGCTGATAAAGATGTTCATTTGTTCACAGTCGTAATGACCTTTCATGTTCTTATGCCTCATAATTTACTAGCCAGAACACTGCATTCTCTCTCCAGTAAAGAACATTTTGTAAATGCTGATTATCTGATATAATGATAGTCCATTTTGTGTCATTTAGTCCCTGTTTCAAGTCCAGTTCTGACTCTGCAAGTTTTGATCCTGTATGAAGTGTAACAGAAGGAATCAAGTTAACAACTTCATTATATTTCATTTTAAACAAATTCGAATAGCAAAGTGAGGATGTAGATTGAGCTGGCGTCATGTATCATTCATGATCCGCAAATTTCCGTACATCGTCTGCTTCTGCAATGTTTACCTGTAAGAATAAGGCCTCCAGAAACGTTGCACTAGACTTTCAGGCTCGAATACAGTGGTGAGATACGTGTACAGATCTATCAATAGAACAGAGGTAATAGCAGCGTTAACCAATACACGAATAGTTAGAAAACTGGAGGATGGACAGAATGTGAGCCAACTCTGTCACTTTCAGGCGCTTTTGTGGAGGTTAACCCGTGATTACTGCGATGGTGTCTGATGTGACGTTAACATCGGGAGAGGCAATGAGGAAAAATGGGAGTTGGCTATTTGGCGTGGCAGTGAAAACCCCTGGAGTCAATGGTGAAGGCACGTTCGGGGGTTAGGTGTACACGTGTGATGCAAACTGAAAGTGGGCGGAGTACTGACGTGAGGCTAACGATCTGTAATCCGCTGTCTGCGGCTGAAGTGCACGGCGGTTTGGACACGGTCAGCGGAGTTCTGCGAATTGCGTCCTGTCAGGCAGATCGCACACCCAGCTTTGTTTCCAGTGCAGGCTGCTGCTGCTGCTGCGTTTGTGGAGGTGTCTCAAATACGCGGCCACCTGGAAACGATACGGACTGTTTGGCTACTGCGTGGCTGGCTTATGTTCCGTGGTTGAGCTGACTTTTGTGGTTGGTGTGTACAGAGGTGCCTCACTCTGTATTGGAATCCTTTCAGAGTAATTGCGGTTGGTAAGCGCGAATTGCAGCGATTTACACGTCTATCTTGTGTTGTACTTCAGTGAAACTCTGCGATCCTGCCGCGAAAACGGTTACGGGTAAATGGAACGAACTGATTGCGAACTGACTGTGATTGCTGTAACCTAATAATTTTATTCCCTTAGTTTGTCTGCTTTGTAATGTGTATGGAGCGTAGCTATAAAATGTAATTATTTCTTCTCGATATTTGTTGATGTTCATTCCTCACTATTGCTGTCTCTCACGAGAGAGAGAGAGAGAGAGAGAGAGAGAGAGAGAGAGAGAGAGAGAAAGGCAGAGAGTTGTTTAACCGATTTCTCAGTGTGAAACTGTGACATCGCTGATGCTGAGTTGTTGCAGGTAACTGTGAAGAATTATGATGTGTGTGCGTCCATAATTATCGATTATTATTAAGGAGATCACATGCGTGTCGGATTTTAGAATTTTTTTTTTTTTTTTTATATTTATGATACGTGAAGTTCAGAATTAAAATAATAATCAGACTAAGCCATTCGACGCAATTCTCAAAAATTATGGAGAAAATCGAATTTGCAGTTTTGCAAGTATTTCGAAGTACAAATAATTGAAACAGTTGCAGCAACTGTTCTTGTCCCTCAGGTGGTACCGTTTTGGTCTCACAACCATAGAGTCAGTGGCTCGAATCCTGCTGTGACATACATGACATATATATTTTTCCGTAGTTTTGGAATAATCACATCATCTTAATACCTAATGTATATTTTTATGAAGAATCTATTTTTTTTTTTTTTTTTTGTATCCCAACTTCGTCGCCGCTTTTGTGTCCCAGCCTCGTCGTAGGTGTCGGTGGCCGAGTGGAATGAGACCGACACGCTGGTGCAGGTACGGAGGGGAGCAGCCAGGAACTATAAACACTCGAGTAAATTAGAAAGAGATATATATTGCACAGAATGTAACAATACTTAACTTTTACATAGTACTGCAGAATGTTGATACATAGTTGTTAGAGGCCTGCCTAGTGCCTGTACGATAGCAAAGTCTTCAATGGTGCCTATCTGATTACGAAGGTCCTAACTCGTTGCTATCTCAGTCCGAAGTGACCGGTGTCTTTCAGCGGTGGCCACGAGCGGCGTTGCAGCAGAGGGCGCTCGTGGCTGTCGTCGTGAGAACGCCGCGCCGTGCGTGCATGGCGGCGCGCGGCGAAAGTAGGTGGCGCGCACTTTGTACTTGTGCGACACCACACCCCTCCCCCCCAAACCGCTGCGCCGTCGTGGCGTAGGGCTGAGGGCCACGGCGACGGCACTGGGAGGAGGACCTGGGCGGGGGCGTTACTGGTGGGACGGGCGTCGTAGCTGAGGCTGGGATCGAGACGCCGTCCGCGCCCCGGCATCCACCTTGAGATCCTCCAGGGAACCCGCCGAAACCTGGGGAAGGGCGCCCTCCCCCGCCCAGAGGGAGCAGGTCATCTTCTTCTGAGGTGCGTGGCCCAGGCGGCGGCGGCACGCACGGTCCCGGAGTCCCTCTCGGTGACGCTATCATCTGCGGCGGCGACAGCGGCGGCGTCGTGTCGATCTCCATCGGGACGATCTCGTAGTCCGGGGACGAACGATGTGGTTGTGCTCCCTGGCGGTGAACTGGGTCTGGAATCAAGAAACCGGAGACAGGATCGCGTGGCCTGTGCAGGCGCAATTGGTTTGCGTGGCGCCGCAGCTCCGACCCTGTGGAAGAACGTACAACATACATATTGCTACCGAGCACGCGCTGAATGGTGCCCGGCAGCCATGTCTTCTTGTTTCCAGCAAACACCCTGTACAGCACCGGCGTAGAAACCTGAAAACGCGTAGCGCCATACGAACCGACTCGGTGCGTGGGAGGCTGCAGCAGGTGAAGGAGAGTGCGGTGACGGCGGCCGTGTAGCAGCTCGGCAGGAGACGGGCAGTCACGTGGCATGCATCGATACGTAGACAGGAAAATTTGAAGAGCTTGCTGCCTGGAGTGCTGACCTTTCATCTTCTCCATGTGAGACTTGAATGTTCGAACGAAACGTTCTGCTTCACCATTGGACTGAGGGTGAAAAGGTGCGGTGGTGATATGCTGAATGCCATTCACACGACAAAACTGTTGAAATTCCGCACTAACAAACTGAGGTCCATTGTCACTGACGATAGTTTCAGGCAAGCCTTCGATGCAAAACACTGATGTTAAGGCACTGATTGTACTAGACGCCGTCGTTGAGTTCATGGCAATCACAAAAGGAAACTTGCTGAAAGCGTCTACAACAATTAACCAGCGCGTATTCCAGAATGGTCCGGCAAAGTCAATATGTAAACGTTGCCATGGTCCCTTGGAGCGTGGCCAGTCCGAGAAACGTTGCGGAGGAGCCGCCTGATGCTCCGCACAAACTGTACACTGTGATGTCATGCTCTCTATCTGAGCGTCCATACCAACCCAGGTACAATGACGTCTGGCCAGTTGCTTTGTCCTAACAATGCCCCAATGTCCTTGATGCAGGAGGCGTAACACTTCTCGTTGCAGGGAACGAGGAACAATCACTCTTGTTTGGTCGTTGTCGGTATGCAACAACAGTACACCCTGACTTAAAGATAATGCATGACGTTGTGCAAAATAGCGTCGAACCAGAGGCCGATCAATGTCTTTGGCTCTGGCAGGCCACCCTGAGCGAACAAAACGTGCTACCACACTTAGGTCTGCATCCGCAGCTGTTTCCTGTGCAACCCGACGAGAGTTCAAAGGGAAATCCGCGACAGCGGAAGCATCTCTGGAGTCTATCTGAAAACATGCCATTTCTGAAGAATCAAATGACACATCCTGGCCAACCGGAAGTCGGGAAAGTGTGTCCGCGTTGGCATGTTTAGTGGTAGGTCGGTACAAAATCTCATACTGATAATTTGACAATATCAAGGACCATCTCTGAAGCTTTTGTGCCGTTCGTGGCGGAATTGGCTTTGTGGGTGAGAACAACGACGTGAGAGGCTTGTGGTCTGTCAACAAATAGAATTTTCTGCCATACAGATAATGATGAAACTTTGTGACGCCGTAAATGATTGCTAAGGCCTCCTTTTCTATCTGACTGTAATTCTGTTGCGTTGGCGTCAGTAGCTTGGATGCAAAGGCAATAGGACGATCGTGAGATCCAATGCGATGTGAGATTACCGCGCCCACACCGTACGACGAGGCGTCAACTGCTAACACTACAGGCTTCTGTGGGTCAAAGGGAATCAAACATGCATCACTGAGTAGTGCAGACTTTAAGTTGTCAAAGGCAACCTGGCAATCTTTGGACCAAACAAAAGGAACATTCTTCCTACGTAAGTGATGCAGTGGAGCTGCAATCTGAGAGGCATTGTTAATAAATCTGAAATAATAGTTAAGCTTTCCCATTACTGCTTGCAATTCATGCACATTCTTAGGAGGAGGCAAGTCTTTGATTGCTCGAAGATGTGACTGTAAGGGATGAATTCCTTGGGCATTAATCACATGGCCTAGGTACTCTATTTCAGTTTGAAAAAACGAACACTTTGCTTTATTGCAACGTAGACCTGCTGCAGTCAAAACTTTGAAAAGGCACTCCAGGTTTGCTAAATGTTCTTCAACTGTACGTCCGGATACCACAATATCATCTAAATAGTTCGAACAACTCGGTACAGAAACTGTCAGCTGTTCCAAAAAACGCTGAAAAATAGCGGGAGCGGAAGAACTGCCAAAGGGTAGGCGTTGAAATTGAAAAAGGCCCATGGGAGTATTAATGACGAAAAACTTTTTTGACTCGTCATCAAGTGGAATCTGTAAGTATGCCTCTGCTAAATCAATCTTAGAAAAGAAACGAGACTATCCTAATTTGTCCAACAGTTCCTCAGGTCTGGGCAGGGGATAAGTGTCGACAATTGTTTGACTGTTCACTGTTGATTTAAAGTCCGCACAGAGACGAAGTTTTCCTGACGGCTTGGGTATAATTACTATAGGCGAGGCCCACTGACTCGCAGAAACAGGAGAAATCACCCCACTATCTTGCCAACGTTTAAGTTCTTCGGCAACTGTATCACGCAATGCGATAGGCACTGTTTTAGCTTTACGAAATTTTGGAACTGCAGATTCTTTTAAAGTCACATGTGCCACGAAGTCTTTTGCACAACCTAGTTCCGGCGAAAACAAGTCACTATATTTGTCACACAATGCATTGATTTTATCCTGAGGCACTATTGACGAAATTTGAAGCACATCTCTTTGAATTGATAAACCAAACAAGTCAAAAGCATCTAGTCCAAAAATGTTCTGTGTAGATTTGGCCTTAAGAAATACAAAAGCAACTGTCTTTGTTACACCTTGAAAAGAGGCGGGCAGGCTACATGTTCCTAGCACGGGAATATTTTCACCTGTATAAGCTGTTAACACTTGCTGTGACGGCGACAATTTTGGCAAACCCAGAAGTTCATAAGTATCTTTATTAATTAAGGTAACAGCGGAACCAGTGTCAAGCTGAAATTGCACAGTCTTATTTTCTATGGAGAGATTTACAAAAAGTTTGTGCTTCTGGCGCTCGACAGGTGCGCGAATGTGGGCAACGTCTGCTACGGTTTGTTTACTGCTCTTGCGCGGGCCGCGTAGTGAAGTAAGCGGCGCAGACTCGGCACGCAGCGGATTAACTACACTGTCACTAGATGGCACTACCGCCGGATCGGCGTCCGCGCAATGCGAGGCTACTGCACTAAAATTACTTTCAGTATCTACAACAAGTCTACTGTCACTAGCTACACAGTACTGGGCACTATTACAAGGAGCAGTTGCAGGAGGCACTATTTTCACTACAGGAATGCACTGTTCATAGTCATTTTGCTTGTCCCGAAACCGTTTCCGTTGCACTGTTTTACGCGCTCGTTGGCGCTTGCTACGTGGTGCACTATATAGTTTTGCCATAGGCGCAGAACTACTTTCTTGAACTTGAGATCCAAGGAAAGCACTGTTCAATTCCACAGCCCGTATAACATTTACAGAATGAACTGTTCTCGCACTTTGCGAAGCACCGTTTCTAACGTTACTGTTCTTTCAGTTTTTAATTTGCATACACACAGACTGCACATGTCCCGATTTGCCACATTGATAACAGGTTGCGTTGCGACTAGGGCAATGAGCACGCTTGTGGCGAGACACACACTGGGGGCAAGACTTACGAACATTTTTCTGAAATGAGCGTTGGCGCCCGTTATTCAAATTACTGTTTCTAACACGACGGGGCGACCTTTGCGTCGCACTTTTACACTGGCTACTGTTCACTGTCTGTTCAGCACGGCCGGTAGAAAAATAAGAATCACTAGTGCTATAGTGAGAACTACGGCTAGGAAAGCGTCCGTTGCGACGCACTGAATTTACACTATGGCTTTGCATTTCTACAGCTGCTAAGTCAAAAGTATCATGCGCTTCTATAAGCTGCAGTACACTGTCTAATGAGGGGTCAGACTGTTTCAGAATTGCTGCTCTAATTCTGGGGTCCTGAATATTCTGCGTAATCGCATCCCTCAACATCACGTCACTATACGAAAGTCCACAAGAGCAAGTAAATTTACATTGGCGGGTTAAGCCCTTCAATTCCGTAATCCACTCTTGGTGTGACTGCTGCGGTAATTTTTTAAGTCTGAAAAATCGGTATCGTGCAGCGGCTACAAGAACTTTTCTCTCATAATGAGCATTTAGTGCCTCTACTATTTGTTCAAAGTCTACATCACGAGGAGATGCGTGAGGGAATAGTTTTTGCAGTAACACGAAAGTTTTGGGGCCCACCACAGACAATAAAAGATGCTTAACAGTCTGACCTGTAAGTTGATGAGCCGCGACGAGTTCTTGAAACTGCGCCAGATAATCCCTCCATTCTTCCTCACGTTCGGTGTATTGGCGAAACGTAGGAAGTGTTGCGGCGGCAGGTGTGGGCTGCTGAAGCGGCGGCTGTTGTTGTTGGTTAGCTGCCTGCGCTGCGAGCTGGGACACCGCCTGAAGGAGTTGCGTTATTTGCGCCGTCTGTAACTGAAGAATTTCCATTAAGTTTGGGTTCGGGGTAGTGGCCATGCTGACCGATTAGGCGCCGCGCATACAAGTAAATTATAACAAAACACCAATGCAAGATAAATGAGGACGCTCGATCTGCATCAAAAATGTCCACAAACACGTAACTGAATATGTTCCCCCAAAATTCTTATAATAAGGTTGGGTGGGCGGGAGCAATTTCTGCGTGCTCCGACTACTGCTGTCTGGCTGCTGCAAGCGGGCTGGTCCAAGGTTCTATCACTCCTCGTCGCCGCTTTTGTGTCCCAACTTCGTCGCCGCTTTTGTGTCCCAACTTCGTCGCCGCTTTTGTGTCCCAGCCTCGTCGTAGGTGTCGGTGGCCGAGTGGAATGAGACCGACACGCTGGTGCAGGTACGGAGGGGAGCAGCCAGGAACTATAAACACTCGAGTAAATTAGAAAGAGATATATATTGCACAGAATGTAACAATACTTAACTTTTACATAGTACTGCAGAATGTTGATACATAGTTGTTAGAGGCCTGCCTAGTGCCTGTACGATAGCAAAGTCTTCAATGGTGCCTATCTGATTACGAAGGTCCTAACTCGTTGCTATCTCAGTCCGAAGTGACCGGTGTCTTTCAGCGGTGGCCACGAGCGGCGTTGCAGCAGAGGGCGCTCGTGGCTGTCGTCGTGAGAACGCCGCGCCGTGCGTGCATGGCGGCGCGCGGCGAAAGTAGGTGGCGCGCACTTTGTACTTGTGCGACACCACACCCCTCCCCCCCAAACCGCTGCGCCGTCGTGGCGTAGGGCTGAGGGCCACGGCGACGGCACTGGGAGGAGGACCTGGGCGGGGGCGTTACTGGTGGGACGGGCGTCGTAGCTGAGGCTGGGATCGAGACGCCGTCCGCGCCCCGGCATCCACCTTGAGATCCTCCAGGGAACCCGCCGAAACCTGGGGAAGGGCGCCCTCCCCCGCCCAGAGGGAGCAGGTCATCTTCTTCTGAGGTGCGTGGCCCAGGCGGCGGCGGCACGCACGGTCCCGGAGTCCCTCTCGGTGACGCTATCATCTGCGGCGGCGACAGCGGCGGCGTCGTGTCGATCTCCATCGGGACGATCTCGTAGTCCGGGGACGAACGATGTGGTTGTGCTCCCTGGCGGTGAACTGGGTCTGGAATCAAGAAACCGGAGACAGGATCGCGTGGCCTGTGCAGGCGCAATTGGTTTGCGTGGCGCCGCAGCTCCGACCCTGTGGAAGAACGTACAACATACATATTGCTACCGAGCACGCGCTGAATGGTGCCCGGCAGCCATGTCTTCTTGTTTCCAGCAAACACCCTGTACAGCACCGGCGTAGAAACCTGAAAACGCGTAGCGCCATACGAACCGACTCGGTGCGTGGGAGGCTGCAGCAGGTGAAGGAGAGTGCGGTGACGGCGGCCGTGTAGCAGCTCGGCAGGAGACGGGCAGTCACGTGGCATGCATCGATACGTAGACAGGAAAATTTGAAGAGCTTGCTGCCTGGAGTGCTGACCTTTCATCTTCTCCATGTGAGACTTGAATGTTCGAACGAAACGTTCTGCTTCACCATTGGACTGAGGGTGAAAAGGTGCGGTGGTGATATGCTGAATGCCATTCACACGACAAAACTGTTGAAATTCCGCACTAACAAACTGAGGTCCATTGTCACTGACGATAGTTTCAGGCAAGCCTTCGATGCAAAACACTGATGTTAAGGCACTGATTGTACTAGACGCCGTCGTTGAGTTCATGGCAATCACAAAAGGAAACTTGCTGAAAGCGTCTACAACAATTAACCAGCGCGTATTCCAGAATGGTCCGGCAAAGTCAATATGTAAACGTTGCCATGGTCCCTTGGAGCGTGGCCAGTCCGAGAAACGTTGCGGAGGAGCCGCCTGATGCTCCGCACAAACTGTACACTGTGATGTCATGCTCTCTATCTGAGCGTCCATACCAACCCAGGTACAATGACGTCTGGCCAGTTGCTTTGTCCTAACAATGCCCCAATGTCCTTGATGCAGGAGGCGTAACACTTCTCGTTGCAGGGAACGAGGAACAATCACTCTTGTTTGGTCGTTGTCGGTATGCAACAACAGTACACCCTGACTTAAAGATAATGCATGACGTTGTGCAAAATAGCGTCGAACCAGAGGCCGATCAATGTCTTTGGCTCTGGCAGGCCACCCTGAGCGAACAAAACGTGCTACCACACTTAGGTCTGCATCCGCAGCTGTTTCCTGTGCAACCCGACGAGAGTTCAAAGGGAAATCCGCGACAGCGGAAGCATCTCTGGAGTCTATCTGAAAACATGCTATTTCTGAAGAATCAAATGACACATCCTGGCCAACCGGAAGTCGGGAAAGTGTGTCCGCGTTGGCATGTTTAGTGGTAGGTCGGTACAAAATCTCATACTGATAATTTGACAATATCAAGGACCATCTCTGAAGCTTTTGTGCCGTTCGTGGCGGAATTGGCTTTGTGGGTGAGAACAACGACGTGAGAGGCTTGTGGTCTGTCAACAAATAGAATTTTCTGCCATACAGATAATGATGAAACTTTGTGACGCCGTAAATGATTGCTAAGGCCTCCTTTTCTATCTGACTGTAATTCTGTTGCGTTGGCGTCAGTAGCTTGGATGCAAAGGCAATAGGACGATCGTGAGATCCAATGCGATGTGAGATTACCGCGCCCACACCGTACGACGAGGCGTCAACTGCTAACACTACAGGCTTCTGTGGGTCAAAGGGAATCAAACATGCATCACTGAGTAGTGCAGACTTTAAGTTGTCAAAGGCAACCTGGCAATCTTTGGACCAAACAAAAGGAACATTCTTCCTACGTAAGTGATGCAGTGGAGCTGCAATCTGAGAGGCATTGTTAATAAATCTGAAATAATAGTTAAGCTTTCCCATTACTGCTTGCAATTCATGCACATTCTTAGGAGGAGGCAAGTCTTTGATTGCTCGAAGATGTGACTGTAAGGGATGAATTCCTTGGGCATTAATCACATGGCCTAAGTACTCTATTTCAGTTTGAAAAAACGAACACTTTGCTTTATTGCAACGTAGACCTGCTGCAGTCAAAACTTTGAAAAGGCACTCCAGGTTTGCTAAATGTTCTTCAACTGTACGTCCGGATACCACAATATCATCTAAATAGTTCGAACAACTCGGTACAGAAACTGTCAGCTGTTCCAAAAAACGCTGAAAAATAGCGGGAGCGGAAGAACTGCCAAAGGGTAGGCGTTGAAATTGAAAAAGGCCCATGGGAGTATTAATGACGAAAAACTTTTTTGACTCGTCATCAAGTGGAATCTGTAAGTATGCCTCTGCTAAATCAATCTTAGAAAAGAAACGAGACTATCCTAATTTGTCCAACAGTTCCTCAGGTCTGGGCAGGGGATAAGTGTCGACAATTGTTTGACTGTTCACTGTTGATTTAAAGTCCGCACAGAGACGAAGTTTTCCTGACGGCTTGGGTATAATTACTATAGGCGAGGCCCACTGACTCGCAGAAACAGGAGAAATCACCCCACTATCTTGCCAACGTTTAAGTTCTTCGGCAACTGTATCACGCAATGCGATAGGCACTGTTTTAGCTTTACGAAATTTTGGAACTGCAGATTCTTTTAAAGTCACATGTGCCACGAAGTCTTTTGCACAACCTAGTTCCGGCGAAAACAAGTCACTATATTTGTCACACAATGCATTGATTTTATCCTGAGGCACTATTGACGAAATTTGAAGCACATCTCTTTGAATTGATAAACCAAACAAGTCAAAAGCATCTAGTCCAAAAATGTTCTGTGTAGATTTGGCCTTAAGAAATACAAAAGCAACTGTCTTTGTTACACCTTGAAAAGAGGCGGGCAGGCTACATGTTCCTAGCACGGGAATATTTTCACCTGTATAAGCTGTTAACACTTGCTGTGACGGCGACAATTTTGGCAAACCCAGAAGTTCATAAGTATCTTTATTAATTAAGGTAACAGCGGAACCAGTGTCAAGCTGAAATTGCACAGTCTTATTTTCTATGGAGAGATTTACAAAAAGTTTGTGCTTCTGGCGCTCGACAGGTGCGCGAATGTGGGCAACGTCTGCTACGGTTTGTTTACTGCTCTTGCGCGGGCCGCGTAGTGAAGTAAGCGGCGCAGACTCGGCACGCAGCGGATTAACTACACTGTCACTAGATGGCACTACCGCCGGATCGGCGTCCGCGCAATGCGAGGCTACTGCACTAAAATTACTTTCAGTATCTACAACAAGTCTACTGTCACTAGCTACACAGTACTGGGCACTATTACAAGGAGCAGTTGCAGGAGGCACTATTTTCACTACAGGAATGCACTGTTCATAGTCATTTTGCTTGTCCCGAAACCGTTTCCGTTGCACTGTTTTACGCGCTCGTTGGCGCTTGCTACGTGGTGCACTATATAGTTTTGCCATAGGCGCAGAACTACTTTCTTGAACTTGAGATCCAAGGAAAGCACTGTTCAATTCCACAGCCCGTATAACATTTACAGAATGAACTGTTCTCGCACTTTGCGAAGCACCGTTTCTAACGTTACTGTTCTTTCAGTTTTTAATTTGCATACACACAGACTGCACATGTCCCGATTTGCCACATTGATAACAGGTTGCGTTGCGACTAGGGCAATGAGCACGCTTGTGGCGAGACACACACTGGGGGCAAGACTTACGAACATTTTTCTGAAATGAGCGTTGGCGCCCGTTATTCAAATTACTGTTTCTAACACGACGGGGCGACCTTTGCGTCGCACTTTTACACTGGCTACTGTTCACTGTCTGTTCAGCACGGCCGGTAGAAAAATAAGAATCACTAGTGCTATAGTGAGAACTACGGCTAGGAAAGCGTCCGTTGCGGCGCACTGAATTTACACTATGGCTTTGCATTTCTACAGCTGCTAAGTCAAAAGTATCATGCGCTTCTATAAGCTGCAGTACACTGTCTAATGAGGGGTCAGACTGTTTCAGAATTGCTGCTCTAATTCTGGGGTCCTGAATATTCTGCGTAATCGCATCCCTCAACATCACGTCACTATACGAAAGTCCACAAGAGCAAGTAAATTTACATTGGCGGGTTAAGCCCTTCAATTCCGTAATCCACTCTTGGTGTGACTGCTGCGGTAATTTTTTAAGTCTGAAAAATCGGTATCGTGCAGCGGCTACAAGAACTTTTCTCTCATAATGAGCATTTAGTGCCTCTACTATTTGTTCAAAGTCTACATCACAAGGAGATGCGTGAGGGAATAGTTTTTGCAGTAATACGAAAGTTTTGGGGCCCACCACAGACAATAAAAGATGCTTAACAGTCTGACCTGTAAGTTGATGAGCCGCGACGAGTTCTTGAAACTGCGCCAGATAATCCCTCCATTCTTCCTCACGTTCGGTGTATTGGCGAAACGTAGGAAGTGTTGCGGCGGCAGGTGTGGGCTGCTGAAGCGGCGGCTGTTGTTGTTGGTTAGCTGCCTGCGCTGCGAGCTGGGACACCGCCTGAAGGAGTTGCGTTATTTGCGCCGTCTGTAACTGAAGAATTTCCATTAAGTTTGGGTTCGGGGTAGTGGCCATGCTGACCGATTAGGCGCCGCGCATACAAGTAAATTATAACAAAACACCAATGCAAGATAAATGAGGACGCTCGATCTGCATCAAAAATGTCCACAAACACGTAACTGAATATGTTCCCCCAAAATTCTTATAATAAGGTTGGGTGGGCGGGAGCAATTTCTGCGTGCTCCGACTACTGCTGTCTGGCTGCTGCAAGCGGGCTGGTCCAAGGTTCTATCACTCCTCGTCGCCACTTTTGTATCCCAACTTCGTCGCCGCTTTTGTGTCCCAACTTCGTCGCCGCTTTTGTGTCCCAGCCTCATCGTAGGTGTCGGTGGCCGAGTGGAATGAGACCGACACGCTGGTGCAGGTACGGAGGGGAGCAGCCAGGAACTATAAACACTCAAGTAAATTAGAAAGAGATATATATTGCACAGAATGTAACAATACTTAACTTTTACATAGTACTGCAGAATGTTGATACAAAGTTGTTAGAGGCCTGCCTAGTGCCTGTACGATAGCAAAGTCTTCAATGGTGCCTATCTGATTACGAAGGTCCTAACTCGTTGCTATCTCAGTCCGATGTGACCGGTGTCTTTCAGCGGTGGCCACGAGCGGCGTTGCAGCAGAGGGCGCTCGTGGCTGTCGTCGTGAGAACGCCGCGCCGTGCGTGCATGGCGGCGCGCGGCGAAAGTAGGTGGCGCGCACTTTGTACTTGTGCGACACCACATTTTTGTTTATTCGTAACTTTCTATAATTTATAAAAGGTTGTCAATAAAGGTGAATCAACGTAATTAACAGAAAAAACTGCAAATACCATATTTGTGGCAATATTGAAAAATTAAAAAAATCCTTCATTCCGATGTGGTATCAGGCATGCCTGGGTGATAAGAATCGAAAAAACATGGAAAACAAATTTCACGTAATGAAACACCTCGTACAAATGCTGCATCTTTACAACTGGAAAGCAAACTTCATTTACGTACTTGAAGATTTCTCTTGTATCGCTCAGATTCGAAGCGAACCGCGCCTACCTGATCATTTCACCGAAGATTGGACAGGGGAGCTGGCGATGAGAACTGAATGAAGTTTAATGTAATCTTCTCTATCACTATTTCACGTCCTCGTTCGATCAAGTAAGCACAATTTTGCAGGCGCTTAATGAAATTTTTCTTGAGAGTAGAAATGCACGTCACAAGGCTGCACCAATGGGATGCATTTCTGCGGAATTACTTGCACTGTGCATGTAGGCAGACGCCTGCCGTTTTGAAAAACTTCATTATACAACACGGGATCGGTTTGTCCACTCCAATAACCAATCAGTAAAAGAAACTTTTCCTTTTTCACATACGGCTTTACAATATTCATTATAAAGTCTGTATATAGTTTTGAGGTCAACTTTCCAGATTTCGATGAGGTGACAAGGACTTTTCTGAATCTTTTATATACTCATCGACCAATTTTACATCTCTTGGTCCAAATGATGCCCTTTTTTCTCGTAGAAAATTACGAATAAAGAAAACTACTTGCGTTTTTCGTAAAAATTACCATTAAATATTAAAATTGTGAGAAAATGCGAACACAACGGGAAAAAAATTGTCATGGCGGGACTCGAACCACCGACCAAATAGTTATAAACCACCCGAGCTACCCCGATATATTGTGCAATTGTTTTAATTATCGGTACTTACTTGTACTTGCAAAACTTCAAATTCGATTTTCTACAGAATTTTTTAGAATTGCATCGAATGGCTTTGGCTGAATCTTATATGAGTCCTGAACTTCACGTACCACAAATATCGAAAAATTCTAAAATCCGATACCAATGTGGTCTCCTTAACAGCAATGTGGCGCCCGGCTTAATTATGGGTTCTGGCTCGCAGAACACTTCGTTGATGTTCAAATGTTTATATAGCTTATGGGACATAACTACGGGGTTGTCAGTCCCTAAACTTACAAACTACTTACGAACTAGCTAAGAATAAAGAAAACACAAATATCAATGCCCGAGGGGGGATTCGAACCCCCGACCGTAGCGGCCGTGCAGACCGTGACTGGAGCGCTTCAGTCCCCTCGGCCACCGCGGCCGGCACTTCGTTAATACCAAACGGCTATTGTGAATTATAACACAGAACCAATCTTGGTCTTACTGAAAGCGAATTTACTTTCTTTTCTTGATGTTTCTCTTTTTATTTATCTTTTTTATCGTGAATTTTTATGGATCTGTAAATATGTTATCGACCGTGTGTTGCTACATCTACATCCAACATCCACACTCCGCAGGTCACCTCAAGGTGAGTGGCGGAGGGTAATTTGTGTGTTATCGTCACTTCCTCTTCTTATTCCAGTCGCGCGTGTTCGCGGGATACATTATTCTCTGCATGCCTGCGTGGTGACCCCATACTTGTCGCTTCGCGAGACGTTTCTGGGTCGAAGCAGTATATTGCTGGACTCTTCATGCAACGTATGTTGTCTGAACTTCGACAGAAGCCCGAATCGCGGTACACGACTTCTGTCCCAGTGCCTGCCACTGAATGTCTCTGACTGGCTTCACAGCTTCGGCGGGAGAAGGATCTTATTACGTGTTCAACTTGGACTTATAAATTTGTACAGCCTTCAGAGTCCGCTCTGAAAGTTGAGCGTACTGTGTGAACTCTGGTTGATCATTAGTAAGACCAGCCTGCCTTATCTGGTGCTTCGTTTGCTCAGGAGACGATTTGCTCGGGATTCTGGAGTCACCTTTGTCTCCAGTAAATACTAGTGTAGCAATACACGCAGTGTGAAGTGGCGTAGACTTTGCGGAATCACCGAGATCGTTGGGCACTGTGAACTATCCAGCTTACAGCGGCCGGACCCCCCAGGGGGCCCACAGCTCTTTTGTGGGTACGTGTGTGGCGCGCACGGGGCCCCGAGCCGAAGCGACCTTTCTTCTGTCCCAGGCCGCTTCCCTCTTTCCCCCCTGGTTTGTGCCTTCGCCCGGAGACGGGCGTTTTTCATCAGTCAAAGGTTTCTTTTTCGCTTCCTGTCTTCTCTTCTTGGTCCTCTTCCTTTCTTGTTCTTCAGCCTTCTCCTATTTTTCCTTTCTCCTTGTTCTTGACTCACCCTTTAATCTCCGCCTCGGCGTTTGAGATTCTCCCTCCTTCATCCCTTTCTCTCCTTCCTCCTTTCTTTCCTCCCTGTGCGTGTCTGAAGGTCGACCCACGCTCTGCGTAGCCGGTGACGGGGTAAGGCGTAACTCCCCGCCCCGGGTAGACATGTAGGGCACGTACGTACCCCCCGGTAAAGGCCGGGCCCAGGGAGGGGTGATTACCCGAGCTGATACCTTCCGAACATGCCGATTGGTCCATCCGTCCGTTCTCGGGAGGTGTGACCTGAGGTGCGAACAGTCACCTAAGGCGGGTGCGCCCTCAGTGAGGGCCCCCACAAGGAAGGAGCGCGCCATCGGAGACGCCGGTAATCATGGGGGACACCTCCGCTATGAAACCTTCCACATCATCTATAACCTTGACCCATAAGCGGAAACATGATTCTCAGCCACAGAAAGCATTGCCAAACATTCCTAGGTTCCTGGTGGTATCACGTACCGACGATAAGGATTTTTCTGCAGTAAATCCGTTCATTATTCAGAAGGGTGTCGATGCGATCGCTGGTCCCTTGAAGACCTGCTCTAGGCAGCGCAACGGGACCTTGTTGCTCGAAATAGAAAATGCATTCCAGGCGCAGAAGTTACTTCGAGCTACCATTGTACATACTTTCCCTGTGAAAGTGGAGGCTCACCGCACCCTCAACTCTTCGCGGGGGTAGTGTTTTCTAGATCACTGGATGGGTTATCGGACGAGGAGATATTGAACTATATGTCTGATCAGGGAGTCACGGATGTTCATCGCGTGATGAAAAAGATTAACAATGAACTCGTGCCAACCCGTACTGTCTTCTTGACTTATGACAAGGTTGACCTGCCATCGAAAGTGAAAGCGGGCTACGAGGTCATTTCCGTCCGCCCGTACATACCAAATCCTACACGCTGCTTCCATTGCCAAAGGTACAATCATACCAGTAAATCTTGTCCAAATGCAGCCAAGTGCGCCACCTGTGGCAGGGACGCTCATGAGGGTGAATGTCTACCTCCATCCCCTCGCTGCATTAATTGCATGGGTGACCATGCTGCTTCTTCACGGGACTGCCCCGTTTATAAAGAAGAGCGGGTCATCCAAGAGATTCGCGTGAAGGAGAAGGTCTCTACCTATGCCGCTCGGAAGTTATTAGCTAGTAGGAAGCCCGCAATACTCCCGTCAGGTACTTTCAGCCAGGTCCTCGCCTCCCCTCGACCAACTAAGGAGGTGGGCATTCAGACTTGCGATTTAACGTTCAGTGACACTGTCGTCAGATCGGCTAGCCCGAAAATTGCTCGTTCCACCTCTCCGATGCCTTCTACCCGTGCTACACTGAATTCGTCTACCAGTTCACACACATCCCGGGCACCCAAATCTGCTGCCCGGAGTTCAAAAAGGGAACCCGTCCGCGAAGATTTTCTCAAGGCTCCGACTTCTCATTCGTCAACCGCTTCTTCAACCCGTCATGCTTCTAAGAAGGCTTCCAAAAAAGAACAGCCCCCACCTTCCCCGCCGCGGCGTGACTCGTCGGTCGCGCCATCCAACAGTTGCCGGCCTCGGCCGTCTTCTGTTTCACCGGGACGCTCCGTTTGCCGGGCACCCGGCCGTCTACCGGCGGTGGAAGCTGCCCCTCCTGATCAACTCCGGGAGGTGGCAGACGCGTCGATCGAACCAATGGAACATGACCCTTTGCCACTAGATGGCGATAGCAGTGCTCCCTCGACATCCGGTCCTCAGGGGCCGTCGAGGTGACCCCGCTTGCTAGTTGGTTTTTATCCTTATTTCTTATTTCATTTTTATCATGGCACTCCTTCAATGGAACATTCGAGGCATTCGTTCCAATCGGGAGGAGTTAAAACTACTCCTTCGGTTGCACTGCCCGCTTATCGTCTGTCTTCAAGAAACTAAGTTGCGTCCACGTGATCGTGCAGACTTTCCACACTACACCTCTGTGCGGTTCGACCTGACACCTGTGGAAGGTGTCCCAGCCCATGGAGGGGTTCTGATGCTCCTTCGAGACGACGTCTATTTCCATCCCATTTCCTTGCACACTCACCTACAGGCAGTTGCCGTCCGCATCACCTTATCCACATTTACCTTCTCCCTCTGTAATATATATTCGCCATCGTCATCTGCCCTTACTAGGGCAGATGTGCTAAACCTTGTTGACCAGCTCCCTTCACCTTTCGTGTTGGTAGGCGACTTTAATGCCCACCACCCCCTATGGGGCTCTCCGGCACCTTGTCCGAGAGGCTCCCTTTTGGTGGACATTCTCCACCACCTCGATCTTGTCTGCCTCAACACCGGTGCACCGACCTTCCTTTCTGACACAACACACACTTATTCCCATATAGACCTCGCAATATGTACTCCGCAGCTTGCCGGTCGGTTTGAGTGGTACGCACTTTCTGACACGTACTCGAGTGACCATTTCCCTTGTATCATCCACTTCCTACATCATTCCCCATCTCCACGTCCCACCAGTTGGAACATTTCTAAAGCCGACTGGGGGCTTTATTCTTCCATGGCTGTTTTTCACAATCAGAATTTTCCCAACTGTGACAGTCAGGTCGAATACCTCACAGAGGTTATTCTCACTGCTGCTGAACGTTCAATACCTCGTACATCCTCTTCTCCACGTCGTGTCCAGGTCCCTTGGTGGACTGCAGCCTGCCGCGACGCGCTTCGAGCCCGGCGCCGTGCTTTACGCACCTTTCGTCGCCACCCAACTTTGGAGAATTGCATCAATTACAAACGTATGAGAGCGCAGTGCCGTCGTATCATAAACGACAGCAAGAAAGCTTGCTGGACAGCTTCTACTAGTTCTTTTAACCGTTTTACTCCCTCCACTGTTGTCTGGGGTGGCCTACGCCGTTTGTCCGGCATCAAGGTCCACTCCCCGATTCCTGGCCTGACCGTGGAGAACGCGGTCCTCGTGGACCCAGCTGATGTTTCAAACGCATTGGGTCGTTTCTTTGCGGAGGTTTCGAGCTCTGCCCATTACCACCCTGCCTTTCTCCCTCGCAAACAGGTAGAGGAGGCACGGCCGCCCTCTTTCCGCTCTTTTAATCGTGAAAATTATAACGTCGCCTTCACCATGCAGGAGCTAGATCGTGCTCTCGCCCTGTCCCGGTCTTCTGCTCCCGGGCCCGATTCCATTCATCTTGAGATGCTGAAGAACCTCTCTCCTGCGGGCAAGTGCTTTCTTCTTAGTACCTACAATCGCATATGGACTGAAGGTCATGTTCCCACAAGTTGGCGTGAAGCCATTGTTGTCCCCATCCCCAAACCAGGGAAGGACAAACACCTTCCTTCCAGTATTCGCCCCATTTCTCTGACGAGCTGCGTCTGTAAGGTGATGGAACGCATGGTTAACGCTCGGTTGGTCTGGCTCCTCGAATCTCGCCGCCTCCTGACTAATATCCAATGCGGTTTTCGTCGACACCGCTCTGCTGCTGACCACCTCGTTACGTTGTCGACCTTCATTATGAACAACTTTCTAAAGAAGCGTCAAACAGTAGCAGTGTTCTACGACTTGGAGAAGGCATACGATACCTGTTGGAGAGCGGGCATTCTCCGCACATTGCACACATGGGGCCTTCGGGGCCGCCTTCCTCTTTTCATTCAAGCGTTTTTGGCGGATCGCAAGTTCCGGGTACGGGTGGGCTCTGTTTTGTCAGATGCCTTTTGCCAGGAGAATGGGGTACCACAGGGCTCCGTCTTGAGTGTGGCGCTCTTTGCCATTGCAATCAATCCGATCGTAGATTGCCTTTCAGCCGACGTCTCCGGATCTCTTTTTGTTGACGATTTCGCAATTTATTGTAGCGCCCAGCGGACGTGTCTCTTGGAGCGTTCTCTCCAACGCTGTCTTGACCGTCTATATTCCTGGAGCATCGCAAACGGCTTCCGATTCTCCACTGAGAAAACTGTGTGTATCAATTTCTGGAGATACAAGGAATTTCTTCCACCTTCTCTACGTCTCGGCCCTGTTGCTCTCCCTTTCGTGGAGACTACAAAGTTCTTGGGACTCATGTTGGATCGGAAACTTTGCTGGTCCACACATGTGTCCTACCTGGCTGCCCGATGTGCCCGATCCCTTAACGTTCTTCGTGTCCTCAGTGGCACGTCATGGGGAGCGGATCGTACCGTCCTGCTTCACCTTTACCAGGCCATTGTTCAGTCGAAGCTCGACTATGGAAGCCTTGTATACTCTTCAGCATTTTATACCAGCCCTGTTGAAAGTCTGTATGCCGAGGCTGCTGTATTACCCTTGACCAATCGACGTGACATACTCTTGTGTCGGTACGCATGCCGCCTATGGTCGATGCCCAACCATCCATCTTACAGATTATTTTTTGACGACTCACTCGATCGCCAATATCAGTTGTCTGCGATTGCCTTGCTTCCACCGGGAGTTCGGTTTCGCCGCCTGCTACAGCGGCTCGATTTTACCCTTCCTTCCACCCTTCGGTTGAGCGAAAGCCCATTGCCACCGTGGCATCAGGCCCAGGTTCACACACACCTCGAACTTAGTTCGCTCCCCAAGGAGAGCACTCCGGATTTGGTATTCCGCTCGAGGCTTGTCGAACTCCGTTCGCGGTTCGATAATGCCGTATTTATTTACACTGATGGTTCCAAGAGCACTGCCGATGTCGGATCTGCCTTCGTCGTCGGGGACAACCGGTTCCAATACAAGCTCCCTGACCGGTGCTCGAACTTCACGGCTGAGCTTTTCGCCCTCCACCAGGCCGTTTTGTATACCTGCCGCCACCGCCACCCTTTCTATGCCATATGTTCTGACTCCCTTAGTGCTCTGCAGAGTCTTAAGGACCCTTTCTCGAACCATCCTCTCGTGTATCGGATCCAACGCTCCCTCCAGTTGCTGGCGGATGACAGCTGTCACGTTTCTTTCCTGTGGGTCCCTGGCCATGTGGGTGTGCCCGGGAATGAGGCCGCCGACACAGCAGCCAAGGCAGCAGCTCTTTTGCCTCGCATGGCTACCTTTTGCGTCCCATCTGACGATGTTCAACGGGCTCTTCGCCGGAGTATCGTGTCGCAATGGCACAGTGTGTGGCTTTCACTGTACAACAATAAATTGCGAACTGTCAAACCGATCCCGACCGCTTGGAGGACATCCTCACGCCCCTCTCGGCGGGAGGAGGTCATCCTGGCTCGGTTGCGGATCGGTCATTGCCGTTTCAGCCACCGTCACTTGCTATCCGCCGAACCTGCACCGCTATGCTCCTGCGGTGAACTGCTGACAGTGCGACATGTTTTACTGACTTGTGTTAATTTTAATCATCTCCGTGTAGCCCTTCACTTTCCGTCTACTCTGGAGGAAATTTTTGCTGATGACACACGAGCAGCTGCTCGAGTTTTGCGTTTTATCAACTTGGCCAACTTATCCAAGGATATTTAACTCTTTTAATTGTCTTTTATCTTTCGTTTTTAGCCTCTTGTTGATGTTCTGACAGTCACCATTTTTTGAGATCATAGCGAATCTACGTTCTTGGCTGGGCGCTAATGACCATAGAAGTTGTGCGCCCTAAAACCACAAAAAAAAAAAAAAAAAAAAAAACAGCGGCTGGTGATGTAAGAGTAACAGCTTCCGTGTTGCGAAGCAAATCGTTGTTTCCGCGGCCGCGAACACTTCCAGCAGGCAGCCACCAGGCGCCACCTCAGCTGTACTTCCAGAACACGCCTCTGCTCCAGGTTTGGTAACGTCCCGCCAGCATTTGCCTGTGTCTGAGAAGAACCGTGACGTGTTTACGAACGTGTGGAGAATAGTCATGCGTAAGGAGCGCACCGAAATATTCAGCCCTCGGTTTCTATATAGTCATCGTGTCATGTTATTTGTTTCAGTCACTGGTGAGAGGGGAAGAAATTGCCAGTCACTGTAATTTGAAAATTTCGTAGCGTACATTCATGTAACACTGAAGTAGAATTTTGTCCATTATTCAAATTTTCATCGTTCAGCCTCTTGTCAAGTTATATATTAATTTTATGTTGATCTGACTAATTGTTTTTGAAGCAAATGACAGTTTAAATTAATTATCAAAGAATTGTGTTCCGAGAACATCATTCATAAGAGTAGATCCCCGTCAATGATTATTTTGGATAGGTTTGGAGTGTCTCAGATAGTGTTAATTGAGATCAATTTACGGACATTCACTCTATTTAGATCTAGAATCTACAATAAACCGAGAATCAGTTTACAGGTGGCTCAGCTGCCGCTGTCAACTGCATTCCTTTCCCCACAATAACCTCACATTTGCGAACTCTACCAGGAGCCCATCCACACTAAACCTTACTTTTGGCGAAACCTGCCAGGATCCTCTCCTTTCCAAACGAACAAAGCCTTACAATTAATGATCATCTCCGCGACGCTTTCGCCATTACTAAGGGAACATGTAACGAAGCGTGCTGCTCTCTCTTGGATATTTTTTTATGTCTTCTCTATCAGCCCTATCCGTCATGAATCCAACTGTTTGGTTGATTGAGTGTTTTGTAAGCTGATGGGAAGGTGAAGTTTCTTATAACTATTCTGTAATATTAACAACTACTTTGAAATTTATCATAAAGGTCTTCATTTTGCTTATAGTTGTGCTGATATTTCGCAATCATTTCTTCAACATCTACGCATTGATCTTTCATGTTCTTGTGTATGCCTCGTCTGTATCTGTATACTGTAGAACATTTCTTGACTGCTGCTATAGCTGATATCATAATGACAGTCCATTTGATGTCATTTGTCTTAACCACGATCAACGCAACGTGGACGTTCATTTCATATAGCTCCTTATACCCACTGGTAGATGTTTTATCGCGTAACTGTTTCCATTGATTGTTTTGTAATTACATAATCATATAGTAAAGGATATTGATTCTTATCTATTCTCAGAACGCTACACTTCTTCATGTCGAGGCTCAATTCCCGTTCCCTATACCAATACTCTGCAGATCATCCTGCATTTCGTTACCGTTTTCCAGTGTTGCCATTTCTCCAAAAATTACAGGATTGTCCGCAAGAAGCCACACTGAAATTCCGATTCGATCTACGACGTCTAACGATGTTGAATCCTGCGAAGGAGATTTCTGGTCTCATTATGTAAAGCAAAGGTACTATAACTCCCTGTAATGTCCATCAGATTTGAATACTTTATCGTAATAAAACTGTGTATGTAATGAAAGACTACTTCAAATGCGCCAGTTGTGTAAAAAGGAGATGCCAACAAAGACATTAATGTTTAGTAACACGCAAAGACTATAATGTAATTGTAATAAAAATATTATTATTATCTCTGTTCTAATTAGTATATAAATGCAAGTTGCCCAAGACGTTGTTCTCTTTGTTCTTGTTCTTCTTCTGTGATTGTCGATGTTGTAGGACGCATGAGAGAATGAAGTATAATTTTACATCAGGCGACATTAGATTTTTTTTCTAATATTATGGAATCACTTATAAAAATATATGTATTGTTTAAAAGAAAAAATATAGGTATTAAAAATAATACGGGTGTCAATCTCAATTAGTGTTGGACATTTTAACCCACCCACTTTCAAGAGGTTTCTTTTTGTCAGCAGCTGCAGCAGCGAGCAGCCGCAGACCTGGTCGCAGCATCCTGCCGCCATTGCGTGCCAGAAGTAGAAACCGTAATTACTGTAAAGCAGGGTCGGCTGGTAAACAAACTATTAATGATTTACTAACTGTATTTCAGCTCATCTGGGCGCTACAGTAAACTTATATGTTTCATAACTAGTGATATAAATAAATATACAACGAAGGAATAGTATGAAGAAGTGCAGATTGTGACTCGTATTTCAGAATATATGACAAGAATGAAATAATTATCTCATTTAATAATTTTCTGAATAGACCGATTTTAGAAAGCAATTGTAGTGAACCTATTTTCATTTTCTTTTTTAATTTTAGAATTTCTTTATATTTATGGTACGAAAACTTCAGAACGTAAATAACAATCAGCCAAAGCCATTCGACGCAACTCTAAAAAATTCTCGAGAAAATCGACTTTGAAGTTTGCAAAGTACACGTAAGTAGAAATTGAAACGGTTCTAGCACCTGCCGGTGTAGCTCCGGTGGTGGCGTTCTAACCACATAAACATGGAATCCATAGTTGGATTCCCACTGTAATAGATTTTTTTTTTTTTTCGTTTTCGAATTCAGTCATACAGGGTGAATCTAAATTCGCGCACTCGGGCTTCGTAGCACCATTCCTCACATGCTAGCAATAAAAAAATGTCTCTCACAAAATTTCGTCCTGCACATATTTCCGGCAGTAAATGGACGTCGAAGACTGAAATGGGTGTGTTTTCCATACGTCAGTGTGTTTCAGAGTTACACTACTACACTAACAAACTTGTAGGGGATGTGCGAGGTGTCTTGAGGAACAAAGTGAGCATAGAAACCCATGCCCGGAAACTTCACCCAATGACGCTACAGAGCGTCGAAGTTGCTGGAGGGGATGTCTAGCGGCAGGAACTTGGACTCTCCGTAGCGTCGTTGAATGGCGTTTCTGGGCGTGGGTTTCCATGCTCACTTTGTTCCTCAAGACGCCTAATTCATCCCTTACAAGTTTGTTGGAGTAATTATGAAACACACTGACGTATGGAACACACAGCCATCTCAGTCTTTGACGTCCATTTACTGGCGGAAATTTGCGGAGGATGAAATTTTGTGGGAGACTTTTTTCATTGTTGGCAGGTGAGGAATTGCGCTGCGAAGCCCGAGGGCGCGAATTTAGATTCACCCTGTATAAAACGTTTTCGGATCTCTAATTCCACGTGTAGTGTCAGTTGCGTTTATGTGTTTGTAGGCAAACTGTAAACCTTGTCGACATGTAAAACGATGGCTGACTAGGTTAGCTGCTTGGAAAGCCATAAGCAGCTATGGAGATAACTTTCCACAAACAGTGTCATAGCTCTTCACAAACTGAAAAATCAAAGAACACTGTCTTCCACCAATAATGAAGCCAATGCTGTAAAAAAAATGTAACTTATGTTTTCTTGGTTGAATCCATCATTATTAACAATATTCTATGAAACATAGAAAATTACGAATAAACAAAAATACGTGCACTTTTCCAAAAAAATTGCAATTGGATATTAAAATTGTGTAGGTTTTCCAACACAAAAATCTGTCAAGACCGGATTCGGAAAACCGCCTCTACAATTATAAGGCCAGGACGCCACCACCTGAGCTACAACTACACATGGTATAATGAATTTAATGGTTTGTACTTGCGTTTACTTGCAAAACTTCAAACTCAATTTTCTCTTGAATTTTTGAGAGTTGCTTTGGTTGATTGTTATTAGAGATATGATCTTCACATACCATATATAATCCAACACCCATGTCGTCTCCTTGTGAGATCACTATAACGTCTGAAAAGTTCTCTGTTAAGAATAACATTCTGCGGTCTGTTAGCCTTGCGAAACTGAATAACAACAGCGTCTCCCTGGGGTCCTGTACGTGCAGTCCTCTGGATATCGTCTTTTTCACATGATCATTTCTTTCGAAAACCATGTTGAATCCTTCGAAGGAGATTTCGAATCTCCAGAAATGACATAATATTAGAACATACAATGTATTCCCACACTCTGTAACCGACTGATTTCAGAGATATAGGCCTACAGTTTTGCACTTCTCATCGGCGACTCTTCTTGTCAAAGGGAATGACCTGAGCTGTTTTCCAATTCTTAGGAACGTTTCACTCCTCTACACACCTTTCGGTACACTGCGGCTAGAAGAGTTTGGAGATGGTGGATGGGTAAGTTCCTTCGCATATCCTGTGTTCAGTCGAACTGCTGCCTCGTCAGTTGCAGTGGCCTTCCTTCTCTCGAGCTATGTCTGCTGCTTTTCTTTCGCTCTGACAGTTATATCAGTATCTGCCGAATTTCTTTTAATTGCAATGAGATAACAAAGTTCAGGGAATGGCGACACGTGGCGGGGAGTATCGCGTACACATGGTATAAAAAGACAACGCAATTGTAGAATCCCCATTTTCACTCAAATGTTTGTAAAGCTGTGGCACTTAACTTCTGTGGTTATTAGTCCCTACGCTTACAAACTATTTCAGCTAACTTCAAGTAACGTAAGGACGTACTCGCTGCTATTCCGAACTTTTGAGCTTAAGATTAAACTTTATTCCGCAATTTTAAGTGCAGTTACTGCTAGTCTACACTCATATTATTGTCTTAAATACGTTTGCTGCCCCTTTATATCTGTACATTATCCTAATTCTACTATAAAATTTCTGAACACCTGTTGTTTATGTAGTCGCGAGTAGACCTACATTTTCGTATACGTATTATCATTCTTTTCGCTAACTTAATTGTCTTAGTAACACTAAAATCGATTTGTATCATGAGTGCAAAGTGCCTGACAAGGCATAGAATTGTTAGCTCCGGGGTCTGGTGTGATGGATGTGGTAGCTTTTTTCACTGGGGCGAAGAGTGTAGTGGCGTGGGAATCGGGCAGGTGAGCGAGTCTCAGACTGTGTAGTAAAGATTAGTAGAGGTAGGAAGATTGTGGCACAGGAGGGGAAAATGGCTGCCCTTCAGGCCGAGTTAGAGGAGGCTAGGCGTGTACTGGATAGGTTAAGGGGGGGAAAGGGTACAGAGGGGCGGGAAGTGGCAACAGGCATAAAGAACAGGCCAGGAACTTCAGACAGCTTCGTTATTAATGTTCAAAATAGGTTTGACCCGTTGCCTCAGTCAGAAACTGATGAGCCTCAGTCAGAAGTAGGTGTGGACAGGACACAACAAAGTTTCAGTAAAAAAATTATAAGAATGTAGGGAAGTCTGCAAAGAGGAAGAAAGTTTTTTTGTTAGGTGGTTCGCATGCAAGGGGTGTGGGACAACTTCTGCAGGATGAATTAGGGCCAGAAAACCAGGTCACAAGTTTGTTCTAGCCGAGTGCTGGCCTGGGGCAGGTGACACAGGATTTAGTTTCACTCTGTGAAGACTTTGCTAAAGAAGACACCGTGGTTAATGTGCGTGGGCTGGGCAATAGTATTGACAGAGATCCGGGTTAAAGCGTAGCGACCTGGCAAAGACTGCTCCAGCATCGAGTTACAGCAGTGATGGGTTTGTGTCGGTTCTGGAGCGCCATGACCGGCCTGACTCGAACGCTTCTGTCAGGAGAGTTAATTTGGAGTAGGAACTGGTGCTTGGATCTGGTGCGGGGTGTCACATCGGTGTGATTCCTGTTGATTCTCTCTCGAAGTGGGATTTTACTAGGCATGGCCTCTGCTTTAACGCCGCCAGTCAAACGCCTGCCAGCCGGCATACCTCACAACAGGGCTGTCAAGCGGGCAGCGCAACTGGACAGGCGGCGCGAGACCGACCAGCGCATGACAGGTGCCAACACACGACCAGAACATACACAGTCCTCAAAACAAACAGAAGTAATAGGGACTGTTTGTTACAGGTGGCTCTGTGAACCGACTGAGTATCCTTCCGCCTGCATTCTGATTGGCTCCAGGTATCCACTTAAGCCCGGCTCACCAGCCTATGAACCAGTGTTGGTGTGTTCGCTCTTGCCACCTACGACCGTCTCCACTATGCAAGATCGCTGACTCCTATCGTCTTCGCCGACGGCCTCGCGGGCGGAAACGGTTGGTACGTTTACCTGGTGGATTGAGAGTGACGAACTTTACTATGCTAGTGAATGTGCCTTTGATCTACCACACTATAATCTGGGTTTGGTTTGGGATTTCTGTCTCTATAGAAGAATTTAGTTTTGTTTCACTGGTTAACGAACCCAGAGTGTACTTTCTTTGACGTAAATAGTGTTGTGAAAACTTGAACCGTAGTGGTCACTACAGCTTCAAACCTATACAGGAAAGGGAAGAATAAATTGGCTGACCTTATAGCAGGAAATGTAAAAAAGCTGGAGGAACTACAACTCATGGTAGAAATTTTTTTTTTACGTCAAGACCAGTGTCCAGTGAGAAACTCGGGCAGGTACTAAAGTCAAAAACTTTCAAGATACAAAAGTAAAGTGAAAAACGATGTTTGTATATTTCATCAAAATATTGAGGGATTAAAGAATGAAGTTGAGCTTTTGGTTTGTTTAGAAGATTTAGAAACTAATAATGTAATATATGAACTATGGCTATCTGAGCATCACATTGTCACTGATTTGGAAAAGGTAAATACCATGGGTACAAATTAGTTGCACATGTAAGTAAAGATAATATGGTGAGAGGAGTTGCCATAAATCTCAAAAGTTTCCACAATGTGAGAAATTTAGAAAAAAAGTTTTATGTAGAGCAAAGTATAGAAGCATGTGGCTCTGAACTTAAACTAACTGTAACAGTGTATAGATCCCCTCAGGGAATTTTCAGCTTTTTCTACAAAACTTGGATGCATTGTTCCTACTCGGATAACAAAGAACAGCTCCATATCGATAACTTTTTTGTAGACCAAGATAAGTTTACGAAAATATATGCTTATCCTGTTGAGAATGGCCTTTCAGACCATGGTACTCAACTTGTTACAGTACATGATATAGCTCCATACAGTATGAAAAATAATACTTTCAAAGTAGTCATTTCAATTAACGATATAAACATTGCAAACTATAGGGAAAGCCTACAGCAGACTGGGATGGGGTGTTTAAGGAGCCTGATGCAAACCTGAAATATAACTTATTTCACGATAAATTTGTAAGGGTATTCCAAAATTGTTTCCCCAAAAAAGTAGTTAAAATTCTACGAAATATGTGAAAAACCATGGCTAACCAAAGGAATAAGAATACTTCCCAACCATAAAAGGGAACTGTATCTATTGGCAAGAGGGAGTATTGCTCTAGAAATTGTTCAGTATTATAAAAAAAATTATTGTGGAATACGAAGAAAAGTTATTAAAGTCCAGAAGCATGTGTATCATGCCCGAGATCAGTACCTCTAATAATAAAATTAAAACTATTTGGATGTTATTGAAAGGGAAACAGGGCAACCAAAAGCACAGGAAGACTGTATTACCATAAAACTGAATGACAGGTGTACTAAAAATAAGTCAGAAATTCATAATCATTTTCTAAATGTTGTGGATAAAATAGGATCTAGATGTTCCTTAGAAGAGGCCAGGCTACTAATAGAAAGGTCCATACCTACAGTTTTATACAATTGTAATTGTACCAACATCTCCCCTTGAAATCAGTAAAATAATAAACTTACTGAAAAGTAAAACCTCTTACGGAATTGATGGCATTTCCAACCAGGTACTTAAAGCTTGTTACTCACAGATAAGTAGCATTTTTCATTTACTGACGTAAGTTCTCTGAAGCAAGGTGTTCTCCCTGATAGACTAAAATATGCCATTGTCAAAACATTGCATAAGAAAGGAGATACATCCGATGTTAACAACTATCACCCAATCTCTCTTCTTACAGCTTTATCGAAAATTTTTGAAAAAGTAATGTATTCAAGAGTAGCCTCCCATATTTGTAAAACCAAAGGACTAACCAAATGTCAGTTTGGTTTTCAGAAAGGCTTTTCAACAGAAAACGCTATATACGCCTTCACCGATCAAATATTAAATGCTCTGAATAACCGGACATCACCCATTGTTATTTTTTTATATTTCCCTTCGATTGTGTCAATAATGGAGTTCTTCTAGATAAGCTTAATCATTATGGGTTTAACTAGCGCAGTGCACAAATGGCTTAATTCACACATAAGTGGAAGAAAGCAGAAAGTTGAAGTAAATGGTTCATGTAAAGTCAAAACATTAGCCGATTCCTTAAACTTGGCGACTATCAAGGATGAGGTGCCACAGGGTTCAGTCTTCGGTCCTTTACTGTTCTTGATATACATAAATGACTTGACATTCTACATTGATAAATATGCAAAGTTAGTTCTTGCTGATGATATAAATATAGTAATCACCTTTAAAAAAATCTAAGCGATGTAATCGTAAATAATGTTTTTCACATAATTAAGAGGTTCTCTGCAAAGGGACTCTCACTAAATTTTGTTAAAACACAGTATATACTGTTCTGTACAGTAAATGGCACAACTCCATTAATAAATATAGACTTTGAACAGAAGTCTGTAACTAAGGTAGAGTTTTCAAAATTTTTAGATGTGTTCATTGATGAATGATTAAACTGGAACCAACACATAGGTCTGATGAAACGTTTGAGTTTAGCTACGTATGCTGTTAGGGTTATTACAAAATTTGGCTATACGAATCTCAGTAAATTAGCTTACTATGCTTATTTTCATTCACTGCTTTAGTATGGCATCATATTCTGGGGTAATTCATCATTGAGTAGAAAAGTATTCATTGCACAAAAGCGTGTAATCAGAATAACTGCTGGAACCCACCCACAATGATCCTGCAGACATCTATTTAAGGATTTAGGTATCCTCACAGTAACTTCACAGTATATATAATTTCCTTTATGAAATTTGTTGTTAATAATCCAACCCAGTTCAAAAGTAATAGCATTGTGCACAGCTATAACACCAGGAGAAAGGATGATCTTCACTATGTAGGGCTACATCAGAGTTCGGCACAGAGAGGGGTAAATTATGCTGCCACAAATGTCTTTTGTCACCTACCAAACATCAGAAGCCTGACAGAAAGCCAACTAGCGTTTAAAAATAAATTAAAAGAATTCCTGAAGGACAACGCCTTCTCCTCGTTGGATGAGTTTTTAGTTATAAATTAGTAAATATATACAAAACAAGAAAAAAATGTCGTGTAATAGTTTGTGTAATGTCTTGTACAGAAACCCTTCATTACCTGACACGTTCCACATCATTACGAAGTGTCGTATTCATGATCTCTGGACAAACATTAATCTAATCTAAACAACAGATACAACCACTTCCGGGTGGGCACTAGAATTTCCGACGGCGACCAACTTATCTTTATGAGTGCAAGGCGGGAATTAACAGAATTCCGACGCTGCTGAATGGTACATGGGACCTCCCACTTCGCAACACGTTAGGAAAATCAATATTCCGAAACCCACGTTGCAGAGTGTGTGTGCGTGCGTGCGCCGAGGTTTCCCAATTTCAGACCATTAACCCTCAGCACGGACAAAGTTGGTGACAGCCTGAACCGCGGCAGCTCTATTGGAGGCCGGGGTGGACAAGTTGACAGCGCACTGCCCGTGACGTCAGAGGGCCTGCTAGGCCGAGATGGCGCACCAGATGGCAATTTAGATTTCGACAAGACCATACACCGTGCCGGCTATTCTAAATTTGTAATCAATTCTGAGATGTGATTCCAACAGATGAAAGAGTAACAGTAAGCTGCAATTTATTGTCACTTTATCACGACGATACAGGTGGTTCAATAATTACTGGATTGCAGGCTGACAGATCTCCCTCTTTTAAAAGAATATAAATGAATTTATTTAACGTAAATTTTACATTACGATTAAATAATATTCTTACTGACAGGATTTTCTTTCTTTAGATTGTATTTCGGGTAATTTGATCCAACTGCATTGTGAAGAATATATTAAAAACAAAACTGTTATGTTACAGAAAAGACACGGGGAAGCACTTCATAAGTGCAACCAAATATTTCTCCCCTTGAATGAGCTTTGGACTTAAACTTTTTCTTTCACAGTCATTAGTAATAGATGAATTACAAATAGCTGTTTAAGTCGGTATAAAGTAACAATTGTTTAACATATTTCACATTATAGTCTCGTCACTGAGAATTGCGGAGGAATGCAATAAGACTTGCATTTTAAACAAGAAAGGTATCCTTTACTGCAGCAAAGAAACTAAAAGGCACCATTGTATGAAACCTACAATATATCCTATAGTCCCCGTATTCCATTCTAGAATATGATGATTATGATTATGATGATGATGATGATAACATAATAATAATAATAATAATAATAATAATAATAATAATAATAATAATAATAATAGTAGTAGTAGTAGTAGTAGTAGTAGTAGTAGTAGTAGTAGTATCTTCTGTTCCGCAGGACCTACTTGTGAAGCAAGACTTCATGATCCTTCAACAAGTCAGTAGTACATGAAATTTTAACACGAGAGTGGTAATAGAAAAAAACTTAAATTAGTCCAATGAACATGACAATATTAAGCGTAAGTAATAGAATCAGTGACGAAAAAAAGCAATTGGCTTAATTTATAAATTTATCCAGGATTTCCTCAAAAGAATAAACGGAGTGAGCTATGAGGTACGTCTTCAATTTAGACTTGTAAACGCGTGGTTTAGTATTAAAGTCCTTGAGTTCCTGTGGCAACCTACCGAAAGTGGATGCTGCAGAATACTTTGCGTCTTTTTGCACAAGAGTCAAGGAGGAGTGATCGAAATGCAGATTTCCATTTCTGTCTAGTATTCACCGAGTGAAAGCTACTAATTATTGAGAATAACAAACGACATTGAAGAAAATATGTGTTTTGACGCCTATGTCAGAATTCCCAGTCAACTAGAAACGGTCGACACCAAGTTCACGGACTTACACCGCATACTGCTCTAACCTCCCGTTTCTGGGTCAAAAATATCCTTTTTGAATCAGTAGACTTACCCCAAAACATAACACCATACGTCATAAGTGAATGAAAGTAAACATAATAGACTGCTCTACATGTTGAAAAATAAGTTATTTCAGATACTGTTCTAATGATAAACAAAGCAGGATTTAGTTTTTGATCAAGATCTTGAATATGGGCTTTCCACGACAGCTTACGGTGTAACTGAACACCTAGAAATTTGACCTGTTCAGTATCACTTATCATTTGCCCATTACGTGTAATCAAAATGTCAGTTTTTGTTGAATTATGTGTTATAAATTGTAAAAACTAAGTTATTATGTGCTTTAGAACCAATTTTTATTTTCTATACCTCATCTCTTGAACTGCATTATTTGATACTGTGACGATATTAAAAACATCCTTCATTAATAAGCTGTATCATCAACAAAGAGAAATATTTTACAATCACTTGTTATAATCCAAGGCATATCATTTATATAAAAAGGTAAGAGGAGTGGTCCCACGACAGACCCCTGAGGCACCCCACACACAACTGTCTCTTGTTACTGTACGTCATAGCCATTTACAACACCTTGGAGATTTACCTTCTGCTGTCTGTTATTAAAGTAGGAGGTGAACCAATTGAGCTAACTGTTAACACTTTCCGAGGTTTGGTTTCTTATTCACTCATGTTGAGTTTGTACTAAAAATATAAAAGCCAGTATTGTTATGGGTCGAGCGCTGCCAGCGTGTTACGCGTCGTGCGTTTACTCACAAGTAATATTGCAGAAGACGAAATCTAATTTGGAAATTCGCATGCAGTGTTCGATACTGCAATTACGTGTTAAGCCTGAAGCAATTTTGCTAAGCCCTTCAGGCAGTTTCCGAGTGTTTTATTCTTCCCGCATTATGGAAAAAAATCGTTGAACATTACTACAGTCAAACATGTTGAACACCTACAGTGGCTAGAAGTATTCCGAATGGGTAAATATGCTGCGAGTAATTACAAGCGATGTCATTGGTAGTAAGCCTGGCATAAGTTGCGTTTCGACGTATTTTTGCTTTCCGTTTCTGAGTGATAGTCGGACATTTTGATTTTGAACCATGAAACCTGTCTCCGCCTGCACGAACAACAATTAAACTCTGACCGCCACGTTTATTTGACAATACTACTCGCACGTTATCACTTTGCCAACATTTATATACTGTTTTCCGTTGAATACGATATCTGTTCACAACCATTGGAAAAATATCCATTTACGTTAACTATAAGTTCATGCCGCGCGGGATTAGCCGAGCGGTCTAAGACACTGCAGTCATGGACTGTGCAGCTGGTCCCGCTGGCGGTTCGACTCCTCCTTCGGGCGTGTGTGTGTGTGTGTGTGTGTGTGTGTGTGTGTGTGTGTGTTTGTTTGTCCTTAGGATAATTCAGGTTGAGTAGTGTGAAAGCTAAGCGAGTGACGACCTTAGCACTGAAGTCCCATACGACTTCTCACACATTTGAACATTTTTTGTTAATTCACAAGGCTTATTAAAATTAGCTAAATTTCTTCAATCAGGTTTGACTCCATTTTTTGAGCTGGTGCCCAGCGACTGTTTTGCACAAATCTGTAAAGAATATCACCAATCAGTCCCTTTTAATTTTCCAGATATATGTAGACTTGGGGCACAGTGTGGCTATTCTCTTTGCTTTATGTTTACATCTACACCGTGACGCTGAACGTAACTGTCAACATGGCGGTTTAGATATAAGCACATATTAAAAGCTCTGAAATTGGCTACTCGGTGGCCGAAACCAGTCGCAGTGGTGGAGCTATCTGTGGCGCACCAGTCACAGACTGCACGGCCGCTACGGTCGGGGGGGTTCGAATCCCCCTCGGGCATGGATGTTTGTATCGTCTTTAGTGTAAGGTAGTTCACAAGTTTAGGGACTGGTGACCCCCGCAGGTAAGTCCCTTAAGCTTACACATTTGGATATTTTTGAGTGGCCGAAACCTAGGTAGATCTGAAAAGTAAAAACAAAAATTGCGATTGATTGCTGACATTTCCTACATAGTTGTTTAAATAAAATTCCACAAAAATTTTGTTAAAGAAAACAAATACCGGGGGGGGGGGGCGCGGAAATTTAGCAGCTCGCACGGGGCGGCACTTGGGCTTGCGCAAATACAGCAGTATTTGTATTACGGTCGCCAGTCCCTATGGACAATAATTAACTATTTGGTTTATAACCTGAATGTAATATGCAATAAGAAAAATTTTTCTTTAGTAAACTAATAAATCGCATTGATAAAACAGACTTTAAAAACAACACAACTTGAAACTGTCACTTTTGTAGGTGTTAGACAACATCACAACAATCTAAACTTGAATATAGTTATTGAACAAAACAGAATCATTATTAATCTATTTGCTATGGTATCTTAGTCTACAGCATCTTATTAAAGTTGTAAGTAATGAGATTACTAAAGGAATAAAAATTTAAATGATAGATATTTCATTTAGGCCTATCCCAAAACACAGTGAATTAACTTCAGCAAATCTACTATTCTGTATTAATTTTCTAAATTACTGCAACAGAAAATCTTTTAAGAAATCTAATCTACACATATTCCCCAGGGGGCTCCAACTAAGAGCCCGCGGGACCCCGCGCTGGGTCTGACATTGCTTCCACTTACTTGTTAGGCCCCTGCTTTTATCTTTCCTGTCGGCCTCCCTTGAGCAACTCTTATTTCTTCGACCCCAACAGTATTAGATTTCGAGGCCGGAGGGTGTCTTTCATTTTCCAAGCCCTTCTTCTACAACTGGAGAGTTAACTCCAAAAACAAAAAATCCTGGTTCTCCAGTTGGGTGTTGGCAACAGGCTACCAACCTGTTCCAGAAAACTAACAACGTAAAGACGATACAACAAGGCGCTGATAGGACGGATGAATGGAAATCGACCCAAGCAAGTGAACGGACAGAATACTGGACTACGGATTGGAACATGAAATGTTATAAGGTAGCATCAAGCAGGAGCAAGGGAAGTAGAAAAGTACAAAATGGATGTAGTAGCTCTAGAAGTAATTAGATGGCCCGTAACTGGCTCAACCGATGTAGAAAACTCAACCATTCTGTATGGAGCTTCAGAAGGAAACCATACACTGGGGACAGGTTTTGTAGTAAGGAAAGCCTTATGTAACCAGTTAATAGACGTTCAGTCAGTAAACTCAAGAATCTTTTTTTGACTATAGTACTGGGGAGACACAAGCTTGTCCTGATCAACTGAAGAGTGACGAAAATTCGAAGGATGCCTTTTATGATGATCTGAAGACTGCAAGCGACAGTGTCTCAAAGGATCACTCTAAGGTGCTGTTAGGTGACTTAAATGCCAAAAT
Source organism: Locusta migratoria (assembly GCA_026315105.1). Lineage (NCBI taxonomy): Eukaryota > Metazoa > Arthropoda > Insecta > Orthoptera > Acrididae > Locusta > Locusta migratoria. Next base: position 26,879,272 of record CM048745.1, on the reverse strand, counting down.
TGGAAAAGAACAAATTTTTTTGGGACTATAGAAAAACACAGCCTCCATGATGTAAGCAATGACAATGGAATAAGGTTCGTCAGCTTTTTCACTTCTAAAGGACTGTACATAAATAGAACCGGTTTTGAAAGGAAAAACATATACAAGGGCACTTGGATATCACCTGACGAAAGAACTGTCAACAAAATTGACCATGTGGCTATTGAAGACAAGTTAAAAAAATGGATCACAAATGTTAAAACAGCAAGGGGGCAGAGTGTGGTTCCGATCACTTTTTGCTCAAAATAGATCTAAGGGTAGGATGGAAACCAAAATTAACTAAGAAATTACAAAAAGTCGTCCATTTAGACTGCAATAAATTAGTAACAGACGAAGGTTTACAGGACAATTTTAGGATTAATCTAATCGTTTTGAAACCCTGGGCAACAATGCTACAGATAGTCTGGATGTTGGAAGTCTTTGGGAAGGAATTAGAGATTATCTAACAGATACTGCAAAGGACGTTATACAAATACAAATGAACAGGAAAGTATGGTTTGATGAATGTGAACTAGCACTACAAGAAACACAGAGAGCGAAACAATTATGGATTCAAAGTGCAAGAGGAAGATATGAAGAAGGAAAAGAGCGATTTGACGAAGCACGGCGTAGAACACAGGCTACGGTCAAGAGGAATTGCTTCAAAAAACATAATGGTTAAAGCACAGAAAGTCTATCATGGCAACAAATCTAAGGAACTATTTATGAAAGTGAAAGCGATTAAAGGGGAAGGAAACAAACATGGGTTTATAAAAGACAGAAATGGACGAGTTCTTACAAACAATAATGACATAGCAATTAGGTGAATGGAGTATTTTGATGAACTCTTAAACTGTGAGGAACCTACCGAAACCTTGGAATTTGAGGAACCTGTAACTGTGGATCCGGAATATCTCCGTCCAACATTGGAAGAAATAAAATTAAAATATATATATATATATAAGAACTAAAGAACGGCTAAAGTGCAGGAGAAGATGGTATCGTTGCAGAAATGCTAAAATCTGGAGGCGACTCTCGTATTCAGAACATCCACAATTTAGTAAGAAAGATGTGGCAAGAAGTGATACCTGAAGATTGAAAAGTGGCTCTTATTTGCCAAATCCATAAAAAGAATGGAAAAAATGCTATGTGGCAATTATAGGGGAATAGCATTACTACATATTTCCTACAAAGTGTATTAAAAATGCGTGCTCGCACGAATTAAACCATTGGCGGAAGAGCTAACTGACGAATAACAAGGTGGATTTCAACCAGGGATATCAACTACTGACCATATATTTCTTTATTAAGCAAGTCTGTGAAAAAATTATGAATATGATAAAGAAATACACCTTCTGTGTGTTGCCTTCCAAAAGGCTTATGACAGGTCAAGTTTGTTTAAGGCCTTGTCGAATTTGCTGTGTCCAAGAAGCTGGCAAGACTTGTATCGCTATGTCTGGATGACACAAGAGCAAAGATTAAACTGGGTAATAGAACCACTGATAAATTTCGGGTAACCACTGGACTAAGGCAAGGGGATAGTCTCTCCCCAATATTATTCAACCTAGTGCTTCAAAAAATCATTAGAGAAACGTATAGTTTCAACCATCAATGTATCCAGGTAGCAAATAGGAACATCACCCATGTAGCATACGCAGATGATATAGTCTTAATGACACACCAAAAGAAAATTTGAAGATACTACTGATGACCATGGAACACATAGCAAACAAATTTGGCCTGAAAGTTAACCCCACTAAAACCAAATACATGGTGGTTGTAAGAGCCCCACACCCAGAAATCCAGGAATCAACTGTGGATAATAACATCTACAAAAGAGTAAAGGATTTTAAATATCTTGGAAGCCTAATTTCAGAAAATTCATTGTCTGGAATGGAAATTAAGGCAAGAATTCAAGCGGGTAGTAGATGCTTGCACTCAATACACAACATTTTGACTTCCCGGAGCACAAAACGATCCCTCAAACTAACGTTGTGTAAAACAGGAATTAAATAAGCTCGCAGTTTTTGAAAGGAGATGCTCGAGGAAAATATTTGGACCGGTTAAAGACAACATAACAGGAGAATGGAGGAGAAGGCACAATAAAGAATTAGAATACCTCTATAGTGAATCGAACATTGTGGGCTTGATGAGAAGTAGATTAGAATGGGCAGGGCGTGTGGTACGTATGAGTAAGGAGCGATGGCCTAGGGTGGCCATGGAGATGATAGCAACAGGCAGAAGACCATTGGGACGACCAAGTAAGAGGTGGATGGACGGGATAAGAGAAGAGCTGCAAAAACTTGAGGCCTGCAAAAACTGGGAACAGACAGCGAAGAATCGCAGGGAATGGAGAACCTTCAGTATATCATCGCGGGGTCTACTGGGCCTGATCGCGTAAAGTAAGTCAGTCTAAACATAAGTTAAGCACTGGAGTTCTCACGTTTCCTTTAACTATAAAGATAAATTCTTCTGTTCATTGACTTACTTGCATTATTATTATTATTTATTATTATTATTATTATTTTCAGTATTGTAAGTTTTTAAGAACAAACATACTTTGGAAATGAGGAACCTGAATCTGATATGCAGTCTTTCAAACAATTATACATTTTCTTATTGCAATCATGAAGCTTGAATGAGGTTAACATATGAAGAATGCAACAATGATAAAAAAAATGTTTGTGCTTATTGGAGATAAAATTGCACATTAGCCTACACTTTACTAATCTCCACTATACGATCATGCAATAAAAATTGCTATAACTTCTTGCACTTTATAAAATTAAAAACGTTATTATTTCAGTGGGTCACTCAGAAGTATTTCATTTTAAATAAGGAAAGGATCCTTCAAAGGTTAATGGCACAGGACAAGAACAGGTTAACAGCACTATTTACAGTTTAGGAAATTGATTATTAAAATTGTCACAGATGTGAGGTTCAGGCTGTTATTATAATACTGGAAAAATTGTCTACTTTGCCTGTGGTGGAAGGTTGGCGCTGCAGTGCAGTTATTTGTGACATAATATATTCCATCACTGGCTCTTGAAGCATGTGCCCAAATTTAGTCTTCTTGGCGTCGAATAATTTCAATAGTAAGCCACAAATATTATGCCAGTAAACATTTTGAAAGATATTCTCCATCGGAGGCCATTTTACAGCTTTTCTTAGAAGTATAGCCTCAAGCAAACAGCCACAAGACACAAGCACTGTTCACTTACCAGCGTCCACACTACGACTCTACTCTCTCGCAACTCACTGTTTCGCCGCGCAAACCGGCCATCTGTCGCGCTTTTCCCTCCTTTTACTTCCACGCCATCACTGTCTTTTGAAGTGGGCACCTTTTATACATGGACATTATATATAAAAGCACAAAGCCAGAATCTCTTCAATATTATTAATTTACAGAATATTTAACACAGTAAATAGTACAAAGACAACAATGTTTATACACTCTTTACATTAGTAGCTTACAAAATTTTAATAACGTAACTCTTATATCCAGAGACAATACGTTTACAGATATATGCACATCAAACTAAATCGATAAATAGTTATATAAATATCACTAAAATTCATAAAATAGGCATAAAAAATTTAATTATGGTATCACAACTTCTGAGTTTATATTTGATAAAGTCTGCTTTTTCTATAGGTATAACTTACATATTGGAATAATACTCAAATTATTCACAAGAACTGAAAATGTCAGCTGTAGTAGTCCACAGGAAATACAGAACATGCTGTTTCTATCAATGACAGACGCAAGCTTCATCATTTTCGTAAGTTCAGTACTGAAGTGACGATTTTTATATTGGATACATACGAAAATTCTTTCTGCGCGTTCCTCTTCTTTAAATGTTCATACTAAAATTCTATACCCCCTACGCTTTGAAATTACATGGGAACCTATATCTTGTAAAAATGAAAACTATAAGACAATGAGAGGAAAACAATGAAACAAATAGAGTATTAATATAACAATAAAATTCTTTTTGTGTAAAATAGCAGATGACTTATTTGTTCTGCGTACACATCCATAGGTAACATAGGTAACCTTTATTTCTTTTTAGATAAAGATCCAGTTTCAACTCAAAATGCAATGAATACACACTTGTCACAACAAATACTATTGGCTGCGCGATATGGCGACATTGGTTTCATTTCTGTGGCGGTAAAAGCATCTGCTTCCCACCCCTTCTAACCTCCTTTATTTTAGTGATAGCGGCAGTCGTAGCAGCATCGCTAGCTCGTTGTATCTAGTGTCCATTACGTGCAGATTCAAATTGTAACAATTTTAGGTTATGTATGCACGAAGTAAAGTGCAGTATATTACAGTATATTTTCAGCTTCGTTTCATACGCAATATTGGACAGCTGTTTGAAACTGTTTTCACGGAAGTAGGCTGTGGCCCGCCAAGACGTCGTAATCCTGCGCAGATCAGCCACAGCGAAGGTGCAACAAAAGATCAAACGACTTAATGAAGTGAAGTTAATTTGTTTATAAATGTTTTGTCTTTGTTTTTAGGCTTCTTCTTCCGCATTTGCAACTGCACAGTTTGTATCTAAATTTACACAGATACTCTGCAAAACACATTTAAGTGCCTGGCAAAGGGTTCATTAACCACTTTCATAACCTTTCACTACCGTTCCATTCTCTAAGAGCGCGCGGGAATAAAGAACACCTAAATCGTTCCGTATTCGATCTGATTCCTCTCATTTTATTGGGATGGTCATATCTCCCTAAGTAGGTGGGTGCTAGCAAAATATTTTCACATTCAGAAGTAAAAATTGGCGAAACTTCGCAAACAGATCACGCCGCAATGAATAACGTCTTTCTTTTAATGATTTTCATCCCAATTTGTGCAACATTTCCGTGCCGCTTTCCCCTCGGTAACGTGATAAAACAAAACGAGCTGCCCTTCTCTGAACCTTCTCAATGTCTTCCGTCAATCCCACCTGGTGAGGGTCCCACAAGGGGCAATAGTACTCCAGGAGAGGACGCACAAGTGTGATGTAGGCAGTCTCTTTGGTGGAGCTGGTACATCTTCGAAGCGTTCTGCCAATGAAACGTAATCTTTGGTTCGCCTTCTCCACAATATTTTCTGTGTTCTCTCGAGTCTAAGTTGTTCGTAATTGTAACTCCTAGGTATTTAGTAGAATTTTCGACCTTAAGGTTTAACTGATTTATCGCGTAATTGAAGTTCAGCGGATTTCTTTTACTGGTCATGTGTATTAGTGTCAGTTGCCAATTTTCGCACCATGTAGAAATTTTGTCTAAATCGCTTTGCATTTGATTTTTTCTCTGTTGACTTCACTAACCAATAAACGACAGCATCATCCGCGAACAGTGTAAGGGAGTTATTCAGATTGTCTCTTAAATCGTTTATAAACAGTAGGAAGAGTAGGGGACCTATAACGTTTTCTTGGGGAACGGCAGATACCACTTCTGTTTTATTCGATGACTTACCGCCAATTACAACGAACTGTGTCCTTTCTGATAGGAAATCGTGAATCCAATCGCACATTTGGGGAGATATTCCATAAGCACCAATTTCATTAGAAGCCGCTTGTGGGGTACAGTGTAAAAAGCCTTCCAGAAATCCAGACATATGGAATCGATTTGAGATCCCTTGTCGATGAGACTTATCACTTCATATGAATAAAGCGCAATCTGTGTTTCGCAAGAGCGATACTTTCTGAATCCGTGTTGACTATTGGTTAATAGGTCGTTCTCTTCGAGGTAGTTCATAATGTTCGAACAAAGTATATGTTCCAAAATCCTACTGCAAATCGACGTCAATGAGATTGGCCTGTAATTTTGGGGATCACTCCTATTGCCTTTCTTGAATATTGGAGTAACTTGGACAACTTTCCAGTCTTTGGGTATGGATCTTTCGCTGAGTGATCGGTTGTAAATTATAGCTAAGTACGGAGCTATTGCATCAGCATACTCTGAGAGGAATGTAGTTGGTATACACTCTGGCCCGGAAGATTTGTTTCTGTTTAGTGACTTAAGTTGCTGCACTACTTCAGGAACATCTACTTCTAAGTTTCGCATGCTGGCAGCTGTTCTTGGGTTGATTTCTGGAGTTTTCACATACTCTTCTTTGGTAAACGAATTTCGGAAAGCTGTGTTTAGTAATTCTGCCTTAGCAGTACTGTCATCGGTAGTATTACCATTGCTATCGCGTAGGGAATGTATTGTTTGTGTTTTGCCGCTGGTGTACTTTACGTATGACCATAATTTCTTTGGATTTTCTGCAAGATTACGAGACACGACTTCGTTGTGGTAACTACTATAGGTTTCTCGCATTGAAGTCCGCGCTAGGTTGCGAGTTTCAGTAAAAGATTGCCTGTCTTGCGGATTCTGTGTCTCTTTCAATTTTGCATGCGTTTTTCTTTGCTTCTGCAACAACGATCTGACCTGTTTTGTGTACCATGGAGGTCAGCCCCCTCTTTTATTAATTTATTTGGTATAAATCTCTCGATTGCTACTGATATTATGTCTTTGAAAGTAAGCCACAACTGATCTACACTCGCATTTTTAGTTTTGAAAGACTGGAGACTATCACTCAGGAAAGCGTGAGCGAATTTTTATCTGCTTTATTGAATATATTTTTCGTTCATTTTTGGTGCATTTGGGAATTTCGACATTTAGTCTCGCTACTATAACTCGATGTTCACTAATCCCTGTATCTGTGTTGATGCTCTTCACTCTCAGGATTATTTGTTGCTAGGAGATCAAGGTATTTTCGAAACCATTTGCTATTCTAGTGGGTTCATGAATTAACTGTTCGAAGTAGTTTTCAGAGAAAAGCATTCAGAACTTGTTCGGACGAGATTTTAAATTTTGCCGCCGGTTTTGAATACGTATTTTTGCCAACATATCGAGGGTAAATTAAAGTCGCCACCAATTATAACAGTATGCTTCGGATTCCTATTTGAAACGTGATTCAAGCTTTCTTTGAACATTTCGTCAACTGCATCGTCTCAGTCAGGGGGCCGATAAAAATATCCAATTATTAATTTATTCAGGTTGTCATGTATAACCTCTACCCAGACCAATTCACAGGACGTATCTGCCTCAATTTCGCTGCAGGATAAACCGTTTGTAAAAGCAATAAACACGCCACCCCCTTTTTTATTTATTCTATCCTTTCTGAAGACCATTTATTTGGCCCTTTGAAAAAATTTCGGCCGAACTTATCTTAGGCATCAGTCAGCTTTCAGAACCTATAACGATTTGTGCCTCATTACTTTCTATCAGCTCTTGGAGCTCTGGAACGTCCCCAATACAGCTACGACAATTTACATTTGTTACAACAATGGTTTCTATATCTGCTTTCTTCCTGTGTCTGACCTGCCCCCTTTGAGACTGACACCCATTTTGTGTATTCCCGAGGCCCTCTAACCTAAAAAAACGCCCAGTCCACGCCACACAGCCACCGCAACCCGTGCAGCCGCTTCCTGAGTATAGAGTGGACTCCTGACCTATTTAGCGGAACCCGAAAACCCCTTTGACGCTAGTCGAGGAATCTGCAGCCCACACGGTCGCAGAACCGTCTGAGCCTCTGATTCAGAACCTCCACTCGGCTCTGAAGCAGAGATCTGCAGTCAGTCCTATCGACAATGCTGCAGATGGTGAGCTCTGCGTTCATCTTGCAAGCAAGACTGGCAGTCTTAACCACTTCTGATAGCCGCTCAAAACCAGAGAGGATCTCTTCCGATCCAAAGCAACACGCATCGAAGGTCCCGACATGAGACACCACCTGCAGCTGGCTGCACCCTGTGCTCTTCATGGCATCTGGTAGGAACAGTTCCACATCTGGAATGACTCCCCCCGGTATGCACACGGAGTGCACATTGGACCTCTTCCCCTCCCTAGCAGCCATTTTCCTAAGGGGCCCCATCACCCGCCTAACGTTGGAGCTCCCAACTACTAAGAAACCCACCCTCTGTGAGTGCCCGGATCTTGCAGGAAGAAGGGCGAGTACAGGACAAGCGACACCATATGCGTCAGGAACATCCTCTGCCACAGACAGCGCCTCTAATCTGTTAGTAAGACTAACCAGGGAGGCCTCTACTTTGGTCCCCCGGGAAGTCTTACGCCGCTTGACACGCGCTGAGACCTCCCAATCCACCACGGATTGGGGGCGACCTCCTCGCGGGCAGTGAGCGGGCTGGCCACAGCCGCAGGCCGATCGGAGGGCACAACAGACGCACAGGGCGTCTGCTGCACCCCCGCGAGCGGCCCACAACAGCGGCGCCCACCCACCGCAGTCTCAAGCGTTGCCAGCGAATCCAAGGCCGCCTGAAGCTGCGAGCGAAGAGTCACCAACTCTGCCTGCATCCGTTCGCAGCAGTCACAGTTACTAGCCATTCTATAAACCTATTTATGTACCAAATAAGTACGACTGAGGACACAAAAAATTGACACACAGTGAGGACACAGTGAGCTTCAAAAATATGAACCTAACACTAAACCGTATATTAACGGCGAAAAATACATACGCGAGCTAATAAATTAATATATCAACAACTGAACTAAAAACTAAACGCGATTCTTAATAAATAAACACGCGAGCACACTAAAGTTTGAAGAACTGTAAAATATAGCACACACGAAATGAAAATATGTCGCTTCTTGTATAGGGTAATTGACCCCTTTAGCAACGATAAAGATTAGTGTAGTAGAGACCTGATATTTGTTTGCTTTATTTTAAAGCATACTCACTGGGTCAGCTGTTGTAATTAGTTTTGTTTAACAATTTTATGCGGTTTTCTTGAACTCGACCATGAACAGTTCTTATGCAATAGCCTTATTTTGTTCTAAAAACAATTAACTATTGATTACCCACGGTTTTTTTGGGGGGGGGGGGGTTGCCCCCCCCCTTCATATGTTTTCTGTTGTAGCCTACTCCCGCTGTATATACACTCACGCGCGCGTACACACAGAAAGCGACAACATACATATTTGGAAAACATACACGTAGACCAACAGATATTATAATAGTGCTAGCAGACGATCCATAATAAATGGTCAAACAATAAAAAAAAGACAAACGCACGTCGCAACACCAAGATACAGAAATAGCGAGTTACCAGCGATTCTCCTGTAGACGTTTAATAAAAAAAGATGGAGCGACAGTAAACAGAGACGCCTATGAATAGGGAAATATAGAAAACGATAGTAATCTCAATAGTTAATAATTAGTTAATAATAGTTTATATTATAAGACATCGCATGGTAACTGTTCATGACTGAGTTCTATAAAACTAAACAAAACAAAACAAAAAAACTGTAGTGATCTGCATTTTCTGTAAAAATCCTTGATGGATCGCTCTGTCAATCTCAGATCTCCTAGCCAAGACGTCAAATGAAGTAAAGTCATTGACGAAAACAATGAACGGTCAAGTTTTTCATACAAAAACTGAAATTAATTTGAGTGTGTACTCCGGAACGATGTAAATTCAATGTTAGGTTGTGTTCACAAAGTGAAGATTCCACTTGTGTAATTGTCTGGCGTAAACTTATGAAAACACTTCTATGGTTGAGACGAGAAATAGTAGTAATAATAACAGCGCCACGTATTGCTTGTATGGTGTAGTAAGTACTAAACTGTTTATCTATAACAGTAAGTGTATGCTGAAGTATTAATATGTTGCAGTGTTGCACTGGGGACAATGTAATTATTCTGTTTGCAGTGCTCCCTGTCATCGAAAACTCGACAAATGCTGAGAGTCTGATAATTCAATGAAAAGAGCAGTTTATGTCTTTTAAATTAACATCATGGTGGTGTCAATGTGCGATGAAGTAAGTCTTGGTAATAGTTGAAGTATTGACGTCAGCTGATGGTCTCTACAGAACTTTCCAATGAACTGTCTTGACTGTGTTAGCAGCACTGGCCACTCTTTCAGCTAATACATGTCCCCACGTTCACAGTGTTTGCTTCGTAAAGCACGAATCTGAAATCGACTTTGTGTAATAGAACCATATGTTCTGAAGACGTAGTATAACTCTAATTACAATTTTCTTTACAAAGGAAGACGTCTTTCTCTATCTTAATGTAGTCCGCTCCAAACGTAAGTAATTACGAAGTTTAATCACAATAGTGTACCCAACAATTACGACAGCAGAGAGGTTTCTAATGAGTTTGTCACTTGCAGTGGCTCGCAATGGTAGCTCGCGTGTGTATATAATCTCTAGTTGCAGGCACAGAGCATAAATATCTCTGCAGTGAGCATTCAGATTCGCAGAACAATTTTTGTGGCCTCAAAATTAAGGTGTAAATGTCACGTGATATTGGGAAAAATGTACTAATGGCTGACATTATCTTCGTCCTTTTTTGTTTAAGACGGATGACTATGTGTAAATGGCCCTTTTAGTGACGCTTCCTCAACTTTCTTTTGCTTCTGTGACACAGTTATTTAGATATTATTTCATGTTAATCGTAAGAGCAAATAAATGTTAAAAGTCGACCACTGTACGAAACAAGAGCTTTGTTTTGACACGAGATTGAACAAATAAGGTCCGTGTGAACTACCGGTTACTCACTGCTACAAAATCTTGTTCCCTGGCCCAAACTGAGACTCGTTCCAAATTACTTCAAGGAGAAGTGGTTGAAAATCGGAACCATTATACATAATCACGGTGGATGCTTAAGTTGCAGTCTGTTAGAAATCGATCTAGGTACTGGTTTTATATGAGAAGTGGCGTGAATTCAAGCGACTAGTTGCAAACACCGTAAGTCGGAACTAGGACCCACGTGGTCCTGGAAACAGATAAAATTGAATAAATTCAGTTTCCGAAATTTAAAGAAAATTAACTACAGCATGCAACCCATAGAAATGCATAGAATTACATGAAGAAGCGAAATAAATGCAGCTACAAGCAAAAGGGAACGCTTACAGAGACGGATGAATTCCAGTCTCAAAAAACTAGTAAAATTGAAATAATTACAAATTCGGAAAAATAAGATTAAGAATTACAGCATGCAACCCTCTAGAAATGCTTACAATTACAAAAGGACGCTATTAAAGGAGGTTCTACAAGGCTCAGACGGAATTACTGACAGAGTGCGTACTAAAAGTCGGAGAAGAAACAACAAAATTAAAATAGGCGGGGAAAGAAGATCGCGAAATATTAACGGAAATCAGAAGGAACCTGCAATAGTTAATTGCCTCATGAGCATGGAACAAACAAGAGTGGAAGCTGAAGGGTTTGTTCTATAAACCAACCACGTGGAACACGTGTCATTCACGGAAGGAAACGATTTTTACATGCACTGGTATAAAATGAACATATCACCTATTAGAAATCGGGCCCCACAAAGCTAGAAAGTATTTACACAGAATTCATACACCCCGACATGATCACAAAAGGTTTTAACATACCACGCCATTATCAAACTGCAACTATCTAAAGCTCTAGTCATGACATTCCGTCTCTTCACCTGGACAAACGACTTATTCAACCTTGTAATTCGCGCAAAGACTGATCCGTAATGTTTTTTTGTACCCTTATACAGTTGGCCCTGCAGCTTGAACAAATCTGCCGTGACTCCTAGGCTTAGAAATCAGAAAAGTAGTGGCCATCTCAATTCAAGACAGATAAGTGGTCCGTAACTATACTTAAAAATTATGAAAAATTAAATAATTACTGCTAAGTGACCTCAACGGATACGGGAATGTGGTATTGGCAATTTTTCAGTAAATAAAAGTTAACTAATTACTGCGAAGTAAAAACGTAATTTATTATTTAAAAATAATTAAAGTTGAAATGCAAATATCATCCCAAAATAGTCAAATTTAATAGGTTCTTATGTCGAGATTAGATAAGATACGATAGTGCCGTACAATATTGCTGAAATAGAATTTTTAATAATTCCTGAAGTATTGCAATTACGCTTAACTCGTTCTTTAATAAACTGAAATACCGGACGACAGGATGTCGCCGTAATATCAAGAATAATGTTGTAGTGGTGTGGCGTTTGCACGGACCCTACACTACTCAAATACCGTCGTTCGCTCGCGTTGCATATGCACACAAATACCGTGTGTTGCGTCGATGCTGACAGCGGCTGCGTCTCTGATACCTGTAAAAAGTTAGCTGATTAAATCGATGGCTGGAATTATTCAGCCAAAATCTTCCTATTGCGCTTAGTGACTCCAAGGCTTGCTATTCTCCCTAGTCAAACGAATATTGTCTGGGTACACTAATTCAGCAAATTAGCCCACCGGAAGATGCCACTCAAAATCGTCCGCAGACGTTAACTATCAAAATTATGGACTGCAGAATGTTCACCGCTCTGGAATCGTACGGTAGTTACACGTTAAGCAGGTAACTCAACAATTGGTGACGCAAACTTCGCTGTACACGCAATCAGGCGTAACCACAGGAGGTCGCCTTCAAATTCACAGAGCGCGCGATTCCGTAGCCTGCGCAAGGCGAGAGAAGACGCATAAGTGAGTCTGCCAACAATTTCCTCCGGCAGCTCTCAATTTCTCCTACCACGTATCTTTCCTCAGCAGCCAATCAGCGTTATAGTAGCAACACACCTTCTGCTAGCCTTCACCAATAACAGAGTGCGTCACATACAGTCTGGATATTCCGTTAATGTTTTGTTCCTTTCTAGACTGTGTCGCTTGGAAATAACTGAATTGAAAAACAAGAACTCATTTCTGGACACGATCGCAGAAAATAATCAAAAAAATGATTCTATCTCCAAACACAAGAGCAGAACCAACCTTACCTCACCAGAAGACCAGCACAGAATGGAGACGCAGCGGTCAGGAGGTGGTAAACTGCTACTGGAAGTTGGAAACCTCAAGAAACAGCAGCGGTGGGGGCGGAGAGAGAGTAGACTCATGCTGAGGGAAGGCTCACCGACTAGCTAGTAACCAAAGGGTGTGGAAACCTCTGTGGTAGCATGAGCAGCCAGAGCAGCCAGAGAGAACGACGTAAAGTGGGCTATTACTCTCCACATTCAGACAGCCATAGATTCTCGCACAACCCCTTAAAAGTAAAACAAATACACATTGTCACACATGCGCAGTGGAGTAGCGGAGAAGCCACATTTATGCCACATTAATTTATATAATAACAAATTATTAACATAAAAAAATAAGAAAAACCTAGCAATATTAAGTAATATTTTAACACATGAAATAAAAATGCTATTCCTAAGCCTTGAAAAGAATGGGTTTCAAATTTTAACAAAATGAAAATGTAGCGACATTACATAAATTACAACTTTACAGAAATATAAAAAAAAATGGAAGACGACAAGCGGTCACCTTTCAATGTGTAGAAAGAGACGATTTGTCTAAATTTCACGCGATGATTCCAGTTTAATGTTGAGAAGATGTACAGAACGCAATGCTCACTCCATAGATATTTCTACTCTATGTACAATTTAGTGGTTTACCCCTCGAAAGAGGCACTTTTTTTTTTTTTTCAGGACATTACAAAGCATATGGGGTACAGCTAGGAAGAAAAACATTTTATTTATTTATTTTTATTATCATCTTTTGTCCTACCTGGGTTAAATTTAACTTGCAGTGGCAACGGTTTAGTTTGCTACTGTTAGTAAAGAACTGTCGGGCCCGGTGGTCTTGGGGCTCGACTGGAAACCGAAGGTTCGCGGGTTCGAAACCCGGTCGGCCCTCGGATTTTTTCAGTCTGCACTTTAACCCTTCACCTCTCAACGATGTGAAGAGTCGCCAGAAACGACACGTGGTTCGGATTTAACGTTAAGCTGTAGGTCCCCTTTCCCAGGTTGGATAACTGGGGTAGGCTAGGGACACGCAAGTCGCCGAAGTGGCGTCCAATTGAAAGACTTGCACCAGTCCATGAGCCAGACGAAATTATTATTATTATAGTAAAGAACTAATCGCTTTAGGACGATGATTAATTTACTGACCAGAAGCAGCATAAATTTATTTCATCGCGAATGTGAAGAACTATTCCGCTCATTCTACGTGACTTATTTTTGTAAAAGCATTCAACAGCCGTTGCCAACATCAGCACACAACGCCGCCGCCGTAAGTAAAATTGCAACCCTTCTTGTACTGTATTACACCAGTCATGAGGGGAAAAAAAACGCAACAACGCCATAATCAGTTACTTGGTGTACTATTTAACTAGCGTCGCCTCACTTTGTCCTTGTCTGTACTATGGCGTTTTCGAGGCATTCATAAACAGAATGCACTCAAGATATAAGGATACGACAATATCAGAAAGGGAACTACATAAATTGGATTTTCCTTGCAAAGAATTCTTAGGAAATGAAAACATCAATAGAAGCGAAGAAACGTCGTTAAGATATTTTACTTGCATTGGCAGAGGTTTAGTATGTTAACATTGGCAACGAAATATTCGCTTTAAGGTTATAATTAATTTACTGATCGGAACAACATTACTTAATTATTTATTTAGTTATCAACACCAAGAATTTTCCCCTCATTGTACATGACTGATTTTTCAAAAAGGATTCAACGGCCGTTGCCAACATCAACACACTACCCCGCTGCCGTAACGACAATCGTAGCCCTTGTTTCAGTGTATTTATTACACCTTAGGTATGTGAATAACAAAAAAACGCTGAGTTATTTGGTATATTATGTCAGTAACAGCGCCTCTATCGAATCTTTGCTATACTACGCTGCAATTGAAGCACAGCATATACCAGAAACTACAAATTACGATATCTTTTCTTCCCCTGATCTGATTTTGATGAAATGAAGCTTATACGTTGCCCCAAGTTTCTCTCAGTTGACCTATGAAATCCCATGAAAGTTTGTATAGTACTCTTAGAGATATGCTGTACTACTCCATACTTTTAAGCATAGCATAGACATAAAACTTGAAATTACGATATCTTCTCTTCCTCTGATCCGATTTTGATGAAATGAAGCCTATGTTACTCTCCAAACTATTCTCAATTTACCTGTGGAAACCCATAAAAGTTCGTGTAGTACTTTTGGAGATTATCGTCAACAAATAGACATATACGATGCCTTTTAGACAAATAATTAAATTCTGATACCTTTATTTCCTCTGATTCGATTTTAATTATTGTAGCCTTTATGTAACGGCACGATACGGTCAAGTTACATGTGAAAACCCCATGAAAATTCGTCAAGTAGTTTTGGAGATAAACGTGTTCAGAGAGACAGACAGACACGATGGTCGTAGATAAAATAATTCAAATCACGGTATTCTTCTTTTTCCGTGATCCGATTTTTATGAAACGAAGTCTGTATGTTGACCAGAGTTAATCCTATATGTTGATCCAAACTTTTCTCATGTTTCCTGTGAAAACCGGTAGTTTTGAAGACAGCAGCAGGCCTACATTTACAGATTTATTATTAGTATAGATTTTGTTCTAATCGTGGTCAGCTTGGATTAAATCAGTGAAACACATCTCCAACAGTTATGTTCAATTGCGAATACCACCAGCAGGATCAGCACAATCAAAATTATTTAGTAGCTTGATTGAATGCTGCGTGGCCTTTGCTGGGCCGATTAAATTTCTGTACACTTATAAATTCAGTCACATAAGCTTAAATGTAAATGCAACGACACCAATAACTTGGGATATATCTCCCGGTTAGTATTTTTCGCCAATTATGGCTCTTAACTTTACGCCAATTTTGTGTTAGTATTTCAATTAATTGGCGGAGCAATATATTTTTGGCTCACTTAAGTTTTGAAACAACCCTTACTGTTATTATTATTACAAGAAATAGATTTGGGAAGATGTGTTTCAGTGTCACGCCGAGGTCGCAGGTATACATTGCAACGTTACTGTCGACGTTGCAGGGTATAATTCCATCTCCGAAGCATAGCGCCGGAAGGTAGCGCAGGCATTTGATAATTACGCTGCAGGAGCGCGTTACAGGTAGACTTGCAACTTGTCTGGCCTCGGAGGGCACGTCTGTTCTGCAGCTTTATATTACTTGGCAAACTCTCCACTCAACCGCCTCAGATTCAGTGGAAAGAGGACCACTGGAGAGCCCGACAAAAACTGAAGACTGACCGAGCATCAAGGCAGTGACGAAGTGTGTAGGAGTGTAAAACGGAAGCAAAGGTGAAACAACGGAGGACTGAAGCTGAAGGTGTACCACATCCAGCCACTCAGGACAGCCCAGGAGCAGCTCTTCTTTGTAGGCTACCGATGCTCTCCATAAATCTCACCTAATAGGAATCCCACATCGCGTCGCAGTAAACCCAAATACTTCGGACAAACGGAGTATATACGAGGGCGGTTTGACAATTCTGGTAAAAATAGAATGAAATTTTTTTTTAAAGGCGAAAACTCACTTTATTTCTTGAACTAGTCTCCTTGCAAGTCTATACACTTATTCCAGCGAGTTTCCAGTTTCTTCATCCTATTGGAAAAGTAGGCTTTGTCAAACTCTGCTAAATAGTCCGTTACAGCAGCGGATACTTCCACATTCGATGAAAATTTCTTCCCACCAAGCCAAATTTTCAAGTCTGGGAACAGAAAGAAGTCACTCCGAGCCAAGTCTGCTTAATAGGGTGGCTGAGGAAACAATTCTAATCCCAAGTTGTGCACTTTTGCCATTGCTGTAGCTACTCAGTGGGCTGGAGCATTGTCCTAATGAAACAGCACTTTCTTCCGTGCCAATCGTGGACCTTAGTTTCAATTAGTTACGGTGCCAAATGATCCAGAAGAGCAGCATACTAGGGCCCAGTTGTGGATCTGCCTTTTACCAAATAATTTATCAGGATTATATCCCGGCAGTCCAAAAACACAGTGGCCATCGCCTCTCCAGCTTACAACACAGCCTTCGCCCTCTTTGGTGCTCTCTCCCCACTTCTCGTCCATTGTTTGGACTGTTGTTTGGTCTCCGGAGTATGATGGATCCAAGTTCGTTCTACAGTCATGAATCTGCGCAAAAAGTCCTGTGGATTTCGCCTGAACCGTGTGAGATTCTAAGCAAAAGGTTTCTTTCGTTTCCGATTTTGGTCCAAGGTGAGTAGGCGTGGCACCCATCGCGCACAGAGCTTCTTCTCGGCCAGTTTTTCATGGACGATGTAATGAACTCATTTAGTTGAAATGCCTACAATTTTAGCTACCTCGTGAACTTTTAATCTTCGATCTTCCATTACTGTATCACGTATACCTTATCGATGGTTCCTGTGTGGTGACTTGAGCGGTCCGACCGGAGCGTGATCCACCATTCTGGCTTCTCCGACCACGATTAAACTCATCGATCCAAAAGTAAGTGGTGTTCAATGTTGGTGAAGAACCCACATGGCCCTCATCCAACTCGGAGTTGTTCTTTGCAGCTGCCCAACCCTTCAAATGAAAATGTTTAATGACCGCAGTAAATACGTTTTTCTCCATCCGCGGGAACTAACTATGCAGTTACCACTTCAGCTGGCACCCAACAATCAAGTAATAACAGTTGCCGTTCGAAACTTCCTGAAATATCTGTGGAAATATCAAACTTCACAAAAATAGTATAAATTCCGAAAATTTAACAGACTTAGCAAATCTTGGCTCACTCCTATTATTCTGCCGAGGAACTCCTAGAAAAGTTAGACAATTAAGCTAATTAATTTTTGTTTCTTCATTGATTCTTTTCATTTTCTCTTAAGATTGTCGTTTGTATAGGACTACTTAAAAATTTTCTATTGCCATTCTTCTGTTAAACTTCATGTATTGACGTGTTCCATGACCATGGTCTCTTACTCCTCAGTAAGTTCCTGCGGAACAGAAAACTATTATCACCCTCGTACTGTCTCTATCTTAACTCTGCTATATCTTGTAAGTATCCTGCCATAGTCTCTGGTTTGCCTTACCAACAACATTTTCTGTGTGTTCCTCCCCATTTCAAATCTGACATAATAGCATTTCCTAGGTGTTTAGTTAAATTTACAACATTCACATTTCATTGATCTATCGTGTTAAAGGTGTTTAGCGAATTCTTTCAGTACTCGCGTATGCGAGTTTCATTATTCATTGCCAATTTTTCTCACCATACAAAATATGTTATCTAAATCGTTCTGCAGTTGATTGTTATCTTCCACGGCTTTACTAGACGATAAATGCCAACATAATCGAAAAAAACTAAGATAACAGTTCGTATTTTCTAACGAATCGTTTAAATAAACAAAGAACACTACAGGACCAATAACATGACCCTGGGGAGCATCAGATATCATCTCAGTTTTATCCGATGCCTTTTTATCAGTTACGACAAACTGTATCCCCTCTGACTGAAAAATTGCAATCCATTCACATATGTGAGACTATATTCCAAAAACATGCAATTTGACTAAAAACCTTAATGAAATCTATAAATATGTAATCGATCTGAGAACGCCTTTCTGTGGTATTCATAACTTCGTGTGAGTAAAGTGGTAGTTGTGTTTTACTAGAATCCGTTTTGACCATGGGTCGATAGATCGTTCAGTTTGAGATAATTCACGAAGTTTGAAGTTAGTGTATGTTCCACAATCCGGTGGCAAATATCCGTCAACGGAACGAACCTGTAATTCAGCTAA
The DNA here is from genome assembly GCA_026315105.1 of Locusta migratoria. NCBI lineage: Eukaryota > Metazoa > Arthropoda > Insecta > Orthoptera > Acrididae > Locusta > Locusta migratoria. The sequence goes on along the minus strand of CM048745.1, from coordinate 26,860,714 downwards.
TTAATGCTACTGCTTTCCTTGAATATCGGTGTGACCTGCATACAACTTTCCAGTCTTTGGGTACACAATCGATTGCGAGTGCACTGTACACAATTGGTTCCTGCGGTAGACCACAGCGTTGGAGGCTGGGATATTTATCACGGTTTGGAAGGAGGTTTGTACTAGCTGTCGCTCGTAAAGACGAATTCTTCTGTTTTATTCCTGGTCATCGACATCCTCTCCTCTGCTACATCTGCTTTAAGACTTGTCGTATTTCGATTCGTTAGCTCTTCTGGCAAATCCATCGAAAGCAGACTTATGAAATGAGGCGGGCTTGTTGCACAACGCTACGCAGAAACATCAACCCTTGTCCTGCTTTCAATCCTGGCCGGGCCGCTAGCAGTCACAGTTGCGATGAGCGTGCCTTTTCCGCAGCTCTGCCCGTGCGTTATTAGTTTTTTCTTACCACCTTTCGACACAGGCATCGCTTGCTAAAACTCCAGCCCACTTGCAGACGCAATGTTGTTCAGATGAACTTGGAACCATTCTCGTCTTTTCAAATTTAATTGCTTAGCCGTGAAACACTGCTCATAACTATTAAGTACTTTTTGAATTTCTCTAAAGAACTTGACACTATTGACTTTCCTACAAGTGTTGTGCAGTGATTTTGTTCTTATCTCACGTTTCACCAGTAGTGCGTATTGATTGGAACAAACAGATTACTACGGAGGGATGTATTATCAGGGGGACCACACGTGTCACTTCTAGGCCCTTTCTATTTTCGTTATGTTTGTGATGTGTCAACAGTTCTCCCCACTGTGAATACCACCACTATGCAGATGACCTACAGTTAAATTTAACCTGTAGCCCAAGAGATCTGTGTACAGCAATTCAGCATATGAATGCCGATCTGCTTGCTTATCAACGTGTGCACAAACAACAGTCTTAAATTAAATCGATACAAAAGTTAAACGGCCTTAGTCGTTCCGAAGAGACTGATTACCCAGCCATACATGGAATCTCCTGCACTATTAATTGTAGACGATACAGCATCATTCTTCTCTTCTTCCGCCCAGAGCTTAGGAATAATTATGGACCAACACCTAGACTGGAAAGACCAAACAACTGCAGTTATCAAGGTGTATGTGTCACGCCCCTATATTTAGAGATAGAAAAGTGTTTCCTCTTCATCTTAAAAAGACATTCATGGAGACACTAATACTCCCCACACTCCACTATGTTGATGTTATCATTCAATGATTTTCGTAGGAAAGCTTACGCAGACTAGAATTGTCGACGAATTTTTGTGTACTATTCATCTGCAACGTACGTACTTCCACACTGCTCTGTTTTCTAATCTTTTTTATATCAAGAACCCGACTTTCGAACGATCTTCCTCAAAATGTCAGAAAAGACAACTAATGGCCACGTACTGTCACAATAGTCATCTCTTCTCAGCTTGCTCTGGTCCCATTACCACTCAAACGTTTCCTCCCCCCGTGTCAGCAAAGTCTATTGATTTTCCATTCATTTCAAACAGCTTCTGTTCAGTGTTATTTCTTTCTCCTTCCTCTATCTTTATCCTTCTTTTATTCTTGCAACATTAAATCTAACTTCACATCAACTATGATTATTTTATTATAAATGCTTTTTTATTACTTTTTAATATCCTTTGTATGTCTTGTCTCATGATCCTAAATAAGTACTAAATAAATAAATGACGGAAGGCACATCTGCTATCCATTGCTGTTGGTTCAAGTTACCACTGTAGCTAGTATGCTCACGTTACATAAAAACCAGGAATAAAATCATTCTGCATACATGGTGAGTCAAAAGTTGCATTACACTCTGCAGGAATTGAGAAGACTGAATATTCCAGCACAGTGTGGGTGAGGTCGTCTATCTTTAATGGTATGCAAAGAATTTGGGCGCCATCTTGAATCCAAGCCAGTTTTTTTATTTTTTATATTATGATAAGTGTCTTCTGACAAGTTAATTTCTGTAAACAGATTCGATATAGCAGTTATGGTTTAAAAGATACAACATATTGGGTTTGGCGATAGAGAACAGTACGTAGGACAGTCGTTAACGTTTGCAACATGCTGTTCCTCTCGGTCAGCATACATTGGAAGGCGCTGAATCCAGCTGTCTTGCACTCGCAGAAGGATTTCAGCAGGAATGTTAGTACATGCTTCTTTAATGCGTTGCTCGGGATGGTGTCTGTTTCTTATGTTTTCTGCATATATGCGATTTGCTTTCAATGGGCCCGGAAATGATGTCAAGTGGTGTGAGATCAGGTGATTTTGGCGGCCATTCTACAGAACCACGTCGGCCAACCCCATGAGCAGGAACTGACCATCACAGACCACGTCACGTAGGAAGGTGGCCCAGTCTTCAGCCCTTCTGCGCATCCCCCCTCCATTACCGCAATGACAGCCAGTAGCGTTCACTCTGTAGACCGCGTGGCTGGCCACGAGTTACGCAACATTTCTCCCGCATGCTCCACTGTAGGCGCTCGTCCGTAGATCCTCTCCTCCACGCTTCCCCTCTCGCTCCGCCCCTATGTGCCTTCTCACGTGACGCCAGCTATAACCACTATTCAACAACTCCATAGTGTGGTGGAAAGTTGCCATCTTCATCCAGAAATAAGTGAAACGCCACTTTTTAAAAATATTTCCAGGTAGTTTTGAATAGATTCTGGCAAGTTAAAATGGGTCCATTTACACGTGTATCCAAAATGTGCCAGCTTTCTATGGAAGTCCTTCATCAAATGTCTGACGATTGGATTTAGCGCCTTGACATGTGCATTGACCAAGAGGAACAGCATGTTGAACACATTAAATAATTTATTTATAGCAACTATTTGCACCAGTCTTTTACTTGAATATATTCTGAATACATAATTGTCCAATTCTTGACAAACTGTGCATTTTAGACTATTACAGTTTAAGTGTGCCCTTATTATTGGGAGCCAAATTGGGCTAAAGTGGTTTAGTAAGATTGTTCCAGTTTTTTACTAACATCGGTGTAGTGTCATTTTGATAGTATTTGTATGAAATATTCTGGAAGTAACCAATCTAGAGAACATATGCCCAAATTTTCTTCGATATTAGTGTATGTTAAGAGTGGAAAAGTTTTCTCGTATTTAAAACATCTTCATGGCAAACAGAATACTTCGGCATGCCTTACCATTATTGTTCTTTTTACTGCTATTAGTTACTTTTGCCTTTCTACGACTGTTTATTACCCATATTAAAAGTCATTCCTAAACTGAATGGAACAGTTAACAGTAGCTAGGATAATTAATGCCTAAATAGGTTTCCACCTATATATGTTTAATTACAAACACATAAACTGCATAGAACTTTCAGAGCTTTCCTATGAATCATATATAATATATATAGGGTGTTTCACTAAGTGTGTTTGCCTCTGTAACTTATTAAATAATAGGTGACGGGAAATTTTAATGCGGTATCTCAACACAAGAAATGTTACACTTTCTGTGGAGCTATGAACCTAGTTTATTGTATCATTTTCCAAAGAGTTACAGCACAAAGATATAATTTTTTAAATTGAACAATAGTTTTTTCTATCGTGCACTGGATTCGTTGAAACCAGCTTCGTCCAAATCAATTAAAACTACATTCCTATCACTGTTTGTTTGGGAGCTACAACCCTTCAAAGTTTCAGGGGCAGATACCACAAACGCTGCGCATAATGCAATGCGCCTTCTAAAAGTGGTGCGGCCGAGATGTAACGTCGCCGGAGTCACAGAGCAAGAAGCTTCCTCGATGCGCTGTTAGACTGCCGACTGTCGCCGCACACGGCCGTTTATCCGACAGTTGGAGCCACACAAACAATCGGGACTCAATATATCACAGTTACTGACATCGGATGACAATGACATAGACGAACAACGGTACGTTGACATATTGCTGATGCTCGGGGAGTGCCGACACGATGCCACTGAAGCAGCCACGGCGTATGCCGTGAGATATCCTAGGCGAAGAGCCCCGGCAGCCATTACGTTATTACGTGCCGAACAACGACTTCGGGAAACAGGCAGCTTGGTAATGCGCCGCAGTAACAGACGAAGACCTGCAAGAAGTGAAGAGGCGGAGGTGTTTGTTTTAGCTGCATTACCCCTCAGGGGCTCAGCATTAATTTGCTGAGTACGGGCTTGGCGAACCCGGCGTCCTGAGCTGGGGTCTGGTAAGCACCGCCAGTCCTCTAGAGACCGTAAACTCTGGGCACGCTTCAGCGTCCACCGTGTGGCACGACGGTAGAACGTTGTGTGTACCGGGGAATGGGGATCTTGGCTTGACCGCCTGGGTCGCGAGGATGGTACAAACCTCTATAAAAAATCCTTCAACCCCAAGGTGTGCTACGTGCTGTTGGGATGCATGGCTGTTGAAGAGGAACAGTCGCTAGCGAGCAAGCTCTGGGGATACTGCCGCACCTCAGTTGTATAAGGCTTACCTAGGCACGCGGGGCTCTGTCTAGGCGGACAAGTACTTCCTTAGCTACACGTGGGACTGAGATGAAAAACTCTAATTTAAACCATGAACTTTCCAGTGGGATGGGTGTACCACTGGGGGGTACCAACACCCAATCAAAAACGAGGGCTCGGGTACCTAACCCCTGATTTAGATTCTTCGAAAAAAAAATTTGTACTGAGTAACAGAACACAGGCTGTTAACCATAATGTGTTTCTTGTCGTTAAGAGAAAGGAAGTTTCATTTGAGAAGGTATCGCCCTTCTATATCAACAAGGTCTTGAAGGAATTGCAGGTACCTTAGTCAGTAAAGCGGTTGCGTAATGGCACCCTGTTGGTGGAAACATCAACTTCCCAACAAGGGTCCAAACTACAAACGGCTAAGAGTCTTGGGGAATATCTAATTGACACGGAGCTACATAGTACTCTTAACTATAGCAAGGGCGTAGTCTCCTGTAGAGATTTGACTGACATTCCAGTGGATGAACTGAAGGAAGAATGGGTTGCAGAAAGCATAGTCGATGTGCAGAATATGAAGAAAAGTGTGAATGGAGAACTCGTCCCATCTGTGTCCTTCATCCTCACCTTCAATAGCCCTCGACTATCTGAGCATATTAAGGCGGGTTTTCTGCGTTTAAATGTACGACCCAGTGTCCCTAACCCCATGCGCCGTTTTAAGTGCCAGTGCTTTGGGCATACCACTCTGGGATGCAAGGGAGAAGCCACCTGTGGCAGATGTGGTAAAGCAGCATACGTTGGGTTTGACTGAACTCCACCTATGACCTGTGTCAACTGTTCAGGCGACCACCCAGTCTGGAGTAGAGATTGTGCAGTCTACATTCAGGAGAAGACGATATAGAAAATCAAAACCACCCAGCGTCTCTCCTATGCAGAGACCAGGAAGACCTTCAAGGCCATGCAACCTACTGCATTTACCCCCTCCTTTCATCAGTACTGCAAAAGTCAGTAGCCAGAGCTGATGCCTGCACTCAAACTGAGGTTGTCACTGTAGGCACCAACACGTGCACTTGCCAGGCACGTGTCAGGCCGCAGAACCTGCATCTTCCGTGGCCCCACTGACGACAGCTGACAAAGGTGCAGATACTGCCTTTCAAGAGCCTGTGGTACTTCTTCCTGCAGATCCCGCCATAACCATCACCGCCACTGCCACAACCACCACCACCACCAATGCCACCACCGTCAACATGGTTGCAACCACAACCATTGTCTTCACCACCAAGCCACCTAAACCGAAGAAGGTTACCAGCAAACCGCAGTCACAGGCAAAATCAGTCGTGAACCTTTTAGACTTCGTTGAAGTTATTCCACCTGAGCCTTCATCTGACCCAGTTCCGGACCTCATGAGCTAGATCTCCCTCAGGGGCAACCCTCTCGCCCCCATTCTGTACCTCCACCACGTCCAGTGTCTCCAGTTCGAAAGTACTGCAGTGGCACATGCAGGGTTTCAGGACGCATGTGGAGGAACTCCGTATATTGACTCAGGGTAGACCAATTTGTATAGGCCTTCAAGAGACAAACTTTAAATCCACTGACAACACTGAGCTCTGTGGCTATGTACTCCACAAGAACGACGATCTTAGTGGAGAGAGAGCGAGAGGCGGAGTGGCAATTTTTGCTAATACAGCTGATCACTCCGAGCCCCTCTCTCTCACTACGCAGTTACAAGCCGTTGCAGTTTCTGTCTGTGTGCCACCGTTTGACAGTGTGCTCCCTCTAACTGCCACCTCATGACACATTTGATGTAGCGGCCCTCGAAGAACTTCTGATGCAGCTCCCCCACCCTGGAAATTCACGGCAATGTCCAGGAATGGGTGGATTGTATCACTCACACGATACACAGTGCTGCTGATGCATCTATGTCGCCGTCGTTAGGACGACCAAAACGGCAGCCTGTCCCTTGGTGGACGGCCGAGTGTCGCTCAGCAATTAGGGCCAGGCGTGCAGCTCTGCGTAGATTCAAGAGTCGGCCAACTGCAAACAACCTCGCGGCCTTTCGGATGGCGAGGGCAAAATGTTGCCAGATAATACGAAAAGCCGAAAGAGATCTTGGCAACAGTTCCTGAGTACCATTACCCGCTCCACCAAACGTTGCACTGTATGGGAGACCATACGGAGGATTTCTGGGAAAGGGGGGAGGTGTCCGGCGACTGCTATCATGGGGAATGGCGTTCTCCACACCAGCCCGCGGGATATAGCCCAGAACTTGGCTATGTATTTTGCGAATGTTACAGCTACTGCCAATCAGGATCCGGTATTCCAGCGCTACAGAGTGGTTGCTGAGAGGGGCAATTTGGACTTCAGGTCCACTGGTCATCAGGATTACAACTGCCCTTTCACACTGTGGGAGCTGGATTATGCTTTGTCTGTGGCGCATGACACATCTACTAGCAATGATAGCATCCACTATAGTATGTTGCGGTACCTAACACAGCGAAATAAAGAAATCCTCCTGAATCTTTTTAATGCCATTTGGTCGTCAGGTCACTTTCCTGATTCGTGGAGAGAAGCAATTTTAATTCCCCTTTTAAAACCCGAGAAAGATAGCACATGTCCAAGCAGCTATCGTAGTGTTGCCCTCAGTAGTTGCATTGGAAAGACCTTAGAGCGGATGGTCAACCGCCGCAGCTCCTTAGTCGCTTCCAGTGTGGGTACAGGAAGTATCGTTCCACCTTCGATAACCTGGCCTCCCTGGAGGCGGCAATACAACAGGCTTTCCTGCGCCGTCACCACCTTTTGGGTGTCTTTTTTTATATTGAGAAGGCCTACGATACTACTTGGAGGCATCTAATACTTCACGACTGGGGATTTCGTGGTTGTCTTCCCATTTTTATTCGGTCTTTCCTTTCTCCACGTTATTTTAGGTATCGCGTTGGTGGCGTGCTCTCTGGCCGCTTTGAGCAGGAAAACGGTGTCCCTCAGGGTAGTGTTTTAAGTGTGACGTTGTTCGGTATAGCTATTAACGGTATTACATCTGTTGTGAAAAGCCCTGTCCAGTGTTCCCTGTTTGTTGACGACTTCTCTGTCTTCTGTTCTTCCTCTAGCCTTGCAACGACAACTCGTCAGTTGCAGCTCACTCTCAGACGGCTAGACGAATGGGTACCGGTTTCAAATTTTCAACCGATAAGTCTGTGTGTGTTCTTTTTAACCGTTCACGTTCTATTTTTAACTTACCCGAACTGCGGATGAGGGACACTGTTCTGAATTTTAAAGACACTGTACGTTTTCTGTGTCTTACATTTGACTGCAAACTTACTTGGTTGCCGCATCTTAAAGACTTGAAGAGACGGTGCCTCAAAGCACTCAGTATTTTAAAGAGTCTTAGTCACACTTCATGGGGAGCTGACAGGTCTCGTCTGCTCCAGTTTTATAGAGCCTTTGTACGATCCCGACTTGATTACGGCTGCACGGTGTATGGGTCTGAAAGACCTTCCTACCTAAAAATGTTGGACGTGGTGCACCATGAAGGGATTCGGTTGGCTACCGGGGCATTTCGAACCGGCCCTATACCAAGAATTTGCGCCGAGGCTGCAGTGCCACCGCTTTCCATATGGCGACAGCTCCTCATAGTACGTCAGGCGTATGCAGCGTTGTCCACCCCGTATGCACCTGCTTACGATACTGTCGCTCGGCCGCCTATGGAAAGGATGTTTCATAATCGGCTTCGAGCTACGAGGCCTTTTGGGATTCGTGCTAAGGACTGTTTTTTAGACATGGGTGTTTAGATTTTTCTGTTTTGCGTCAAGGATGGAGTCGATATCCCCCTTGGTTATTACAGAGGCCCAGCCTCCTTATAGATTTAACCAGTTTTAAAAATGATTCACCCCGGACATAACGTTTCAGTCCGAATTTTACAACATTTTAAACAATCATCGTGATTGTACAGTGGTGTACACTGACGTATCAAAGCAAGGGGACTCGGTGGGGTGTTCTGCAGTGTTTCCAGGTCACATCACAGGGACTCGCCTGCCCGCTGCCTACTCCGTTTTCTCGGCAGAGCTACGTGCCATCCTCCAGGCCATCCTCCAGGCCATCACCCAGCGTGCTCGAGGTACAAAATTTCTCTTCTGCTCCGATTCCCTTAGTGCCCTACAATCACTGCAGGTTATGTGCCCGACTGAAACTATAACACAATTGATCTATGACCAACTGTACCTCCTCCAGCGGCGGGGTAAAGAGGTCCACACTACTTCCCAGGTACACTGACAGGTGAGTTACATCGCGCTTTCATAGCTGACAGTTTGGGTGGTCTCCTTGAACATGTGTGTCTACACACGAGTCCATATGTGGATGCAGCACGATGGTCACCCAGCCCATTCTGCACGTGCTGTTGTGGAAGAACTAAACTTTTGCAGGAAGATAGTTGGGGCGCCATGGTCCTCGTTCATGGCCTGCAAGGTCGCCCGATTTAACACCAGTAGATTTCTTTTTCTGGGGATATCTAAAGGATCGTGTTTATGTCACTGAGCCCACATCCGCAGATGATCTGAAACGGCGCATCGAGGACGCATGTCGCTCCGTCACACCGGCGATGTTACATCTCGTCCGCAGATACTTTCGACATAACATTGCATTATGCATTGAGGAACATGGACACACATTTGAACCTCTCATGTAAATCAACGTCCCATCGCCATAACATCCATCACCCACCACACAGCCATGTATTATGTACAGCGTGTGGTATCTGCCCCTGAAACTTTGAAAGGTTGTAGCTCCCAAACTAACAGTGATAGGAATGTAGTTTAAATTGATTTGGACGAAGCTGGTTTCAACGATTCCAATGCACGATAGAAAAAACTATTGTTCCATTTAAAAAAATACATCTTTGTGCTGTAACTCTTTTGATACAATAAACTAGGTCATAGCTCAGCAGAAAGTGTAACATTTCTTGTTTTGGCCTACAGCATTAAAATTTACCGTCACCTATTATTTAATAAGTTACAGAGGCAAACACACTTAGTGAACACACCCTATATATATATATATATATATATATATATATATATTGTTCGTTAGTCTCGCTGAAACTCGAGGACGGCTGAACAGATTGGGCTATATATCTTTACATAAACCACTAAATCTATTGTGATGAAATGTGGTGTGGAGATAGATTGAGTGCTGATGTGCCGGATAAGATACTTCACAAAGTGTGTGTTTCAAGGTATTTTTTGATTTGAAGTGTATAAAGCGAAATATCGAACAATAAGTACTGTATGGAAAAACTATATTTCTGAACACACTCAACACAATAATCAAGTCATTATTTTACATTTTTAAATCCAAATTTTCCTGGCCATTTTCCATATTTTATCACCGTTTTAACCTTCTCTGAACTTCCGCGAATGTGACATGAACATTATTCTGGACATGTGTGCGTGATTTGCCCACTCTTTCCGCCCACTATCGAGCCGATACTTAGACTAACTGATGATACCTTTATTAACCTACTGGGTCTAAAAATACATATGATTTAAAATAATATGGTTTATATTAAGAGGTAAGTGATAGGAAGTTCATCGGGTCATTCAATTTAAAATTAATTTTGTTACTGAAATCATATTCCTGTTACTGACATCTTACCATTAGGTATTCACATGGTTAATTTAAAATCCCACCACTGGTTTTGGATGTAGTTCCACTAATATTCATAAATGTGCGAAAGGTTCTTAGTGCATTGAAACAGGAACTGGATTCACGAAAGTAAAGTAGGAAAGTTACAGGTTTCACTTCCTGGTAGAACGCCATACAGCTTCATTCTCAGTTTCCTCTTTGTCAGGGTCAAATATGATTTGGGAATTTTTCTATGTTCCCCAAGAGTTGATTTGATATAAATTTTTAAAAAATAATATTATCTTATTGTATTTTGTCCTCAGTATCTGAAGGTTCCTGTACAGTCCTCGACCGGTGTGCTTCCAAAGTCAAATCTTGCTTCATACACTCCTCGCCCTTAAAATTGCTATACCACGAAGATGACGTGCTACATACGTGAAATTTAACCGCCAGGAAGAACATGATATGATATGCAGATGATTAGCTTTTCAGAGCACTCATACTAGGTTGGCGCCGATGGCGAGACCTACATCGTGCTGCCATGAGCAAAGCTTGCAACCGATTTCTCATACACAAACAGCAGTGGACCGGCGTTGCCGGTGAAACGTTGTTATGATGCCCCGTGTAAGGAGGAGAAATGCGTACTATCTCGTTTCCGACTTTGATGAAGGTCGGGTTGTAGCCTATCGCGATGGCGGTTTATCGTATCGCGACATTGCTGCTCGTGTTGGTCGCAATCCAATGACTGTTAGAAGAATATGCAATCGGTGGGTTCAGGTGGACAATACGGAACGCCGTGCTAGATGCCAACGGCCTCATCACTAGCAGTCGAGATGACAGGCATCTTATCCGCATGGCTGTAACGGTTCGTGCAGCCACGTCTCGATCCCTGAGTGAACGGATGGGGACGCTTGCAAGACGACAGCCATCTACACGAACAGTTCGACGACATTTGCAGCAGCATGGACTATCAGCTCGGAGTCCAAGTCTGCGGTTACCATCAACGCTGCATCAAACAAAGGAACGCCTGCGATGGTGTATCGCAACGACGAACCTGGGTGCACGGATGACAAAACGTCACTTTTTTGGATGAATTCAGGTTCTGTTTACAGCATCATGATGGTCGTATCCGTGTTTGGCGAAATCGCGGTAAACGCAAATTAGAAGCGTGTATTCGTCATCGCCATACTGGCGTAACACGCAGCGTGATGGTATGGGGTGGCATCGGTTACACGTCTCGGTCACCTCTTGTTAGCATCGACTGCACTTTGAACCGTGGCCGTTACATTTCAGATGTGTTACCACCCGTGGCTCTACCAACAGCGCCTAGAAGACAAGGCCTTACAACAGGCCGTGCCTACGTCAAACTTAGAGGCCGCGGCCGCCACCTCACTGGCTGTTGGCTGGGGAACGCCCACCGCCGCGCAGCGACCGGCCAGTCAGATGGCGGCCGCGGCCTCTAAGTGTGACGTAGGCACGGCCTGTTGTAAGGCCTTGTCTTCTAGGTGGTGTTGGCTCTACCCTTCATTCCATCACTGCGAAACCCTACATTTCAGCAGGATAATGGACGACCGTATGTTGCAGGTCCTGTTCGGGGTATTTCTGGATACGGAAAATGTTAGACTGCTTCCGTGGCCAGCACTTTCTCCAGATCTCTCACCAATTGAAAACGTCTGGTCAATGGTGGCCGATCAACTTACTCGTCACAATACGCCAGTCACTACTCTTGATGAACTGTGGTACCGTGTTGAAGCTGCATCGGCATCTGTTCCATTAGGCGCCATCCAAGCTCTGTTTTACTCAATGGCCAGGCGTATCACGGCCGTTATTACGGCCAGAGCTAGTTGTTCTGGGTACTGATTTCTCTGGATCTATGCACCCAAATTGCGTGTAAATGTAATCACATGTCAGTTCTAGTATAATATATTTGTCCAATGAATACCCGTTTTTCATTTGCATTTCTTCTTGGTGTATCAATTTTAATGGCCAGTAGTGTATTAAACAACATCCGTTCCTGTGACTATTTACTGTCACTCCAGACACCAAAGTACGTAACCATTTGGGCAGTAGCCAATAAAGTAGCACTTACAGAACTTGCTGTCAAGTTTCCCTGTTCTCAGTTCCTGTGGTACCACAGATAAGCAATACAGCCAAATGTCCCCAACTTACACAAATTAGGGTTTTTCACTGTACCAGAAAAGCCGCAAGAACCTTTCCTTTCATAACTACAATTTGATTTCTGTTCAATACGTATACGGCAGCACGACGCCCTTCTGACCAGAATATCTTACGTAATGTATAATAAAGTATTACATTACGATATTTTTCAATAATGGTTCTATTTCTTCTCTTCAAGACAGAATTTTACTGAGGAGTATATCCGATTATTCCTTGTTCTTGAAAGAATTGCTTCATCTCCTTTGATTAGCATTAACGACCATTGTCACAGAGATATGAGCAGTGGTCATGTCATGAATCATATTCACAACAGTGAGTTGCCTCTGACGTCAAGTACAGTGAGTAGACTCCTGTGTAATATGTAAAGCCATCAACAAATGTGAGCACGTACTTCTTTCCGTCGAACTATTCCGGTGAGATTGACCAACACATGTCTGGTGGCGGTGATTGTAAGACATTGTGATCATTTCACTTCTCAAAACTTTTCCTGGAGCATTGTTGAAGTGCCCTGCTACATACCATAAACCTGCGATTGGTGGCGTTTATAACTGCCATAACTCAAAAGACATAATTTTGTATGCCACAGTTTCACGTTAGTTTCTGTTGAAGAACCTGACATGGCTTTACATTGCAAAATATTTAAATCAAATATCTGAGATTCATTCCTACTGCAGTGTCAAAAATTTCTTTTCCATTTGTAATTAATAAGAATTTGTCATGTTTTGTGAGGACGAGCCTTTCAATTACGTATGAAGGACAACAGCCAAGATCGCTTTCAATCTTTTTTTAGGTTCCTAGTTTCGGCCGTTTGTCACCTTTGGATCTGCTTGCACATGCAAAATCATACTCAAAATGCTGAAACAAAAAAAAATCAGAGAAATACCTATCTTCAAGAATTCTCTTTCGAAACCCACCTTTCACTTGATTCCTCAGATCATTACAACTAAAATCTTTTATTCGCTAACATTAGTTTTGGCTTAACATCAAGATGTGGTCACCAATTTAAAACAAAACTGACTAAATGAGCCATCCATCTCACAAATTGGTACCAGATGGAGCTCTAGACATGACATTTGAGCATCACTTCCTACTGTCAAGAACAACCATCTTTTATGTATGCAACGACATTCACATGTACAATATGGAAATCACAACGTATAACAATTTACCGATAAAATTTTAAAAAGGAAACAAGATGTCACACAATATAGGTCATTCAATTGAAATTATAGAAGATGGCTATCAAAAAATATTGTTTCGTAATGTTTAGGTTAGATATTTACTATCCAAAGAGGGCAATTAATGTCACAATTATACGTAAAATTACTTAAATACGACAATTTTTCTTAGTATATAGGTGAGCTCTTTAAAATTATAAGAAAATTAGGGGAAGGGATAATAAAATCGCTGCAAACTTTTAACAGATATAAAGGCAACTGTAATACTCTCACATATTTTACGGCATTTTCAGTGTGATTTTGCATGTGCTTCTAAATCCAAAGATGACAGTTAAAATGTCGACCCCGGTTATCTAAAAAAATTAAACGCGATCTTGGCTGTTGTCATTAATGAATTTGTAATTAAACCTTGCCCATTTTCAATTGTGGTAGTGTCGTAATTCATTTCCAGTGCTTTAATTGACAGCAAAATTTGAATAATAACAGGCACAGATAAAATATTTTTAATTGTTACCTCAAGTTCCTTTCCTTTTATAACAGTGGTGTCTTTAATTTCCCCTTTCCTGAGCCTCAAGAAAAATGTTTGATTTAGTACCTTCATTTTCATAGTTTGTTGCAACTTCTTCAGATTACAGAGGTACATTACTTTATATAAAGGGTTACGTGGCTCCAGAGTCTGACATCCAGTTTATGTTGTTTGATGATTGATCTTCTCTTGGTGCTGCAAAATAAGACCAATTGTGTCCTTTGATTTAAGCCACGTTCATTGAGTTTCTGTCTCCTGGAATCTGTTTTTGTAATTTAACTCTGCAGGTACCCATTTGTGACCAGGCTTTCCACAATGATGACATGTAACAAGTTCACAGAAATTCTTTGCTGATTTCTTGTTTTATTGGGCTCTGAATAACCTTCTACATGAATAGCTGTATTAGGCGGTGTATCGTCATTTGTACTTTTCCCGACTACTGCCTTCCGCTTCAACTTTTTATCCAACAGCCTAATTTCATGAAGCTCAGCGTCATGTCTTTCACTGAGAGTATTTCGACAGCACTGACAAATACAATATATGTTATAGGCAGCATTAAACGTAGATGGCACACAATATCCATTTCTTCGACGGTGGCTCCAGTTGAACGTAAATCTCGTAGTAATTTATCAAACATCACAGCTAACGTATCATTTGTTACATCAAATTTCGTAGTTAAAAGTTGTTTTCTGAGCAAAAGTTGAGTAGCAATTACTTTTCTCTCAAACGTATTGCATGGAGATGCCCATGCTTCGAAAGAAGTTACCTTATCTTTTGTGTATTCCAGGTCACTGTCGGCGATGCGTTGTATAAGATGGGAGTTACATTTCCGATGTTGCTTTGCCAGCTCATCCAATCGTGTTTCCTTCGCGACTCGTTGAGTTTCCAGCTCTCCGTCGCCAAATTCCGCCTTTTGCAATACGTCTCGTACACGAATCGTTAATGTTTCAGTTCCTCGAGAAGAGTCTCCATTCTGAATTTCCATTTGCTGAAATTTGTTGCGTCGAATAAAGAGATACGATACGTTTCGATTTCAGTTGCAATATCGAAAATAACATTTACGTGTCACTACACTCGTGAACGCTATTGTACACTCATCAGCGGTTCCGTTATTAAACGTATCGCGGGCCATAACCTGATACATTCGCGCTTTCTCACTCTTAAGTAACACGCAAAACTGTAGCTATAATTACGACACATTATTCAAACGCAAGAAAACTGAAACAACTGAATATCGGAAAAAAAACAAAGAGTATGCTTTAGGAATCATGTAACAAATGACATTTTTAATTGCACTTCAACATTACACTCCACTGTTAATTTCCTTTACTTAGTCTTACACTGTGCTGAAGGGAGATTCCGTCGGAAGTTGGAGGAACATATAGATGCCAAAAACATGAATACGTTCTATTTGTGTTACGGGATAATATTTATTTATTAGTTTATTACTGTCTGGCTTTAGGTCTTCCGCCATCGTCAGATAATTTAAAACTGAACAGACAATCCACACAACAACAGTGAGAGGACATAGTAACACAAATATGGTCTTACAAAGATACGTGCAATCTAAAGGGTATATCTCGATACCAGAAAATAAGAGTAATATAAAACACAAATGGAATCTGAATAATTACACCTTGTATAGCTTTGAATTTAAATGTTAAATTTGTTAGATAGTGTAAGTTAAGAACTGCCAATTGATTCATGGTTACAAGCATAATGTAAATACTAGGGAAGCACCTGAACAAATTAATAACTTTCAGTACATTAATTGAAAGCTGAGGAGTTTGAGACTAATTGTTGTTGCATAAGTGGATAGTGCGGCAGCCTGTTGTATTGGGCGGATAAAATGATGAATAGGGTGAAGTATCCAAAACAAAGTGGTAAGTGGTGAAATACGCTGAAAAGAGTCTTTGGAATGTGGGTATGGAACAGACATAAGAAACATGGTAACACACATTGATGGAAATTTGTAATATTTCTGTCATTCCATACGTATTTTATATTATGCTTGCATTTTGAAATCGATACATAGGTATAAAATGGACATATCTCTGGAGAAACATGTATGTAGGCCTAAACGTTTAGTCTGCCACTGTTGTTGTGTGGACTATATGTTTAATATTAAGCTATCTTTCTATGGCCTTTAACATCTGAAGACAGTTGATAACAAACTAATAGATAAGTATTACCGTGGAACGCAAATACAACTTCTGTAATTTATAGTATTTTCACTGCATTAGTTTGTTGTGCCTCACGAATAAATAACTTTTTAATAATATTACGTGTGAAAGTGTGCAGGCATTCACTGGTGAAGCGGGAACAGCAAAAGTAAGGAAAACAGAAAGTTTTCCCCATGATTACAAGCCTAAGCCCGTAGTTGAAAGGGATGATTTGATTTAACAGGGGAAGCTATAGTGCTTGATGGTCATTGTTATTGTACATCGTAAAATGAGTCTTAGGCAGTACTTGGAATAGGGTGCTTGGTTTCGTTAGATTTCGAATTAATTGGAAGTAATTGAGAAGAATTATACGATGAAACACATTAAATATATCGATTTATTACAGTTTTAGCAAATAAATTGTGAACCTTTCTGCATAACTACAAAAGTTAGGATATTGTTAATGAATTTCATATTTTATTTTGGCCGTCAGAGTGACAACATTATTAGTCACTTTTGTGTGCTAGTTTCGCACTTAAGTCCATTCTCGAACGCCTGACCTTACCGCAATACTATTAAATATTAACACTCCGTCGAAGTATATCTTTGTTAACACCATGAACCACAGACATTGCCGAGGTGGGGTGGCTTGCGTGCCTCAACGATACAGATAGCCGTACCGTAGGTGCAACCACAGCGGAGGGGTATCTGTGGAGAGGCCAGACAAACGTGTGGTTCCTGAAGAGGGGCAGCAGCCTTTTCAGTAGTTACAAGGGGGCAACAGTCTAGATGATTGACTGAGCTGGCCTTGTAACATCAGCTAATGTGGCTTTGCCACACAGCTACTGCGAACGGCTGAAAGCAAGGGGAAACTACAGCCATTATTTTTCCCGAGGACATGCAGCTCTACTGTATGAACGTATGATGATGGCATCCTCTCGGGTAAAATATTCCGGAGGTAAAATAGTCCCCCATTCGGATCTCCGGGCGGGGACTACTCAGGAGGATGTGATCAGGAAAGACAATACTGGCATTCTACAGGTCGGAGCGTGGAATGTTAGATCCCTCAATCGAGTAGGAAAATTAGAAATTTTAAAAAGGGAAATGGATAGGTTGAAATTAGATATAGTGGGGATTAGTGAAGTTCGGTGGCAGGATGAACAGGATTTTTGGTCAGGCGAGTACAGGATTATAAATACAAAATCAATTGCGGGTATCACAGAAGTAGGACTGATAATGAATAAGAAAATAGGAATGCGGGTAAACTACTGTGACCAGCACAGCGATCGCATTATCATTGTCAAGATTGATACGAAGCCAACACCGACAACAGTAGTACAGGTTTATATGCCAACTAGCTCTGCCGATGATGAGGAGATCGAAGAAATATATGAGGAGCTAAAGGAAATTATTCAGACAATTAAGGGAGAGGAAAACTTAATTGTGATGGGAGACTGGAATTCGGTAGTAGGACAAGGAAGGGAAGGGAAGAAAGTGGGTGAATATGGTCTGGGCAAAAGGAATGAAAGAGGAAGCCGCCTGGTAGAATTTTGCACGGAACATAATTTAGTTATAACAAACACCTGGTTTAAGAATCACAAAAGAAGGTTGTATACGTGGAAGAGACCAGGAGACACCGGGAGATACCAGATAGATTTTATAATGGTAAGACATAGATTTCGGAACCAGGTTTTGAAGTGTAGGACATACCCAGGGGCAGACATAGACTCTGACCATAACTTGTTGGTTATGAACTGTAGGCTGAAACTGAAGAAACTACAGAAAGGTAGGAAAATAAAGAGATGGGACCTAGATAAATTGAAGGAACCTGAAGTTCTTAAGAATTTCAGAGGGAGCTTCAGGCAACAATTCACAGAAACAGGGGAAAATAAAACAGTTGAGGAGGAATGGGTAAAATTGAGATATGAAATAGTGAAGGTAGCAGAGGACAAAATAGGTAGGAAGGCAAGACCTACAAAGAATCCTTGGATATCACAGGAGATACTAAATTTAATCGATGAAAGGAGAAAGTATAAAAATGCAGTAAATGAAACAGGCAAAATGGAGTACAGACGACTAAGAAATGAGATTGACAGGAAGTGCAAAATGGCTAAGCAGGAATGGCTAGAAGGCAAATGCAAGGATGTAGAAGAATGTATAAATAGGGGAAAAATAGATACAGCCTACCGGAAAATAAAAGAAACATTTGGCGATAAGAAAAACAGCTCTATGAATATCAAGGACACTGATGGAAAACCAGTTCTCAGCAAAGAAGGGAAAGCTGAAAGGTGGAAAGAGTATATAGAGGGGCTCTACAAAGGAAATGAACTTCGAGACACTATTGTAGGAAGGGAAGAGGATGTAGATGATGATGAAATAGGAGATACTATACTGAGAGATGAATTTGACAGAGCACTGAAAGATCTAAGTCGAAACAAGGCCCCTGGAGTAGATGATATCCCGTCAGAGCTACTGAAGTCTCTGGGAGAACCAGCCATGACAAAATTGTTTCACATTGTGTGTAAGATGTATGAGACAGGTGAAGTACCCTCAGACTTTAAGAAAAATGTTATAATCCCCATTCCAAAGAAAGCGGGTGCAGACAGGTGTGAAAACTACAGAACCATCAGTTTAATAAGTCATGGCTGCAAAATATACGAATTATATACAGAAGGATGGAAAAACTGGTAGAAGCCGAAGTCGGGGAAGATCAGTTTGGGTTCAGGAGAAAATAGGAACACGGGAGGCAATACTCACTTTACGGCTTATCCTAGAAGATAGATTAAGAAAAGGCAAACCAACATTTCTAGCTTTTGTAGATTTGGAGAAGGCTTTTGACAATGTTGATTGGAATAAACTCTTTGAAGTTCTGAAGCAAGCATGAGTAAAATATAGGGAGCGTAAGGTTATTTACAACTTGTACAAAAACCAGACAGCGGTTGTCAGAGTTGAAGGGCATGAAAGGGATGCAGTGGTTGGAAAGGGTATAAGACAGGGTTGTAGCCTTTCCCCAATGTTGTTCAATTTGTACATTGAGCAAGCTATAAAGGAAAGCAAGGTGAAATTTGGAGAAGGAATTAAAGTTCAGGGTGAAGAATTAAAAACATTGCGTTTTGCCGACGACATAGTAATTCTGTCAGATACAGCAAAGGACCTGGAAGAGCAATTGAACGGAATAGACAGTGTGCTGAAAGGTGCATATAAGATGAATATTAACAAGAGTAAAACTAGGGTAATGGAGTGCAGTGTAAGAAAATCAGGTGATGCTGAAGGAATTAGATTAGGTAACGAAACAATAAAGGAGGTAGATGAGTTTTGTTACTTGGGCAGTAAAATAACAAATGATGGTCGCAGTACAGATGATATAAAATGCAGAATGGCAATGGGTAGTAAGGCGTTTTTGAAAAAGAGAAATTTGTTAACATCGAATATTGATTTAAGTCTAAGGAAGTCCTTTCTGAAGGCATTTGTATGGAGTGTTGCCTTGTATGGGAGTGAAACATGGACGATAAGCAGTGTGGACAGAAAGAGGATAGAGGCTTTTGAAATGTGGTGCTACAGAAGAATCTGAAGATTAGGTGGGTGGATCGCGTAACTAATGAGGAGGTACTGAACCGAATTGGGGAGAAAAGAAATTTCTGGTATACCTTGACTAAAAGAAGGGATAGATTGGTAGGACACATTCTTAGACATCAAGGAATTGTGAATTTAGCGTTGGAGGGAAGTGTGTGGGGTAAAAGTCGCAGAGGGAGACCAAGAGACGCGTATAGTAAGCAGATTCAAGTGGATGTGGGTTGTCGTTCCTATGAAGAGATGAAAAGGCTTGCTCAGGATAGAGTAGGGTGGAGAGCTGCATCAAACCAGTCTCTGGACTGAAGACCACAACAACAACATTTATTTTATTATGTAACAATATTGATGAAATGCCTGGTTTACAGAGTGGAATGAAGTCTGAAACAAGTCTCACAAAATAGGCGTTAATATAGCGACTGTGACGAATACAATGAAACATAAGATTTGTACACAAGTGTCCACTTATTGCTTCAGTCAATGACTCAAAAAACAGTTCGAATATTTGTAAGCGTATTGGGTATAACTGATGTGGACATCAGTCCCAACAATTACTTACTAACTTCCTCTATGGATAACACATACACCCATTCCCAGGTAGGACTCGAACCTACAGCGGCAATTGTCATCCAGTCCGTAGCATTATGCCTTAGACCGCGAGGCCGTCAGTCCCTCATTGTGAAGGATTTTCAGTAGAACATTGTGGTCTGAACTCCAAGGTAAATAGATTTTAAAACTTTTGTCACCCTGAATTCAAAAGTTGTCTGACTTTAAGAAAACAATTAAAAATTGTGGTACTTGTTCTTTCGGGTAGATACATGTATCTGCCATAAAATATACGGAACGAAGAGTTATATTCAACCTATACAAAAACCAGACAGCGGTTATTAGAGTCGAAGGGCAGGAAAGAGACGCAGAGGTTGGGAAGGGAGTAAGACAGGGTTGTAGCCTTTCCCCAATGTTGTTCACTCTGTACATTGAGCAGGCAGTGAAGGAATGGAAGGAGAAATTTGGAGAGGGCATTAAAGTGCAGGAAGAAGAAATAAAAACATTGCGGTTTGCCGATGACATAGTAATTCTGTCAGAGACTGCAAACGATCTGTAAGAGCAATTGAATGTAGTAGACAGTGTCTTGGAAGGAAGATATAAGATGAACATACACAAGAGTAGCACGAAGGTAATGGAATGCTACGTCAGCAAATCAGATGATGCTGAAGGAATTAGATTAGGTAATGAGGCAATAAAAGCAGTAGGGTAGTGGGGAGAGCTGCATCAAACCAGTCTGCCGAATGAAGACCATAACAATAATAGTTACTTCATTCCTTGAGGCAGGAGGTGAAATTAACGTAAGAAATGTCAGATGAAGCCTACAATACGCGCAAATAAATGTTTACGCATTTCATCATCCTGTTAAATGCGGTCTACCCAAAATAATTTACAAATGGAAATGACATTATATATACAAAGTGTACTGTGGAGGAGGGAAGATAGGTAATTACACCGGAAATTAAAAGTTTCAGAAAAAACTAGGAAACGTGAACATGTGCTATTGCAAATGGGAAATTAAGGTGCTTTCAGAGGAAGACTGCAGTTTTTCACTAAAAATTTCGGTATAGACCACTCAGTAAAATTTTGAAAACAGTTGTAAACTGCATTCACGTATTAAATCGTATGCAATGGGAATTTACAGAACCCTGTGTGGTCACAGAGCACTCGGCTGTGATTCCTTTGCCGCTAAACTGCAGCCGACCGCCAGCTCGGGATACGTATTTTAAAGTGCGGTTAGAGGAGGACTAGGGCGGTTTGTAATAGCAGCTAGCAGAGGTAGAATAAAAACGTTCCATACATCTAACGTCACGTCGAGTTACATATTAAAAATAAGAACGCTTGTGATTGAAGTTGCCGCATTGGAAACTAAGAAAGGTGAGAAAGTATTCTAGATATTAGGTACGAATTACATAATATACGGTGTAGGGGTGACTGTTATACCTACTTGATTATTAAGTAACTGCGGTGTATGTTTCTCAAAACCTGCTATGACCTGATAGAAAAGTTTCCTTCACTACTCACCACCTCAATCTGGCTACATGTGTTTTTAGTGCTGTATTTTTTTTCCATTTACCATCTGTTCCAACGCCACGAAAATAAAAATAAAAAGTTTGATACTTTGTATGCGTTGTTCGTCAAGACAGCGTACAAAATATTTTCTCTATGGCTTTCTGCTACGGACTATACCTGGATAGAATATGAAACATGTTTCGTTTTTGCAAAATCAATGATATTATCATAAGAGTACTGTTGTATTGTACTGACTTCCTATTTTATATGACATAAGTGCTTGTGTCTTGTCCACATTTGAAGTCTGTCGCTCAAGAACTATGCGATATTTGACTTTAAGAAAAATCGAATAGATAATATAAATGCTCGTAATCGCAAATTTCAGATATTTATTGACCGACTTAACTGAAATTTTGACACAATGTTTTATTAATATACGCCCTTGGTTTGATATAATTTTTCTTAATGAATTTGCGAGTAGACATGTCTTCATTAATATCTTGCAGCTTATTTGTCATATAATTAGTGAGATTCACCACTGTTTACACTATTTTCACAATAGTTAACTCCTCTTGAAAAGTGAGTATATAAGAAGTATTTCATTTATTAAGCAAAAAATATTATTAAAAAAAATGTGTTAGACGTACGGTTGGGTCACGCTCCGCTGGGGCGCTTCTGTCGCTGCAAGCATCAGACGTCAACTTCCATAGCAGAGGCAGAGGAAGTGTACGTGACAGTAGTGGGTAAATATGGATTAAAAACATTGACGACTGTAAAAGCATTGCATCCATTGCTTTAATCAAATTTCACAGAACGCGGCAATCGACAAAAACATGTTAAGAAATATAGTAAAGTAGAAAAATGAAAGAATAGTTAGCGTCTCCAAACAGTAATTATTGTTCCGCGTTGTATTCTTCAAGTCAATAAACATCGAGGCCCACTCGGTAGCAAAATTGTGGCGCCTAACGCGTCAGACAGCTGACTGCGCGAAGGTTCGAGTCCTCTCTCGGGAATGTGTGTGTGTGTGTGTGTGTGTGTGTGTGTGTGTGTGTGTGTGTGTGTGTGTGTGTGTGTGAGAGAGAGAGAGAGAGAGAGAGTGTGTGTGTTTTGTCCTTTACGTAAGTGAGCTGAAATAGTTTATAAGTCTGGGAGGCAGTTCTGTCCCTTACAGTTACAAATACTTGAACAGTTTTTGAACTGCCAAACGTCAGGCGATCACGAATTGAGATAATCTGAATATGTCCCAAAAGTTTTCTCAAAATCACGTGATCCTTTTGGAGTTCATACAACACAAGAATACATACATTCATTTCTATATATACTGGAAAAATTAATTAGGGGATCAGTTCTGATGTGTAGGTTCTGAAGTATTGACAGCGGCAAAATGAACTAAAATGATTCGACGTCTTTCTGCCCATTCTACGACGTTGAGACAAGAACCGAAATAGCTGTAGTAACAGAAAATTGCTGCAGACGAGACTGTGTTGGCTTGCTTTACCAAACGAATTACACGAGCAGTTGCGTTCAGATGGCGGTGAGGTGGTAGTGCAGTGCATCAACAACGTGACGTAGCCGAAGTTGAGGCACAGAGCGCCGTAGGAACGTGGAAGCGCGACAGACGTAGCTGGAGGTGGCTGCAGCTACTGGAGTGTCCCAAAGTGTAATTTCCAGGGCGAGGACTGTATTTCAGACAAGAACCGTTAAAAGAATGCAGAGTCAAGATCGTCCACTGGTAACATCAGCAAAAGGTGAACGTTATCTTCGGAAACAGCACGTCGAGACGGGATGCTAACCACAACTCAGCGACAACACACTCTCTAGGCAGCAATAGGACGAGATATATCAATAATAAAAAACTCCGAAATTGCCTTCGGAAATATGGCCTCTACGCACGGAAGCCTATGGTGCGTATCCCATTAAAACCACGACAACGTTTAGCCTGCTGGATTAGAGCGGCGTTTGTTTCTGTTCACAGATGAGTTCAGATTTTATGTTCAGTCGGACGATCGTCGTTCATACTTCTAGAGAGAACGTGGAAGTGGAAACAATCCTGTTTATGAAATAAATCGCAATTTGCGATCACTTATGGCTTCACTATACGACGTTTAGATGTAATACCAATGTGCGGCGAATGAAAATTTGTGCCCGGCCGGGATTCTAATGCGGTGTGTGTGTGTGTGTGTGTGTGTGTGTGTGTGTGTGTTTGTCAGTAGGTTCACGTAGTTTGTAAGCTACAGACTGATGACCACGCAGTTTGTTCCGATAGATTTACAGACATTTGAACATTTGAAGAAAGAGATGGATGCAGAGAGCGTGATAAATAAACACCCGGGAAACGCCGAGTTTACAGCTGGTATAAAATAAAAACCGATTTCATTAATGAATGACGAAAGAAGGTAATGTTACATACATTATAGTACATAGATTAAGGATCGATAGATCAATATTGAAAATGATCTACACAATAAATAAATAAGATGCTTTTGACCTATAGATTTACATGCTCAGGCCTCCTGGAGATTACTTTTGAATATAGACTTCAACTACACCCCCAGTTTCGCACCGCACCATTTCACTTGAACACCCCTCATAAGAGCAAGAGCGTTGGTTAAAATGAACATGCAAGGG
The DNA here is from genome assembly GCA_026315105.1 of Locusta migratoria. NCBI lineage: Eukaryota > Metazoa > Arthropoda > Insecta > Orthoptera > Acrididae > Locusta > Locusta migratoria. The sequence continues at coordinate 26,836,369 of CM048745.1, read as the reverse complement.
AATGTGTCATTGAGTTCTAGGACACGAAGAAGTGTTTTGTCCGTATCGGCCTTAAAGGGACACACAGGACACTATGTATAGGACTAGCAGCACTACTGCGATATACTGAGTGCGCAGTTCTGTTTCGTCCGCCCAGTAGCGGAAAAGTGCCGAGCTATTCCGGCCTACATTCAGCTCTCGGTGTTTTTACATCCGCGCTTCGAGGGCCGCGTAAACACACAGGCAGCAAGACGTGCACGAATTGCATAATCGCCCCGCCGCCCCGCCGCCCCCGCCAGGACAAAGCGAAGCGCCGTCCCCAGTGCCCCGGCCCGCCACGCCGCATAATGCGGCCGTTCCCGCGCCTCGCCTCGCCGGCGTCCATTATTCATAGCGGCGCCTCAGACCGCTCGGACCGGCGGCGCCGCGGCCAGCTGAAAACACCTCCGCCTCTCTCTCACACCGGAGGACAACGTAAACAAACAACCTGTTGCGTAACCCGCGGAACGCGATGAACGCGCACGAGTACTCTACTGAAGGGTGGCCCGGAGGTAGGAACGAATTTCAATATTTGTGATATTTTCACCGTTGGCAGCCGTGGTTTTATTCCACTTTAGCTGAGTAACACTAAAAACGGCCCGTTAGCGATGGTCTTTTAAAAGCTCGAAATTTAATTGAAAATAACGCTTTAATCGCACATCGGACACGAAAATTGTATAAACTGGCCAGTAGAGGAGAAAATTCTATACAACTTAGCTCCGTTATGCTTTTCTGACGATTTCACACTTCCTTTGTTTAGTGTCTCGATTCCGCCGGTTGTCCTGGGTGTCGGTGGCCGAAAAGAGAGACACCGACACAGGGAAATAGGAAGCACGCGTGTGCGGGTACAGAGTCTGAGGTGACCAGCCAATGGGACAGCAGAAACTAGAAACACTAAACTAGATTAGTACAAGAAATATATTTCGTAGAGATACTACAATACTTAACTTCGTTAACTGAAGACTAGTGGAATGCAGATACATAGTTTAACTAGGTAGAGGCCTGCCTACCGATGAGCGTTCTAGTGTCTGTCTTAATAACAAGTGACCGATACAGTTCAGTGGTGGCCACGAGCGGAGTTGCAGCAGAGGCGCTCGTGGCTGACGTCATAAGAACGCCGCGCCGTGCTTGCATGGCGGTGCGCGGCGAAAGTACGTGGCGCGCACTTCAGACTTGTGCGACACCACACTTTGACTCTGTAACATATCTCATCTTTCTAGGTCGCGCGACCTCCAATAGATCTTTAACAAATGTTACAAACGTATTTGTTGGCCGCCAGCGACCGTAAGACCCCCCCCCCCCCCCCCCCCGGAGGCATAACCAGACGTCGCTAGAGAGTTGCACTACGCCCCAACTTGGCTCTTATGCGCCAGTTCGAAAAAATTTCAAGTAAAAATTGTCCAGAATTAATGCTTAGTAACTTTTCTTTGATAAACGTGTTCATATTTTCACTCTGAAAGTTGGCACATACCTTGTTTGTGTTCTTCTGATCCTCAGTCCTGACATCGGGTTGATGCAGCTCTCCACCCTACTCTGTCCTCAGCAAGCCTCTCCTCATCTTCTCATAAGAACGGCAACCCACATCTATGATCTCCCTCTGCGATTCCCCGCCTCCCCCCCCCCCTCTCCAACGCTTCCCTCCACTGTTAAATTCACGATTCCTTGATGTCTGAGAATGTGTCCTACCAATAGATCCCTTCTTTTAGTCAAGGTATGCCAAAATGTCTCCAATTCTGTTCAGTACCTCTTCATTAGTTACGCGATCTACACACCAGCATTCTTCTGTAGTACCACTTTTCAAAACCTTCTACCCTCTTCCTATCTAAGCGACTTGTCGTCCAAGTTTAACTCCCGTACAACCCAACACTCGAGACAAATGCCTTCAGAAAAGACTTCCCCACACTTAAATAAATTTCATTGTTAGTAAATCGCTCTTTTTCAAAAACGCTTTTCTTCCCATTTGCCATTCAGCATTTTATATCCTCTGAACTGCGACCATTATATGTTATTTTACTACTCAAGTAAGGAAACTCATCTACGCCTTTATTGTTTCGATATCAAATCTGATTCCATCAGTATCAATGCTCTTTTTAGACTGCATTCCAATGCCCTTGTTTTGTTCTTCTTAACGTTCATTTTATACGCACCTTTCAGCACACTGTCCATTCGGTTCAATTGCTCTTCCAGGTCCTTTGCTGTCTCTGACAGAATTGCAATTTCATCAGCACAACGCAATGTTTTTATTTATTCATCCTGAACTCTAATTCCTTCCCCAAATATATCCTTGCTTTCCTTCACAGCATGCTCAATGTACAAACTGAATAACATTGGAGAAATGATACAACCCTTACTTGCTCCCTTCCGAACCAACAGCTGTTTGGTTGATGTACAAGTTGTATATAACCTTCCGTTTCCTATATTTTACCACTGCTGACTTCAGAATTTGAAAGAGTGTATTCCAGTTAAAAGTGTCTAAAGCCTTCTCCAAATCTACAAAAGCTAGAAATGTAGAGTTATCTTTCCTTAATCTATCGTCTAAAATAAGTCGTAAGGTCAATATTGCCTACCGTGTTCCTACATTTCTCATGAATACGAACTGATCTTCCCCGATGTCAGCATTTGTCAGCCTTTCCATTCACCTGAAAATAATTAATGTTAAAATTTTCAACTATGTCTTACTAATCTCGTGGTTCTGTAATTTTCACAGCTGTCTGCACCTGTTTTCCTTGGAATGGGGATTATTACATTTTTCTTAAAGTTTGAGGGTATATTTCGCCTGTTGAAATAGTTTCATCATGGCTGGTTCTCCCAGAAACTTCAGTAGCTCCGAGGGAATGTCATCTATTTCAGGGACCTTGTTTCGACTTAGGTCTTTCAGTGCTCTGTCAAATTCGTCTCTCAGTATAAAATGTCCTGTTTCATATTCATCTACTTTTCTTCCCTTTCTGCAATATTGTCTGTAAGTTCATTTGCTTTGTAGAGCACCTCTATATACTCTTTCTATCTTTCATATTTCCCTTGTTTACTGAGAATCGGTTTCCATCTGCACTCTTGATATTGATACGGCTATTTTTCTTGTCTCCAAATCTCTCTTCTGTTTTCCGGTATGCGGTATCTAATTTACGCTTCTGCTAATTTTCATTTGGCTTCTAGTCACTCCTGCTTAGACATTTCGCATTTCCTATCAATCTCATTTTAGTTGACTGTATTCCCTTTTACCTCCTTCATTTACTGCATTTTTATATCGTCTCCTTCAGTCAATTAAACTTACAATTTCCTGTGACTTCCAAGGATTTCTGTTGGTCTTGCCTTTGTACCTATTTCGTCCTGTTTCCTTCACTATTTCATCACTCAAAGCTACCGATTCCCCATTTACTGCTTTATTTCTCTCGGTTTCTGTCAATGGTTGCCTAAAGCTCCCTCTGAAATTCTCAAGAATTTCAGGTTCCTGCAATTTCTCTAGGTCACATCTCCTTATATTCCTACCTTTCTGCAGTTTCTTCAGTTAGGCTACAGTTCAAAACCAATAAGATATGATCAGAGGCTTTTGACTCAGACGCTAAAGTAATTACAAAAATAAAAATCACACTGTCCCGCTTTACAGCCCACTTTTACAAATATTTTGGACAGCAATTAATAATTAATATAAATAATATTACTTTAAATATGTAAAAACATTATATATTACAGTTTATATATTTAACTTTCTACTACTTTATGAAGACTTAGTATCAGATGTTATATTTGTATGTATTTGATTTAATGGTTAGATATATATATTACTATTTATTGTCAAAATATGTACGAAAATCATAAAACTACTGGATGTGGGCTATGAAACGAGCCAGATGATTTTTTTCCCTTGGTTGTTATCTGAAATCCTTTCTGAGAGCCTGATTGTTCTTGTGTGGTGGTCAGTGCTGTATGGTGGTTTCTTTTTTTTCATCACGGAAATGACAACTGAGCAACGTAACGAAGTGATAAAAGTTTGTTACAGAAACAAGGAAAGTTCCACAGCAACTGTACGTGAATTGCGTGTTAAACTCTGGCGTGTTGTTAGTACAACCGAATAATCATTTCGGAAGTTGATTCATAAGTTTGAGGCCACGGGTTTTGTTTTAAACCTTACAAAATAGAACGACTGGGTTGTGTTAGAACAAAAGAAAGGAGTGCTGTCATCAGTGTATGTGACCGTGAGCCCCTGAAAATCGCTTCGCTGACGAGTTCAAAAACACAACTCACGGCTGAGTGGTCTGGGTTCTGGACCCGAGGGATGACCGGCACGTACTTTTTGAAAATGATGAGGGAGCTTCCGTCAGTGTGCACTGCGACCGTTACCGAAACGTACTTTCTGATCCAGCGAGCTTACGCCATTTGGTTCTATTATTAATTTATTTTTTCCGTTATATATTTATTTGGTGGGGATTTGTTTAATTAAAAATGCACTTAAAGAAAGCACAAACAGAACAAAAAGTGAAAAAATAAACGACAATTAGGGCATCAGTTGAGATAGCTACGTTCTGAAGTATTGTCATTGGCGGAATGAACTAAAATCATTCGACGTCTTTCTTTCGGCTGTACGGTACGGAGCCAACAACATAAAAGCAACCGAGATAATGGTAATAACAGACATTTGTTGCTTAGGGTTGGTGTTGACTTTGTTTAGTCTAGCAAACGAATTACACAAGCAGTTGATGTTCCCTCATCTGAAGGAACTCGGAACAATGTTGCTCTCTTGCAGGAAACATCACCGTATCAGGGTGGTTGACGAATGGTGTGGGCAGGAGTCAATATTGGCGGACGAATGGGCCATGTCATTCAGAATGGCCTTTGACTACTCAGAGATATAGGAATGAGATCCTCCGACCTTTTGTTGTGCCCTCAGCTGGTGCCGTGGGAGACGGGTTCTTTCTGGTGGACGATGAACGCTCGCCCCCACAGGGCTGCACTGGTGGTGAACACGATTGAAGCTGAGGGAACTGAACGACTGCAGTGGCCAGCATGTCTGCGATGCAGCTGGTAGACTGGCTGAATATCCGTAGAGAGTTGTCTGATAATCTCAGGTTTGCAGCTGTACTGGCCGTCCCCCGCTGTATTAGAGGGCAACGAGAATGACTTTTTTACTGTTGTCGCAGCCACTTTGTGCCTCGCTGTAAGTAAATGTCACGTAAGCCTTAAGTAAGGAGTTGAGGAATATCGTCCTATACGACACACAAATTACAACTGTAACCTATATCTGGATAAAATACGTTACCATTTGTATACTGTGTTTCACATCTCACCTGATACCAACATTACTTTGTGTACTCTAGTAAAGCTTCACTGGCAGTGAATTTTTGCTAATGTCAGCATACCGCGTGTACACTATATATTTGTTCTGCAATAATACTTATTTTTGTTGTGACTACCTTTCGGCTTCTTAGACAACTTAATAGTGCAGATTATCCACATCACACCAGATGCTGTGTTTAGAGTCCAAGATTTTACAAAGATAACTTTCAGTATGTAGTCTTTAAGTATTTTATAAACAGAGTCGTCCAACTAGTTAAAACAAAACTGTAACTAAAACATAACTGTAGATTCATCTTCAACAATTAGGTTGAAAGAAACAATTGTATATTAAATTAACTTATATAGATGAACAAAAGTAGGTGGGGCGCAGGTCAGTGGGGAAAACATAAATGAAATGTTGGTGAGGAGCAATTACGTAAGTTTGTAGTATGTGAATATGGAATAAAGGAGCATATTGAAGTATATAGCATATATTAAAAATTATGCCGCCATACTTGTCGAAATTGTGTAATGTCTCCCACCAACATTCCAATGTTTCCCTTTTATGTATTACTCACACCACTCATTTGGAAACCAGCTACTTATATTCAGGTCGAACGCAAGCAAAATGGGGGACCAATTTTATTAATACAATGAAACTGCATCCCACTGAAATAATGTACTTAAGTTAACCTGTCTTACACAGACGATGCCCAGCATTGAATTTAATATAAATTACACAGAACTTAACGCTACTGGGGGAGGGTTTAAAAACAACACTCACTCGCTCACACACACACGCAATGCAACAGCAAAACTCACCAAAATCAGCGTGCTGAAACGAGGCAGAAGCAGGCGCCACTATCGCAGGCGAAATTCAGCAAAGCCGAAGGTACCACTCAACAAAATATACAATAAAACTGCGAAGATGGCTCTGGTGTGTCGTGCCTGATTTGAGGTGTTGCGTGAGTATAGCAAAGTTAAGTTAGATCGCGAACAAACACGCTAAAGGCGACACACGGCAACGTTACATGATAGCACTTCATTGAGGGTAAAGTCGTTAAAGATCGGATTCATTACACAAAATCACGGCGGATTCTTAAGTTGCAATCTGAGAGTAAACTTCCTAGGCACTGGTTTTATGATAAGTGGCGTGAATTCAGGTGACTAGCTGCAAACCCCGGAATTCGGAGTTCGGTCCCACGTGGTTCCGAAACCCGATAAAAATGTGTAAATTCAATTTCCGAAAAATAAAGAAAATTAACTAAGGCATGCAACCCCTAGAACTGCTTAGAATTTCGTAAGGAAGCTACTGCAATGAAGCAACATGCGAATGGAAGCATTCACAGAGACGGAACAAGTCCACTCTTATGACCCGGAAAAGTGAAATAATTACAAAGTCGGGAAAGTGAGAATAAAAACTACGGCATGCGACCCTGAGAAATTCAAAGAATTTCATAAGCAAGCTATTGAAGGAGGTTGTGCAAAGTGTTACTGACAACGACTGAGTGCATACTACAAATTCGGAGAAAAAACAGCAAAAGTAAAATAGGTGGGGAGAGACGATCGCGAAATGTTAGTGGAAATCAGAAGGATACACACATAATTACTTGCCTGATGGGCATAGAACAAACAGTAGTGAAAGTTGAAGGCTTTGTTCTAAGAACCAACCATGAGGAACACATATCACTCGCAGAAGGAAACGATAAGAAAAATTTTACAGGAACTGTATAAAGATGAACATATCGGCTGTTACAAATCGGACCCCACAAAGCTAGAATGAATTTACACAGAGCTTACACAACCACATAATCACAAAAGGTTTGAATATACCAGGCCATTATCAATCTGGAACTAGTAACACATACATCGTGTTTCTCTGTTTGAAATCACTGGATTGAAAAACTAGAACACATTTCCGCGCACGATCGGAAGGGATATTCAAAAAAAAAAAAAAAAAAAAAAAAAAATCTAAGTTCAAGAGTCTAAGTTAAACATGCTAGACAATGAATAACTACCATCTCTGCAAGCACAAGACAAGTACCAACCTCACCTCACCTTGATCCCAGCAAAAAGTGACGATCGAGCTGCCAGGAGCCGCGGGAGAGCTACCGGAAGCTGGAAAATCCAAGAAAACAACGGTGATGGGAGAGAAGATCGTGAGGCTCGCCCTGGAGAAGTCTCGTCGATTAGCTTGTAACCAAAGGGGTTGGTAACGACAAACTATTGACTCTGGGCCAGAGAGAACCATGCAAAGCGAGCTATCACTACCCAGATTCAGACAGCCATTAGATTCTGGCACATCCATTTAAAAGTAAAACAAGTACACATTCTCACAGGGAAAATAATAAATTATCAAAATAACAAAATCCTAGCAATATTAACTAACATTTCAGAAACAAGTATTTCAAAACATGAAATAAAAAGGCTATTCCTCGTGTCTTGGAAAGAGTGCGGTTCTAGTTTGAACAAAATGGTAATCTAGCGAAATCAAATAAATTATAAAAAATATATGGAAGACGACAGACTGTCGTCTTTCAGGGTTCACTAACCACTTTCATAACGTTTCTCTACCGTTCCATTCTCTAATAGCGCGCGGGAATAATGAACACCTAAATCGTTCCGTTTTCGATCTGATTTCTCTTATTTTAGTAGGATAGTAATGTTTCCCTATGTAGGTATTCAAAAGTAAAAGTCGGTGATTGAAATTTCGTAAATAGATCTCGCCGCAACGCATAACGTCGTTCTTTGAATGATTCCCACCTCAAATCGTGCAACATTTCCGTGACGCTTTCCCCCCCTGAAACGCGATAAAACGAGCTGCCCTTTCTTTGAACCCATCTCAATGTCTTCCGTTAGTCACACCTGGTGAGGGTCCCACAAGGGGCAACAGTACTCCAGGAGAGGACGCACAATTGTGATGTAGGCAGTCTCTTTGTTGGAGCTGTTGCATCTTCGAACCGTTCTGCCAATGAAACGCAACTTCTGGTTCGACATCCCGACGATATTTTAACCGCGTTCTCTCCAGTCTAAGTTGTTCGTAATTGTAGCTCCTAGGTACTTGGTACTATTTACGACATTAAGGTTTGACTGATTTATCGTGTAATCGAAGTTCAGCGGAATTGTTTTAGTCGTCATGTGTATTACTTCACAATTTATTTATTTAGTGTTAATTGCCAATTTCACAACGTGTAGAAATTTTGTCTAAATTGCTTTTCAGTTGCTTTTGATCCTCTGTTGACTTCACTAACCGATAAACTACAGCATCATCCGCGAACTGTCTAAGTGAGCTATTCAGATTGTCTCCTAAATCCTTTATAAACAGAAGGAAGAGTAGGGGACCTATAACGCTTCCCTGGGGAACGCCAGATATCACTTTTGTTTTATCGATGACTTAACGTCAATTACTACGAACTGTGTCCTTTCTGATAGGAAATCGTGAATTCAATCGCACAATTAGAGCGATATTCCATAAGCATGCCATTTCATTAGAAGCCGCTTGTGAGGTACAGTGTCAAAGCCTTCCGGAAATCCAAAAATATGGAATCGATTTCACATCCCTTGGTGGTACTTATCACTATATGTGAATAAAGGGTAAGCTGTGTTTCTCAAGAGCGATACTTCTAAATCAGTGTTGACTATTGGTTAATAGGTCGTTCTCTTCGAGGTAGTTCATAATGTTCGACAAAGTATATACTCCAAAACCCTACTGCAAATCAACGTCAATTAGATTGGCCTTTAATTTTGGGGATCACTCCTATTGCTTTTCTGGAATATTGGAGTGACTTGGCATCTTCTCAATCTTTGGGTACGGATCTTTCGCAAAGTGATCGATTGTATATGATAGCTAAGTATGGGGCTATTGCAGCATACTCTGAGAGGAATCTAGATGGTATACAATCTGGCCAGGAAGATTTGTTTCTGTTTAGTGACTTAAGTTGTTTCACTACTCCAGGAACATCTACTTCTAAATTTCGCATGCTGGCGGCTGTTCTTTGTTTGAATTCTGGAGTGTTCATTTCGTCTTCTTTGGTGAAGGAATTTTGGAAACCTGTGTTTAGCAATTCTGCTTTAACAGTACTGTCATCGGAGTATTATCATTGCTATCGCGTAGTGAAGGTATTGTTTGTATTCTGCCGCTAGTGTACTTCACATATGACCAGAATTTCTTTGAAATTTCTTTAAGATTACGAGACAGGATTTCGGTTTGGAAACTACTATAAGCTTCTCGCATTGGAGTCCGCGCTAGGTTGCGAGTTTCAGTAAAAGATTGCCAGTCTTGCGGATTCTGTGTCTTTTTTAAATTTTGCGTGAGTTTTCCTTTGCTTCTGAAACAATGATCTAACCTGTTTTGTGTACCACGGGGGTCAGCCCTTTCTTTTATTAATTTATTTGGTATAAATCTCTCGATATCTACTGATAATGTATCTTCGGAAGTAAGCCGCAAATGATCTACAATCGCAATTTTAGTTTTGAAAGACGGGAGACTATCACACATGAAAGCGTGAAGTCAATTTCTACCAGCTCTATTGAAAGATATATTTTTCGTTTATTTTTGGTGCATTTGGGAACGTCGATATTTAGTCTCGCTACTACAACTCGATGTTCGCTAATTCCTGTATCTGTTTTGATGCTCTTTACTGACTCAGGATTATTTGTTGCTAGGAGATCAAGGGTATTTTCGCTAACTTTTACCATTCTAGGGGGTTCATGAACTAACAGTTCAAAGTAGTTCTCATAAAAAGCATTCAGAAATAGTTCGGACGATCTTTTAAATTTTGCCGCCGGTATTGAATACGTATATATGCCAACATATCGAGGGTAAATTAAAGTCGCCACCGATTATAACAGTATTCTTTGGGTACCTGTTTGTAATTGGATTCAACCTTTCTTTGAAATTTCGGCAATTACATCGTCTGAGTCTGGGAGCCGATAAGAAGATCCAATAATTAATTTAGTCCTGTTGTCAGGTATAACCTCTACCCATACCAACTCACAGGAAGTATCTACCTCAATTTCGCTGCAGGATAAACCGTTTGTAACGGCAATAAACACGAAACCTCCGTTTTTATTTATTTTATCCTTTCTGAAGATCACTTGGTCCTTTGAAAAAATTTCGGCCTAACGTATCTCTGGCTTCAGCCAGCTTTCAGATCCTATAACGGTTTGTGCGTCATCTACGACAATTTACAACACCAATGGTTCCTAGATCTACATTCCTCCTGTGTCTGACCTGCCCCCTTTGAGACTGAAACCCATTTTGTGTATTCCCGAGGCCCTGTAAGCTAAAACACCGAACAGTCCACGTCACACAGCCCCTGTTACCCGTGTAGCCGCTTCCTGAGTATAGTGGACTCTTGACCTATTTAGCGGAACCCGAAAACGCACCACACTTTGGGGCACGTCGAGGAATCTGCAGCCCACACGGTCACAGAACCGTCTGAGCCTCTGATTCAGACCCTCCACCACTTGGCTCTTAACCAAAGGTCCGCAGTCAGTCCTGTCGACAATGCTGCAGATGGTGAGCTCCGCTTTCATCTTGCAAGCAAGACTGGCAGTCTTTACCACTTCTGATAGCCGCTCAAAATCAGAGACGATCTCTTCCGATGCAAAGCGACACGTATCGATGGTCCCGACATGAGCCACCAACTGCAGCTGGCTGCACCCTGTGCTCTTCATGGCTTCCGGGAGGACCCGTTCCACATCTGGAGTGACTCCCCATGGCACGTACACGAAGTGCACATTGGCCTTTTTTCCATCTCTAGCAGCCATATCCGTCTCTCGGTCTCCCTCTATGGGTTTTGTCCAACACAATACTTTTTAATGATAAGTTGACGATTTCTTCATGTATCAGAAAGTGTCATACCAGCTTACCGCTTCTCTTAGTCAGAATATGCCAGAAACTCCTTTTCTCCCCAATTCTGTTGAGCACCTCACTCCAGAAAAATGCTGTCAGAAAGGATTTCCTAACATTCAAATCAATGTCTGATATCAAGAAATTTCACTTATTCAGAAATGCTTTCCTTCTCATAGCCATTCTGCATTTTATATTTTCTTCACTTCGTCATCAGAAGTTATTTTGTTCCCCAAATAACAAAACTCCTTTGTCTCATTACCTAATCTAATTGAGCATCGCCTGATTTTCTGGCATTAAATTCCATTACCCTTATTTTACTCTTGCTAATGTTCATCTTACACCCTATTTTCAAGACACTCTCCATTCCGTTAATTGCTCTTCCAGGTCCATCGTGGTCTCTGACAGAATAGCTACCTTATCAACAATCCCCAGAGTTTTTATTTCTTCTCCCTGAACTTTAAGTCCTTGTCTAAATTTCTCCTTGTATTCTTTCACAGGTTGCTCATTGTACTGGTTGAACATAAAAGGAAGGCTACAGCCTTGTCCTACGCCGTTACCAACCATTGCTTTCCTTTCACGCCGCTCTACTCTTGTGACAACTGTCTCCACATTTTACCGGTGCTACGTTCAGAAGACGAAAGATTCTATTCCGGACCGGAAAGCTCTGAATGGCTGTGAATGGCGCTTGTTTTCCTGAAAGATCAATTGTAAAATGTATCTGAAGCGATTTCCGAAACCTGGGCAAAACGAACTACAGCGCAGAATGAACAAAATCTCAAAAGAACGGACTGCACCTTTCGATTTCTCTCCACTTTCCACTCCCGCCAGTGCGTTGTTCGCTGCCCACGTTGATGATTACCAACCTGGCGAGACGAAGGCAGTATAACGTTTTACACGACCATGAAAGCCTCGGGTCGGCTGATAAGCAATCAGAGTAGGTGCCGCACAGCGTGTCTGCCGCCCGCCGATGGAGTTATAAAAGTGGACCCAATCCGCCGGCGAGCACTCGCGCCGATCGGAGGTCGCGCTACGGCGTCGTAAGGCCGCCCCTAAGCGGATTACGTCATTCCGCCCCACCCCTCCCCCTCCCTCCCTCTCCCACCCCCTCCACCTCTCAGTACAAGAGCACACTTCACTCGCCCACTTGTGCCTGGTTGTGTTTGATCGCACGCTCTTCAAAGTTAGTACTTCCCACCGCAATAAAACTGGACGTTCTGCAAGGTCTGGCACCACAGAGTAAACCGATAAATGTTCATTTGGGTAATAGCGGCCACCTATATTTTTAGCCACTCACCTCCACCGATTGAGTTAGTGTACGAAACGCAAAGTGTTGCGAAAAGACTCATCAGATTACGTATGACTTAATCTCGTTTATCAATGAAGAAGAAATTTAAGCTGCAACTTACGCTTTGAGCTACAAAATTCCATTTTCAAACGTGAATTACATTTTACGAGAGTGTATATTACATACCCACTCCAATACAATCCAAAGATACTTGTTAAACTTAGGTTTATCGTAAAAGATTCCATTAATTTATATGGACCTCTTTACGTGATCAACATATTGGAAGTTATTAGTTTTTGGTAATAAATCCGATATTTTCTTGATGCCATTCAGCTGTAAGTTTTTGAGGCAGACAAATAAGACGTTCAAAAGTATTAAACTGATTAAAATGCACAGAAGATACATATCTGCAAGAGCAGTATGACGTCATGTGACGTACGAACTCGTAGATCGTTGCCTCTTGAAGTTCTCTATCGGCGCTCTGGTCACGACTGGCTGGAATTCCATGGGGCAAAACTAGTCTACTGCAAATAATGTAGGCGACACGTAGCACTGCGGTTCTTTGACACTTAAATGAATTCTTAGCGCCCAGCCGTCCCCATTTATGGCCCTCGAACAAGTCTCAATAATTACAATCACTACAACCCAGCACGCACATTCTACACGTCAGCAACACAAATTTTCAAATTTCTTGTGTGAAATAGAAAAGTTCGAGGTGTACATTTTAGTGTGGTACAAAAATTAGTAGTTCATTCATTATACCGGTAGAAAAACTTTACACACGACTAACACTGAAGTACTTTTACCATAATGCTTCAAATTGAGTTAAGCGAGACGTTTATAGTGCCTAAGATAAATCACGTTACACGTCTCGAAACAATACTCCCTACTAGCATGCATTGTGCCCTCAATCAGAGATGAAACCAGACTCCTTTAAATGCCGCGAAAACATCCTATTTACACTACTGGTAATTAAAATTGCTACATCCAGAAGAAATGCAGATGATAAACGGATGTTCTATGGACAAATATATTGAACTACATCTGACATGTGAACACATTTTCAGGCAATTTGGGTGCATAGATCCTGAAAAATCAGTATCCAAAACAACCACCTGTGGCCGTAATAACGGCCTTGATACGCATTGAGTCAGAGTTTGGATGGCGTGTACAGGTACAGATGCTCATGCAGCTTCAACACTATACCACACTTCATCAGGAGTAGTGACTGGACAGTTGCTCGGCCACCATTGACCAGACGTTTTCAATTGGTGACAAATTTGAAGAATGTGCTGGCTAAGGCAGCAGTCGAACATTTCCAGTATCCAGAAAGGCCCGTACAGGACCTGCAACAAGCGGTCGTGCATTATCCTGCTGAAATGTAGGGCGTCGCAGGGATCGAATGAAGGGTAGAGCCACGTGTCGTAACACAACTGAGATGTAACGGCCACTGTTCAAAGTGCGATCGATGCGAACAAGAAGTGACAGAGACATGTAACCAATGCCATATCACTCCGGGTGATACGCCAGCATGGCCATGACGAATACAGGCTTCCAATGTGCATTCACCGCGATGTCGCCAAACACGGATGCGACCATCATGATGCTGTAAACAAAAACTGGATTTGTCTGAAGAAATGACGTTTTGCCATTTTTGGACCCATTTTTGCGTAATCCATCGGAGGCGCTCCTGTCTGTGATGCAGCGTCAAGGGTAACCGCAGCCATGGTCTCCGAGCTGATAGTCCATCCTGATGGAAACGTCGTCGAACTGTTCGTGCAGATGGTTGTGTTGACTCAGATATTGAGACTTGGCTGCACGATCCGTTACAGCCCTGTGGATAAGATGCCTGTCATCTCGAATGCTAGAGATACGAGGCCATCGGGATCCAACACTACGTTCCGTATTGCCCTCCTGAAGCCAACGATTCCATATTCTCGTAACAGTCATTGGATCGCGACCAATCCAACCTTTACCAAAGTCTGAAACGTGATGATACGCATTTCTCCTCCTTACACGAGGCATCACAACAACGTTTCACCAGGCAACGCCGGTCAACTGCTGTTTGTGTATGAGAAATCCGTTGGAAACTTTCCTCGTGTCAGCACGCTGTAGGTGTCCCCACCGGCGCCAAACTTGTGTGAATGCTCTGAAAAGCTAATCATTTGCATATCACAGCATCTTCTTCCTGTCGGTTAATATCTCAACTGTAGGACGTCAATTTCGCGTCTGTAGTATGTCATCTCGTGGTGTAGCAATTTTAGTTTAAATCAAATTCAAAATGTTCAAATGTTTGTATAGCTTATGGGACTTAACTGCGGGTCATTAGTCCCTAAACTTACTAACTAATAATGAACTAAGTTATACTGAAGACACCACTGACATCCATGCCCGAGGGGGGGGGGGGGTTCTAATCCCCGACGGGTGGCGGCCTCGCACGTTGGAGCACTGCGCTTCAATCTGCTCAGCCACTCCGCCGCGGCCTGGAAAAGAAAACGATAATAGACTAATTATGTTCGTACCTATTATTATGCAACACTGATAACGAGAGGTTCAGTAACGCAAGCAGGTGGGCATTAATCGCAACATGCTTAGTTACAGTCAGACTGTGACCCTATGAGAAAACCAAAAAGCAAAACCCAAACCAGAAAGAGCCTAAATTGACCCACTGATGACGACTAGGAGTGAAAAACACTAAATCAGGCGAAAGGAAGCTACGTAAAGTAAATAAATTGCAGCGAGATAGCGCCGGTTTTATTTCCAAAACTGAATATCAAAGATGGCCACACGAACAGACTTTATATTCCAATTCATTTCCAGTTTTTTCCGAGCATTTTGGTATTTGGATTCATTGCAGATGTCATAATGATGACGCAATTACCTAAAGTTGTTGCAAAGGCAAGTAGCACTGACGGAGTCAGTTTCCACAGAACTTACACACATGCATCAAGTGAATCTCGAGCTTAACGTTCCCTGTGAGATCCGAGCACCCCTTATGGGTTAACCAGTGTCGTGTCAACTACGTGTTGGTATTTGTTGTTGCATGGGTGTGTGAGTATGATGGTGCTATGTCCTGATGAGACACTGTAATGCCCGAACGGAGTGACACTTGCCTGTAGAGGGAATGTATTGGCACTTGTCCCGATTCCAGAACACTGCAGATAGTGGACAGGGTGTTTCCGAAGTGCCATACACCGCCCTGTCCACCCCAGGTACCTTCCATCCCGCTCACCATCTGTGTTGAGATCTCGCGGTTACGTAGCACAGTACGGCCAACTGGAAGTGCAAGAGAAGAGCAAAGAATATGCTGTCTCCAGAGGAATCAAATGTTAGGATATTAATTGTAAACCTATTGGACCAAACTACTGCGATCATCAGTGCCTAGATCTACAAAATACTTAAACTTACGCACACTAAGGACAACGAACACACCCATTCCCGAGGGAGGACTCGAATCTCCGGCGGAAGCGGCCGCCCAGACCATAGCCTTAGACCATACGGCTACTCTCGCGCGAATCAGAGCAATCATTACAATTAGGTTCGGCGTAGACTGATATTCGGCCATACAGTGTGAAATGTTCAACGTGAGACTCATTTGGCTTTTGAGTTCTGAATTTTTTATTTTTTATTTCAATGCAGTGGCTGACTAACCGGGGGGGGGGGGGGGGGTTGACCGCCCCGGGCCTTCGGTGTTGGGGGGGCTACCAAATACCTGGAAAGGACTTTTCTTTTTTTCTCTTTTAGTGCTCTTAGCGTCTCGTTCTGCTGGAGCCTCCAAATCTTGAACGCTATTTTTTCAGACTGTCCTGTGCCTCTCGTCCTGTAAGGGGCCTCCAATTCTCTTTTATAGTAATACATGCATTCCAAGTGAACGGGAAGAGAAGGGGGGGGTTCCTTTCGTTTCGCCGCCGCCCCGGGCCTCCAACAGCCTTAGTCCGCCACTGTTTCAATGGCATTGTAGAAAATCATCGTTTGGTTCTCACACCACAATTTTCACATGACAGGTTTCGTAGGTACATCCACAAGAAAAGGGTTCCGTGCATTCACCTTAAGGTAAATATTTATCACTTTTTTCATTGTTTACTTCAAATTTCGGCCATTAATTTTCTTTATTTTTGGTACCTGAATGTGATAATAACAGATTACATTTCGATAATATCAAGGCACATCAACACTACTACCTGGAAAACTTTAACTCAAATGAAAGTAGGATGATGGTTGGGTTAGTAACTACAAACTGGTGAGACACATTAACATATCTGTCCAAGATTCCTAATATATTTATTAGACTATGACTGAAGAAAGTCACCATCATCATATGGTGGCAGAGAAATAAACTTCTCAATAGCGTTGTAAACATTTTCACTATGAAAAAACATTTTTTTTTACTAGTAGGAATACTCAACGAATTAATGTCCAAGTAGATCAAGTTAGTATACTGCTCTTTATCTTGCAGAGGGTTGTGCAATTTCACTGATTTCGTGTTGAAACATTTTGGGTAATTCTTCCGTCGCTTCCTGGTATAACATAATCGATAAATTTAAAAACACAATTTTGTGTGTGTTCTACAAGTTTATTTTTGTTTACTTAACCCATTTTCGGTTTATTAGGTCATCTTCAAAGTATTGCCTGCTGTGTCAAAGAGGTTACAATGTTTGTATATAGTACTGGAAGAGATGACAAATGTCTACACTTAGATCAACACACATAGTAAAACACTTCTATGAAATTGTGTTTTTACAGTTAACAACTTAAAAACTAAACAGTAATGAATGATTATACCATGTATGGAATATAAAACAAGGAATAAATTCGAATATAACCTGGGAACTGGAACAACCTACTACTATAAACAAACTGATAATTATATTAGACAGATTTGTTTTAGTGTACTATAATGCAGGAACCACTCATTTTAAGTTCTTGGTGCCACTCCAAACCTTTCCTTACAACACTAATCTATAAATATCACCCAAAATTGTAGTATACTTATACACTAGCTGAAAACCCGAGGTTTTTATTTATTTATTCAAGTTTAGCTTTGAGTTAGTACTTCTCATATCTCTTCTCTCTCTGTCCATCTCCTTTTCTTAATAGCATGTCATATTTATGTCAGAGTATTCAAGGAATAAGGCCGTCTTGCATAATGTACAAAATAATAACTTCAGTATCCAAACAAAGAAATATAGAATGAAACTTTCACTCTGCAGCGCAGTGTGTGCTGATGTGAAGTTTCCTGGCAGATTACAATTGTGAGCCGGACCCCGGACTCGAACCTGGGAGCTTTGCCTTTTGCGGCAATTGCTCTACCACTGAGCTATCCGGACACGACTCACGAACAGTCCTCTGCCAGTACCTCGCCTCTTATGTAGGCATCAAGATGCAAACGATATCTAACCTTAATACATTCATTTAATTCAAAACTTGATTATAAACAATATTTCTGGTTACTTGTACAAAATCTATTATGAATAAATTCTTCAGTGTCCCACCCCTGAGCAAGAGACATGTAGTCGTCCATATGAGAAACATGGAGTGTTAAAACAACTATGCGGTATTCAATAGGTTCCCTGTGATTTATTAATCGTAACAGAAAATGAAATTCTCACGGTAAACTACAGTCTCTTGAAGTTTTAAGGTATATCTGCCCGAAATAATGGGTATTCTTTAGATGTACACTGTTTCATTCTCTTCCTTCCCCTGTAGCTCTGTAGAAGTCTCTTGGTTTCGCCTACGGCCGAGTACGATTCACAGTTGATTCACAGTTGTCAACAGCACTGTCAGCTTTCACGAATTTCTTTCAGCCGACTGGAATACGGGAGTGTCTTAGTATTTAATACGTAAATGTATGAAGATGCGGTGCAATACGTGAAAGGTTTTTACCCATCGCAGTATATACGATCTCATATTTATTAAATTATATGATGTAAAATTGTATAATTTTGTAGGTAGGCCTACACATTCATGTGCTGCATGTTGGTAAAAGCTCTTACGAATATAGTTAGTGGTAAAGAAGTAATAGATTAAAACATGGTATGTGATGGGGCGGTTTTCTATGAACGTTACTGTTTATGTCCTCATATCTCGTGAAATACTTGTCGTACTGTGATACAATTTCGAAGGAACATTCAGGCATAGATGTGTATACTGTAGAAATTATAAATTGTAAAATCATATCGAATGCCGCAATTTAGACCATGAACAGCGGAAAAATAGTAAGCGAGAAAATTTTTTCCTTTCATCGTTTTTCTGCCGTTGTCAGTGAGATAAATTGTAATAAAGGTGTGAAATTATGTTTAACCCTTTGAGGCCCATGAAAATACACAGGAAGAAAACTATAACAATTTCTTCCAAAATCTACTTTTATTGTCTCAAAAAGCAATAATATAGTGCAACTAGCTTAAACCCGCGGCTCCGCTCGCGCGTTTGTTGATTATGATAGATAAGCTATCTTTCAGTAGTGTGCTATGAGACTGATTTTGAAGAATGAAATACAATACCTTCTTTAGAAACAAACATTTTTAATCCACATTCAATTAAAAAAATAAAATTAAGTGAAGTGCACAATGATTTACAATAAATAATACATACATTATTTCTTATAGCCTGTGTTGCAATATCTCAACACGTATGGTGAGAGTAACGTCCAAATTCATTTTAATTTCATTTTAGGGCATTATGGTAAATTACGTTATTTTTAGTATTGTTTGGAGCGTAAATGTAGAGTTTAATTTGGGTTGCCCACCCTTGAGCAAGCGACGTATAAATGACCGTGTGAATACCATCAGAGCTGTAAATGGATTTCAGCGATGTTTAATGATTGTCCTTGAGCTTTATTAATTGTCATAACAAAAGCTAGACGAACTGGAGACTGTAGGCTTTTGAACTGAAACGGCATATCAGAAGGAATTTTAGCGAGACTAACGAACAGCAATTCATTTATATATATAATTTCAGTTTGTTTATAATAGAAGGTAGTTCCAGTTCCTAGGTTATATTCAGATTTATTCCTTATTTTATCCCCACACATTGTATAATCATTCATTACTGGTTAGTTTTTAAAGTGATTGTAATAACACAATTCAAGGAAGTGTTTTACTTTGCATGTCGATCTAAGTGTAGGCATTTGTCATCGCTTCCCATACTGTATCTCAACATTGTAACCTCTTTGATACAGCAGTCAGTACTCTGAAAATGGCCTAATAAGCCGCAAACCGGGCGAGGGGGGGGGGGGGAGGGGACTTATGGTTGCTCAATTGGTTAAACATGTACAAATGTTTGTAACCCTATGGTACCGAACTACGTTGGTCATCAGTCCCTAGTCTTACAAACTACATAAACCCCCCCAGGGGGCCCACAGTTCTTTTGTGGGTACGTGTGTGGCGCGCACGGGGCCCCGAGCCGGAGCAGCCTTTCTTCTGCCCCAGGCTGCTTCACTGTCCCTCCCGGTTTATGCCTTCGCCCGGAGACGGGCATATTTCGTGAGCTACGGTGGTTCTTGTTGTGGTTTTTCTTCCTTCGTTCCTTCCTTTCTTACCCTTTGTTTTCTGTCTTTCTCTCCTTGTACTCTCCTAGCCTTCTTCTCCTCATTAGTCTCCGCTTCGGCGTTTGAGACACTTCTTCCTTCTTTCTCTTCATTTCCTATCCTCTTCTTCTTTTCCTCCCTGTGCGTGTCTGAAGGCATTATCATGCGTAGCAGGTGACGGGGGTAACGCGTAATTCCCCGCCCCGGGTAGACAAATAGGGCACGTACGTACCCCCTGGTAAAGGCCAGGCCCAGGGAGGGGTGATTACCCGAGCTGGTACCTTCCGAACGTGCCGATTGGTCCCTCCGTCAGTTCTCGGGAGGTGTGACCTGAGGTGTGAACAATCACCTAAGGCGGGTAAGCCCTCGGAGAGGGCCCCCACTAGGAAGGAGCGCGCCATCGGAGACGCCGGTAATCACGGGGGACACTTCCGCGATGACTTCCTCCTTATCTTCTTTCATGACGTTGACCCACAAATGTAAGTTAGACTCGCCTCAGCCTAAAAAGACACTGCCTAATGTACCTAAATTTCTGGTTGTCTCTCGCACCGACGGAAAGGATTTCAATTCTGTCAATCCTTTCGTTATACAGAAAGGTGTAGATGCAATTGCTGGCCCTGTTAAAACCTGTTCACGTCAGCGCAACGGCACATTGTTGCTGGAAGTGGAAAGTGCCTTCCAAGCCCAAAAACTGATACGTACTACGTTGTTGCACACGTTTCCAGTTAAGGTAGAAGCGCACCGCACACTCAACTCGTCACGGGGGGTAGTTTTTACGAGATCCCTTGACGGGTTGTCTGATGAAGACATCCAATCGTATATGTCCGATCAGGGTGTGACAGCCGTCCACAGGGTGATGAAAAAGGTCGATAACCAATTGACACCGACTCGTACTGTGTTTTTGACGTTCGACAGAGTTGACCTCCTGTCGAAGGTCAAAGCAGGGTATGAAGTCATCTCCGTCCGACCTTATGTACCTAACCCAACGCGCTGTTTTCAGTGCCACAGGTACAACCATACCCGTGAACATTGCCCAAATGCAGCAAAGTGTATCACTTGTGGTAGGGACGCCCATGAGGGGGATTGCCCACCTCCGTCCCCTCACTGCCTAAACTGCAACGGTGACCATGCGGCTTCCTCTCGCAACTGCCCTGTATACAAGGATGAGAAGGTAATCCAGCAAATTCGGGTTACGGAGAAGGTATCAACATCTGCCACTCGAAATTTGTTGGCGAGTCGAAAGCCCACTGTCCTCCCAGCGGGTACATACAGTAAGGTACTCACCTCAACTCGACCTACCAAGGATTCCAGTACCCAGACATGTGACTTGACTTTCGCTGACACAGTTGTGCGATCCGCCAGCCCGAAGATTGCCCGTTCCACGTCCCCGCTACCTCCTGCTGCTTCTAGGGTACAGTCTTCGTCAAGCTCTAGTAAACCGCGAGCACCTAAACAAGATGCCCGGACCTTGAAAAAGGAACCCGTCCGTGAGGATTTTCTGCGTTCTCAGGCTTCCCAACCGTCAACTGCCTCTTCCCGCCGTCACTCTTCCAGAAGAGCTGACAAGAAAAAGAGTTCCTCTCCTTCCCCACCGAGGCGTGACCCATCTGTCGCGCCGTCCAACAGTTGCCGGCCTCGGCCGTCTTCTGTTTCACCGGGACGCTCCGTTTGCCGGGCGCCCGGCCCTTTACCTGCGGTGGAAACTGCCCCTCCTGATGAACTCGGGGAGGTGGCAGGCGCGTCGGTCGAACCAATGGAACATGACCCTTTGCCCCCAGACAGCGATAGCAGTGCTCCCTCGAAATCCGGTCCTCAGCGGCCGTCGAGGTGACCCCGCTCGCTACTTGGTTTTTATCCTTATTTCTTCTCTCATTTTTATCATGGCGCTCCTTCAATGGAACATTCGCGGCATTCGTTCTAATCGGGAGGAGTTGAAACTACTCCTTCGATTGCACTGCCCGCTTCTAGTCTGCCTCCAGGAAACTAAGTTGCGTCCACGTGATCGTGCAGACTTTCCACACTACACCTCTGTGCGGTTCGACCTGCCACCCGTGGAAGGTGTCCCAGCCCATGGAGGGGTTCTGACGCTCCTTCGAGACGACGTCTATTTCCATTCCATTTCCTTGCACACTCACCTACAGGCAGTTGCCGTCCGCCTCACCTTATCCACATTTACCTTCTCCCTCTGTAATATATATTCGCCATCGTCATCTGCCCTTACTAGGGCAGATGTGCTAAACCTTGTTGACCAGCTCCCTTCACCTTTCGTGTTGGTAGGCGACTTTAATGCCCACCACCCCCTATGGGGCTCTCCGGCACCTTGTCCAAGAGGCTCCCTTTTGGTGGACCTTCTCCAACACCTCGATCTTGTCTGCCTCAACACCTGTGCACCGACCTTCCTTTCTGACACAACACACACTTATTCCCATATAGACCTCGCAATATGCACTCCTCAGCTTGCCGGTCGGTTTGAGTGGTATGCACTTTCTGACACGTACTCGAGTGACCATTTCCCTTGTATCATCCACTTCCTACATCATTCCCCATCTCCACGTCCCACCAGTTGGAACATTTCCAAAGCCGACTGGGGGCTTTATTCTTCCATGGCTGTTTTTCACAATCAGCATTTTCCCAACTGTGACAGTCAGGTCGACTACCTCACAGAGGTTATTCTCACTGCTGCTGAACGTTCCATACCTCGTACATCCTCTTCTCCACGTCGTGTCCAGGTCCCTTGGTGGACTGCAGCCTGCCACGACGCGATTCGAGCCCGACGCCGTGCCTTACGCACCTTCCGCCGCCACCCAACTTTGGAGAATTGCATCAATTACAAACGTATGAGAGCGCAGTGCCGTCGTATCATAAACGACACAAGAAAGCTTGCTGGACAGCTTTTACTAGTTCTTTTAACCGTTTTACTCCCTCCACGGTTGTCTGGGGTGGCCTACGCCGTTTGTCCGGCATCAAGGTCCACTCCCCGATTCCTGGCCTGAC
The DNA here is from genome assembly GCA_026315105.1 of Locusta migratoria. Lineage (NCBI taxonomy): Eukaryota > Metazoa > Arthropoda > Insecta > Orthoptera > Acrididae > Locusta > Locusta migratoria. Next base: position 26,813,419 of record CM048745.1, on the reverse strand, counting down.
CGTGGAGAACGCGGTCCTCGTGGACCCAGCTGATGTTTCAAACGCATTGGGTCGTTTCTTTGCGGAGGTTTCGAGCTCTGCCCATTACCACCCTGCCTTTCTCCCTCGCAAACAGGTAGAGGAGGCACGGCCGCCTTCTTTCCGCTCTTTTAATCGTGAAAATTATAAAGTCGCCTTCACCATGCAGGAGCTAGATCGTGCTCTCGCCCTGTCCCGGTCTTCTGCTCCCGGGCCCGATTCCATTCATATTGAGATGCTGAAGAACCTCTCTCCTGCGGGCAAGTGCTTTCTTCTTAGTACCTACAATCGCATATGGACTGAAGGTCATGTTCCCACAAGTTGGCGTGAAGCCATTGTTGTCCCCATCCCCAAACCAGGGAAGGACAAACACCTTCCTTCCAGTTATCGTCCCATTTCTCTGACGAGCTGCGTCTGTAAGGTGATGGAACGCATGGTTAACGCTCGGTTGGTCTGGCTCCTCGAATCTCGCCGCCTCCTGACTAATATCCAATGCGGTTTTCGTCGACACCGCTCTGCTGCTGACCACCTCGTTACGTTGTCGACCTTCATTATGAACAACTTTCTAAAGAAGCGTCAAACAGTAGCCGTGTTCTTCGACTTGGAGAAGGCATACGATACCTGTTGGAGAGCGGGCATTCTCCGCACATTGCACACATGGGGCCTCGGGGCCGCCTTCCTCTTTTCATTCAAGCGTTTTTGGCGGATCGCAAGTTCCGGGTACGGGTGGGCTCTGTTTTGTCAGATACCTTTTGCCAGGAGAATGGGGTACCACAGGGCTCCGTCTTGAGTGTGGCGCTCTTTGCCATTGCAATCAATCCGATCGTGGACTGCCTGTCAGCCGACGTCTCCGGATCTCTTTTTGTTGACGATTTCGCAATTTATTGCAGCGCCCAGCGGACGTGTCTCTTGGAGCGTTCTCTCCAACGCTGTCTTGACCGTCTATATTCCTGGAGCATCGCAAACGGCTTCCGATTCTCCACTGAGAAAACTGTGTGTATCAATTTCTGGAGATACAAGGAATTTCTTCCACCTTCTCTACGTCTCGGCCCTGTTGCTCTCCCTTTCGTGGAGACTACGAAATTCTTGGGACTCATGTTGGATCGGATACTTTGCTGGTCCACACACGTGTCCTACCTGGCTGCCCGTTGTGCCCGATCCCTTAACGTTCTTCGTGTCCTCAGTGGCACGTCATGGGGAGCGGATCGTACCGTCCTGCTTCACCTTTACCAGGCCATTGTTCAGTCGAAGCTCGACTATGGAAGCCTTGTGTACTCTTCAGCACGGCCGTCGATTCTTCGCCGTCTCAACTCTATCCACCATCGTGGATTACGTCTGGCGACCGGTGCATTTTATACCAGCCCTGTTGAAAGTCTGTATGCCGAGGCTGCTGTATTACCCTTGACCAATCGACGTGACATACTCTTGTGTCGGTATGCATGCCGCCTACGGTCGATGCCCAACCATCCCTCTTACAGATTATTTTTTGACGACTCACTCGATCGCCAATATCAGTTGTCTGCGATTGCCTTGCTTCCACCGGGAGTTCGGTTTCGCCGCCTGCTACAACGGCTCGATTTTACCCTTCCTTCCACCCTTCGGTTGAGCGAAAGCCCATTGCCACCGTGGCATCAGGCCCAGGTTCACACACACCTCGAACTCAGTTCGCTCCCCAAGGAGAGCACTCCGGATTTGGTATTCCGCTCGAGGCTTGTCGAACTCCGTTCGCGGTTCGATAATGCCGTATTTATTTACACTGATGGTTCCAAGAGCACTGCCGGTGTCGGATCTGCCTTCGTCGTCGGGGACAACCGGTTCCAATACAAGCTCCCAGACCGGTGCTCGACCTTCACGGCTGAGCTTTTCGCCCTCCACCAGGCCGTTTTGTATACCTGCCGCCACCGCCAACCTTTCTATGCCATATGTTCTGACTCCCTTAGTGCCCTGCAGAGTCTTAAGGACCCTTTCTCGAACCATCCTCTCGTGTATCGGATCCAACGCTCCCTCCAGTTGCTGGCGGATGACAGCTGTCACGTTTCTTTCCTGTGGGTCCCTGGCCATGTGGGTGTGCCCGGGAATGAGGCCGCCGACACAGCAGCCAAGGCAGCAGCTCTTTTGCCTCGCATGGCTACCTTTTGCGTCCCATCGGACGATGTTCAACGGGCTCTTCGCCGGAGTATCGTGTTGCAATGGCACAGTGTGTGGCTTTCACTGTACAACAATAAATTGCGAACTGTCAAACCGATCCCGACCGCTTGGAGGACATCCTCACGCCCCTCTCGGCGGGAGGAGGTCATCCTGGCTCGGTTGCGGATCGGTCACTGCCGTTTCAGCCACCGTCACTTGCTATCCACCGAACCTGCACCGCTATGCTCCTGCGTTGAACTGCTGACAGTGCGACATGTTTTACTGACTTGTGTTAATTTTAATCATCTCCGTGTAGCCCTTCACTTTCCGTCTACTCTGGAGGAAATTTTAGCTGATGACACACGAGCAGCTGCTCGGGTTTTGCGTTTTATGAACTTGGCCAACCTATCCAAGGATATTTAACCCTTTTAATTGTCTTTTATCTTTCGTTTTTAGCCTCTTGTTGATGTTCTGACAGTCACCTTTTCTCTTTGAGATCATAGCGAATCTATGTTCTTGGCTGGGCGCTAATGACCATAGAAGTTGTGCGCCCTAAAACCACAAAAAAAAAAAAAAAAAAAAAAAAAAAAAAAAACTATATAAACTAAGTCAAACTAACCTAAGAACAACACACACATCCATGCCCGAGGGAGGATTCGAACCTCCGCCGCGGAAGGCTGCGCGATCCGTAACATGGCGCTCCAGACCGCTCGGAAACTCCCGTGCTGCTTTGTTTGCAAATGAGATATTAATAGTAGTGTATGAGGTTTTCGATTTGCGAAGAACGGTGCACACATTAGAAATAGTTTACTTAGAACGTCATCGCCAAAGGTAAGAATGTCACCAACGAATCTTTAAGAATGGTCTCGTCTGTTTGAATTCATAGCATTGAACGTTTTCTAAAACGACGAACAGAGAACGCGTAGTACAGAAATCAGGCCCCAAAAATTGTGGTTAAAACTGTAATACAGCCAAGAACCAGCATGGTGCAAAAGAAAATGTCTGAAAACTGACAGAAGAAAGTGAACAGCGACTCACATGTGTGCCATGCGCCGAGCACACAACAAAGTATACACTGATTTTACAATTGATTGAAGACCTATCTGAAAAATTTAGTACGTTCCAGCCTTATTTAAAGTACTTTAACGGATAAAAACCATGAATTCTATCTTTCATGGATCAGTCTCACTCTAAAAATGGAGAGATCGTACAAAAGGCAGTTCGAATTTAAAATTGTACTATGCAGTACTCAACAAATATTTGGGTGCCGCAAACTCTATCAACTAAAGAACACTGCCATTACCACACCTGGTGTTGAAAAGCAATACGGACTACTTACAGTAAACGTGGCAAGGACCCTGGCAGAGTTCCATTTAGACTTCACACCCGATAAGCTGCAGTGTAAGCTCATTTCCTAGCCATCATTTACCGATAATCTATTGGCAGTAACGTTCTGCGTAAATGTAGCACACTTCAAGCCAATTTTATTTACGAAAACTAAAAGGTACCGGATAAACACACCGATACCAGTGCCTTTCGGCTGATGAACGATCCCGTGCCGTATTTTAAGCCCTAACTTTTAAGACTTCTTGGAAGAAAAACAGCTCATTCGAGAGAAATGAAAACCAAACACGTGAGATACGTCTATACCTTTTCATTCACGGTATCTTACAGACAACAGCTGCAGCTCTGCCAAGAATTCCCAAAAACATTTTGCCATCGTACCACAGAATAGATTAGACTCTTACTTGTTCCATAGATCATGAATTAGTCATTTCGCCATATTGTACAGTGTGTCGGTTCAGTAAAATGTATTTTTAGATTATTTTTTTATTTCCCTTCTTTGAAAGTTTATGTTTATGTATTTGTTCGCCAAGTGAGCAAAAGCTGAGAGTGTGTTGCAGCAGCGTTGGTGAACGTTTTGAGATCTTTCCTTACTTTTTCTGTGTTGAAATGTTTGCTGCACCTGTGTGGCTGAAGAGCATCCACACACCGAAGGTCGACACACGGCTGCACGATACCGTGCGCATTGTCAGCGGGACAATCCGATCTGCTCCCAGTCACTGGCTTCCGGTACTGCGTCCATCCCACTGCCAGATGCCAGAGGGAAGGGCGCCCCTCATGCGTGAATATCAAAAGATCCTGGGTAATCCTCATCTACCACTGCTGAATGACGTAGCCCACGCCGAACGCAGAAGGCCGAGATCGAGATATCCTCTCATTGTCACAGCCAAGGACCTATCGGAAAGCAAGTTCGACGTCCTCCAGTCGTGGACTGAACAATGGCGACAAAACCGCCCTTTACAGTGCCGAAGCTGCTTGGCATCCAGGAGAAGCCGCCAGGGTTCCGTCAGCCCGCGCCGTGTGGACAACCCTCAACCGAATCCGCACCGGACATGGGAGATGTGCAGGTGAGCTACACAAATGGGGAAAAATCCCCTCTCCAGAAGGATATGTGACAAATGCACCCAGTGACATTTGCACCCAACCAAAAATCTGTGACATTTGCACCCAGTCTGACTGGAAACTACCTGTTTACTACGTCACGACCTACCTGCAGCTAAGCCGCTCCTGTGTCCGCGCCACCCTCACCCCAGGACTCCTCGCTCACCGGAAACGCTCTCTCGACACAGTCTGCCTGCAGTCCAAAGGTCCGTGTCCACCTCAGCAGATGACAGCTAACTGTCAGTACGATTAGAATATCGTAGTGTTCGGTTGGTGCAGCTCGTGTTTTTGTGAGCTTACAGGTTCGATATTGAGATATTAACGACCAACAAGGGAAAGCCATGTGGTCACTATTACGTAACTTCATAGGTGTCTTGTTAGACAAGAGAACGTGGAAAAAGGTTAATAAATATAAAATAAAAAAATTAAAACGAGAATAAAAATAAAATAAAAACGTACATAAAAATAAATAACTGATTTTAAATACGCCTAAATGACAATTTACTTCTGCCGTTTAGCCAGTCCAAAGCCTGGATAAAAGTGCGATGGGAGTAGGTTTATTACGAATAGTCGGTAGACAGAACATGGTCTCTCTGATTCAGTCACAAATTTTTATTTATGATCAGTTTCAGGACAAGCCAATCATCTGTGGAAGCAATACAAAACTTTTGAGTCATCAATAAGGATGCAACATCTCTCTGAAATACATCGATGTTCAGACGGACAAACATCTATGCTAAATAACATCACTGTGAAAACATCGATGTTCGAAAATATCGATTTTTCATACTTTTCAGAAATATTATAGAAAGCGCACTGAAATGGTTTTATTTGTCGGTATCATAATAACTGAAAGTAAGGCGTGCTGTCAGAGACATTTTGAAACACAAACGAACTGGAAATAATTACCTGCTTCTTTACACAACCCGACTTATACATGACGTTAGTGGCGGGGTGTTTGTAACTTGGTATTAAAATGTGAAATATGTGCCTCGATATGTTCCTTGTCTAGGCTACGAATACACAGCGAAATGGCAGATTTGAATGAAAGCAAAGTTTGGAATGATGTTTCGCAACGTATTGTGCTGACTGAGTTGGGATTTAAATCGATGTGTTGATTACGTGTGAAATAACTTGCGTTTTGCTTACGTATTGCATGTTTTTTTAGCCGTCGATGTGGAGAAGAATTAAACAAACATTATGTATCAATCATTTATTATTTAATCATATATGTATTTTAAAAACGAATAGGACTATTCATCTATGTACAAAAACATGTATGTAGCAGAAATGGAGATCGGTGTGTTAAAGGTACTTGTCTTCTGTCTCGAATTTTTCGGCCGATGTTTGTTTGATGTTTTAACTGAAGTTTCGACAGCACGATATCTAATTGTGGTAACCATGTTGAAGTTTCGATTCCACTGCTCTTGGAAGATGAAATTTCGGCAATGCGAGCCGCCCGTGTGGGCGAAACATCTAATTATCGAAAGTCAACATAAAAAAAGGAGACACACGCCAGCAGGCAGTAAGTCAATTAATATCCTTAAAAGCTTTAACAATTTTGCTACAGATAAGGTTACTAGGTTATTAGTTCATAGGTTACAAACTAACCTAAGGACAACACACACTTCCATGCCCGAGGGGGGATTCGAACCTCCTACGCGGGAGGCCTCGCGATCCGCAACGTGGCGCTCCAGACCGCTCGGCTACTCCCGCGCGGCCAGTTGGGGCAAATGCCCAGAATGAATGCCTGGGAAAGTGGACAAAATTCATAAATACCTACGCATTTATGGATTTAAACGATAAACGTACAAGCAGTACACAAAAAAGTGATATTATTTACTACTCTCTAAAATACTCCCAGCAGTCCAAGTTTCGGAAACAAACAATGTTGTGCTGCAAACGTATGTTCTGAGAAATTTCTGCCTCAAGTCCAGGGTGACGTTTGACAGATTTATCTTTCGCATGAGTGCCGTCTTTGTTTGTGCTAGTCTATTTTTTATGTCCCCTTGCTTCTTCCGTTGTGGGTTAGTTTACTGTGGAGTTAGTATAATTCCTTGTCTTCGTGTACATCGTGATCGGCAATTCGGATTTATTTTCTCGGTACTTTTATTTCCATTACTTCTTATGGCTTTCGTCTTTCCTTAGTTTACCTTCAATCTATGGTCTGTGCTCATTAGTTTTTTCATTCCATTCAACAGATCCTGTAATTTTACTTCACTTTCACAGACGATAGCAATGTCATCAGCAAATCTTGTCATTGATATCCTTTTACCCAGAACTTTTATCACAGCATTGAACCTCTTCTTTATTTCCGATATTACGTCTTCACTGCGCAAGTTAAACAGTAATGGCGACAGTCCACAACCTTTTCTTACATCCTTTTTAATCTGAGCACTTTGTTCTTGACTTTGGACACTTAATGTATCCACTTGGTTCTTATACAAACAACGTAATACCCGCCTTTTTTCCTATAGCTTACTCCTATTTTTCTCAGAATAACGAACACCATACATTATCGAAAGCTTTTCCCAGGTCACAAATCTTATGAATATGTCTTGGTACTTCTTTAGTCTCGCTTCCATTATGACCTGCAGTACTGCTATGGCGGCCACGCATTGCCGTAAAGCACGGCCCGTGTCAATGCGACCTCGCAGCCCTCGGCTCTTCTACCTGCCGGGCAGAGACCGGACGGGGAGATTAGCAGACCGCCCCTCGACCAGAACTGGGTGCTAATGTCACTGGGTGCTAATGTCACTGGGTGCTTTTTGTCACTGGGTGCTTTTTGTCACTGGGTGCTTTTGTCACTGGGTGCTTTTGTCACTGGGTGCTTTTGTCAGGACACCCTCCAGAATGTGACTGTGGCGCCGAGAGCCAAACTGCGCAGCATATTGTGAACGAGTGCAGAAAACGCGCATATTGTGGCACATTCAGTGACTTCCTATTTGGGACTAGTAATTCTGTAAAATATATTAAAAATCTGGACGTTTGCTTGTAAATCAATAATGTCGAAAATTGATGTATAAGCTAAGAGCAAACATTTCTAATTTATAATCTATAACACATATGAATACAGGATTATAAATACAAAATCTGTTGGTGGTAACGCAGGAGTACGTCTGATAATGAATAATAAAATACTAATTCATGTAAGTTACTATGAACACCATAGTGGACGCATTATCGTAACAAAGATAGACACTAAGCCAACACCGACCACAGTTGTAGAAGTTTATAAGCCAACTACATCTGCCGACGATGAGGAGATCGAAGAACTGTATGAGGAGATAAAAGAAATTATTCAGACCGGCAGAGGAAAAGAAAACTTAATTGTGATGGGAAGTTAACATGGACTGGGGAAAATGAATGAAACAGGAGACCGCTTGGTAGAATTTTGTGCAGATCATAATTTAATCATCACAAACACTTGGTTTAATAATCATGAAAGAAGGTTTAAAACTGTAAGACATATCTAGGGGCAGATATTGACTCTGGCCATAACTTATTGGTTATGAACTGCAAGAAGGTAGGAAATTAAGAAGATGGGGCATGGACAAATTGAATGAACCAGAGGTGGTTGAGAGTTTGAGATGGAGCATTAGGCGAGGATTGGCTGAAAGGGGGGAAAGCAATACAATAGAAAAGAATGGGTAGATCTGAGAGATAGGGTATTGAAGGCCTCAGAGGATCATATAGGCAGAAGGACAAGGCCTAATAGAAATCTCTGGATAACACAGGATATACTGGACTTAATTAACGAGAGGAGAATATATAAAAATCCAGCAAGTGAAGAAGGCAAAAGGGAGTACAAACGTCTGAAAAATGAGATTGACAGGAAGTGCAGACTGCGTAAGCAGGAGTGGCTAACGGACAAATGCAGAACAGTAGAAGATTGTATAACCAGGGAAAAGATAGACCGCCTACAGGAAAATAAGAGACACTTGGAGACAATCTAGAACTAAGCAAAGAAGAGAAAGCTGAAAGGTGGAAGGAAAATATAGAGGGCCTATACAAAGGAAATAAACTTGAAGGAAATATTCTAGAAGTTGGAGACAAAGAGAGGAAGATGAGATAGGAGATACGATACTGCGAGACGAATTTGACAGAGCACTGTGAGTAGAAGCAAATCCCCTCGAGTAGGTAATATTTCGTCTGAACTGCTATCAGTTCAGTCAGCCAGTCATGAAGAAATTGTTCCATCTGGTACGCAAGATGTATGCGACAAGGGAAATACCCTCGGACTTCAAGAAGAAAATAGAGATTCCAATTTCTAAGAAAGTAAGTGCAGAAAAATTGGATAATTCGAGAACTATCAGTTAAATAAGTCATGATTGCAAAATCCTATCACAAATTATTTACAGACGAATGGAAACACTGGCAGAATCCCACCTTGGGTAAGATCAGTTTGGATTTAGGAGAACTGTGGAAACACGCGAGGCAATAATTACATTAAGACGCGTCTTAGAAGATACATTAAAGACAGGGAAACGTACGTTTGTAGCATTTGTGGTTCTTGAGAAAGCTTTTGACAATGTTGAATGGAATACACATTTTCAGATTCGGAAGGTAGGAGGGGTAAAATATCAGGAGAGAAGAGCTGTATTCAATTTGTACGAAAACCAGATAGCAATTATTAAAGTGGAAGGGCATGACAGGGTCGCAGAGGTTGGGAAGGGAGTAAGAAATGGTTGTAGTCTTTCCCCAATGTTGTTCAATTTGTACATTGATCAAGGTGTGAAGGAATGCAATGATAAATTTGAAGAGGGAATTAAAGTCCAGGTGGATGGAATAAAACCTTGCGGTTTGCTGACGATATAGTTAAGGACCTGGAAGAGCAATAAAACGGAATGGAAGTGTACTGAAAGGAAGGTATAAGAATAACTTTAACAAGAGTAATGAATCTAGTGTCAGGAAATTAGATTAGGTAATGGGGGAATAAAGGTAGTAGACGAGTTTTGTTATTTGGGTAGCAAAATAGCTTCTGATGGCCGAAGTGCAGAAGATACAAAATGGAGAATGCATATGGGAAGATAAGGTTTCTGAAGAAGCGAAATTGGTTGACATCCATTATTAGTTTGAATTTTAGGAAGTTCTTTCTGAAAGCATTTTTCTGGAGCGTTGCATTGTATAGTAGTGAAACATGGACGATAAGGATTTTAGACAAAAAATGTGGTGCTACATTCGAATGATGAAGATTAGATTGGTAGATCACGAAACTAGTGAGGAGGTGCATAACATAATTGGGGAGAAAAGGAGTTTCCGACGTATCCTGAATAAAAAAGGGAAAGATTGGTGGGACACATTGTAAGACATCAAGGAATCGTCAACGTAGCATTAGAAGGAAGTGTATGGGGTAAAAATCATAGAGCTCCCCAGGGGACCCACAGCTCTTTTGTGGGTACGTGTGTGCCGCGCACGGGGCCCAAAGCCGAAGCAGCCTTTCTTCTGCCCCAGGCTGCTTCACTTTCCCTCCCGGTTTATGCCCTCGCACGGAGACGGGCGTCCTTTGCGAGTTTAGGTGGTTTCTTGTCATGGTTTCTCTTATTCCATGGTTTGTTCCTTTCCTATCCTTTGCTTCCCCCTTTCTCTCCTTGCTGTACTCTCCTAGCCTTCTTCTCCTCCTCATTAGTCTCCGCTTCGGCGTTTGAGACACTTCTTTCCTTCTTTCTCTTCACTTCCTCTATTCTTCTTCTTTCCTCGTAGTGCGTGTCTGAAGGCCGACCCACGCGTTATCATGCGTAGCAGGTGACGGGGGTAACGCGTAATTCCCCGCCCCGGGTAGACAAGTAGGGCACGTACGTACCCGCTGGTAAAGGCCAGGCCCAGGGAGGGGTGATTACCCGAGCTGGTACCTTCCGAACATGCTGATTGGTCCCTCCGTCAGTTCTCGGGAGGTGTGACCTGAGGTGTGAACAGTCACCTAAGGCGGGTAAGCCCTCGGAGAGGGCCCCCACTAGGAAGGAGCGCGCCATCGGAGACGCCGGCAATCACGGGGGACATTTCCGCAATGACTTCCTTCTCTTCTTCAGTGACTTTGACCCAGAAACGAAAGATAGATTCGCCTCAGCAAAAGAAAACTCTGCCTAATCTTCCAAAAATCCTTGTTGTCTCTCGAACCGACGGCTTTCGTTCTAATCGGGGGAATTAAAACTACTCCTTCGATCGCAATGCCCGCTTCTAGTTTGTCTCCAAGAAACTAAGTTACGTCCAAGTGATCGTGCAGACTTACCCCACTACACCTCTGTGCGTTTCGACCTGCCACCTGTGGAAGGTACCCCAGCCCATTAAGGGGCTCTGATGCTTATTCGGGACGACGTCTATCACCATCCCATTACGTTGCATACTCACCTACAGGCAGTTGCCGTCCGCATCAATGCCGTTGCCGTCGCCATCGTCATCCGCCCTTACTAGGGCAGATGTGCTACACCTCGTTGACCAGCTCCCTTGACCTTTCGTGTTGGTAGGCGACTTTAATGCCCACCACCCCCTATGGGGCTCTCCGGCACCTTGCCCGAGAGGCTCGCTTTTGGTAGACATTCTGCAACACCTCAATCTTGTCTGCCTGAACACCGCTGCACCAACCTTCCTTTCAGACACAACACATACTTATTCCCATATAGACCTCGCGATATGCACTCCTCACTTGCCAGTCGGTTTGAGTGGTATGCACTTTCTGACACGTACTCGAGTGACCATTTCCCTTGTGTCATCCACTTCCTGCGTCATTCCCCATCTCCTAGTCCCACCAGTTGGAACATTTCTAAAGCTGACTGGGGGCTTTATTCTTCCATGGCTGTTTTTCATGATCAGAATTTTCCCAGCTGTGACAGTCAGGTCGAATACCTCACAGAGGTTATTCTCACAGCTGCCGAACATTCCATACCTCGTACATCCCCTTCTCCACGTCGTACCCCGGTCCCTTTGTGGACTGCAGCCTGCCGCGACGCTCTTAGAGCCCGGCGATGTGCTTTACGCACCTTCCACCGCCACCCGACATTGGAGAATTATATAAATTATAAACGACTGCGAGCGCAATGCCGTCGCGGTATCAAAGACAGCAAAAAAGCTTGCTGGACTGCTTTTACTAGTTCTTTTAACCGTTTTACTCCCTCCACGGTTGTTTGGGGTGGCCTACGCCGTTTATCCGGCATCAAGGTCCACTCCCCGATATCTGGCCTGACCGTCGAGAAGACAGTCCTTGTGGAACCCGTTGATGTTTCCAACGCACTGGGCCGTTCCTTTGTGGAGGTTTCGAGCTCTGCCCATTACCACCCTGCCTTCCTCCCTCGCAAACAGGCAGAGGAGGCACGGCCGCCTTCTTTCCACTCTTTTAATCGTGAAAATTATAATGTCTCCTTCACCATGCAGGAGCTAGACCGTGCTCTCGCTCTGTCCCGATCTTCTGCTCCCGGCCCCGATTCCATCCATATTGAGATGCTGAAGAACCTCTCTCCTGCGGGCAAGTGTTTCCTTCTTAGTACCTACAATCACATATGGACTGAAGGTCATGTTCCCACAAGTTGGCGTGAAGCCCTTGTTGTCCCCATACCCAAACCAGGGAAGGACAAACATCTTCCAGCTATCGCCCCATTTCTCTGACGAGCTGCGTCTGTAAGGTGATGGAACGCATGGTTAACGCTCGGTTGGTCTGGCTCCTCGAATCTCGACGCCTCCTAACAAATTTCGACTGCGGTATTCGTCGACACCGCTCTGCTGCTAATAACGTTGTTAAGTTGTTGACCTTCATTATGAATAACTTTCTAAAGAATCGTCAAACAGTAGCATTTTTCTTCGACTTGGGGAAGGCATACGATACTTGTTGGAGAGCGGGCATTCTCTGCACATTGCACACATGGGGCCTTCGGGGCCGCCTCCTGCTTTTTATTCAAGCGTTTTTGGCGGATCGCAAGTTCCGGGTACGGGTGGGCTCCGGTTTGTCAGATACCTTTCGCCAGGAGAATGGGGTACCGCAGGGCTCCGTCTTGAGTTTGGCTCTCTTTGCCATTGCAATCAATCCGATTGTCGATTGCATTTCAGCCGACGTCTCCGGATCTCTTTTTGTTGACGATTTCGCAATTTATTGCAGCGCCCAGCGGACGTGTCTCTTGGAGCGTTGCTTCAACACTGTCTTGACCGTCTATATTCCTGGAGCATCGCGAACGGCTTCCGATTCTCCACTGAGAAAACGGTGTGCATAAACTTCTGGAGATACAAGGAATTTCTTCCTCCATCCCTACGTCTCGGCCCTGTTGCTCTCCCTTTCGTGGAGACAACGAAATTCTTGGGGCTAATGTTGGATCGGAAACTTTGCTGGTCCACACACGTGTCCTACCTGGCTGCCCGTTGTGCCCGATCCCTAAATGTTCTCCGTGTCCTCAGTGGCACGTCATGGGGAGCGGATCGTACCGTCCTGCTTCACCCTGACCAGGCCATTGTTCAGTCGAAGCTCGACTAAGAAAGCCTTGTATACTCTTCTGCACGGCCGTCGATTCTCCGCCGTCTGAACTGTATTCACCATCGGGAATTACGTCTGGCGACCGGTGCATTTTATACCAGACCTGTTGAAAGTCTGTATGCCGAGGCTGCTGTATTACCCTTGACCACTCGGTGTGACATACTCTTGTGTCGGTATGCATGCCGCCTGCGGTCGATGCTCAACGATCCATCTTACCGATTATTTTTTGACGACTCACTCGATCGCCAATATCAGTTGTCTGCGATAGCCTTGCTTCCACCTGGAGTTCGGTTTCGCCGCCTGCTTCAGCGGCTCGATTTTACCCTTCCTTCCACCTTTCGGTTGAGCGAAGGCCCATAGCCACCGTGGCATCAGGCCCAGGTACACACTCACCTTGAATTTAGTTCGCTCCCCAAGGAGAGCACTACGGATTTGGTATGCCGCTCGAGGCTTGTCGAACTCTGTTCGCGGTTCGATAATGCCATATTTATTTACACTGATCGATCCAAGAGCACTGACGGTGTCGGATCTGCCTTCGTCGTCAGGGACAACCGTTTCCAATACAAGCTCCCTGACCGGTGCTCGAACTTCACGGCTGAGCTTTTTGCCCTCCACTAGGCCGTTTTTGTATACCTGCCACCACCGACAACCTTTCTATGCCATATGTTCGGACTCCCTTAGTGCCCTGCAGAGTCTTAAGGACCCTTCCTCGAACCATCCTCTCGTGTATCGGATCCAACGCTCCCTCCAGTTGCTAGCAGATGACAGCTGTCACGTTTCTTTCCTGTGGGTCCCTGGCCACGAGGGTGTGCCCGGAAATGAGACCGCCGACATAGCAGCCAAGGCAGCAGCTCTTTTGCCTCGCATGGCTACCTTTTGCGTCCCTTCGGACGATGTTCAACGGGCTCTTCGCCGGAGCATCGTGTCGTCCTGACACAGTGCGTGGTTCTCACTGTACAACAATAAATTGAGAACTTTAAAACCGATCCCGACCGCTTGGAGGACGTCCTCACGCCCCTCTCGGCGAGAGGTGGTCATCCTGGCCCGGTTGCGGATCGGTCACTGTCGTTTCAGCCACCGTCATTTGCTAACCGCTAACCCTGCACCGCTGTGCTCCTGGGGTTAATTGCTGACGGTGCGATATATTTTACTGTCTTGTGTTAATTTTAATCATCTCCGTGTAGCCCTTCACTTTACGTCTACTCTGGAGGAAATTTTAGCTGATGACACACGGGCAGCTGCTCGAGGTTTTCGTTTTATCAACTTGGCCAATTTATCAAAGGATATTTAACCCTTTTAATTGTTTTTATCTTTCGTTTTTAGCCTTCTCTTGATCTTCTAACTGGCAGTTAACAATTTTTTGAGATCTAGCGAATCTCTGTTCTTGTCTGGGCACTAACGATCTTAGCAGTTGTGCGCCCTAAAACCACAATAAATGAATAAATAAATAAAAAATAAAAAAATTATAGAGTTAGACCGAGGAACGAGTACATTAAGTAGATTCGAAATGATGCAGGATCCTGTACTTATTCTCAGATGAAGAGACTTGCACAGGACACAGTATCGTGGAGAGCTGCATCAAACCAGTCTGACGACTGAAGACCACAATAACAATAACATGAAGATGTGAATGAAGATAAGTACAGTAAACTAATTTAGTGATATGTCTACCACGAAAATTAGCATTAAAATGTAGTACCTGAACTGAGACGTTTAAATTTGTCATGAATCTATTACATCCAATAGTCTCTCATCAAAGCACATACTTAAATGTGTAAAATATTTTACCCTAATTACAGATTTCAGTCCAATCTGTATGTTTATTGACGGTGTCACGCTGTTTACTGTACAGAACTGTATATACGGTGTTTTAGCAAAATTTAGGGTCCATTTGCTGAATACCATATAATGCTTTTGAAAAAGACATTATTTACAAATTCAACAGTTAATTCTTGTTTGTCGGGCGTCATTAAAATATTTGTATCGTCACCAAAAAACACTACCTTTACAGCTTCGTGGGTATAGAATGGGAAGCAATTAATACAGATTAAGGACAGCAAAGGACAGAAGACTGACCCCAATGGGACGCCGGTCTTTATACCTCCCCAGTTTGAGGAAACAGACAAATTTTGGGCATTATGTGAATCACTTATTCAACTACCTTCACTCTTCCGGTTAAGTTAGAATTAAACCATTGGTGCACTGCCCCACTCATACCACAAAACTGGAACGTATCTAGAAGACGTATTCCATGATTTACAGAATCAAAAGCCTTTGTGATATCACAAAACGTCCCAACGGGTACCGTCCGGTTGTTCAGAGCATTTATAACCGGCCGTTAAGCGCTGAGATTTAAAATATTACGAAAATGTAAAGTATGACTTTTTTCTTAAATTGTATTACTTTTTATTAAAGTACGTAAATTTTATTGGTCTCAATCCGATCGCAATAACGTCCCTGAGTTACCGTGATCGGAATAAATGAAATTTGATCGATCTGGAATATTTTTATCATAATATGCAGTTCGCCTCCAATAATTACGCTGATGACCTCGTGTGACAGACATCGGTTTTGTTGGTCCAGACTATAAGGAAAACTTATAATACGTAAATGACTATTTTGACTAAGGTAAAAATCCCACGCTGCATCACCTCACTGTGATATTACTTCTAGGTTCGCGGAATAATTAGCTATGTACACATTTATTATAAATTCTTGTTCGTCACCTACCTTCCTCGATTCTACATGATTTCCGCGGTTCTTTTTTTATTTTTATTTTCTTTCTGAAAATTCATTACTAACAAAGAGTAAAATTTCGGATCACATAGATGACCAAAATACACTGTCGAATCACATTAGAGTGAGCATCCGTCAAAAGCAGGAAGAGCTACTTTAAAAAACTTATGCCTCTGCGAGACTTTTAGGAAGGTGTTTTGTGCTTCCCGGCATATCGTTCAGGAAAGGATGTTCTCAGGACGCATGGGCAGCTAAATCAGCTATACTGATTAATAATAAAAGTTTCATTTACGATTATTTACAATTACTTAACTTTTGACATATGTCTGTTTCTTCTCGCGGCGTCGTCTTCTGCACAATGCTAGCAGCGCTGCATCCTGGTAACTGCAGAGTTCAGAGGGCCTGTCCAGACGGGCAGACGCATGCCGGCCTAGAGACAGCCGCTTGCAGAGGCCGCGCTTCTCGGCTTCTCCCTCCAGGAGGCGAGTGACTGGCTGCCGGTCATCTGCTGCCTTCTTCACGATCGTCCTCGTGCGTCTGGCGTGTGGAGCTGACTTTACGACACAAAAGGTGGTTGTCAGAAAGTTCGGGAGGGCACCGACCGTGTTGTGCGGACAAACCAGTCCAATGCCGTAGACAGCTGCGCGTGAGTTGCGACACCTGCGAGAAGATGAAACGGGTAGGCAGTCGTGAGGATTCCGGGACACGCAGGTAAAGGTACGGGGTTCCTCGCAAGCTGCTACACTTGCTTCCGCTTCTTTTGAGTGACCGTTCTGCTAAGGAAGAGTGACTTTCGTCAAATTATGAAACACATCTACATGTGTAGGGGTAAGACTAACTGTCATGATATACAGGTTTATATTTTTAACGCAAAGCCGTTCGTTTTCTACATTCATTATCAAAATAAGTACACCTTGATGAATATTAAATAATCTTAAAATACACTACTGGCCATTAAAATTGCTACACCAAGAAGAAATGCAGATGATAAACGGGTATCCATTGGACAAATATGTTATACTAGAACTGGCATGTGAATCCATTTTCACGCAATTTGGGTGCATAGATCGTGAAAAATCAGTACCCAAAGCAACGACCACCGCCCGTAATAACGGCATTGATACGCCTGGGCATTGAGTCAAACAGAGCTTGGATGGCGTTTACAGGGGCAGATGCCCATGCAGCTTCAACACGGTACCACAGTTCATCATGAGTAGTGACTGGCGTATTGTGACGAGCCAGTTGCTCGGCCACCATTGACCAGAAGTTTTCAATTGGTGAGAGATCTGGAAAATGTGCTGGCCAGGGCAGCAGTCCAACATTTTCCGTATCCAGAAAGGCCCGTACAGGACCTGCAACATGCGGTCGTGCATTTCCTGCTGAAATGTAGGGTTTCGCAGGGATCGAATGAAGGGTAGAGTCACAAGTCGTAACTCATCTGAAATGTAACGGTCATTGTTCAAATTGCCGTCGATTCGAACAAGAGGTGACCGAGACGTGTGACCAATGGCACCCCATATCATCACGCCAGGTGATATGCCAGTATGGCGATGACGAATACACGCTTCCATTGTGCGTTCACCGCGATGTCGCCAAACAGGAATGTGACCATCGTGATGCTGTAAACAGAACCCGGATTTATCCGAAAAATGACGTTTTGCCGTTCGTGCAACCAGGTTCGTCGTTGCGTACACCGTCGCGGGCGCTCCTGTCTGTGGTGCAGCGTCAAGGGTAACCGTAGCCAAGGTCTCCGAGCTGATAGTGCATGCTGTTGCAAACGTCGTCAAATTGTTCGTGCAGATGGTCGTTGCCGTGACGACGTACCCATATATTCGCGATGTGGCTGTACGATCCGTTACAGCCATGCGGATAAGATGCCTGTCATCTCGACTGCTAGTGATACGAGGCCGTTGGGATCCAGTACTGCGTTCCGTATTGCCCTCCTGAACTCACTGATTCCATATCCTGCTAACAGTCATTAGATCGCGACCCACGCGAGCAGCAATGTCGCGATACGATAAACCACAATCGCGATAGACTACAATCCGACCTTTATCAAAGTCGTAAACGGGATGAGACGCATTTCTCCTCATTTAAAGAAGCATCACAACAACGATTTACCAGGCAACGCCGGTCAGCTGCTGTTTATGTATGAGAAATCGGTTGGAACTTTCCTCATGTCAGCACGTTGTATGTGTCGGCACCTTGTGTGACTGCTCTGAAAAACCAATCATTTACATATCATAGCATTTTCTTCCTCTCGGTTAAATTTCGCGTATGTAGCATGTCATATTAGTGGTGTAACAATTTTAATGGCCGGGAGTGTAAAATTAAACTAAAAAATAACTAAACCTTCTTCCTGCCAAAAAGGTTTCAGTATATAACAAACATTAAAACTAAGTAAATGGAACATACAAGTATGACATCACCCTTCTTCAATGGATGTTCAATATATTGCAAGTCCATTTCTTAGCTCTACCTGACTATTAGTTTACAGAATGAAATAACATGGCTTTCAAACTCTAAATTTTGACCTAGCAGTTTTGAAGTTACTTCTTTCTCCACTTCCGTCTCAATTTCTTGGAAGACGACAAACGAAAGACTGCTTATTCTATTGGTGTGGTGTCTGTTCTTTCGTCCGTAAGAACAGACCCGACACCTGCTTCGTAGCCATATTGCATTTGTCGGAAAGAACAGACACCACACCATTGTAATATGTATATACACGGGAAGTCGACGTTGGGTTCACTTACTTCACCGCAGATGCGGTCATTCGTACGACCTCGACGGGAATCCGTAACGGCGAGTGTAAGAGGGCGTGGACGATAGGGGGCCTACAGCCATAGGGTGCGACTTGTGGGAATCTGAGACGGACGGGAGGTGATACGGGTAGCCAAGTGGTTAAGGTGACCGCTTTCCAGAAGCGGGAGTACCGGGTTCGATTCCCGGCCAGCCTCCCATTTTCACACATCGCCATAGTTTCATTTCAGTGCCTTAATGTAGCCACTACCATTCCTTTCTTTCCTAATCCTTCTTCCTTCCCCTCCTTTATCAATAATTTGCAAACATTACAGCTGTTGACACCTTTCTGACATACAGAATAGGAGGAACATGAAACTTTTCAAAGCTACTAAAACCCACGTGTCATGGTGGAAAGCTGCAGGGTCCTCCCATTTGCTCTGTGCCAGGCAGCTACAAGTTTGTTTTCTGAAACCAATGTTGCAAGTTTGAGTTGTCACATTAATCAGTCTTTGTTGAAATTTGTTCAAGATTGTGACTTGTTTCTTTGCAGAAGTAAACGAAAAGATTAATTGAATCTGTACATGTCCAACAAATTTTCACTGGGAATATTTGATACTTGTTAACCGGTGTTCTGGAGGCCGCGTCAGGAAACCATATCTTTGTAGACAGACTTTTACAACTCTTTTGTAAGCTAACGACATAGTAATAAATTTAACATCCTAATTTTTTGGCCTGCAGTGTGATAAATGTCGTTGAAGGACATTGTAACGAAAGTTCCAGATCACAGCTTACACTTTGTTAAATCAAATGTTCAAATATTTGTATAGCTGATGGGTCATCAGTCCCTAAACTTACAAACTACTTATGAACTAGCTAATACTAAGGACGGCACAAATATCCATGCCGGAGGGGGCATTCGAACCCCCGACCGTAGTGGCCGTGCAGACCGTGACTCGCGCGCCGCAGTCCCCTCGGCCACCGCGGCCGGTCTTTTTTAAATAGCGCCACAGCTGTTTCAACTTTTTGCTATTAACAAACGCCTGCATGTATAATAATTACATTAAAAATTTCCATCCTACTACAAATAAATAATACAAAAATATGTATAAAAACTTTGTTATACATTTTCCTTATAACTTACGTCTACTATGTTTTGACGTTAGTTACCAACTTCTGGCCTGATGTTGTAAAATTTACAGTTCTGTTCTTACATACACACAATAATGGACAATGTTATCACAGACTGTTAACGTTTCTAAATAATCCGAACTTTGAATATTGTTAGATTTGAGCTTCTTCCTGCGGTTAATTATTACTCGAATTTTTGTAGATTAGAAACTCGATTGTAAGTAACGTAACTGTAACGTACGAGTATTATACTACCAAGGAAGTCATTTACAAGTTCTGCCAACCGAATGAGAGACTATAATCTATTCACACACATCAGAGAAAGTGTCCCATCAGCTTGCTTCAGAGGTCTCCTGAACGCTGACGTTGAATGCGTACGCTGCATCGAGAACGCAGTCCATTATGTTGTCTATATAGAGGTTAATCCATTGCTTATGACCGGGCTAAATATCTCACAAGATAAGCCTAAAACGAAAAAACTACAAAGAACAAAACTTTTCTCGTTTGAAGGGGCGAAACATATGGCGCTACGGTTGGCCCGCTAGATGGCACTCTTATAGGTCAAACGGATGTCAGCAGCATTTTTTTAAAAATAGGTACCCCCATTTCTTTATTACATATTCGCCTAGTACGTACATAAATATGCATGTTTCATTTGGAACAACTTTGTCGCTTTGTGATAGATGGCACTGCAATATACAACAACATATTGCTCACAATTTTAGACGAACAGTGGGTAACAGGTAGTTTTAACAAAAAAAATAAAAAATAAAAAAACGTAGGTACGTTTCAACTTGTTGTGATGTTTGAAGCTTTCCCGGCGTACAGATATTTCCATAAAATCTAGGGCGAAATGCCAGATGTCTGTAACTTCTTGCCACGATATTTCGGCGCAGAGTCTTCTGGCCATCTTCAGGTGAGTACCGCCGAAATACTGGTGAAGACGCATTATTTTTTTCTTTATTGCGATTTCAATTCTCCTAAAAAGGGGCGGGCTGGCAGCGCTCACTGGCTCTCTTAAGCCCACAGAAATAAAATTTGACACAGAAGAAACATACAAACATAAAGGAGGTAAAATGTTGGAGGTAACACAGACATAAAACGGAGATGTAAAATGGAGATAAAACAAAGTACATAAAACGGAGGGAAACGGCAGCGACATAAAAGATTTGTAACAATGGTACTGGTGAATAAAAACAGCTGCCCAACGGTCAGTGGCGCACACACAACTAAAATGATCGCAGGGCGGCGGCTAACGGTAGACCATCCGCTATTGTGGAGTTAAAACGAAAAAACACAACACACACTCGGAGAAATACACAAGCTAAAATTGATGGTGTCGGCTGTGGGTTGGCCGTTCACTGTTGTAAAATAAAACAATGGAACTAATGGCACCACACTCGTCGAAGCACTCACTTGTATGCACAAAGAAGGTGCCACAGATGGCGGAGCACTTGCGGCAATGAAGATGTGGTGCCGCGGGAAAGGATCTGGAGAGAGGACAAGTGGAGAGCAGGGGGAATACAGTGGTGGAGGCGCGGTAACTGACCACGTGCAGAGGAGGGGAGGGACTAGAGGATTGGGCGGATCTGATTTGCCGGATATGTAACGGAGGCGGAGATGTTCGATAAAGAGAACGAGTCGGGGGAAACGAATGAGATCATAGAGGATCCGCGTGGGGGTGGGGGATAAAGGGGGATACGGCAGGCGAGGCAGAGGGCATGGCGCTCCAGTATCTCCTGAGATTTGAAGAAGGATTGGGGGGGGGGGGGCGGAGACCCAGGCTGGATGGGCTACACATAGGATAGGACAGATGAGGGATTTGTAAGTATAGAGGACGGTGGAAGGGTTGAGGCCCCATGTTCGGCCAACAAGGAGTTTGAAGAGTTGGAGGCGGGAGCGGGGTTTTTCTTGGATAGTGCGTAGATAAGTCCAGGAGAGGGTGCAATCAATAGTGAGGACCAGGTACTTGAGGGTAGGGGTGAGGCGGATGGGACGGTTATGGAGGGTGAGATAAAAATCTTAGGGGCGGAAGGAAGGGGCAGTACGACCTACGATGATCGCCTGGGTTTTCGTAGGATTTATAGACTGGACCGGCTGGTTGCAGCAAGCGCAAAGAGGTCAAGGTGTTCTTGGAGCAGGCGGTTGGAACGGGCGAGGGTGGGAGCTAAGGCAAGGAAATCGGTGTCATTAGCATACGGGAGGGGCAGGCTTAGGCATATCAGAGGTATACAGGAGATACAGGAGGGGAGAAAGGACAGAGCCTTGGGGCACACCAGCAGAGGGATAGAAAAGACGGGAGTCGGTGTTGTGGATGGTAACATAGGTGGGGCGGTCGGAGAGGAAGGAGGCAATGACCCGGACGAGGTTGATGGGAAGAGCATAGGTTTGGAGTTTGAAGAGCAGGCCAGAGTGCTAGACCCGATCGTAGGCCCGTTCAAGGTCTAAGGACACAAGGATGGCAGCACAACAGGAATTTAGCTGGAGGGAAAGGAGTTGCGTAAGGCGAAGGAATTGGTCGTCATTGGAGAAGGAAGGACGAAACCCACATTGAGTGTCTGGACCGAAGACGCACTGAGCTGTGCTATTTATGAGCAATTTGGCCGACATTGCGCATGCGCGTACTTAGCGTGCTCGTTCACTACTACTACGTACGCCGCTCCGAGCGCCCTCCGTGGTGGAGGCTTGCCGCTTCGATATCAGATCGATTATCATTCACCCCGTTTACATTGGCTCCCAAAACCGGATATCGTAAACAGATTTCCCAATTCCGCTTTTGGTTAGTCATGTAAACACGCCAAAATCGATTATGAAAATCCGCTTCTCTAAAGCGGTTTTCCAGTACCACAATCGATTTTCGTGTCCATGTAAACGCAACCGCTTTAGAAGCGGTCTTGGCTTGTTCGATTGTTTCTTCTTATTAAGAATCTTCGGCACATATGGACAGAGTGATATTTTCTAATGTGGAATAAAACTATAAATATTAGAGTGAGCATGAAACTGTGTATTTAAATGAAGAAAAATAGCGATTGTGCTGACTAAATCAGGAACTGAATCAGCTGTTTTTCAGCCGCCATATTAAGTGGGCTAAGAAATCCGATTCAGGCTATACCTTGTAAACACGACAGCGAAAAACGGTTTAGGAAATTCGGTTTTCGTCTTCCGGAAGATGTGATGTATGTAATCGTAGTTATTCTCATTCAGTTGCAGGAAACTATGCCGACTACGAAGTTTTTCAATGGTTGGATTCTATGCAGCATTTATTTGAAAACCGCTGTCTCGATTCATAAGAGTCTCACTGTCAGACTTATTTCCACAGCTACATTAATAATTATGCCCCAGAAGTTTGGTGTGTGGGCTACAATTTTCGTTTCATTGAATGACCTGTGGAAATACAATTGCGGATTTGGTGGACTGGAGTAGGCGAGTATGACGCTGGTGTTCCACGATGCGCTCCTGCACAGTGCGCGTCTTCTGCCCTATATATGACTTGCTGCACTCGCACGGAATCCTGTAAACACTGGCATTACACAGCTCCAGATCGTCTTTGACAGAACCCAACAGCGATGAAATTTTAGGAGGGGGGCGAAAGATGACTCTTACTTTATACTTTTTTAGTATTCTGCCCATCTTCGATGAAATATTCCCAATATATGCGAGATAAGCAGTCGATTCGAAAGCCTTTTCTTCTTCTTCCTTGTTCTGTCGTTTGTAGGTGTGCATCGCTCGGTTTATTTGCTTCCTTAAATACCCATTCTTTAGGAATACTGTCTGCAGGTGTTCCTGTTCTCGTGAAGGCTGTCGGCATCAGAGACGGTTTGGGCTCGATGGATTAAAGTCTTGAGGTCGCCCATTGTTTGTGCCGGATGGCAACTACTTGAAAGTACAAATCTGTATGAGTGGGCTTCCTGTATACCGAATGACCAAGTGAGCCATCACTTCTGCGTCGCACGAAGACATATAAAAATGGCAAACAACTATTTTTCTCGATCTCCATAGTAATCTATATGTTTTCGTGTATGGAGTTGATATGAAGTAAAACCTCTTGGAGACGGTACACGTCATGAGGCCATACTATAAAAGTGTCATCAACGTATCGCCAAAACATTGTTGGTTTAAAAGTAGCTGACCCCAGTGATCTCAAAATCTTCCATAAAAAGATTGGCCACTAGCGGAGACAAAGGACACCACAAGGCGACTCTGTCAGATTGTTCATAAAACTCGTTGTTAAATATATATAGAGAAGAGCGTGTGATCAGATAGCGCCGTAATCTCTTCACCAAACTTGAGAACACAAGAGGCTCCTTTGTAAAAAGTGAAACAACATCAAGACTGACCAAAAAGTCTTTACTTTGCAGCTGAAGTGACTGTAGTCTGCTGAGAGAATCATTAGAATTCTTTATATGATGTGGACACTTGCCTAACACAGGTTTGAGCAAAGACGCCAAGTATTTTGCCAGGTCGTAAGTGGCTGCTCCAATATTGCTCACAATTGGACGTAATGGCACACTTTCCTTGTGGATCTTAGGCAGTCCATATAACCTCGGTGGAACTCGAATGCTTGGTTTCAGTCTCTTTATGATCTCCTTAGGTAGAGAACTATTTGATAGAAATTCAGCTGTTTTTCGCACCACTCGGTCTGTTGGATCCTTGTCAACTTTGCGATACGTTGAGTCACATAATAAAACGTTGATCTTAATGTAGTCCTCCCGTGGCATGAGAACAGTAGCATTACCTTTGTCAGATTTGAGTACTACAGTATCCACGTCTTCTCGTAAGTTACGGAGGGCAGACCTCTCCATATGCGAGTATTGCTCTTCGGTGGTGTGGCTCTCGTCATCATGCCACGGGAGGACTACATTAATAATTTTTGCCCTTCAAGCGAGAAAAATTTTGTTCTTTGTAGTTTTTTCGGTTGATACTAATTTTGTGAGATATTTGGCCCGGTTACTATCAATGGACCTCCCTGTATGTCACTCACCCCGAAAGATATGAACAACCAGGCATGAGCAGCGCAATACGACGGAGTGGGTAAGACGGCCCACCATAGCTCTAAGAAGGAAGTTCACTGTTTATATTGACTGTAGTTCTACCTTGCATGGAAGGTCAGTTCCGAAATTTGAGCGTTTCCATATTCTTACTGTCTGCCGGGAGGGACTCTAATCATCAAGAAAGTTTCGTGACCCCTCGGAGTGAACCAGAGCGATGTTGTTTGGACTGTGTCTCGTGTCTCGTAACGGTGTCTGTAGGACATCTGTGAGATCCACAGTCCAGTAATTCAGAATGAAATAATCTATTAAATTACTTACCGTCAACATTTAAAACACCTGCTATGTCAGAATAATTAGGCCCATTTCACGGTTATAAAAATAATTTCAATATCTAAAATTTACAAATATCTAGAAGTACTAAATCAAAATAAAGAAAAACAAAGTTAAAAATTACAAACTTTTGAAAGCGTCATGCAAGTTCAACGAACTTTGCTTTAGGTGATAGCTTACTGTGTTACCTACAATCTTGAAAGCGTCACACTTGTATTTATTTATTTAATAACTGATATAAATTGATAATGGAAGTATAAACAGATCATCCTATTCTCCACAGTAACAGTGAAAATACAAGCAGCATGCTTTACTTTCCGTATATTTGAGTGTGTTGATTTGCCAGTAAGTTACGTAAATATTGCTTGGCATGAGTGGACAAGCTGATGAATGCTGGTTTGTCTATTTATTTATTTATGTAATGCTAATTAATAGTCATTTTTTTATTAAATAAAGTTATGTCAGTAAGGAAATGATTTCAGATGGTCAGTTTTTACTTTAAAGAAACATCTCATGTTAAGGTATAGGGGAGACAGGAGCACGTTGGCCATTTTATTTTTTATTTTTCTTAATATCAATTTATTTGAAATATTTAAATTTCGAAATTACTCTTAAACATTAGATAGGTCTCTACTGAATCTGAATGACAGTTATTAAGCTTGAAAATATCAGTTGAAGTATTAGAAAAAAATTAATTACTGGACA
The DNA here is from genome assembly GCA_026315105.1 of Locusta migratoria. NCBI lineage: Eukaryota > Metazoa > Arthropoda > Insecta > Orthoptera > Acrididae > Locusta > Locusta migratoria. The sequence continues at coordinate 26,787,742 of CM048745.1, read as the reverse complement.
TATGTCAAGTGGGCCTATCTGCCCCTACTTCGGGGTAAGTTGGCCCAGAGGCTGGGGCACTTTGACCCATGTAGTCTTTTGGTAAGTATAACTAGGAAATCGAAATAAAACTAACAGTTATCAAGAAATATACTTCAATGTACATAACATCAAGGTGAATATTGAGTTAAATGCTTGACATTGAGGACTATGACAACAGGACAGGTTAATCGTATTACCATTTATAGTCTTAATACAGACCAGACAATTTTAATCAATGTCCAGCTCCATAGGATCAGCTCAGTTTTAACACTCATAAAATAGTCCACGGATTTAATTTTTCACGCAACTCTGATGAGCCCAACGCTTAAAGTTCTTGAACTGAACTTCTTGTTCTCCAGTTGACTGTTTAAAAAAGGCACTGTGATTCTTCCTCATCATCATCATTATCACCATCTTTCCTTTTTGAAAAAGGGCTTTTCTAGCCTGTGAGCTATTTTTTCTTCAGTATTTCTTTCCAATGCTTTGGTCCAATGGGAAGGGTTGATATACAATTTCTGTTTCCTGAGTTTCAATTACCTGTGCAAACTGACACGAGGTCTGTCTGTACTTAGCACAGTACCTCCAATGTGATTTTCTTGGAATCCCAAAGTGTACGCTAACAGGCCTCACAGATCTTTCCTTTTCTTTCACTTCTAAAACTGCTCCTAGCATGGCATCTTCAGAAACCATTCCCCTTTCATTCTTTTACAATTTCGGATCATTTTTAAGATACTACAAATGTAAATTAATGTATAATCTGAACAGCTGCTGAAATGGATAAAATACTTCATACTACAAATGTTTAAACCAGAGCCGTAACGCATGTTTTGAAAACAAGGAAATGAACGAAATTCTGACTTCTCAGCTCACTGTTTAAGATTAAAATAAAATTTGCTAGTTGGCGTTTATTCATCACTTTTTATCTCGTGATTATTACGATCTTTTGACTTCTGATACGTATCAAAATATGTTTAACTTCTACAGTTATAATAATAATTTAATAAACTCGAAGAATTATAAACGTTGTTATCATTAAAAGTAACAAACATTTCATCGAGTTTAAAGAAGTTCAGCTCCTATAGGAAGTGACAGGTTGTCTCGGCTGGCCATCATGCCCCGTCCTGTCTGGGCCAACCTGCCCCATCGTCATCTTTACAATACATTGTTTTCTTTAGAAAACTCACTGAAGCAATTAAGTCTGTAAGCAATATAGAAATAATCCTTAAAGCACGACCTTTTATAATACTACTCACCTCGTTGCGCCTAAAGCAAGCAAAAGTTTAATGACACACATTAAGCGACGACTACTATTTCTCTGAAACACACACTGAAACAAATAAGGACTTAGCTTGCCCAAAACTTCGCTGCCTACGATATTGCCCCTGTATACGGAGAGGGACAGTGCTACTTACTTTCTGATAGATCCCTAAGACGCTCTAGCGTCTACTGTATGAAGTAATTCGACTGGGCCATCCTGCCCCCATGGGAAACGTGCCCCCGCCTCCCCTATACGATTTTGGAAGGGATGGCGATCGACCAATAAGGAAGCAGCCTAAAGGCAGAACTGGTGGGAAGAATGTGTTTGAGAGGCAGGCGAGCGAAGGGTGCAGGAGAATAACTCCAGGACTGATCTAGGCGGCAGAAGGACACTCTTGAATGCTAGGAGGGATTCGAATGCTAAGATTCGCGGAGCGTACGGTCGCTTTTCGGGACCCTGAATTTGGTGAGAACATGGATACGTCAGTGCAGCTGATATGTGTTTATGTTTTCACACAAGAACTTACGAGCGTGGAAATGAAGTTCTGGAAACTTTTGAACTGTTGACAAACTCATGTGTGCTCGCAAAATATACAAAGTTTCTGTGTTTCATAATGTTATGATTACTTACTTGAAAAAAGTGCTACCAATTTCTTATTGCAACATTTTAACATTTCATTCTACTTATGATTAATATTTCACCTGATCACTAGCTATAAGGAAGAAATGTGATTGAATAAAACTTATTCAACTAAATCTCTGACTTTGCGTACATCATTTCCAAACATACAATTTTTTTTAATGAATCACTTATTTCTATAATACTTCCTGTTTCTTTCGCAACCTACAACCTGGTCATTGAATGTTTATAACTGCAAGATCACAGGTAAAAGATAGTATCTGGAACTAAGGTACACTCCTGGACATTAAAATTGCTACACCACGTAGCTGACATGCTACAGATGAGATATTTAACCGACAGGAATAAAATGATGTGATATGCAAAGGATTAGCTTTTCAGAGCATTCACACAAGGTTGGCACCGGTGGTGACACCTACAACGTGCTGACATGAGGAAAGTTTCCAACCGATTTCTCACACACGAACAGTAGTTGATCGGCGTTGCCTGGTGAAACGTTGTTGTGGTGCCTCGTTTGAGGAGGAAGAATGCCTACCATCACGTCTCCGACTTTGATGAAGGTCGGCTATCGCGATTGTGGTTTATTGTATCGCGACATTTATGTTCGGGTTGGTCGCGATCCAATGGCTGTTAGCAGAATGTGGAATCGGTTGGATCAGGAGGGCAATGGCCTCATATCACTAGCAATCGAGATGACTGGCATATTATCCACATGGCTGTAACGGTTCGTGCTGCCTCGTCTCGATCCCTGAGTTAACGGATGGGGATGTTTGCAAGATAACAACCATCTGCACGAACAATTCGACGACGTTTGCAACAGCATGAACTATCAGCTCGGAGACCATGGCTGCAGTTACCCCTCACGCTGCATTACAGACAGGAACGCCAGCGATGGTGTACGCAACGACGAACCTGGATGCAAGTCATTTTTCGGATGTATCCAGGTTCTATTTACAACATCATGATGATCGCACCCGTGTTTGGCGACATCGCGGTGACCGCAAATTGGAAGTGTGTATTCATATGTTCAAATGTTTGTAAATCTATCGGACCAAACTGCGTGGTCATCAGTCCGTAGCTTACAAACTACTTAAACCTAGGTAAACTAACCTAAGGACAACACACACACCCATGTCCCAGGGAGCACTCGAACCTCCACGGCGAGCAACCGCGCGCTCCGCAGCGAGACGCTTTAGGCCGCTCGGCTACCGCGGCAAAGCGTGTATTCGTCATCGCTATACTGGCGCATCACCCAGCGTGATGATATGGGATGCCATTAGTTACACGTCTCGGTCACCTCTTGTTCGCTTGTTCGCATTGACGGCACTTTGAACAGTAGCCGTTACATCTGACATGTGTTACAACCCCTGGCTCTACCCTTCATTCGATCCCTGCGATATCCTACATTTCAGCTGGATAATGCACGACCGCATGTTGCAGGTCCTATACGGGTCTTTCTAGGTATGTAAAATGTTCGACTGCTGCCGTGGCCAACACATTCTCCAGATCTCTCACCAACTGAAAATGTCGGGTCAATGGTGGTCGAGCAACTGGCTCGTCACAAAACGCCAGTCGCTACTCTTGATGAACTGTGGTATCGTGTTGAAGCTGCATGGACATCTGTACCTGTACACGCCATGCAAGCTCTGTTTGACTCAATGTCCAGGCCTATCATGGCCGTTATTACGGCCAGAGTTGGTTGATCTGGGTACTGATTTCTCAAAATCTATGCCCCCAAATTGCGTGAAAAAGGAATCACATGTCAGTTCTGGTATAATATATTTGTCCAATGAATGCCCGTTTATGATCTGCATTTCTTCTTGGTGTAGCAATTTTAATGGACAGTAGTGTAGTTAAGACATGAAAGCCCACATGTACATCGTGCCAAACTCCGAAATCATAACCGTACATAGCCCAATACGCAGGTCCTTCGTACAGCCACACTTGCTTTAATAATAGCTGTGTTAAATGCGGTGCAGAATAAAGAGTAAAGTCGCTGAGTGGAGTTGAGAGGTAGAAGAACTGGCCACCCAGAAACAGCCGCTTTAGCTTTAGCACTGCAACCAATATAAGAGCTCTACATCGAATCGCTGTTGAGGAGTGGGAAAATCCGGATGATCTGGTGGACAGTATGACGCGACGAATATAGGCATGCTTCAGTGCAAGTAGACCTATAGTCGTGTGTTACGGGTACTGGTGTATGCTGCCGTTTGGAACACAAATTTAGAACGTCCAGATTATTGTCGTACAGTCCGCCTCCGTAGTCCAGTGGAAAACGTGGTGGGTTGCCATGCAGCGGGCCCGGGTTCGGTTCCCGGTCGGGTTGAGGACATTCTTCCCTCGGGGACTGGGTGATGAGTCGTCCTCATCACAGACGACCAAGTGCCCACGTGGCGTCTCCTGATGACTGGCACCAGGCCGAGCACGGTCCCAAACGCGGTCTGTCGTTGCGGCCTCAGTCCGGAGACTGGTATGATGCAGCTCTCCACTCTACTGTCCTGAGCAAGCCTCTTCATTTGCTTACTATAATCATCTCTTGGTCTCCCATTGCCATTTTACCCCACACACTTCCCTCCAATGCTAAATTCACAATTCCTAAATGTCTAAGAATGTGTCCTACCAAGCGATCCCATCTTTTGGTCAAAGTATGCCAGAAATTGGTTTTCTCCCCAATTCTGTTCAGCACCTCCTCATTAGTTACGCGATCCATACCACCTAATCTACAGAATTCTTCTGTAATACCACATTCAAAAAGCCTCCATCGTCTTCTTGTCCTCACTCTTTATTGTCCATGTCTGACTCCCATACAAGGCAACACTCCACACATATGCGTAAGAAAGTCCTTTCTGAAGGCGTGTTAAGAAATTTATCTTCTTCAAAAACGATTTTCTTACCATTGCCATTCTGCATTTTATATCCTTTGTACTGCGACCATCATATGTTATTTTACTGCCCAAGTAACAAAACTACTTTAGCACATTTTTTGATTCGATACCTAATTTAATTCCTTCTGCACCACTTCATTTGCTACTACTGCATTGCATTACCCTTGTTTTGCTCTTGTTAATGTTCATCTTATATGCACTTTTCAGCACACTGTCTATTTCGGTTCTCTGCTGTCTCTGGCAGAATAACTATGTCTTCAACAAAATGCAACGTTTTTATTTCTTCACCCCGAACTTTAATTCATTCTCAAAATTTCTCTTTGCTTTCCTGTAAAGCTTGCTCAATGTACAACTTGAATAACATTTGGGAAAAGCTACAGACCTGTCTTACACCCTTCCCAATCTCTGCATCCCTTTCATGCCCTTCAACTCTGATAACTGGTGTCTGGTTTTTGTACAAGTTGTAAATAATCTTCCGTTCCCTATATTTTACTCTTGCTGATTTCAGAATTTGAAAGAGTGTATTCCAATCAACATTGTCAAAAGATTTCCCCAAATCTGCAAAAGCTAGAAAAGTAGGTTTGCCTTTCCTTACCCAGCGAACACCCGCGCGTGAGCCTTTTGCTCATAGTAATTTTAAAACAATCGGAATTTTACCAATTTTAAATCGTCAAATATGCGTGTTTTCTTATAAACTCAACTACAAATATATATTTAGACGTATTAAGTACATTGCTATACACGCGATCGATCGCGTAACTTTTAAAGGTGCGAAATCTCGCGGGTTAATCTATCTTCTGGGACAAGCCGCATAGTGAGGATTGGCTCCAGATTTCCTACATTTCTCCTGAATCCAAACTGGTCTTCCTCAAGGTCGGCTTCTACCAGCTGTTGCTGTAAATAATTCGTGTTAAAATTTTGCATCCATAGGGTCTAACGACCAAAAATGCCACACGAAATCAACATTATCACTGTGGTACAAATTGTCATATTCTGTTTCATGAGCAATGAAAAGACTGAAATATTGTTTTTTATTTATGTCTCTTGGTCATGAATCCCTAGAACTGTTGTGATGCAACACTATTACTGATTTGTACAGTATCTTCTAAAGAGGGACACCGCACCGGGCAAAGTTAGGTATCACTGTAATCAACAACCGGAAGTATCTTCGTTTGTACTTCTGAAATATAATCATCTTTCTACTTCAAAAAGAAGAGCTTAGTGATATAGTGATGCCTTCTTTGACATTGTATCTGTCTGTGTGTGCTCAATTAACTTACCATCTCAGACACTGTGCTGCAGGAGACAATAGGTTACTGGTATCAGCTAATATTAAAGATGGGAATCCGCATATCTCTGGATAACGGTCCTACTATGATCTACCGGGACAGCGTGTGTTTCGGCTTTAACACTACATCGTGTGTCCCATATGACAGTGCATACAGGATAGTACCGAAATACTCGACAGCTGTCTTTGGGTGCATTCGTTTGGCGCTGAGATACAAGGTTCCTTGCGTGCAACTTGTAACGTTTCTTAATTGTTGCACATTCCATACACCGCGAATTACTTGTATGCCAACATTGCAGGAACCATTGAGGAACCTTAAGTAAAAGTCTACCATCTGACGTGTAATTTGTAATATCGTTGTACTCTGTTTAAACTACTATGGCTCAAATACAGGTACATGATACTGTAATCTCTATAATGTCCCGACTGACTGACTGACTGACTGAGTCATCTTCGCCCAGCCCAGACCACTGAAGATAGAAACTTGAAATATGTATACGATGGTGACATTACTCTGTAGGCGTCATTTAAGAAGCGATTTTTCGATAATCCGTCCGTAAGGGGATGAATAGGGGATGAAATTTTTTTTTAAATGTTGCTATTTGAGCAATTTTGAAGCTACATCTACAAAATTTCGGATTTTAATTCAGGGTTCGAATTTAAAAGAGACGTGTTTCGGCATTTTTTGAAATTCAACCAATAAGGGGGTAAATAAGGGGACGCAAAAAATTGATTTTCAAAAAATGTTGCTGTTAACTCAAATTTTAAGCTACAGCTACGAAACTTCCGATATGGAATCTTGGTGAGGATTAAAAAAAATATATGAGTTTGTGTATTTTTGGAATTACAACAACTTAATGAGGCAAAATAGGGGATCAAAAATTCTTTTAGAAAACTCTTTGTTGTCAAGACAATTTAAAGCTAGAACTGTAGAAATTGATGTTTCCATTGGTGGTTAGAATTTAAAAAATACGTGTTTCGGTATATTTTAAATAAAACCATAAAGGGAATTAAATTGGAGAGGGGATGTTTCTCGAAAATCTTTTGCTATTAAGGCAATTTTGAATCTACAACCATATAAATTGGTATATGTTTTCTTGGTCAGAATTAAAAAGACACTGCATCGGTATTTTCAGAAAATTAATCATTTAGGGGGTTGAAATGCGAGATGAAACATTAAAAAAATACATTGCTACTAAGCCAATTTTGAACCCAGAATTACAAAAAAAATATATTTGCATACTTGGTTGGAATTTAAAAGACACATCTTGGGGTATTTTTCGAAATTCAACTATTAAGTGGTGCCATAGGGGTTACAGGTAGTAAAATCAAATGTTTGTAAATCTTAAGATACTCAGCTACGGGGTCATCAGTCCTTAAGGCTTGAAAACTAATTAAAGTAAGTTAAACTAATTTGTACTAACTTATGCTAAGAACGACACAAACACCGATGCCCGAAAGGCGAAACGAGCCTCTGAAGGCGAACAGCAGCGCGCACCGCAACATGGTGCCTCAATACGCACGGCCATTTTGCCGCGGCTACAAGTAGTATTGCTATATCGATAGCTGAGATATAGCGCCCGTCGCATGGATGGGTTGGCAACAGCACGTTCGCGGGCCGCCACAGAGAGCGCCCCGCGAAGCCACGGCCGATGGGGGCGCCGCCAGCGTCTTGCTATGGAGCGAAAGAAGACACCACACCAGAAGACCTTCGGACGGCGACCAGCGCTCATCGAAATACCTTGCGTGTATCTAAATAGGATAGCTGCTGAACCTGTTTGTATTTAAGTTATGTATCGTACTAATTCTGGAATATACTTCTGACTAATGGTTCGATGTCTGTACCAATTTCTCAGAGTTCCCGATTGCGGCCTACAATCTGGAACCCACCTTCCTTCTGTGTGATCGCTAAGGACACAACAAGTATCACAACATTTCATTATGATAGTACTTAAACTTATGAAAATTTAAGAGGGAGAAAAAACTGTTTCAGACCAACCAGCCTACGCATGCTAAGCATCGGGCGTTAACCTAGTGTTTATTTAAAAAACTTGCTAATCTTTGGCGTCTCGTTACGTAATATTGTGTTTTGATAGTTTCGTGAATGACAATCAAAAACACTAAGAATACATTCCACAGCATTACGGAATACGCAGTTCCTATAAATTCGTTTATCAATATAACAACATTACATTCTGTAACTATTGCAGGACATTATTACATATTTACGTTGTTTGTAAATAAATTAGAACACATCATGTTTCATATATCACAGGAACCTAAATCAAACAGTTAAAACGATTAAGTTCATCATTTCAATAATCTGTCAGATAATACGAAGTTATTGCAGAAATTAATAAAAATCGTACGACAATTAACAAATCCGTAGTTATGAAAAAAAGAAACATAAATTGAAACAGTGAAATTCCGAGTCTAAATAATAATACACCGAAACAGTAATTAACACTAATTAAAAACTATACGAAAAATCATAAATAGAGTTAATATACAAATAAAGTTTATTTGTGTGACTTGTTAAATGCAATAACCATAACTACATACCTCCATTTAGTCTCAATTAATTATTACAATAGAAATGCTAAAACAAAATTTATGATCTATTTCAAATGTCTTAGAAGAAGCCATATTGACTCAGTCTTAGACTGTCCCTTATGATATATTGCCGTGTCTTGTGTATGGAACATGCGACCTTCCCATCGTACTCACCAATGAGAATTGGGCAACACATAACTCAAGGTAGTAAAAAGTATATGGCTCGTTGTCTCTGTTCATAGGGATGAGTTATGTATATCAGCTTCTATGCCCTAAACAGCTACCCAAACTATTTGAATAAGATCAATAATTAATCTGTAGTTTAGCCAGTCTATCAGTCTGCAGATTTAAACAAACATAAATTATAGCTGGTGGAGGTGTATTAACGTCTTTAGCAACTAAATGAAAGGCGTTTTGTGTGTGCCATACGCGTTTCACTTCTTTATTTATGAAGCATCATCAGTGGCGGTTTTCTGTTTTATTCCATGTGTGTCTTCATGGAGATGTTTGTGAGGTCTTCAATTAGATGTGGTATTTTCGGTCTTGATGAAAACCCTTGCATCACCACTTCACTGTGTACTCGTTTTTTTCATTTAGTTGCTAAAGACGGTAATACACCTCCACCAATTTCATATGCAACTAAGGACGACGGAAATCGAAAAAATGATGATGATGATGATGATGATGATGATGATGAAATAGCTCTTAATAACAAACAAAATGGATTCTAAGATAATGTTCAGAGGAGATTCACTTACAAAGTATATATATATATATATATATATATATATATATATATATATATATAAATGGAGTTTATTAATCTTTATCGATATGAAAATGTGAAGGTGGTCCCATTTTATACATCGGTAAATAACTGAGTATTTCCCCAACTACTACTCATGAGAGGCAAAATAAGTAATACGCACACTCCACAGTAAAAGTTCAGAATTATCACTCGTAAATTAATGAAGTCCATCGAACATTGCAGTTGCAAATTAAGCGCGATTAATTACAGAATTTGTTATAAAATACAGTCTGTCATCACCCGAGTACACGATTGCCGAATTATCAGAGTTCCAGAGCCCTACTAGAGTCTATAGTTTACCACTTTACAACCATAGACTAAGTTCTGCAATCACAGTCCCGTCACATGCCTATCTCTTCAATTCACAAGTTCGTAACGCGGCTTCAGACCACCCGGAGTCAGAACCTTTCACCACCGCGTCCAAGGTAACAGTCCCCACACAAGCGTTCGAAAGCATGCTCTACCTGCTCCCAAAATTGTATCTTTCCGCGCGTCTTAACGTCTCATCTTTAAAACACAATTTCCTTTCCAAAATATTATACATTTGACTATCACAGAATTAAATACTTTGACCACCTTCCTACAAATGTTGTTTACATTTAACAAACAAATATATATTTAATAATACTAAAATCTGTTGAGATTGAAGCTCTTTGCTCAGGTAACTACTAAGCTTGCATTCGTCGAAATATACATACATAATTAATATTCAATTTATCATGGCTTTTTATGCTAATATATTCAGTTCTTCTCCACAAATGAATAATTGCTTCTGTATAATATATCTGCTGCATATCCATGATTTTTAGTCGGCCATTAAATATTTAAGAGGCAGTCTACAACAATAAATGAACGTTACTGTGAATAATATTGAATATAATAAAATATATATTTAAATTTAACGCGCTTTTCTGGTTTCATGTTTTGTGTATCTGTGGAGGAGTCTATGTTCTGACACAAGGATATTACTACCTCAATGAAAAGCAGAATAAGAGAGTAAATCAAAGTTTATTGAAAGAATACGGAAATAACATGGAAGTCTTTGAACACAGGTAGTGTGGTACAATGCTGTCCATTTGCTTCTTAAACTGTTACTGATAAACACTACGTATCAATAATTGTAAAAATAAGTCTCATTATACTATTATTATAGTTCTGAAATTATCAGCTTTTTATCTGTAAGAGATATTGAAACTGTAAATACGGCGTTCGATTCTCCCAAGTCTTATGAATCCATTCATATAACTATATTAAACTTATGATCATTCCCTGATTGTATATGGATTTTTAGAATAATGTGAGTGGCTATACTGTGTTTCAATTGCAATCTGGGATAGCCGCCCTCGGTAATCCAAGACGGCCGTTTCCTGTTTCCGAGCAGATTAGGGTTTCCCTAACGATCTGTGTTTCATTCACTAGGTCCAAACTGTTAGCCGGCCGGCTTGGAAACCCACCAGCTTGCCAAAACTTGCTTTTCGCATGGAAACAATCAGCTTCCCCCTTTATCTGTAATGTTACAAACGTATTTTCCCAAGTATGTTAATCTAACTATAAATTGTTGTAAACGACTCGTTGAAATGGAATTAAAACGATGAAACTCAAAAAACTTAGTAAAGTGTATTTACATAGTAGTTTCAATCCTGCTCTATAAAAATAAATGAATAAAATGCACCGAAGTCCTTCTGCAATATAACCGCTGACTGAAGGTTTCTGGCTGGCCGCAGACCGTAAGTAAAAGGACATACTTATTATTATTAGTACAGTGAACTTAACAATCTGGAATTGTGTAATTCTGCGCTGCCACTGATATTCCGAAACGCGAAGCAGCCGCGGTGAGACGAGAGCTTTGTGTATACAGGCCTAACCACCACCACCACCACCACCACCACGGGAGGTAAGCCTGGGATCTGCTGTTTCCCGGAGCGCCATCTCAAAGCAATGTCGACGGCTCATTGAAAATATTCACGTTACCAGCCTAACGCAGAGCCTGGAGACTGAAAACCTACATCTGCGGCACCGTGGGGAAAGCTAAGGCCCTTAGCTGAATGTAGACGTTGCGTTGTGTACCACATTCCGACTTGTTAGCCTTGGGCGTCACTAATACTGCGACCTCGAATAGGCTGGTGCCATTTCGCAGTACGATCATTATCTAATGTAACATAACACAGAGCTGATGCAGCGCTGAATCATACGAACATTTCCGCCACTGCTCCCATAAAGTAGGAAATCCGAACAGAGGGATTGCTTCCACTACTCGATGCTACATACAGCCGTGGGTGAAGATGGTAATTAGTAAATGCATTAATTAAGAGAATCACAGCGATGTATGTGAGCAGGAAGGAACACACCTCTATCTTATTCCCTTACTGCACAGTGTCTGAATAGGGTGTTCCACGTGAAATACTGATTGCATTCGTCAGAAATAAACAAGAACATCACGATTCCGTCGACGCAGCTGAGGGCAATTTTATTGAGACATTTTTGGGGTTGTACAGAGTTGTACGGTACGTACGTACGGTCACCAGAGCGTGCGCAACCCTCCTTTAGTAGCAATGCAAGCTGCAGTTCTCCCATGAAGACGATCGTAGAGGTGGCGGAACTACATTAATTTTCGTACTTTTTGTATTACTTTTTATTCTATTTTCTATGTACCTTTACCCTGTTCTATTTTGTTTAATTTTTTTTTGTGTTTCATTTATAATTTAAAGTTTTATTCTCACTTATTGATTCACTTTTTCTTTATATTACATATAAGTTTTGTTTAAATAAATATTCTATTTATTTATAGTAATTAAATTCAATTATCAAATAATTTTGGAATTAGTACATGATTAATTATTAACATATTTCCTGCCAGCAGCTGCGGTTAGACGATTAATGCAAGTGAATAATTTTTGTTGATGTAATTATAATTATTTTGAGTTTTAATAACTATTAGTGATTTTTTTTACTCTAATATTTCAATCTATGAAACTTATAAAGTAAACCAGGAATTGATACCCTATTACTTTAAGTGTAAATTTTTATTTTATCTGCACAGTATTAGTTAAGGTCCTTAAACCCAAAGAATTTGGCGGTATATCATTCCATTCAGACGAACCTACCTCATGATTGATAGTACACGATTTACTTTACTTAATTTGTTTGTATATCTCCCTTATCAGAAAATCTTTTTGTACTTATAATTTTCTTATTTTTTAATTAAAGGTTACTTCAGGTCAAGGTGTAGTTTATAATTATAGTATGATATGTTACAATAATAATTACTAAGTATGGATTTAATTTTGTAGTTTTTAATGAAGGTGGATTTCATAGTAATTTACATTATTTTTCTAAAATTGGCTTTCAAGTGCGTACACATCGCTCATCACTCTCGTTATTGATTATAAATTATTTTCATTTAATATGAGATAAGTAGTAGATGTACTGGAAAGTGTATCTATTAAGTATATTCAAGACATAACTTTTTAGTAGAGTGAGTCATTTACGCAGATTATTTTTCTGTGCAATTCAGAATGTCTTGAATAATTTATTTTATTATTAAATTGTTTTTATATTTATTGATTTGAATAAAAATAAAATTATTTAATTCTTGTCTTAGTATGTTTTATCACATGATTTTTAACTATGGTTTATTAATAATATTATGGATTTATTAATTGTTAATTGAAATTATAATAAGTAAATTTTGTTTTTGTACCTTTTGTATCAGGGTTTATCAACATTTTAATTTATATTAGTTAATCTCAATTCAGGTTGATTTATAAACATGATATTTATTGTTTCATAAATACTGTTAATTTGTTTCTAGAGATTTAAAAGTTATTCATTTCCTGCCATGTAATTTCCACCTGGTGCCTCAGTTGGGTCAGATTTCCTGGCGGTCGTGTAGACCATGCAAGATAACGTATAATCCGGTCCCAAACATGCTCAATGAGGAACAGATCTGTGATCGTTCTGACCACGGTTGTTGACGTATACCTTGAAGAACACGAGAACACGTAGGGTGGTACAGGATCTGTAATCCAAACTTCAGCATTCTCATTTTTCCGTTTGTTTCACTCGCGTACACTAAAAAAATCCTTCAAAAAAGATAACCTAACACTGAATTATATTTGATGTCAACAAAATTATGTTCTTCAAAATTGCTTTTCACCACATTGCCATTTCGCATATTATAACTTCTCTACTTCATAATTCATTTTGCTGTACAAGTCACAAACTCGTCTTCTGCTTTTATTCTCTTGCTTGCTACTCTAACTTCTTGAGCATAGCCTGCATTTCGTCGACTGCATTACTTTACCCTTGTTTTGTTCTTGTTAGTGTTTACGTTATAATTAACGACCGTTCGAATATTCGGTTTCAGTTTTGGCCAAAATATTGGTTTCAGTCACAGTTCTGGTTTCTGCCTAAAATCAGTTGAATCTTCGGCTTTGTCGAAACTGTGTTTATTTGATTTACGATGAAGTCAGGTCGGGCTCTGGATGGATTCAGTCAACAGCAACGCTTTACCTCAGTTGATGGCGCGCCGCTTTACTGCTAGGAGTCTCTCCTTGCCAATAAAAATTGTGAGGACGTCGTTGTTAAGCACAACATATCACAAACGTGAGGAAATGCATTTGGTTCTGCACTTAACCTAAATAAAATCATTACTCTGTTAGTAACGATTTTATTTAGATTAACCACTTTTGTGTTTTTATCAGTATGACAAAAGGCTCTTTTTATGGGTAAGACAACATCTTTAATAGATTCAGAAAAAGTATGAAACGGAACTGTTTATGTAATTTTTAATGTCGTGATGATGGGATATTCCCGAAACTTGTTGCATAATAAATAAATCTTACATGACAGCTAAGTGTAAAATACATTTCCTCACGTTATTACTGTCGACAATCGTTAGAAGCAAATGTATATCGCAAACGTATCTTACACTGATATTCTCAGACTAAGTTATTTACAACTTATGTCATTCATTATTGTGCGTAATGGAATGGGTTATCATATTGTTATGCTGACAAGTTTTATTAACGTGTTTCCTTGAATGCGAGGTGATATCGATTTAGGAATCACTGCTCATGTGGCACACAGCTTTTTCTGTTCATTATGAGTAAATTTATACTGACAACAATCATACTGTTATTTAGGAAACACTGATCATGTGGTACACAGCTTTTTGACAATTGTAAAAACCGAAGTGAAGATGGCAACAGAAATCTAGCGTTCCAAAGAAAATATTTTTAAAGTGGCGGCTTATGGAAGCAAACAAATTATTACTTTCTGCGTAGTTTGTATTGTGGTAGCCATGTCCAGGTTTTAAGATTTTGCAGTATCTAATTCGCATGTTTGTTGTATACCTAGAGACTATCTTCGTACAAGAAGATATGCAGGCACTTTTTGTGGTAGTTACAGTGGAGTAAATTTATGTGCGAAAATGAGGTAAATTAACCTTGAAAAGAATACATGTTTCAGAAATTTTGAACTTGTTTGGAACAAAATGTTTTAATAGGTATTTACATTGGCAGCCTAAAGATTTTACTTCGCCATATAATGGTGGAGTGCCTTTTTCTGCGAAGACAGAAAGTACTCGTAGTGTTGGTTTTGTTTTATGACGCGCAGAAAGACTCGAAATCTCGAGACTCCACTATATCGAATTCAGTGTACTTCTTGTCTAAATATCTTTAATTGATTTTAGACATAAAATGTCACAATGAGGAGCATAGGATCCAGTTTGGAAGTACTTTAATAATAGTATAGTCGATTTGTCCAAACATGTTCGCCTCCCATGTCATCTTTCACAAGCTGCTGGTTGGGCTTACACGCACTCAAGAAGGTTTAATACAGTAGGGACTGATGACCCCGTAGTTGAGTCCCATAAGCTATACAAACATTTGATTAGCTTAACACAGGAAGGTGCAGAATGCAGAACAGCTTGTGCCAGTGGTGTGATGTGAATTTCCCTGAAGTGTTGACTCCATTGCGCAAGTTTAGCTAACGGTTTCTGTTTCGGCCGAAACTAGAAGAGGAGTCGAATATTCAGTTTCGGTTTCGGCAGCAAATGCTTTTTCGGTCGGATGCTACTACTAATCGTATAACATAACGTATCCAGAGAAACGGATTCGTTCCTTCTACCTTCAGTGGCGTCGTACTTGATGCTAAGAGCTACAATGCTTACGAGCTTCGTTCATTCTGAAGGAGACTGAAACTTTAACCGCACTTAAAGATTTCCATGTACTAGGTACTAGTGCTATTGTTTTCCAGAGCGTATTTAAAAATATGAACACTGTTTTGGAAACCTGACACAGAGTTGACACTGTCAGTTATAAACCTTGCCTCTAGATGGTCATTCATCATTTCAACGAAAATTGCTTGGTGCTCTGTTAATTCAGCGGACTGATTAGTACGGAGTTTATATATACGTATGTTCTAAATATGTGCTGGTAGTTGACTTAATTAATGCCTGTGACATATTTATTTACCTGATCCTCGATATTCCTCACGAAGTTTGACGGCATTAACTAATATGGTCACTATAATCAAAATTTTGCGGAGGGTTAACATGGAACGACACTTTCCTTTCTTTGATGAATTTGGCCTCTATAGCAAAGATAATTACCCTCTATTGCAGTTATAATAGTAAATTAAAATGTAATCAAGCGTAAATGTTGAAATAAGCACTCCAGTATTGGTTCTAAATGGCAATTGACTATTTATGTCCAACACAGTGACAAAAGCACAGATGATTTTCGAGTTTATAACTAAAAACCTGCCATTAGTTTACTTCTTACTTTCAGTTTCAGTAATCTCATTTTGAAACGAATTTAGCACCCATTATATTCTCATTCGGTGTCTGATTTATGACTGTCAGTCTGTATTCGTATTTCGCTACCATTTCCGTTGAAGTTGCTCAGACCGTTTTTAATGCCAAGTCATAAACAGTGCTCAGGCACAGACGATCATTCCTGAGAGAATTGTTGCGCGATACACTGAGCACCTTCACTGCCCGGCGTAACCGAATTTAACAGCCCATAAATACGCAATTCAATTTTCCCCTGTCCCGGTCACAGCACGAACGCCCCTATAAAGATACTTTACACGTGCTACTTTTTCAAGCCTTGGTAGAGGAAGTAAACGACGTTTCCTCGGTCCCAAGCTGTTCTCGAGTTGCGGAAAATTATGTTACAAGAGGTATGCGTTCAACTTAAAACCTATCTCTACACTCAGAGAAGAGAGAGCTCTGACCGTAATCTCTCCTGAATCAGCAGTGTGGGACTACGGCTAAGTTGAAATCACAGCCCCTTGGTGTTGAATGTCAACAATCTTGTGACGGAACCAGCCATTCCATGAACGTCGGTGCTGAGTGACTTGAAAACGGGCTCTAAGCGTTCTTGTTTGAGAATCCATTGTAGGTAACTGGATAGCATCAGCTCATTTTTACATTTCTGTGCTCACAATCTATCAAACTATCTCATCTGAGCTTTAGTAACTGTGCAATCACCCACGAGGGAGTAACCGTGTACACTAAGGCGCCTTGCTCCAGAGTGCGCAGTTGCTCCTCGTCGACGTTTAGAGTCCTCCCTCGAACACGGATGTGTGTGTTTTCCTTAGGATAAGTTAGTTTAACCCTTTATTCACGAGGTGACTATTTTGTAACGTATCATACGAGGTGCGGTATCTGGGACGCCCATGTTGAAAATGGTATTCACAAAGGAAGTTCTATAAAAGTGACTGGTGGTTTCTCAAATATTATACTACTTATGTCTAAATTTCAAACATGTGCTTTCGACAGGCACAAAAAGAAAGCCTGCAGAAGTGACAGTATTGGAATATGCCTTTTTATTAATTACCAATTACAATACATTACTATTAAATAACACTTCAAGTATATTATTTAAATACTGAAGAAATGGTTATTTTGAAGATTTCACTGTTCCATAAAGAACTGTTGTTTCACATCTGATGTTCTGAAACACAATTTACACAACCTATTTTTGGAGCACTAATGACAAATACGAATCTTGCAAATTTAACGCAGGGACGATGTTTTCCTTCCGTTTTTCTTATATGGATAGCAAAGTTCTCTCGTCAAAACGGCGGTTTTCTGCTTCCAATTGTAGCGATACGCGCGGTATTTCTAAGATACACGCCGTGGAAGGAATATATAGAGGGCCTATACAAAGGAAATAAACTTGAAGGCAATATTCTAGAAAGGGACGACGAAGTGGAGGAAGATGAGATAGGAGATACGATACTGCGAGAAGAATTTGACAGAGCACTGAAGGACGTGAGGCGAAACAAGGCCCCTAGAGTAGATGGTATTTCGTCTGAACTGGTGATTTCCTTAGGAGAGCCAGTCATGGAAAAAATGTTCAACCTTGTATGCAAGATGTATGAGACAGGCGAAATACCGTCAGACTTCAATAAGAATATCGTAATTCCAATTCCAAAGAAAGCAAGTGCAAACAAGTGTGTAATTACAGAACCATCAGTTTAATAAGTCATGGATGCAAAATACTAACACGAATTATTTACAGACGAATGGAAAGACTTGTGGAATCTGACCTCGGGGAAAATCAGTTTGGATTTAGGAAAAATGTAGGAACACGGGAGGCAATACTCCCATTACGACGTATCTTAGAAGATAGGCCAAGGAAAGGGAAACCTACGTTTTTAGCGTTTGTCGATTTGGAGAAAGCTTTTGAGAATGTGGAATACACCTATACAAAAACCAGACAGTGGTTATTAGAGTCGAAGGGCAAGAAAGAGACGCAGAGGTTGGGAAGGGAGTAAGACAGGGTTGTAGCCTTTCCCAAATGTTGTTCAATCTGTACATTGAGCAGGCAGTGAAGGAATAGAAGGAGAAATTTGGAGAGGGCATTAACGTGCAGGGAGAAGAAATAAAAAGTTTGCGGTTTGCCGATGACATAGTAATTTTGTCAGAGAGTGCAAAGGATCTGGAAGAGCAATTGAATGGAATGGACAATATCTTGAAAAGAGGTTATAAGATGAATATCAACAAGAGTAAAACAAGGATAATGGAATGTAGCGTCAGAAAATCAGGCGATGCTGAAGGAATTAAATTAGGTAATGAGGCAATCAAAGTAGTAGATGATTTTTGTTATGTAGATAGCAAGATAACTTCTGATGGGCGAAGTAAAGAAGATATAAAATGCAGAATGGCTATGGGGAGAAAAGCGTTTCTATAGGAGCGAGACTTGTTACCATCCAATATTAATTTAAATGTTAGGAAGTCCCTTCTGAAAGCATTTGTCTGGAGTGTAGCATTGTATGGGAGTAAAACGTGGACGATAAGGAGTTCAGATAAAAAGATGATAGAAGCTTTTGAACTGTGGTGCTACAGACGAATGATGAAGATTAGATGGGTAGATCACCTGACTAACGAGGAGGCGCTTAACCGAGAGGGAGAAAAGGAGTTTCTGGCATATGCTAAGAAAAGGGATAGATTGATAAGACACATTCTGAGACACCAAGGAATTGTCAACTTCGCATTAGAAGGAAGTGTGTTCGGTAAAATTCGTAGAGGGAGACTGAGGGACGAATACAGTAAGCAGATTCAGAAGGATGTAGGTTGCCGAACATATTCTCAGATGAAGAGACTTGCACAGGACAGAGGCTCGTGGAGAGCTGTATCAAACCAGTCTGAGGACTGAAGACCACAACAACAACAAATTTCCCGAAGGGTTTTGAAACATATCCTGTACGCAAATATTACGAATTGTCTCGAACAGAATGATCTATTGACGCATGGTTGAACTGGATTTAGGAAATATCGTTCATGTGAAACACAAATACCTCTTTACTCACACGAAGTGATGAGTGCTATGGACAACGTATCGCAAATTGATTCCGTATTTCTAAATTTCCAGAAAACTTTTGACACCGGACCTCTCAAACGGCTTTTATTCAAATTGCGTGGTTATGGAATATCGCCACAGATTTTTGACTGGATAGGGGATTTGCTGTCAGAGAGGACAAAGTGTGTAGTAATCGATGGGAAGGCATCGACTAAAACAGAGATGATATCCGGCGTTCAACAGGATATTGTTATTGGTCCTCTGCTCTTCTTTATCTACATAAACGATCTGGCAGAAAATATGAGGAGCTCTCTTAGGTTGTTTGCAGATGACGCCGTCATTTATCGTCTAGTAAAACCAACCGCAGAACGATCTAAATAAGATATGAGTAAGGTGTAAAAATTGGCATTTGACTCTAAACAATAATAATAAGTGTGAAGTCGTCCACAGGAGTACGAAAAGAAACCCATTATACTTTCTTTACAAGATAAGTCAATCAAATGAAGGCGGTAAACTCCACAAAATACCTAGGAATTACTATTACTTCAGACTTAAACCGGAAAGAACACGCAGAAATTACCGTAGGAAGGGCGAAACAGAGACTGCTATTTTTGGCACAACGCTTAAAACATGCAACAGAATTACGAAAGTAACACTGCTCATTTGGCATATTGTTGTGCAGTGTGGGGTCCTTATCAAGTGGGTTTGACGGAAGCCATCAAAATAGTGCAAAGAAGGGCAGCTCGTTTGGTATTGTCACGATACAGGGGAGACAGCGTTACGGAAATGATACAGGATCTGGGATGGGAATGATTACAACAACGGCGCTTATCGCTGCGGCGTGGGCTACTTACGAAGCTCCAATCGCCAACATTCTCCTCCGAACCCTCTGCCAGGCACTTATATTTGATTTTCAGAGTAACCCATGTAACTGTAAATGGAGATGCGGCTACCGAAATTACCTGTAAGTGTGCAGGAAATCCATCTTATCCTGGACGCAGAAAGTGAAAACTACGGATGTGTTGCTACGTAATAATGCTGACAGGAATATTATAATATTCTATGAAGCCAGAAACCTTATAGTAGTTAACCAGTATGATAGTGTGTATATTGTAACTTTTAAATACTGCATAATGTTTTGTCGCACTTCTGCAATGCAGGGACTACGTATATTCCAATGTGCTTTTTTCCCCCTCTCTGTTGAACGGTAGTAAACGTCATCTTATCACAACATATTTTAAACAGTTGTTATTAAATGTGACAAAGAAGGGCTGGAATTTGCTTTTGTCAGCCATCTTTTCAGACTTCGAAGAAAGCATTATGAAAACAGGATTCGTGTACTGATATAAGAATCGATGAGAATAAACTGCATCTAACACAGATCTGGTCGTGAAAGCTGCAAACATTGCACGTCACTTCTAATCCAGAAGTGAAATTGGGGTAGTTGCCCTCTGACATATGAGGTTTCCCAGTTCTGGTTTGTCATACGGCTGACGACTGTTAACGTGAGCGCTGTCTACATGTGAAAAAATAGAAAAACCCTACGTCTGCTCATTGGGTACGTAAATAAACGATAATACTCTCTTTCTGACATTCTTATGGACAGAACTAAGATGCAATAAATACAGATCAACCAATGCTTGACAAAATTTCAACACCAAGT
Organism: Locusta migratoria; assembly: GCA_026315105.1. Taxonomy (NCBI): domain Eukaryota; kingdom Metazoa; phylum Arthropoda; class Insecta; order Orthoptera; family Acrididae; genus Locusta; species Locusta migratoria. Next base: position 26,766,815 of record CM048745.1, on the reverse strand, counting down.
ACAACAATCAGTTCTGCTACTGGAGCCCAGGTACAGAAAAATTTTTCTTGATCAATTGAACCACATTAAACGTAACACAAAAGTTGCAAACAGTTCCTCAAAAATGAAACGTTTTGTAAATTTTTTAATTCGTAAAGTTCACAGATGAAACACGTCAAAAATAAAAAAAATAAAAAAATTTAAAAAGCCGTCATAAAACAATTAGTCAAACAAGTTTCGTAAAAATAAAACCTGGAAGCATAAACTAAAATAAAAAACACTTTAAGTCTTTTTTAATGATGAGAATACACTATATGCTAGTTTCACAGTAAATTTATATATACATTAATTTTTTAATGTAACTTTGTAAATAAGAGAGGTTGTGAAGAGCTCGATCTCAAGTGGTGCACTCTGTTAAACGTTAAATGAACTGACACAAAAATCACTAATTAATATGCTGAGTAGTCAGAGTTATTTCTCTTTATACTTACGAAAGAAAAAAGTATTGCATCATCTACTAAAAGGAGCAGATGTAGGAAAGTCGTTCATCCATCGACCTACATCCCTGACGTGCCTTCAAGAAATTTTGAGATGATATTCCCTTGAGAATAAGTCCACTCGAGAAACTATTATTTCTGACATATCAGAACAGGAAGAATTATGTGGATTTTGCAGTGCCTGATAAGTGGACAATGTCAAGGAATCAGACCTTTTCTTAGGAACAATTATTTTGTCACTTTCGAGAAGTATTTTTCAACTTCACTGGCCAGCGAAACGGCGCCATTTGAACTTTGTGACGCCACTTTTCTCAGTATCAAAACAAACAGCTGCAATCTTTATTTCAAGGATTCCGACGATAAAGCTGTATTTTAATAAATGAGAATTGCGTAATATTCTGTTTTTATTTTTATTACTCCGCAACGGCTGTTTGGGCTTACGCCGTTGTTAAGTGATGCCAGCAAAGAACTTAATGTTAGTTACTTTCTATACACGTTTATGTGTTGCAAATGAATGTCTTTGAGACAACAATACTTACACCACGTTGATAGATATTCCATATGGCATCTGTTTGTTACGAAAACGTTTATTTCATTTAATATTTCCTTTTTCGTATTTCAGTATGGTGTAATATTTATTTCAGATGGTATACATGCTATATATTTACAAAGATGTTATAATGGAAATTAAATATTATCGTTCGCTATGTGAGAATGTGTCTCTGGTTTCCCACTTTTAATGTGTGAATATCTTCTGAAATTTGTTAACTATATATCTGATATTGTGCACCTTTGGATTACGTTTTCCAATCGGAATATTTCGATAAATTTAAAAAAAATAAAGTTAGTACTTAAATTGTACGTGGTAACTGAGAATTTCGTCAGTGGTTGTGTTTATATGGATAAATATTTCCAAATCTTCCATAAAATTCATTGCTATTGCTTGAGAGGTAATGCGTAAAATTCGTAGTGGCTTGTCAGTATTTGTGGCGATGTGTTTTCATTTCTGATATGTTGGGAGAAAATAGAGGTATTGTTTCCTGATGTTCTGGTGTGTTCTCTGAATTGTATTGAAAAAGTTAGTCTTGTTTGACTGAAGTAGTATTTATTAAAATTTCGCATGTGATTTTATAAAATCCTGAGGTGTTTAATTTTATTTTGTCGACAATTGTTTTGTGCATTTTTGTGTTAAGGGTGTTTGTCGTTCGGAATGCGAGTTTAATTTGTGTGTCTCTGAAAACTGCGTTGATTTTCTTTGAGATATTGTCTATGTAAGTTGCAGGAACATAGTTGATTTTCGTTTTCTGTGATGGTTGTCTATCTAGTGTTATGTTTTACTTTCTTCGTATTTAGTACAGATTTTGTCGACTTTGTCCAGGAAAGGACAGTTTTTGTGTGCTACATATTTCAATGTTCTGATTTCTTTATCCAAAGGTATTTTATTTAATCTATTTATCATAGAACAAAGCATAGACCTATATATGTGTGACGTAGGGCGACAGGTGTAGGCGTTTATTACACTGTCTGTTGTTGTTGTTGTAGGTTTTCGGTAGATGTCAAATTTGTGTTGGTAATTTTTATTGGTTAATTTCAAATAAAGAAAATTAATGGAACCTATTGCTTCCATTTCTTTTGTGAAGTTAATTTTTCGATGCAAGTTGTTTAGTGTTCATTGTTTTCCAAAGTATGTCGATTTTAAGCCGGACACAGTCGATAAAATCCGTACTTAATACCAAGAAAATAAAACTGAAGATCCACTGCGCCCACACATAACACTAGATAGACAACCATCACAGAAAACCGAAGTCAAATATATTCCTGCAACCTACATAGGCAGGGCGTCAAACAAATCAACGCAATTTTCAAAGACACACATATTAAACTCTCAATCCGAACAACTAACACCCTTAACACAAAGTTGCACAGAACTATTACCGATAAAATAAAATTAAACAGCTCAGGAATTTATGAGATCACATGCGAAAAATTGCAATAAATTCTATATCGATCAAACGAGACGAAATTCCGCAATACAATTCAGAGAACACACCAGAACATCTGAAAACAACCCAACTTTCTCCCAACATTTCAGAAAGTAAAAGCACATCACCACAAGTATTAAGAAGGCACTACAAATCTTAGACATTGATACATTAGTGGTATATCTGGTACAGGTTTAAATAAAGGGCAGAGCTTCAGATAACAATTTATTGTAGTTTGTTGTCAAAGTGAACACAGAGTATTAGTAAAGAGCTTCCATAATAAGAACTTAATAAACAAACATGGGACAAGAGATAAAAATGACTACAAAACTTCCTTTTTTTAACTTTGAGCAAAGTAATTCGGTCTTAAGGACCCACAATTAATACAGGTTAATAAAATTTTTTGAAGAGTGAACAATGACTCAGTGATCAAACCTTAGTTGTTGAGCAAATCAGACAGTAAGCAACAAGTAATGCTTAGTAACGGACAGTTTGAAGAGCCTTAGGAAATAACGAAAAGTTAACAATAAATAAAAGAACACAATCACTACAGACTTTCCGTTACATAAATTGATATGGCTGAAGTTCGAGAAACGAGTAAAGTTTGGTTTAATAAGTATGAACTGATCATGAAATAGTAAGAAAAAATAAACACCAATAAGATTAAGGTATACACAGTCAAGTTTATCACAAGTATGGCGCAAGATACACTCAAGTCAGACCACTGCAAACCAGGAAGTCTTTCAGGAGAGGAATTTGGCTAATCAAGGTGCTTGCCCTTATCCCTGCACGAGAACACCAGCTCGGAAAGGAAGGCACTTTTCTAAACTGCCTAAAATACGTCCGCCCGTGGGGCAGAGACAGAGCAGACGGAAATATTTGCTACACAATACCAAAATAAAGCCCCCAGTACCCTTAGCAATTTATGGTTGATCAGAATTAACCGGCAAAGCGGTAGTGTACACATGCCTGACACAGAAAACACAAGGGTAGGCAGATAATCGTCCCTCGGCATCAAAGTGGGAAAGCTCTTGGTAGGGTTTGACCTCCCTTACAGCAAAAAAAAAAAAAAAAAAAAAAGACTACGTCAGTATTGGCGTGTGACTTACGTATCTAGAACGTATTTCATTTGTATGTTCTTGTTTGCTTGTTGAACGAAATGTATCAAAGTGTTGAAGATCCTACAGAGGCCTCAAATTGCTGGACATGAGTGCACCTGCTCTCCTCCTTGTCTACTGTTGAAAATGTGTACAATTTTGTTGAAAATATTAATACCAGACCACACGAAAAGAAACTGTGTAGACTGTAACGGAACTGAATGTGTCACAACTGGCAGAAATCGAGTGATATACAATTCCCTGTCATACTGGTATGTGTAAAATGTGTAATTAAAACAAGTAGTAAGAAAAAACACTTCCAGTCCAACTTTCCTATGGACAAAAGTGTAATTCTAACTGCTTGCTGGATACTTTACAAGAGATTGCTGCAGAAGCACAACTGACTGTGAATGCTGTATCCGATTATTTCGGGTTCTGCCGAGAGGTGTGCTATGTGATCATCACCCATCGGGGCTCGAGTAAAATTATTGAACTGGGTAAGTCCCAGAAGGCCACCAGAAAATATCAAAGAAAGGGGGACTTTTGAAAACCGAAGCGAACACGTTTGAGTTTTCAAGAAAGAGGGTCGTCGTGGATAGAGAAACCAGCTGTACGTATTCCAATATTTATATTTCTATAAACTGAGAATACGCGGAAACGTTGACGCACCGGATGCTCTTCCTATTTTTCTACAAGATACTGGAAAAGTTTATCCAGGATATGGACGTAATTGATTGCTTGCTGTGACATATACAACAGGTAGACTACTTCAAGACTAAGACTCTGGCTATTAATAAGTTGCATATGCAACTGATGCAGTACTTCAAGACGAACACTTCGCCCTTTTATGAAACAAGTGACGTAAGTTCTTTATTATCGGTAGATTTCTGGTAATAAGTGTATTTGTACGTTATGATACATTAGTAAATATCCGTATTTACTCATCTTGCGCGTGAAGCGCCACGTAATCGACATTCGATTTATATCGATTCCGGCCGCACAACTTCGAGTGTAAGCTTCCTTGGAAATTACCGCACTTGGTGTATAGAGTCGTATTCTAACCCAGGCGACAGTAGACGCCTGTAAATTAACTAGCTGCAGCACAAACTCGCAGAAGTCTGGTACCCGCCGCTGCAGTCGCGGTGCCGTGTCCCCGGCTCGGCCTCTCTTCAGCTGCCCCCACGTGTTAGAGAACACTTAACTCCCCGTAACTCGCGAGGACGCGGCACGCCAGGACCACGGGCGCGGCCGACTAGCTGGGCTCTCCTCCGAGTGACGTGTTAGTCTAGCCAACTCCCGCGTGAAACTGCCAACTCTCTCTCTCTCTCTGTTGCTGCTAGAACTCCCATCGCGCACCGCTAGATAAACGCATCGCTTCTCGCAAAGAGACCGCGCACTAGCAAACATATGACGAGCGCTAGAACATGCAGCGTCGCGGTTGCCGGAAGCAAAGCGTATCGATAGAGAGGGCAGCGCCAGAAGTCATAGCGCCGAGGTACTACCAAGTCAGACAATTAATAATTAAAAACGAATGAGAAGCAGACCAACAGAAATAACAGGTCAGGAGGTAGCGAAGAAACTTCCGGAATAAAATCATTTAAATACAAAGTACAGAGCCAGCACGACTCACACATTATCCCTAAAGGAATAATCCCCCCAGGGGGCCCACAGCTCTTTTGTGGGTGCGTGTGTGGCGCGCACGGGTCCCCGAGCCATTGCAGCATTTTTTCCTGCTTTCCCCAGGCTGCATTACCCCTCCTCGTTCCCCCTCCTTCCCATCCCAATTCCTCCTTCCCACCCTCTCCAACCCCGTCTCTCGGTGGTACTCTGGATGACGGCTTGGCTATCCCATGGTACTGATTGTCCTGCACTTTGGTTTTGTCTGCTGTGTACACCGGTTTTTGGCCCAGTTTGGTCCCCCTCGGGGTTTGACCTTCCATACCAAAATTGTCCGATAATGTGTGAGCCAATTGGGGAAGAACTCCCGACCTAGCCCCTACGGCGCGGGTCCTATCCTTTCCTTTCCACTTCCTTTCCTCGCTGTAGCCCCCATCCCCCGCTAGGTCCCCAGCACGTGTAGCCAGTCCGTGTGGGGGGGGCTGTTATGTACCCTTTGGCTGAGCCCCCTGACACCACAGCGATCACACTACTGGTGTCTGAGCTGCGACGTCTCCATGCAAGCCAAGGAGTTGATGCCTGTCCTCGGGGGTATCAGAACTCCCGGCAATGGCCATCGTGCCAGGTGGCCTTTGCTGAGGCTGGGTGGCGCCCATGGAGAGAGCCCCGGTTTCGGAGTGGGTGACACCAGGGCGGACGTCTAGCCCCATGAAAAGAGTTAGACTCCAAAATGGTCGTGCATCGGCCGTCTCTCAAGACAGGAAGAGATCGTTTAATGCTGCTACTGTGGATAAGAGGATGTTTCCCTCCCTTGCTACCCCTTGGGAGGAAGGCCAGTCTCGCAGGTTAGGAGCAAAACCCTTTCCTCGCTATCTCGTTTGCTCGAGGACTGATGGAGGAACTTTTACTACCACCAAACCTCTGTTCTTTGTCGAGACCATAGAGGACAAGTTTGGTGAAGTGGAATCTATGGGTAAGCTTAGATCTGGCTCATTACTCATTAAAACAGTCTTGAAAGCCCAGTCTGAAGCTTTGCTCGCCTGCACCACCCTTGGCGACATTCCAGTAACAATTGTCCCGCACAAATCCTTGAATATGGTACAGGGTGTGATATTCCACCGGGACCTCCTCCTTCAAACTGATGAGGAGCTTAGGGCCTATCTCGAGCGGCGTGGTGTACATTTTGTTCGCCGCGTTCAGAGGGGACCTAAGGATAACCGCGTCGATACTGGGGCCTTTATCTTGGCCTTCGAGGGGGACACACTCCCAGAGAAGGTCAAGATAATGATATATCGTTGTGAAGTGAAGCCCTACATTCCACCTCCCATGCAGTGTTTTCGATGTATGAGGTTTGGTCATATGTCCTCTCGCTGTACAGCAGTCCCAGTATGCGGTGACTGTGGACGCCCACTACATGAGGGGAGCCCCTGTGTTCCTCCGCCGGTGTGCGTCAACTGTCAACAACACCACTCTTCCCGGTCGCCAGATTGCCCTATGTTCAAAAAAGAAAAGAAGATACAAGAGTACAAATCCCTGGAGCGTTTGACGTACCCTGAGGCCCGCAGTAAATATGAACGTCTGCATCCCGTGCAAATAGCGACGACCTTCGCTGCAACGTTATCGTCTAGCCTTTCACCCTCCCCTTCCCACTCCCATCTCCCCCCTACACCCCGTCCACATCCTTCCCTCACATCTCCCTCTCCTGTAGCTCCTGTTGCCCTCCCTTTGTGTCCCACCCCTTCCCAGCCGGAGAAGTGCACCCCTTCTCCGTCGCCTGCCGGTGACAGTGCCCTATCTCAGGGCCTTCCGTCCCGGCGTTCCCCAGATCGGAGATCTTCGACCTCCAGCCGGCCATCGGACTCCCAGTCAGTGAGTTCAAAGGTCGCCCGATCCTCGTCAGTACCAGACCTAACTGACAAAAGTCCTCTCTCTGGGGTGGGTCCTGCTCGTCCCACATGAGAGAAGAAGGAGAAGGAGAAAGAGAAAGAGAAGGAGAAGAAGAAGAAGAAACCAAAGTTACAAGAATCCGCCGGAGGTGCCGACTGTGCTTTCGCAACTCGCTCATCCCATTGAGCCCGAGACTGATCAGCTATTTATGGATGTTGTCCCTTCTTCTTTGGTGACGGACGCTGACAAAGCAGCGTGACAGACGTTATGCCATTCGCTTCCCGCCTAGATGCTCGTGATGTGATCATCCAATGGAACTGTAATGGTTACTACCGTCACCTCTTGGAGATTAAACAGCTAATCTCTCTCTCTTCTGCGGCCTGTGTCGTCCTGCAGGAATCGAGATTTATGGATGCACATTCACCGACCCTCCGTGGGTTCCGTGCTTTTTGTCGGAACCGGGTTGGTCCCCTCCAGGCGTCTGGTGGGGTTTGTACTTTGGTCCGGACAGATATTGTCAGTACCTGGATTCCTCTCCAAACTCCATTGGAAGTGGTTGCTGTCCGGGTTCACTTGGACACTCCATTGACCATTTGCAACCTCTACCTTCCACCTGACAGGCCACCTACACTCACGTCCCTAGTGGCCCTCCTTCAGCAACTCCCCCCTCCTTACCTCATCCTTGGGGACTTCAATGCCCACCATCCTTTGTGGGGCAGTGCTTATACATCTAGCCGGGGCCGCCTCATAGACCAGTTTCTTGCTGATCACAATCTGAGCCTTCTCAACGATGGTTCCCCAACTCATTTTAATGCCGCTCACGGCACCTTTTCTGCCATAGACCTCTCTCTCACTTCTTCTCTCCTTCCTTTATTTCACTGGTCGGCGTATGACGACCTCTGGGATAGTGACCACTTTCCGTTGATCCTTTCACTTCCCTCACGCCTACCACGAGCCAGGGTACCCTGCTGGGTATTCCGTCGTGCTAATTGGCCGCTATATACATCCCAGGTTGTGTTCCCATCTTCCCCCTCAGGCTGTATAGATGATATTATAAGCCAAATGACCAAAATGATCACCCAAGCTGCCAACGCCGCTGTTCCCCGGTCGACAGGCCCTCCTACTCGCCGGCCTGTCCCTTGGTGGAATGCAACTGTTGCCGCAGCCATTCGCGAGCGCCGTAGGGCCTTGCAACATCTTAAGCGCCACCCATCGCTCGCTGGTCTAATAAATTTCAAACGTCTGCGTGCCAGAGCACGTTACTTAATCAAACAAAGTAAGCGGACATGCTGGGAGCATTTTGTCTCCTCGTTGGGTTCTTCTGTCTCTTTGACGAGAGTGTGGGCTATGCTCCGATCTATCCAAGGTAGCTGGCGGCCGTCTTCCGTCCCTGGTCTTGCCCTGCCTGATGGGGTCTGCACAGAGCCATCTGTTGTTGCAGAACATCTTGCAACTCACTTCGCCAATGTATCAGCGACAACTTCATATCCGGCGACCTTTCTCCTTCAGAAACACCAGGCCGAAACCTTCAAATTAGGCTTTACTTCTCACCAGGTGGAACCATATAACGAACCTTTTACTGACTGGGAGCTGTCGCTGGCCCTCTCCTCTTCTCGTGATTCAGCACCTGGCCCTGACGATATCATTAATCAATTGCTGAAACACCTTAACCCCTCACAACCTCAATTTCTCCTAAAAGTTTTTAACCGTATTTGGCTTCAAGGGGTGTTCCCCTCCCAGTGGATGGAGAGTATTGTGGTCCCTGCCCTGAAGCCTGGCAAGGACCCGTCGGCGCTGGACAGTTATCGACCAATAAGCCTGACAAGTGTCCCCTGTAAACTACTTGAACGGATGGTAGCCCACAGATTATGCTGGGTTCTTGAATCCCGGGGACTTCTCTCACCTTACCAGTGTGGGTTCCGGGAGGGACGATCCCCTATTAACCATTTACTTCGACTGGAGACTGCAATCAGACAGGCCTTCTCTAAAAGACATCATCTGGTAGCAGTCTTCTTCGATCTGCATAAGGCGTACGACACTGCTTGGCGTCATCATATTTTACGTTCTCTTCATGACTGGGCCCTCAGAGGCTCCTTACCAATTTTTATCCGTCAGTTTTTATCCCACCGCATGTTCCGTGTCAGAGTTGGCTCTTCCTCTAGCTCCCCTCGGATACAGGAGAACGGTGTCCCCCAGGGCTCAGTGTTGAGTGTTACACTTTTTCTAATCGCCATCAATGGGTTGGTGAGCTCTGTTGGGTCACTGGTAACCCCGGCATTGTATGTCGACGACTTTTGCATATGGTACAGCTCCTACTCATTAGCCTCTACTGAACGTCAGCTCCAGAGCGCCATTCGGCGGGCTTCAGTGTGGGCTACGTCCCATGGTTTCCAGTTTTCTTCATCAAAAACGAGGGTGGTGCACTTTTGTCGTCGTACTACAGTTCACCCTGATCCAGAACTGTTCTTGGGTAATCAGCGCCTGGAAGTTGTAGCACAGCATCGTTTCCTGGGTCTTCTCTTTGACAAAAAATTTACTTGGGTGCCCCATATTCGCCACCTAAAGATTAGTTGTATGAGGAAACTCAATGCCTTACGTTTCCTTGCTCATTCATCTTGGGGTGCAGACCGAACAACTATCCTCCGTATCTATCGGGCTCTAATCTTGTCCCGATTGGACTACGGGTGCCAAGTTTATGGCTCGGCAGCTCCTTCTGCCCTGAAATTATTAGACCCGGTTCACCATTATGGTGTCCGCTTGGCTACAGGTGCATTCCCGACTAGCCCGGTCGACAGTCTCCTTGTTGAGGCGGGAATCTGCCCTCTTCAGGTCAGGCGGCATCAGCTTCTGGCGTCTTATGCCATCGCCATCCGGCAATATCCTGCTCATCCCGCTTACCAGGTTCTTTTTGCATATGAAGGGCTTCGACCCCCTGATACCCGGCCGCGGGCGGGCCTTCCCGTCGGACTGCGGCTTGCCTCTCTTTGCCGGGATTTCCATTTCCCTTCCCTAGATTGCGCCCCCCATTTTACTACACGCACACCTCCGTGGATGGTGCCGCGACCACTAATTCGGGCGGACCTCTTCCAGGGCCCAAAAGCTTCAATTTCCCCCATGGTCTTTTGGCGTTTGGTGCGCCCAGTACTAGAAGAGTTTCAGGGAGCCTCTATCTTCTACACTGATGGCTCGAAAACAGCGGGCCACTCCGGATATGCTTTTACATCTCCTGTTGGGGCGGAATGCCATTCTCTGCCAGAGGCATGCAGTGTGTTTACGGCAGAGCTGATGGCGATTTATAGAACCCTCTGTTTTATTAAACATTCTGCCGTGGAACGTGGTTTAATCTGTGCTGACTCCATGAGCAGTCTGCAGGCCATTGATCGTTGTTTCCCCTCCCATCCTTTAGTTATTTCCATCCATGAACTCCTTGCTGACCTTCATCGTGCTGCCTGCTCCGTTGCCTTTCTCTGGGTGCCAAGCCATGTTGGTATTACAGGGAATGAAGTAGCTGACCAGTTGGCTAGATCGGCAATTACTCGCTGCCCGTCTCCCTTTCAAATTCCGGGTGCGGATCTGCGGGTGCAGATCAGATCTTTGCTTCACTCCTCATGGGATAGCAGTTGGAAAGCTACTGCCCCTTCCAATAAACTCTGCACCATCAAAGATACGACTGCAGCTTGGAGTTCATCTTTACGCCCTTTCCGGAGAGAATCAATTGTCCTCTGTCGCCTCCGTCTTGGACACTGCAGGCTGACCCATGGATTTCTTTTACAAAATGACAATCCACCACATTGTGATTGTGGAGCCGTACAATCCGTGTCTCATATTCTGACTGAATGTCCTCTCCATTCGACACTTCGTGGCGACTATGGCCTACCGCCTACATTGCCTTTGGTTTTGGCGGATGACCCACGGATGGTTGATCGCGTCCTTGCCTTCCTCCGTGAAAGTAGATTTTATTGTCAGCTCTAGGACTCGCTTGGTCGGGGTGAGTGGGTTTGTGATTCTTGGCTGATTGTGGGGTTTAGAGCCTTATCCCCGTCAGCCCCCCCCCCCCACTCTTTTACATTTTAATGTAGTTTTATTTCTCCCTGCTCTGGGGCTATGATACGTTGACCACTGTGCCATTAGTACCTTGTGGTTTAGGCTAGAGGTCGCTTCCAGAGCTGTGGGATTGGACACTGTAGCATTTGCTGCCCTGGGTTGGTCTTAGTCTTGTTGGCGAGTCGATTTTACTTCCTAGTGTAATGGCCTTTTGGCTTTCACCTATTTTTCGTTGGGTTCCGTGGCGTATACACTTTGGGGTTGAAGGGACTGATGACCTCGTTGTTTGGTCCCTCATGTCCACCGCCACCACCACCACCACCACCTAAAGGAATAATAAACCACAACTATTGAAAGGGCACTGCACATTTTACACATTGTCCCTAAAGGAATATGAATGAATTTTATTGCATAAACTGCAAATATTTATCCATATAAACACAACCACTGACAAAATTCTCAATGGCCACACAAGATTCAAGCACAAACTTTATTTACAATTTTTATTGAAATATTACGATTAGATAAAGGATAATAGAAATGTGCATTATTTTAAATGCGTAGATAAAATTCAGAAGATATTCATTCATAACATCTGAGAGACCAGAGACGCATTGTCACATAACGAACGATTATATTTAGTTTCAGTCGAGTGTGACGTTTCATACAAAAAAAAAAGATCCTGAGTTAAAAAACCTCACGATAAAACAGTCACTACTAAGATTTTTTTTTTTGAAACGAGAACATAGTAAATTTTATGAAACCAGCAGTTTGTCTAACGATTACATCAGTTTCCAACTATTTACGAATAACTAGAATTGTCATCTATTACGTTTTGATAAGCCATACACCTTTATAAACATTCTTTTCAATTGTAAATTGTCGTTACCTTAAAATTTTGGTAAAATCTTGAATTTGAAGATCAATCGTAAGACGTCAGGTCCGGACTCATTTGTTTACATGAACTGACAGCTCAAAGGTTATTGTATGACGTAGCGGCCATGTAGCGAAATACGCACCACTTACCTTTAAGTAATTAATTTATTGCATGAATTGTAGCCCTTTTTTACCAACTTTTGTAACCAGTTATATTATTTTTAACCACTAAATCGAACTATATTAATTTCTTCAAAAATTTGTAGTCAATTTATTTGAAACAAAATTTGTAAACGCCACGTCACGTGAAGTGACGTGACGTATCGCGACTTGGGCGCCTAAATCTATGTATTTAAACATGCCGCTACTGACGGCAAGCGGCAATTGATGTCAGTTGTAAGTTGTAAGCAGTTGTAAGCTGCTGAAAGTCATAGACAGCTGTGGTACGTTCTGGTAAGTTCGGTTGCCAGGAGTTTTAGACCTGATGTATACAGTGCTATAGTGTGATGGAAGAATCATTAAAAATTCGTTATCATCCAACAACGACTTTATTTTGATAGAAGAATCTTGGGGAATGTGCTGCTATTGACTTGACCAAGAACTTATCTTTTTTCAAGTTTGATTCGTTGCGTGGCTTCGAGTGCTTTAGTAAGTAGCAACCCTAATGACGACCAAATCCCTATTCACACAGGCCACGCAACGTCTCACTGGTATAACATCTTTGTACACATATAGCATCTACACCTTACTGAAATACGAAAACGAAAATATCAAATGAAATAAACGTTTTCGTAACAAACAAACAGTTGCTATATGAAATATTTATCAATATGATCTAACTATTGTTGCCTCAAAGACATCCATTTCAAACTCATAAATCGTGTATAGAAACTTACTAACAATAGTTTCTTTGCAGGCATCACTTGACAATGGCATAAGCCGAAACTGCTTTTGTGAAAAAAAGCAGCATATTGTGTAATTTTCATTTACTATATCTGTTTCCACTCCCATGAACCACAGACATTGCCGAGGTGGGGTGGCTTGCATGCGTCAATGATACAGATAGCCGTACCGTAGGTGCAACCACAGCGGAGGGGTATCTGTGGAGAGGCCAGACAAACGTGTGGTTCCTGAAGAGGGGCAGCAGCCTTTTCAGTAGTTACAGGGGCAACAGTCTGGATGATTGACTGAGCTGGCCTTGTAACATCAGCTAATGTGGCTTTGTTCAAAAAAGAAAGTTCAAATGTTTGTATAGTCTATGGGACTTGACACGGGGTCATCAGTCCCTAAACTTACAAACTACTTATGAACTACTTACGAACTAGGACGGCACAAATATCCATGCCCGACGGGGGATTCGAACCCCCGACAGTAGTGGCCGTGCAGACCGTGACTGGAGCGCCTTAGTCCCCGCGGCCGGCTTCGGCTTTGCCACACAGCTACTGCGAACGGCTGAAAGCAAGCGGAAACTACAGCCGTTACCTTTCCCGAGGACATGCAGCTCTACTGTATGAACATATGATGATGGCATCCTCTCGGGTAAAATATTCCGGAGGTAAAATAGTCCCCCATTCGGATCTCCGGGCGGGGACTACTCAGGAGGATGTTGTCATCAGGAAAGACAATACTGGCATTCTACGGGTCGGAGCGTGGAATGTTAGATCCCTTAATCGAGTAGGAAAATTAGAAAATTTAAGAAGGGAAATGGATAGGTTGAAGTTAGATATAGTGGTGATTAGTGAAGTTCGGTGGCAGGATGAACAGGATTTCTGGTCAGGTGAGTACAGGATTATAAATACAAAATCAATTGGGGGTTTCACAGGAGTAGGATTGATAATGAATAAGAAAATAGGAATGCGGGTAAACTACTATGACCAGCACAGTGATCGCATTATCATTGTCAAGATAGATACGAAGCCAACACCGACAACAGTAGTACAGGTTTATATGCCAACTAGCTCTGCCGATGATGAGGAAATCGAAGAAATATGAGGAGCTAAGGGAAATTATTCAGACAGTTAAGGGAGAGGAAAACTTAATTGTTATGGGAGACTGGAATTCGGTAGTAGGACAAGGAGGGGAAGGGAAGATAGTAGGTGAATATGGTCTGGGCAACAGGAATGAAAGAGGAAGCCGCCTGGTAGAATTTTGCACGGAACATAATTTAGTTATAACAAACACCTGGTTCAAGAATCACAAAAGAAGGTTGTATACGTGGAAGCGACCAGGAGTCACCGGGAGATACCAGATAGATTTTATAATGCTAAGACATAGATTTCGGAACCAGGTTTTACAGTGTAAGACATACCCATGGGCAGATATAGACTCTGACCATATGAACTGTAGGCTGAAACTGAAGAAACTACAAAAAGGTAGGAAAATAAGGAGATGGGACCTGGATAAATTGAAGGAACCTGAGGTTCTTAAGAATTTCAGAGGGAGCTTTAGGCAACAATTGACAGAAACGGGGGAAAATAAAACAGTAGAGGAGTAATGGGCAAAATTGAGAGATGAAATAGTGAAGGTAGCAGAGGACAAAATAGGTATGAAGGCAAGACCTACAAAAAAATCCTTGGATATCACAGGAGATACTAAATTTAATCGATGAAAGGAGAAAATATAAAAATGCAGTAAATGAAACAGGCGAAATGGAGTACAGACGACTAAGAAATGAGATTGACAGGAATTGCAAAATGGCTAAGCAGGAGTGGCTAGAAGGCAAATGCAAGGATGTAGAAGAATGTATAAATAGGGGAAAAATATACAGCCTACAGGAAAATAAAAAACATTTGGGGATAAGAAAAACAGCTCTATGAATATCGAGGACACGGATGGAAAACCAGTTCTCAGCAAAGAAGGGAAAGCTGAAAGGTTTCACCTGGTGTGTAAAATGTATGAGACAGGCGAAGTACCCTCAGACTTAAAAAAAAGTTATAATCCCCATTCCAAAGAAAGCAGGTGCCGACAGGTGTGAAAACTACAGAACCATCAGTTTAATAAGTCATGGTTGCACACTATTAACACGAATTATATACAGAAGGATGGAAAAGCTGGTAGAATCTGACCTCGGGGAAGATCAACTTGGGTTCAGGAGAAATGTAGGAACACGGGAGGCAATACTTACTTTACGGCTTATCCTAGAAGATAGATTAAGAAAAGGCAAACCTACATTTCTAGCTTTTGTAGATTTGGAGAAGGCTTTTGACAATGTTGATTGGAATAAACTCTTTGAAGTTCTGAAGCAAGCAGGAGTAAAATATAGGGAGCGTAAGTTTATTTACAACTTGTACAAAAACCAGACAGCGGTTGTCAGAGTTGAAGGGCATGAAAGTGATACAGTGGTTGGAAAGGGAGTAAGACAGGGTTGTAGCCTTTCTCCATTGTTATTCAATTTGTACATTGAGCAAGCTATAAAGGAAAGCAAGGAGAAATTTGCAGAAGGAATTAAAGTTCAGGGTGAAGAATTAAAAACATTGCGTTTTGCCGACGACATAGTAATTCTGTCAGATACAGCAAAGGACCTGGAAGAGCAATTGAACGGAATGGACAGTGTGCTGAAAGGTGCATATAAGATGAACACTAACAAGAGTAAAACTAGGGTAATGGAGTGCAGTGTAAGAAAATCAGGTGATGCTGAAGGAATTAGACTAGGTAACGAAACAATAAAGGAGGTAGATGAGTTTTGTTACTTGGGCAGTAAAATAACAAATGATGGTCGCAGTACAGAGGATATAAAATGCAGAATGGCAATGGGTAGAAAAGCGTTCTTGAAAAAGAGAAATTTGTTAACATCGAATATTGATTTAAGCCTAAGGAAATCCTTTCTGAAGGCATTTGTATGGAGTGTTGCCTTGTATGGGATTGAGACATGGACGATAAACAGTGCGGACAGGAAGAGGATTGAGACTTTTGAAATATGGTGCTACAGAAGAATGCTGAACATTAGGTGGGTGGATCGCGTAACTAATGAGGAGGTACAGAACCGAATTGGGGAGAAAAGAAATTTCTGGCATACCTTGACTAAAAGAAGGGATAGATTGGTAGGGCACATTCTTAGACATCAAGGGATTGTCAATTTAGCGTTGGAGGGAAGTGTGTGGGGTAAAAACCGGAGAGGAAGACCAAGAGATGGATACAATAAGCAGATTCAGACAGATGTTGGTTGCCGTTCTTATGTGGAGGTGAAGAGGCTTGCTCAGGATAGGATATTTTGGAGAGCTGCATCAAACCAGTCTCCGGACTGAAGACCACAACAACAACAACAACATATCTTTTTGTGGCACATTTCATGCTGCGGGTTCTACAATGAGAAAATCTGTATTTGTTTTTTTCCTGTATTCATAACTACTCGTTATGAACACCGTACAGTTTGATTGCACACCGTATTAAAGAGCCTTCAGAAATACGCGGTTTTAAGTGCGGTTTGTTGATCTACATAATAGTAAGGCACTGGAATACAGGCAAAATTTTTAAGCCGGCCGCGGTGGCCGAGGTGACTGAGGCGCTACAGTCACGGTCAGCACGGCCACTACGGTCGGGGGTTCGAATCCCCCTTCGGGCATGGATATTTGTGCTGTCCTTAGTCTTAGCTAGTTGATAAGTAGTTTGTAAGTTTAGGGACTGATGACCCCATAGTTAAGTCCCATAAGCTTAACAAACATTTTTTTGAAAATTTTTAATGAGTATAATACGGTTAAATTACGTCTTTTCCGAATTTCGTGCACAATGTATGCTTTAGATTTGTTTATGAGTAAACGGTTATTATTTAGTGATTACTGAAGGTTATTTACAGTTATACAATTGCCTGAAAAATTCTAAAAGTGGTGAAAGTAAATATGGTGCTGGTAGTATATTCAGATTCGATAATTGGCATCTTCATTAATCTTAAACATTTGCCAAATGTATTTCGAAAGGGATAAGGTTCTGGTATAATTTCTGATGGAGTGTATCAATTAAGGAAATAAATAATACTACAGTGACTCTTAGCGCAGTTGTACGAAGCAAAATCTTAAAATTCGCAATATATATAAAAAAAAAAATTCGTATTTAACTTTGGAGAAATTTTAGGTATGCTAGCTTTCAAATAAGCTTGTAAATAGTATCCAAGACATAACATCAGAATACTGAACTTGTTTTGGAGACAAGATACCATGTTTGGTCACGAGTCAAATATCGCAATGACACCTGTATCACTTGAGTTAGTACTATGTCTCTAATTTTGACATCATACTTTTTTTACAGCGCTCGATAAGAACAATCTAATCGTATCCTACTTTTGTTATGCGTAATTGTCTCAAGAATGGATTGTCGTTTACTTCTGGTGCCGACCGCGGTGACCGAGCGTACTGCAGCGCCAGTCACGATCTGCACGACCGCTACGGTCGGGGGTTGAATCCCCCCTCGGGCATGGATATTTGTGCCGTCCTTAGTATTAGCTGGTTCATAAGTAGTTTGTAAGTTTAGGGACTGATGACCCCGTAGTTAAGTCCCATTAGCTATACGAACATTATTATACATTATTTACTTCTGGTTCTTGGCTTATACCTGTTTGCAATGTCCGACTTATTTCTACGTAAAACCCATTCAAAAATACAACATTTTCGCTTTCTTTTCCTATTATTTTAGTTTTGTGTCAATTACAATACAATAAAATAAATGCCAACACCAATGTCTGTTCGAGGAATCTCAGCTGACGCCATATTGCCAGTCATGCAGTTAGAATTCTGGAAGGAGTAAGTGGAATTGGCTGCGCACAGCACCACTTCCGTGTAAGTCGTAATGCCACATATTGTGACGCAGTTTTGGCGGCCACTGTAAATCCACCTGAAAACGGACATTCAAACACCGAAAAATTGTCATTACTGAGACATACAGATCACGTTACCTCGATTAAAGTTCACTATCTGGAAGATTTCAGTACAAAGAAGGGAATACATCTAAAGAGGGGCCTATACGCACTCAGATGCTCTTCCACCCAAAAAAAAAGCCCTGGTTCTAATGCCGGTAGTATAAAGAGAAAAGAGCCGGCCGCGGTGGCCGAGGTGACTGAGGCGCTCCAGTCACGGTCAGCACGGCCACTACGGTCGGGGGTTCGAATCCCCCCTCGGGCATGGATATTTGTGCCGTCCTAGTTTGTAAGTAGTTCATAAGTAGTTTGTAAGTTTAGGGACTGATGACCCCGTAGTTAAGTCCCATAAGCTTAACAAACATTTGAACATTTTGAACATAAAGAGAAAAGAGGTTGAATAGAACGAAATTTGTCGGATTTAAGAGTACTTTACCTATACTGGAGATAATTTACGTCGTGATGGCAGGCTTTCTAAGGCGTATTTCTGGTATGGAATCTTCAAGAGTTATCAGCAGTCTAGACGCAACGTTTCAATTGATTCATCTTTGGGCGACTACGCCTTTAGGCTGGTAACCCGTGAATATTTTATAACATTTACACAGTGTTCAAAGACAAGGGCCAAGACTTGAAATCCAGGATGCATTTACGATGAAGGACCAAATTTTCAAGTACACGTGCAGTAATAAGATTCAGAAGATTATGAACTATGCGGAGAAACTACATGAATCTGAAAATAATAAGCTTTCCTTTAAAAAAATAAAAATCGTGAAGAGTGATGATAGTTATAATGAATTTGAAATGAGAACGCTACGAAATCTGCGTGAGGTTTCTTGGACTACCAAATGTTTGATGTTTGTAAATCTAAGGGACTTAACGTCTTTGGTTATTAGTCCTAAGGTCTACAAAGTTCTTAAACTAAGTTAAAGTAATGTAAGGACAACACACACACCCCCATGCCCGAGGGAGGACTCGAACCTCCGACGGCAAATAACCGCGTGTTTTACAGCAAGGCGCCTTAGGCCCTCGGCTACTCCACCGCTGCTCTGAATAACAAGCGCTGGTTTTCCATATCGGAGAAAGCTGTGAAGATCTCCGAAAGCAACCGGTCAACTGCACTAAGGTGATAGGATGACATACGATAGTGAACAGCCGCATGGTCTAAGGCATCATGTTACGGCCTGCGAGCTCGTCCCGCCGGAGGTTCGAGTCCTCCCTGAGGTAGGCGAGTGTGTTCGAGTAGTTTGCAAGACTAGGTGCTGACGAGCAAAGCAGTTTCATCCAGCAGGTTGAAAAAACGTTTTTGAATATTTTGAGGAAAGGACGAGGTACCGTCGCGACAGTACGTAACGTTATGCGGTTCGCCGCGTTTTTACACATCCAGCGGACCCGAGACAACAGAACACATCTGTTTAAGAACGAAGGACGAAATTACAATTATAAGTACAGAAACAGTGAAAAAATCTGTTTCCTATTGCATCTTAAGTATTGATTGGAATACCAGAATAAAATCATGATACGTATCAATATCACTTTCAGATTCAGTAATTGCTATATATATGAATAATCAAAAAATTAAAAGTTAGAATCCGAGGAAAGTGAATCATTTTCATATTTCTACAACACGAACTGAAAGACAACTGTTCTTGCTGTGGCCTTTAGTCCGGAGAGTTGATTAATGCAGCTCTCCACCCTACTCTATCCTGAACAAACCCTGTTATCTCCGCATAAGAACTGCAATACACGCATATTTGAATATGCTTATTGTGTATCTTCGTTTCCCTCTTCGTTTCCCTGAAATCTAAGAATGTTCCTACCAATTGAGTCCTTGTTTTTGTCAAGGTATGCCAGAAGATAAGTTTTTGACTGAAACACTAAATTTAAATACATCTTAATTATTGAAAGTGTGCTCCTACTTTGTACTTCTGTTCACTATTTTCGGATCACACTGTTACTGAATTTGTCAAAGAGAAAGTAGCAAGTTGTTAATCAATAATAATCGGATGAACAGAGAAGCAAAACTTAATTTCAATCTTAAAGGAAAAGAACGTCTGTATATTTGTCAGGTATGGAAAAGACGAGTGCTCCAGAACTGGAAACAATTTAGAATGGTCTCGTGATCGAAATATTGTCGCGTTGAAATGGAAACAGGCTTCACTTCGAAGGCAGGGTTGTCAACTGGACACAGCACTTACACTGAAAGCAGGTTTATTGCGAACTAAAAAGTACACGCAGCACTGACTGCCTGTCGGACAGAGTGCTCTGCTATTTATACATAGACAGAATTTACTAGAAATTAGAAGAATATTTAACTTAAGAAACTAGTAAAAGTTACAAGTGAAAATAAGAAAGATGTAGAACATTCTGGAATTGTTCATTAGAAAGAAAGAAATTTTTGCCGATGGGCGGGATTCAACCGGCGACCTTCAGTACCGCAATCGGTGACGCTGTCCCCTGGGCCACGCCGGCAGTCCGGTAACGTGGGGCCTCGCGGAAATATTTCAGGAAGACTAAAAATTTACTATACTCGACAATTCCATTTCATTGTCAGTTACAACGATTTGGCGACATTACATTATGAACATACAGCTTAACGAAGACATCTCATGAGACCACACAATACAATACAATAGACGTTTCAAATGCATTGTCTACGGAATGCCGAACTTTATGCCCTGTTTCATAGTCTTTTGATATTTCCATCGAAGAACGACAGTTGCTCTTAAGCTCACGAGGAGCGGCTGGACGCGATTTCATTTGAAATAGAGTATTACAAGGAATTACTGCTGAGCAATATCGAATTCTCGTATGGTGTTCTGTGACTTGACGAAAGAGTTATGCTGAAAAGTATACTGGGTGCTACTCTTCTGCGAGTGACAGAAGTAACATACACGATATTTCGTTTCATACCATCGCACCAAACACAGTAAAAAATTCGAATACAGTTCTTTCTTGTTGGAACTGTAAATTTTTTATCAGACATCTCGAATTATTTCAATTCTTTACTAATCTCCAGTATTGTGGAAACATTCATTCTGTGTACTAGGTAAAATGAAAACAAAAATCTTATAAAATAACTGCGAAAGTTTGTGTGGGTATTTGTTAATCTTTCTCGGTAAAACGAATGGACAAGTTAGTAAGAAATTTGGAACGTGCGTAGCATATACACTGAATTAACACATATGTTCAGTTTCGTATGTCATCACACGGTGTGTGGCAAAGGATACTTTGCAATAGACGTAAGACGGTATTACACGACACACCTAACGTGTAAAAGTCATATGCATCTATACACGTACTCAGCTAACCACATTTAAGTACAAGGCAAGGGGTTCATCGTACCGTTTTTATGATATTTCTGTACGTGCCATTCTCTAATAGCAAGCAGGATAAAGGAACCATTGAATTTCCCGTTTTCGATCTGATTTCTCTTATTTTATTACGATGATCATGTCTCGCTATGTAGGTGGGTGCTTACAAAATACGTTCGCATTCTGAAGAGAAAGTTATTGACCGAAATTTCTAAATAAATGTCACAGAAAAGAATAACGCCTTTCTTTTAATGATTTCCACTGCAGCTCGTGCCACCTAACAGCAGAACAGGTGAAGCTAGACCCTACTACTTAATAGGGACGGTTCTGTTGTGCTGTGGATCCAGGCATGCGCACTACCCTTCTGATACCAGCCATTGAACACATTTCTCGGTGAGGCGTTTAATATCTTGGCAAATGCAGCAGAAACAAGTACACCCTCCAGGTCTAAAATTCAGTGATACGTAACTGTGGATAATTATTTATAAGCACGACACAAAGCAAACAATGTAGTGCAGTGTTTTTCAGCCTGCGGGTCGCGACCCTCATGAGGGGTCCCAAAAGGGGAAGAAAGTAGTTGGACTCTAAAATTAACTATGGGTTCAGTAAGACAAAAACTTATGCCTAAGTGAAATATTTTTAATTTTATCTTGTGTGACATTCATTATGAATTGAACAGTTTATATATTGTTTTATAACAGAGTGTGTTAATGATGAATAAGCGCAAAGGCTGCAAATTTTTTTCAGGAACCAATGGATAGGTGAAAGAACATGATATAACAAGTACTTCTGAAAAAAATTAAAAAAAAGAGAAAGATGTACTTCTTCATAAATAGTCTAGAAAGTGGCTCCGTTCGTAATGAGCATAATTTGCTTCCGAGTCTTTCTTGAAATGCAGAAAACTCGTTAAAGAAAGTATATTTTTTTGTTGGAAATCATGTAAAAATAGGATAATGTGATCCACTCGGAGAAATAAACAAGAGAACTTCATCCAAGAATTTCAAACAAAGCTGTGGCAAAAGCTATATTAAATGCGTTTCCATTGAGATAACACAGCGTTGCTGCTGTTCCCGAGGCAGGGAGATCGCCAGAATATTTTTATTTGGAAGCGGGTCGCGTGTTCGAAAAGACTGAAAAACGCTGGCGCAGGGGGAGGGCGTGGCGTTCAAGGACCTGCACGGATTTGTGGTGTGTGGGGGGAGCGGAAACACAAGCAGGGTGCACACTACTGAGGACAGGACGCATCAAGCAACGGCACGTATAAAGGGTGGTGGAGGCGCTAGAGACGTTTTAGATGGGAGAGGGCTTTCTGGCCATTTACCGAGATACATATGGTTTTTTTTTTCGTGTATTGTACTTTAATGTCCCGAGGGACACGCTGGCAGCAGCCTCGTACGTTGCTCTTCAGCCCAGAGTACATATGAGTTTGACAGGCGGTAATTTTAGATTAAAACAGGAGATAAAAACATTGATTTTAGCAATAAAAGAGAAGATGAAGTTGGAGAATTAAAAACAATGAAATGAAGGATTTAAAACACACATAATCAGTATAAAATACTGCCACGCTGGCTAAAAAACACAGATTTTGCTTAGTTAATGTTGACAACAGAGATACAATAAAAAACATTGTTATGCCTGTTGCTGAAGTCTTAAAATCACGCTCACCACTTGACACTGATGCAACACTTCAGCACGGTGTATTGTTAAAAACACTATTAAAAAGTAACCCCGCATGGGGAGAGGAGAAGGAAGGGAGGAGCAAAGGGCGGGAAGGGGATGTGCAGGGGAGTGGGGAAGGAAAACGTAAGAACTCTGAGGGAGGGGAAGGGAGGTCCAAGTGGGGGAGGGAAAGGAGAGAAGGGGGCCACGCAATGTATGGGGAG
Organism: Locusta migratoria; assembly: GCA_026315105.1. NCBI lineage: Eukaryota > Metazoa > Arthropoda > Insecta > Orthoptera > Acrididae > Locusta > Locusta migratoria. Next base: position 26,743,797 of record CM048745.1, on the reverse strand, counting down.
GGGAGGGATCAGGGCTGATAGGATGGGTAAATATCGGGACGAGGGCGACATCCGGGAGAGGGAGGTGGCGAAAGTTACCCTGGGCGAGAATGTGGAGTGTGTGAAGGTGTAGGGAGGGAGGGACATGCTGGTACTGGTGTGGCAGAGGCGCAGGGTTCAGCAGGAGGGGAGAGACAACAGGGAGATGGGATTCAATTTTGCGGAAGGAACTTTAGAAGGAGAGGGAAAGGAATGATGTTGTAGAGGATCCACATGGGGCAAGGGAGGCGGATGAGGTTATCGAGGTAGAGGGCGTGGCGTTCGAGGATTTGGAGGGATTTCTAATAGGTGGATATCCAAGTGGGATGGAAACTGCAAAGGACAGGGAGCATCAAGGAGCGATAGGTGTAGAGGATTGTGGGTGGGTTGAGTCCCCATGTCCGGCTGGAAAGGAGCTGGAGGAGGTGCAGACAGGAGAGGGCTTTTTGACGGACTGTTTGAAGGTGAGGGTTCCAGGAAAGGGAGCGATCCAGGGTGAGGCCAAGGTGTTTGAGGGTTTGCGAGCGTGAAGGTCGGGGTGAGAGTTTAAAATAGGGAAAGATTAATTCTTAAAACTCACAACCACCAGCTGCGAACCAAATTCCTAAACATGCAAAACACTGGAACTGCGATTGCGAATGTTTGACTCGATTTCTAGGGGATGATATCACACGTTCGCAGCTTTCCTTCCCTGCATATGATTAACAAAACAAATTCATAATAAAATCAAGTTCATGAGAGAAAAAGGGTGTACTAACTACTATTTTTGAAAACACGTGAAAGTTCAATTTATGTTGTTTATTTCACAATATTTGAACCCTGTGGCTGATACGTCTGTACGTCGACACATTTACCAAATAAAGTTATAGCTCGTGAGCCCCCAGACAAAAATGAATATTTGTCGCGAATTGTTTTCACACCACGTGGCTGTCTCAAACACCGTTTACGTTCATGCCTATGCGACGACACGTGTTACATTAACAAATCACAGTCACTTTAATTAATGCGATGCACACCTTGTTCCACCGGCTAAATATTCACAAACACACAGTAGCACTCAATTTAACTTGGTACAGTCTACGACGAGCAACCACACGTGGCGATTGCCACAGACAAATCTAAAGTCACCACCTCGAGATCCACATGCCGACTGATGCAGAGCGACGCCGCCCGGCCAGCTACACCACGTGCTCGCGTCTCATCACTTCCTGCTCTCGCGCGCACGCGCCAAAAATCAACTGCCTACGTCATCAACTTCCGCATGTGAACTGTTCTAACCGATTTGCCAACGTACAGCGCTCAGCCAATACATTTCTAAAACTTTACTTAAAATCAAAATAATTACACTACACATTAAACAAATATTTTCTTACGTTTTTATATTAGTATAAACATCCTTTGTACTGTTTATCATAATCGTGCAATTTCTTATACCACAGATAAGTGATTAAACTGAATACTTCAAGATAAAATACAAAAGATTAATTGAAAGTAAAATGGGAAATAGTTAATATATTATTTTTATAAACAAACATTGCCATGATAGTTGTGTAACTGTCTTGTCTTCGTTGGTAATTTATTACTTTTCATTGTCAATTAAACATATTACGTTAGATGTCACTATATCAGCTAATGTATTGTTTATTTATCAACAGGCTATTTTGTAATGAGGGCCTTGAAGGTTCCTAACTGCATCGTATTACTTCAAATGCCAGTAGTGTTACAATATTTGTGCACTGCACTGTGCCTGGCACTCGCCATTGTCCGTCTCTCCCCTCACCGGAAACGAACTGTAAAATCCTAAGTTGGAACAAGCCACCAACGTCGGCCTGCTCGCTGGCCTCCCGTCAGCTACAAGCACACAGCAAATCTCAACGTGGAGGATTTCTGCCTATGGCTTAACTATAAATGTTGTCACCCAACTGTGTACATACATTGCTACCATAATTAATAAGATTAAAATTGTGTAACATTTAGTGCATTGGCATGGTCAATGTTTGCAGTGAACTTCATACTGTTTAATTATCAAATGCTATTAATTACCAGTATTTCTATTGGGCCGTAATCTCACAGGTGGATGTTTGGGGGATGGGACAGTCAAGGAGTGTAAGGTACAGGTCGCAGTGACGGAAGGATCGGGTGGTACGACATATAATGATTGCTGGGATTTGATGGGGTTGATGAAGAGGAGCTATTGGTTACACCAAGTGGAGAATTGTAAGAGGTGGGACTGGAGAAGGTGCTGAGAACGAGAAAGAGAGGGGGCGAGGGCTAGGAAGACGGTGTCGTCGGCACACTGAAACAGAGGGACGGGAGGCTGTGGTTGTGGCATGTCAGCCGAGTACATGAGGCAGAGGAGGGGGGAGAGGACAGACCCCTGGGGTACCCTGGCGGAGTTGTTGACAGTGACGTAGGATGGGCGGTGGGAGAGAAAGGAAGCGGTGAAACGGACGTAATTAATAGCAATGTCGTTGGTTTGGAGTTTCAAAAGGAGGATGAAATGTCATACTCGATTGTACGCCTTCTCGATGTCGAGGGAGACAAAGATGGTGATGCGACGGGAATTTAGCTGGACAGAAAGGTGGTGGGTGAAGCGGAGGAGTTGGTGATCGACAGAGGAGGAGGTCGGAAGCAACACTGGGAGCGGGGGAGGAGCTGATGAATATGGCGAGAAAGTATGGTTTCCAAAACCTTGCTGGACACCTAGATGATGCTTGCAGGACGATAGGAAGAGGCATCTGAAAGAGGCTTGCCAGGTTTGGGCGAATTACCTATAAATGTATGCAGAGATATGTATATTTCTAGCAAAAAAAAAGTAGGAACTGAATAACTACCTTCACTAATTAAATAATTCGCAGTCTGTGTTGCATTATTCTTTATTAAATCCAATAACGCGATTCGCGCTGTTAGCGCATCATTAGATTGGGTGGAGATAGAGCCACAGAACTATTTAAAGCTGTGGTGGAAGTAGCTTAAAAATTTGTATCCTGTGATTGGGCCCCATAGCAGAAGAGGAGTCGCTGGCCCGCGAGAATGAGCGGCTTGCCAAGGGGCAGCTTAGTAATGTCAGAGATATGTGTGATGTGAAGGAAATGATAGCTGAGTGAGATGGAGGAATATGTCGGGAGTGTGTTGAACGTTCTGAAATGATACATGGTTGTAGTGAAACAGTGATAAATGAATGCAAACAAAGTTATTAGAGCCTGCGGGTGGGGCGGAAGAAGGATGTTGTGAATTGTCACAAGGGGGTTCATTCGGGAAAAAGATGGATAACATGATATCGTAAGACGTTGGATTTTTTTTTGTAATAATCTGTTCGTTGAGACTGTTCTGGGGACGGTTTCGCGAACTTGGTGATTTCTAATTCTTCCAGAAGTGAGAGTTTTTTGTTCCTTTAGGGGCGATATGAAGAATTTGCTATTTGTCTAGAAGAGGCCGAATTATTTTTCGCAGTGCCTTTCTTGGTCAGAACTAGATTTCAAGAACATCGTGACAAGAGGTTTATGATTCCAATTTCTTTATACCTCGTAGATAACTTTTAGATTCTAGATGTAGTACTGTATTCCCCAATTTTCCAGAATTTCCAGGAGTGTATTCCTGTCAACACCTCTAAAACGTATTTCTGGGATCCAAACGAAATTTAGGTATTAGAGACTGAATCAGCAGAAATGTTGTGAAGTAATGCAGTTAATGTAAGGTAATGTATGTTAGTGGTGGTTCATGGCTATAAAACGGCTATCGCGTTCTGGAGCATGTAGGCTGCTTGTTACTGCGATATGTCTCTGTCGCTCGCACGTCGCTCGGATTTCCCTGGACGTCAAATGAAATCCCATGCTTAGCCTCTGCGAGAATTCGCGGAACCTTTGCCGTGAGCTGCACGCAAATTTAATCAGGGGCCGGATTAGTTCTCTCCACTGCTACACTGCCAGAGCGACGTAAAGGTACGGTCGCCATACTGACTGACACGAGGCGCTCGGTGAAACTACTGCTCACTACTCCGAAATCAGTAGTCAGAATACAGAAGAACTCTCAATTACTGTCGTAAATATTCCTACTGCGACTGCTGGCCTGGAGTATATAGACTCTTACAGTTTCAGTGAAGTTAGGTGTTTGCGACAGTTCTAGGAACAAGAGAGCTGTGATAGACATTTCTAGGATCGTGTTCCTGGTAATCGGATGCGACGCTGTGACGACGTGATAATTTGACTGCTAGTCCGTCTCTGAAGCTGGCCGTGTTCAATTCCCGGCATGGCACTGACTGTTGTGTGAGTTGTTCTCATCGTCATTGGCTGGGAAGTCGCCCAAGAGGAGTTCAAGTAAAAAGAGTTGCACTACGGCGGCCAAACAATCGCATATGGAATCTCCCAGCCAAAAACGCCATACTGTAAGGTTTGTGGCGGGTAGGTATTTAGTAAATGACAGACATCTAGGCAGGGGACTTTAAATGAAAAGTTTGGTGGGTATTTAGAGCAAGGAATTACGGACAGATGCGGCTCACCCATATTATTATCTACATCTACATGGAATACTCTGCAAGTCACATTTAAGTGCCTGGCAGACGGTTCATGGAACCACCGTTATTTTATTTATCTCCCACTCCACTCTTAAATAGCGCGCGGGAAGCAGGAACATCTGAATCTCTCCGTTCGAGCTCCCATTTCTCGTATTTTATTTTGATGATCATTTCTACCTAAGTACGTGGCAGTCAATAATACATTTTCGCATTCGGAGGAGAATGTTGGCGATTAGAGTTTCGTAAGTAGCCCACGCCGCAGCGATAAGCGCCGTTCTTGTAATGATTCCCATCCTAGATCCTGTATCATTTCCGTAACGCTGTCTCCCCTGTATCGTGACAATAGGAAACGAGCTGCCCTTCTTTAAACTCTTTCGATGTCCTCCGTCAAACTCACCTGATAAGGCTCCCACACTAGGTAGCAATACTTCAAAACAGGCTGTCAAGCGTAGTGTATGCAGTTTCTTTACTAGTTCTATTGCATACTTTGAGGGTTCTGCCAATAAAACGCAGTCTCCGGTTCGCCTTTCCCACGACATTATTTACGTGTTCTTTCCACGTATGGTAATTGCTAGGCATTTTGTGGAGTTACGGTCTTCACTTTTCATTGATTTATCTTGTAAGCAAAGTTTAATGTTATTTAATTGATAAAGTTGTTAATGAATTATACTGACTGAATACTTTTTAATCATCAATAACTTGCTTGGCACTGTATATCAACATATCATCTCCAGTTTCACAGGCAAATCAATAACAATTCCCATTAATGTTGATCTTCCCATCTAGAAAATATTAAAATGGAAAATAACAATAAATTAATTATAATGAACTACACAATATTCCTATTATTTCATAGCAAGAACTCAGAAATCTCAAAAAATGGACATCTGTAGTAATACACATACGATATGAAAAGAAGAAACTTCACCCACGGCATTGCTTTATTAAAATGATCACCGTCAACATGAATTTTTTACTGACTGGCAATTCAAAATATCCCCTATTGGAAAACGGTAAACTTCGTAACAGAATGGAAAAATACGTACATGTTCGTTGTCGTAACGAAATATTGTGAGCATTGTAATTTATCTACAACACTTTCCCGCTAGGCCAGATAACCTGATACAACTGCTTCTCGCTACTAGCATGCTCAAGCCATACAACACCCAGTCGACGATTTCGCTGCGCCGCGGTGGCTGGGGCACCTGGCGGTTGTACGCTGAAAAGTACGCGACCGCGAAATAAAAACCTCACTCCGTTATTCGGAAGTTGTACTGCCTGATATCAGCCACTGTGCTCACGGCGGTACACAGAGCCTACGACCTCAAGCAGTTCTGCCAAGCCTGGGCTACCTCAGTTATAACACACAATCTGGCACAAGTACTGAAGTCCTAAAAGACTCCAGAAAGCTGAGGATGTCGTAATTAGTGCCTCGGTGCAACTAATTATGGCTGGCTGACCTTATTCTCACCGAACAAGGACTATCAGTACCAATTCAAATCCCAGAGCGCACTCTGAAATTTTGTACAAGTTATAAAGTCCTAGGATCGGCTAAACAAGCAAATCTGTACATTCATACCCAAGGAGAGCAGAAAGCGAAGAACTCATTCTAACACCGGCTGCAGCACAAGACTTAGGGGAAAACGCCTTTTTTTTTTTTTTCAAAAATCCGATCAGATTCAAGCTTCTTAGGACCGGCTAGTGAAATTTTACATACGCCTGGTCGATTTCGAATATCTGAAGCTCTACCCAGAGACGGCTACCCCTTCCCTTGACTCTTGTTGGCGCGATCCTCACAGTTGCCGTAACAGTGCACTGCACCCGCTCCCAGCTTGGGCAGCCTAGGAATTTTTCCGTTAGAAAAAGAAATGCTTACCTCGCTCCGCGGCCTACCTCGTGTCGTTTTTAGGAAACACGATTTGGACGCTCGTCACTCGAATGAGCAGCGGTGACGTCCCGGCGTGGTGCTGTCTTTTCGCAAAATCAACGAGATCGCTTGCTTAGGAGTCTTCGTCCCTCCACAATTTGGTAAGCTCGGCGGACTTATAAGCCCGCGGCCCAAAGCCTCTGCTGCATCTTGGCGCGTACGCAACCCTCGGACCCTGGGAAGCGATTCAGCAGGTGCAGAATGCCGTAGTCGGCTCCACTCCGGAATTCCACCCGCCGGGCCTTCCTCCTTTACCAAAACAGCCAAACAACTGCCTATCCTTCTGATTGTGCCAGGGACGTCAGAGAACACCGCCGCATGCTTCCGCAAAATGCAAGCTGAATTAGTTTTCGCTTGGGGTGGGACATTCTCCAACGAAGTCATCTTTCGTTCGATCTCGTCCAGGACGTCTACTTTCTCACAATCAACAATGAATACGTCTGCTTCATAAAACTCTCAGACTACCGGATCTGGCGAGTATATCGCCCGGTAAGCTGAAAAATAGTGGCAACACAGACCCGCAGAACTAATCCTCGTGGTGCACTCGTTGAATGTTAACCTAATTTCTTTCTGATTCTGCCAAAGGTACGCTTCGCCTTCGCCAAAGTGCAAAGTAGCACGGTGCGCCACCAAAAATTCCACACCGAGCAGCACGTTAACAACTAATGAAGGCACAACGATAAAGTTGGCCACAAAAGCATTTCCATGACACGAGGATTCACTCTCGGCCTGCCTCCTCACCTCTGCGCTACGCCCGACTAACTCGCCCTTCACCTCGGTGCGTTGCAGGGGGAGCTCCGGCCGAGAGCCCACTGCTTGGCAGCGCTCGTATGCCGCCTCACCGATTACGGATACGACACTGCCGGTGGCAAGAATGACATTTCTCACACAAATTGTCACGGGTTGTACCAAATTATCGCTCGGTTCGGGTTCCTCCTCTCAGAGGACTTCCCTTATTTCGTTGAACCCTATCAGTCACACGTGTTCCGTTTCCTGTTTGTCGCCAGAACCGAGCAGGAGGAACGCAGTGAGAACGTCATTGTTTTGACATCGATGATCCGGGTTGCATGTCTGGCTCGTTATGTTTTTCGTCATGGGAACGCACTTGCACACCCTGCGGAACCGTAATCGGCCGTTCCCTATGAACGCTCTTGGAGCTCGCACCGCGCGGTTCCTTGTCGCCGGAGTGCCAGTTATTGCCGTCCCCCACTTGCGCCTCTTCTTCCCGCGATAATCGCCCTTATAGCCGCTCTCAGTTTTGTTGTGTCATTGTCCGTTTTGCTGGGTTCTCTGGCAGTTTCCACAGAACTGCCCATTAGAACCACTATTCTGTTTCTTCTCTGGAACCTAATTCCGATTACCATTCCCCTTTCCCTGTTTGGCTGGAGAGTTATTCAGCGAGGAGTTGTCATCGAAATCGAGATCTTCTAGGAGGGCCTGCAACTGCTCCACGTCGTCTTTACATCTCCCTGCTAAGAGAGCGTAGCGCTGTCGTCGTGGCAGCTTACCCCAACAAATTCTAATAAGTTGAGGCACGGGATACGGGTTGGTTAACTTCTTATTTAACATGTGAACAGGCAGACAGCCTGGTGGAATGACATAGTCAAGGCAGTCTGTAAAATGAAAAAGGAGGTATTTCAAAAATGGCTCCATTCTAGAAATCAGGCAGACAGAGAAAGTTATGTTGAAGAAAGAAACAAAGCACCAAAAGTAAGTAATTACAAATTTTAATCACAATATTTTAACCGAGCAACTATAAAAGGAGAGAGGCTTCTGATTAATTTGTCGCTCGCGTGTGTATATTATCTCTTGTGGCAAGCACAGAGCAGAAATATCTCTGGAGTGAGCATTCAGATGCACAGAACAGATTTTGTGTCCTCAACATAAGGTGTAAATGTGACGTAATACTGGCAAAAATCGACTAATCGTTGACTTTATCTTGGTCCATTTTTGTTCGTTTAAGACGAATGACTATGTATAAATAGCCCTTTTAGCGACGCTTCCTCAATATTTCTGTGACACATTTCTTTGGATATTATTTCATTTAATGTGATTGCTCTACGAAAAGGAGGTGGAGCTTCTTTGCAGCCATTTCGGTACAGACCAAACGTAGAGCACATAAATGTGTAGAAAGAGTGGATTTGTCTCAATATCACGTGGTAATTCCAGCTTAACGTTGAGAAGACGCACAGAATGCAATGCTCAGTCCCTAGACATTTCTACTCTATGTACAATTTAGTGATTATACCTGTCGAAAGATGTACTTCCTTTCTTTCCATGACATTGCAAAGCATATGGGATACAGCTAGGAAGAAACGACAATTTTATGTCGTACGTGGGTTAAATTGTACTTGCAGTGGCAGCGGTTTGGTATGTCAACGTTAGCAACGAAATATTCGCTGCTTCGCCGCTTTTAATTTACTGATCGGAACAACATTAATTATTTATTACATTATAAACACAAAGAATTTTTTCCTTCATCGTATGTGACTGATTTTTGAAAAAGGATTCAACGGCTGTTGCCAGCACCAATGCACTACACCGCTGCCATAAGGAAAATCGTAACCCTTGTTTCACTGTATTACACCTTAGTTTTGTGAATAAAGAACACAACATCGCTATCTATTAGTTATTTCATATCAATGGTATTTTATGTAAGTAACAGCGCTTATAACGCATCTTCGCTATACCACGCTGCAATTCAAGCATAGCATACACCAGAAACTACAAATTACGATATATTTTCTTCCTACGATCGGATTTCCTGCCGGCCGCGGTGGCCGAGGGGACTGAGGCGCTCCAGTCACGGTCTGCACGGTCACTACGGTCGGGGGTTCGAATCCCCCCTCGGGCATGGATATTTGTGCCGTTCTTAGTCTTAGCTAGTTCGTAAGTAGTTTGTAAGCTTAGGGACTGATGAACTCGTAGTTAAGTCCCATAAGTTCTACAAACAATTGAACATTTGAACTTATTTCCTCTGATCCGATTGTAATTATTGAAGACTTTATGTAACCGCTCGATATGCTCAAGTTAAGTTTGAAAACCCCATGAAAATTCGTCAAGTAGTTTTGGAAATAAACGTTTCCAAAAAAGATAGACGCACATGACGGTCTTAGATGAAAAATTTCGATCAACTTTTTTTTTGTCCGATTTTTATGAAAGGAAGTCTATATGTTGTCCAGAGTTAGTTCAAATTACCTGTGAAAACCCCATGCAAATCCATGAAGTAATTTTGGAGATAAGAGGTTTTTAATAGTTGGACAAATAGAGATGACGGTTACTGAAAACTATGGCTGGGCAAATGATACTCGCGTCCGAATATGTTCGGGATGTCCCGATACCGCAGAAAACTCGATACAGTATCGAACTGTTCGAACACTCAGATAATAAATGACTGGCGCTGCTTATCTGGCATCGATACGCGGGAAATTTTGAAGCTAGCGGGCTATCGCTTTGCTCAAAACTAATTTCAAGGAAGTACAAGTACATGTAAAGTAAAAGAAGGGCAACAGTATGAAAAACTGTGAGGGTGTTTTTCTTTACAGTGCTTACGTGACGTGTCTGATCTCACTGCAAGATATGATCCATTAATAAACAAAATATCTGCTACTAGAACAGAACTACTGTACCTCATTACTGACGGCTAACATTCAAAGGGAAAAATGTGAATCCTTCATCAGTAGAAATTACATTTAATACGATTATAAAAGATAGGTTGCAAATGACTATTCCATTCCCTTTTAATACAGTATAGTAACAGATAAAACTCTTACCACCTTTTAAACGCCTTGAAAACGAGATTAAAAAGAGATGAAATAGGGAAAATATTAGAAATTGAATACCGAATAACGGAAATAAGTCATATAAAAATAAACTTTAAATGCAATCTCGGAATGAACGGTGCACGAACTGCTCTGTGCGTAATATCAACAGGAGTCGCTAGATTGCAGCACTATAATTTTTAATCGTGATCGCTATCGTTTACTTATAGCCTGTATTCGCTACTGTTTTTACTTATGACCTGCACCCTAGAAGCTGCTATGGTCGGAATTTCACACTTATTAATCCCCATAGTACATTAACGACACCCTATCTTCGTTATAAATCGTTTACTTCACAGTACAGAAAAGATTTATGGTTATCATCGTTGTAAACCGTAGAAATAGTACCTCCTACCATTGCTAGATAGCATTGTGATCGAATGTTCGAACATTTCCCGAGATTGCCCGAACGGTGACGTAAATTATTCGAAGAGTTCGAGTCATGTTCAAACTCAGCTCTACTGAAAACACTTAACATTACGATATTATTATTAGTGTAGATGAGAAGAATGATTGTTTAAATACCTCCCTGCATGCAGTAATTAATCTAATCTTGTCGTCACGATCCCTACGGAATCAACGTGTAGGTGTACGGATTGCCAAGGAGCAGAAGAAAATTTGGCGCCGAGTGGAGTTGAACCCGCGACCTTCTGAACACGAATCCGATATTTTACTGCATTTTTTTCTATGGGTAGTTCTCTTCGTTGCGGACGCTGATCGTTTTGTGTTCGTTCATGTTCGGTGTGTTGTTGGCTCAGCTTTTTTTATTACAGAGCGCGTTGAGCGGGCTCGCTGAGCAACAGCGCCCGGCACTTCTGAGCCAAACACCGCTTCCTAAACATGCCTCACGGGGACAGTTGATATGGTGCATATGCTGACAGATCCGTATCAAACTTGCTTTTATTTCCTAAACACTTAGCCATCTGGAGATCCCACTCACCACGCCCTACATCTACCATAAATTTGGACGAATTCGGTGATGACAAGTCAAACGTATCTCGTTGTCGAGTCTGACACATAGCGCTGCAGATGTCGCTCACGTAGGACAGACCCGTAAAGAGTCTGCGCTGGATACGGTGGACGATGCGGAGACAAGAGTTTTTGTGCTAAGCGCTGGAAGAGTTCATTCGTTTGTTCGGAAGGGGAGTCCGCGTCGGTTCACTTCCGCCTGCCGGCGACTGCACATCGAGAGAGGACGCACCGCTTATAAACGGCGTGGCAGCGCAGTCTCCAAGCGCTGAAGGAGCAGCAAGAGTTCTGCGGAGCCAGGCATGGGAAATTGTTTTCAGTGTAATTAAATAAAACGATAGAGAGAAATTAGTAATTCTGAAGGTTTCTCTACTCCAGAAAATGCGGAATAAAAAGGAAAATGTCTTAGATTTGGATAATTTTCAGGTACAAGTTGATTTAGTATTGTTTCTGGGTGATTGTTCAAGCTCTAGCCAGATGAAAAATTATCCTATTTCTTAATGAGGGTGTTTGATTTAGTATTGTTTCTGACATTCTTTAAGCGCTATCCATGACTGAAGTAAATTGAAGACTAATGAATTTCTTTTCTGTATTTGCACATTAAACAGAAACACTACACTTCCTGCATGCTCACCAGTAATACAAAGAAATCAGTCCGTATTCTGTATCGTAAATGTTACATATTACTTTATATTTTAGTTTTGTATGTAGAAGTAAGATAGGTAATGTTAATAAAATAATGAAAAAATCTAATATCAATAACATTGGGTTAAGTATTTAGAAAAATGTATTTTTGATGGTATGTTTAGGTATAGAAGAGAGAATTTATAGAACTCGGGCAGTCAGTGGAGCTCAGGCTTCAGTTCAGAGCGGCGACTCACTTCCCGTCCAGTGCTCGTCTCTTCCCCTCACTGCTCAGGTAGCTACCCCCACCACTACCGCTATCACAAAGCTCGCCCAGCTGTTTGCACTTCTGTCGGCCAATTTATCCTGCGTGCATTCTACCTGCAGTTGTCGCTTGAAGCTGTCGTGCACTGTCATCCGAATTTGTCGCTCACGTAGGACACAGCTGTCCCAGAGGACACGATAGGACGAACTGTGCCTAGAGTTAGCTCAGTCAGCCCATAGGAAACTATCTCCCTTCCATCCCATAACAATGCCCTAGGGCTGCGGTCGCCGTCAAAAGCAGTCGCAAGTTTCGGAGATTTTTTACCACCGTGCAGAATATGTTTTAGACTCCTGTGCAAGTGCCATTCTCCTGCTTCTCAGTAACTTCGTCCATACCAAAATGTTTCCCCTTAGCTGCAATTTTATAGAAAGAAGATACTAAATAAAATCAATGTTTGGTTCCCTCGGAAACTGTCGAGCTGTATTAAACCATTCTCCAGTCTGAAGACGACAATGTTCAACAACGGCAGAAAACGCGTCTGTCAAATAATAAATATTGTAGAACATTACACCACAGTTACGTGTTTAATTAAAAATATAGAACCGCCGGTTCACTCCGTTAATGCATGATGTCTTACCATGCTTATGACGCCATGTCAGGTTCACAGCAGTGGGCTTTTGCAGTAGCGGTGCAGTAACAGCGATTATTGTTTGCAGGCTCTCTTTTGTTTGCGCAGAATCGCGAAATGTATGTAACCTTGCTAAAGGAAACAGAAGACCAGGTCACTGTAAACACTCCGCACGCAACGTAATAACCGACAAAACACACAAGCCTCCTTCAATATTGGCAATTCTGCACAAGCTGGCGCTTTTCCCGTATAACGAGGCCTCCGTTGTTGACAATATCACTGGAAGTTTCCATTTCGGAAATTAAGCACCTATTGGGATTTACCGTGCCAATACTTTACGTCAAAAGTGTATGATGAAATCCTCACAGTTTCACTTCTCGTTTGCTACTTGTCTTATGGCTCGTGCATTACCGAAATGTCGAATCCACAATGAACGAGACAGGTGGCACCTAGTGAACTGCCATTCTGGAGGAATGCCTCTGACCATCCATGTTTAGTCTTTAGTCTTTCCCTAAACCACTCGAGGCGAGTGACATGACGGTTCCTTACAAAGGGCACAGCCTATTTACTTTCCTTTCCTTCACAAAAACTAAGCGAGAATTTGCTCTCCCTCTATGGACAACGGTGTCCACAGGACATCAAACCCTAATCTTCCTGGCATCATTAGCTGCACGATGAAACTTTGCTCATCACATAGTCCACAAACGGGTACCACTGACGCGCTAATGGCTGTAAAAGAATTTGTAGAGAGTAGTCTGACAACTAAAATGTGTGTCATCATGGTGAGTTTGGATGTACAGGGCGCCTTTGACGCAGCTTGGTGGCCTGTTATTTTAAAGACGTTGCGTGAATTTAACTGTCCTGCAAATCTGTATAACCTTACACGTAGCTATTTCAGTCACAGAACTGCAACGTTGAATGTCAACAACTTTCTCATAGAAAGATCTGCTACCAAAGGATGCCCACAAGGTTCTTGTTGCGGACCAGGTTTCTGGAATATATTATCTGAATCCTTGCTTAAATTGCCTTACTAAGACACTCCCTTGTTATAGCCTTTGCCGACGATCTGATTGTACTAACCAAAGGAGAGAGTCCTCTTGCCGCTGAGAACATCTGTAACACAGACATGCAATTAATATCGACTTGGGCCAGTAATAGTAAACTCCAATTCAACGAACAGAAATCAAAACCTATACTTATCACCAGGAAAAGGAAATTTGCCTCATCGACAATTGCAATATACCTTAATAACAAAGTGCTTCAACAAGTAGACCATCTAAAATATCTGGGCGTTATAATCGACAGTAAGTTTACATTCAACAAACACGTTCAACATATTGCAGATAAATGCACGGTCTTGATTAACGCTCTTTCCAGGTCAGCTAGACTCAACTGGGGTCTGCGGGCTACAGCACTGCAAACTATTTATAAAGGAGCAATACTGCCTATATTATCGTACGGCTCACCGATGTGGATAGACGCACTGGAGCGACAATACAACCGTACCGAAATTAATAGAGTCCAACGGTTCATCAATTAAAAAATGGTCAAAGCTTACAGAACGACATCCAGCGAAGCACTTTGTGTTTTATCAGGTCTCATGCCCATAACTCTTAAGATACAGGAAATAGCCAAATATTATAACCTGGTCAAAACCAAAGACCCCAAACAGACAATCGACATCGTCCTAGAGTACAGAAGCTGGGCACACCCGGCAGAATTTACGAGGATAACTGAGAAGGACGCCAGCAAAAGCTACGCTGTTTACTTACCAGATACAGCTAAAACTGTCTATTGAATGCTCAAACAATCAAGCGGAACAATTTGCCATCCTAAATGCTCTTTATTTCATAAATAATCTCTCGAATACTGATACAACTGCAGTAATTCACACAGACAGCAGTATTACTTTGGACTCTTTGCGAAATCCGAAGAACTACAACTTGTTGATTGAAGAATTAAGATGCAAAATCAGAAGGTTGCAGACACATAACTGGCTGGTGCAATTCGAATGGGTTAAGGCACATCAAGGGATATGGGGAAATGAACTAGCGGACAATCTTGCTAAAAGAGCAGCTCGATCGCGACAATCAATATGCTACATCAAAATACCTACAAATTCCGTAAAGAAGAAACTTCGAGAAGAGTTTAGGAACAAATGGGACACTGAGTGGCACGGAACAAAAAACGGGGGAAGCACTAAACCGTATTTTCCTACGATCCGACAACGTTTAATGAGTAAACTTCTAATATCTCCGAATTTTACAGCTATGTTACCAGGTCATGGGAAACTGAAAGCCTACTATCAGCGGTTCAAAATAATTGAAGACGGGACGTGCACATGTAACAGTGCTGTCCAAACTATTGACCACGTGCTTTTTGACTGCTGCAATTTATTGAAAGAGAGGGACAATCTCAGGAAAAAAATAGCTGCCAAAGGAGGAGGATGGCCCGTCAGTAAATATGACTTAGTACATAAATTCACTACAGACTTTTACAACTTTTGTAATTCAATAACATTTCCTGATGTATACAATTGTTTGTTCCTTTGTAAACCCTGTCAACTTATATACTGTACTTGTGTTTCAAAAATATTTCATGTAACCGTCTGAATATAACAATCAAATATGTAATATTACCATGTGATGGGGCATGTTAAATAATAAATAAAAAAATAGTCCATAGTGACAAGCTGTGACGATGGAAAGAAATCCGCAACAATTGGCTGGGTGAACGTTGAAGATATGACAGGTTATATAAAACCACTCAAGAAGGCTGACAGCGCGTTTTCATTAGAAATACCCGATAAGCAATTGTTAGCATCACACTTAGAAAATGAATGGACATAGTTTAGTTCCGGTCAATGCATGTAGAGAAATTTTGGACTAAATTTAAATGCAATGTAAATAAAGAGTTAGAGAAATGTGTGTCTATAAAGTCGATTAAGGATGGAAAAGATCCACCGTGGTATAATAATAATTTTAGAAATCTGCTGAGGAAGCAAAGGATGTTCCACTCTCGGTTGAAAAAAGAACACGCAAGTGATGACAGGCAAAAGTTAGTAGAGATTCGTGCGTCTGCAGAAAGATTGATGTGAGAAGAGTTCAGTAATTTCTACAGTCATAATTTAGCAAAATATGTTCCCCAGAACCTAAAGAAATTCTGGTTCTATGTAACATCGATAAGCGGACCAAAGGCCACTATCCAGTCACTCGTTGATCATTCTGGGACAGAACGCAATGCTGAAGTTCTAAATTCAATCTTTAAGAAATCATTCACTCAGGAGGAGCATACAAAATTTGATCAAAGCACTAACTCGCAAATGGAGGACATAGTAATAGGTAACTTCGGTGTAGAAAAGCAGCTGAGAGAACTGAATACAGAAAAGTCACATGGTCTGGATGGAATACCAGTTCGGTTTTACAAAGATTATTATGCGGCATTGACCCGTTACTTAGCTTACATTCAGCGCAAAGTTCCTAGTGATTGGAAAAAAGCACACGTGACTCCCGTTTATAATAAAGGAAAGACATAATTACAGGCCAATATCGTTGACATCAGTTCCGTAGAATTTTGGAGCATATTCTTAGCTGGAATATAGTACATTTCCTTGAGACGGATAAGCTTCTTTTTATGTATCAGCACGGGTTTAGGAAACATCGTTCGTGTGAAAATCAGCTTGACCTATGTCTCACATGACATCTTTCGAGCCGTAGATGAAGGGCAACAGGCGAATTGTGTTATTCTCGACTTCAAAAAAGGCGTTTGACGGGGTGCCACACTGCAGACTGCTAACGAAAATACAAGCTTATGGAATGGGTTCAGAGATTTGTGACTGGCTGGAAGACTTCCTAAGTAATAGAACGCAGTACGTTGTTCTCGGCGGCGAGTGTTCATCAGGGACGAGCGTACCGTCAGGCGTGCCCCAGGGGAGTGTGATAGGACCGTTATAACTTTCTATCTATACAAATTATCTGACGGACAGAGTAACTTGTAATTTGCGGCTTTCTGCTGATGAAGCTATGGTGTATAAGAGGGTGTCATCGTTAATTGACTGTAGCAACATGTGGGTGACTTAGACAAAATTTGTAGTTGGTGTGAAGAACGGCAGCTAGCTCTAAATGTAGAAAAAATATAATGTGATGCACATCAGTTAGAAAAACTATCGCATAATGTTCGAATACAGCATTAGTAATAACTTCTTGCAGTCGCGTCGTTCAAATATCAAAGCGTAACATTGCAGAGCGATATGAAATGGAACGAACATGTAAGCTCAGTTGTGAGTAAGGCGGACAGCCGACTTCGGTTTATTGAGAGAATCGTGGGAAGATGTATTTCATCTGTAAAGGAGACCGCGTATAAAACGCTTGTACGACCACGTCTTGAGTATTGCTCAAGTGTTTAGGACCCGCAGCGGATCAGTTTAAAGGAAGACATGGAAGCAGTTCCTAGGTGAGCAGCTAGGTTCATTACTGGTAGGTTCAACCAATGCGCGAGTGTCACTGAAATGCTCCGAAAACTCAAATGGGAATCGCTGGAAGAAGGAAGACGTAATTTTAGAGAAATTCTGTTGAGGAAATTTATAGGGCCTGGATCTGAAGCTGAGTGTAGAACGAGCTTCCTGCCGCCTATTTACATTTCGTGTAAAAAACTCAAGATGAGAGAAGTTAAGGCTTTTAGAGAGGCATATAGGCATTCTTTTTCCCTCGTTCTATTTGGGAGTGGTATACGAAAGGAAATGCCTAGTAGTGGTACAGGGTACCATCCGCCACAATTTCGGAGTATATATGTATATGTAGATAACAGAACAGCCACCATTGTCGCGACAGTTGCGCCCATAAATGTTAATAACGCTGTAATTCTGCTATGTGCGTATACAAATTAAAGGCATTTTAGAAATGTTACGCGGAATTATCATCATCACTGTCAATAGAATCACCGATTTACGATGCTTTACAGGGTACATGCTTTCGACATGTAATTAAAATATTATCGCTTTCGAATCAGAAACCTAGTGATAGCATTTTCGTACAAAGATCTCGCCGCAAGGAAACACACTTTTCTCTTAGTTATTTCCACACCAGCTCACACATTCATAACATTCTCCCTCCCCCCCCCCCCTTACTGTTTGTTAGTAAGAAACGCTTCTTTGCTCAAACTCTATTTCATCTGTCAATCCCATTTAGTAAGGAACGCATTGCCTACAGAAATATTCGAGCAGTGGATGTATTTCATCGTCTAAATGTTCCAAAAACGATGCACTGTCTGCGATTCGCTTTCCCCACAATGTCATCTAAATGTTCAAAAATGTTTGTAGAGCTTATCGGACTTAACTCTGGGTCATCAGTCTCTAAACATACAAACTGCTTATGAACTAGCTTATACTAAGGACGGCACAAACATCCATGGCAGAGGGGGGGGATTCGAACCCCCGACCGCAGCGGCCGTGCAGACCGTGACTGGCACCCTGCAGACCGCTCGGCCATTGCGGCCGGCTACAATATCATCTCAATTACGTGATGTGAGGTATTATGTAATGTGACTTTCCCAGTTAAAGTTGTTCGAAATTGAACTTACTAGGTATTTAGTTTCAATGACATCATTGCGATTTGTACTTCTTTTGTAATCGAATTTTTACGGATTTCTTTTAATAGTCATGTAGGTTTACGTTCAGTTGCAACTTTTCGCATTGCTACAGCACAAAATAGTAGCAAATAAGCTTATTTAAATTTTGTAGAGCGCAAGCAAACGCCAGCCAAGCTAAGCGGAAGCAAGTTATCTGTTGTGTCCTAAGTGCTTGTGTCGACAACGGTCGCTGTGTCTGTGTGTCGAAAGCGTACACTTGAAAGCAAAAAAAAAAAAAAAAAAAAAAAAACAATATATCAATGTTGTAGAGAATTGTCCCCTCTGCCAATTAGGTTATTCAATTAACGTGTCAGATGAACGGTTTGCAATTACAAACGGCTATTTTTGGTATTAATGCCGTATTTTTTGTCCGAAAAATTTTAAAAATGGAGCTTCTGGTCTCTGGCGGCCTACAATTATGTGTGCAAAATTTGGTGCTGATCGGTTGAACGGTTCATCTTAAAAACGGGGAACACGGTACGGACAGACAGATAGACATCCCAAAATCGCCGTTATTTTTGCAAATATCTCTGAAACGATACGAGATATGAAATAAACATAAGAGAGCAAAGTTGTAGAGAATTTTCTCCTCTACAAATTACGTTATTCAATTTTCGAGTCAGATGAATGGTTAAGCCGTTATTTTTATTTAAATATCCAGAGCCGTCCGCGGTGACCGAGGGGACTGAGGCGCTCCAGTCACGGTCTGCACGGCCAATACGATCGAGGGTTCAAATCTCCCCTCGGGCATGGATATTTGTGCCGTCCTTAGTATTAGTTCATAAGTAGTTTAGGGACTGATGACCCGGTATTTAAGTTCCATAAGCCATAGAAACATTTGAACATTTTTTGAAATTTCGAGCTGTCAAAAGACGAATGCAAAGGCCAACTTTTAGTGTTATTACCGTAACCTAAAGTGGGCCATTATTTACGGTATGTAGAATTATGTAACAATGCATATGCCTGTATAATACGTTTCAGCTCCTTGGTGATTTTGTGTGGCATGATCTATATGCTTATTTAACTATGCTCTCACTTTGCTCACGTTTGTAGAAAAAATGTGTATGAAATCTATTAGGTCTTAACTGCTACGGTTATCAGACCCTAAACTTACACACTACTTAAACTATCTTAATCGGAGGACAACGCATACACCAATGCCCGAGGGAGGACTCGAACCACCAACGCGAGCAGCAGCCCGATCCACGACATGATGCCTTAGACCGCGCAGCTACTCTGCGCGGCGCTCAAGTTTGTAGCATAGCTCTTAATAAATGGAATATAACTCATCTTAAATGTTGCGAGGAGCGTCGTTTACGCATCAGAAAACGGCGAAATTTGTAACAGTTGGAATGAAAGCAGAGCAGGTCAATCGAAACATCAGGGCTCTGTATTTTACAGAACGAAGAATGGATTATAGGCAAGGAGATATGAAAGAACACAATCTCATAGAGAGGACTGATAGACATTAACGAAACCATAAATTAAAAGAGAAGGTATGCTTCAACAGAAACCAATATATTTGACTGTAGCGTTTTGAGGGAACAGTCCAAAAGGGAATCTGTGGTTATTATGTAAGAGAGGTGACAGGGAGTGAGATAGAGAACAAAATAAAAATAAAATAAAAATCGTTTGCTTATTTTGTAAGTAGTGGAGGATGTATTAATGTTTGAAAGAGAGGAGAGATACGTATTTGAAATACCAAAAACTACTTTGACAGCGTCCATCTTAACAGATTACTCAGTATGCATGGTGGATGGGTATAAGTGAAACGATAAAAACTGGATATTGAGTAAAAGGAAAATCATTTAAATAAAATTGTGCCACGGGCGGGAATTGAACACACATTTCCATACTTACTTTAATTCCATACTGTTCCTTTCACTCAATGTCTTTCAAATATTGACACGAAAACTGTCTCTAAGTAAATAAATTTATAGGATAATAATGAAAATGTAAATTAAAAAAAAAATCAATATAAATGTAGCTCAAAGGAAAAAAAACTCTATTTTATTTCAGTAGCCAAGAGATCTTCCATAGTCTTATTTACGAAATATGACAACATAGACGAGATTAAAAAAGAAAAAAAAAAAGAAAAAAGAAAACATTTTAAGGACTAATAATTTATCCAGAATCCCTCAATCCGACAACGCAATCAGACCAGCTTCTCTTCTGCATTAGATCTAGACATAAGAAAATATGTATTCAACCTGGAAATCTAAGCATATGGTAAATTAAACAGTTCTGGTATCAACAACACAAAAGTATATACTTAGTATATCAGTCACGTTTTGTGCACTTATAAAGTGTTCTCAATGCCTCTGAAACAATAAGTGCTACACAACTGAAATTACCTTCTACTGGGGTCCTTCATTTACACGATTGTTCTGTTATTCCTAATGAGTCAAAATAATCGCTTCCGTTTCTCGACTGTTCCACGCTTATACGAAGATCGAAATAATATATACAATTGCCAAATAGCGTATATGCGAGTTATAATCTCATATATTCTTTCAACTTTTTCGACTCTCTCTCTATCCCGTCAGGTAATAATCGCACACTGCTCAGCAATACTGCATAACAGGTGGAGCAATTGTAGGATTGGCAGTCTCCTTAGGAGACGCTTAAATCTTCCATTGGTTGTATCAATAACAGACCCGTTGTTTCACCTTCGCCGTAACATGTATTATTCACAGTTTACATTCTTTCTAATTGCACCTCGAGAATTTCATTATATATGTAACGTTCAAATTTGTTTTGCTTATCGATATCTAAAAACTCTTTGAGTAATCATGTTCAGAGCCAAATGCATATCGATGTTTAAGGTCAATTGTCGCCATATGCGCCATGAAGATACAAATTCAAAATCATTACGCAATTAATTTGCTTTTCTGAGTTCAATAGTCGGCAGCATTAACTGCCTCAAAATCTAAGAGCAATATTCTGATTGCTCATTAAATAATTCGAATATATATTCGAAACAGGAGAAGTCTACTTCACTTTGCTGCAAGAATTACACTCGCCACGTCCTCTTCTCTCGATGACTCCTCGTCAGTTAATGGAAACTATTCCCTTGCAGACAGGACATCATGATCCCAGTCGCACTACTGTGACTATACTCCTTAGGAAAGCGATATGGTTCGAAATTAATTATGGCTGAAGATACCTAAAATCGTTTTGATACTCTATAAATACGGAATGAGTTTCAGAGTACTCAGTAGTTCATGCAAATATGGTATCATAAGTCTCACGAGGTGCTGGACCACTCGAGAAAGACATTGCCTGTAGAAAAATTATCTTCCTGGTACGACTATGGTAGTGAAATGACAACATGGTGGATCATGTCTGGTGATAGTTGAACTTCTTCCTGGAATAACAGAGAAGAATCTAGGTTAAAAGAAATAATCCGACACAAGCTGCTTGTGGCCACTGAGTGCACGCATTGGGGAATCTGAACAGTTGTGCCCAGCCGGAATTCGGGCCCATTCCTACTGCTCTCTGAGCAATTACGGTAACCAATGCGCGAGCGATAAAACAACGATCATCGCAGGTGCGCGGGCTATCCTCCCCCCCTTTCCCCCCTCGTCACCCTCAAGACTAAAACTTACTCACACTACTTACGTAGTTGCCATTTCCAATTTTCACTCACTGCTCGTGGCAGTTTGCCGATTATCTCAAGAGATCGGGCGTAGAAGCATTTGCA
This sequence comes from Locusta migratoria, assembly GCA_026315105.1. NCBI lineage: Eukaryota > Metazoa > Arthropoda > Insecta > Orthoptera > Acrididae > Locusta > Locusta migratoria. The sequence continues at coordinate 26,721,704 of CM048745.1, read as the reverse complement.
GTGAAGACTGGATCTGTTGTCTTCTTAATTATGTATGTTTATGTGGTGTCCGTTCTTTCGAAAGAACGGTCAACCCACTTATATGTATATAGAAAAACTATCAAGATTCGCTAATTGGTGGTATTCCAGTTAAAATTCCTGAAAACTGAACTTCGGTGTGTCATTTACTTATCACATTTACGATTACAGACAAGGGTGATGAATTTGACGTAGGAACTACAACCATTCTTGGTCCCTACTTTCTGAATTATCCTCATCAGCCTTCACAAGGGCAATGTTTTCAAATTCAAATGTTTATATAAATATCTGTAAAGTTCAAATATCTGTAAAGTCTATGGGACTTAACTACGGGGTCATAAGTCCCTAAACTTACAAACTACTTATGAACAACTTACGAACTAGGACGGCACAAATATCCATGCCCGAGGGGGGATTCGAACCCCCGACCGTAGTGGCCGTGCAGACCGTGACTGGAGCGCCTTAGTCTCCTCGGCCACCGCGGCCGGCAAATGTTTATATAGCTTATGGGACTAAACTTACAAACTACTAAGACTAAGACTAAGGACGGCACAAATATTCATGCCTGAAGGGGGATTCAAACCCCCGACCGTAGTGGCCGTGCAGACCGTGACTGACGCGCCTCAGTCCCCTCGGCCACCGCGGCCGGCTCACAAGGGCAATGAGGAGGCGATTCACGTTGCAGCTGTTCGCTTCCTACTTGAAAATGTTCAAATGTTTGTTAAGCTTAAGGGACTTAACTGCGGTGTCATCAACGCCTCAATGCGCTTGGCCACTCCGCCGCGGCCACATGAAAATGTCGACGCTCTCTAAAGATTAAGAGGCAGGATCTCTCTATTAGAAACTGGAGTGAGAGTAACATTTTATCCACTCTCTGACAGAGCTACAAACTTCTATATCGAACTGAGAAATATTTGAGGCAGATTATGCTGCTGTCTAGAAAACACCTCAGAAAAGCAAAGCCAATTTTAAAATGATATTGAAGTTCTATCTTCACGGTGCAAATTGCGACTATCGACCCTAAACATGAATATGTGTATAGTTCACCACATGATTACCAGAAAAGATTCGTCGAACCTTGAGAAATCGATAAACAAAAGGATTATACGGCTACCGAAATTTCTGGTGAGTACAATTGATAACAACGTTAACCGGGGAAAATACATGTTTTGGCGAGGATAAAACAAGCGGTCTGTTATTGAAACGACCAATAAAAGATTAAAACCTCTACCAACGAGACTGTCAACCCTACAACTGCTCCCAGTATTGCTGCGCAGTGTGCGATTACTACCGGACGGGATAGGAGGAAGACGTTTAAAAAGCTGAAAAAGATATCAGATTGTGCAGTATAGTGAATTAGCGGAAAGAAGGTCTCGGATGTTTTCCGTTTTTATTTTATTTTATTTTTTTTTATTTTTTTATTATTATTTATATTGGGTTGGAGGCGGAGAGGGCAGGGGGATAAGGTGGGGACACAATATTAAAACAAAAGCGTGTGTAGCACGCTTCTTCTTTGAGATTTCAATCACCAACCTTCTCCTAAGAAGCAAAGGGATTTTGTGCACATTCCCGTACCAAGTCTGGTGTCACAATTGTAAGAAGGCCGCGCAGAGTAGCCGTGCGGTCTAACGCGCTACGCCATGGATCGGGTTGCTGCTCGCGTAGGAGGTTCGCGTCCTCCCTCGGGCATGGGTATGTGTGTGTTGTCCTTATAATAAGTTAGTTGAAATACTGTGTAAGCTTAGGGACTGTTGAGCTTAGCATTTAAGTCCCATAAGATTTCACACACATTCGAACTTTTGATTTGAATTTTAAGAATAACATATTGGTAATTCTAACTCGCACATATCCTTTCTCTTACTTGTTTTTCTCGATCTTCCTATAAGCGTGGAACAGACGAGAAACCGAAGCGATTCTATGAATCTATGACGAAACACTTCACTGTCAATAACAGAACAATCCTGTAAATTGCCGGCCGCGGTAGCCGAGGTGACTGAGGCGCTCCAGTCATGGTCAGCACGGCCACTACGGTCGGGGGTTCGAATCCCCCCTCGGGCATGGATATTTGTGCCGTCCTAGTTCGTAAGTAGTTCATAAGTAGTTTGTAAGTTTAGGGACTGATGACCCCGTAGTTAAGTCCCATAAGCGATACAAACATTTGAACATTTTTTTTTTTTTTTTTTTTTTTTTTTTTGAATCCTGTAAATTAAGGGACCCAGCAGAAGGTAATTTCCGTTGTGAAGAACTTATTGTTTGTTTCAGAGACATTGAGAACACTTTATAAGTGCACAAAACGTCAATGATACACTACATTTGTGTTGTTGATGCCAGAACTGTTTAATTTTACAACATGCGTAGTTTTCTAGGTTGAATACATTTTCTTATGTCTGGATTTAATGCAGAGCGCTGAAAAGAAAGATAGTTTCCTGTGTCATATGGTTGCTGTTTAGGTGAAACATTATGTGGTCCCTACGTTTATCATGATTCTATTCTTTAACTTAGTTAAATATTTGAATGAAGTGTCAAAAATAACGTTGATGCTCATTTTATAGCAAAATAGCATTAAGGTAGGTTTGCATAAACTTGTGATACTTGAAGGGTTTAGCCTGGCTTTGTGACTGGGGCCTGTATTAGCCGTGGCTTGCGAGCTACGGGCAGGCCGGTCAACCACAGCTGGTGCCGAGGCGAGGCTTGGCGGAAACCAGCCAGCTGGCGGTCGCGGTGGCAGCCAACAGCCCTCAGCACGGCGCAAAGCGGGCCTCTGACGTAAATACAGAATGTTTACATCCTGGCATCATAGTAAGAGCTGAAAACGGAAATACAAATCAGGCCGTTTCACTACAAGCAACCAACTCGAGTTAGAGTCGTCGCTTTTACTGAACAGAAGCTGGTCCCATTACGCTGTAGGTTATATGCTGACATCTATTGCGGAAGAAACAAATAATTAGGGATTCTGAATAAATTATTAGTCATTAAAATGTTTTTTATTCTCGTCTGTGTTGTCATATTTCGTAAAAAAGAGACTATGGAAGATCTCTTGGCAACTGAAATAAAATAGTTTGTTTTTTCCTTTGAGCTACATTTATATTGAAGATTTTTTCTTATTATACAGTTCCCTTATTATCCTATAAATTTATTTACCTAGAGACAGTTTTCCGTGTCAATATGTGATAGACATTGAGTGAAAGGAACAGTATTGAATTAAAGTAAGTATGGAAGTCTGGGTTCGATTTCCGCCCGTGGCTCAAATTTTAATTCAATGTTTCTCCTTTCACTCAATATCCTATTTCTATCGTTTCATTTATACCCAGCCTCCATGCATACAGAGCAATCAGTTTAGATGGACGCTGTTAAAGTAATTTTTGTTATTTCAAATACCTGTCCCTCCTCTCCTCCATCCATTACCACACCCTCTGTCCTTCACAAAATATGCAAACGATTTGTCTTGCATTTATTCGTTGTGAATTTCTTCTCCATTCTCTCTCTCTGTCACCTCCCTTACATTATAATCTCAGTTGCCCTTTTGGGTTATTCCCCCAAAACGCTGTAAAATAAATAAATAAATCAAAATTGCGGTTTCCGTTAAAACAATACTTTCTCTTTTAATGTATGTTTCCTTTACTGAGCATCGGTCCTCTCTATGAAGCAGTGTTCTTTTATATCACCGATAATCTATCCTTCGTGCTGTAAAACATTCGTTCCTTTCCTCTCGGCCATAGAAAACACTGTGATATTTGTGTAAGTAACAAGTACTTTTCAAGCATTTCACCCTTTTACTTTCCAGTTCTGCACTTCTGTTCATTCCTAGATCCCGCCCTTCCTCCTGCTACCCCTCCCTTGACATATTTATCTGTATCTACTTGTTTTGTTTATTCACAATTTTGTGCTTGGCAGTTTTTTTTAAATCACTGTCGTTATTTCTCTGCCGCTGACTCTCGAAAATCACGTGGATATAATGGACAACTAAACCTTTCCGTGCAAGTACTGATGTATCCATTGAAATGGACATCTATTCCGACAAATCCCAGTATCCACTCATTGAAATGACAGACACTGAAGCTCTCCCGCATCCTTCCCAGTTGGATATTATGCTTCGCATGTAATGGCATTTTCGATGCGACATTGTATCAGAATCCATTTCTCATCTCCTTACGTTAGCATACGGGCGCCGATAACCTCGCTGTTGAGCGCCCTAAAACACCAATCATCATCATCATCATCAGAATCCATAATGCTGTTTTTTAACCTCAATATCACCATTGAAGGCAACCAAACCGTGAAGAATAATTGCTCCACACACTTGCCAGTTATCGGATACCTCGTCATTGATAGTACTAGTAGATCACAGAAACCTCCTTCATCGAAGTCTGTTTGTGTTCTTGAACGTGGTTAGTAACAGATGTCAAAACGAAGTTACTTTTCCAATTAGAGAATCCTTTTTCTAATGCATAATCGGCGCTACTCATAACTTTAAAAATGCGTAATATTCAAGTTATCGTGGAAACAGCTACCCAACAATCTTGATTAAAATGTGCCCATAGTTAAATACGCGTATAGCAAAATTTCATACCAAATCGTATGGTAGCATACCAAAACTTAATATAATATAGTGAAAAATCCGCGATAAGGCGCCTCAGACTACGTGGCCATCCCCTGCGGCCAAGAATGTCTTACCTAGACAGACACCTTCGAGCTCTTTGACTGGTCGTACTGTCTAATGAGTACTCCATTATGACAAAACATTATGCCAACGCATCTGTAATTCGCTGGAGGCCGGGATGAGGTTAACTTGTAATAGCTAAGGTATGGGTCCGATTCCCGCTGGGGGTTACACTTTTTAACGGCCACAAAAATACCATCTACACCTCCAGTAACACCAATAAAGAACGCAGGACTCTGCCTTGTTTCAAATCAACATTACACATGTTCATACGCTACTAAGTTAAACAAAGTTTTCGCAAAGTACCAACCTCTCCACGTCTCTACGAACGGTGTGATCCTAACTAGTAGTTAACGACAATGTGATAATTGATGCCTCATCGTGTAACGTTAAGAGTGACGGTATGTGCGGGGTTGGAGTCTCCGAAGGAATAATAAATGTATCAGTATTATTCCTATCATAAAATAGCAAATGGTGTCGGGTTCGAGTCCCTTTCGGAAAAAAATATTAATTGTATCGTCGTTTCAGGTACTAGTATAACACTATTTGTGAACATATATAATATCTGACATCTGATTGTGCTTAGTTAACAAATCATCAATATACTGCATTATATTCCACAACTTCATGATGTATGGCACCTGTGAATTGCACTGTTACATATCTTCAGCGGTTACATCGCAGCAACAATATGAGCTTCATAAAATTCCTGGTGCAGTGCTAAGATTATCATTTATTTCTGGGTTCAAATATCGATCTTGAAAATAGATACTAATGGAAACGTCAGTGTTTTACCTCTATTTATGCCGAGAGATCACGCATTTCAACGTTACCCCTGAGCGGAGAATGTTGGGAGCTGAAGCTTGCATTCAGCTCGTTGAGCATTGGCTGTTAGAACAAGCCCCGCCTCTTTCTCCCAGTGCCGGCAGCTTACGGCGTATAGATTACAGGTTTTGAAAGAAACAACATGTAAGGGGTTAATGCATCACAGATGGAACATGAAATTAAGTATCACTTTAATGTTTGAGTAATAGAAAAATGGAACGTATATCTACGAAATATTAAAAGGGGCTTATTAAGCGGGTGTAGCAACGCTTGCTGCCTCTTTTTATTGTTGTAACTGAATAACAATCAGAATTAACATTCTTCATACCACTTTTTTCTAAAAGAAGTCGTTAGGGTATGAAGACTTATTATAGCAAATAAAAAAGTGGAAGACAATAATCGAAACTAAGCACAAATCAACAATACATTGACGAGGTCTACTGCGTACAAAGCTGTTAAGAGGTAAGGTTGGTAGAGAGAATAAACATTCTGGAGGCACACGAACTCAGCTGACGTCTGCCGATCAGAGAGGGGCCACGAAAAAGTGCGTGACCTGTAAACGCATCTCGATCAGGCTCACAACTGTTGTTTGCTTAACAGTGGGTTCAGATTCAGATCGCGAACAAAAACATATCATGTCATTAAACTAGTGTGGTAACGTATACGACTTTTCACTTATTGCAACGACATTTAATTTACAAGTGTTACTGTCTCATCTATATTGACGTGTATTCTGATATTTGTTGTACGAAAAGTATTGGTTTGCACCTTGCCTGAATGCCATAAGGATAAATAGGAGACTTACTTAGTACCTATTGGCGTAGGTAATAACTGTACTGTGGAATGATTTGATAACCTGCTACACAGCTACGCCATGTTGGTTGCATAGCGTCAGGTGCGGCCTCCACTTTGGAATTCAGGGGTGATCCACTTTTTTTACTATCAAGTGTACAATCAGCAGTCTGTTGACTGCAACAGAACCTTGTAAACATTTCAGAAGTACATCTCACTCTTTCACAACAGTGAATAGCCAGGTAATAAGTCAACTGTCCACTCAGTACTCTTGCTGACCGCTAACACGCTCTACACACCGATCCACACGTCATAGCTTCAGCCGATTTCTGTATATATACTCCTGCATTAGGGAGTTGTGGTCAGTTGGTCATTGGGATCAATGATGCTCAGGAGAGCAGTTGTCGATCCAATGACCCAATCACTATATTCAGCTTATGTCTTAGAAAAACCACTATAGGAAAGTAGCCACTAGTCGCAGCTACTACTGATAATCGTCCAGGAAGATGATGAACTGAGAACTACCATCTACACACCGCTGAGTATGGTTGCTGGCTGAAGTCAGTTCAGAGTTCATTGGTTGGTTTTCTAAACACACTAGCAATCTGGTGCGAACCCTGATAGCCAGTGTTTCATCTGTCATCACGGCATCTGACTCCAGTGGTTGCAAGTATCGACCCACAACCAGCTGCACAGACTGAAAGTTGAACTGTTACACCTTCTCCTGGCGGTCTCTTCTTCGATTCCCAGACGCAACAGCGCGAGTACCGCTCGACCAAACGGCCCACGGCAGCAGGCTCGTAGAAGTTGCAGCGACACGGGGAGCGGACGCGATCGAAGACGACGTCACCTTCTGATCTAGCTCCTGCCGAGCTAGCGGCTACACCACGAAAGGTTGTAACAACGGAATAAAGCTGTAAACACTGATGCAGTTCTACTAGCGCTCTACTTGGCCTCATCCTGACCTAAAGCTAGGAATCTACCACTCGGCCACCAGCAGCATCTTATAGATATCGTGTCTAGATCATTTGACTTTCTGATTACTTTATTTGACGGTAAATCATGCGGTCATGTGCAGAGGACCTACTGCTCTGGTTATCCCTAGGATGATTTACATAGATTAGGAACCACAGACTGCTTCCTCGCGGGGCGTCATCTACTTGATGATTTTCCGTGTTGTACTACAAACTGTGGCTTGTCTGTCATGAAATGATAAGACCACTACCGACACAATAATAGGCACGCAATTTGATTAAAAGTGTCAATAGGGTCTACGGATATGTTGCATCAATCCCTGTTGATAGCACTTCTTATTTCTTGAGAAGATAGAGCTACTTGACTTGCACAAGAAGATAATTTATGAATCTATCTTCATCATCTACCAGCACATTGTTTTCTTCAAGTGATTCATAACGTTTGAATATAACGCTCAAATCTGCTGTAAATCGGCGTCAACGATCCTGGACTGGACCGGAAATCTTGCCTTTAATAACTGATTAACTACAACGAACATAGTTTAACAATAATGTATGACAATATGTTACAGGACATGTTCCTGAAACAATGACACAATCTGGTATGAATATGGGTCCAGAAATACTTTGATTGCATGGTACACTTCATTTTGTGCATGCCTCAAGTTCTACCAGCCATGCTCAAAGGACGCTGTTATCTTAATTGTATAGAGAACTGGCTAAAAACCCGGCGTTGCCTAGATATTTATTCATTTATTCCAGACTTGACTTAGTACTATTCTCTCTCTGTCCATCTTCTTTTTTCTAATAACATATTTATCGGAGAGTATGTAATAAATAAGGCTGTCTTGCATAATGTATAAAATTATAGTGCAGTATCCAAGCAAAGAAATATAGCAATCTAAATACAAATGGCATATAAAATTCGCACGATCTCGTATTTATTCAACTTTATGTTGTACAACTGCCAAATTTTTAGGTATATATTCATCTGTACATGTGCTGTATGATTGTAAAAATCTTTTGCGTATACAATTAGTTGTAAAGAAGTAATAGATTAAAAGTTGGCGCGTGATAAAGATGTTTTTCATGAACGTTGCTGTTTATGTACTCATATCTTCTGAAGTACGTGTCGTACTATGATACAATTTCGAAGGTACCCCTTCAGCTGTACGTTTGTATACTGTCTATGAAATCTCCTGCGGCTACAATTTGTAGTGTAGAAATTATAAAGTGTAATTTCATACCGAATGCAGCGGAAAGTAGTAAGCGAGAAACTTTTTTCTCTTCATAATTTTGCTATGATTGTCACCGAGAAAAAGATCGATAAAGGTTTGAAATTATGTTTAAAGTTGGATGCAAGTCGCTAAGTACTGTCATTCTCATAGAGTGTGTGCATAAGGTCTTGTCGCATTATGTGACAGTTTCTTGCAACTACATTGCTTATGATGTTGTATCTCCTGAACCATGTGTCGTATGTGGTCCTTACCCCGGCAGCATTGTTACCTCACGGGAAGGAATATGTGCACCAAATTTGGTTGAAATCTGTCCCTTGGTTTAGGAGGAAATCAGCAGTTTATCGCGCAACTCATTGTTTATGACGTCATATGTCGTGAACTATGTGTTGCACGTGATCCTAACACTTGCGGCGACCGTACTCATAAATTGAAGCTTCCGCGAGCCAAATTTCATAAACATAGAAAGAAACTATAGATTTGTGTGCAACACGTACACACAAAGGAACACACAAACATACGGACACTCTGCTTTAAACAGGTTGAATCACCCACCACTTGCAGCGCAAATATTGCGGAACGTGCAAGTGATGTGCGGTTTTCACAGAATGGATTGGTAGTCATGGGCTCGTATTTTTAGCTAACAAACAGATTGTAATATTACTTAGAAAGTGTACTTTTTATGCAAACATCTAGTTTTTAAAATGGAACAATAGTTGTTTCTAGCATTCACTGGAATTTTTGACAGCAGCTCTGTAAAAAGAAATTTGAATCAGATTTCTTTCACGTTTAGTTTGGCAGTTACAACCGTTCAAAGTTTCGGAAGCGGAGGCTGCGATAGCGTAGCTCACTGGTCGAGTGGATAGCCCCTAGGGTAGGGCCCACTGTCTCTTGACCACCAGCCAGTAAGCTACGCTGTCATAGCTTCCGCCCCTAAAACTTTGAATGGTGTTAACTGCCAAACTAAACGTGATAAATATGTCATTCAAAATTCTTTGTACACAGTTGGTGTGAAAAATTCCAATGCATGATAGAGACAACCATTGTTCCATTTGAAAAATTGTATGTTTGCATAAAATACACTTTCTAGGTATTTTTACAATATGTTTATTGGCTACCAATGCGAGTCCTTGACTTCCAATCCATTCTGTGAAAGCCGCACATCAATCTCACTTTCCGTTTCTGCAATATTTGCGGTGCAAGTGTTAGGTGATTCAGCCTGTATATAAAGATATTCTACCTGTTTTGTTAGAAGATGTGTTTTTAGCAGTGTGTCAAAACATGTACTTCGTTCACGATATAGAACTTGCTGATTTTTGTGTTAATGAACGTCGGGTGAAAAGTATTATAAAATTAAAACGGAATTTCTCTAATACTGAATGTCTGTGATCGCCTAGATATCGCGGCATCGCTTCCGGATGCGCCCGCAATTTATTCAAGGTACTGCGCTGCTCATTAGACACCGAAGAGTCAAAGGAACTGGAAGACCTGTGCGCATCCTGTAGGTTTGCTCACAAGTCTGCATGAGTAGGAAGGGGTGGAGGTCCATTCTGAACAGCACGTTGCACCCTCCAGAGATATCCTGATGTCTGGCGAGGTTTGTGGCCAGCGGGGCTGTTTAAATACAGTGTTCCTGCAGCCACTCCGTATTAATTCTGGGCGCGTGGGGTATCATACTGTCCACTTGGGATGGTCCCAAGTCAAACGGAATCCACAGTGGACACAAATGGCTGCAGGTCATCAGCCAGGATGCGTAGGTACGTGTCAGCTGTCAGAGTCGAATCTAGAAGTACAAAGGTTCCCATATCACGCCTACTACGAACGCCCTACACTATTACAGAGTTGAAGAGGTACTGTGGGTACGCTTCATGCACCTTAACGAACTCTTACGTACAAAATCAGCAGCCCAAGGCGCTGCTCAGCTACTTTAAACTCAAATTATCGTTTATGAATTCTGTAATCGTGTCTTGTGTAGTTACACTACTGGCCATTGAAATTGTTACACCAAGAAGAAATACATTTGATAAACGGGTATTCATTGGACAAATATATTATACTAGAAGTGACATGTGATTATATTTGCACCCAATTTGGGTGCATAGATCCTGAGAAATCAGTACATAGAACAACCACCTCTGGCCGTAATAACGGCCTTGATACGCCTGGGCATTGACTGAAACAGACTTTGGATGGCAGATGCCCATGCAGCTTCGACACGATACCACAGTACATCAAAAGTCGTGAAGTAGTGACTGGCGTAGAGTGACGAGCCAGTTGCGCGGCCACCAGTGAACAGACGTTTTCTATTGGTCACAGATCTGGAGAATGTGCTGGCCAGGGCAGCAGTCTAAAATTTTTAGTATCCAGAAAGGCCCGTACAGGACCTGCAAGTGCATTACCCTGCTGAAATGTAGGGTTTCGCAGAGATCGAATGAAGAGTAGAGGCACGCGTCGTAACACATCTGAAATGAAACGGCCACTGTTCAAAGTACCGTCGATGCGAACAAGAGGTTACCGAGACGTGTAACCAATGGCACCCCATACCATCACGCTGGGTAATACGCCAGTATTGCGATGACGAATAAACCCTTCCAGTGTGCGTTCACCGCGATGTCGACAAACACCGATGCTGTAAACAGAACCTGGATTCATCCGGCGCATCCAGGTTCGTCGTTGCGTACACAATCGCAGACGCTCCTGTCTGAGATGCAGCGTCAAGGGTAATCGCAGCCATGATCTCAGAGCTGAAAGTCCATGCTGCTAGAAACGTCGTCGAACTGTTCGTGCAGATGGTTGTTGTCTTGAAAACGTCCCCATCTGTTGACTCAGGGATCGAGACGTGGCTGCACGATCCGATACAGCTATGCGGAGAAGATACCTGTCATTTCAACTGCTAGTGATACGAGTCCGTTCGGATCCAGTACGGCGTTTCATATTGACCTCCTGAACCCACCGATTCCATATTCTGCTAACAGTCATTGAATCGCGACCAACGCAAGCAGCAATGTCACAATAAGATAAACCTCAATCGAGATAGGCTACAATCCGACCTTTATCAAAGTCGGAAACGTAATGCTACGCATTTCTCCTCCTTACCCGAGGTATCACAATAACATTTCACCGGCAACGCTGGTCAACTGCTGTTTGTGTATGAGAAAGCGGTTGGAAACATTCCTCATGTCAGCACGTTGTAGGTGTCGCCACCGGCGCCAGCCTTGTGTGAATGCTCTGAAAGATAATAATTTGCATAGCACAGCATCTCCTTCCTGTCCGTAAAATTTCGCGTCTGTAGCACGTCGTCTTCGTGGTGTAGCAATGTTATTGGTCAGGAGTGTATTAAGGCTACCAACTACTGAACATGGAAAGTGGCAAGTGTGTTTCATATCCTTATCACTTGATTGTATTTTTATCGTCTCTGCGTTACTTCCATTATACCGTTATCCTTTTCTATTCTTGTGAGAGTGGGCCCATGTAGTGTGGCTGTGTTCATTAATGCATTGGTAGAATAGAGCAGAGATGTTTGGGCAGTAGATGGTAGGGTAGGTCAAAGATGATTATGTAGTGAAGTAGTATCTCAACGAAGGAAGGCCCCCCAGGGGACCCACAGCTCTTTTGTGGGTTCGTGTGTGGCGCGCACAGGGCCCCGAGCCGAAGCAGCCTTTCTTCTGCCCCAGGCTGCTTCACTTTCCCTCCCGGTTTATGCCTTCGTCCGGAGACGGGCGTCCTTTGCGAGTTCAGGTGGTTTCTTGTCGTAGTTTTTCTTATTCCTTGGTTTCCTCCTTTCCTCAACTTTGTTTCTGTCTCTCTCTCTCCTTGCTGTACTCTCCTAGCCTTCCTCTCCTCCTCATTAGTCTCCGCTTCGGCGTTTGAGACACTTCTTTCTCTTCACTTCCTTTCTTTTTCTTCTTTCCTCCCTGTGCGTGTCTGAAGGCCGACCCACGCACTATCATGCGTAGCAGGTGACGGGGTAACGCGTAATTCCCCGCCCCGGGTAGACAAGTAGGGCACGTACGTACCCCCTGGTAAAGGCCAAGCCCAGGGAGGGGTGTTTACCCGAGCTGGTACCTTCCAAACATGCCGATTGGTCCCTCCGTCAGGTGTGACCTGAGGTGTGAACAATCACCTAAGGCGGGTAAGAGAGGGGCCCCCCTCTAGGAAGGAGCGCGCCATCGGAGACGCCGGTAATCACGGGGGACATTTCTGCAATGACGTCCTTCTCTTCTTCCGTGACTCTGACCCAGAAACGAAAGATAGATTCGCCTCAGCAAAAGAAAACTCTGCCTAATCTTCCGAAATTCCTTGTTGACTCTCGAAGCGACGGTAAAAATTTCACTTCTGTAAATCTACATCTACATCTACATCAACATGGGATACTCTGCAAATCACATTTAAGTGCCTGGCAGAGGGTTCATCGAACCACAATTATACTATTTATCTCCCATTCCATTCTCGAATAGCGCGCGGGAAGAAAGAACACCTGAATCTCTCTGTTCGAGCTCTGATTTCTCTTATTTTATTCTGATGATCATTTCTACCTATGTAAGTGGGAGTCAACAATATATTTTCGCATTCGGAGGAGAATGTTGGCGATTGGAGTTTCGCAAGTAACCCACGCCTCAGCGATAAGCGCCGTTGTTGTAATGATTCCCATCCCAGATCCTGTATCATTTCCGTAACGCTGTCTCCCCTGTATCGTGACAATACGAAACGAGCTGCCCTTCTTTGGACTCTCTCGATGTCCTCCGTCAAACCCACCTCATAAGGATCCCACACTGGGCTGCAATACTCCAAAAATGGACGGACAAGCGCAGTGTATGCAGTTTCTTTAGTAGTTCTGTTGCATCTTTTAAGGATTCTGCCAATAAAACGCAGTCTCTGGTTCGCCTTTCCCACGATATTATCTACGTGTTCTGTCCAGTTTAAGTCTGAAGTAATAGTGATTCCTAGGTATTTTGTGGAGTTAACGGCCTTCACATTTGATTGATTTATGTTGTAAACAAAGTTTAACGGATTTCTTTTCGTACTCATGTGGACGACTTCACACTTCTCATTATTTAGAGTCAATTGCCAATTTTTACACCATACTGATATCTTATTCAGATCGTTCTGCAGTTGGTTTTGATCTTCAGATGATTTTACTAGACGGTAAATGACGGCGTCATCTGCAAACAACCTAAGAGAGCTACTTAGATTTTCCCCTAAATCGTTTATGTAAATAAGGAATAGCAGAGGACCAATAACACTACCTTGTGGAACGCCCGATATCACCTCTGTTTTAGTCGATGCCTTACCATCGATAACTACGAACTGTGTCCTCTCTGACAAGAAATCCCCTATCCAATTGCAAATTTGGGGCGATATACCATAACCACGCAATTTGATTAAAAGCCGTTTGTGAGGTACGGTGTCAAAAGCTTTCTGGAAATCAAGAAATACGAAATCGATTTGCGAACCTTTGTTGATAGCACCCATCACTTCGTGTGAATATAGAGCTAGTTGTGTTTCGCATGAACGATATTTTTTAAATCCGTGTTGACCTTGCGTCAATAGATCGTTCTGTTCGAGATAATTCATAATATTTGAATACAGGATATGTTCCAAAACCCTGCTGCAAATTGACGTCAATGAAATAGGCCTGTAGTTTAGTGGGTTACTCCTACTGCCTTTCTTGAATATAGGTGTGACCTGTGCAACTTTCCAATCTTTTGGTACAGATCCTTCTATGAGAGAGCGGTTGTATATGACTGTTAAGTAAGGAGCTATCGCTTCAGCGTAATCAGATAGAAATCTAATGGGTATACAATCCGGACCAGAAGACTTTCGTCCTTCAGAAAGGTGTTGATGCAATTGCTGGCACTGTTAAATCATGTTCACGTCAGCGCAATGGGACATTGTTGCTGGAAGCGGACAGTGCCTTCCAGGCCCAAAAACTAATACGGACTAAGTTGTTACACACGTTTCCTGTCAAGGTAGAAGCGCGCCGCACACTTAACTCGTCAGGGTGGGGGGGGGGGGGTAGTCTTCACGAGATTATATGTCTGATCTGGGTGTAACAGCCGTGCATAGGGTGATGAAAAAGGTAGATAACCAGCTGACACCAACTCGTACTGTGTTCTTGACGTTCGAAGGTCAAAGGAGGGTATGAAGTTATCTCCGTCCGCCCTTATACACCAAACCCAAAGCGCTGTCTCCAATGCCACAGATACAACCATACCCGTCAATCTTGCCCAAATGCAGCAAATTGCGTCACTTGTGGTAGGGACGCCCATGAGGGGGATTACCCACCTCCGTCCCCTCACTGCCTTAACTGCAACGGTGACCATGCGGCTTCCTCTCGGGACTGCTCTGTATATAAGGATGAAAAGGTCATCCAGCAAATTCGGGTTACGGCAAAGATATCAACATCTGCCGCTCGAAAGTTGTTGACGAGTCGAAAGCCCTTTGTCCTCCCAGCGGGTACATACAGTAAGGTCCTCACTTCTACTCGACCCACTAAGGATGCAGGTACGCAGACCTGTGACTTCACTTTCGCTGACACAGTTGTGCGATTGGCCAGCCCGAAGATTGCCCGTGCCACGTCCCCGCTTCCTCCTGCTGCTTCTAAAGTTCAGTCTTCGTCGACCTCTAATAAACCGCGGGCACCTAAACAAGATGCCCGGACTTTGAAAAAGGAACCCGTCCGTGAAGGTTTTCTGCGTTCCTTGGCTTCCCAACCGTCAACTGCCTCTTCTCACCGACACTCTTCCAGAAGAGCCAACAAAAAAAAAGTTCCTCTTCTTCCCCGCCGAGGCGTGACCCATCCGTCACGCCCTCCAACAGTAGTCGGCCCCGATCATCTTCTGTCTCACCGGGACGCACTATTGTTAGCCGGGCAACCGGCATTTTACCGGCGGCGGAAGCTGCCCCTCCTGATAAAAGTCGGGAAGGCGGCAGATGAATCGTTTGAACCTATGTAACATGACTCTCTGCCTCCAGATGGCGACAGTAGTGCTCCCTCGAAGTCTGGTCCTCAGCGGCCGTTGAGGTGACCCCCACCTGCTTGTTACTTTTTATCTTCCCTTCTCTTATTTTTTATCATGGCGCTCCTTCAATGGAATATTCGCGGCTTTCGTTCCAATCCGGAGGAATTAAAACTACTCCTTCGATTGCTCTGACCGCTTCTAGTTTGTCTCCAAGCAACTCAGTTATGTCCAAGTGATCGTGCAGACTTACCCCACTACACCTCTGTGCGTTTCGACTTGCCACCTGTGGAAGGTACCCCAGCCCATTGAGGGATTCTGATGCTCATTCGGGACGACGTCTATCACCATCCCATTACATTGCATACTCACCTACAGGCAGTTGCCGTCCGCATCACTCTATCCACCTTTTCCATATCCTTCTGTAATATGTATTCGCCATCATCATCCGCCCTTACTAGGGCAGATGTGCTACACTTCGTTGACCAGCTCCCTTCACCTTTCGTGTTGGTAGGCGACTTTAATGCTCACCACCCCCTATGGAGCCTCCGGTACCTTGCCCGAGAGGCTCCCTTTTGGTAGACATTCTCCAACACCTCAATCTTGTCTGCCTCAACACCGGTGCACCGACCTTCCTTTCAGACACAACACATACTTATTCCCATATAGACCTCGCGATATGCACTCCTCACTTGCCAGTCGGTTTGAGTGATATGCACTTTCTGACACGTACTCGAGTGACCAATTCCCTTGTGTGATCCACGTCCTGCATCATTCCGCATCTCCTCGTCCCACCAGGTGGAACATTTCTAAAACCGACTGTGGGCTTTATTCTTCCATGGCTGTTTTTCACAATCAAAATTTTCCCAGCTGTGACCGTCAGGTCGAATACCTCACAGAGGTTATTCTCACCGCTGCCGAACATTTCATACGTCGTACCCCCTCTTCTCCACGTCGTGTGCCGGTCCCTTGGTGGACTGCAGCCTGCAGCGACGCTCTTAGAGCCCGGCGACCTGCTTTACGCACCTTCCACCGGCACCCGACGTTGGAGAATTGTATAAATTATAAACGACCGCGAGCGCAATGTCGCCGTGTTATCATTGACAGCCAAATAGCTTGCTGGACTGCTTTTACTATTTCTTTTAACCGTTTTACTCGCTCCACGGTTGTTTGGGGTGGCCTAAGCTGTTTATCCGGCATCAAGGTCCACTTCCCGATCTCTGGCCTGACCGTCGAGAACGCAGTCCTTGTGGACCCCGTTGATGTTTCCAACGCACTGGGCCGTTCCTTAGCGGAGGTTTCGTGCTCTGCCCATTACCACCCTGCCTTCTCTTTCACAAACAGGCAGAGGAGGCACGGCCGCCTTCTTTCCACTCTTTTAATCGTGAAAATTATAACGTCGCCTTCACCATGCAGGAGCTAGACCGTGCTCTCGTCCTGTCCCGATCTTCTGCTCCCGGCCCCGACTCCATCCATATTGAGATGCTGAAGAACCTCTCTCCTGCGGGCAAGTGTTTCCTTCTTAGTACCTATAATCGCATATGGACTGAAGGTCATGTTCCCACAAGTTGGCGTGGAACCATTGTTGTCCACATCCCCAAACCAGGGAAGGACAAACATCTTCCTTCCAGTTATCGCCCCATTTCTCTGACGAGCTGCGTCTGTAAGGTGATGGAACGCATTGTTAACGCTTGGTTGGTCTGGCTCCTCGAATCTCGCCGCCTCCTAACAAATGTCCAATGCGGTACCGCTCTGCTGCTGATCACCTCGTTACGTTGTCGACCTTCATTCAACTTTCTAAAGAAGCGTCAAACAGTAGCAGTGTTCTTCGACTTGGAGTAGGCATACGATACCTGTTGGAGAGCGGGCATTCTCCGAACATTGCACACATGGGGCCTTCGGAGCCGCCCCCCTTTTTATTCAAGCTTTTTTGGCGGATCGCAAGTTCCGGGTAAGGGTGGGCTCTGTTTTGTCAGATACCTTTCGCCAGGAGAATGAGGTACCGCAGGGCTCCGTCTTGAGTGTGGCTCTTTGCCATTGCAATCAATCCGATCGTAGATTGCCTTTCAGCCGACGTCTCCGGATCTCTTTTTTGTTGACGATTTCGCAATTTATTGCAGCGCCCAGCGGACGTGTCTCTTGGAGCGTTGTCTTCACCGCTGTCTTGACTGTCTATATTCCTGGAGAATCGCGAATGGCTTTCGATTCTCCACTGAGAAAACGGTGTGTATAAACTTCTGGAGATACAAGGAATTTCTTCCACCTTCTCTATATCTCGGCCCTGTTGCTCTCCCATTCGTGGGGACAACAAAATTCTTGGGGGCTAATGTTGGATCGGAAACTTTGCTGGTCCCCACATGTGTCCTACCTGGCTGCCCGTTGTGCCTGATCCCTTAACGTTCTTCGTGTCCTCAGTGGCACGTCATGGGGAGCGGATCATACCGTCCTGCTTCACCTTTACCAGGCCATTGTTCAGTCCAAGCTCGATTATAGAAGCCTTGTATACTCTTCTGCACGGCCGTCGATTCTCATCCGTCTCAACTCTATTCACCATCGGGGATTACGTCTGGCGACCGGTGCATTTTATACCAGCCCTGTTGAAAGTCTGTATGCCGAGGCTGCTGTATTACCCTTGACCACTCGGTGTGACATTCTCTTGCGTCGGTACGCATGCCGCCTGCAGTCGATGCCCAACCATCCATCTTACCGATTATTTTTTGACGACTCACTCAATCGCCAATATCAGTTGTCTGCGATTGCCTTGCTTCCACCTGGAGTTCGGTTTCGCCGCCTGCTACAGCGGCTCGATTTTACCCTTCCTTCCACCTTTCGGTTGAGCGACAGCCCATTGCCACCGTGGCATCAGGCCCAGGTTCACACTCACCTTGAACTTAGTTCGCTCCCCATGGAGGGCACTCCGGATTTGGTATACCGCTAGAGGCTTGTCGAACTCCGTTCGCGGTTCGATAATGTCATATTTATTTACACTGATGGTTCCAAGAGCACTGACGGTATCGGATCTGCCTTCGTCGTCGGGGACAACCGTTTCCAATACAAGCTCCCTGACCGGTGCTCGAATTTCACGGCTGAGCTTTTTGCCCTTCACCAGGCCGTTTTGTATACCTGCCGCCACCGCCAACCTTTCTATGCCATCTGTTCGGACTCCCTTAGTGCCCTGCAGAGTCGTAAGGACCCTTTCTCGACCTATCCTCTCGTGTATCGGTTCCAACGCTCCCTCCAGTTGCTAGTAGATGCCCTGGCCACATGGGTGTGCCCGGGAATGAGACCGCTAACATAGCAGCCAAGGCAGCAGCTCTTTTGCCTCGCATGGCTACCTTTTGCGTCTCATCGGACGATGTTCAACGGTCTCTTCGCCGGAGTATCGTGTCGTCCTGGCACAGTGCGTGGTTCTCACTGTACGACAATATATTGAGAACTGTAAAACCGATCCCGACCGATTGGAGGACCTCCTCACGCCCCTCTCGGCGATCGGTCACTGTCGTTTCAGCCACCGTCATTTGCTAACCGCCGATCCTGCACCGCTGTGCTCCTGCGGTGAATTGCTGACGGTGCGACATGTTTTACTGTCTTGTGTTAATTTTAATCATTTCCGTGTAGCCCTTCACTTTCCGTCTACTCTGGAGGAAATTTTAGCTGATGACACACGGGCAGCTGCTCGAGTTTTTCGTTTTATCAACTTGGCCAATTTATCAAAGGATATTTAACCCTTTTAATTGTGTTTTATATTTCGTTTTTGTCTTCTCTTGATATTCTAACTGTCAGTTACCAATTTTGTGAGATCTAGTGAATCTCTGTTATTGTCTGGGCGCTAATGACCTTAGCAGTTGTGCGCCCTAAAATCACAACAACAAAAAAAGGAAGGCGAGGGACTTGCCACAGGAATGGCTTACGAAAGTTTGTGGGGGTGGAATGTTTCGGTTATTTCTGGCGGGGCGACCAAGGCGACAGGGTGTGGACCACGGAGCTGCCGTCTGCTGGTAAAACCGAGCTTGCAATGCTGTGCGCTTTGGCGTATTTTGTTATGCGATCATTTTATTGGGAGTTCAGTGGTTTTAGAGACGCGATCATTCTTTTTTTGTGGGTTTATTGCTTGATTTTAATAGGTTTCTGTGTTCTCTACATTTGGAGCACATTCTCCGTGGCTGGTGACTCTTGTTCAGTTGTTGTTGTTGTTGTTGTTGTTGTTGTTGTTGGGTGGTGATGTTGTTGTTGTGGTCTTCAGTCCGCAGACTGGTTTGATGCAGCACTACACGCTACCCTGTCCTGTGCAAGTTTCTTCATCTGAGAATAGGTTCGGCATCCTATCTCCTTTTGAATCTGCTTACTATATTCGTCCCTCAGTCTCCCTCTACGATTTTTAACCCGCACGCTACATTCCACTGCTAAGTTGACAATTCGTTGATGTCTCAGAATGTGTCCAAGAAATCTGTCCCTTCTCTTAGTCACGATATGCCAGAAACTCCTTTTCTTCCCGATTCGGTTAAGCACATCGTCATTAGTTACGTGACCTGCCCATCTAATTTTCATCATTCGTCTGTAGCACAAATTCAAACGCTTCTATCACCTTTTTATCTGAACTCCTAATCGTCCACGTTTCACTACCACACATTGCCACACTCCAGACAAATGCGTTCAGTTAGGACTTACTAACATTTAAATTAATATTGGATGTTAACAAGTTTCGCTTCTTTAGAAACGCTTTTCTCCCCATAGCCATTCTGCATTTCATGTCTTCTTTACTTCGGCCATCAGAAGTTATCTTGCTACCCAAATAACAAAATTCATCTACTACTTTTATTGTCTCATTGCCTAACCTTATTCCTTCAGCATCGCCTGAATTTCTGACATTGCATTCTATTACCTTAGTTTTACTCTTGTTAATGTTCATCTTATATCTTCCTTTCAAGACACTGTCCATCCCATTCAATTGCTCTTCCTGATCTTTTGTGGTCTCTGACAGAATTACTATGTCATCGGCTAATCGCAAACTTTTTATTTCTTCTCCCTGAACTTTAATTCCCTCTCCAAATTTCTCCTTCTATTCCTTCACTGCCTGCTCAATGTACAGATTGAACAACATTGGGGAAAGGCTACAACCCTGTCTTACTCACTTCCCAACCTCTGCGTCCGTTCCTTGCCCTTCGACTCTAATAACCGCTGTCTGGTTTTTGTTTAGGTTGAATATAACCCTTCCCTGCCTATATTATACCCTTGCTACCTTCAGAGTTTGGAAGAGTGTATTCCAGTCCACATTGTTAAAAGCTTTCTCCAAATCGACAAACGCTAAAAACGTAGGTTTCCCTTTCCTTAGCCTATCTTCTAAGATAAGTCGTAATGTGAGTATTGCCTCCCGTGTTCCTACATTTCTCCTAAATCCAAACTGATCTTCCCCGAGGTCAGATTCCACAAGTTTTTTCCATTCGTCTGTAAATAATTCGTGTTAGTATTTTACAACCATGACTTATTAAGCTGATAGTTAGTAATTTTCATACTTGTCTGCACTTGCTTTCTTTGAAATTGGAATTACAATATTCTTCATGAAGTCTCATACACCTTGCATAGCAGGTGATACAATTTTTGCTTAGTACTGGTTTTCCGTCCGAGTTCTTTATATTCAGATGCTTTTCTTGTCTCCAAATATCTTTTCATTTTCCTGCAGGCGGTATCTATCTTTTCCCTAGTTATGCATTCTTCTATGGGTCTGCATTTTTCCTCTAGCCACTTCTGCTTAGCCAGTCTGCACTTCCTGTCAATCTCATTTTTCGGGTGTTTGTACTCCCTTTTTCCTGTTTCACTAGCTGAATTTTTATATTTTCTCCCCTCATCAATTAAGTTCAGTATATCCTGTGTTGTCCAGGGATTTTTATTAGGCCTTATCCTTCTGCCTATATGGTCCTCTGCAGCCTTCACTACCATATCTCTGTGCTACCCATTCTTCTACTACTGTATTACTTTCCCACGTTTCAGCCAATCATTGCCTAATGCTTTCTCTGAAACTCTCCACCACCTCTGGTTCCTTCAATTAAACCAGGTACCATCTCCTAACCTTTCTACCTTTCTACAGTCTCTTAAGTTTTAATCTGCAGTTCATAACCAATACGTTTTGGTCAGAGTCTATATCTGCACCTGGATATCTCTTACAGTTAAGAACCTGGTTTCTAAATCTATTCCTTAACATTATAAAGTCAATCTGGTCTCTTCCACGTATACAGACGTCTTTCATGATGATTAAACCATGTGTTAGTAGTCATTAAATTGTGCTCTGCGCAAAATTCTACCAAGCGATCTCCTCTTTCGTTCCTTTTTCTCAGTCCATATTTACCTACTACATTTCCTTCTCTTTACTTTCCTACTACCGAGTTCCAGTCCCCCATCACATTCACGTTTCCGTCTCCCTTAACTTTCTGAATGATTTCTTTTATCTCCTCATACACATCATCGGCCGCGCTAGTTGGCTTATAAACTTGCACTACTGTGGTCGGTGTTGGCTTCGTGTCTGTCTTTACTACGATAATGCGTTCACTATACTGTTCATAGTAACTTACTCGCAGTCCTATTTTCTCATTCATTATCATAATACTCCTGCGTTACCACTTGGTCATCCGATCTTTGATTGTCGTGAGTGCAGTCGTGTTCTCTCGATAATCCATTTTTAGTACGGGGCAAGTCTCGGAGATAAAATAAAATGGTCCCAATCCCCCGGTTCCGACCAAGGTTTTCGGGAGGTTTTCCTTGGTTGTAAGGCGTATGCCGGAACTGATAAGCCCCTCCCACTTATTCCCAATTGGGATGACCCCTTTGCCCCACTATCAGCTTGTCTGATAATTGGCTGAATAGAACCGTGACTCTTTAAGGGGCCGGATCTCAAACAGCCCGCTCCACTCCTCGGAGTGGAGAATGAAAAGAATAAGTTTTTTTTTTTTTTTTTATTTTGTTTTTTCACCAACTGATTGATAACCCTGTACTCACCTGATCAGAAATCCTGTTCATACTGCCACAGAACTTCACTAATCCCTTCCATATCTAACTTTAACCTATCCATTTCTCTTTTCAAAATTTCTAGCTTACCTGCTCGATTAAGGGTTAGAACATTCCACGCTCCGACCCGTAGTATGCCTCTTTTGATTTTCTTGATGACGGCATTCTCCTGAGTACTCCCCGCTTGGAGATCCGAATGGGGGAGTATTTAACCTCCGGAATATTTTACCCAAGAAGACGCCATCATCACGTAGTCATACAGTAGAGCTATAGTTTCCCCTTGATTTCTGCCGTTCGCAGTAACTGCATTGCAAAGCCATGTTAGCTGATGTTACAAGGCCAGCTCAGTCAATTATCCATACTGTTGCCCCTGTAACTATTGAAAAGGCTGCTGCCCCTCTTCAGGGACCACACGTTTGTCTGGCCTTTCCACAGATACCCCTCCACTGTGGTTGCACATATGGTACAGCTAGCTGAGGCACGCAAGCCACCCCACCTCTGCAATGGGGGTGGCTTGTTCGGTAATAATAATAATATCAATAATAATAATTTCGTGCGGCTCATTGGCCTGGTGCAAGTCTTTCAATTGGAAGCCACTTAGGCGACTTGCATGTCCCTAACCTACCCCCGTTTTCCAACCGCTCATGAGGCCGCTTCCTTGTTGATTTGGTTTAAACTGTTCGTAAGTCAAGGTGAAACATCTGGATTTATTTGGCGGCGTAAAGTAGTTTTATGCTGACTGTTTCTTTGTGCCTTGTACTTCTTTGTGCACGTGGTTGCTGTATGGTATAAGGGTATGTAATAAAACTAATGCTGACCGAGTTTAAAACAAGGTTAAATTGAAGGGAGAGTGTTTTGGTATCAGATTATTTTCCGGGTTTGGTGTGTCAATGCTGGCTGCTTCTCAATCGGTACCACGCGCCTTCTAGTGAACAGTTAGTGTCCGACATGCTCTGCCTTGAGATGTTTCTATTATTTGTATAATTGTTTTCAGGCTTATTCAATATTTATTTTTTTCTATTGATTTTGTTCAGTCTTGGTAACGGCTTCTGTGTCGTGACTACGTGGTGCGCCATAGGTTACGAGTCAGGTTTCGAGGTGCGTAGTGGCATGTTTCATTATTTATCAGCTCCATCAGAGCAGTATTTAGCAAGTGATTTGCATGGCGAACATCATTTCTACTCTTTAAGTACTTTCGAGGTTCGCTGTACGAGCGGCAACGATTCATTCTTTGTTCAGGCATTCCTTTGGCTAGCTTTTTAGCTCAACGTTTTTTCACCTGAGCTGCTACACGCAGGCACTATATCTTGGTTGATTTCGTTTAACTTATTTTGCGCATGGTTCCGCATGAGAATGCTGAGTGAGACCCAAGTTTAATCTCCCCCTTGTTTACACAGTGTGACCACCAAGACGACCAAATGGAATATAATTTCTGTTTTCTTTTGCTGTAATAATCGTTAAATTCATAGTGTTTCAACTGATTGTAAGAAATGAAATTTTTCTCTATGCTTTTACTCCTATAATCGTGAAATTCCAGGTGTTTCAACTATTCGTAATAAATTGTTAATCCGCACTTGTGAGTGTAATTATCCTAGGCTACCCCTGTACCGAAATAATATAATTAATGATAAAAAGGATTTAGGCAATTAGAATGTTTGCTCTCCTATTTGGCATGAACATAGAAGGCGGTTACCAATTCGTTGCTAGTGTGTTGGCTTTGCGTATGTGTCTTTGTTATCATTTGTGAATATTAACGTTAATTGTAGTTTGGGCCTAAAAATCACTGAACATACGAAGGTACAATCGATCGCGTGAAGTTAGCCTCAGCACGTAGCAATGGCAGATAATATTAATCACGTTTATGCATTTTGTTGAGCTTAGAGGAGATTTGTGGCATAAATTAACCGTACATTGCATGGTGTTGCCGTTTGGCAATGTATATTTTTGTTACCTTTTCCGACACACTTCTTGTTGCCAGATGGCAACACTATGCATATCGTATACATTAGAGTCTGTTCTAAGCATTTAGTTGATCGTTTCCTCCACAGAAGGCAGCGCAGTCACGAATTCAGGAGAAATGCAACAAGAGCGCTCGAGCGGATTTTACTCGCTGTTGAGCATTACTGTAATTACAAATTGATACGACTTCTGTCGAGTAAAAAATTGTTATCATGTTACAGACATCTAATCGGAGTAGGAAACATGTTAGATACCGATATTTTCCTGCAGAGTGACATGTCTAAATGCATGATGTTGGCAATGGCAACAGGTAAATAATGACTTTCACATTGTTAAATGAGTTATGTAATTTTTTCAATACTTTTCCAATATTTTGCGCCAAAATAAAAATTTATGCAGTGTAGGGTTAAGATGTTTTCCTGTGTGATGCCAGATAAAGTCCACTGGAATAGGATCGGTTTCTGAACAACGAGAACCGAAATCAAATCCACACACACAGAAAAGAGAATCACAACGGTATTGGTGCGGAGTCTTCGCCAGCTTGGACAGTGCGCTACCAGCACGTAGGGTTCGTGGATCAATGAGGAGGTCTCCATGCCCACAAACGTCCATCCTCCCGATACAGCTGGAAACCAGTCTCGTCGTACCAGGCAACATGTTTCGCCTCATCAACAGTTCCTGGGCCTAGGAGAGGCGTGTGGAGCTATGTGTATGCAATCAGCAAGCGTAAACGAGTAGGCCGTATCGAAGATGTCTTCTTAAATGGTTCGCTGGCATAAAACATTCAGAAGGTCCGGCACTTATATATCAGGAACTAGCTGAAAACCCTGCTTTTCCCGAGTATTTATTTATTTATTCCTGCCATTTTTCAGCTATATATTCATTTGTATAAAGGCCGTATGTCTGTAAAATCACTTGGGAAGTCAGTTAGTAGTAAAGAAGTAATAGATTAAAACTTGGTGCGGGAAGGGGCGGTTTTCTATGAACGTCACTGTTTATGCGCTCATATCTCATGAACTACGAGTCGGACTGTGATACAGTTTAGAGGGAACACTCAACTATATGCGTGTATACTGTGTTTAAAAATTTCCTGCGGCTACAATTTGTAGTGTACAAATTATAAATTTTAACGGCTTGCCGAATGCCGTAGTTTTACTCCATAAAGAGCGGAAAAGAAATAAGCGAGAAACTTTTTTCAAATGTTCAAATGTTTGTATAGCTTATGGGACTTAACTACCGGGTCATTAGTCCCTAAACTTACAAAATAGTTACGAACTAACTAATACTAAGGACGGCACAAATATCCATGCCCGAGGGGTGATTCGGGGATTCGAACCCCAGACCGTAGTGGCCGTGCAGACCGTGGAGCGCCTCAGTCCCCTCGGCCACCGCGGCCGGCGAAACGTTTTCCTTTCATCATTTTGCTATGGTTGTCAGCGAGAAAAAGTTTAATAAACGTTTGAAATTATGTTTAAAGTTTGTTGCAAGTCGCTGAGAACTCTCATTCTCATATAGCGAATTTATAAAGTCCCGCCGCATTACGTGGCAGTTTCCTGCGATTCCTATTGTTTATGACGTCATATCTTCTGAACCATGCGTCGAAGGTGATTCTTAACCCTGTAGCAAATGTTGCTTAGGGTAGGGA
The DNA here is from genome assembly GCA_026315105.1 of Locusta migratoria. NCBI lineage: Eukaryota > Metazoa > Arthropoda > Insecta > Orthoptera > Acrididae > Locusta > Locusta migratoria. Next base: position 26,695,638 of record CM048745.1, on the reverse strand, counting down.
ATGTGGGTACCAAATTTGGTTGAAATCGGTCCGGTGGTTTAGGAGAAAATGAGCAGCATTGTCAGTAAATGCTGCAGTTTATCGCGCATCTCATTGTTCATGGCGTCATATCTGATGAACTATGTATCTTACGTGATTCCTGCACAAAACTGCAACACGTACAGACAAACCCACAAACATACGGACACTCCGCTTTATATATTAGAAGATTGGCTAAAGGGCTGTACGCTGAAAGATTATCTTCAGTCGTCGTCGGTCCCATTCTTGCAGCATCTTCAGGACCTTTTCCGGCCACACCGCAGCCATGGAAGTCTTTGTGTTTTACGGATTGGCGATGTTCATAGCACGCAAGTAAAATTGTTGTTAGGGAAAATCCTACCTGATCGCTACCTCGGAAATTCTGTGTCCCATCTCTCGTACACCGACTGTATTTACTCACTACAGTGGCTCGACGTATGACAAAGCAGAATTTGTACATCGGAAACGCTGTATCTGCAGATGACAGGTTTACAGTTCCGTTACGAATTCTTGCTTCTGGAGAAAGCTGTCCCAGGCTCCAGTTTAATATACCAGTAAAGGAAAAGCGCAGTGTGCATTTAGTAAAATGATTTCTGAAACGTGTTGTGAAGCAATTTTGTCAAAATGAAGGATGAATATGTGAAATTAAATAAATGTTTAGTGTACTACACTGACATTATAAACTTTATATACGTATACAATTTTATGAGATTTTCTTTTAGTGCTCCAAAGTGGGCCGAAACTATGTAAATATTAATTGTTGTTCAATCAACTACAAAATTAATAGGTATGCATGAGCTAGATGAGGCAGTCGGGAATTAATTCTCTTCTTCATGTCGTCTGCTGCACAACCGAATCGTCTTTCACGGTTATTAACCGTGCCATTGTCTGATAGCTCTCCAGTCTTGTTAACCTATTTTTGTAATCAGTTTGTTTGACATTAGACAATGCCTCGTCTGCTTAATACACTTATGTTATTTTTTTGGTTATTTGGTTACACAAATCAAACTTTGCAGACATGTTTAGAAACACACAAACCGCAAATAACGAGCTCCCGAAGCGGTTCTATTTCGCACTTGTGAACAGAAGACAAACGACATTTACAATCAAATGCACGGCGAGACCACTGATTTGATAATATTCCCTCGGGAAAAGACAAGATTTGTCAAAGTTTCCCATTACACCATCACGTTTCTTTGACGTAAATGTTTGACAAGTCATCTTTGACAAGGAAATACGTTAGTATAATAGCGTCTATAGCAACAACCCCTACTACGGTGCACGGTAAGGAGTGAGTAAGTTTCCCCGTGACCTGCACTTCGTCAGGCCGGCAGATCGCTATCGGCGTTCCGCGGTATCAGCTCCTCGCAGCACTTGACCGGCTCTCGTTGATTCGCAGCGACGAGCGCTATCGTTTCCACCGACATCCACGCAGTCGTCTTCAGGCGCGATGTTAATTGAGACGGTCACGTGAGTAAGCAGTGTGTCAGGTACGTCGCGTCCCACTGGCCGGCCAGTGCTTCTCGAGAAATCTCGCGGTGCGGTTCAGCGCGGATGCGTAACGGCAACAACAACAACAACAACAGCTTAGCAGCGGTTCCGGCTTCTGCCTGCACGCTGTAGGCTCCCTGCTGACAACACAGTAGGTACCGCAACGTATTACGCAACTCAAGAGTCAGTGTGAATGGTCAAATAATTGCCTCCTGCCGTCATATTCTATTTTCATTATTCTACAGGCTGGCACGAAAGTCAATGAAATGATGATACAGACACTTACAACGTACACACACACACACACACACTCACACACCTAGAAACACACACACACACACACACACACACACACACACACACACACTCACACACACACAGACCGAGAGAGAGAGAGAAAACAAAGAAAATTCAAGTCCACCGTCATTTCCACCGGAGAACAAATGAAGGCTAACTAGTAGGTGTGCGTAATAACAAAAGCACACGCAGTCGATTTTGCCAGTGTTCGTCACAATGTTATCAGTATATTTGATAATACATACGCTTGTGAGAAATGCATGTGCCACATTAATATTTACTACTAGCTAAAAACCCGGCGTTGCCCGAGTATTATTATTATTTTAATTCCTGCCTTGAGTTAGTACTTCTCCTATCCCTTCTCTCTGTCCATCTCCTTTTTTCTAAAAACATGTTGTATTTATCGGAGAATATGTAAGAAATAACGCTGTCTTCCGTAATGTACAAAATTATACGTGCCGTATCTAAACAAAGAAAGTAAGCAATCAAAATAGAAAAGTTATATAAAATGCGCACGATTTCATATTTACTGAGTTATACGTTGAAAAATTTAATATTTTTTGATGTATATATTTGTATAAGTGACTGTAAAATCTGTTGCGAATATAATTAGTACTAAAGAAGTAATAGATTAAAACTTGGTGCGTGATAGGGCGGTTTTCTATGAACGTTACTGTTTATGTGCTCATATCTCATGAACTACGTGTCGTACTGTCACACAATTTCGAAGGCACATTGCGTGTATACTGTTTCTAAAATTTCCTGCTGCTACAATTTGTAGTGCAGAAATTATAAATTGTAACATCATACCGAATGCCGTAGCGGAGAAGTAGTAAGCGAGAAACGTTTTTCCTTTCATAATTTTGCTATGGTTGTCAGCGAGAAAAAGTTCATTAAAGGTTGGAAATTATGTTTAAAGTTGGTTGCGAGTCGCTAACTACTGTCATTTTCATACAGTGTGGGAAGGCAGTCTCGTCGCATTATGTGGCAGTTTGTTGCAACTATATTGTTTACAAGGTCATGCCTGATGCGACAGTTTTACGGCAACTACAGGGAAATTGTTGTGAGCGGTAGACTTCTTTTTGTTTCATCATTTTGTGGGGACGGGGGCTGGTCAGTTACAAAACACTTCACAAACCTCCGAAATTACATGCAAACTTCGTTACGGCTCCCTAACTACTCCCATTTCCCAATAACTGACACACAAATCTGGGTATTCTCACACGGTGGCGTCTCAGTATTTATGATGCCATCTCGCCGTCTGTGCAGCTCCTAGTATGTGAAATGATACACAATGTGCTTAACATTAACATTTCTAAGTCATGAGTGATATCAATCATTAATTTTGAAACACAATTTCTGCACAACTACACGCGCGAAGGTTCGACAACCTCTTACTAACTCTCCAAGAATGATGGCTTACAATAATCTGACTGACAAACATTTAAATATAAACTTCTAGTTTATATGTCGATGATTTCAATTAAAACTCAGCATACGAAATAATTAAGATTTGTAGAAGTAACAATGTCTATATTTAGTAAATATAAAAATTGAATCATGTGATTACGTAGCATCTACAGCTAAAAAATGCAAATGAAATAATGAACTTTCTGTTATTGGTTATGGTTACCACCCATATGACGCCATTCATTCAGATAATCAGGTAAATAAACAGTTTATACAACTAACCTCTTGTCATGGGTATGAAATAAGAGTATTTAAAGTTTCATTTTGTACTTACATAGTACTGCCCTATAGAGGGTTACACGGCGACAAATTTAGTCATTTGGTACTGCGAAATATGCGGTAAATGGTTTCCAAAGTGTATGTGTAGAGGAGAAACTACAATGCAGAAGGCGAACAATGTTGGTACAAATGTAGATAATTATTCCATCATTTTTGTTGTATTTTCCTATTTATCTTGCATGACTAAAAATTCATTTCGCTAAATGTTTTTTCTGTTAGTGTCAGGTGAAAAACTGAAGTAGATGTAGTGGTTAATAATGGTTAAAATGCGGTTGCAGTTCCGAAATATGTTGTTGTAAGGGGGTCGGTGTGTCGGTGCTGTCCCTTTGTTAATTGCTAGGATGCGTATGCGTGTTGGTCTGGTTTGTGCAGAAACATGCGAACATCTAGAACTGAGGTTCAGCAGTTTATTCCATAAAGGCAGTACAGATACTGCGCATGCCTACTGAACGCTTCGTAAATGGACGTGACGTCATTAGTCGAACGATTAAGGATTTCGTAAAGACTGCATCGTGAATACCAGATGAAGTTGTTCCGCGGGCGAATGTCAACGGCGCGTTAAGTCGGAGCGAGGTCGAAGGCGGACTCAGAAGCAGACCGCCAGCGGCGGTCGAGGACGGCCGTGCTCGGGTGGCGCTGTTCGCTCGTTGCTGCAACTGCGCCTCTTACATCACACAATAAATAATGTCTAGTGACACAGCATTCATAGCTGAAAATTTCCTAAACTCATTTTAGAGAACTTGTATCGACGAATAATTATCGACTCGTGTGTTATTAGCGTTATGTCTTCCATAGCTATCATGAAAGTAGGATGTGAGGGACTAAAATGCCTGCCGAGGCACTTGGGGTGTTACTTTTTCAACGCAAAGTATGCAGACAGAACATGACAGAGAAGCACTAAAACTGGTACGAAGTACTGTCAGGTAGTTACTTTGTCGTTTGCGGGGACCGTACACAGAAGCGCAGCCTTGACGTGGGCATCAAGAAGCAACTGTCAGCAGCTAATGATTACCGTCGCGCTATACTCTGGGCCCGTACCGAAGTTACTGTTACGGAAACAAGCGTTATCAGCGTCTTTCGCGAGTCCATTATCTGCTATAGCCACTTACAGTGGCCCTGGAATTTATATCAGTGTTATCGCAAACACTTGGGAGTTATCTGTCGACAATCATCAGCCGTAGAGTGGCACCTGATAAGGGCCGCCTTCTCGATCAGGCGGGAACGTTTACTTGTCTCCGCGGCTGGTGCCACAGCGGAATTCCTTACGGCACTGCCGGTGCTGCTACGCTGCTAATGGACGTGTGGGATTATCGGAAGTCTCTACACAAGCAGGAGACAGCTGATGTTCATACTTCAAGGATAAAGGGGAAGCAAATCCTTAACAGAAATTATATTTCTCTCAGTATAACTCAGGAAAGGTATCACCGTCATTGATTATTTTTGTTTTCTTGTTCCCTTTAATACGGAGACGGTAAATAAAACGAAAAAAAAGAAAAAGAAAAAAAAAGACAGGGAATACCCAAAGACCTAAAAAATCGAAAATTCTAAATTCATAATTTTGTACGGGATTGACCCTTCGAAGAAAAAGGAAAAGAAAAATAAACTTTATTCTTTTCATTATCCACTCCGAAGAGTGGAGCGCGCTGTTTGATATCCGGCCCATAAACAGTGGCGGTTCTATTCAGCCAATATCAGACAAGATGATAGTGGAACAAAGGGGGACTTCCTACTGGAAATAAGAGGGAGAGGTTTACCAGTTCCGGCATACGCCTTAGAGCCCAAGAAAGCCTCAAAAAAACCTTTGTCGCAACCGAGGGATTGGGACCAATTTATTATGTTCCTGCGACGTAGACAGAGACGAAAAATCAGTCATCAGGAGAGCACGAGTTCACTGCCGACAACAACTCCGGATTACATTCGTATTTTGTGCGCTGCCGTACACTGATATGACAACGATAAATGTTGCATTAATGTCCTAGAAGATAAGAGGAACTGCGCGGTCTACAAAATATTTCGTAGAGTGCGTGGCGGAGGGAACTTTTGTTGTGGTGTCGCTGTTCGCCTCAACACGTCGGCGGTCTACACGAGCCACCGCGCAACTGCCAGGAGAGGCGATGGTGAGTCGCTCTGTACTACTCAGGTAGCCGGGGGCGCCGGCCAAGAGGAAGGAGGAAAACACATGTCTGGTACTGACGTTTAGAGATTATAACGGACAACGAGGACTTGAGACTTTTCGCGGCTATGACTGTACAATAGGAACACGAAGTTGAGTATTCGTTGATTTATAATAAATTTCTCATGTGTAATTAAACTTGTGCAATCTTGTTGTTAAAGTGTAGCTACCCATGCGTGCCCAATAACTCCACCACATTCTTTTTATTTTATTTTTATTAAATTATCGTTATTTATTCAGTCAAATAAATTGATGCTGATCAAACTATTATTTATTGAACGCCGAATCAAATGTTCAAATTTTGTAAATATAAGCGACTTACTGCTTGCGGTTATCAATCCATAGGTTTGCAAACTACTTGAACTAACTTCTTCGAAGGGCAGAACACACACACACACACACACACACACACACACACACACACACACACACACACACACACATGCCCGAGTGAGGACTTGAACCTCCGACGGCGAGTAAACGCGTGCTTCGTAGCAAGTCACCTTACAGTGCTCAGCCACTACGCCGCGGTTAACGCCTAATCCATACTTCCTCATCCGTGCGTCAGCTTGCATCATGAAACTTAAGATACTTCTTGAGCACACAAAAGAAATATCGATATAACAACGAGATAACTACTTAAAATATTCCATGAAATTCGAATACAGCAATAGTATAGTACTATTTAACACAGCTACAGCGTTTAATATCAAGCCATAAAGTTCCAAAGCGATGTAAATTGCACGAGTGCATCAGGATTACTGTGGGGATGGGTTACAATGGGCTCCGGTTTATTGGGAGAACGTTTAAGCATGTGTACTTCTTGTTCCTTCGACTCCGCGTCTAGGAGACTGGTGAGACCAAATCGCGAACACTGCTCTAATGTTTGCCAATCCTATAAGGTCGCATTAATCGAAAACATTTCAGCAACTCAGAGGCGGATTTTTAGAGGTTCGATGAAAGCGCGAGTCTATATAGATACTCGGTGAACTCAAATGGACCTCACTGGAGGGTATATGTAGTGAAGTAATATGGAGAAACGGCATTTCAAGCTGACTGCAGAATGTCGCTACTGCCGCTAGCTTACATTTCGTCTGAAGTTAACAAAACTACGATGCTCAAATTTAGGGAATGTACGCTGGCGTACAGAGATTGGTTTTCCCTCGTACTGCTGTGGAGTGTAAGACGACAGAATATGACTCATATTGATACAAGATACGCTCCTTCAAGATACGCTAGTTAGTGGAGTAAGAATACTTCTAGCTATTCAAAATGCATACTCAGAACAACTCGATGTATCAAAGCCAAATTTCATCGAGAAATAACTTGTGTAGAAAAATGACATTATTGAAAATACACTGCCATGTGAATTGAGGAAACTAATGACACCAGTACGACTACAGCCTTGTTGGTTGGGTTGTTCGAAACATGAGGATCTGCCTAGGTCATCAGTCATTAGGGGAAGGAGTGAGGACAGAAAAGGAATGGAAGGGAGAGGAAACCCAGTCTATGGAGTGGCCGCCACGTACGTACTCACGAAGGAAAGCGAGCCCACTGGCATTGGAGGGGGGAAGGCGGTTAAGGGGCAGCTACTCAACATTCTACATCGACATCTACATGGATACTCTATGACTCACATTGAACTCCACGTCAGAGGGTTCATCAAACCAATTTTATGATCTTTCTCTACGGTTCCATCCTCTAACACACACCTGGCCATTAAAATTGCTACAGCACGAAGACGACCTGCTACAGACGCGAAATTTAACCGACAGGAAGAAGATGCTGTGATATGCAAATGATTAGCTGTTCAGGACATTCACACAAGGCTGGCGCCGGTGGCGACACCTACAACGTGCTGACATGAGGAAAGCTTCCAACCGATTTCTCATACTCAAACAGCAGTTGACCGGAGTTGGCTAGAAATTACGTTGTGATGTCTCGTCTAAGGAGGAGAAATGCGTACCATAACGTTTCCGACTTTGATAAAGGTCGGATTGGAGCCTATCGCGATTGCGGTTTATTGTTCCCGACATTGCTGCTCGCGTTGGTCGCGATCCAATGACTGTTAGCAGAATATGGAATCAGTGGGTTCAGGAGGGCAATAAGGAACGCCGTGCTGGATTCCAACGGCCTCGTATCACTAGCAGTCGAGATGACAGGCATCTTATCCGCATGGCTGTAACTGATGGTGCAGCCAAGTCTCGATCCTTAGTCAACAGATAGGGACGTTTGCAAGAAAACAAGCATCTGCACGAACAGTTCGATGACGTTTGCATCAGCATCGACTATCAGCTGGGAGACCATGGTTGCTGTTACCGTTGACGCTGCATCACTGACAGGAGCGCCTGAGATAGTGTACGCAACGACGAACCTGGGTGCACGAATCGCAAAACGTCCATTTTTCGGCAGTATCATGATGGTCGCATCCGTTTTTGGCGAAATCGCGGTGAACGCACGTTGGAAGCGTGTATTCGTCATCTCCATACTGACGTATCACTCGGCGTGATGGTATGGGGTGCCATTGGTTACACATGTTGATTACTTCTTGTTCATATCGACGGCACTTGAACAGTGGCAGTTACATTTCAGATGTGTTATAACCCGTGGCTTTACCCTTCATTCGATCCCTGCGAAACTCTACATTTCAGCTTGATAATGCACGACCGCATGTTGCAGGTCCTGTACGGGCCTTTTTGTATACGGAAAATGTTCGACTGCTGCCCTGGCCAGCACATTCTCCAGATTTCTCATCAATTGAAAATGTCTGGCCAATGATGACCGAGCAACTGCCTCGTTACAATTCGCTAGTAACTACTCTTGATGTAATGTGACAATGTGTTGAAGCTGCATGGGCATTTGTACCTGTACACGCCATACAAGCTATGTTTGACTCAATGCCCAGGCATATCAAGGCCGTTATTACGGCCAGAGGTGGTTGTTCTGGATACTGATTTCTCAGGATCTATGCATCCAGATTGCGTGAAAATGTAATCACAAAAAATGTTCAAATGTTTGTATAGTCTATGGGATTTAAGTACGGGGTCATCAGTCCCTAAACTTACCAACTACTTATGAACTACTTACGAACTAGGACGGCACAAATATCCATGCCCCAGAGAGGATTCGAACCCCCGACCGTAGTGGCTGTGCAGGTCGTGACTGGAGCGCCTCAGTCCCCTCGGCCACCGCGGCAGGCATGTAATCACATGTCAGTTCTAGTATAATATATGTCTCCAATGAATATCCGTTTATCATCTGCATTTCTTCTTGGTGTTGCAATTTTAATTTCCAGTAGTGTAGCTCGCGGGAAAAATGAAGACCTAAATCTTCCTCTTATTTTATTGTGGTGATCATGTCTCCCTGTGTATGTGGGTGCTAATAATGTATGTTCGCATTCTGAAAAAAAATGTTCAAATGTTTGTATAGTCTATGGGACTTAACTACGGGGTCATCAGTCCCTAAACTTACAAACTACTTATGAACTACTTACGAACTAGGACGGCACAAATATCCATGCCCGAGGGGGGATTCGAACCCCCGACCGTAGTAGCCGTGCAGACCGTGACTGGAGCGCCTTAGTCCCCTCGGCCAACGCGGCCGGCTCACATTCTGAAAAGAAAGTTGGTGAAAGAAATTTCGCAAATAGATTGCGCCGCATCAAATAAAGACTTTCTTTTAAAGGATGAACGTGCAGTCCTTGGTCGCGAGGATAAGATTTTTTAAATAGGTTCCGGCAGTGGCTAATATTGCCTTCATCAGACTGCCAGTGTGATGTCTCCGTGCCGGTGTGCAGCCTCTAGTGGCTAGCTCTTCTTATATTTTTAAAAAAAGTTTGTAATGTAATCCTTACAGCTGACTTGGAATCTTTATTATGTGACTGGTATCAATATTATATTTCCTGGTGAATGCAATGTTAGCTCTTGCGGAAACCTGGTTTAAAAAATCTTATCTTCGCGATCGAAGGCTGCACTTTCATCCTTTGTAACGGTCGTTGATAATTGCAACTATGTTAAAAATTTTAAGATGCCTTTCTCTTAATGATTTCCAGCCCAACTCGTGCATCATTTACGTGACACTCTCTCCGGTATATCGCAGTAATACAAAACGAGCTGCCCTTTTCTGAACTATCTCTCAATCGTCCGTCAGCCCCACCTGGTGTTGATCCCACACTGTGCAGTAGTTCTCCAAAATAGGAAACAAGTGTAGTGTAGGCAGTTTCTTTGGTAGAACTGTTGCAACTTCTAACTTTTCTGCCAATGAAACGTAGTCTTGGGTTCGCCTTTCCTAAAATATTTTCTATGTTTTCTTTCCAATTTAGGTTTTCTTAATTGTTACTCCTAGGTATTTAGTTGAATCTACGGCGTGTAGGTTTGGTTGATATCGTGTAACTGAAGTTTAACGGATGCCTTTTAGTGGTCATATGCTTGACTTCACACTTGACATTATTAAGGGCCAATTGCTATTTTTGCACCATGTAAATATCTTGTGTAAATCACGTAAAGCAGGAATCGAACTTCCGGCGGGAGCACGGCCATTCCCGTCTGCCCATTTATTCTTCCAGCAACTAATGAATAGGAAATCTCTCGTTTGGAAAGGATGCTTGGAAGTAAGAGAATAATGTTACGAAAACAAGTGTTCATTTATTGTGGTTAGTTATACTTTTAGGCATAGAAGTAAACCTTTAATAATTCACACACGTCGAAACTTCTATCTTAATCGTAATTGCATTTCATAATATTACTGCTGTGTAAAGGTGGTCTAATGTCTCAATGCTTCCAATAGCAGTTAATGAACTACTTCAGTGGAGCTTTCTTAGTTTCGTACCTCAGTTTGTCAAACATTATAGACTTGTGTACCTATATACTTTGGCGGTTACCAGCTTGTTTGATGCAGTGAATGTGTAGCTACAAATAAATAATATGTCCATATATAAATTGTTTAATAGTAGCGCGTCACATTCTTGTAGATATTCAATTTGATACCTGCCAAGTAGCTAAAAAATATGATAGGTATCCAAAAGGCACAAAGCAATGAAAAGGTGAAAAGAGCATTTATAAGGCGATATAGAATCTAGTCTCCTACCATGTAAAATCATATGAATTTTGAAAATATCAGAATGGACGGAATCCGCCAAAACAAAACTCGTGCAACGTGACAGTACGCACCGATCACGTGAACATAATCTTAAGCATTTCCTTATATACTTAAGCACAACAGTATGCAATTCATTTCTGCTTTCAAAACGTTTTTGGACTATATGATTACGACTCAGTTATTGTGAACCGTATGAATGACACTGCAGTGACATTTTGTTATTATAGACTGCCATTAACAGAAGCAGTGATATTACTTTAATGATGCTTTTCTACTATAATAATAGTAATTTCGTGTGGCTCATTGGCCTGGTGCAAGTCTTTCAATTGGACGCCACTTCGGCGACTTGCGCGTCCCTAGCCTACCCCAGTTATCCAACCGGGGAAAGGAAAGGGGACCTACAGCTTAACGTGGAATTCGAACCACGTGTCATTTCCGGCGACTCCTCACATCGTTGAAAGGTGACTGAAAAAATCCGAGGTCCGACTGGGTTTCGAACCCGCGCCTCTTCGCTTTCCAGTCGAATGCTTTACCCCAAGACCACCGGGCCAGACGTTTTTCTACTAAAAGTTGACAGCAACGTTCAGTGACTAGGGAATATGAAAGTAACGGCAACTTGTCAGTTTGTATGACGCCATTCGTGCGTTACTCCCTGCTGGCCTCTAGGAGCGCTAGTATCGCAGTGTTTCCCCACAGAGCTTCGCGACCACCTGTGGTGGACCGTGGCGCGGCCTCTCACACACAGCTCTCGCAGGCGGCGGCACTGGCGGCCGTGATGTGCGCCTGTGCTGATGTGCTCAACGCGAGCGCCTGTCGCCAGCGCGTCATCACGCTGTGAGTGTCACCAGGTTTGGGTTCTTCCTTCCACGTGCCTGAAAGCAGTTGCCAGGGTTGAAGCCGTGCGCCACTCAGTTCAGGGGTGTCCAAGCGGTTATCGTCCGACAGCTACCTACACGTTTATGCAGGGCCGTCTCTGTACTGCACAATGCTCAACGAAGGCATGTGGGTAGTAATAAAGGTGTTGCATACGTGGAGTCATTTTATACATGGACAGGTCAATGCTGAACAACCCGTCCAACATCATATGCCCACATGACGTATTAGCGTAAACACGTAAGCATTCTTTGCTGCTGTAAATCGTATTCAAATCTCATCCAGTTTGAAGAAGTTTGAATACGATTTACAGCAGTGAAGAATCCTTAAGTTCCACAGAGTATACCAGAGTTCAAAATCGCGGTAACCTTTCACTCAAAAAAGGTCGTATATTCGATGGCTTTATACTCCTACGAAGTTTTTACAGTAAGAGATAGGTTGAATTCTCCAGTGGGGTATCAGCAGTGTTAAAGGTTTGTTTTTTAGTTGCAAACAGCATAGCAAGTTATCGTTTAGTTAACTATTGGTGGTCTCGCTGACATCCCGTTTGTCAACCCCCGCAGCCTTTTCATGCTGTTATTAAGTGGTGGAGTGTCCAAAACGATTTTTTTCCCATCCATAACGAAACAGAGTGCGCCTCGGTTGCACAGTGGTAGAGTGCCAGACTACAAATCCAAAGGTCGTGGGTTCGATCCCCGCCAGGGGATTTTTATCTGTCACTTTCCACTTCTTTCACCTCTGGCAGTATTGCTCATGTAAAAAATACCGAGTAGCACCGTGGTTCGGAACTCACGTTAAACTGTAGGTCCCCCTATAACTGGCTGGGTAAGTCAGTTCGAAGGTCGGAGGAAGGCAACGGCATACCACCTCCAAACAGGACCATGCCTAGTAAAGCACTGTGGTGTTCAAACCAATCTTAGGATTGTTGACTGCTTTACCTTGCCTTAACGAAACAGAACGATTACAACCGCGATCAATACTGCATCACACACACACATGCACACAGGAGTTGCCAAATTTATGGTGAAATTAGCAGAGACTGTGACGTTATTCACCACCTTAGACTTACAATCTACTGAGCTCCGGTCTTTTCTCGCAGACTTCCCACCCTGTCGTCTTTGAAACGTCACTGACGGTGCCGCGCGTCAGCCGCTTGCGTCGTCGCACGGGACGTGAGTAGCGCCGCGAGGGACGGTGACGGCCCTGAGCTGAAGTGCGCCAGGCTGCGGAGTGCGCGGCCGCTCCCCGCCGGAGGTTCGAATCCTCCCTCAGGCATGGGTGTGAGTGTTGTCCGTAGCATAAGTTACTGTAAGCAGTTTTTAAGTCTAGGGACTGATGACCACTGCAGTTTGGTCCAACAACTAAAATATAGCTAATAATAAATAAATCGACAAACTGTTCGTACACACCTTTATGATTGAAGAAGCACAGAGCTGCATTGTTTAGTACAACAAACTGTAGACGTCAGGTTGTCAGATTACGTGGAGGTAGTTCGTCCACTAAACAAACGTTCGCATCCATCACGACATCCTTTAGCCAACAGGACCACTGCTCATATATTGACAGTACAACGACCTTCACATCGATGGAACATTAATCCCATATTTTCATCTCTTACAGAGATTGTGAACACAGCCCAGTAGCACATGTTACAGTGGAGGCTTTCTCCATCACATTCAGATTTTGATGAATGGTTTTGAACCATTCTTGTTCAAATGTTTGTTAAGCTTATGGGACTTAACTGCAGAGTCATCAGTCCCTAAACTTAAAAACTACTTATGAACTAACTTACACTAAAGACAGCACAAACATCCATGCCCGACGGGTAATGGCCTCGCGCATCGGAGCATACCGCCTCAATGCGCTCGGCCACTCCGCCGCGACGAAGCCTTCTTACTTGTTCCGCCATAAATACGACAGCACAAAATTTGCTCTGGCCTACACTCTTCACGGGTCAAATGGATTACAGACAACTGTATTATAGACATTCTGAGCATGTAAATTTTGGAAGAGTAAGGTAATATTTAACACCCTCCACACATATCAGGCGAAATGATTACGGCGAGAAGAGCAGGGAAATTAGAGGTCTTAAGGAGACTTACCAAACGTCCAATCGCGAATGAAAGAAGACAGGTAATCGTTCCAGAAGTACACTCCACCACACATCGTACCGTGGGTGCTAGCGTGACCTATAGGTGCACATGCGGACTACTCCATTGATATTTCATTCAACATTACAAGAGATAAACAATAATAGTTTTCATCATCTCTAATAATGTTACTTTTTGTTCCTCTTCTTTTGGTTCTACATGGCAACTAAGCATTTTTATATGGCCATTAGTATAAGTTAGTTTATAAGTAGTTTGTAAGTTTGGGGCTTGATGACCTCGCAGTTAAGTCCCATAAGCTTACAAAACATTTGAACATTTTTATAACCGTCAAACTGAGCTTCTGTGATGCTTTATTGTGCAGCTTGGAGGTATGAAACACTGATCTCTGACAACGTCTATGCATTTTATTATTTCTATTGTTTGATTTCAGAGTGGGCATGATGCAGGGCGGCGCACTTCTGCTATTGGCAGCACTGCTGACCACGTCAGCAGCCTCCTACATGGTTGGAATCGGAATTGCTGACGTCACGGGGCCGCCAGTAGAAGTCACTTTCGTAAGTACTCCATTTCCACATTCACCATCAGAATTTCTACACTGCGGGTACTTTATTCAAGTTCGTGCATTAATTTCATGAAGTTACCCATAGTAATAAACAAATCCGTACACGTCACCTTTATTTGCCACCCGAAATACGTGTCTAAAGGTGACTACCATACTGTATTATCATAACTGTTACCCTAGTTATTTCCAGATTTCGAAAAGGATAAATGAGCAGACAGAATTACCTAACTTAACAGGCTATGTAGCATTTTTAGTTCCTTTTGTCCTGTTTATCCCACATTTGCTATAATATTATAGTGTAGGTATTTCAGTTATCTGTCGATCCAACTGGCAAAAAAAAAAAAGGCGAAATGCATATGGCAATAAAATATTTTATTAAATCAGTTGCATAGACAGATAACTGAAATACCTACACTATAAGGCTATGTAGCATTCAGTACAATACTTAATTGCGGCTAAAATAGTAGAAGAGACTTTCAAAAGATCAAGAAATAATTATAATAATGACCTGGTGCCAATTTCTCTACTGCACGCGATTATCGCGGAATATATGTTTCTAATCTCCACCAGTTACCCATCCGAGGAGAGGTGACCCTTATATACGTAATAAAAGTATTCCACGATGTAAATAGGACAACACTTTGGCAGGTACTGCGATATATATAGAAAGAAACAAACGGGTAAGAAAAGTTACAAGGGTAGAGACTATTACCTAAAATGTTTCACACGAACATTGACCACATAACTAAAATCTGAAAAGTGACTATCAGAACAGGAGTTAATGACAGAAAGAGAATATAGACTGTGTACAACTAGCTGAAGGTGTATACGTTTTCATTTCAAAACATATTAATAATTCGATTCGATGGTAGGCAACACGCATAAAGTATAATCTAGGAAGGCCATTTTATAACCGACCCATTATCTCCGGCACACTATTAGCACGTGTAAGGTGATGTTCTACACTGTTCACAGGAATGACATCTGCACCGATGAAGAACTTCTGACAGAAAGAAATCCATATAGACTATTAGCTATCGTCATTCAACCAATAATTTTATTGTTCTCCAACAATACGAAACGAAGTATGTATTCAATTTTATGAACCAAATGTAATACGAGAAGTTTTAATTAAATATATAATTGAGAATGACTAAACATTAATTAATGAAGGATAATTTAAAGCCGAGAGCCGATGTTTGAGCATCGGTTACTAATGTACAACTTTCTGTGTGAAACAAAGTAGCAATTACTGACGTTTGCTCGGTTGGTAGCTAAAACTGCACACATGTGTGTCCAAATTGTAATGGCACACACAACCTGTGGCGATCCTTGCCTTGGCACGGTAGCACTGCTTATAATAACATGTATGTGAGTTATTTATTACTCCACTGATAACGTACGAACCGTGGAAAACCAGTGATGTATTGTTACTCTCAACTGAATGACACTCAGAATGATGTTAACCGTCGTAACGCTTTGTCAAGCAATAACTGTGTATCCATAGCACATTTTGTTGCAGTAAAGCTCAATAAGATTTTACAACCAACAATAAGTACACACAATGTTTTTTAAAGCTTATGGGACTTAACTACGGGTCATCAGTCCCTAAACTTACAAACTACTTATCAACTAGCTTATCCTAAGGACGGCACAAATATCCATGCCAGAGGGGGGATTCGAACCCCCGACCGTGGTGGCCGTGCAGACCGTGACTGGAGCGCCTCAGTCCCCTCTGCCACCGCGGCTGGCTACACACAATGCCGAAAGTACGAAGGCAACACTACATGATACATTTACAGAAACCAGGAAACATAACCATTTTCTTTAAACACAGATTGGCGTAAAAGTCACTGTGTCCAGTGTTAAAAGAAAACAAAGTAACAGCAAGACTAAGTACAGGAGGAAGTTTTAACCCATTAAGTTTTTACCACCGAATGGTGATGCTTACAACTCGTCATGTTGGTATATAATGCAGTGAAAGACCGTGGAAGTACAGTAATAAAAGTAGTGAACATATGAGTACGAAGTCTTTCACGGCGACACGTCTGTATAAAACTTTCTCGGACTTCTTGCCGCGTCAGTTCTTGATAAAATCTCAAGCTTTCGAAGATATCCTGCATCTTCTTGGTCAGGAGCCGCTGACTGACAGTGCTGGTGCTGTGGTGGCCTTAAACAGCCCGAGGACGGCTTCCGATTGGTCGGCCTCTGATTGGTCGGCCGCTACGTCACGCTGTCACAGTTTCAGCCTACGTCAAAGACGTTGCGCGACGTGTCTCTAGCGCTCGTTTCCAAGCACCGCTAAGATTATACCCGCTTTCACGGTTGACGTTGTCCTCACACATTCTTATTTCTACAGCCTCTTTGATTACAGAGCCCCAGTACGTGGAGGCCTGGGACAAAATTTTTGTTTCGTCGAACAAAATGTTATGTTTGTTCGTGAGGCTGTGCTCAGCGACCGCAGATTTCCCCAGTTCTCGGTTTTTAATATGCCGCTGGTTTTCTGTACAGCGTTCGAAAACGGTGCTTGGAAACGAGCGCTCGATACAGAAATGCAACACGTCGCGCAACGTCTTTGACGTAGATTGAATCTGTGACAGCGTGACGTAGTGGCCGAACAATCAGAAGCCGACCAATCAGAAGCCGTCTCGGGCTATTTAAGGCCACCAAGGCACCAGCACTGTCAGTCAGTGGCTCCTGACCAAGAAGATGCAGGATATCTTCGAAAGCTTGAGATTTTATCAAGAATTGACGCAGCAAGATGTCCGAGAAAGTTTTATACAAAGTAATGAACAGTTGAAAACGTGATCTATAAAGAATGTTTTCGAATTGTGAAGATTTCAACGAAAGGAGGAATGGCTTTCACGTTAAACAAACTTTGCAAAAGTGGTGCTATTGGTCTACGTTTGTTAATTATTGGAAAAGACACTTTAGTTCAAACCAAAGTCTAGACAAACACTCTATGATGTACGATAAACATTTCAAGAACGCGGATCTGTTATGGATAAACAAACATCTGGCACACCAAAAAGAGTGATAACTGAGGAAATGAATTGTAGGCTCGTGAAAAATCAACCACCACTTTTGCAATTGAGCTAGATTTATAATGAAGGTCAGTTTAAAGTATTTTACACCAACATAAATATTTTGTTGTTGTTGTCGTGGTCCTCAGTCCGGGGACTGGCTCGAAAATACTCAGATATTTGTAAATTTTTGGGACCAAACTGCTATACTCATCAGCTGCAAGCCTTACAAACTAGTTAAACTAACTTACACTAAAGGCAACACACACTCCCTCATTCCCAAGGGAGGACTCGATCCTTCAACGGCGAGCAATCGCGCGCTCAGCAGCAAGGAACGTTAGAGCGCTCGGCCACACCACCACGGTCCGGGGCCTGTTTTGATGCAGCTCTCCACCCTACCTACATCTCGACCGAGCCTCAGAAGAACGGCAACTAACATATATATGAACCTGCTTCCTGTATTCCTCTCTTGGTCTGCCTCGGTGATTTTTACTCCCCACACTTACCTCCAATGCTGGACTCACGATTCCTTGATGTCTAAGAATGTGTCCTACAAAATGGTCCCTTCTTGCAGGCAAAGTATGCCAGAAATTTCTTTACTTTCCAATTCTGTTCAGTTCCTCCTCTGTTACAGATCTACCCACCTAATCTTCAGCATTCTTCTGTAGCACAACATTTGAAAGCCTCTGCCGGCCGCGGTGGCCGAGCGGTCTGCGGCGTGCGACACGGTTTGCACGGCCGCTGCGGTCGGGGGTTCGAATCGCCCCTCGGGCATGGATGTTTGTGCCGTCTTTAGTGTAAGCTGGTTCATAAGTAGTTTGTAAGTTTAGGGGCTGATGACCCCGTAGTTAAGTCCAATAAGCTGTACAAACAGTTGAACAATGGAAAGCCTCTGTTCTCTTTCTGTCGAACTATTTCCCGTCCGTGTTTCAGTAGCGTGCAATGTAACAGTCCACACAAATGCCTTCAGCAAAGACGTCCCAACAATTACATTAATATTCCCTTTAAAAAACAAAAAACAAAAAAACAAAAAACAAAAACAAATAGTTTTCTTCTCATCACCGTTCCGCATTTTGTATCATCTGCGCTACGTCACCGTTCCTTTTTTTATTTATTTATTTCTTTATTTTATTTTTACTGACAAAGTAACTAAACTTATCAACCACCTTTGTTGTTTCGTTACCTAATCAAATTCCTTCAGCATCGCCTGAGTTTCTTAGACTACATGCCTTTACCCTTCTTTTGCCCTTGTTAACATTCATCGTATATGCTCCTGTCCATCCCATTCAATTGCTTTTGCAGGTTCTTTGCTGTCTCTGACAGAATTACAGGGTCATCGGCAAAAGAAAAAGTTTTTACATCTTCACCGTGAACGTTAATTTCTACTTGTACAGACTGAGTGGCATTTGTTAAGGGCTAAAATCCTGTCTTACTTCCGTCACAAGCAGTGCTTCCCTTTCCTGCTATTCGATTCTTATAATTGTTATCTTGTTTCTGCGCAAGTTGTAAATTACACACCATTCCCTATGTTTTACCCCAGCTGACTTCAGAATTTGAAATAGTTTGTTTCAACCAAAGTTGTCAAAAGCTTTCTCCAACTCTTACAACATCTGGAAATTTAGGTTTACCTTTGCTTATCTGTCTTCTAAGGTTAGCCGTAAGGCATGTATTTCCTCTCGCGTTCCTACATGTTTCTTTCATTACTCAGACTGTACGTGATAGGCTGCTTGACACGCAAATTCACGTCCGACATCCATGGCGAGTTTAGCTTTGACACCCAGACTCCATGCACCTCGGTACCTCAGGGCCCCCAGTATGCTGAATGCAGCGACGGCTTTAGGGTGGGGGACCCAAGCAGACCCCCCCCCCCAAAAAAAAAAAAAAAAAAAAAAAAAAAAAAAAAAAAAAAAAAAATACTGTAAAGTCAGTATTCCTATTTACAATCACTAATTTGCGGAACTAAAATATTATTCCGTCTCATTCAATATCCGTCGCCAATCTTACGACTGCGCACTGAACTGAATTCAGGGTATCTGAAGAGAAAACGTGCTGAATGCAATCTTCCTACAGCCTGCTTCCGTCCACTAACTGCGACAGCGCATGTCTCATCCGCTTCAACAACAGCAATTAAGGAAGCGCCTATACAGCTCAAATTCTCTCATTCACCACAGAAACTGTCAGTCCAAATGAAAGATAATGCGGGAATTAAATTATGGTTTCCTTAATACGAATGGATTTATCTGTAATATTTTGAGTTAATTGCTTATTTATAGCAGTTAATAGCTAATGCAGTGTATGTACTGCATTCATGGAGAATACTCCTATAAGGCACTGGAATAATACAGCGCCATCCAACGTTTGTTACACTGCATATGTTGGCAGCGCAACGATTTACACTTAAACCTAATGAATAAGAGTCTGAGGCGAGACTCATGTTTTAGTGGCTGAATAATTGTAACTGAAACAAGTGTTGTGTCTGTTAACTACATTTTTATTTTCTGGTAAGTCCGAAAATCATTTTGAGATTTTAGTTCACGTTTTTTCTTCTGGTTACGACTACTGCCAGGTGATTCTCATATCATAAACAACTGTTTCGCAAATCTAAACACATGTTTACTAATATATACATAATAAAACAAAAAGATTGCAGTTGCAGAGCACGATAATTAACTGTAAACAAATACAACATCAAAATGAACCTCACAGAAATAAACGAACTCCCGGCCATTAAAATTGCTACAATATGAAGAACACCTGCTACAACCGCGAAATCTAACCGACAGGAAGAAGATGATGTGATATACAAATGATTAGCTCTTCATAGCATTCACACCAGGGTGGCGCCAGTGGCGACATCTACAACGTGCTGACATTAGGAACATTTCCAAGCGATTTCTCAAACACAAGCTGCAGTTGACCGATGTTGCCTGGTGAATTGATGTTCTGATGCATCGTGTAAGGAGGAGAAATGCCTACCATCACGTTTCCGACTTTGATAAAGGGCGGATTGTAGCCTACCGCGATTGCGGTTTATCGTATCGCGACATTGAGGCTCGCGTTGGTCGCGAACCAATGACTGTTAGCAGAATATGGAATCGGTGGATTCAGGAGGGCAATCCGGAACGCCGTGCTGCATCCCAACGAACTTGTATCACTAGCAGTCGAGATGACAGGCATCTTATACGCATGTCACGTGTAGCCACGTCTCGATCCATGAGTCAACAGATGGGGACGTTTGAAAGACAACAACCATCCGCACAAACAGTTCGACTACGTTTCCAGCTGCACGGACTATCACCTCGGAGACTATGGCTGCAGTCATCCTTAACGCTGCATCAGTGACAGGAGCGCATGCGATGGTATATGCAACGACGAAGCTGGATGCACGAATGAGAAAAGGTCATGTTTTCGGATGAATCCAGGTTCTGCTCACAGTATCATGGTGGTCGCATACGTGTTTGCTGACATCGAGGTGAACGCATACTGTAAGCGTGTATTCGTCATCGCCATACTGACGTATCACCTGGTGTGATGTGCTTACATGTCTCGGTCACCTCTTGTTCGCATCGACGGCACTTTGAACAGTGGCCGTTACATTTTAGATGTTACGACCCATGGCTTTACCCTTCATTCGATCCCTGCGAAACCCAAGATTTCAGCAGGATAATGCACGACCGCATGTTGCAGGTCCTATATGGGCCTTTCTAGATACGGACAATGTTCGATTGCGACCCTGGACAGCACATTCTCCAGATCTCTCACCAAGCCCCTCCAGGGGGCCCACAGTTCTTTTGTGGGTACGTGTGTGGCGCGCACGGGGCCCCGAGACGGAGCAGCCTTTCTTCTGCCACAGGCTGCTTCACTTTCCCTCCCGGTTTATGATTTCGCCCGGAGACGGGCGAATTTCGTGAGTTACGGTGGTTCTAGTTGTCGTTTCTCTTATTCCTTGATTCCTTACTTTCTTACCCTTTGTATTCTGTCTTTCTCTCCTTGTACTCTCCTAGCCTTCTTCTCCTCATTAGTCTCCGCCTCGGCGTTTGAGACACTTCTTTCCTTCCTCTTCACTTTCTCTATCCTTTTTCTTTCCTCCCTGTGCGTGTCTGAAGGCCGACCCACGCATTATCATGCGTAGCAGGTGACGGGGTAACGCGTAATTCCCCGCCCCGGGTAGACAAGTAGGGCACGTACGTACCCCCTGGTAAAGGCCAGGCCCAGGGAGGGGTGATTACCGGAGCTGGTACCTTCCGAACATGCCGATTGGTCCCTCCGTCAGTTCTCGGGAGGTGTGACCTGAGGTGTGAACAATCACCTAAGGCGGGTAAGCCCTCAGAGAGGGCCCCCACTAGGAAGGAGCGCGCCATCAGAGCAGCCGGTAATCACGGGGGACACTTCCGCGATGACTTCCTCCTCTTCTTCTGTAACGTTGACCCAGAAACGTAAGATAGATTCGCCTCAGCCAAAGAAGACTCTGCCTAATTTACCGAAATTTCTTGTTGTCTCTCGCACCGATGGAAAAGATTTCACGTCTGTAAATTCTTTCATCATCCAGAAAGGTGTTGATGCAATTGCTGGCCCTGTTAAAACCTGTTCGCGTCAGCGCAATGGCACATTGTTGCTGGAAGTGGACAGTGCCTTCCAAGCTCAGAAACTCATCCGGACTACACTGTTACACACGTTTCCTGTCAAGGTAGAAGCGCACCGCACACTCAACTCGTCATGGGGGGTAGTCTTCACGAGATCCCTTGACGGGTTGTCTGATGAAGACATCCAATCCTATATGTCCGACCAGGGTGTGACAGCCGTCCATAGGGTAATGAAAAAGGTCGATAACCAGCTGACACCGACTTGTACTGTGTTTTTGACGTTCGACAGAGTTGACCTCCCGTCGAAGGTCAAAGCAGGGTATGAAGTCATTTCCGTCCGCCCTTATGTACCTAACCCAACGCGCTGTTTTCAGTGCCACAGGTACAACCATACCCGTGAATCTTGCCCAAATGCAGCAAAATGTGTCACTTGTGGTAGGGACGCCCATGAGGGGGATTGCCCACCTCCGTCCCCTCACTGTCTTAACTGCACCGGTGACCATGCGGCTTCCTCTCGCGACTGCCCTGTATACAAGGATGAGAAGGTAATCCAGCAAATTAGGGTTACGGAAAAGGTATCGACATCTGCCGCTCGAAAGTTGTTGGCAAGTTGAAAGCCCGCTGTCCTCCCAGCGGGCACATACAGTAAGGTCCTTACCTCCACTCGACCTACTAAGGATTCAAGTACTCAGACGTGTGATTTTACCTTCGCTGACACAGTTGTGCGATCCGCCAGCCCGAAGATTGCCCGTTCCACGTCCCCGCTTCCTCCTGCTGCCTCTAAGGTACAGTCTTCATCAACCTCTGGTAAACCGCGGGCACCTAAACAAGATGCCCGGACTTTAAAAAAGGAACCCGTCCGTGAGGTTTTTCTGCGTTCTCAGGCTTCCCAACCGTCAACTGCCTCTTCTCGCCGTCACTTTTCCAGAAGAGCTGACAAGAAAAAGAGTCCTCTCCTTCCCCGCCGAGGCGTGACCCATCTGTCACGCCGTCCAACAGTTGCCGGCCTCGGCCGTCTTCTGTTTCACCGGGACGCTCCGTTTGCCGGGCGCCCGGCCCTTTACCGGCGGTGGAAACTGCCCCCCCCCCCCCTGATCAACTCAATGAGGTGGCAGGCGCGTCGGTCGAACCTATGGACCACGACCCTTTGCCCCTAGACAGCGTTAGCAGTACTCCCTCGAAATCCGGTCCTCAGCGGCCGCCGAGGTGACCCCGCTTGCTTGTAAGTTTTTATCCTTATCTGTTATCTCATTTTTATCATGGCGCTCCTTCAATGGAATATTCGCGGCATACGTTCTAATCGGGAAGAGTTAAAATTACTCCTTCGATTGCACTGCCCGCTTCTAGTCTGCCTCCAAGAAACTAAGTTGCGTCCACGTGATCGTGCAGACTTTCCACACTACACCTCTGTGTGGTTCGACCTGCCACCCGTGGAAGGTATCCCAGCCCATGGAGGGGTTCTGATACTCCTTCGAGACGAAGTCTATTTCCATCCCATTTCATTGCATACTCACCTACAGGCAGTTGCCGTCCGCATCACTTTATCCACATTTAACTTCTCCCTCTGTAATATATATTCGCCATCGTCATCTGCCCTTAGGAGTTCCCATACCAGCTCCCTTCACCTTTCGTGTTGGTTGGCGACTTTAATGCCCACCACCCCCTATGGGGATCTCCGGCAACTCGTCCGAGAGGCTCCCTTTTGGTGGACCTTCTCCAACACCTCGATCTAGTCTGCCTCAACACCGGTGTACCGACCTTCCTTTCAGACACAACACACACTTATTCCCATATAGACCTCGCAATATGCACTCTTCAGCTTGCCGGTCGGTTTGAGTGGTATGCACTTTCTGACACGTACTCAAGTGACCATTTCCTTTGTATCATCCACTTCCTGCATCATTCCCCATCTCCTCGTCCCACCAGTTGGAACATTTCTAAAGCCGACTGGGGGCTTTATTCTTCCATGGCTGTTTTTCACGATCAGAACTTTCCCAGCTGTGACAGTCAGGTCGACTACCTCACTGCTGCTGAACGTTCCATACCTCGTACATCCTCTTCCCCACGTCGTGTCCCGGTCCCTTGGTGGACCGCAGCCTGCCGCGACGCGCTTAGAGCCCGGCGCCGTGCTTTACGCACCTTCCGCCGCCACCCAACTTTGGAGAATTGCATCAATTATCAACGTATGAGAGCGCAATGTCGCCGTATCATAAACGACAGCAAGAAAGCTTGCTGGACTGCTTTTACTAGTTCTTTTAACCGTTTTACTCCCTCCACGGTTGTTTGGGGTGGCCTACGCCGTTTATCCGGCACCAAGGTCCACTCCCCGATTCCTGGCCTGACCGTGGAGAACCCAGTCCTCGTGGACCCCGCTGCTGTTTCCAACGCATTGGGCCGTTTCTTTGCGGAGGTTTCGAGCTCTGCTCATTACCACCCTGCCTTTCTCCTTCGCAAACAGGTAGTGGAGGCACGGCCGCCTTCTTTCCACTCTTTTAATCGTGAAAATTATAACGTCGCCTTCACCATGCTGGAGCTAGACCGTGCTCTCGCCCTGTCCCGATCTTCTGCTCCCGGGCCCGATTCCATTCATATAGAGATGCTGAAGAACCTTTCTCCTGCGGGCAAGTGCTTTCTTCTTAGTACCTACAATCGCATATGGACTGAAGGTCATATTCCCACAAGTTGGCGTGAAACCATTGTTGTCCCCATCCCCAAACCAGGGAAGGACAAACACCTTCCTTCCAGTTATCGCCCCATTTCTCTGACGAGCTGCGTCTGTAAGGTGATGGAACGCATGGTTAACGCTCGGTTGGTCTGGCTCCTCGTATCTCGCCGCCTCCTGACTAATATCCAATGAGGTTTTCGTCGACACCGCTCTGCTGCTGATCACCTCATTACGTTGTCGACCTTCATTATGAACAACTTTCTAAAGAAGCGTCAAACAGTAGCAGTGTTCTTCGACTGGGAGAAGGCATACGATACCTGTTGGAGAGCGGGCATTCTCCGCACATTGCACACATGGGGCCTACGGGGCCGCCTTCCTTTTTTCATTCAGGCGTTTTTGGCGGATCGCAAGTTCCGGGTAAGGGTGGGCTCTGTTTTGTCAGATACCGTGTGCCAGGAGAATGGGGTACCACAGGGCTCCGTCTTGAGTGTGGCGCTCTTTGCCATTGCAATCAATCAATCAGCCGACGTCTCCGGATCTCTTTTTGTTGACGATTTCGCAATTTATTGCAGCGCCCAGCGGACGTGTCTCTTGGAGCGTTGTCTTCAACGCTGTCTTGACCGTCTATATTCCTGGAGCATCGCAAACGGTTTCCGATTCTCCACTGAGAAAACTGTGTGTATAAACTTCTGGAGATACAAGGAATTTCTTCCACCTTCTCTACATCTCGGCCCTGTTGCTCTCCCTTTCGTAGAGACTACGAAATTCTTGGGACTCATGTTGGATCGGAACTTTTGCTGGTCCACACACGTGTCCTACCTGGCTGCCCGTTGTGCCCGATCCCTTAATGTTCTTCGTGTCCTCAGTCCTCAACGGATCGTACCGTCCTGCTCCATCTTTACCAGGCCATTCTTCAGTCGAAGCTAGACTACGGAAGCCTTGTATACTCTTCTGCACGGCCGTCGATTCTCCGCCGTCTCAACTCTATCCACCATCGGGGTTTACGTCTTGCGACCGGTGCATTTTATACCAGCCATGTTGAAAGTCTGTATGCCGAGGCTGCTGTATTACCCTTGACCACTCGGCGTGACATACTCTTGTGTCGGTAGGCATGCCGACTTCGGTCGATGCCCAACCATCCATCTTACCGAATGTTTTTTGACGACTCACTCGATCGCCAATATCAGTTGTCTGCAATTGCCTTGCTTCCACCTGGAGTTCGGTTTCGCCGCCTACTACAGCGGCTCGATTTTACCCTTCCTTCCACCTTTCGGTTGAGCGACAGCCCATTGCCACCGTGGCATCAGGCCCAGGTTCACACTCACCTTGAACTTAGTTCGCTCCCCAAGGAGAGCACTCCGGATTTGGTATACCGCTCGAGGCTTGTCGAACTCCGTTCGCGGTTCGATAATGCCATATTTATTTACACTGATGGTTCCAAGAGCACTGCCGGTGTCGGATCTGCCTTCGTCGTCGGGGACAACCGGTTCCAATACAAGCTCCCTGACCGGTGCTCGAATTTCACGGCTGAGCTTTTTGCCCTCCACCAGGCCGTTTTGTACACCTGCTGCCACCGCCAACCTTTCTATGCCATATGTTCGGACTCCCTTAGTGCCCTGCAGAGTCTTAAGGACCCTTTCTCGAACCATCCTCTCGTGTATCGGATCCAACGCTCCCTCCAGTTGCTAGCAGATGACAGCTGTCACGTTTCTTTCCTGTGGGTCCCTGGCCACGTGGGTGTCCCCGGGAATGGGACCGCCGACATAGCAGCCAAGGCCGCAGCTATTTTGCCTCGTTTGGCTAACTTTTGCGTCTCATCGGACGATGTTCAACGGGCTCTTCGCCGGAGTATCGTGTCGCAATGGCACAGTGTGTGGTCTTCAATGTACAACAATAAATTGAGAACTGTAAAACCGATCCCGACCGCTTGGAGGACCTCCTCACGCCCCTCTCGGCGAGAGGTGGTCATCCTGGCCCGGTTGCGGATCGGTCACTGCCGTTTCAGCCACTGTCACTTGCTCTCCGCCGACCCTGCACCGCTGTGCTCCTGCGGTGAACTGCTGACAGTGCGACATGTTTTACTGTCTCGTGTTAATTTTAATTATCTCCGTGTAGCCCTTCACTTGCCGTCTACTCTGGAGGAAATTTTAGCTGATGACACACGAGCAGCTGCTCGAGTTTTGCGTTTTATCAACTTGGCCAATTTATCAAAGGATATTTAACCCTTTTATTGCCTATTATCTTTCGTTTTTAGCCTCTTGTTGATGTTCTGACAGTCACCATTTTTTTTTTTTTTGAGATCATAGCGAATCTATGTTCTTGGCTGGGCGCTAAACAAAAAAAAAAAAAAAAAAATAATAATAATAATAATAATAATAAATAAAAATAAAATAAAATAAATAAATAAATAAAAATAAAAAAAAATCTCTCACCAAGTGAAAACGTCTGGTCAATGATGGCCGAGCAACTCGCTCGTCACAATACGCCAGTCACTACTCTTGATGAACTGTGGTATCGTGTTGAAGCTGCATGTGTATCTGTACCTGTACACGCCATCCAAGCTCTGTTTGACTCAAAGCCCAGGCGTATTAAGACCGTTATTACGGCCAGAGGTGGTTGTTCTGTGTACTAATTTCTCAGTATCTATGCACCCAAATTGGGTGCAAATATAATCACATGTCAGTTCTGGTATAATATATTTGTCCAATAAATTCTCGTTTATCACCTGCATTTCTACTTGGTGTAGCAATTTTATTGGCCAGTAGTGTATTTGGGCTCTAAGAACGTGTTTAGACCACATTTTACGCAATTACTGGTTCTTTGGAACATACGAAAACATTTTTCTTCTGGAGTTGTTGTAATTGTGCTGTGTGATAGAACATATTTTTTTAGATAATTTTCCCAAACATGAGTGTCCAAACAATACATCACTGTCGTGTGCATTCTGGATAGTGAAGTCTCAGCAGGATTTCAAACCGTCTGGATTTCATTTCCGATTATCCGTTTTGTAAAATACATAATTTGACGAGGAAAGCACTGTGCTATGATCGTAAGATGACGTAATTAACTATATAGGACGATATGTAGAAAACAGTTACACATCCTGCGGCAAAGTACTGCAAGGTGCGATGTTTACGAAGTAAAGGGCGCCAAGTGGCGACTCTCCCGAGGCGCTGGTCCTGTCTGAATGGACCACACCAAATTGACATCGAGTGTTGTTCAGGCAATCGGCGGAGACGTTTTTGAAGATCCTACTCAACCTGAACGTCTCAGACACGGCGTTCACCGAGTGCAGCAAGGTGTCGGTTCCCCTGACGTTTTGGGGCGGGATCATGTGAGGCCTCCGTACGCCACCGGTGGTCGTAGAAGTCAGTCAAACGGCTATGTGGTGTAGGGATGACATCCTCCGACATACGGTACAACCATATCGACAAAACTTCGTGAGGGGTTTGTCTTGATGGACGGCAATTCTCGTGATCACCTTGCACATCTTGAGAGTGCGTTCCGTCTTTAATAACGATAAAGCAAGCTCAGAATTTGTTTCCCAGACGTGAACTCTACCTAACATGCCTGGGGTACATTGAAAAGGACTGTTTCTGGACGAGAGACCCACCAATAAATCTGAGAGATTTACGCTGAATCGCCTTTGAGGAGTGGACAGTCAAAACTAACAGTCCCTTGATGATCTAGTGGACCGCATATCACGACGAATACAAGCATGCATCAGTGCAACAGTGCAAAAAAATCCAAGAAGACCAAATTCTTGTCGAACAACTTGTCAATTTCTGTTTTCATAGCCAATGAAGAGAACTGAAACCCTGTTTCTTCAGAAATACATCCGATACTGTAGTTGCGTATCGTAGTGGGTGAACATCCCCTTGATCCAGACGCCACTGTATGCTTGTGCAAACACAATCAGCATATATGACAGTGTATAGTATGAGAAATATGTATAGCTTATATATGTATATATCGCGTGTAAATTGATTAATTTTCTTGTGTAAATGAGTCATGTGAATTACGAATTTCCAACTGATTTCATATTTTACAAAGAAAACAAAACTGTAAAGCATTGTAGTAGACACGTTGGCTTAGCTATGGCAATGTTCGTAGCATCTTTGCGTAGAGCATTTGTAATCGCTGAGAGCAGTCTGGCGCGAGACAAGAGACAGTCTTGTCGTTGAGCTGTCGAGGTGAGCGGTGGAACAGTCGGACAGCAGCAGCCGACTGCAGTGGCGTGCTGTTGTACGACGTGCTGGTACGAGCGGCAGCTCTGGCAATTGGGCACTGGCAAATAATTAACGTGGGCTCAGCATTGAAACTTGAAGAGGAATGCTGTGGACCCAAGCTTTAAACAATATCCCGTCGCCAAGAAGATCGCATTTTTTGACAATCATTATAAGTGCCAGCAACAATCACCAGCTGCACCACACCACCGCTGCAAAGTAAGATCTAAGCAATTCAAATCCACCTCCAGCCATCCTGATTTAGGTTTTGCTTCATTTACCTAAGTCACTCCAGGCAAATGCCGGGATGGTTCCTTTTAAAGGGCACGGCCAATTGCCTTCCCCCATCCTTATCCAAGTACAATTCGAGCGTAAGTGCCGCCTCTAATAACCACGCATTCGACGGAGCGTTAAACACCAATCTTCCTTTCCCTACCCAAGCAATTAACCGTCTTTAGAAGTGTAATGCTAATCCATCGTTTAGTACTGCAAAGGGTCAATAGTGAACTTGTGAAAAATTAATTAGTGTCGATAAAATTATTCGCCCACGGTACTATCCAAACAGGTTTCTATTCCGTTATCGTTACTATCCCGAGGCTCAACCTGAACGATAAAAGACTTTACGTAAGTCTAATTAAAATAAGTAAAGTGTTAAAACATTTCAGTGAACGAATGACAGTTAGTTCTTTTATAATAATTCAAACTACACTTAGCAACAATTGCAGTTAATTGACTATGAGCATGTTGTGTAATCATTGAACAGTACAAAGTAGTGAACATTAATTTTGTGTTACGTATTTACGTGTATTAAAAAACGCACTGCAACATTTGGGTGAAGAATTAAAGTGAACTTTTGTATTATACTGTAAAAATGTTTGATGGCAGATAAATTGTTGATAATATATGGAACAATAGTTCATGCCACAATTTTACTTTTTAAAATAACATTATGTTCAATTTGTTACAGAAAAGTTAATTGCATAATGTCTCAGTAAATAACTCACTTAATCAGTCAGCTAGTCATTGTAGGCACACTCCAACCATAAGAGTTTCAGTTACTACTGCTGATCAAGGTACAGCAAAGTGGCTTGGCAATCATTATTGTGATGGTTTGATTTTACGTAGAATTGTTGCACGCATTTTTTTCTAATTACAATTTTCATGTTCATTAGAGGAATTTGTGCTAATTACTTCCTTTGCATAAGTAACCTAAATTTATTGATTTTATATTGTTCTGGGTTTCCTGATGCTGTGGTGTGTGCGCTTAGTCTGCATTCGGTTACCGCGTTGTTTCTAAATAAACCAATCGGCGATTATTGCTATTACACAGTATATCTGTATTAACTACATTTATTGCTCGTACATCGGGCTGGCGACCGTATGTATTTACCTATTCAAAATGGTTTATTCGTTACAGTTTTGTCCTGGGCGTATTAAATCTAAGACAATTGATCAAAATTTCTCTCACCAAACGATCGTCATTGCGATTTGATCGCGATGCATCGTTTGTGTGTGTAGCCTCCAGTACGTTATTGGTTTCGCCTCTGATACCCTTAACCGGGTAATTAATTCATTAGGCATGCGGATCAATCTGAAGTCTAATTACTCGTGATTGTCGGTAGTGTACGCCGGTAAGGTGACAATACGCCAGCGTATTTGGAGTCATTCCCGTCCACTCCCTGGATCATAGGGGTGTTCAACCACTGAGATATGCAACTATAGTATCACATGCATTTCTGAAGATGACACGTTTATATTAGTCGAAATCGTGGTCAAGTTTATTAAACTAATATTACTGCATCTGATTGGCTGATATTGGATGTCAACAAATTTCGCTTCTTCAGAAGCACTTCCTTCCCGTAGCCATTCTGCATATTTATTCTTCTTCACGTCGGCAATCAGATACTATTTTGCTACCCAAATAACAAAAATCACATACTACTTTTATTGATTCTTTACCTAATCTAATTCCTTCAGCATCGACTGATAGTCTAACACTACATACCATTATCCTTGTTTTACTCTTGTTAACATTCATCTCAATACCTTCATTTCAAGACACTGTCAATACCGTTTAATTGCTCTTCCAGGTCCTTTGATGTCTCTGACAGGCTTACTATGTCATAAGCAAGCTGCAAATATTTTATTTCTTCACCTTGAACTTCAATTCCTTCTTCAAACTTCTCCTTGCATTCCTTCACTGCATGCTCAATGTACAGATTTGAACAAGACTGGGGAAAGGCTACAGCCCTTACTCCCTTCGCAACCTCTGAGTGTCTTTCATGCCCTTCGACTCTAATAACCGCTGTCTGGTTTTTGTATAAGTTTTCGTACCCTATATTTTACCCCTGCTACCTTTAGAATTTGAAACAGTATATTCCAGTCAAAATCTCGAAAGAAACTTCCTAGCAGATTAAAATTGTGTGCCGGAACCGGGACTCAAACCTGGGACCTTTGCCTTTAGCGGGCAAGCGCTCTACCGACTGAATTATCCCGACACGACTCACGATGCCGCCTCACAACTTTATTTCCGCCAGTACCTCGCCTCCTACTTTCCAAACATCACAGAAGCTCTCTTACGAAACTTGTAAGGCTAGCACTTCTGGAAGAAAGGATATGGAGGAGACATGGCGTAGCCACAGCCTAAGGGATGTTTCCAGAATGAAACTTTCACTCTGCAGCGGAGTGTGCGCTGATATCAAACTTCCTGGCAGATTAAAATTTTAATCTGCCAGGAAGTTTCATATCAGCGCACACTCCGCTGCAGAGTGAAAGTTTCATTCTGGGAACATGTCTAAAGCTTTGTACAAATCTACAAAATATTGCTAAAAACTTAGGTTTCCTTTTCCTTAACCTATCTTCTAAGAGAAGTCTTAATGTAAGTCTTGCCTCACGTGTTCCTACATTTCTCTGAAATCCAAACTGATCCTATCCCATCTTCCTCTACTTTGTCTTTCATTTCTAGAATATTGCCTTAAAGTTTTTTTTTTTCTTTTTTAGGTCCACCTTTCAGCTTTCCCTTCTTTACTTAATACTGGTTTTCCATCTGAGTTCTTGACATTCATACGGCTGATTTTCTTGTCTCCAGATGTTTGTTTTACTTTCCTGTAGACGGTATCTATCTTTCTCCTAGTTATACATTCTTCTATGGTCTTGCATTTCTCTCTAGCCATTCCTGATTAGCCAGTCTGCACTTTCTATCAACCTAATTTACCAGTCGTCTGCACTCCCTTTTGTCTGCTTTCCTTGTTCCACT
Source organism: Locusta migratoria (assembly GCA_026315105.1). Classification (NCBI taxonomy): domain Eukaryota; kingdom Metazoa; phylum Arthropoda; class Insecta; order Orthoptera; family Acrididae; genus Locusta; species Locusta migratoria. The sequence continues at coordinate 26,663,514 of CM048745.1, read as the reverse complement.
TTTATATTTACTCCTGTCATCGATTAAGTTATCTAGTTGTGTTTATCCTCTGCCCATATGATAGTCTGCGGACTTTATGTGTCACAACAACCCATTCTTCTTCTAATGTATTACTTTCCCCGTTTCAGACACTCCTTGCCTAATGATCCCTCTGAAACTAACAACTACCGCTGGTTCCTACAATTTATTCAGGTTCCATCTCCTTAATTTTCTACCTTTTTCTGTCTCTTAAGTTTTAACGTACAGTTTACAACCAGTACGTTATGGTCAGAGTCTATATCTGCCCTTGGATTTGTCTTAAAGTTTAAAACCTGGTTTGTAAACCTTTACCTTATCATTATAAAGTCAAGGTGGTACCACCCAGTGTGTCTTGGTCTCTTCCACATATAGAACCTTGTCTCTTGATGATTAAACCAAGAGTTTGTGATTGATTAAAACACTAGTTATTACATTGCTTGCAGCGGCCATTTTGAGCAGCAGCTGAATTGTATTTCACTGTAATGTTTTTAAAGTAAACGCCTTTTGCTACTGCGAATGAAGGGTCTTATGTTTATATTTATAAGTCACCCATATGCGTTTCGCCTTTGTCTCAAGGCATTATCAGTAGATGTCAGCACTTGCTACTCCACGTCAGTCTCTTTTGGCAACCAGGTCGAAAGCTTACACTGTTCTGAAAAACATTGCAATTTTCTGGTTCCACTGTCACCTGCTGCCATACTATGTCAACCGTCCACTGTCCAGAAAACAAACAACAGTGGACACAGTATGGCAGGAGGTGACAGTGGAACCAGAAAACTGCAATGTGTTTCAGAAAGAGCAAGTGCTGACACCTACTGATAATGCCTTGAGACAAAGGCGAAACGCGTATGGGTGAATTATAAAAATAAAAATAAAACCCCCCATCAAAAGGCGTTTACTTTAAAAACAATACAGTGAAATACAAGTTATTACTGTTACCAGTAACTTTGTGTATTGTACCCACAAGGCATTTCAATGATTTAGACGCCTTCATCAGGTGGAATAACATTAGGCCAGCCGCGGTGGCCGAGGGGACTGAGGCGCTTCAGTCACGGTCTGCACGGCCACTACGGTCGGGGGTTCGAATTCCCCCTCGGGCATGGATATTTGTGCCGTCCTAGTTCGTAAGTAGTTCATAAGTAGTTTGTAAATTTAGGGACTGATGACCCCGTAGTTGAGTCCCATAGACTCTACAAACATTTGAACATTTGAATAACATTAATCTGTGTACATGTAGATTAGGTTGACCTGTTGCACTATCTCCAGTGGTCACAGGTCCGTTGCACTGTCATAACTTCACTTATATGTAATAAATCACAGCCTCCATCTTCATTTACTTCTTGAGGAATAGATGAGTCATTGTCTTTTTCATTCAGAGTACAATGACATAACACAATGGCAGATCAACTTCCTGCAAGAACTCGACAAAACTGAGAACAATTACTGTCCAATACATACAAAACTATGATAACATTAGTGGAAACAGCCCTGCACGGATCAGGAATCATAACATCACAAAATTTTGTAATTGCCTTGCGTGAACCTGTCAGGAAACTCGTCTGTTTTTCATGGAATTGCAAGATTTTTCTCAACCACACGTTTACAAAATACCTCTCGACTTGTGAGATTATTGACCAGTTCTTTCGTCTAGCTAAGTTGCACTAGCTGAAATATGAAATTACGAAAAAACAGAAAATCTGGAACTTTGGACTTACAGTTCTTCCCCCGGTCTCCTTTATTGCTCTGTGCCCATCTTTACTTGTCGGTCAATTTCAGTACCCTGTAGTACTCTTTCGATCTTCATCCATTAGTCGCATTGGCTAAGGCATTAAAGTGTTCTACAAGTGTACCTGTCCGCATTAGACTTGAAAGAAACCGTGCCACCGCAGCTCCCCACTCTTAACATGCTACAGCACGACCAAAAGGTAACGCCCGCATTGTCTCAACAGGCTATCAGACCAAAGCACGCATCTCAGCTTGGGGCGCACTCAGCGGCCTATCGCTGTTTCCTATGCATGGAGCCGGCAACAGGCTCGCACAGATCTGCACGCACGCGCCTATCGGGAAGATTCCGCCGCAGGCAATATGGCGCTCTTGTGAAGCGGCTGTGCACGCCGGACAAACACTGCCAGAATTTACGCGAGATACCGCAGGCAGATGCGAACACGACAGAGCAACGGAGGTGTTAGAAATTCAGGATATGTACCCAACTGAGAAATGAAAGAGCAAGACATGGAATTCACAAAATAAATAAATACATTTATTATGTAATATAAAGCCATGACCGCTAGTTATCTGTTTTTAGGATAATCGGTTTCGGCAGATTAAAGTGACACATTCGCATCTTTCTTTTTCGTGGCGCCACATTACAGAGGAAACCTTTTTAAAAATGTACTTGTTCACTGACGCCATTTTTTACAAAATATTCAAATGTTTATAAATCTAGCGGACCAAAGTGGTCATGAGCCCGTAGCTTACAAACTACTTAAACTAAAGTAAACTAACCTAAGGGCAACACACACCCATGCCCCAGGGAGGACTCGAACCTCCACGGCGAGCAACCGCGCGCTCCGCAGCGAGGCGCCTTAGACCGCTCGGCTACTCCACACGCGGCCATTTCTGACATTTTGCAACACAAATTCCAACAGTAATGTTGCTGAACAAGTACCTTTGCTTCCTCTGTGATGAGGCGCCATGTAAATGAAATATCGGATTATTTCAGTTTCTCCCGCGTTGAAGGGGCCGAGGGTTGCTCGCCGTCGGAGGTTCGAGTCCTTCATGGAGTATGGATATGTGTGTTGTCCTTAGGTTAGTTTAAATTAGTTTAAGTAGTTTGTAAGCCTACGTACTAATAACCAAATAAGTTAAGTCTGTTTGATTTACAACATCTTAATTTTATGTCAGAATAATCTGCCGAAATCAGACACATAAATAACGATTATAAGCAATGTATTTACACAATAAATCAGTTCAACAGGTCGTCCCTCAATAATAACAAACTTCTATTAAATAAATCTTCTTTTCATATAAAGTAGTGTGTTCGAGTGTTTGTGGGTTTGTGTGTTTGCGTGTTTGCTTGTACGGATTGTATACAAATCTTCAGTTTTGTTGCAAACTTTATGTAATTTTGCACACTTGACCTTCAAACCAAGAGAGCGGACACCGTAAATGTAAGAATGTACAACGCATAATTCCGGTGATATGACGTCATAAACAATGGAATGCACGGAAAACTGTTGCATTTAGCGACAATACAATGCTGCTCATCTCCTCCTAATCCACTGGACCAATTTCAACCACATTCGTTACAAATATTCCTTACCAAAAGGTAACAATTGCTGCAGGGGTAAAAATCACTTAGAACGCATGGTTCAGGAGATATAACTTCATAAACAATAGGAATCGCAATAAACTGCTTCATCATGTGACGAGACTTTCTTCATACTTTGTATGAGAATGATAGCACTTAGCGTCTTGGAACAAAATTTAATGATCATTTCAAACCTTCATTACACTTTTTCTCCCTGACATTGACAGCACAATTATTTAACTGAGAAAGTTTCTTGCTTACTACCTTTTCGCTGTTCATGAAGCAAAAATACGGCATTCGGTATGCCCTTAGAATCCATAATTTCTACACTAAAAATCCAGGCGCAAGAAATTTTACAGTGAACACACATATAGCTGAATGTACCTTCGAAATTGTCCTACAGTACTACACGTAGCTCACGAGATATGAGGACATACAAGAGTAACATTCTCGGAAAACTGTCCCATAGAACATCAGATTCTTTACTACTATTCGTGTTTGCATCAGATTTTACAGACACATAGCAGTTATGCAAGTGAATACATACCTGCAATATTACAGAACTGCACAACACCTAATTCAATAAATATAGGATCAAACATTCTACGATGGGTAAAAAACCTGTCACATCATGCATCACGTTTTAACACATTTACGCATTAACTACTATCACTCCTGTAGTTCAGTCAGTTTAAGGACAACCCTGCAAATCTGACAGTACTGTTGATAACCTTGAGCTGTGAAGCGCACCCTACTGCGGGGGAAATCAGTAGATTTCTTAAGAGCTAAAAGAAAATGAAGAGGTAGGAGCAGAATATATCGAATACCTATTCTTTACGACAGATCTACCTTTTAACTTAAAGAGACTGCCATTTGTAGTGAGACTTGCATTTTCTATTATGATTAATGAATCGCAGGGCACACGGATAAGTTTATGTCTCTTGCTGAAGGATGTGCTCAACAAAGAATTTATTGATACGATCTCTTGGTCAGTTAACAGAATTTATTCTTTATAGATAAGTTTAGAATTAAATGAATGTTACATATCATTTGTATTTTAATGACTAACTTTCTTTATTTCGATACTGCACTTGTAATTTTGTACAATATGCAAGACAGCCTCATTTCGTGCTTACTCTCCCATTAATATAACAGGTTTTAGAAAAGACGAGGTAGTCAGAGACAGAAGGAACAAGAAAAGTACCAATTCAAGGATTGAAAAATTAAAATGTTTGTATAGCTTAGGCTCATGAGTCCCTATACTTACAAACTACTTGTGAAGTAGCTAACACTAAGGACGGCACAAATATCCATGCCCGAGGGGGGATTCGAACCCCCGACCGTAGTGGCCGCTCAAGGATTGAATAAGTAAATAAGTACCCGGGCATCGCCGAGTTTTCAGTTACTGTACTTCATAGTCCGTTTTACGATAAAACTTGTGAACACGTGCCGCGGTGACCGAGGATACTGAGGCGCTCCAGTCACGGTCTGCACGGCCACTACGGTCTGGGGGTTCGAATCCCCCCCTCGTGCATGGATATTTGTGCCGTCCTAGTTCGTAAGTATTTCATAAGTAGTTTGTAAGTTTAGGGACTGATGACCCCGTAGTTAAGTCCCATAAACTATACAAACATTTGAACACAGAGTACTGAATTTTTCTAATACTATTATAGTGTAAACAATTTACGGACCCGCTACTAGTAGCTAAACAATTGTACACGGTGTCATTTTTCTGCCGAGGACTTGTTTGTGATTTATAGCCTATCAGTCACTGTGAATCTCGTCCATAGCGTAACAATAAAAGCAGAAGATGAGCTGGAACGGCCGTGCATACGCGCGCCTCACCCTGTGGTTAACATTTGAGGCCCAGCCGTCACGTGGACACCGCGTGGCTTCGAGTAGGCGGGCTGCCAGCTGTAGCGTCTGCACGTTCACAGCCAGCGGGGTTCTCCAGATCAGGGGGCGGAACTTCGGTTCTGAAGCCACCAGCCAGTCTAACAGCTCTGGTCGCCACCACCCCTTTACATCTGAATATGAAATAATTAATCTTTCTCCTCCCTATCAATATTCGAACGATATCTTTACACATAATACCATATCATGTTGTTTAATAGAAAAATACACACCAGTACCATATTCTAGCGGTCTAGTACTTCATTACTGTGTAGCGCTGTCTTTTTGCTTAGAAGTAAGGCACAACTTAAGCATGGCACATTTGGCTCAAACTCAGACAGAGGAAATCCATTCACAGATATTAGAAGCAAATCCCCCAAAGTATCCGCCTTCCGCCACGTCCTTTGCGCTGCTTTTAGTATTTGGTATTCGGTGCTTGCTCTGCCAATACGTTTTTCGCGCCATTTCTAGTCGGATTCTTGCGGATGAATCAGCTGCCGATGTATAAATGTTGTGGTGTCACACAAGTCTGAAGTGCGCGCCACGTACTTTAGCCGCCATGCAAGCACGGCGCGGCGTTCTTACGACGTCAGCCACGAGCGCCCTCTGCTGCAACCCCGCTCGTGGCCACCACTGAACTGCATCGGTCGCAACATTTTGACTTAATTTCCATTGATTGAATCATGAAACATTGCACGGGTTACGTATTTTTTCATGCATAGCACAACAAATTTTGAGAACTACTCACTGTCAAGATAAGATCTTTACTGTAAATATTATGTTTGCTTAACCGTCTTTTTCGCACTGTAGTCAATTTAAGATTATGAAATACTGTGTCGTAGCAGTAGTAGGAACTGAAATAGAAGCGAATTTTAATCTCTTTCACCAGTGATTCTTCATCCGGCTGGCTGTGCATACGTTCAACTGTTAGTGACGCTGCCAGTTTTGCTTTTTACGGCGTTAAACCCTAGTTCCGTCTTCAAAAGTTCTACGCAGTTCCATTCCCCGAATTTTGTAATGGTTTTCGTGTGATGTAAGTCTGACTTTAATTCCTGGCAGCAACACACACTCTTAGTGTCTTCTGTAACGCCAATAAAGGTCGTTGTCCAACGCCGATGAGTGGTATCCTCATCTACACTAAACCCTTGAATACAATAAAACTTAGTTTAAAGTCTGTAAATTATAGCTATGTTTTGTTAGTGTATTCACATGCCTAAGACTTCACTATTTCGATTTTCTGAAAATGTCCATTTGACTCATTTCATGTGGAATTAGCAGAGTACCGCCTAAATTCTTTTTCCGCAGAGCAGAGTAGCGCCTAAAATTTTTTCCAACTACAGCAATGATTAGTACACCTTGTTAAAGATTTCCAAACCATTCAAATTTCGTTGCCGAAACAGTGCAAATGCAATACATTATAACGAGTACATTTTCAGATCAAGAGCTCATATCGTACTGAGGTACCAGGTGAAAATCCATGCCGACACAGCCATGTTAGTACCTGGTGCAGAGTTCACGGATAATCATGCAGGCGCTGATTCTGGAATCCATTCGATCACACAGCTTTCGGTTACTACCTTGGATACAATACTCCACCCGCGGTGCAGTGGCCGAGAGCTCCAAGGCGTCTTGGTGCGGAGCACGCTAGCTCCCTGTCGGAGGTTCGATTCCTCCCTGGGCCACGGGTGTGTGGGTTTTCCTTCTAATAATTTAAGTAGTTTGTAAGTCTAGTGACTAATGACCATAGAAGTTTGGTCCAAAAGTCTTACAAACATTTGAGCATTTACGATATCCCATGCCTGCTCGACTTCTACACGTAGTATTGCAAATGACCATCACTTGTGCGCAGTTAGAATCTGCTTTCAACGACGATTCACTATTCCTTGTGATCGTCTGAACGAATCAGTCGAACCTTACACCCAGAAGCTGTGGCCTGAGTACAAGACGGTGCAGGTATATGCACGCCCGTAGCCCACCTGCCACAGTTGGCAACAACTCGTGTTCACACTTCTACGCTCATAAATCCTCTTATCTGTACTGAGCTAGATGTAGGATCTGCCTTACAGTACGACCATCGTGGCGGACCTCTGTACTGTGTAGACTTCCAGAAATTAGTCTCGGGTGTATGAATGTTCGAGTCATCAAAGCAACTAGAGCGTAACAGAAGTGGCGCAGCTCGTCTAACTTGGGTGTCAGTTGTCCGAACGGACTATGCTGGCACTCGCAAGGATTTCACCCATTTCAGACTGTCTCAGATCGCCGGAGCATTTCCGTGACACTCGCGCATTGGTGGAACCTGCCTGTAACAAATCTAGCTGCTCGCCTCTGAACCGCCTCAATGTCTTCCTTTAAACTGATCTGCTGCGGGTCCCAAACTCTTGAGCAATACTCAAGACGTGGTCGTACAAGCGTTTCTCCCAATAAACCGAAGTCGGCTGTCCGCCTTACTCACAACTGTCCCTACATGTTAGTTCCATTTCATATCGCTCTGCAATGTTACGCCTAGATATTTGAACGACGCGACAGCATCAAGAAGCTCACTACTAATGCTGTATGGCACATTTTTTTTTCTACTCATGCGCATCACCTTACATTTTTCTACATTGAGAGCTAGCTGCCATTCTTCGCACCAAATAGAAATTTTGTCTAAGTCAACCTGTATGCTATTACAGTCAGTTACAGGCGACACCCTACCACACACCACAGCATCATCAGCAAACAGCCGCAAATTACAGCTTACTCTGTCCATCAGATCATTTATCTAGATAGAAAATAATAGTGGTTCTATCACACTCCCCTGGGGCACACCTGACGATACACTCGTCTCTGACGAACATTCGCCGTCGAGAACAACGTACTGCGTTCTATTACTTAGTAAGTCTTCCAGCCAGTCACAAACCTGCGAACCTATTCCATAAGCTCGTATCTTCGTTAGCAGTCTGCAGTGTGGCACCGCGTCGAACGCCTTTTTGAAGTCGAGTAAATCCATGGAGTAAATATAAAAATGCAGCAAATAAAGCAGATAAGACAGAGTTTAGACGGCTAAGGAAATGAATCTTGACAGGAAGTGCAAACCGGGTACAGGCCAATTACAAGTCCGTAGACGAATTATAACTAAGGGAAAGGTAATCACCTCCTACAGACGTTCTGAGACGATAAAAAAGGGCTGTGTAAATATTAAGAGCTCAAAAGAAAATCCAGTACCAAGCAAAGCAGGGAATGCTGAAAGTGAAAAGAATATAGAGGGACCATATGAGGAAAATGAACTTGAAGACACCGTCGTAGGAAGCGAAGAACTGGTACATGAAGATTAGAGAGGATATACGATACTGCGGCAAGAATTTGAAAGAGATCTAAAATGTTTCGGCTGAGTGGAGATCCCTGTAGTTCAGGTGTGGGCAAATATCGGCCTCGCGACGCATGCAATCCGATGCCGTCAAGACGTTTGCAAAAATCTCCTTACCCGTGAGAGACTTTTTCCTTTCAATTCAGCAGGCACGTCATACGCACCCGCAGTGCTGACTCGACCAGCACGGACAGAGCTGTCCCTTGTGCAGCGGCTGGTGAGAGCTCTGCCATCAGCCGGTGTATGCTCGTCGGATCCTTCTATTCACGCAAACGTCATTCAGCCTGGAACCTGTAGTTGACAGGAAAGCTCAACCTTTCCGTCGAGAGTCTTAACACGACGAGCTGCGCTTTTCCGGTTGACCTGGTGATTTATTTCTGTTTTGTCTGAGTGGCAATAAATACATGAATTACGCAAGTACGTGCAATCATGAGCACGCCGAATAAACGCAGATTCAGTGATGAGAGTGGTGTTTTTAACGAAGACTGTACAAACAAATGTCAGGGAACAAAAGCCGCGGTCGAATAGCCGTGCGCACTGAGGCGCCATGTTGCGGTGCGCGTGGCCGTTCTCAGTCGGAGGTTCGAATCCTCAAAAATGTTCAGATGTTTATAGAGCTTATGGGACTTAACTACGGGGTCATCAGTCCCTAAAGTTACAAACTACTTATGAACTACCTTATACTAAAGTCGGCAAAAACATCCATGCCAGAGGGGGGGATTCGAACCCCCGACCGCAGCGGCCGTGCAGACCGTGACTGGCACGCCCCAGACCGCATAAGTTAGTACAGGTACTTTCTAAGTTTAGGGACGTATGATCGCGGCAGTTAGGTAACATAATTTTAGAAACATTTAAATGCTTGGGGGAATAAAGCATAATGTGTTATGTATCACAAAACAGTAGCCGTATTCAACAAATACAATCTGAAGCGACATGACGAAACAAAACACACCGAATGTGGCTACAAACTTTCCGATTAAGAACGCAAAATTAAACGTGCAGACTGCGTGAAAAGGTCGAAGGAACAACAAGCACTACTTACAAAGCAAACGCCGCTACAAAATAGTGACACAGAACCTAGTGTCATGGTCGCCTATAACCCTGCTAACTGTAACAAGCCTTTTGCGGGTGGCGAGTTTATTAAGCAGTGTATGGTAGAGTGTGCAAGCATATTGTGTCCCGATGTTAAAATCAAAAATGAAAGTAATAACTCCAATTCGTCAGAAAGCAAGTACAAGTCGCTGTAAAGATATAGATCTATCAGTATAGTAAGTCATAATTGCTAAATAGTAAGGCGAATTACACTAACCAAAACAATTATGAGGTCAGTTGAGATAGTTACCTTCTGAAGTACTGTTATCGCTAGACTGAACTGAACTGATTCGCCGTCTTTCTGTCGGTTCTACGGAAGGGTGACACAATAACGGCAACCGACAAATTGCTAATAATAGACAGTTGCTCCCAACAGGATTTGTATTGACTTGTGTTTACTCTACCACACGAATTACACAAGCAATTAGGTACCGATACAACATGCAAACCATGTTGTTCAAAATACCGTTTGGCTCTTACTGACAGATGGAATGAAGGTGACGACAACTCCTCTGCAGTAAGTGTTGGTTCTACTATCCGCGAACAGATGAATGTAGTTACTCAGCGTGAAAGACGTGGGCGAAAGCTGCAGTGAATTTTCGCGCAAGTTTATAGATGTAGTTTTGGCACCATCTAACGAAATTCGAGCACATTTAGCTGTCATACACAATGTTTGGCATTTTACACAAACTGTTTATTTTACTTCAAATAGCACATATAAAACACATCAACAATCTCAAAGAATAGCATTAATCACAGACATTATGAAACTCTACGACAGATAGTGTAGTGAGCACGTAGTGCAATGCACCATAACGCGACTTACCCGAAGCTATGGCACTGAGAGCCATACGAAGATTGGAAGCGGGACGGACACAGAGAGAGAGGTGTCCCGAAATGTGATTTCCAGGACCTGGGAGCGATTTAAAACAACGGGAACCGTCAAAAGAAGGCAAGGTCAAGGTTGACCTCGGGTAACATCAGCCAGAATTGACCGTTATCTCCAGTTAACAGTCCGTCGAGACAGGAGGCTAAATCCAACTCAGCTGTAACGCACCCTCCACGCAGCAACAGGACGCGCAATATCAACGCAGACAGTCCGGTATCGACTTCGGGAATGTGGCCTCTACGCACGAGGATCCATGGTGTGCGTCCCTTTAAAACCACGACACAATTCATCCCGCAGAAACTGGTGGAGGAACTGGCCATAGACTGCAGACGATAACGCTCGTAACGAATGTCTCCGGGTTCCGTCCACTGATGAGTCAAACACTTTGTGTTCAAACGGACAGTCGTCGATCGCTCATCTGGAGAGAACCGGAACTAGTCCTGATTATGTGGTCGAATGGTGTGGGCAAGAGTCAGTATTGATGGACATACAGAGGTCTATGACGTTCAGAACGGCTCTTCGGCTGCTCAGAGGTATAAAGTCGAAATCTTTCGCTGCCGGTTCAATAGGAGATGGGTGCCTTTTGGTGGACAATAGCGTTCGTCCCCACAGAGCTGCACTCGTGGACACACAATGAATGAAGCTGAGGGAATTGTACGAATGCGGTGACCAGATGGTTCACCGGATTTATACCCTACTGAGCATGACTGGGATGTACTCGACAGACGTGACAGACGCATTGCAACCAGGCCAGCACCTCCCACAACGGCTGCAGAGCTGGGTATTGCTCTCATGGAAGAATGGCCTAATAAACATCAAGAGCTGAATTATAATTTCAAACTGTTCATACCATGCATATGTGCAACTGTAGTACCCATCCGAGGTGACCATGTGCCATATTACAGGGCAACGAGAATGTTCTTTCAGTATTTAGGTAGCCCCCCCCCCCCCACGACCCTTGCTCTAAGTATATTACAATTGTAACAAATACCTGATAAAAAACGCTACCATAGGTATATTATGCATTATATCTCACCTGATCTACTAACTGTTTTGAACAGTGTAGTTACAGAAGAACGGAATATGTCTTAGAATCAGACATCCAGGAAGATCGGTTTGGATTTAGAGAAAACGCAGCTACGCGTGAGGCAATAACAGCCTAACAAATTGTCTTAGATCATGAGTTAAGGATTGAGAGATCTACGTTTATAGCTTTTCTCAATTTTGAGAAAGCTTTTCATAATGTTCAATAATAATAGGCCTAGGCGTGCAGCAGGGACGTTTGATAGGACTGTTGTTATTCTCTGTCTACGTAAACTATTGACGGACAGAGTGAGAGGCAATGTGCGGCTGTTTGCTGATGATGCTGTGATATACGGGAAGGTGACGTCACTGAATGACTGTAGTAGCACACATAATGACTTAAACACAAATTGTAGTTGGTCTGAGGAATGGCAGATACCTCTAAATTCACAAAAATGCCCGGAAATGCAGTTGAGTAGAAATAACAGTCCCATAAAGTTGACACATAGCATTAGAATTGTGGTGCCTAACACGTTCGCGAATATTAAATATCTAGGCGTAACTTTGCTGAACACATGTACGTAAAGACAGTCGTGGGGAAGAAGAATGGTCGACGTCGGTTTAATGGGAGAATTTTTGGGAGACGTGGTTCACCCTGAAAGGGACCGCGTCTGGAGTTTTGCTCAAGTGTCTGGAATCCAGGCGATTCAGAGGCGCCCTGCTAGGTCTGGTACTGGCGGGTAAGATCAATGCGTGTTACATAGAGGCTTCGCAATCTTATATAGGAATAGCTGGAGGGAACCCAACGTTCTTTTCTACAAACACCTTTGAATAAATTTGAAGCTGACTCCAGCACGATTCTACTGCTACAAACTAACATTTCGTGCAAAGACAGGAACATAACAGAAGATGAATTAAGGCTCTTACACAGGCATACAGGCATTCGCTTTTCTCCAGTTCTGTTTGTGGCTGGAACAGAAAAGGGACTCGCTATTAGGGGTTCAGGGTACCCTCCGCCACTCACCTTTCGGTGGATTGTGGAGTATGTAGATGTAAAAGTATATGTAAGTGTAGATACAATTTAAAATTCTAAAGATAGCAGATGGAAAATATACAGAAACCAGACTGCAGTTATAACTTTCGAAGAGCATCAAAGAAATGATGTGATAGGAAAGGGAGTAAGTCATGAGTGATATTCAATCTGTGAAGGAAAGCAAAGAGAAATTTGGAAACGGAATTAAAGTTCAGTGAGAACAAAGTAATTATTGTCTTCCTATGATACTGTAATTATGTTGGAGACGGCAAAAGGCCTGGAAGATCAATTGAATGGAATGGACAGTAATCTGAATGGTTGATATAAGATGAATATTACAAGGGCAAAGTTCTGGAATATAGCCTAATTAAATGAGGCGATGCTGACGGAATTAGAATAGGAAAGAGACAATATACCACCATGAACCACATACGTTACCGAATGTGGGCAGGCTTGCATGGCTCAACGATAAAGATACCCAAGATACCCCTTACCAAAGAGAATTATGGAGAGACCAGACAAACGGGTGGTCTCTGAAGATGGACAGCAACATTTTCAGTAGTTACAGGTGCATCAGTCTTGATTATTGATTAAGGTAGCTTGTAACATCAGCTACTGTGGCTTTGCCTTATAATTACTGTGAATGGCTGAAAGCAAGGGGAAACTATAGTCGTTCTTTTCCCCGAGGACATGCAGCTCTAATGTATGAATGGATAAGATGGCATCCTCTTAGATAAATTATTCCCCCATTCTTATCTCTTGGTCGGGACTAAAGAAGATTCAGGAGGATGTCGTCATCAGAAAGGACAAATAGGATCGTGGATTATTAGATCCGTTAATCGAGTCGGAAGGTTAGAAAATTTAAACAGGAAATTGGATAGGTTGAAGTCAAATATAGTGGGGATTAGTAAAGTTCGGTGGAAATGTGAACAGGATTACTGATCACGTGAGTGTAGGTTTATAATTACGAACTTAGTTGGGGGTATTACAGGAGTAGGTACAATAATGAAAAATAGGAATGCCGGTAAACTACCATGAGCAGAGTGATCGCAGACAGATACAAAGCCAACACCGACTACAGCAGTAAAAGTTGATATGCCAATTAGCTCAGAAGATGATTAGGATATAAAAAATGTTCAAATGTTTGTAAACCTACAAACTACTTATGAACTAGCTAATCCTAAGGACGGCAGTAATATCCATGCCCGAGGGGGGATTCGAATCGCCGACCATAGTGGCCATGCAGTCCGTGACTGGAGCTCCTCAGTCCCCTCGGCCGGCGATGAGGATATCGAAAAAAATGTATGAGGAGCTGAAAGAAAATACTTGGCACTTAGTGACTCATGTGCAACCAGTGTAGCATGTATAGTGTGGATCCAATGATATGTTCAGTTTCACCATCAATGTTTCTATTCAACGTTTGTAGTACTGAATACAAATATTCCTTGAAAATTGTAATGAGAGGATATAGGTAAAACCAAATAATATATGACATTGTTCAATATGGGAGATCAGAAGATGACGTTTGAGAACGTCAAAACCGTTCATCCATCAATAAAAAACGCGTTATATGCTGGAAACGTGTGTATAAAAATATGTAGACTTTAAGGGAGTGGAAAACTTAATTGTGTTTGGGGACTGGTATTCAATAGTAGAAAAGGTAGGGAAGGTAAAATATTAGGTTAATGTGGACTGGGAAAAATGAATGAAAGAGAAAGCGACCTGGTACAATTTTGCACGGAATATAATTTAATCACAACAAACACTTGATTTAAGAATCGTGAAAGAGAGTACTATACGTGGAAGGGACAAGGAGACATACCATGGTACCAGATATATTTTGTATTGGTGAGACTCTTACGCAAAATTTTAAAGTATTTGCACAGATTTCAGTAGGGACTGATGATCCCGTAGTTCAGTCCCATAAACTCTACAAACATTTGAATTGGAACAGATTTCAGAACCAGGTTTTAAACTGTAAGACATATCAAGGAGAAGGTACATAATCTGACGATATCTTATTTGTTGTGACCTGTAGACTGAAACTGAAGAAACCGCCAGAAAGTAAGAAAATAAGCAGATGGGATCCGGATAAATTGAAGGAACATGGGGTTTTTGAGAATTTCAGAGGGAGATTTAGGCAAAACTTGATAGAAACGGGTGAAAATAACGCAGTAGAATGTGTAGCGTTGAGGTATGAAATAGTGAAGGCAGCAAAGGTCCAAGTAGGTATAAATACAATACGTACAAAACATCCTTCGATATCACAGGAAATATTGAATTTGTGTGTTGTGGTTTTCAGTCCGGAGACTGGTTTGATGTAGCTCTCCTACCTAATCTATCGTGAGCAAGCCTCTTCATCTCCTCATAAGAACGGCAACCTACATCCATTTGAATTTGCTTACTATATTCATCTCTTGGTCTCCCTCTGCGATTTTTACCCCGCACAGTTCCCTCCTTTTGTGTCCCGACTTCGTCGCCGCTTTCGTGTCCCAGCCTCGTCGTAGGTGTCGGTGGCCGAGTGGAACGAGACCGACACGCTGGTGCAGGTACGGAGGGGAGCAGCCAGAAACTATAAACACTCGAGTAAATTAGAAAGAGATATATTGCACAGAATGTAACAATACTTAACTTTTACATAGTACTGCAGAATGTTGATACGTAGTTGTTAGAGGCCTGCCTAGTGCCTGTACAATAGCAAAGTCTTCACTCGTGCCTATCGGATTACGAAGGTCCTAACTCGTTGCTATCTCAGTCCGAAGTGCGCCGGTGTTCTTCAGTGGTGGCCACGAGCGGCGTTCCAGCAGAGGGCGCTCGTGGCTGTCACTGAAGAACACCGGCGCACTTCGGACTGAGATAGCAACGAGTTAGGACCTTCGTAATCCGATAGGCACGAGTGAAGACTTTGCTATTGTACAGGCACTAGGCAGGCCTCTAACAACTACGTATCAACATTCTGCAGTACTATGTAAAAGTTAAGTATTGTTACATTCTGTGCAATATATCTCTTTCTAATTTACTCGAGTGTTTATAGTTTCTGGCTGCTCCCCTCCGTACCTGCACCAGCGTGTCGGTCTCGTTCCACTCGGCCACCGACACCTACGACGAGGCTGGGACACGAAAGCGGCGACGAAGTCGGGACACAAAAGTGGCGACGAGGATGGGATAGAACCTTGGATCAGCCCGCTTGCAGCAGCCAGACAGCAGCAGTCGGAGCACGCAGAAATTGCCCTCTGGGACAACTCCGCTCGTGGCTGTCGTCGTGAGAACGCCGCGCCGTGCGTGCCTGGCGGCGCGCGGCGAAAGTAAGTGGCGCGCACTTTGTACTTGTGCGACACCACACCTCCAACGCTAAATTCACAATTCCTTGATGTCTAAGAATGTGTCCTACCAATCGATCCCTTCTTTTAGTCAAGGTATGCCAAAAATTCCTTTTATCCCCAATTCTGTTCAGTATTTCCTCATTAGTTACACGATCCACCCACCTAATTTTCAGAATTCTTCTGTAACACCACATTTCAAAAGCCTCTATCCTCTTCCTGTCCGCACTGTTTATCGTCCATGTTTTACTCCCATACAAAGCAACACTCCACACAAATCCCTTCAGAAAGGACTTCCTTATGCTAAAACTAGTGTTCGATGTTAACAAATTTCTCTTTTTCAAAAACGCTTTCCTTCCCTTTGCCATTCTGCATTTTATATCCTCTGTACTGAGACCAACATTTGTTATTTTACTGCCCAAGTAATAAAACTAATCTACCTCCTTTATTGTTTCGTTACCTAATCTAATTCCTTCAGCATCGTCTGATTTTCTTAGGCTACACTCCATTACCCTTGTTTTGCTCTTGTTAATGTTCATCTTATACGCTCCTTTCAACACACTGTCCATTCCGTTCAACTGCTCTTCCAGGTCCTTTGCTGTCTCTGACAGAATTACAATGTCATCGGCAAAACGCAATGTTTATATTTTTTCATCCTGAACTTTAATTTCTTCTCCAAATTTCTCCTTGCTTTCCTTTATAGCTTGCTCAATGTACAAATTGAACAGCATTGGTGAAAGGCTACAACCCTGTCTTACACCCTTCCCAACCTCTGCATCTCTTTCGTGCCCTTCAACTCTGATAACTGCTGTCTGGTTTTTGTACAAGTTGTAAAAACCTTCCGTTCCCTGTATTTTACTCCTGCTGATTTCAATATCTGAAAGAATGTATTCCAATCTACATTATCAAAAGCTTTCTCCAAATCTACGAAAGCTAGAAATGTAGGTTTGCCTTTTCTTGATCTATCTTCTAAGATAAGCCGTAAAGTCAGGACTGCCTCCCGAGTTCCTACATTTCTCCTAAATCCAAACTGATCTTCCACAGGGTCGGCGTCTACCAACTTTTCCATCCTTCTGTAAATAGGTCGTGTTAATATTTTGCAAGCATGACTTATTAAACTGATGGTTCTGTAATATTCACACCTGCCTGCACCTGCTTTCTTTGGAATGGGGATTATTACATTTTTCTTTGATGAAATTAGAACATATAAAGATGCAGTAAATGAAGCAGGTAAAATGGAGTACAAATGACTAAGAAATGCTATTGACAGGAAGTGCAAAGTGACTAAGCAGGAGTTACTAGAGGGCAAATACAATGCTGTACAAGAATGTATAACTACGGAAAAGAGAGATACTGCATACAGGAAAAGGTTAAGGGATTAGGAAACAAGAGAAGCTCCTGTATGAGTATCACGAACTCATATTGGGAATCACTTTTGAGCAAAGAAGGGAAAGCTGAATGGTGGAAAGAATATACAAAAAGGCTCTACAAAGGCAATGAACTTCGAGACAAAATTGTAAGAAGGGAAGAGGAAGTAGAAGAAGATGAAATAGGACGGGGCTTCCCAAAGCGTAGTCCGTGGACCCCTTAGGGAGGTCTCAGGTTCAAATGTTCAAATGTCTGTAAATCTATCGGACCAAACGGCGTGGTCATCAGTCCGTAGCTTGCAAACTCCTTAAACCTAGGTAAACTAACCTAAGGACAACAAATACACCCATAGGTCTTAGCTCACCTTTCAGCAAAACTTGTAAAAGAATAACCAACATTACTGATTAAAAGCATGTGAAAATCACATTCGTACCTGTCAATCCCCATTGAATTCCTCATCGGCAATTCATTGCCTTCTGATCATAAGATCCAGCACCATCAGAAATAGAACAGATGACGGAAAACATCCTTCCTCAACTACTGGGATAGGTTCCGACAGCATCCCTTCATGTAAAATTTGACATGTGTAGTTCTCATACATTTCTTGGGTTATCTTTATAATCTTATAAATAATCCAAAACTCTTGCATGGTTGTCCACATCTTCTTCCTCATTACACTGTCAAATGCCTCTTCAGAGTCTACAAAGAGTAGACACGATGACGATTGCAGCTCTGTGTATTGTTCTAAAATTATGCGCAGTGTGTTGATCTGGTCTATACAGGAGTAACCTTCTCTAAATCCTGCTTGTACTTTTCTCAGCCTTGAGTTAACTCTCTTTTTTATTCTTTCTGGCATTACTCTTGGGAGTACTTTCCAAGTGATGACCTATACGTAATTTATTACTGCAGTCCGTGCAATTGTGGGAGGAGGAATGGCTTTCAGTGGCAAATATCAGTCTGAGGTTGCTGAAGCCCACTGTCTGTCCATGGCAATCCTCCCGCCGGCCTGTCAAGAGGGATGAAGTGGCCGTTACCAGCCTTCTAATCGGACAGTCTCTTTAAACACGGCATCCAGTTTGTGATGCCTGTGGCGTGCAGAACGCCACATTGTAATTGAGTGTACTTTATATCACGCACAGAGGGTTGAGGCGAGTCTTTGCAGTGACCTGCCCTCTGCGTCAGGTGATGACGAGGCAAGTGTGAGCAGCCTGTCAAGATGTTGTGATTTGCCTCAGCTCTGGCCTCAGCTCTTGGGCGGGAGTTTGAAGGAACGGCTGGCTCATTCCTTTTTATCCCTGTGGTCAGCCAGCCATGGTCATCTGGTTAGGTAGGTACTTTTATTACTACTCCAACGTTTCCCATAGGGGAATATTCTCTCCGTTTCCCCAGCAGCATTCCATTTTTTGGTTTCCTTCAACTTTACATATATTTGTTCGATTTCTCTTATCTTATTTTCGTTGTTGGATTTAACTCCCTTTTTTTACACTCCTGTCTTTTTTAATTTGTTCGGCGCTGAAGATCCAGCTGTCGTGCGCGGAAAACACCACGACGACTGTACGTAATTTATTCAATTGTGTGTCATCTTCTGTTCTCTGCTGCACTTGACACTGAGGGGCGTTTTAATAGGCAGGTAAATGTCAAGTGTAGCAGAGACCAGAAGATCATTGAGGGTCGAAACAAGTCGTCTTGCACAAAAAATTAAAACGAAATATTGCGATCTTTTCATTTTCTCGTTATATTGCATTGACTTCTTCAAGTGGAAGGCATTGAAATTAGTTGCTTGTCAAAATTGATTGATAACTCATGCAAAAGCAATTTATGAAAACTCCTTAAAAGCTTCCTTCTTTATAAGCTATTGAGTGGCAAAGGCAGACAAAGTACAAACTATTGCAGAAAATTTTTATAAAACTGTGTGTCAACGATATTGTTTCCTGTATATTAAAAAAAATGTGATCGATTTAAAAAAAAAAAAAAAAAAAACACGCGACAGTACTTGTATCTTCTGTGCCACTGGCAAACAATACTGTCAAGAGACGCGTTGTTCACATTTCAAATAACGTGAAAGAATCTCTGGTATCTCGCATCCAACCCAATTAATTTTCTGGCCCAACAGATTAATCCACTGACGTCGCCGCATTAGCGAATTTATTGGCTTTCGTCCGTTACGAATAATCAGTGCGGGATTAGCGATTTTATTGGCTTTTGACCGTTATGAATACTCAGGATGTTACACCGAGGACCTCTTATTGTGCAAGCCACTACATACCATTACAACAGATACTGAAATATTGCTTTTCTTCGACGATTTTTTAAAGACCATTTAAATTTCATGCAGTAATTCTATTGATGTGTGCACACATGATGCGAAAGCTTGAAGCTTGACGGGTCCAATTGTTGGAGCGACCATGAAAATAGAATAAGTAAATAGAAACTCGAAGAAGTGCAGGACTAGTCACTGCGCGCTCTTCAAACATGTTGTGGCTATGAAACAGATGCCTGCTTCCTTCAAATGTTCAAATGTTTGTAGATCCTACGACTTAACTGCGGGGTCATCAGTCCCTAAACTCACAAACTACTTATGAACTACCCTATACTACTGACGGTACACACATCCATGCCCGAAGGGGGGATTCGAACACCCTACGGGGAACCTGGTTATTTCAGAAAGGTTTTAGGCCAATCCATGAAAATTATTAACTGCATAAAGTCACGGCCGTTGAAGCCAATACTTTCTTCAGTATTGTTGGAAGATATGAGAAGCCGTCACCATTGTGTATTCCTTCATATATAAATAAAGTGGCTCTCAAGTGGAAATTATTCGATTATATGAATTACGTTCAGGTATCCTAGCTTTTCTTTCGAACTACAATACCAAATTAATGTCTTTCACTTCCTGCCACTATCTGAATAGCTATGCGGCTGTCTTCTTGATCAAATAATATCTTACAACCTTTATCACTTTTGTGTTTAAAATCGAGAATTGCAGAATCAGTTGCTACGAAGATTTGTTGGTTTGACAAACTTGGCGCTCACATTCTGTTGTACGAAGCCTATCTAATGTGGGTGATTTTTGTTGAGGTATTAACTGTATATGTGTCATCGAGTCTCTCGCGATGGCAGTCTTCAGTAAAATCTCGGTGTACGAGCCGCATGACAAACTCCGCCACTGAGACGGTGCCGGCACGGTGTCTCGCTTATATACAGTAGCTGCGAAGCTACGCCGGGGCGACCACCGTGTGGCGGAAGGCAAAGCGGGCACTTCACGTGCTGCTAATCCCTACTCGAGTGAAAAGATAAAATTTTGTTACGCATTGTAGAACTTCTGTTTTTCCCTGGCGTATCAAGCCAAGATGGTTCTTTTGCAGTTATTTTCTGTTCGTACTTTTGTTTACCACTACACATTTCAATCGCTTCACTAAGCTTAATTTCGTTAGCGGTTTGCGCGACTACATTGGAACCCGGTAAGAGAGATCCTCATGTACCAAATGTTTGTAAAGTTATGGGACGTAATTGCAGTAGTCATCGGTCCCTAAACTTACGAACTTCTAAAACTAACTTATCATAAGAAATACGGACACACACACACATGCCCAAGACACGACTCGAACCTCCGACGGCGAACCGCAACAAGGAGGCCTTAGCGCGCACGCCTGGCGGCGCTTCGTTACACCCTCCCTCACAAATTATTTCCACACATTGCAAACGAGTCGAGCTGATTGACCTTTAAACGTAATTACTTGCCTGTTTCGTTTTCCCGATGTGTCTAGATCCCGAACCGTTGATCTGTCCGTTTTCTTCGCGTTTTACGAGACATGACAACATGAACATGACACGCACACACAAAAATATAACGAAATATACGCATTCTTCTTCCACAGCATTAGACAAACAATCAAAGTGTACTGACCATCTGTTGTGACACCGTGTCAATAGCGGACAGTTAGGGCGTAACATTGATCACTCCGATTGGAGGAAGGCAGTTTCAGTGCGTGACCTGTCGTCTAACAACTAAATGTTCTCAGGCTGTAGTGCGTACGTCCAACAGCAAAGTATCTGAATATACTGAGAATTCAGACAAATGGGAACATCGTCGATTTCAATCTTGATTATTCGTGGATTTAGTAAGAAATGGCACTTGATAAATTTTCAATTCCCATAGGTTTCACGTTGAATTTAAGCAGTTATTATGCGCTGGACTGATAAGGGGTCCGCGGTGGTGGGTCTGTCAGCTAAAACTTTGGCAAGCTCTAAAACAGGAGACAAGAAGATATAGGAAGTGCACTGAAAGACCTAAGTCGAAACAAGGCCCCTTGATTATACGCATCTCCTCGGAACTCCTGACGTCTCTGTGAGATCCAGCCATGAAAAAACTGTTTTACCTGGTGTGTAATATGAAAGAGGCGAAATATCATCGCACTTTAAGAAAAATGTCATATCTCTAATTCCAAAGAAAGCCGGTGCTGTCAGGTGTGAAAATCACAAACCATCAGTTTAATAACTCATGGTTGCAAAATTTTAAAACAATTTTTTTACATAAGAATGGAAAGTCTGCTGAAAGCTGACCTCGGGAAAGAATTTAGGAGAAATAATGAAACACTGGAGGCAATAATCACTTCTCTTACTTCCCTTAGATGATACATTAAGGATACGCAAACCTAGATTTCTAGCATTTGTAGATTTGGAAAAATCTTTACACAATTTTGACAGGAATACACTCTTCCAAATTACAGGTGAGCAGGGGTAAAATATAGTGGACGGAAAGTTAGTTACAACTGGTACAAAAGCCAAACAACAGTTATTGGCGTCGAAAGGAATGAAAGGGAAGCATTGGTTGGGAAATGAATAAAACGGGGTTGTAGCCTTCCGCAAATGTTATTCAATTTGTACATTGAAAAACCAGTGAAGGAAAACAACGAGAGATTTAGAGAACGAATTAAGGTTGAGGGTGATAGAATAAAAACATGGCAATCTGCTGATGACACTGTAATTCTGTCAGATACACCAAAGGTCCTGGAAGGCCAAATTAATGGACTGAACACTGCCTTGAAAGGAGCATACAAGATAAACTTTAACGAGAGCGAAACAAGGGTAAGAATGCAGTCTAAGAAAGCAGGCAATGCTGAAGGAATTAGAATAGGTAACGGAAAATAGAGGTAGTAGGTGAGGATTTTTCTTTTTTTTTTTTTTTTTTTTTTTGGGCAGTAAAATAGCAAATGGCGGTCTCCTGATTATAGATGATATAAAATAGAGAAAGACAAAAGCGTCTCCAATAAAATGGTTATTGAATATGATTTGTGGTGCTACACAAGAATGCTGAAGATTAGGTGGGTAGCTCATGTAACTGATCAATCAGTACTGAACAGAACAGGGAAGACAAGGAATTCCTCGCCTACATTCACCAAAAGAAGATATATTCTTGTAGGATATATTCTTAGACAGCAAGAAATATTCAATTAAGCGTTGGAGGGAAGTGTGTTGAGTAAAAATCGCAGAGGGAGCCAAGAGACGAATACAGAATATAAGTTCAAGCTCAAGATTAGGGATTCCAATTCAACAAAGTGGAATCCCGCAACGCAGCACGATCCATCATAATTTTCGGAACTGCGGGATCCCGAAACCGCCTGCTGATTAGCAAGCGCATTCGCAAGCACAAAATTGGGCCAATTCTTTCAAATTTGCCGCCTTAAATTAACTTCGCATCGCGTTATCTTAAATTCGCAACGCGTTCAAATGTTTGTAGATGTTATGGGACTTAACTGCGGGGTCATCAGTCCCTAAACTTCCAAACTACTTATGAACTAGCTTACATTAAAGACGTCACAAACATCCATTCCCGAGGTGAGATTCGAACCCCTTACGGGGAACGGCCTCGCGCATCGTAGCAAAGCGCCTCAACGCGCTCGGCTGACCCGCCGCGGCCGCTACGCGTTCCGCGAGTTGATGTGACGTCGCCGTTCTGTCGTTTGTCGTGTTTGGAGTTGCACGCAAACTCATACAGTGTGTAAACTGAATGGTGGCAGTTCAGAGATGGGACCGGAGAGCGGAGGAAGTTTGGGTGCGTGTATACCGGTAACATATGACATACACTGCTGGCCGTTAAAACTGCTACACCAAGAAGATGACGTGTTACAGGCGCGAAATTTAACCGACAGGAAGAAGCTGCTATTATATGCAAATGATTAGCTTTATACAGCATTCACACAATTTTGGCGTCGGTGGCGACACCTACAACGTGCTGACATGAGGAAAGTTTCCAACCGATTTCTCATACACAAACAGCAGTCCAATGGCGTTGCCTGCTGAAACGTTGTTTTGATGCCTCGTGTAAGGAGGAGAAATGCGTACAATCATGTTTTCGACTTTGCTAAAGGTTGGATTGTATCCTATCGCGATTGTGGTTTATCAATTCGAGACATTGCTGCTAGCGTTGGTCGCGATCCAATGAGTGTTAGCAGAATATGGAATCGGTGGGTTCAGGCGGGCAATAAGGAATGCCGTGCTGGATCCCAACGGCCTCGTATCACCAGCAGTCGAGATGACAGGCATGTTATTCGTATGGCTGAAACGGATTGTGCAGCCACATCTAGATCCCACAGTCAACATATGGGGACGTTTGCAAGACAACAACCATCTGCACGAACAGTTCGACGACGTTTTCAGCAGCATGGACTATCAGCTCAGAGACCACGGCTTTGGTTACCCTTGACACGGCATCACAGACAGGAGCGCCTGCGATGATGTACGCACCGACGAACATGGGTACACGGACGGAAAAACGTCATGCTATCGAATGAATCCAGGTTCTGTTTGCAGCATTATGATGGTCGCAACCGTATTTGGAGACATCACGGGGAACGCACATTGGAAGAGTGTATTCGTCATCGCCATACTAACGTATCACCCGGCGTGATGGTGTGGGGTGCCACTGGTTACTCGTCTCGGTCACCTCTTGTTCGCATCGACGGCCGTTACATTTCACATGTGTTACGACCCGTGGCTCTACCCTTCATTCCATCCCTGCGAAACCGTATATTTCAGTGGGATAATGCACGACCGCAATTTGCAGGTCCTGTACGTGCCTTTCTGGACACGGAAAATGTTCGTCTGCTGCCCTGGACAGCACATTATCCAGATCTCTCACAAATTGAAAACCTCGTCGCAGTACAGCAATCACTACTCTTGATAAACTGTGGTATCGTGTTGAAGGTGAATGGGCATCTGTACCTGTACGCGCCATTCAAGCTCTGTTAGACTCAATGCCTAGGCGTATCAAGGCCGTTATTACGGCCAGAGGTGGTTATCCTGGGTACTGATCTATGCACCGAAATTGCGTGAAAATGTTATCACATGTCAATTGTAGTATAATATATTTGTCCAATGAATACCCGTTTATCATCTCCATTTCTTCTTGGCGTAGCAATTTTAATGGCCAGTAATGTAAAATTTACCGACGAAGAATGGTACAAAATCAAAAATATCATTGACAGTTTGCAGCGCTTTAAACTGGGTGTTGGACATTGTGCAGACGATAGTCAGAACATTTTCATTTACTTTAGAGAAGCTGGAGAAGCAAGACACAGTTTTAAGCAATGATCTGTCCGAGGTACTACTTGCAGGAGTAAAAGAAAGGCACAGGGAAGTTTTTGCTATGTTGATTTACTTGAAGCATCCAAAGAAATAATACCAAGACTTGGACACGCCCAATCCTACATTTTTAATACCGAAAGAGAATAAGTTACGACAAGAAATGAAAAACATATTACGACGAATCATTAAAGATGATGCTGAAAATATACAACTAGCAGTTCTTCAGTTTCTCCCGGCGTATTTGATGATCAAAATATCCACGGGTGTACTGCCGGTCTATAGTGTCCAACGGGCACAATATTTCGGCGATCATACATGTCGCCATCATCAGGTGGACTGACGGACTGAGCTCCTGGAAACGCGCCGTAGCGTGCGGATCTCCGTGCCGGCGCGTTTCCAGGAGCTCAGTCCGTCAGTCCACCTGATGATGGCGACATGTATGATCGCCGAAATATTGTGCCCGTTGGACACAATAGACCGGCAGTACACCCGTGGATATTTTGATCATACAACTAGCAGATGATACAGATGCAGATATACTCAATAGTCTGTGTAAGATATTTTAACTTCACCGAGTGAGGTGGCGCAGTGGTAACACACTGGACTCGCATTCGGTGGTTGAAATCCACCTGCGGCCAT
Source organism: Locusta migratoria (assembly GCA_026315105.1). Classification (NCBI taxonomy): domain Eukaryota; kingdom Metazoa; phylum Arthropoda; class Insecta; order Orthoptera; family Acrididae; genus Locusta; species Locusta migratoria. The sequence continues at coordinate 26,637,996 of CM048745.1, read as the reverse complement.
CCTGATTTGGGTCAATTGTCAATTGTTTGTAAATCTGTCGGACCAAACTGCGCGGTCATCAGTCCGTAGCTTACAAACTACTTAAACCTACGTAAACTAACCTAAGGACAAACACACACACCCATGCCCTAGGGAGGACTCGAACCTCCACGGCGAGCAACCGCGCGCTCCGCAGCGAGACGCTTTAGACCGCTCGGCTACTCTACCGCGGCGTGATTTGGGTTTTCCGTGATTTCGCTAAATCACTCCAGGTAAATGCCGGGATGGTTTCTTTTAAAGGCTACGGCCGATTTCCTTCCACATCCTTACCCTAATACTCTGAGCGTAAACTCCGTCTCTAATGACCACGCTGTCGACTGGTTGTTAAACTCCAAGCTTCCTTCCTTCCTTCCACAATTTAACTTCACAAGAGGAATTATAAATTCAGGTGAAACAATACAATGACTATTACACTAAACAGATGAAACCGGCAACGGAGAAAAACTACGAGAAAAATGTCAGAATGTAAAAGGAAAGTATTTGAATTTGTGGCCTTTTCCGCCGCTCGTTACATATATAGTTCTATAAGAAGTTCATTGGGGGATAAAACTATTGATGTTATTAGTTTTTAAGGTCATATTTTCCAAAACGAGAAGTGACTTCTTATTTTAGATTTCTAAAATTGTAAACGTTTTTGCTGTTTATGTTTTTGTCAGAAAAATAACACACTTACTTAACTTAAACGAAATTCACGTAACACTGTAAGTTCCTCAATAAATAAAACTTTAATAAAGATTAGAAGAAATATTTAATTAACTAGAATATAAAGACCACAAAGTTACCAATTATTGACATTTGCTATTCTCCTTCAACTTGTTAATAAATAAGTAGTCAAACAGCATAATAATTAAACAGATACAGTAAGATATAGTTGACTTTCGCGATTTTTAATAAATATTTTATTACATTATAACAAAGAATATTTATTGCCTTAGAAAAAATATACAACTTTTGCTGGATCCCGCTGGATTGAAAGCAAACCAGCAAAAATCCCGCTCGATTGTAAAGAGCGCAGGAGTGCAGTCCCTACTAAGGATATAGTATGACGGAGAGCTGCATCAGACCAGTCTCCGGACTGAAGATCACAACAACAACATCGTTACAGTTACTAGGCTGCGTCAAATTAGGTACACTGTTGTGCAAATATTAAAGAACTTTCTGAGATAAAATCACATTGCGTTGACTTTGTTTATGGTTGATTGTAGCTCATACACTATAGTATAAAAATGGTGGAAAAGATATCGAACTCCGCGTTCACCGCCTCCTACCCTACTCTCTATCCATTTCAGTTTCGTATTCATGCAGCTCAGCGTTTACGACGTCATTTCTCATTAACTATATGTGCTACAATAATATTAATTTTCAGGCTCGTAGAATGGAAAATCAGAAAAAAATTTGCGAACCGAGTTCTGAGTGAAGACGTAATAAATTACGTCGAGCATGTTGGGGCGACTTTTCATGCATTTTATTGTTTTTCACGACATATGTCCCGAACTTTGTTTCGATGTTATTATTTCAAAGTTTTACTCAATGCTATATGTGATTACTGTCTTCAAAATATCTCGCGAATACATGGTGTTGTTATAACGTAGGAAATAGAGAATTCATGCATGACTGAGCGGTTTTTTCTTGAACCAAATTATTTATGATCTCAAATTACATGATGAACGTGTCGTACTTTGATATAATTTCGAAGCTACATTCAGTGGTATGTGTGTACACTGCCGGTCAAATTTATAGCGAACACTATTAGTAGTGCAGGAGAAACAAATTGTAACGTCATGACAAGATCCGTAGACTCACTTCATAAACAACGGAAAAGGAGTAAACGACAAACTTCTTTCCATTCATTATTACGTTGGGCTTGCCGAAGACAAAAATTTTCCTGATAGTTTGAAATTATGTGTGATATTAGTTGCAAGTCACTAAGTTTTCTCATTCTCAAAGACCGAAAGATTGAAGTATCGTTATTTACACGACGTACGATGGCGCAGTTTCTTGTGACCATCGTCGTTCATAGCGTCATATCTCATGACCTATGTCTCGAAGCGGTTTCTGCCCCGTAGCATTTGTTTCCGATGGTGAAGTATATCTGTGTCAAATTTGGTTGAATTCGGTCGATTATTTTACGAGGAGATGTGGAACATTCATTCAATTGTTCATGACATCATTTCTGCTTAGTGACGTATTACAGGTGATTCGTAACCACACCGTGATTATTACCTGATGGTAAGGAATATCTGTGTCAAGTTTCGTTGATATCAGTCCAGCAGAACTATACAGAAGAGCCAAAGAAACTGAAATGCAAACATTTATATGTAAACACTCAGAGAACTGTGCTGTGGTCTACAATACCTATATAGAGTAATACGTGTCTGACACAGGCGGTAGATCGGTCACTGCTGCTAAAATAGTTCCTCATCACGACGTGAGGATATGGAGTCAACCATATCAATCCGTGGACCCTTCGTAACTCCAGGGGACTGTGAGATATGAAAGTGTACCAAGTGGGAACTCCAGATGGCTAAGCGTTTAGGAAATACAAGGAATTCTGATGCGGATCTATCACCCTCTGCACCTTATCAACTGCCCCTGAGAGAATCTGTTCGGCGTTTGGCTCAGCGGTAAGAAATCGGATTTTTATTTAAAGGTTCGCGGGTTTGATTCCGCCCGGTGGCAAATATTTATTTGCTATGAGACTTTCAGGAAAACTATTGCCACATGTTTAAATATGCCTACAGGAGAGTAGTAGCTATTTAGGACCGAGGGTTCAAAAATCAGTAGAGGAGTACGCGGCAAAATATACAAATGTTACCGTCACAGTCTTGAACAAAAAATATGTAGCTGGTGTGATGAAGTCCTACAAATATATGACAAACTGTTCCAAGATGAAGACGGATTGTCAACATGCAGTATCGAAGTAATTCCGCCCACAGCTACGCCACTAGTGCACCATGCGATGTATATTTTTATTGTAAGGCAAAAAAATATAATTAAAAAATTCAAAACTGCACTTACCTAATCGAGAAAGAAGAAAAAAATCACTTCCCGAGAAAATTGCATCAAACTACATTCCATTATACATCAGCAGCTGCCCTCGCAAGTATTCAGCGACATGCTGCGTCACGCGTGGGTCGCTCCTGCACTGTGCGATGAAAGAAGCTGTTTTCAGAACGTGATTAAAGTTTGTTTTCTATGGAGACATTAAAAAAAACATAACTGAAAAAGGGCGGCGTTCATAACGTGCGCAAGATGCGGTAAAAATTGTTGTTTCCCCTTTTTCTTCGATGAATATCACCCCGGTACATGTAACTGGTCAATTGCAAAAGAATGGAAGTATCGATTTACATACACTACGTCCCAAAGGACGCATTAACTACAGCCCCTTTTTGAATGTTTGTAGTCCCAAATTTCATCCAACGCCCTTTACTTTTTTTTCTTTTGCTGATATAAATTTATAAAATAATCTATATGATGTTGCAGTTAATTGTGACGTCAGTCTACATCTACATCAATATTCTGCAAACACTAGTGAAGTGTGTGGCAGAGGGTACGACCCACAGTACCAGTTATTAGGGTTTTTCCCCCCATTCCATTCACGTATTGGTCGTGGGAAGAATGACTGTTTAAATGCCTCCATGCGTGCTGTAATTAATCAAATCTTGCCCTCACGATCCCTACAGGAACAATATGTAGGTTTATGCATTGCCAAGGATCAGAAAAGAAATTGCCGCCGGGTGGAGTTGAACCGGCGCCATTCTCAATACGAATCCGATCATTCACCGCTTTTTTTTTTTTTTTTTTTTTTTTTTTTTTTAATATATTATACAGTAGAACTAAATGAACTCTTTCATGGCAGTTTTGCAGAGAATATAGAGTATTAAATAAGGAAACGTAAAATAGTGAAACTGAAGGTATCCTTTGGTATTAAAATGATGACTATTCAAAGTAACTGAAAGCAAACATTTTTCTTGTCCCAACTCTTCATAGCGAGGACCCGTGTACGTCTTCTCGTATTATCATCAAGGTCCGTGTTCTGTGTCTAATAGCGAATCAGTGATCATTGCCTCATCTTCTCTTACCCGGGACCCTCCAGCTATGACGGGGATCATGGTATATACAACCTAAATAATTCGCAAAATTCCGTCGATATCTGGAAAAGTACTGCAATATATCGTGTCTTTCTTGTAAGAAGATCCAAAAATCAAGGACATCTTTGAGACCGTCACGAAAGAGATAATACACGGACAGTCCTTTTATCCAGTTTATTGCCTGCGCCTTTGATTAGGGAAAGTACGTTTGGTCCGGTTATAGGAGCATTTTAGGCTCGATCACGTGTGGTGGCACTCAGAGATAAAAGGCAAGTATCTTCCGAATTAGAAGCCACACGTCTGCTGAAGATCCACATTCCAGGCGATGATCATCTGTGTCAGTCACACGGCGTCGCACGCACATAGGACACTCGGCCAGTGCAGTGTCGTGCAATCTGCTCCTTGTCGGATATTTTTCGTTGACGACGAGGTACCAGGTGGCACGTATCTCCGTCGTTAAGTGTTCTTGGTGAATCGCTCACCACATCTTTGGCCACGCCACTTCTGGGTGTCGCCTCTCTGTACTATTCTGATGATGATTATTCATCGGCAGGTTGTACACATCTCGTGCTGTCGGTGTCCTGTTGCTTCCTAAACACGCACTCACAGGGACAATCGTTAAAATGCATATCGTGATAGATCCGTATCAAACTTCCTCTTATTTCCTAAACGCTTGGCCATCTGGAGTTCCCACTTGGGGCAATTTCGTGTCTCAACACGCACTACCATAAATTTGGACGAATTCGTCAGTGAATTTCATCCTGCTTGGCCATGTCCCCCCAAAAGCGACGCGCCCGGTGTCTTGACCCCGGTCGTTACAGCTACAGTCGCGGCTGCTGCTGTCCTTTCAGGTGTGGCCGGCTGCGGCCCAGGAGTCGCGCATTTCACGCACACTGCTGTTGCGGTATTGGAACGCAACTCGTGCCTCAGTCACTGGCTCTGAACCGGCACCTCACTGCCTGCTTCTCTCACACTGCTGCTATTTAATTCATTTACCGAAAATTTCTAAAAAATACTCCAGCGCCGCTACAGAGGAAACGACAAAACGGACACGCTTGGGGATCGTGTTGAAAAATGTTAAAAGTAATTTTGTTGCTAGATAGTTCTGTACCATGCTAGAAATACTGTCTCCAATTTTCAGAGTCCAGTTCGTGCTTCTAATGATTTAAGAGCTGTCTGTTTCACGCAGACCGCAGTGCCACGCCCCTTCTCCTACATGACGTTATTTCCTGCCGTCCTTTGTGTTTACGTTCTTGCTGAAGCCGGCGCATGTGGATATTATTGGTAACTCCGCTTTCCATTCAGCTCATACGGAATTGTACACATGGCGTGAGAGAGGCCTATCCCCGATATCTTAATTTCAGTTCACTTTCATGTGATGTATACTATGTTTCTTGTTAACCTCTTTGTCATATATCTGTGGATACCTAAGAGTATATTTTTGTCTCAGTCTGTCAGTAGCATTCGCCAGTGAGTCTTGTGCGGGAGTTAGCGTTGTGCAGTTGTTAGTCTGTCGGAAATGTTTAGAACCTAAATTCTGTGTAAATTTACATCAAACTAAAGAGTTTCATTACAAAGCAGTGTATGTGAGATGTGACACGGAGTAACGTAAATATAACTATGTAAACGTAGATGCTTTGTTACTCATTCATCCTTATCCTCGAGATTAAGCAGTATGGGATAACTTCAATTTCAAGATAGCAGTTCACTTCGAAATACGATTTGTATGAAGGGTAATTTGAAATGAAACAATAAGATGTATTTTCCTCGTTGTACCTGATTCAGTTTTCCGCTGGTTCATTCTCGCAGCTCAAATTCGCCTGGTACTGTTGGTTCATTTTATATTCAACAATTTCTCTTTATTAATTTCTCAAAGGGCATATCTAACAAAAGTTAGGATTTTGTAACAAAGTACTTCATTTGGTATTTGAATCTATATTGCAGTGCACAGTAATGTTATCCATTGCGCACCTACAATTGCTCAGATGTGATTTGACTTTAGAATTTGTGTTGGCTTTAGTTAGCCATATAAAATGAAAAAGCAATTTTTATACTAGGGCCGTGAATAACTAAATCAGTTTCAATTTATTTATATTTTGGGAATGGGAGATTTTACTCACACAATTTTCAAACAGTTAGTTCACATTGTTTCTCAGTAGGTAATTAGATTTCATACAGTTCTAAATGTGACTAAGGATAATCTTTTTGATTTTTGGGTGAACATCATCCCATTCAAATCCCATTGGAATATTACATATTACCCAAAGACTGGAAAGTTGCCCAAGTTACTCCAATATTCAAGAAAGACAATAGGAGTGATCCCAAAAATTACAGGCCTATCTCATTGACGTCAATTTTCAGTAGGATTTTGGAAAATATACTTTGTTCGAATATTATGAACTTCCTCGAAGAGAACGACCTATTAACCAGTAGTCAACACGGGTTCAGGAAGTATCGCTCTTGCGAAACACAGCTTGCCCTTTATTCACATGAAGTGTTAAGTGCCATCGACAAGGGATCTCAAATCGATTCCATATTTCTGGATTTCAGGAAGGCTTTTGACACTGTACTCCACAAGCGGCTTCTTATGATATTGCGTGCTTATGGAATATCTCCCGAATTGTGCAGTTGGATTCACGATTTCCTATCAGAAAGAACACAGTTCGTTGTAATTGACGGTAAGTCATCGAGTAAAACAGAAGTTATATCTGGCGTTCCACAGGGAAGCGTTATAGGTCCCCTACTCTTCCTCGTGTTTATAAACAATCTGAAAAGCTCCCTTAGATTGTTCGCGGATGATGCTGTCGTTTATCGGTTAGTGAAGTCAACAGAGGATCAAAAGCAACTGCAAAGCGATTTAGACAAAATTTCAGCATGGTGCGAAAATTGGCAATTGACACTAAATAAAGAAAAGGATGAAGTAATACACATGACCACTAAAAGAAATCCGCTGAACTACAATTACGCGATAAACCAGTCAAACCTTAAGGTCGTAGATACTACCAAATACTTAGGAGTTACAATTACGAACAACTTAGACTGGAGAGAACACATAGAAAATATTGTGTGGAAGGCGAACCAAAGGTTACGTTTCATCGGCAGAACGCTTCGAAGATGCAACAGCTCCACCAAAGAGACTGGCTACATCACACTTGTGCGTCCTCTCCTGGAGTCTTTTGCGCCTTGTGGGACCCTCACAAGGTGCGATTGACGGAAGACATTGAGAAGGTTCAGAGAAGCTCGTTTTTTTCTGTCACGTTACGGGGGGGGGGGGGGAGCGTCACGGAAATGTTGCACGAATTGGGGTGGAAATCATTAAAAGAAAGACGTTATTCATTGCGGCGTGATCTGTTTGCGAAATTTCAATCACCGACTTTTAGTTCTGAATGTGAAAATATTTTGCTAGCACCCACCTACTTAGGAAGACATGACCATCCCAATAAAATAAGATAAATCAGATCGAGAACGGAACGATTTAGGTGTTCTTTCTTCCCGCGCGCTATTAGAGAATGTAACGGTAGAGAAAAATTATGAAGATGGTTAATGAACCCTCTGCCAGGCACTTGAAAGTGATTTGCAGAGTACCTATGTAGATGTAGATTTACCCATCATGGATTGTTATCGTACCAGCGTACATGCTGTTGTCTTCTCGAGGTAAGTGTCTGTAATTTCTATCACAATCTGTTCACTGTGTTTACTGTTCAGTTAGGTGGCTCTATATTCAGTGTTCAGTAAGGTGGCTTTAAATCCATTGTTCAGTTAGATGGTTTAAATTCGGTGTTCAGTTAGGTAGTTTCAAATTCAGAAACGGTTCTCAGTATGATCTTGTTTTTAATCATCAGTTTATTTTTAATGAGCATTTTTATTTGTTATTCCATATTGATAATCAGTGACAGTCTTAAGGAAGCAATCTGTCCAAAAAAAAGTTCAGATACACAACAATTCAGTTTTAAATCAGTACACACACACACACACACCATCATCATCATCGTTAGAGACTGTTTATGCCGTTCAGCGTTCAGTATGGAGCATAGTACCTCTGATAAAATTCCTCCTGATCACCTATTCAGTGCTAACATTGATGCCTCGTCTGATGTTATGCCTTTTATTTCAAAATCATTTTTCTCCGAATCTAAGTACTATCATCTTGGTCTACCTCGATCCCTCTCACCCTCCGCTGCTGAGCTCATGAGTCTCTTAGGTAACCTAGCTTCTCCCATGCGTGTAACATGGCCCCACCATCTCAGTTCTTTCATTATGTTGCCATCGTGTGAGAAAATACATCCTAGGTACTTGAAACTGTATACCTGTTCTAACTTTGTTTCTCCTATTTGGCACTCAATCTGTTTAAATGTCTTTCCCACAGACGAAGAAATATGAATTTTGTGTCTCATCCTTGTCGCCACTTTTGTGCCTAGTTTCCGCTGGTTATCCTGAATGTCGGTGGCCGAATAGAGAGAGACAGATACAAGGAAATAGGATGCACGCTTTTGCGGGTACAGTCTGAGGTGAGCTTGATTGGAACGAGATATATTTCGAAGAAATGTGATAATACTTATCTTTTACAAAGTTCACGACTGCCGACTAAGTGTACTGCTGAGACTTAGGTTAAATAGGTAGAGGCCTGCCTACTGAGGAGAGACTTTCCTACTGCTTGTCTTAATCCCAAGTGACCGATCGAGTTCAGTGGTGGCCACGAGCGGAGTTGCAGCAGAGGACGCTCGTGGCTGACGTCGTAAGAACGCCGCGCCGTAAGTATGTGGCGCGCATTTCAGACTTGTGCGACACCACACCCCTCCCCCCCCCCCCAAACCGCCACGCCGTCGTGGCGTAGGGCTGAGGGCCACGGCGACGGCACTGGGAGGAGGGCCTGGGCGGGGGCGTTACTGGTGGGACGGGCGTCGTAGCTGAGGCTGGGATCCAGACGCCGTCCGCGCCCCGGCATCCGCCTTGCGATCCCCCGGAAAACCCACCAAAACGAGGGGAAGGGCGCACCCCTCCGCCCAGAGGGAGCAGGTCATTTTCTTCTGAGGTGAGTGGCCCAGGCGGCGGGGGGACCCACGGTCCCGGAGTCCCTCTCGGTGACGCCGGTAACTGCGGCGGCGACAGCGGTGGTGTCGATCGCATCGGAGGCGCGTCGACCTCTCGTAGTCTGGGGACGCTGGACCCGTCTGCGAGCGATGTGGCTGTGCTCCCTGGCGACGAAATGAGTCTGGAATCAAGAAACCCGAGACAGGATCGCGCGGCCTGTGCAGGCGCAACTGGTTTGCGTCTCGCCACAGTAGAAGGTGGTACAACATACATATTGCGGCCGAGCACGCTCTGAATGGTGCCCAGTAACCATCTCTTCATTCCAGTAAACATCCTGTACAGCACCGGCGTCGAAACCTGAAAACGTGAAGCGCCATACGAACCAACTCGGTGCGTGGGAGGCTGCAGCAGGTGAAGGAGAGTGCGGTGACGGCGGCCGTGTAGCAGCTCGGCAGGAGACGGTCCGTCACGTGGCATGCACCGATACGTAAACAGGAAAATTTGAAGAGCTTGCTGCCTGGAGTGCTCACCTTTCATCTTTTCCATGCGAGACTTGAATGTTCGAACGAAACGTTCTGCTTCACCATTGGACTGAGGGTGAAAAGGTGCGGTGGTGATATGCTGAATGCCATTCACACGACAAAACTGTTGAAATTTCGCACTAACAAACTGAGGTCCATTGTCACTGACGATAGTTTCAGGCAAACCTTCGATGCAAAACACTGACGTTAAGGCACTGATTGTACTAGACGCCGTCGTTGAGTTCATGGAAATCACGCAAGGAAACTTGCTCAAAGCGTCTACAACGATTAACCAGCGTGTATTCCAGAAAGGTCCGGCAAAGTCAATATGTAAACGTTGCCATGGTCCTTTGGGGCGTGGTCAGTCCGAGAAACTTTGCGGAGGAGCTGCCTGATGGTCCGCACAAACCATACACTGTGACATCCGGCCCTCAATCTGAGCGTCTATACCAACCCAGGTACAATGACGTCTGGCCAGTTGCTTTGTACTAACAATACCCCAATGTCCTTGATGCAGGAGGCGTAACACTTCTCGTTGCAGGGAACGAGGAACAATCACTCTTGGTTTGGTCGTTGTCGGTATGTAACAACAGAACACTCTGACTTAAAGACAATGCATGACGTTGTGCAAAATAACGTCCAACTAGAGGCCGCTCAATGTCTTTGGCTCTGGCAGGCCAACCAAAGCGAACAAAACGTGCTACCACACTTAGGTCTGCATCCGCAGCTGTTTCCTGTGCAACCCGACGAGAGTTCAAAGGGAAATCTGCGACAGCGGAAGCATCTCTGGAGTCTATCTGACAACACGCCATTTCTGAAGAATCAAACGACATATCCTGGCCAACTAGAAGTCGGGAAAGTGTGTCCGCGTTGGCATGTTTAGAGGTAGGTCGGTACAAAATCTCATACTGATAATTACACAGTATTAAGGACCATCTCTGAAGCTTTTGTGCCGTTCGTGGCGGAATTGGCTTTGGGATGAGAACAACGACGTGAGAGGCTTGTTGTCTGTCAACGAATAGAATTTTCTGCCATACAGATAATGATGAAACTTTGTGACGCCGTAAATGATTGCTAAGGCCTCCTTTTCTATCTGACTGTAATTCTGTTGCGTTAGCGTCAGTAGCTTGCATGCAAAAGTAATAGGACGATCGTGAGATCCAATATGATGTGACATTACTGCGCTCAGACTGTAAGACGAGGCATCCACTGCTAGCACTACAGGCTTCTGTGGGTCGAAAGGAATCAAACATGTATCACTGAGTAGTGCAGACTTGAATTTGTCAAAGGCGACCATGCAATAGGAACATTCTTCCTACTAAGCGATGCAGTGGAGCTGCAATCTGAGAGGCATTGGGAGTAAACCTGAAATAATTGTTCAGCTTTCCCATTACTGCTTGCAATTCGTGCTCATTCTTAGGAGGAGGCAAGTTTTTGATTGCTTGAAGATGGGATGGATTCCTTGGACATTAATCACATAGTCTAGGTACTCTATTTCAGTCTGAAAAAAAAACGAACACTTTGCTTTATTGCAACATAGACCTGCTGCAGTCAACACTTTGAAAAGACACGCCAGGTTTGATAAATGTTCTTCAGCTGTGCTTCCTGAGACCACAATATCATCTAAATAGTTCGAGCAGCACGGTACAGAAACTGTCAGCTGTTCCAAAAGCGCTGAAAAATAACAGGGGCGGAAGAACTGCCAAAGGGTAGGCGTTGCCGGCCGCTGTGGCCGAGGGGACTGAGGCGCTCCAGTCACGGTCTGCATGGCCACTTCGGTCGGGGGTTGGAATCCCCCCTCGGGAATGGATATTTGTGCCGTCCTTAGGATAGGCTAGTTGATAAGTAGTTTGTAAGTTTAGGGACTGATGACCCCGTAGTCAAGGCCCATAAGCTTTACAAACATTTGATTTGATTTTAGGGTAAGTGTTGAAATTGCAAAAGGCCCATGTGAGTATTAATGACGAAAAACTTCTTTTTGACTCGTCATCAAGCGTAATCTATAAGTATGCCTCTGCTAAATCAATCTTAGAAAAGAAGCGAGACTGTCCTAATTTGTCCATCAGTTCATCAGGTCGGGGCAGAGAGTAAGTGTCTACAATTGTTTGACTGTTCACTGTTGATTTGAATTCCGCACAGAGACAAAGTTTTCCAGACGGCTTGGCTATAATTACTAAAGGCGAGGCCCACCGACTCACAGAAACAGGAGAAATCACCCCACTATCCTGCCAACGTTTAAGTTCTTCAGCAACTTTATCACGAATTGCGAAAGGCACTGGCCTAGCTTTACGAAATTTTGGTACTGCAGATTCTTTTAAAGCCGGCCGCGGTGGCCGAGGGGACTGAGGCGCTCCAGTCACGGTCTGCACGGTCACTACAGTCGGGGGTTCGAATCCCCCCTCGGGCATGGATATTTGTGCCGTCGTTAGTCTTAGTTAGTTCATATGTTGTTTGTAAGTGTAGGGACTGATAACTCCGTAGTTAAGTCCCATAAGCTATACAAAAATTTGAACATTTTTTTGATTCTTTTAAAGTTACATGTGCCACAAAGTCTTTTGCGCAACCTAGATATGGCAAAAGAAAGTCACTATATTTTTCACACAATGCATTGATTTTCTCCTGAGGCACTACTGACGAAATTTGAAGCACAACCCATTGAATTGATAAGCCAAACAAATCAAATGCATCAAGTCGAAAAATGTTATGTGTATATTTGGCCTGAAGTACAACAAAAGCTACAGTTTTGGTAACACCTTGAAAAGAGGCGGGCAGGCTACACGTTCTTAGCACGGGAATATTTTGACCTGTATAAGATGTTAGCACTTGTTGAGACGGCGACAATTTTGGCGAACCCAGAAGTTCATATGTGTCTTTATTCATTAATGTGACAGCGGAACCAGTATCAAGTTGAAATTGCACAGTCTTATTTTCTATAGAGAGATTCACAAAAAGTTTTTGCTTGTGGCGCTCTACAGGTGCGCGAATGTGGGCAACGTCTGATACAGCTTGTTTGCTGCGCTTGCACATGCGTGGGCTACGTACGGTAGGAAGCGGCGCAGAATCGGCACATGGCACATTAATATCACTGTCACTGATATCACAATATCACTGAGATGGCCCTACCGCCGGATCGGCGTCAGCGCAATGTCAGGCTACCCAGATTCACCAGCTACTGCACTAAAATTACGTTGAGTACCTACATCAAGTCTACTGTCACTAGCTACACAGTAATGGGCACTATGACAATGAGAAGTTGCGGAAGCACTAGGTTCACTACAGGATTGCACTGTACATATGCATTATGCTTGTCCCGAACCCTTTTCCGTTGCACCGTTTTACGCGCTCGACGGCGTTTGCGACGTGGCTCACTACATAGTTTTGCCGTAGGCGCAGAAGAAATTTCGTGCATTTGAGACTCAACAGAAACACTGTCCAAGTCCACAGCGTGTATGACATTTACAGTATGAACTGTTCTTGCACTGAGCGAAGTACTGTTTCTAATGGCACTGCTGCCTAAATTTTTCACCTGTTGCTTCTATTTATGAAGAAAATGTTTGTTTGATATTGTATTTTTCTGAAACCACAATCCCATAACATGAAATGTAAATCATCTTTCAGCTGAATAAAGAAATAATTACCAGCTGTCTTGCTTTTCAGTATATGTATATCTCATTTTACTAAATACAGAACATGTGTAGTACAGGAACATGTAGCAAATAATGGGAAATATTTTTGTAATGTATACGAATGGGGTAAAAACAATAAATGCCATTTTCTACAAGCACCAACCACTTAAGATACACAAGAAACTTTGTGGTTACAATTATGTCTGCAGATAGCACAGTCTAACTTATTTATCATACAAGGTACACCTATTACTTCTCCATATTTCATTTGAGGTTTTACTCTACCTAAATATTTGTAGTATTAAGTGTCCAAGAAAGCATTGATACCACTTGTTTACATTGAAACCTGTATCATTTCCCTAAACAGCATGTTTGAGGAAAAGGTGTAATGTTTTGTTCATGAACATGAAATTTCAACTAACTTAATATATATTTGTACGATGTACAGGTGCTCTTATAAGAGTCAACTGATATTTGCTTCTGTGTGGAATGTGAACCTCATTTACATAAATGATTTAGAACAACAAGAAGGCAAAATGAGGAACTCGTTTTAAGACCTCCAGGACAATTCGCAGCTGCATAGTGCATAGTTTCTTCAAGTTCGCGCTTCGCGGTTCTACGATCGAAGGTTCAGCTAGTCACAGCTACTACTTTCGATATACCCACGCGTTTAGTCGATTTATGTCAGTTCTACGTCACGATGACGTCACGCTTGCATGGAACGGGGTGAACTGTTGGTCACCCGCCGTTGAAGAGGCTATTATCTTCCTCAGGTAGAGAGAGTTGGTAGACACTATGCTCTGAACGTGTTCTGTATGAGATTTTAGCGCGCTCTACATCTGGTGTGTGGTGTGGAAGGTTTTGGCGTGGCCTGAGAGCTTCACTCTTGCTGCGAGCGTAGAAGTAAGTACTTCGTCGAATCATACTGAGGGGAAGGCATGATGTTATAACTTTGCTTTCTTTGTGATCAGACAGTCTTGGTTTATCAGTGATAGTTTTCTTGAGTAATTCTTTCGCTATGTGAGGTGAATTGTTTCTTAATTTACAGAACTCGAGTAAATTCAGTGTAGATTTATTATTTGCATTTTCATTCCAGTGATGATTCTGTGTCCTGTTTTTCTCAAGTTAGAATACTCGTGTGTGGCCCTCGTCGCATCTGTATCGGCGAGTATGCTAAATATTTCTCAGATTTTCTAGTTTTATTCCGTCTTTCCTGTCTTGTATGACCGATTGCACCACATGCTTTCGCAACGGTCATTACTTCGGCCTTCAGCCGTGCTTTTATTAATACTAGGTTTCTTATATATGAATTCTCGCGTATGCCTTATTTGCTTATTCTAAATTATTATTATTATTATTATTATTTTTTTTTTTTTTTTTTTTTTTTTTTTTTTTTTTTTTTTTTTTTTTTGTATATTCTACTCTATTCGCCGTGGTCGCACACAACATGGTACTTAAGAATAGTAGGTCGCTGCCTCCCCGAACGTGAGTTCATTTGGTGCATCGTGATTCTTTTTTAAATTTGTTCTTCAAGACACCCGCCATCTCGTCAAAACGCCGTCGAGGCTTCGTTTGTCGCTGCTATGAACTGTCCTGGCATGAATAATGTGCAGCAAGCATTATGCGCCTGTCTGGCTTTGAATTAATGAATGTGCTTTCCTCTATCCATTGTGTGTTTGCAATTTTCCTCCCAAGTTACCTCCATATTTATTAAGGCCAGAAACAATTTTATTAACTTTATGACATAATTCACCATTGTACAAGGTGTGTGCTTAATTTGGTATCCACACATTTATTTTCTTGTTGGTTTTATTGAATAGATGATGATTTAAAGTATCAAACCTCTGCTTTATAATTTCGTGCTCCCCATCCCATGATTAATTATCTATTCATTTAATTTTTACCATTAATTTTGTGTTTGTTAAAACGTTAGCTGGTCCCTTAAGGAGTGAGCAGTTAGACAAATTTCCGTCGCGCAAATACTGTGGCCACTCGCACAGTAATTTAGAGCAGCAGTGAGCGTTTTAACTTGCATTTGCAGATCTCAACTGCCCGAGATCTTGCTTAAATAATTTTACGGGCTACTTGCAACTTCATTTTTCACGTAGCATAAATATAAAAAATTCAACATTCACACAGTCATTTATCCTCATTGTGAGTGCTTACATGCAAACGATAGCTTTAGATTTTTGTATATTTAGTTATTGTTTTATTTCTTGGAAAATACTTATTTTGCGGTTACGTGGTGATATATTTATCCAGGTAATTTTTGGGTGATTCAGTGCCAGGAGCTTTAAGGGCGCTTTTCCTAATATCTAAGAGGCTATGATGCGAAATCTCGTACAGTTCTTGAGCTTCATTCATACACACGAGACTTCTCAATAAGGTACCAAATGGGTTAGCCATATTGGAGTCCATTTTCTTCCTATTCTCAACTATACAGTCACCAGCATATACAGATAAACGAAACTGACGTCACATCTTTGATTTACGATGAAATGAGTTTCGAACCTACACCAAGGCCCGGGAGAGACTTGGTACCATAGACTGCTGACTTTTCGGCTCGTCACGTCATGAACATAATGGAGGTCGCAGTCGAATGGCTACAATATCTAAGACAGGGTTTTTCAACTTTTCTGAGTTTGCGACGCCCCTTCCAAGCAAAAATATACGGATGACCCTGGTCCCGCATTGCACCCTCTGTGTCAATTCAAAGATAGCGAATTTTATGTTTTCTTCCGTTGATAAAATATTCTTGTAAAAATGTTACAATATTCTACAATATAACGTCAATTTTGTAGTCCATTTTCCGGAATGGAAAACATTATCCTTTGTTTACATTAATTTCGACAGAAAAATATATGTTGCATGACGAATGTTTCGCGTTCCAGGTAAGACGTGGAAGCGAATTATGCCCGCTAAGTCCCACTGTATAGACGGTTTCTAACGGAGTTGACGTTTTTTAGAAACTCTCAAAATTACTTATTGCCTCTTCTTAATTTAACTACCCTTCTTCTTCTTTTGGCCCACGTTAGTTTACGGTAGTAACACTAAAATTGGGTCAAATGTTTTTGATATGTCGCGTTTTGCAGCTCTTAAATAATATAGAAAAAACATTTTCATATATGCACCAAAGCTGCTTTTATTTGAAATGCTGACTAGTTTCGGGCTTTGCCCAGTTTCTTAAGCCACCTATTACAGAGAACATTAATGAAGCAATGTTATATTGACTGTACAAGTTGTAATTACTTACATTCATATATATATATTTGGTTACTGTTTAGGTCACGCTGTTTGTTGTAATTACTTTGGTTTAGTTTACAGAGTTGTTGATCCAAATATGTCTTTATTAAATATTCTGTGCTTAATTTTGTTTGTAACAATATCGTTGGTTATATGCATTGTGACATAAACAGTACCATGACAAATATCGTACATTAAATTTTAGATTTCATTCCGAACTATTTTAAGTGTAATAAATTTCTTTTCTGTACTATATTGTAATACAGGGATAATACTGCAGTGCTGCTCGTGGGAACACCATGAAAAGAACCCAGAGTACCTTTTTTAGAAACGGTGGTTAAATGCCCACCAGCGTTAAAGTAGATTTCAACGCTGAGAATTATGACCCCTAGTCGTTCCCTTCCTTGGCCACGCCATGGGAGGAGCGCTGGTCTCGAGGCCGAGGACAACAATATGCTCCAAAGTATTTAGTGTGCACTAGGACTGATGGCGAATCTTTCATGAATACAAAGCCTCTCTTTTTTGTGGAGCACTTGTAAGATACGTTTGGAGAAGTAGACGGCATGTCGGCAGTCACGGGCATTGCTCGCCTGTGACAAGCTGGGTGATGTTCCCGTTACTATCACCCCTCACAAAAGCCTGAACATGGTAGAGGGACCTCCTTTTGCAGTCAGATGACGAACTTCGCAAGAATTTGGAACGGCGAGGAGTCCATTTTATACCGCGAGTCAATAGGGGTCCGAAGGACAACAGGGTCGCCACCGGTGGATTAATCTTGGCGTTTGATGGCGACTCATTGCCTGAGAAGGTCAAGGTGATGATTTACTGGATTGACGTGAAGCCCTACGTTCCTCCCGCTATGCGCTGTTTTAAATGCTGGAGGTTTGGGCACATGTCCTCCAGGTGTACCACCAACTTCACCTGTCGGGACTGTGGTCATGCATCGCACCCAGACCTCCGTTGTCCACCACCTCTCATTTGTGTCAACTCTGGACAGCAGCACCCGCCTTGCTCGCCTACCTGCACTGTACTGCACAAAGAACGGAAGATCATGCAATACAAAACCATGGACTGGCTGTCTTATTCCGAGGCAAAGAAAAAATATGAGAAACTCACCCGGTCAGCATTAAACCGTCTTATGCAGCCTCCCACTCTTCATTTCCTTCGGGGCAGCCTTGACTTCATAAATACTAATTTCATTAACTGGTCCCTCAACAGCCGACGTGTTTCGTATCGATAGCTGGGGAAACTCCTCCTTCGACAATGTCTGAAAGAATCTCCACCAGCGCTCCCTTGCTTTGTTTCGGTCAACCACCAGCTCATCCTTTTAATTGTTAATGCATAAAAAAGGTTGGATGGCTCTCCATTATTGTTAACTAGCTGTAAACCCTGCGTTGTCCGGGTGTTTATTTAATCGACACTCTCGTTGTCCACATACGCTCCCCCTCTCTCTGCATCCACCTCTTTCTCTCCCATCTCTATGTTCGTTTCTAGATTTCTCTGTCTCGGAAAAGTTTTCTGCAAGGTGCCTTCTATCATGTACCATACAAGCATTTATAACCTCAGTGATCCTCTTCTTGGTTTAAAGGCCATCTGTGCAAAAATTCATAAATATTGGTGCAAACTAGGTATTTTGTAAAATTCCGTAAGTTAAGTACCCTCCACCACGCAGCGAACGAAATTTTATACAGACAGTGACATTCCTCTTGTTTTAAGGTAGTGTGTGCAAAATTTCATCAATATCGGAAGAAAACTATAGATTTCTTTGCAATGAAAACGCATGGTCACATTTCGTTGTTCTCAAATATTCCAATTATATTTCATACAATCCTTGTTCTGAGAAAAACGAAAATAACAAAAAAAAAGGGCCTTTCATTTGTTGGGAAACGTTCCAAATATGTTGCCACTGTTGTTTCGGATGTTCCTTGACCGCAGATAGGAAGTCTGTGTATGGTAGTTGCAGGTCCAGGACAGTGCCTAAGGATGAAGCAATGCATCAATTTCCTCATTGTAGCAGATAACAGCGTGGGAAGACACCCACGATAAATTAACTGTCTGTACCATATTTGTACAGCGAACATACGCCGAAATCACATCCAATAAAGCTGACGGTTTTTTGTTCTATCTCCGATGTTGCAGGGTTTAAACGACAGTTTGACAGTCAGACACGATATCTTTGGGAAGAAAATGGTAGAAACACACTTGAGTGCTTCCAGAATTGCCACTGTCTCCGCCGTAAATATAAAAGAACTCGTTGGCAGTATGAAGGTTCTCCGAATCTGAAGAAAAAAAAAAAGCACATTCAGTACACTGTTCTTGCGGTATTTTGGATCCATCCGTATATGTGCAAGGAAAAGCAGACCACTGAGCTGCAACGAGGCGACTGAATCCATTATTGACATTGTTACTTTCTAAGCAAGTCACATTAAAATAGAAGACTGGAATCTGGAGGCCAAGTGTTCGTAGATCGTATTCAAAGAAAGAAGACGCGGTGAACATCGCAGGGAACGTATCATAGGTGACCAAGTGTCGAAGCTGTACAAATGGTCTTTTAAGAGGCAATGCATAGACGATAAATCAGGTCTCTGTTCGTGGTCACACTTGAACATAATGGAGGAGCCTCCTGACGCCTGTTAGACCAGTTCAGGCCAGATCTATTAGGGTCGTGCCTCCTGGTTGTTGCAGCTGGGCTACGCGGTGCTGGGACAGCGCGGCAGCGGGCTGCACCTGCGCCAGTTCTCCAGGGCGTTCGTCTTCCAGGACGGCGACGGCGGCGACAGTCGGCTGGTCTTCGTCAGCGTCGACTGCGCCATGATGGGCAACGGGCTGCGCAGAGACGTGAGTACACACCACACCACAACACTAGCTCACTGCTCCGCTGTCTTACTTCAAGTGTCTGAAAAATCACTGGGACCACAGTGAAGGAGTAACATATCTATAAGCCCTGATACTGGAAATACACACACACAAAGATGTAAACAATGAAGAGCCAAAGAAACTGGTATTGCCATGAGTATGCAAACACAGACAAACGTAAACACTCATGACGGTGCTGCGGCCAACAACGTCTGTATAAGACAACAGGTGTTGGCGCAGGTCCTATAAGGAGACCACATGGGTATCGGGTATTGAATATATATATATATATATATATATATATATATTGGTCTCCTTATAGGACCTGCGCCAACACCTGTTGTCTTATACAGACACACACACACACACACACACACACACACACACACACACACACACACACACACACACACACACATATATATATATATATATATATATATATATATATATATATATATATATATAATGTGTGTGTGTGTGTTGCGTGAAGTTTAGAACTTAAATAACAATCAACCAATGCCATTCGACGCAACTCTCAAAAATACTCGGGAAAATCGACATCGAAATTTGGCAAGTGCAGGTAAGTACCAATGGCTGTAACAGTTGCAGCATTTGTCTGTGTTGCAACAAAAAAAGGTGAGCCGAAAACTCATCGAACAACAACGAATAAACCATTAAAATTGCTACACCACGAAGATGACGTGCTACAGACGCGAAATTTAACCGACAAGAAGAGGATGCTGTAATATGCAAATGATTAGATTTTCAGAGCATTCACACAAGGTTGGCGCCGGTGGCGACACCTACAACGTGGTGCGATGAGGAAAGTTTCCAACCGATTTCTCACACACGAACAGTAGTTGACGGCGTTGCATGGTGAAAGGTTGTTGTGATCCCTGTGTAAGGAGGATAAATGCGCACCAGGACGTTTCCCACTTTGATAAAGGTCGGATTGTAGGCTATCGCGATTGCGGTTTATAGTATCGCGACACTGCTGCTCGCGTTGGTCGCGATCCAATGACTGGTAGCAGAATATAGAATCGGTGGAATCAGGAGGGCAATACGACACGCCGTGCTGGGTCCCAACGAAGTAATATCACTAGCAGTCGACATGACTAGCATCTTATCCGCATGGCTGTAACTGACCGTGCAGCCACGTCTCGATTGAGTCAATTGATGGGGACGTTTGCAAGACAACAACTATCTGCACGAACAGTTCGACGACTTTCGCAGCAGCATGTTCAAATGTTCAAATGTTTGTAAATCTTATGGGACTTAACTACGGGGTCATCAGTCCCTAACCTTACAAACTACTTATGAACTACTTACAAACTAGGACGGCACAAATATCCATGCCCGAGGGGGGATTCGAACCCCCGACCGTAGTGGCCGTGCTGACCGTGACTGGAGCGCCTTAGTCACCTCGGCCACCGCGGCCGGCAGCAGCATGGACTATCAGGTCGGAGACAATGGCTGCGGTTACCCTTGATACTGCACCACAGATAGGACCGCCTGCGATGGTGTACGCAACACGAACCTGAGTGCACGAATGGCAAAACGTCATTTTTTCCGATGAATCCAAGTTCTCTTTACAGCATCATGATGGTCGCGTCCATGTTTGGCGAAATCGCTGCGAATGCACGCTGGAAGCGTGTATTTGTCATCGCCATAGTGGCGTATCACACAGCTAATGGTAGGGGTACCACTGGTTACACGTCTCGCTCACCTCTTGTTCGCATCGACGGCACTTTGAACAGTGGCCGTTACATTTCAGATGTGTTACGACCCGTGGTTCTAGCCTTCATTCGATCCCTGCGAAACGCTATATTTCAGCTGGATAATGCACGACCGCTGTACGGGCCTGTCTGGATACGGAAAATGTTCGACTGCTGCCCTGACCAGCACATTCTCCAGATCTGTCGCCTACTGAAATGCCTGATCAATGGTGGCCGAGCAACTGGCTCGTCACAATAAGCCAATCACTACTCTTGGTGAACTGTGGTATCGTGTTGAACCTGTATGTACACGCTATCCAAGCTCTGTTTGATTCAATGCCAAGGCGTATCAAGGCCTTTATTACGGCCTGTGGTGGTTGTTCTGAGTATTGATTTCTGAGGATATATGCACCTAAATTGAGTGAAAATGTAATCATATGTCAGTTCTAGTATAATATATTTTTCCAATGAATACCCGTTTATCATCTGCATTTCTTCTTGGTGTTTAATGGCCAGTAGTGTAATTATAATAATTATATAAGTTACAAACGTTACGTACCGTAAATACAAAAAGAAAATTCTAAAATCCGATACCCATGTAGTCTCCTTGATAGATAGGTTACTGCTGCTGTAGTGGCACGGTATCATGATTTAAGTGGGTTTGATTGTGGTGTTACCGTCAGTGCACGAGATATGGGACACAGTATCTCCGACGTAGCGACGAGGTGGAGATTTTACCGAACGAAGTTTTCACGAGTGACCGTGAATGTCGGGAATCAGATAAAACATCCGATCTCCGACATCGCTGCGGCCGGGAAAAAATCCTGCGAGAACGGAACCAGCGACAGCGAAGGGAGGTCTTCAGAAGTGCAGCCCAGCCGCAAACTGCTGCGGAATCCACTGCTCAGCAAGTAACAGCGTCCAAACCGTTCATAGAAACATAATTGTTATGGGCTTGGCGACGGGATAAAAGGAGAAAAAGATGGAGTAATGTCTTGAAAGTTCAAGAAAGTTGATTATTTGAAAAGGAATACAAAGACAGTCTTGTATACCAGTCACGTCACTCGAGCGAATTTTAGTTACCCGCCGTAACAGCAGCGCACCAAGCGGCCAGCAGGCGACACTACTCAGCTGGCGGTATGTCGTGGGTTGCATGTCAGGTTACTCGCAGCTTATATTAGTTTTCGTGATGCTTTCCGGAAAGGGAAACGCTTTAGGGCAATAACATGTAGCAACAACCGGAAGAAATACCTCATTTGCCTGTTTCAAATTTCCTAAGGACACTGAGAGGTATGTAACAATCATTCTGCTGAGAAATTTCCGTTACGACTCACATAAAATTGCATATAATTATATATAATAGTGATTGTTTGACCTTTTTAGGAGTAGAAAAAGGCTCATAGTGTATGTAGGCAACTATGTACTGCTGTCGGATGTCCAGAGGTACAGAAAAAAGCAAATGATAGGCCTAAGATATAAAGTAACATTCTGAATAATATTCTACATAACTCTCAAACTCTATATTTTAGTAAAAAAGTTCGGAAAATAAGATGAAAACCATCTATGGAGATAGGCAAATAAAAAAAAAAAATTTGTAGGATACATTAACACCAAACTCAAATAAGGGCGTCAGTGGTCTTACTATTTTTTTCCGGAAGTATGCACGTTAACCTAAGGAGAACAATTCGTAAACTTGAAACTATCAATAATTATTTTACGTACTTCAACCATCAGTTGGAAGCATCTCCTCAGACACAGAACAGTAAGAAGGACGAAAGTCGTATTTTTCTAACAGTTGTCCTAAAAACCAAAACACAATAGGAAATCAAAAGAAATTATTTGGAGCTACACGGTACGCTGCTTAGGCTTACATTACTTCTATTTCAATGGGGAAAGCTGCAAAAATATTCCGAGGCACATGTTTCTGCGTGAGTAGGTTCTAGCTTTCATCGTTTCGTTCATCTGTTTTAGTTCAATTTCTTGTGTCCCAGCCTCGTCGCCGGTTTTGTGTCTCGTTTCCGTCGTAGGTGTCGGTGGCCGAGTAGAAAGAGATCGACACAGGAATAAAGAATGCAGGTACGAAGGTGAGCTGCCAGTGGGACAGCAGAAACTAGACACACTAGAGTAAATTAGAACGAGATATATATTTCATAGAGACTTAGTAATACTAAACTTTTACATAGTTCTTGACTGCAGAATGCTGATACATAGATTCGATATAGGCCTGCCTACTGATGATTCCTAGTGCCTATCCGATAGCCAAGTCTTCACTGGTTCCTATCTAAATCCCAAGTGTTAACTGGTTCCTATCTCAGTGCCAAGGGAACGATGTCGTTCAGTGGTGGCCACGAGCGGAGTTGCAGCAGAGGGCGCTCGTGGCTGACGTCGTAAGAACGCCGCGCCGTGCGTGCATGGCGTGCATGGCGAAAATAGGTGGCGCGCACTTTGTACTTGTGCGACACCACACAATTACTGATTATTTATGTATCGTCCGTTTCCTCTGATATTGGACTAAAACCTTTGTATCTAAAATGAGACAGTCATATCGTGAATTCCGTAGAAAAGGGTGCGAGAATAAAGCGTCACTCATACGATATATATGACGTTAACAGGCGACTCCGTCGCTCGCCGCTTGGAGCGCTAGTGTCGCCTCAACTGTAAGAGGTAACAAATTTTACACCAGCGGGTGTCGCGACTTGTATGTTAGACTGAGATAAGTAGTTTCCAACTTTATCTATTCTTTAACCATCGGTCCTGTTACCAAGGCACTCCATGCCAAGTTTCCTATTGCTGATAAAAAAAGTGCACTGCACGTGAAGGGCCGTATTGCTTCCTACCTCGTCAGGGTATGAAGACGAGAGCTTGTTAACTGACCCGGCATCGCCTTTCGCTGCTGTTGTCTCCTGCACAGAAGTAACACTCAGGACGTGGATCAGCTGTTCCTTGATGTGAGGCTGGTATGATGCTGCTAGGCTTTAATTCTAGAATGAAGTATGTCACACGGAATTTCGGGTTGCCAGTGACTTTTTCTGTTTCATTTATACACCTCTGGCTATTAAAATTGCTACACCACCAAGAAATACATATGATAAACGGGTATTCATTGAATAAATATATTATACTAGAACTAACATGTGATTACATTTCCACGCAGTTTCGGTACATAGATCCTGAGAAGTTCTCAGAACAACCACCTCTGGCCTTAATACGCCTGGGCATTGAGTCAAACAGAGCTCGGATGGCGTGTACAGGTACAGATGCTCATGTAGCTTCAACTCGATACCACAGTTCGTCAAGAGTAGTGAATGGTGTATTGTGACGAGCCAGTTGCTTCGCCACCATAGACCAGACGTTTTCAATTGGTGTGAGATCTGGAGAATGTGCTGGCCAGAGCAGAACATTGTCCGTATCCAGAAAGGCCCGTACAGGACCTGAAACATGCGGTCGTGTACTACCTTGCTGAAATGTACGGTTTCGTAGGTATCGAATGCAGGGTAGAGCCACGGGTCGTAACACTTCTGAAATGTAACGGCCACTGTTCAAAGTGCCGTCGATGCGAACAAGAGGTGACAGAGACGTGTAACCAATGGAACCCCATACCATCACGCCATACTGGCGATGACGAATATACGCTTCCAATGTGCGTTCACCGCGATGTTGCCAAACACGGTTGCGACCATCTTGATGCTCTAAATTGAACCTGGATTCATCGCAAAAAATGACGTTTGGCCATTCGTGCACCCAGGTTCGTCGTTGCGCCTGTATCTGATGCAGCGTCAACGGTAACCGCAGCCACGGTCTCCGAGCTGATAGTCCATGCTGCTGCGAACTTCGTCGAATTTTTCATGCAGATGGTTGCTGTCTTGCAAACGTCCTCATTTGTTGACTCAAGGATCGAGACGTTGCTGCACGATCCGTTAAGGACATGCGGAGAAGATGCCTGTCATCTCGACAGCTAGTGATACGAGACCGCTGGGATCCAACTCGGCGTACCGTATTGCCCTCCCGAACCCACCGATTCCATATTCTGGTAACAGTCATTGGACCGCGACCAACGCGAGCAGCAGTGCCGCGATACTATAAACCGCAATCACGATAGGCCTTTATCAAAGTCGGAAACGTTATGGTACACAATTCTCCTCCTTACAAGAGGAATCACAACAACGTTTCACCATACAACGCCGGTCAACTGCTGTTTGTGTATCAGAAATCGGTTGCAAACTTTCCTCGTGTTAACACGTTGTAAGTATCACAATCGGCGCCAAGCTTGTGTGTGTGCTCTGAAAAGCTAATTATTTGCATATCACAGCATCTTCTTCCTGTAGGTTAAATTTCGCGTCTGTAGCACGTCATATTCCTGGTGTAGCAATTTTATTGGCCCAGAGTGTAATTCACTTTTCCTTTACGTAAGCCACACCTGAATACTTAAGATTCCCAAACAATTAACAATATGAAATAATTTTTCTCGAACCCCGCACGCGATTTACGTAGACTCTCAGATGTAAACTGCTCGAGGCCTCTCGCTCGCCTTAGATGTTAACGGAGCGAGGCGCCTAGCGCGACTGACTGCGGCAGGAGTAGCACTCCGCGCCTGGGGATACTTTTCAGCGCCAAAGGAACGTTCTGAACTGTCATATTTCTATTATACCAATATTTAATTTTTTTTAAATAATAGAAACATAGCTTAATACAAGATAAATGCTTTATATGAACAAATATATTTAAATTAATCATAGTTTATTAAATACTAGCTGTAAACCCTGCGTTACCCGGGTATTTATTTATCCTAAACTCTCGCAGTCTAAATCCCCTTCCCCCTCTCACTGCATCCATCTCTTTGTTTCTCATTTCTCTGTTCGTTTCCACCTTTCCCTCTCTCGGCAAATTTTTCTTGAAGGTACTGTGTGTCATGTACAATACAAACATTTATGTACTCAGTAATCGTCCTCTTGATTTACAGGTAATGTGCGCAAACATTCATAAAGATTGGAGAAATACTATGCATTTTGTAAAATTCCGTAAGTTAAGTACCCTCCACCATTCACCGAACGAAATTTTATACGGACAGTGACATTCCTCTTATCTTTAAGGTAGAGGGTGCAAAATTTCATCAATATCGGAACAAAACTATAGATTTCTAAGCAATAGAAACGCAGTGTCACATTGAAATACGCACTTTGTTGTTCTCAAATATTCCAGTTTTATTTCATACAATCCTTTTTTCTAAGAATAACGAAGACAACAAAAAAAGGATCTGTGAAATCGCTCGAGCCGTTCTCAAGATGTGACTTGCGTCTGGACCATTCGTGCGTAACCGCCAGAGCTCGAGTAGCCAGGGCGCTGATGACCACGATGTTGAGCGCCCTATACCACCAATCAATCAATGGAGTAGCCAGGAGCTGGCGTCTTCCTCATGCAATTAAAGCACTTTGAATGTGCATATAAAATAATCTGATAGAAGAACGAAACGACGAATAATTTTTAAAAACAGTTTTTATTTTATTTATTTATTTACTTTTTCTTCTCGACAAGATTTTTTCTGGGTGTTCACTGAACCAGTGAACACGCAGCACGCGCCAGAACTGTTTAGATGGCAAGTGAGGCCCGTAAATAGCCGTCTAACCTGTCTATTTCGCACGATTCCTGGACTAATTACGCTTTTCACAAAACAAATTTTTGTACTTGATGTGGCTATAACTCCTTAGAGAGCAATATTTACCACACGTCTGTAACATTCGAAGCCCATCACAGAAGTGTTTATTCCGCTTTCAGAGTCAGAGATTGCGGACAATTTAAAATATCACACGATTCTATATATATATGAAATCATATTAAAGAACACAGAGAAATATATTTATCCAAGTTCTCAAAAATATTTTCGTAATAACTGTATTCATTGATTAATATAGGATTTGGTATTGGTATGGCAAATTTGAAGCAAGGAGTATTTTCTGCACACTGCATGTCGATAACGTAATTTCATTAACAAATTGCATAAAACTCGAGCCTCCCAAATTCGCCTCTAGTACAGGTATTTATAAAATAAATAGGTCATTTCTAAAGGGTAATAAGGCACAAAAGTAAAATTTCACTGCAGAAACGAGAAAAAAAAAAAAAAAAAAAAAAAAAAAAAAAAAAAAAACCTCGCTATCTCATGAACCATCTCTGTCATTATCGTTAGTTCGATGTCACTGTAAACCATCTATTTTTCTTTGGTAATTTATAGCTGAACAATAAACTGAATTTAAAAGTAGCTGACTCATGTCCTGTTTGCTACAAACGACGGTTGTTGAAACAAATCAAAGTAATACTTGCATGTACTTATCGATGTTATTACAAACATCAGTCTATATTGTGCACTGAAAAATCAAATATGAATAAAACAACCTCGGACAAATTTTGCGCTAAAGCTGTTCTTCTTATGACAACATCAGAGTAGAATACAACAAAATAACTAAACCTTCTGTGTCATCATCTTCATAATTTATTCAAAAGAAAATTAAATTCAGGGATACAAACGCGAGTGGGAATTATTCGAAGATTTTAAATATTGATTGAAACCTTATGGGGAGCCAATGAAGTGAAAGACCAGTGCTCTACTGCCATGTTGAATTTTGCACCAAGTCAAGTGGTATCAGAAGACAATCTAACTAAAAAACATGATCGGAAAGTTCAGGCCTCAGATATTCCTAAGTAGAAAAAGTTACTGGATTTAAAGCTGTGTAGTGCTGATGAAAAATTACAATATGGACATAAGACGTAAGGAACACTATCCTTGCCTATTGCAGCAGAACATTGTTCCGTTGTTACATGGGATAATCTGGGTGAACTGCTTAAAGGTACATTTTGCGATTCAAAATCTGCTGTCGGTTTGAAGTGCATTTGCAAAAAACATAGTTCCAATTATTCCACAAGAATTTTGGTTTGTTGGCAGAACGTGATAGAATGTAGTGATGTTAATACAGTTTGCTCTGCACTAGTAACTTCGATCATGATGGGAACGACCGTTATATACAAAAATTATTTGTCTCTTAGCGTTAGGAACGTATTATGTAGAGTGTGAATTAACTGTGCAACCTCTGCACGCAAATAGAGACACTGCTCAACAGTGGCGTATTACTTGACAGTTTCCCACAGCAGCACCCATTTATTTATTTATTTTTTATGGGACTTAACTACGGGGTCATCAGTCCCTAAACTTACAAACTACTTATCTACTACCTTATACTAAGGACGGCACAAATATCCATGCCCGAGGGGGGATTCGAACCCCCGGCCGTAGTGGCCGTGAAGACCGTGACTGGAGCGCCTCAGTCTCCGCGGCCACCGCGGCCGGCTACCCGTTTATTAGCAATTCATGTGCAAATCAACTGTGACGGAAATGTTTACAATGGATACATTCTTCCATCACTTGTCGATACAAAAGTAATCTTACAAACTTCCACTGTTGCCTGATGTAACGAAATTGGTTATATTTCGTTTCCTTCAGCATGAGTATTATTGTAAAATATTCTGACGCCGTTTTTAGCGCCTGCTTGTTCAGATCTAGCGCTTTTGTAGCGACTTTGTAAAACTACGTGGAGGTCAGGCTGGGCGCTCTGAGAGGTCCAGATGTGTGGGAGATGGGAGGCGCAAGGACGAGGATGGACCGGCAGAACCCTTCTCATCTACGATATAAGTGATTCTGGTCTCTTTTTATCAAACACCCACCAAAAGTCTATAGGTCTATAAGAGAATCTAACTACAAATCAGTTGCAGGGTTGAATTAAAATGAACCGAATTTATTTCACAAAGAACAAGTGATAGGAGGAGATCCATTAATTGACATAAAGAAAGATAGACACTATGCTTACGAATTAAAAAAAAAAAAAAATGTGAACCATACGAAATCTAAGCACAGGAATCAATACAAAAATTACATTCATAAATGACTGGAAAGTTCCTACGATAACGGTAACTTCGGACAGTAACGAATCACTCACAGCACGAAGGAGACCATGAGAGCATGCTATAATTACGAGCGCTTTCCACCTAAAGTGATATTCAAGAAAACCATTAAAAACGAAGAATTGTGCCTCTCGCCCAGATAAGCATTTGCAAGCGATACTCAACAAGATGCTGCTGACGCCGGCGTTGCTGGAGCTGGAACGGCGACGGTGGAGGCGTCGCAGTGCTGTAAAAACGCGGCGCGATCGAAGGAAAACACTGCTCAAGGTAGAAGCGAGTGCCCTGTTCTCAGCCTCTGTGCTCACGGTCTGCACACAGCGTCCAACGAAGCCACAGGGTCGGCTATGTCTCGCCATCTCAGACTAGGTGCACTAGACACACGTTGTCGAGTGCGCAAGTGACACCAGAGCATTGTACTGACTGGACGCCTTCTTGGAAGGCACACTCTCTGTCTCATACGCTCTCTGTCAACCCACGGAGCCTTGCTTCAACGACCAGAGGCATTCACTGTCTTGGTCTCCACGTGAAATTCACTGCGTAAGAAATATTAACTCGTAAATATGAAAATAGGAGTCTCGACGCCTTTCAATTTTCAGGTTGACTTTTAGCACTAAGTTTTGACTTCGAGTTGGCAACACTGATCCAGGCAGCTCCAACCGAGGCGGAGACGCCGTTACGTTGAAAAAGTGAAGCCTGATTCCGCCATATTGCTAAGTTTTGGAGACGTGATCTTATTGTAGAGCTAATGTTTTATGTTTTATGTCACTTAAAACAGGATTAAAAAGTCTGACGATTTTGCCGTGATGTACAACGTGTTAAAAGGAGTACAAAGTAGACGTTAAAAATTAAGTTTTCAAAGTGCTGAGTATTTATTACAATTTATTCCAGAAAGTATATTGTTTGAAAGTACATACTTTGCAGTGACTGTTAGTTCAACGCATTAAAAGTAAGAGAGTCAACGCATAGTTTTAACGGAGAAACAGCATTCTAAAACAGACCAAGATGGCGGTTAGGCTTCAACCTACATATGTACTCGTCATAGATAATGCCATGTCCCTTTATTCTGACCTCCTTGGCTCCAACACAGCGCGACCACTGGCCAACACTATGGCTGTAGTGCTCTGCAGATAGCCGTGTAAGTGGCCGAAACCAGTTACCACAAAATACATTTGCGATCTAGACTGACTTCTATGAGTAAAAAAAAAAAAGATACGTAAATGTAACTTATTTCCAAATGTTACTCTAAGACGCAATTTACATAATTAAAAAGTGGCTGTCACGGACTGTAATGCAGCAGTCACATCATTGACGACGGCCTCACTCGCTGCCGTACTGCCCGCGTCTCTCGTCTCTGCTGACCCCCTCGCTCTGTCCGCGTATGTGGCGTACACAACGGCCTTCAGATGACGCAGTAAGTATAAGTCTGTTGGACTGAGGTCGGGAGAAGGAGCAGGCCACGGTGTCGCCCCTGACGCTGTAAACATGTGTCTGCGAACGGACGACGTAAAACTCTTCTGGCTGCACGAGTAAAATCAGGCGGTGCTCCATCATACTCGAACCACGTGGCCTGAATTCCAGTGGAACGTCTTCCAACAAACCGTGACCAACCTGCTCGCCCAAGTGGTCTTCCTTACGTACAAGAGAACAAACGGCAACGAACGCAAATGAACCAGATGTTTACAAGACGTGTTCTGCTCGTTGGCCGGTCGTCCATGGAACCGCCGGAGTTCCAGATACACCCTGGATATACGTTAACGCAGAGTTCTGAGACGTTCCTTGAACGGCGCCACAGCTGACTGGCAGCTTGGCGCTAGAGTGCCTGTCTTCAGTGAGGACCAGCCGAGTGTCGGGTCGCGGCCGGTTCTGGCACAGAACAGTGGTTTTAGGCCTCAGTTTAGGTCGCGGCCAGAAATCAGCCGAATCTTCTAGCTGGTCGAAACTAGCTTTTGTGAACTTATGGATCTTTGGAACGAATTTAGTGCGCACAACAACTGTATTTTGCTGCTATTAAACCAAATATAACGCAATACTATCTTATATTGGTATTCTTCCACTGCATTTAGTGAAGTTAACTGAGGATCAAAAGCAACTGCAAAGCGATTTAGGCAAAATATCTACATGGTGCGAAAATTGGCAATTAACACTAAATAATGAAATGTGTGAAGTAATACACATGACCACTAAAAGAAATCCTCTAAACTTCAGTTACGCGATAAATCAGTGAATCGTTAAGATCGTAAATTGTACCAAATACCTAGAAGTTACAATTACGAACAACTTCGACTGGAGAGAACACATAGAAAATATTCTGGGGAAGGCGAACCAAAGGTTACGTTTCATTGGCAGAACGCTTCGAAGATACACCTGCTCCACCAAAGAGACTGTCTACATCACGCTTGTGCGTCCTCTCCTGAAATAATATTGCCCATTGTGGGACCCTCACCAGGTGGGACTGACGGAAGGTATTGAGAAGGTTCCGAGAAGAGCAGCTCGTTTTGTTTTATCACAAAAAGTGTTCAAATGTTTGTTAAGCTTATGGGACTTAACTACGGGGTTATCAGTCCCTAAACTTACAAACTACTTATGAACTACTTACGAACTAGGACGGCACAAATATCCATGCCCGAGGGGGGATTCGAACCCCCGACCGTAGTGGCCGTGCTGACTGTGACTGGAGCGCCTCAGTCACCTCGGCCACCGCGGCCGACGTTTTATCACATTACAGGGGCGAAAGCGTCACGGAAATGTTGCACGATTTGAGATGGAATCATTAAAAGAAAGACGTTATTCGTTGCGGCGAGATATATTTACGAAATTTCAATCGCCGACTTTTACTTCTGAATGTGAAAATATTTTACTAGCACCCACGTACATAGGAAGGCATGATCATTCCAATAAAATAAAATAAATCAGGTCGAAAACGGAACGATTTAGTTGTTCTTTCTTCCCGCGCGCTGTTAGAGAATGCAACGGTAGAGAAAGGTTATGAAAGTGGTTAATGAACCCTCTGCCAGGCACCTAAATGTGATTTGCAGAGTATCTATGTAGATGTACATATTTTTAAAATTTAACTTATTCAGTATTGTACTTAATGAAATGACTAATCAGATTGTTATGCTGAAAAGTTCTGTTATGCGTAGTTTTGAAAGAAAGGGATTTTGTAATAGCCAATGTGGGCTTAGGAAACATTTATAATGTGGTACACAGCTTTTCCTGCTGAGTTTGCGTAAATTTACACTGACAATATTCACAGTGTTGGTCGGAACTGCGACGTTATTTCTCGTAATACTTTATGCAGCGCCAGTTCATTTACTGACAGAAGCGAAAGCTGTTAGTCGGCAGCACTGTATAAAAACAACTCTACTGCGTTGAAATCTAAATGCTGCAGTAAACAAATTATACAACTAATAAAAACAAAGAGTACCAACACCCAACGAACGTTAACAACGTATATTCCAGGTCATAACAGCGCGCGCCAGCAGCTGACCTGAGTCTGTAATGCAGTCATCGGGCTCCACGTTTGTGCCTACAAACCAGTTAGGGAAAAGTGTAAATGCTATTTCTGTATTATAGCGTCGTTAGCATTAAACGTATTCTAATCGCGATCCCGGACGCTATTTTGAGGAGAATACCTACTCACAACAACTTAGTATATTTTTAGTTATTCTGCTTTCCATTTTGGCCAACTTAGGTTACGATAGTAACACTAAAAGCGGGCCTTGGTGATCGCCTTTTGACAGCTTGAAATTTGAGTGAAAATAACGGCTTAACGGCACATCTGACACGAAAATTGAATAAACAGATTTGTAGAGGAGAAAATGCTCCGCAAATTTTCTCTCGTATGTTTTTTTTATATTTCATCGTTTCAGAGATATTTGCGAAAATAATGGCGAATTTACGATGTCTGTCTGTCAGTCCTACTTTTTAGGTCGAACCGTTCAAACCGACAGGCATGAAATTTTACAGACATAATACTTGGCCGCGAGAGACCAGAAATTCCCTTTTTCGAACAAAAAATACGTTAGGAACACTAAACAGAAGTCGTTTGTAGAGTAATTTTAATTGCGAACAAGCCGTTCATCTGACACGAAAACTGAATAACCGAATTTGTAGACAAGAAAATTCTCTACAACTTTAATCTCTTATGTTTTTCTCGTAACTAGCACCGTTACAGAGAGGTTGGCAAAAAAAGAAAAAAAGAAAAAAATCTTCAATTTGACACCGCCTCTTGATTTTACGTAAACAAGGTGTTAGGAAATGTCACGTGACATTCTTCACCCAGAATCCTCTCTGGTATACGCCATCTTACTTCCCGTATTTTACGATTTTCTTGTTACTTACGCGTTGTCATTGCAAAGCATTGGCGTCCTCAAGAATTAACAAAAGCAAGTCGTTCGTAGTACGGTAAATTATAATCCAGTGTCTAAGAATGTCATTTTAGCTGTTAGCAACTGCCACGAATAGTTCGAGAGTTAAGGGACAATAGCATAGTTGCTAGTCGTGTTGTAGTGGTTTCCGAAGCATTTGCACAACAACGGGGAGGACACTATGAGAATGAATATTCTAAACAACGTGCAGCGACTGGTAGTTTCATATATAAATGGAGTCCTAGATTTCAGTGGCAACTGTCGTTCCTTAATTAAACGGAAGGGTACTGTATACATTGCAACAAATTCCGTGTTTTGGCCCACTTTAGGTAACGGTAGTAACACTGAACAGGCGACGAAACACTGAAGACACTGTATAAAACAACGGCGACGACGCTTGCTTGTGGATGGCAGTCACGCTATTGAAAGGCACTGGTGCACTGCAGACTCGAATCAAATATTT
The DNA here is from genome assembly GCA_026315105.1 of Locusta migratoria. Classification (NCBI taxonomy): domain Eukaryota; kingdom Metazoa; phylum Arthropoda; class Insecta; order Orthoptera; family Acrididae; genus Locusta; species Locusta migratoria. The sequence continues at coordinate 26,604,094 of CM048745.1, read as the reverse complement.
CTGGCAGTTTGTTAAAATACGGGCAGAAAGAATATCACAATAGTAGAGTTGTAATTGCAACACCCATAATTATTTATTATTTAAATTTTCATAATTTTTGTCTGAAAAGTTTGCAAAATATCATAAAACTACAAGCAAATCTAAAGTGAGACGTAAAACATGTTAGTGCGATTTTTTATGCTGAGCTCTACAAGAACTGTGTGAGAAAACGATATATCTTTATTAATAACAGTTAAGAGGTATTCGGATGCAGTGGCTCACTACCAACTTAAGGAGAAGGCGACTCAATATTCACAACTGCCGGATGGAACGTTTAGGCCAGTAAAACCGCACGACTCCTAGCTACGCTACACACGCTGAGGAAGGCTTAGAATTGGGAAGGTAATTCGGAAACTGTGAAAAACTAGTGATTGGCGGTATAACGTAAATGCACCGAAATTTTGACTTTATTCAGTAAGTTTCGGTTTTGGCCGAAACTAGAAGAGACGCTGAATATTCGGTTACTATTTCGGTTTCGGCCGCGATTCATATTTCGATAGGATTCTAGTCGTCAGATACACTACTGGCCAATAAAATTGCTATACGAACAAGAAATGCAGATGATAAACGGATATTAATTGGACACTCAAAGTATATGTGATTACATGTTCACGCAATTTGGTTGCATATATGCCGAGAAATCAGTACCCAAAACAACAACCTCTGGCCGTAAAACGGTCTTGTTACACTTTGGCATTGAGTCAAACAGAGCTTGGATAGTGTGTGCATGTACATATGCCAATGCAGCTTCAGCACGATACCACAGTTCATCAAGAGTAGTGACTGGCGTATTGTGACTAGCCAGTTTTCAATTGATGAGAGATCTGGTGAATGTGCTGGCAAGGCAGCAGTCGAACATTTTCCTTATCCAGAAAGGCCCTTACAGGAGCTGCAACATGCAGTCGTGCATTATCCTGCTGAAATGTAGGGTTTCGTAGGGATTGAATGAAGGGTAAATCCACGGGTCGTAACACATCGAAATGTAACACCCACTGTTCAGTGCCGTCATTGCGAACAAGAGGTAACCGAGACGTGTAGACAAATGGCACCTCATACCATTACGCCGGGTGATACGCCGGTATGGCGATGAATACACGCTTCCAACGTGCGTTCACCGCGATAACGCCAAACACGGATGCGATCATCATGATACTGTAAACAGAACCTAGATTCATCCGTTTTGCCATTTGTCCACACAGGTTCGTCGTTGCGTACATTATCACAGGCACTCCTTCCTGTCTGTGAAGTAGCGTCAAGTGTAACCAAAGCCATGATCTTCGAGCTGATAGTCCATGCTGCTGCAAACGTCGTCGAACTGTTCGTGAAGATGGTTGTTGTCTAGCAAACGTCCCCATATGTTGACTCAGAGATCGAGACTTGGCTTCACGATATGTTACAGCCATGCGGATAAGATGCCTGTCATCTCGACTGCTAATGAACCGATTCCATATTCTGCTGACAGTCACTGGTTTGCGGTCAACGCGAGCAGCTATGTCGCAATACGACAAACCGCAATCGCCATAAGGTACAATCCGACCTTTGTCGGAAACGTGATGGCACTCACGAGGCATCACAACAACGTTTTACCTGGCACTAGCTCGGCAGAGGGCTCTCAGATTGATTGCGCGGCGTCTGGCAAGGGCAAGGACATGGGGCACACCATCGTACGCGATAATTTGTGTAAGCGGGAGACCTGCTTCCGATATGTGACGAACAAGCACACAAAGAGCAGAAAGTAAACCAGATGGAGCCTTCTGGTAATTTCATTTCCATCCGTCAGGAAGATCCTTTGCTTATAAAAACCATCATCACGAGATACGACACCTGCTGTCACCAGTTCGAATCGGAATCAAAACGCCTCCATACTGTCATAATGTTTCAATATCTGTTCCTGTACACAGCGTTATCTCACGCATTCTGTCCCTCAACTGTGCATATATGACAAGGAGACCACATTGGTCTCGGATTTTAGAATTTTGTTGATATTTATGGTACATGAAGTTCAGAACTCAAATAACGATTAGCCAAAGCCATTCGACCCAACTCTCAAAACTTATCGAGTAAATGGACTTTGAAGTTTTGCAAGTACGTGTAGGTACCAATAATTAAAACCAGTACGCCATATATGGGTGTAGAGGAGGTGGTAGCGTTCTAACCTTCCAGCCTTAGGGTTTGTGGTTCGAATCCTACCCTGCAAATACATATATTTTTTATCTTTTCCGTTGTTTTGGAATACTTCCACAATTTTAATATTCTGTAGTAATTTTTGCGAAAAATTCACGTATTTTTGTTTATTAGTAATTTTCTGTATTTTATAAAAGCTTGTAAATAATGACGGTTTCGATCAAAAAGCCGCGGAGGAGCGGCCGATCGCATTTAGGCGCCATTCTACGATGCACGAGGACGTTCCCCGTCGGGGGTTCGTATCCCCTCTCGGGCATGGATGTTAGTGCCGTCTTTAATATAAGCTAGTTCATAAGTAAGTTTAGGGACTGATGACCCTGCAGTTCAGTCCCATAAGCTTTACAAACATCTAAACTTTCTTTTTCAATCAAAATTACAATATTGGCTTTGCTATTAGATGACGATGCTAGTCTTTGATTATTCAGTTCGTGAAGGACTACAACACTGTTTTTGCAAAGTCATCTCCATAGTTACTAATGACTTTCCAAGCACCTAACATACTCAACCATCGTTTTATGTGATGACAAAGTGTTCAGCTCCTCTCCATACACGTAAACAAAGTCTCACCAAATATGTGCAATTAGAGATCGTAAAATGTTTTATAAAACTAAATTAGAAAACAATGATAAAATACTTGTCACAGCAGTATTTGAAACGACGACCCTACAGCTGTGAGACTAGACCAACTGAGCTACCGACATATGCTGCAAGTGCTCTAATTATTGGTACTTAAGTGTCCTTATTGAGAACTTATTTTTGAGAACTGCATAGAGTGGCTTGGGCTGGTTGTTACTTAAATTCTGAACATAATGAGTAGAATGAAAAAGCGGATTCAGGCCCATAAAATTGATATCAAATTAATTAGCGTAAATGAGTAATTAGAGTAATTGCATGTACTTAAAATAATTGCATAATTAGAGTAATTATGTAATTGCAATTACGTGTACTTAGAGTAATTGAACAGCATTTACCTAGAGTACTTAGGGTAGTAGTTTATTAATTTATTGTAACTGTTTATTGTTATTGCAATTGCATGTGTTCACTCCTCCACATCTGGCATGGAACTGAGCTCACCCCAAGGCATCAAGTGACTATCTACGTCAACCCCCACCCCACCCCACCCCTACCACATGACCACCATCGATCAATGAGAGCACAGCATGTGACTACCCTCCCCCACCCTACTGGATAACCATTCCCAACTGATATTCTGCAGTCATTCAGACGCATAGTATCAGTGGGACAGCAGCAGCATAGACTGGATGCAGTTATGGTATTACATTTGACTTCCATAGTTGGGAGGTTCCTGGTACAATAACAAATTGGCGGGAAGGCCAATTTCTGGTTGACCTAGAAGGCTCTCGCTCCTCCAATCCGGTGGAGCACCCTCAGACTGCACCTGTTTCTATATATAATATCAAATCAGAGCATGCTCTTCGGTAACATGATAAAAAGAGCCTCAATTAGAGCACATATTGCGTTCAAAATTAGTTGTGCAAATAGATATATCATATAGAAAATCAACTGTAATGCCATACGTATGTACTCCAATGACACAACTGTTTCACCTGGTGTGTAATATGTATGAGACTGGCGAAATACCCTCAGACTTTAAGAAAAATGTAATAATCCCCATTCCAAAGAAAGGTGCAGACAGGGGTGAAAACTACAGAGCCATCACTTTAATAAGTCATGGTTGCGAAATATTAATACGAATTACTTACAGAAGGATGGAAAAGCTGGTAGCAGCCAACCTTGGGGAGGATCAGTTTGGGTTCAGTAGAAATGTAGGAACACGAGAGGCAACACTCACTTTACGGCTTATCCTAGAAGATACATTAAGAAAAGACAAACCTACATTTCTAGCTTTTGTAGATTTGTAGAAGGCTTGTGACAATGTTGATTGGAATAAACTCTTTCAAGTTCTGAAGCAAGCTGGAGTAAAATATAGGGAGCGTAAGGTTATTTACAACTTGTACAAAAACCAGACAGCGGTTGTCAGAGTTGAAGGGCATCAAAGGGATGCAGTGGTTGGGAAGGGAGTAAGACAAGGTTGTAGCCTTTCCCCACTGTTATTCAATTTGTACATTGAGCAAGCTATAAAGGAAAGCAAGGAGAAATTTGGAGAAGGAGTTAAAGTTCAGGGTGAAGAATTAAAAACATTGTGTTTTGCTGACGACATAGTAATTCTTTCAGAGACAGCAAAGAACCTGGAAGAGCAGTTGAACGGAATAGACAGTGTGCTAAAAGGTGCATATAAGATGAACATTAACAAGAGCAAAACTAGGGTAATGGAGTGCAGTCTAAGAAAATCAGATGATACTGAAGGAATTAGATTAGGTAACGAAACAATCCACCCCCATGAACCACAGACATTGCCGAGGTAGGGTGGCTTGCGTGCCTCAACGATACAGATAGCCGTACCGTAGGTGCAACCACAGCGGATGGGTATCTGTGGAGAGACCAGACAAACGTGTGGTTCCTGAAGAGGGGCAGCAGCCTTTTCAGTAGTTATAGGGGCAACAGTCTGGATGATTGACTGAGCTGGCCTTGTAACATCAGCTAATGTGGCTTTGCCACACAGTTACTGCGAACGGCTGAAAGCAAGGGGAAACTACAGCCGTTACTTTTCCCGAGGACATGCAGCTCTACTGCATGGAAATATGATGATGGCATCCTCTCGGGTAAAATATTCCGGAGGTAAAATGGTCCCCCATTCGGATCTCCGGGCGGGGACTTCTCAGGAGGATGTTGTCATCAGGAATGACAATACTGGCATTCTACGGATCGGAGCGTGGAATGTTAGATCCCTTAATCGAGTAGGAAAATTAGAAAATTTAAAAAGGGAAATGGATAGGTTGAAGTTAGATATAGTGGGGATTAGTGAAGTTCGGTGGCAGGATGAACAGGATTTCTGGTCAGGTGAGTACATGATTATACATACAAAATCGGTTGGGGGTATCACAGGAGTAGGACTGATAATGAATAAGAAAATAGGAATGCGGGTAAACTACTATGAGCAGCACAGTGATCGCATTATCATTGTCAAGATAGATACAAAGCCAACACCGACAACAGTAGTACAGATTTATATGCCAACTAGCTCTGCCGATGATGAAGAGATCGAAGAAATATATGAGGAGCTAAAGGAAATTATTCAGACAGTTAAGGGAGAGGAAAACTTAATTGTGATGGGAGACTGGAATTCGGTAGTAGGAAAAGGAAGAGAAGGAAAAATAATAGGTGAATATGGACTGGGCAGGAGGAATGAAAGAGGATGTCGCCTGGTAGAATTTTGCACGGAACATGATTTAATCATAAGAAACAAGTGGTTTAAGAATCACAAAAGAAGATTGTATACGTGGAAGAGACCAGGAGACACCGGAAGGTATCAGATAGATTTTATAATGGTAAGACATAGGTACCGGAACCAGGTTATAAACTGCAGGACATACCCAGGGGCAGATATAGACTCTGACCATAACTTGTTAGTCATGAACTGTAGGCTGAAGCTGAAAAAATTGCGGAAAGGTAAGAAAATAAGGAGATGGGACTTAGATAAATTGAAGGAAAGCGAAGTTCTGGAGAATTTCAGAGGGAGATTTAGGCAACAATTGACAGAAACAGGGGGAATTAAAACAGTAGATGAGGAATGGGTAGCATTGAGAGATGAAATAGTGAAGGCAGCAGAGGACAAAATAGGTAGAAAGGCAAGACCTACAAAAATCCTTGGGTGTCACAGGAAATACTAAATTTAATTGATGAAAGGAGAAAATATAAAAATGCAGTAAATGAAACAGGCAAAATGGAGTACAGACGACTAAAAAATGAGAGTGACAGGAAGCGCAAAATGGCTAAGCAGGAGTGGCTAGAAGCCAAATGCAAATCTGTAGAAGAATATATAAGAAGGGGAAAAGTAGATACCGCCTACAGGAAAATAAAATAGACATTTGGGGACAAGAAAAGCAACTCTACGAATATCAAGAACTCAGATGGGAAACCAGTTCTCAGCAAAGAAGGGAAAGCTGAAAGGTGGAAATAGTACATAGAGCAGCTCTACAAAGGAAATGAACTAGATATGATGTTGTAGGAAGGGCAGAGGAAGTAGATCAAGATGAAATAGGAGATACTATACTGAGAGATGGATTTGACAGAGCCTTGAAAGACCTAGGTAGGAACAAGGCCCCAGGAGTAGATGACATACCCTCAGAGCTACTAAAGTGCCTGGGAGAGCCAGCCATGACAAGACTATTTGAACTGGTGTGTAGGATGTATGAGACAGGCGAAATGCCCTCAGACTTTAAGAAAAATGTAATAATCCCCATTCCAAAGAAATCAGGTGCAGACAGGTGTGAAAATTACAGAACCATCTGTTTGATAAGTCATGGTTGCAAAATTTTAACACGAATTATCTACAGGAGAATGGAAAAGCTGGTAGAAGCTGACCTCGGGGAAGATCAGTTTGGATTCAGGAGAAACATAGGAACACGGGAGGCAATACTCACTTTACGTCTTATCTTAGAAGATAGATTAACGAAAGGCAAACCAACATTTTTAGCTTTCGTGGATTTGGAGAATGCTTTTGCAATGTTGATTGGAATACACTCTTTCAAATTCTGAAGTCAGCAGGGGTAAAATACAGGGAAAGGAGAGTTATTTACAACTTGTACAAAAGCCAGACCGCAGTTATTAGACTCGAGGGGCATGAAAGGGAAGCATCAGTTGGGAAGGGAGTAAGACAGGGTTGTAGCCTTTCTCCGATGTTGTTCAATTTGTACATCGCGCAGGCGGTGAAGGAAAGCAAGGAAAAATTTGGAATAGGTATTAAAGTTCAGGGGGAAGAAATAAAAACATTGCGTTTTGCTGATGACATTGTAATTCTGTCGGAGACAGCAAAGGACCTGGAAGAGCAGTTGAACGAAATGGACAGTGTGTTGAAGAGAGCGTATAAAATGAACATTAACAAGAGCAAAACAAAAATAATGGAATGCGGTCTTAGAAAATCAGGCGATGCTGAAGGAATTAGATTAGGTAACGAAACAATGAAGGTGGTAGATGAGTTTTGTTACTTGGGTAGTAAAATAACATATGATGGTCGCAGTACAGAGGATATAAAATGCAGAATGGCAATGGGAAGAAAAGCATTTTTGAAAAAGAGAAATTTGCTAACATCGAATATTAACTTAAGTGTAAGGAAATCTTTTCTGAAGGCATTTGTGTGGATTGTTGCCTTGTACGGGAGTGAAACATGGACGATAAGCAGTGCGGACAGGAAGAGAATAGAGGCTTTTGAAATGTGGTGCTACAGAAGAATGCTGAAGAATAGGTGTGTAGATCGCATAACTAATGAAGAGGTACTGAACAGAATTGTTGAGAAAAGTAATTTTTGGCATACCCTGACTAAAAGAAGGGATCGCTTGGTAGGACACATTCATAGGCATCGAGGAATCGTAAATTTAGCATTGGAGGGAAGTGTGTGGGGGAAAAATCGCAGAGGGAGACCAAGAGACGCGTATAGTAAGCAGATTCAAGTGGATGTGGGTTGCCGTTCTTATGAGGAGATGAAAAGGCTTGCTCAGGATAGAGTAGGGTGGAGAGCTGCATCAAACCAGTCTCCGGACTGAAGACCATAACAACAACAACAACGAAACGATAAAGGAGGTAGATGAGTTTTGTTACTTGGGCAGTAAAATAACAAATGATGGTCGCAGTACAGAGGATATAAAATGCAGAATGACCATGGGTAGAAAAGCGTTGTTGAAAAAGAGAAGTTTTTTAACTTCGAATATTGATTTAAGCCTAAGGATGTCATCGCTGAAGGTATTTGTGTGGAGTGTTGCCTTGTATGGGAGTGAAACATGGACTATAAACAGTGCGGACAGGAAGAGGATTGAGGCTTTTTAAATGTGGTGCTACAGAAAATACTGAAGATTAGGTGGGTGGATCGCATTACTAATGAGGATGTACTGAACAGAATTGGGGAGAATAGGAATTTCTGGCATACCTTGACTAAAAGAAGGGATCGATTGGTAGGGCACTTTCTTAGACATCAAGGAATTGTGAATTTAGCGTTGGAGGGAAGTGTGTGGGGCAAAAACCACAGAGGAAGACCAAGAGATGGATACAGTAAGCAGATTCAAACATATGTAGGTTGCCATTCTTATTTGGAGTTGAAGAGGCTTGCTCAGGATAGGGTATTGTGGAGAGCTGCATGAAACCAGTCTCCCGACTGAAGACCACAACAACAACATGTACTCCCATTAGTCTAGTAAATATATTGAATTTTCAATTGAAATCGGCTGCCAGAATGTCTCACTGAAAGCAGCAGTTCCAACCCAGCGCCTACACAATGATGACACATGGTGAAAATCGCGCTCGCAAACAAACGAAACAGTCATAGCCGCTGCGGCCGCTTCAGTCGGCAGACCGCAGAGACGCGACACACAGGCCGCCTGCCCACTCACCCAGCTTCAGCCCGCAGACGATCATGTACTTGCATATATATGCAAAAAAAACTACCGTAGTGCAAATAGTGCAAAACATATTTCTCGCTTTCTCTCCTGGTTTGTTTTGCTTGTGCTGCGCATTTATTTATTTTCGGGGAGTAGGAAAGAGAGGAAGAGAGAGGTTTGTAAAAAAACATGTTTCGTTCATTGCTGTCGCTGTTTTTTGAGAAGCAATAAACGTTTGATAATTTTTAAGGTTTGTCTGTAGATTGCAGTGGAACGCGCCTCTACTGTAGCCGACGGCTGGAGCAAGTGTGTGATTGACTGCCGCCTGTCGGCTAGCAAAGTGGCCGTGTGCGCGTTGTTTTGATAGGCTGAGCGGGAGCAGGTATCGGCAACGGGTTGAATGGAGAGGACGGCCACTGTTGTCAGACGTCTGCACTGTCTGAGTCCTGTTTTCTCGCCAGGAGAGAAACAGCAAATTGTTTTCTTGTGCACAGACTGTTCTACTGCAAATGAAATCACTCTATAACCTCGTGGATGTTGATGTGGAGATAGTACAAGGAGCTATAATGTACATAGAAAAAAATGTAATGCAAAATAAAATAATAATCGGGGCAGTCGTATCACAGTGTCGGGGTCGCACTGTGCTCGGAGGCGTTTGCATACTTCTCCCTTATGGCGTGGGGAGCAGCGTTTTTATTCCCAACCAGTGCGCAGGCAGGACCTGCAGCCCTCGCTGGCTGCGACGTGTGTGTAATTCCCCGCGGAAGCATGTACTGCCAAAAATAAAATAAGATCCCCGACTGTTTACGTATTTTGGTTTTATAGTATACCACTCATCTCATTGTGCTGTGTCCCCATTGTTCAATTGTTTTCTTGTACGCATCGCCTTGGAGAGAGAGCGAGAGACATCATAATGATCATTACGTAGCATTTTGGCGCGGTTTTGTGTGCACGGGTGTGAGGTGCAATTTAGTATTAGACATTCGAGTGGTTCCTATTAAAAACAAATCTCGTTTCAGTTAGGTGTAGGATAGTTAATAATCATAACGCTAAGTGCTGCTGGAGGCCGCTGGTTTATATAGTGTTGCACATCGCTGTGCTCGCTTGCCAGGAGACTGGCGGTGGAGCGGTTAAATAATAACAATTTTCCGGCGCGGGCTTCACATGCGATGCGGCGACAGTGTAAGCGGCGATAGTGTAATTCACTGCTGCGACTGACGGCTAGGAGGCGAGGAGACGACCGGTGAATGGGGAGTGGCGTGCTTAAATAATAAATTTTGGCTTCAGCTTCGCGGCAATTCTTTCGCGAGGTGCGGGGCGCGATGTTTTAATTCACGGCCAGTGCCCTGAGGTCAACCAGAGAAATTGCGCGCGCACCGTGGCATATCCAGTAAGTGCACTACGGTAGTTTTTTCGCGCATGTACGCAAGTAGTCGATTTCAACTGAATATTCTATATAATTACTAGATTTTGGGAGTACATACGTATAGCATTACAGTTGATCTTCTATATGATCCATCCATATGCACATCTAATTTTGGATGCAATATGAGCTCTAATTAAAGCTCTTTTTATCATGTTACCGAACAGAATGCTCTGATTTGATTTTATATATGGAAGAAGCTGTAGTCTGAGGGTGCTGCACCAGATTGCAGGAGAGAAAGCTAGGGCTACCAGAAATTGGCTTTCGCACCAATCTGTGGTTCTACCAGGAACCTCCCAAGTACGGAAGTCAAATGTAATTACCGTAATTCCATCCTTTCTATGCTTCTGCTGTCCCTCTGACACTATGCGTCTGAATGACTGCAGAATATCAGTTGGGAATGGTTATCTAGTAGGGTGGGGGAGGGAGTAGTCACGTGCTGTGCTCTCATTGGTTGATGGTGGTCATGTGGTAGGGGCGGTGGGTGACATAGATAGTCACTTGATGCCTTGGTATGAGCTCAGTTCCACGCCAGATGTGGAGCAGTGAACACATGCAATTGCAATAACAATAAACAATTATAATAAATTAATAAACCATTACCCTAAGTACTCTAAGTAAACGCTATTGCAATTACGCTAAGTACATGTTATTGCCATTACATAATGGCTCTAATCAAGCAGTTACTCTAAGTACATGCAATTACTCTAATTACACAATTACTCTAATTAATTTGATATCAATTTTATGGGCTTAATTCCGCTTTTGCATTCTACTTTCACGTACCATAAGTATGAAAAAATTGTGGTCTCCCTGTGAGTGACGGCACGTGTGACACTACACAGGTGTGCCAGTCGCTGTGGATGCACCGAGGCGTCACGTTCGCCACTTGCTTTCAGGTGATCTCTGCGCTGCAGCAGGAGTTTGGGGCCACGTACTCGGAGCAGAACGTGATGCTGAGCGCGACGCACACGCACTCGGCGCCAGGCGGCTTCATGCAGCACCTCCTGTTCGACGTCAGCACGCTCGGCTTCAACCGGCAGACCTACGACGCTCTGCTCTCCGGCATCGTGGAGGTCAGTCCGCAGCCCTTCACATTTTTAGCACCAGCCAGAAGTAACATATCTAACAACACGAGGGTAATTCGCAATCTAAAGATTATTTTTCTCTATCTATTAGGCCAAACCTGTAAGTACGTTTTCCTATATAAAAAAAAAGGAACAGAGACAAAATTATGCAACAGGTACAGAAATGTTTCAGCCATTTTTCGACATAGTCACCAAAAGGCTTGTCATATCGTGGGGTGGATTTTTGTGCCAGCTGCTGCAAGAGTCACATCATAATCAAATTTAATTTGCCAGTCTAGTTCTTCATTTCCCTGAGTACTTCTGTTTTAGAGGTTTATTCCCGCGTACATGGCAGATTAGCACCCAGTCAGTTAGCAGTTAGTTCAGTACCCTGCCTCATCGCCCAGAGCATTAAGTGTCATAATTTATTTGCGTGAAATTTCTTTGCCAGTTAATTTCTTAATTTTCGTTAGTGTTTCTGTTTTCACGAGGTTTCTTCTCACCAACTTGGCAGATTTCGTTTCTGCTACTGCTTTAAGAGTTTATTCTCACTTATTTTGATAAGTACCGTGTGCATAGCTTTTGTCTGCTGTAAGCTACGTGTAATATTGTCACTTCCTTATTTCGTGTTCTGCTTCGAGAAGGCTTATATTCCCGCTCGTTTGATAACAGAGAATTCCATAGATATTGTTGTTTATTTTGAAAACTGCCGGACTCAGTTTCGTTGATTTGACAGTGTACTTACCACTGACCACTGTTCAGTCAGCTGCCAGCCGCCTTTATTAAAGTATTAGGCTACTTAAAAGTTGATTATTTATTTTTCTGCTTTCTACAGTTAATTGTATCGGTAGGATGGATAGGATGTGTGGCTGCTGTGTGCGGACGCATGGGGAGCTGGCCGTAGTCTGCAAACAGCTGAGCGTGCTGTTGGCTACGGTCAGCCGTCTTCAGGCTGCTGTCTCTTGGGTGCAGCAATGGTGCGGAGTCTGGTGCGTCGAGTGGAATACCTCAGGTGTCTCACGCTTCGCTATCCCTGTTACAGAGGCACCTTCAAGGGTACCGGACATGGTCGGGTGGCCTTCTCCACAAGCGGAGTGGCGGGTTGCGTCGGTCGAGGCGTAAGGCTAATGTGGAGGTTGGACGTTCGTCCACGCCCTTTTGTCCTGTGCGTGGACGTGTGGCCACTCCTTCAGCAGGTTCCGAGCAGGAGCAGGGGGGGAGGGGATTATTAGTTACTGGGAGCTCCAATGTTAGGCGCATGATGGAGCCCCTTAGGCAGATAGCATCGAGATCCAGAAAGAAGTCCAACGTTCACTCGGTGTGTCTGCCGGAGGGCCTCATCCGAGATGTGGAGACGGCCTTGCCGGCGGCTATCGACAGTGCGGGGTGCGGTCGTCTGCAAGTTGTGGCTCACGTCGGCACCAGTGATGCTTGTCGCTTGGGTTCTGAGGACATCCTACGGGCGGCTGGTGGAATTGGTGAAGGCTCCTGCCCTCGCACAACGGTGCAAGCAGAGCTGTCGATTTATAGCATTGTTCCCAGGGTTGATCGGGTTCCTTTTGTTTGGAGCCGAGTGGAGGGTCTGAACCAGAGGCTTCGCCGACTCTGTGACAGTCATAGCTGCAGATTTCTGGATCTGCGTTATCGGGTGGGGAATTGTAGGGTGCCCCTAGATAGATCAGGGGTGCACTCCACTAAGTAAGAGGCTACTCCGGTATCAGACTACTTGTGGATTGCATTTTGTTTTAATTTTTTTTTTTTTTTTTTTTTTTTTTTTTTTTTTTTTTTTTTTTTTTAGGATAGAAGGTAACTCTGATGTTCACTCGCCTGTCAACATTCAAACAGCGGATTCAGGCCACGTTCGGCTCAAAAATTCAAATATCAAAATATTAGCCTCGAACTTACAAAGTATTAGAGACAAAGTTCCCGAATTTGCCGCACAGCATGGAAATTATTGTGCTCAGATAGTTTGAGGCACCGAAAGCTGGCTAAACACGATGTGGCAAGTACAGAAATATTTAGCGAGGCGTGGAATGTATATCGGAAAGATAGATTGGATACAAATGGAGGAGGAATGTTTATCGCTGTGGACAAAGGTATTGTTTCTACTGAGATCGAGGTTTAAAGTAAATGTGAAGTTATCTGGGCACGTATAACAGGTCTAAAAGAAGTAAAGTTAATATTTGGGTGTTTTTACCGGCCCCCCAGTGCTGCTGTAGCAGTTTTAGAATCATTGAAGGAAAGTCTACACCAGGTAGTGCATAGGTATCCGGGCCATGTAATATTAGTCGGAGGTGACTTCAATCTTAAGAGTATAGATTGGGACCTCGCTAGTTACATTTCAGGCGGTAAAGACAAGCAGTCTTGCGAGCTACTTTTGGACACATTGTCTGAAAACTGTCTTGAGCAGTTAAGCCGGCAACCCACACGCAATGGAAATACTTTAGAACTTACAGCCACGAATAGGTCTGACCTCATTAATGATGTCTGTGTAGAGACAGGAATCAGTGATCATGACATCGTCTTAGCGTCGATGGTGACCAAAGTTCATAAACCAATTAAGAAGGCTAGGAGCGTGTTTTTGTTGGGAAGAGCCGATAAACAAATGTTAGGATCGCACTTAGAAAATGAATGGACCTCGTTTAATTCCGGGACTATGGATGTAGAGGAATTGTGGAGTAAATTTAAGTGCATTGTAAATAAAGGTTTAGAGCACTCTCGATTCAAAAAAGAACACGCATGTGATGACAGGCGACAGTTAGTAGAGATTCGTGCGTCTATAAAAAGATGGATGTGCGAAGGATACAATAATTACCACAGTATACCTTACCAAAAGATCTTTTCGAGAACCCGAAAAAATTCTGGTCCTATGTAAAATCAATAAGTGTGTCAAAGCCCACTGATCATTCCGGGGCAGTAATAGAAGAAAGCAAACGGAAAGCTGAAGTTCTAAATTTAACCTTTAAGAAACCTTTCGCGCAGGAGGACCGCACAAATGTACCATTATTTGATCAACGTACTAATTCCGAAATGGGGGACGTAGCAATAGGTATTTCCGGTGTAGAGAAGCAGCTGAGAGAGCTAAATACGAAAAAGACTGTTGGTCCGTATGGAATACCAGTTCGGTTTTACAAAGACTATTCTGCGGCATTGGCCCCCTACTTAGCTTGCATTTATCGCGAATCTTTAATTCAGCGCAAAGTTCCTAGTGATTGGAAAAAAGCGCAGGTGACTCCCGTGTATAAGAAAGGAAAGAGAACTGACCCACACAATTACAGACCAATATCCTTGATATCAGTTTCCTGTAGAATTTTGGAGCATATTCTCAGTTCGAATACAGTAAATTCCCTTCAAACGGAAAAGTTTCTTTCTATGAATCATCACGAGTATAGGAAACATCGTTCATGTGAAACTTAGCTTCCCTTTTCTCACTTGACATCTTGCGAGCCATGGATGAAGGGGAACTGATGTATTGTGTTTTTGTCGACTTCAAAAAGGCGTTCGACGCGGTGCCACACTGCAGACTGCTAACGAAGATACGGGCTAATGGAATAGTTTCACAGATTTGTGACTGGCTGGAAGACTTCCTAAGTAATAGAACGCAGTACGTTGTTCTCGACGGCGAGTGTTCATCAGAGACGAGTGTATCGTTAGGCGTGCCCCAGGGGAGTGTGATAGGACCTCTAATATTTTCTATCTATATAAATGATCTGATGGACAGAGTAAGTTGTAATTTGCGGCTGTTTGCTGATGATGCTGTGTTGTGGGGATGGTGTCGTCTTTAACTGACTGTAATAGCATACAGAATGACTTAGACAAAATTTCTAGTTGGTGCGAAGATTGGCAGCCAGCTCTCAATGTAGAAAAATGTAAGGTGATGCACATGAGTAGGAAAAACAATCCCATAATGTTCGAATACAGCATTAATAGTGAGATATATTCTTGATGCTGTCGCGTCGTTCAAATATCTAGGCGGAATAGCGGAACAGTGGAGGGCGATATGAAATGGAACGAGCATGTAAGGACAGTTGCGAGTAAGGCGGACAGCCGACTTTGATTTATTGGGAGATTTTTGTGAAGAGGTACTTCATCTGTAAGCTTGTACACCACGTCTTGAGTACTGCTCAAATGTATGGGACCCGCAGCACATCAGTTTAAAGGAAGACATA
The DNA here is from genome assembly GCA_026315105.1 of Locusta migratoria. NCBI lineage: Eukaryota > Metazoa > Arthropoda > Insecta > Orthoptera > Acrididae > Locusta > Locusta migratoria. Next base: position 26,588,760 of record CM048745.1, on the reverse strand, counting down.
GAGGCAGTTCAGAGGCGAGCAGTTAGGTTTGTTACTGGTAGGTTCGACCAATGCGCGAGTGCCACGGAAATGCTCCGGCAACTCAATTGGGGATCGCTGGAAGAAAGACGACGTTCTTTTCGTGAATTTCTGTTAAGTAAATTTAGAGGATCGGAATTTGAAGGTGAGTATAGTACGAGCTTTCTGCCGTCTACTTACATTTCGCGTAATGATCACAAAGGCAAGATAATAGAAATTAGGGCTCGAACGGAGGCATATAGGCATTCTTTTTTTCCTCGTTCCATTTGGGAGTGGAAAAGGAAAGAAAATGCCTAGTAGTGGTACAGTGTACCCTCCACCACGCACCTTACGGTGGATTGCGGAGTATGTATGTAGATGTAGATGTATTTCTTTATTATAGAATTTTGCTGCCTGTAAGTGAAACGGTTGTGTGACGTCCATCTTCAACTCTTACTGTGAAACAATTCGGTAACTGCGACGTGCCATTTAGAACAAGAGGCGTGGAATGCTTCCTGCGGGTGATGTGCCGCTTCTTGACAATGTTCGTCCCCACACGACTCGGTTGACAGCAACTGCTAGGTGTGTCCACAAAATAAGTTTCGTTTCGTTATATACAGCTACTTGGGAAACTCTGCAAATCACATTTGAGTACCTGACAGAGGATTCATCGAACTACCTTTATACTATTCATCTACCATACCATTCTCGAATAGCGAGCGGGAAGAAAGAAAACTTGAATCTCTCCGTTCGAGCTCTGATTTCTCGTATTTTATTCTGAAGTTCTTTTCTGCCTTTGTAAGTGGGAGTCAACAAAATATTTTCGCATTCGGAGGAGAATGTTGGTGATTCGAGTTTAGAAAGTACCTCACGCCGCAGCGATAAGCGCCGTTGTTGTACTGATTCCCATCCCAGATCCTGTATCATTTCCGTAACGCTGTCTCCCCTGTATCGTGACAATACCAAACGAGCTGCCCTTCTTTCTACTCTTTCGATGTCCTCCCTCAAGCCCATCTGATAAGAATCCCACGCTGGGCAATAACACTCCAAAAGAGAACGGATAATCGTAGTGTATGCAGTTTCTTTTGTAGTTCTGTTGCATAGTTTTAGGTTTCTGCCAATAAAACGTAGTCTCTGGTTCGCCTTTCCCACGATATTATCTACGTGTTCTTTCCAGTTTAGGTCTGAAGTAATAGTAATTCCTTGGTATTTTGTGGAGTTTACGGCCTTCACATTTGATTGATTTATCTTGTAAACAAAGTTTAGCGGATTTCTTTTCGTACTCATGTGGACGACTTCACACTTCACATTATTTAGAGTCAATTGCCAATTTTTACATCATAGTGATATCTTATTCAGATCGTTCTGCATTTGGTTTTCATCTTCAGACAATTTTACTAGACGGTAAATGACGGCATCATCTGCAAACAGCCTAATAGAGATACTTAGATTTTCTCCCAAATCGTTTATGTCAATAAGGAACAGCAGAGGACCAATAACACTACCCAGCTGAACGCCAGATATCACCTCTGATTTAGTCGATGCTTTACCATCGATTACTACGAACTGTGTCCTCTCTGACAGGAAATCACCTATACAGTCGCAAATTTGGGACGATATACCATAACCACGCAATTTGATTAAAAGCCGTTTGTAAGGTACGGTGTCAAAAGCCTTCTGGAAATCAAGAAATACGGAATCGATTTGCGAACCCTTGTCAATAATACTCATCTCTTAGTGTGAGTAAAGAGCTAGTTGTGTTTCGCATGAACGATATTTTCTAAATCCGTGTTGATCTTGTGTCAACAAATCATACTGTTCGAGATAATTCATAATATTTGAATACAGGATATGTTCCAAAGCCCTGCTACAAATTGACGTCAGTGAAACAGGCCTGTAGTTTATTGGGTTACTCCTACTACCTTTCTTGAATACAGGTGTGACTTGTGCAACTTCCCAATATTTTGGCACAGAGAGCGGTCGTATATGGCTGTTAAATAAGGAGCTATCGCTTTAGCAGAATCAGATAGATATCTAATGGGTATGCAGTGCGGACCAGAAGACTTGTTCTAGTTAAGTGATTTTATTTAAAACATACGTATACAGATACAGAAAAAACAGTTACTGTTAAAAATGTACAACTGTTAAACTACTGTCCTACATAGCTTCCGAAATTTTGTAGGCACTTGTCATAGTGTCGCACAAGTCTTGTATGTCTTCTTCATAGAAAGTTGCCGCCTGTCTTTTCAACCATGTTCTTTCAGCTCGTCGTCATCGTTGAAGTGTTGACCATCAATGACAGATTTTAGGTAAGATTTGTTTGGTCACATTCACCTTGTGAGGTCGAGCCATTTCGTGAAAAAAAAACCCTTCTTTTGGCAGTAATCCTTGGCGCTTGTTCTGTATAGCGCGGCACAGAATTGTTTCGCAGTAACTATTTACATTCGTTGTTTCGCCTCGTGGTAAGAAATCAATCAGCAAATTTCCTTTTCTGTTACAAAAAGCGGTGCACATGAATTCTCGAGGTGTCAAGATTTGCTTTGGCTTACCTTCGTTTGGGATGAAGTGTGTCTCCATTCCATTGATTGCCGTTTCGTTTCTATACCCAAGGTGAGAAAGAAAACCATCGTCTTTTTCATTGTATCGAGTTAAAAACTGAAGTGCACTGCCTATCCGTTCTTTTTTGTCTTGTTCAGTAAGAATTTTGGGTACCCAACGTAAGCAAAATTTTCGAAGTTTCAGGTTTTCAGTAACAATTCCGTGAATTAGTGTGATTTGCGAAACTTCCATAGCAAGGACACTAAGTGTAAATTTACGGTTGTGCTTAATGTTGTCTTCAATTGTGTGAACCAGTTCATCATAACCACAGACGGGCGTCCACTTCGTTTTCAACCGTGCACTTGATCACGTCCTTCAGTGATCAGTCTGACCCATCTTCTAACCACTGAAGCACTCATGGCATTTTGTCCGTAAACCTCGCAGATTTGCTTATAAATTTCCTTTGGTTTAACTCTACACTGCATTAATTTTTATTTCGGCGCAAAACAAAAAGATAAATAAATAAATAATCTATGGTGGAAAATATTCACTTATGCATGGGAAAAATATGGAAAAAATTATATGACTCATTTAACAATGTGAAAGTCATTATTTACCTGTAGCCATTATTAACATCATGCATTCAGACATAAGTCACTCTACAGGTAAATATTGATATGTAACATGTTTTAAAATCCGATTAGATGTCTATATAATAATAATTATTATTATTTTTTCTTGCCAGAAGTCGTATCAATTTGTAATTACTGTAATGCTCAACAGTGAGTAAAATCCGCCTGAGCGCTCTTTGTTGCATTTCTCCTCAAATCATGACTGCGCTGCCTTCTATGTAGGAAACGATTTAATAAATGCTTAGAACAGACTGAAATGTATACGAAATGCATGGTGTTGCCATCTGTCAACAGGGAGTAAGTCTGAAAAAGTAACAAAAATTTGCGTTGCCAAACGGCAACACCGTGTAGTGTAGGGTTAACTTTCTTTGCTTTTAGAAAACGAATCACAGATCTGGTTTCACAAGCGGCGGCATTTTCAATTACGGCTGACATTATAAAGAAGCAAATTTTGAAGCAGATGTCTGCAGCAGCGATCTGAAAATGGCGGACATGCCTTCTCCGTGAGTCAGAGCAACTGCCGCGCATGCTCGGAACTGCGATCGTAGCGCTGCCGCGGATATCCAACGTGCAGTCCTCACCTTGTTCCCAGCGTGCTACACTTTTGTTCTCACCTCAAGAAATTCCTGTCCTCCAGCCCGCATTTTAACAACGACGAAGAACAGAGGAGGCTGCCGCCAAATTCACAGACGGTGCTCTTCTACAACAGAGGAATTCAAAAGTTCATAACAAGTATCTCAATTCTTTTGATGACTATGTTTAAAAACATCTCAAACATTGCTGTACCTGTTGCCAATAAAGTTTTAAATGTAACCACGTCGTCTTATATATTACTTGCTGGATAGGCCTCGAAATATACTAAACTCAATGTTTGTTTGTTCGTTTTTTATGCGCTGCCTTAGCGTTCTTACAGTTTCGATAAAACGTTAGAAACTTATTGCTTGCACTTACGCGAAGATTGTAGGAATAGTCAGCTACTACATATAACTTACCGTCAGTGGTTGAGGGTACCATTGTACTCTCCCTCAACATGCATAACAATGGTAATAGGTTTAGTCCAATACAGCAAAACTCTTCGCGGGACACGATATTAACTAAATGAAATTATCTTTCGCTGTAACACCCCACCTAGAGCTGTGGTTGCATAAGTAATTGAGTGAAAAAAAATTCTTTCCTTAGAATCATTCAATCAGTTATTATTTTGTTCGTAATCAAATTTATGTAAGCGTCATAAAGAGCAGCAAATAGTCGAAGTGTATCGTCCACCACAGGTGTATCGACTACAGACTGCAAGGGTTCTGATCCCGTGTGCCCCTCAACTTTGTCTAACAAGGATGGTAGTTCCCGAGCTGCTCCGTCAACGAATAATTTTTCATTGATTTTTATAAATTCTCCATGGAAATGACGATGAAGCGCAAGGCCTCCCAGCCGCCTGACCGTCGCCTCCCTCGGCTCGCCTGCTCGTCTTCCGGCCGCCGCGACTGCCGCCCGGGATCAGAACCCTGACTCGTCTCTGTCTCGCCCGCATTCGCAGAAGTCGACGCGCCGACACTGATTCCCACTTCGGCAATAACATTTGCGTGTCCCACAACAGGTGCCGTGTCAACAACTGGAGCAGCTATCGTCGCAGAATGTGCCGACACGTCCGATTCCAACACTTGTGGGGTAGTGTCCATCGTCTCCGCTAGGTCTACGTTTCCTGCCTCGCGCCGCGCGGGCGTCGAACCCAACGCGACGGTCGCGTACGTACAGAACAGTGATTTAGCGCTGTTCCAAACTTAGAACAACGCACTGTCCAGGAAGACTTAAGACAAACGACTGTGTGGTGCTCAGCGGAAACAAGCATCGGGTTGGAGCGCCAGATGATTCTCTCTTAGAAGTACGAAAGACTATTAACCAGACTAACCACACATTCGAAAATTGTCACTTATTCTGAAATGAACACCCAAATATTTGTTTCTTCTTTAGTTTTCTAATGAGATGGAAATAACATGCAATATTATAGAACGTCCTTTAATATACAGTAAAAAGGCTAAGAACCAGGGTTCAACTGTGTCGATAGTTTTCGACTTCTGTCGCCGATACACCGGCGACACATTAGCGATACCTCGCTGTTCAAAACATCGCTGTATCGTTTGCATCCCTAGTCATCAATCTTCTGACTCGTTTGATGCGACCTACCACCAACTCCTCTCCTTTGCCAACCGTTTCGTTTCAGAGTAACATTGCAACCTACATCCTCAATTACTTGCTGGATGTATTACAATCTATGTTTCCCTTAGTGGTGTAAAATGCCTCGACATCTACAAGTTGGGGCAAACGCCCAGAATAAATGCCTGGGCAAGTGCCCAAAATTCATAAGTACCCAGGCATTTATGGATTTGAAAGACAAACTTACAACCAGTATCTACAAAAATAAATAAATAAATAAAATAAAAAATAAAAACTAAAAATAAAATAAAAAATCTCTCCTATTCTCATTTCCAAGCAGATCAAGTTTCGCAAACGTACAACATTGTGCTGCAAGCATAGGTTGTGAGAAATTTCTGCCTCAAGTCCAGGGAGAAATTCGACAGCAGTAGATTCCTCTTTTCCATGAATGCCCTCTTTGTTTGTGCTTGTCTACTTTTTATGTCTCTCTTGTTTCTTCCGTCATGAGTTAATTTACTGTAAAGGTAGCAGAATTCCTTGTCTTCGTGTACATTATAATCACCAATTCGGTTGTTGTTGTTTTTTTTTCCCCCTTGCTTCTTTTCTTTTTGTTACTTCATATGACTTTCGTCTTTCTTTGGTTTACCTTCTATCCAGGGCCTTTGCTCATAGTCTTTTCATTCTATTCAACAGATGCTGTAATATTCCTTCACTTACACAGCGATAACAATGTCATCAGCAAATCTTATCATTGGTATCCTTTTACCAAGAACTTTTATCACAGCCTTGAACCTCTCCTTTATTTCCGACATTACGTCTTCATTGCGCAGGTTGAATAGTGACGGCGACGATCGACAACTTTTATTACGCCCTTTTCAATCTAAGCATTTCGTTCTTGACTTTCAGCGCTTATTTTATACACTCGGTTCTTACACCAACTATGTATTGTCCGCATTTCTCAAGAGCTTATCAATTTTTTCTCATAATTAACGAACATCATACAGCACCTCACATTATCGAAGGCTTTGTCTAGGTCACAAATCTTCTGAATATGTCTTGATTCTTATTTACTCTCGCTTCAATTATAAATTGCAGCAACGCTATTGCTGGCCACGACGGAGTGGCGAATGGCATTGATGCGCTATGCACCCATGCGCGAGGCCGTTCCCGTCAGGGGTTCGAATCCTCCCTCGGGTATGGATGTTTTTGTCGTCTCCAGTATAAGATAGTTCATAAGTAGTTTGTAAGTTTAGGGACTGATGACTCTGCTGTTAAGTCCTTTAAGCTTAACAAACATTTGAACATCTTAAAAGTCGACCACTGTACGAAACAAGAGCCTTGTTTTATCACTAAAATTAGCAAACGAGGTCCGTGTGAACTACTGGTCACTCCCTGTTACAAAGCCTTGTTCCCTGGTCCAGACTGAGAACTATCTCGTTTCAAATTACTTCAATAACAGAAAATTAATACTACAGTCCTCAATATACATAGCAGCTCACACTTTATTACACACAGACATTAATAAGCCAGCCACCACATTTAAAGTTATCTTAGAAAGGTGGCTAAGAAAACATTTATGGCGCAAAGGAATTTAAACATAAGAAAAATTGCATCTGAGCTCGTTCTCAGCACTTGTGAAGAACAATATTAAATAAAAGAGAGAAGGTGCTCTAAAACTACAATTTATAGGCAGCTTACGGATTATGCTGAACTTGGACTTGTTTATTCAGATAGAAAAGAAGGAAAATGGGGAACCAATTTTGTTAATACAATGAAAATGCATCTCTTACATGGATTATCGCGGACGGTGCCCAACCTAAATTATATATGATTTAACGATACTGGGGAGAAGGATTCACAAACAACACTCATTCGCTCACACTGACGCAATGCCACAGCGAAACGCACCAAAAACAGCGTGCTGAGACGAGGCGGAAGTTTGCGCCGCTATCGTAGGCGAAATTCAGCAAGTCGGAGGTAGCACAAAACACAATATACAAACACACCTTGAAGCTGGCTCTGGTCTGCCGTGCCTGTTTTGGGATGGTGCATGTGTACAGCCATGTTAAATTACATCTTAATTAGACGGCGGCAGACGGGTACGTTACATGAACGTACTCCACTGAAGGTGAAGTTGTTGAAAATCGGATTCATTATACAAAATCACGATGGATTCTTAAGTTGCAGCCTGTTGGAAATCGAACTAGGTACTGGTTTTGTATGAGAAGTGGCGTGAATTCAGGCGACTAGCTGCAACCCCCAGAAGTCGGAACTCGGACCCACGTGGTTCCGAAAACCGATAAAATTGAATAAATCCAGTTTCCGAAAAAATAAAGAAAATTAACTACAGCATGCAACCCATAGAAATGCTTAGAATTATATAAGGAAGCGAATGAAATACAGCTACACGCAATAGGGAGCGATTAAAGAGACGGATGAAGTCCAGTCTCCAAAACTCGTAAAAGTGAAATAATTACAGAGTCGGAAAAATACCACGTGGTTCCGAAAACAGATAAAATTGAATAAATCCAGTTTCCGAAAAAATAAAGAAAATTAACTACAGCATGCAACCCATAGAAATGCTTAGAATTATATAAGGAAGCGAATGAAATACAGCTACACGCAATAGGGGGCGATTACAGAGACGGATGAAGTCCAGTCTCCAAAACTCGTAAAAGTGAAATAATTACAAAGTCGGAAAAATAAAAATAGGAATTACGGCATGAAACCCCTAGAAATGTTTAGAATTACATAAAGAAGCGAAAGAAATGCAGCTACACGCGATAGGGAGCGCTTACAGAGACGGATGAAGTCCAGTCTCGTAAAAGTGAAATAATTACAAATTCGGAAAAATAAAATTATGATATACAGCATGCAGCCCAAAGAAATGTTTAGAATTACATAAGGAAGCTATTGAACGAAGTTGTACAAGGCTCAGAGAGAATTACTGACGAAGACAGAATGCGTAATACCAGTCGGAGAAGAAGCAACAAGATTAAAATAGGCAGGGAGAGAATATTGCGAAATATTTGTGGAAATCAGAAGGATACCAGCATAGTTGCTAGTCTGATGGGCATGCAACAAACAAGAGTGGAAGCTGAAGGCTTTTTTCTATGAACCAACCTCGTGGAACACATATAACTCAAGGAAGGAAGCGATGAGAAGATTCTTACATGCACTGTTCAAAAATGAACATATCACCTATTAGAAATCGGGCCACACAGAGCTAAAAATTATTTCACACAGAGTTCATACACCGCCACATAATAAGAAAAGGTTTTGACATACCAGGCCGTTATCAAACTGTACTAGAATCACATACACCGCATTTATATACTGGAAACCAATGAACTGAAAAACGAGAACACATTTCCGCACACAATCGGAGAAAATATTTAAAAAAAAAAGGATTCTAAGTACACCAGTCTAATTTAAACACGATAGACAATGAAACATTACCAACTCGCGGCTTTCGAAGAGGAGAATCAACCTTACCTCTCCAGACGCCTAGTATAGAATGAACAGACCGAGCGGCCACGAGACGCGGGCAGCCACCAGAAGCCGGAAAATCGAAGATCAGCGGAGTTGGGGGATGGAGAGACCCTAGAGAAGGCTCGTCGAATGGACAGTAACCAAAGGGTGTGGAAACCTCTTTGGTAGTATCAGCAGCTATCGACACTGAGCCAGAGACAATGATGCAAAGCGAGGTATCACTCCCTACATTCAGCCAGCCATAGATTCTCGCATATCCACTTAAAAGTAAGACAAGTACACATTCTCACAGGGTCAGTGGCGTAGCGGAGAAGCCACATTTATGCCACATTAATTAATATAATAATAAATTATTAATCAGACAAAATAAGAAAAACCTAGCAATATTAATAAATATTTTAACACATGAAATAAAAATGCTATTCCTCAAGCCTTGAAAAGAGTGGGGTTCAAGTTTTAAC